>CAKJTW010000024.1:33876636-35155170 GCA_917880005.1 Nanger dama
CCTGAAACCTTGCTGAAATCTTGCTAATCCTTGCTAATTTTCAGGTTCCAGTTTTTGTCTTACTTGGCTACTCTTCCCAAACTGGATTTAGCTCTTTCTTCTATTACAGGGCTTCCTATATGTTATGGTACTTGTCTGTTTTGTTATTTGTTCTACGAGTAGGGTTTTGCCTATCAGTTTAGTTCAGTTCAGTCCAGTCGCTCAGTCGTGTCCAGCTCTTTGTGACCTCATGAATCGCAGCACACCAGGCCTCCCTGTTCATCACCATCTCTCGGAGTTCACTCAGACTCATGTCCATGGAGTCAGTGATGCCTTCCAGCCATTTCATCCTCTGTCGTCCCCTTCTCCTCCTGCCCCCAATCCCGCCCAGCATCAGAGTCTTTTCCAGTGAGTCAACTCTTCACATGAGGTGGCCGAAGTACTGAAGTTTCAGCTTTAGCATCATTCCTTCCAAAGAAATCCCAGGGTTGATCTCCTTCAGAATGGCCTGGTTGGATCTCCTTGTAGTCCAAGGGACTCTCAAGAGTCTTCTTCAACACCACATCTCAGAAGCATCAATTCTTCGGCACTCTGCCTTCTTCACAGTCCAACTCTCACATCAATACATGACCACAGGAAAAACCATAGCCTTGACTAGACGGACGTTAGTCGGCAAAGTAATGTCTCTGCTTTTGAATATGCTATCTAGGTTGGTCATAACTTTTCTTCCAAGGAGTAAGCGTCTTCTAATTTCATGGCTGCAGTCACCATCTGCAGTGATTTTGGAGCCCAAACAAATAAAGTCTGACACTGTTTCCACTGTTTCTCCATCTATTTCCCATGAAGTGATGGGACCGGATGCCATGATCTTCGTTTTCTGAGTGTTGAGTTTTAAGCCAACTTTTTCACTCTCCTCTTTCACTTTCATCAAGAGGCTTTTTAGTTCCTCTTCACTTTCTGCCATAAGGGTGGTATCATCTGCATATCTGAGGTTATTGATACTTCTCCCGGCAATCTTGATTCCAGCTTGTGTTTCTTACAGTCCAGCGTTTCTCATGATGTACTCTGCATAGAAGTTAAATAAGCAGGGTGACAATATACAGCCTTGACGGACTCCTTTTCCTATTTGGAACCAGTCTGTTGTTCCATGTCCAGTTCTAACTGTTGCTTCCTGCCCTGCATACAGATTTCTCAAGAGGCAGATTAGGTGGTCTGATATTCCCATCTCTTTCAGAATTTTCCACAGTTTATTGTGGTCCACACAAGCAAAGGCTTTGGCATAGTCAATAAAGCAGAAATAGATGTTTTTCTGGAACTCTCTTGCTTTTTCCATGATCCAGCGGATGTTGGCAATTTGATCTCTGGTTCCTCTGCCTTTTCTAAAACCAGCTTGAACACCAGGGAGTTCACAGTTCACATATTGCTGAAGCCTGGCTTAGAGAATTTTGAGCATTACTTTACTAGCATGTGAGATGAGTGCAATTGTGCGGTAGTCTGAGCATTCTTTGGCATTGCCTTTCTTTAGGATAGGAATGAAAACTGACCTTTTCCAGTCCTGTGGCCACTGCTGAGTTTTCCAAATTTGCTGGTATACTGAGTGCAGCACTTTCACAGCATCATCTTTCTGGATTTGAAACAGCTCAACTGCAATTCCATCACCTCCACTAGCTTTGTTCATAGTGATCCTTTCTAAGGCCCACTTGACTTCACATTCCAAGATGGTTTGCCTATCAAACCTGGCATTATGTGAAGGATAACTCAGAAGTTTTCATATTGGATAATTACAGGCCTAAAATCTGACTAAAAGAAGTAAATGAATACGATATGAAAAGTTTGATGTAGACTTCTTCATAGATAATGATCCACATCCTCAGCCTTTTCTTATATAACACTCTGAACCCAGCTGAAGAACTGAACTTGAAAATAAGGATCATTACTGAGTAGCGGTCACAACTACCACATTAGTAACGTTCCTTCCCGATTAGAAAGGGAATCATTTCTCAGCCTTTTGGCTAAGATCTAGTTTCTGATTAAAAGGAAATGTTATTGCATGTGGCCTTGAAAACTCAAAAATTTCCACCTTATCTTTTTGAAACAATGTCTGAGAAGATAACAGTTGTTTCTAGTCAAATAGACTAAATTTATTTGATCAACACGTGCATAAATGTGTGCTTGGGTGGAGGAAGCCAAGATTTTTTTGTAATCTGTAAGGGCTTTGATTGGAGAAGGAAATGGCAACCCACCCAGTGTTCTTGCCTGGAGAATCCCAGGGACGGGGGGAGCCTGGTGGGCTGCCGTCTATGGGGTCACCCAGAGTCGGACACGCCTGAAGCGACTCAGCTAGGGCTTTAATGGCCCCTGTGGAGGAGGCTGTGTACCCGGTCTGCTAAAGAATAGATCAAAAACTGACAAAAACCCAAAGAATCTTCTTTTTTTTTTTTTTTTGGCTTTTACTTCCACAGGATCCAACAGTTAACTGCACATTCAGATCTTATGCCTTTTTTGGTTGCAACTCGACTGTTAATTTTCTCTAAATCAACCTTCTGGGTGGTTATGAAAAAAACTGATGAGGTTTGTTTTTCAGGTGTGCTGTGTGGTGATTTGACACTTGCATCCATTGTGAAATGATCACCACAGTAGTTCTAGTAACCATCTGTCCTCATCGAAGTTATTCAAATATTATTGACCATATTCCTTATGCTGTATATTCCATCCTGGTGGCTTATTCATTTTCTAACTGAAAGTTTGTGCCTCTTAATCCTTTGCATCTATTTTGCTCTCTCCCACCTTCCCCTCCCCTCTGGTTTTTTTTTTTTTTTTTTCCCTCATCTGAGTCTGTTTTCATTTTATTTTGGGCCAACCCAAAAGGGAGCTGTGGTGGAAAGATTGAAAAGGAGTCCTGCATTGGAGAGAGATGGCAAGGTTCCTGTAAGCCACACCCAAGCAGTGCCTGGGAGCTGTCTAGGCTCCTGAAGGTACCGAAGCTGGAGGATGTCAGCTTACTGCATCCACCTGATGGGCAAGTTCTTTGTATCTGAGTGGCACATCTCAGCTGTCCTTTAGTAAGGAGAAGTATCTTAGAGGACTCTTTCCAAAGGGCCCTGAAAGATTTCTTTTCTAGTCTGCACTATTCTTACCAACTCTACGGACACCATGAACATATTGAATAGTAACAGAGTAAAGACTCCTGAACTCTACCCTTCATGAAAATCCTATCCACGTGTCCTGGGGGCCATCGTGTTCTACTGGAAAGCCCCAAAATGGCAACTCTATGCTCCACATGAGATGATGGGGTACATTTATGACACAAACTCATATTTCTCAACTGGAGAAACCATAGAAACCCTGTTCAAAACAGCAATATGCACTAAACCATCTTACAGATAACTGAGGCAGAACTGAGGTTTATCACAAAAAGATGTCTGATGTGGTACCAGGGACACTTCATGCCCCTCTGCAGTTCTGTGGTATTGATTTGGACTTGGGTATTCTTGCCTCCTGTCTCTCTCCCTGCTACTCCATCCGTTCTCTGTGTACGACTTGATAGATACTCCATTTTGTATCATCTTTACCTAGCAAAACTGGAACAAGGGACCATGTCCACAGGAACAAGGGGAGCAAGAAAGAGAAGATGATTTTTCAAGAATGAAAGAGACATTTGCAAGGCAAAGGGGGGAAGGACATGCCAGGCAGGTAAAACCACAGCTGTAAAGTATGGGCAACACGGAAGTCCAAGATATACTCAGGAAATAGCTATTCATCTAGTGTGACAGTGAGAGAGAAAGCGAGAGAGAGTGTGTGTATGTACTGTCTGGAGGGAAAGGGGGAAAAAGAGTGGCTAAAATGAAATCCTAGAGAGAAGCTGGAGCCTTTATTTGGTTCTCATACATTTGAATTAATATCTTACAAATGCTTTTTATGCTACCCCATGAGTGAGAAATGGAAACTTCTTTGAGACAGATCTGCACTGCTCAATACAGCAACCTCTAGCCATATATGGAGGTTTATTTTAAAGTTAAATTAACCCATACTAAAATAAATGAAAAATATTGGTCCCAAGCCACATTAGCCACACTTCAAGCATTCAGTAGCTACATGTGGCAGGAAGCTAGTCCATTGGCTGCTACAAATATAAAACATTTAGATCATCACAGAACTTTCTGTTGCACAGCACTGAGTGGACAATTCACAACTCAGCTTTCTGCGGTATTACTTCTGCCCTGAAAAAGACAAAGAACTTTGACAAAGGAACTTAATGAGGAAGTAACTGGACATAAGCACTGCTGCAAAAGACTGAAAGATTTGCTTTTCATATTCTAAATAAAAGCAGATTTCTCCCATGCAGAAAACTGTGATAATCCATGGCTTTAATTTTGAAAATAAAATCAAAGGCTAATTGGGAGAAAGTTTTACAAGCAAAAGACTCCAGAGTCTTACTGCTGGGCTCAAAGATGATTTTGCCTCTTACTTCTACTAGAGATCAGTGGAGAAATAACTTCAGAAAGAATGAAGAGACGGAGCCAAAGCAAAAACAACACCCAGATGTGGATGTGGCTCATGATGGAAGTAAAGGCTGATGCTGTAAAGAGCAATACTGCAAAGAGCAATACTGGAATGCTAGGTCCATGAATCAAGACAAATTGGAAGTAGTCAAACAGGAGATGGCAAGAGTGAGAATTGACATTTTAGGAATCAGTGAACTAAAATGGACTGGAATGGGTGAATTCAACTCAGATAATCATTGTATCTACTACTGTGGCCGAGAATCCTTAGGAAGAAATGGAGTAGACATCATAGTCAACAAATGAGTCTGAAATGCAGTACATGGATGCAATCTCAAAAAGAACAGAATGACCTCTGTTCATTTCCAAGGCAAATCATTCAATATCAGAATAATCCAAGTCTAATGCCTCAACCAGTTATGCTGAAGAAGCTAAAGTTTATTGGTTCTATGAAGACCCACAAGACCTAAAACTAACACCCCAGAAAGATGTCCTTTTCATTATAAGGGACTGGAATGCAAAATTAGAAGTCAAGAAATACTGAGGTAATAGGCAAATTTGGCCTTGGGGTACAGAATGAAGCAGGGCAAAGGCTAACAGAGCTTTGCCAAGAGAATGCACTGGTCATAGCAAACACCGTCTTCCAACAAATCAAGAGAAGACTCTTCACATAGATATCAACAGATGGTCAATACCGAAATCAGACTGATTATATTCTTTGCAGCCAAAGATGGAGAAGCTCTATACAGTCAGCAAAAACAAGACCAGGAGCTGACTGTGGCTCAGATCATGAACTCCTTATTGCCAAATTCAGACTGAAATTGAAGAAAGTAAGGAAGTGACAAATAGATTCAAGGGATTAAATCTGATAGACAGAATGCCTGAAAAACTATGGACAGAGGTTCATGACATTGTACCAGAGGCAGTGATCAAGACCATCCCCAAGAAAAAGAAATGCAAAAAGGCAAAATGGTTGTCTGAGGAGGCCTTAAAAATAGCTATGAAAAGAAGAGAAGTGAAAGGCAAGAAAAAGAAAGATATACCCATTTGAATGCAGAGTTTCAAAGAATAACAAGGACAGAGAAGAAAGCCTTCCTCAGTGATCAATGCAAAGAAATAGAGGAAAACAATAGAATGGGAAAGAGTAGAGATCTCTTCATGAAAATCAGAGATACCAAGGGAACATTTCATGCAAAAATGGGTACAATAAAGGACAAAAATGGTATGAACCTAACAGAGCAGAAGATATTAAAAGAGGTGGCAAGAATACACAGAAGAACTCTACAAAAAGGCCTGCTTGACCCAGATACCCATGATGTTGTTATCACTCACCTAGAGCCAGACATTCTGGAATGTGAAGTCAAGTGGGCCTTAGGAAGCATCACTACAAACAAAGCTAATGGAAGTGATGGAATTCCAGTTGAGCTATTTTAAATCCTAAAAGATGATGCTGTGAAAGTGCTACACTCAATATGCCAGCAAATTTGGAAAACTCAGCAGTGGCCACAGAACTGGAAAAGTCAGTTTTCATTCCAATCCCAAACAAAGGCAATGCCAAAGAATGCTCAGACTACTGCACAATTGTACTGATCTCACACACTAGCAAAGTAATGCTCAAGATTCTCAAAATGCTCAAAACCAGGCTTCAACAGTATGTGAACTGTGAACTTCCAGATGTTCAAGCTGTATTTAGAAAAGGCAGAGGAACCAGAGATCAAATTGCCAACATCTGCTGGATCATCAAAAAGAAAGAGTTCCAGAAAAACGTCTTTTTCTGCTTTATTGACTATGCCAAAGCCTTTGACTGTGTGGATCACAATAAACTGTGGAAAATTCTGAAAGAGATGGGAATACCAGACCACTGGACCTGCCTATTGGGAAATCTGTATGCAGGTCAGGAAGCAACAGTTAGAACTGGACATGGAATAACAGGCTGGTTCCAAATAGGGAAAGGAGTACATCAAAGTTGTTACTGTCACCCTGCTTATTTAACTTCTATGCAGAGTACATCATGAGAAATTCTGGACTGGATGAAGCACAAGCTGGCATCAAAATTTCCGGGAGAGATATCAATAACCTCAGATATGCAGATGACACCACCCTTATGGCAGGAAGGGAAGAAGAACTAAAGAGCCTCTTGATGAAAATGAAAGAGGGGAGTGAAAAAGTTGGCTTACAACTCAACATTCAGAAAACTAAGATCATGATATCCAGTCCCATCACTTCATGGGAAATAGATGGGGAAACAGTGGAAACAGGGACAGAATTTTTTTGAGAGTGAGGGCTCCAAAATCACTGTAGATGGTGACTGCTGCCATGAAATTAAAAGATGCTTACTCCTTGGAAGAAAAGCTATGACCAACCTAGACAGCATATTAAAAAGCAGAGACATTACTTTGCCAACAAAGTCTAGTCAAAAGAATTGATGCTTTTGAACTGTGCTGTTGGAGAAGACTCTTGAGAGTCCCTTGGATTGCAAGGAGATCCAATCAGTCCATCCTAAAGAAAATTAGTCCTGAATATTCATTGGAAGGACTGATGGTGAAGCTGAAACTCCAATACTTTGGCAACCTGATGCGAAGAACTGACCTCTTGGGAAAGATTCTGATGCTGGGAAAGATTGAAGGCAGGAGGAGAAGGGGCCAGTAGAGGATGAGATGGTTGGATGGCATCACTAACTTGATGGACATGAGTTTGAGTAAACTTTCGGAGTTGGCGATGGACAGGGAGGACTGTCTTGCTGCAGTCCACAAGGTCACAAAGAGTTGGACACAACTGAGTAACAGCTGGACTAATGTTTTGTCAAAGAGAGACTCTTTGTCAATATCACAATACTTTCCCATAGGACTGTTATGAAGGTGCTATAATTCCTGGCACTGAGAAATGCTGAAGGCAAAAGAAGAGGGTGGCAGAGGATGAGATTGTTAGATAGCATCACTGACTCAGTGGACATGAATTTGAGCAAACTCAGGGAGATGGTAAAGGACAGGGAAGCCTGGTGTGCTGCAGTCCATGGGTTGCAAAGAATTGGACATGACTTAGTGAATGAACAAGAACAAAGAATTGCAATATTGCTTTGTGGATAATACAAGTTTTTAGTGCTCATTAATGTTATTAATCAGCTCGTCTTTTGCCAAATTAGCATGAGACTGCCCTGGCTTTGAAAGGAGACCCTAGACAGAGCTGGCTTTATATGTGTGAACATGTCCTATTAGATAGTAAGCATTCAATATCCATTTATTACTGTTGTTGTTACCTTTCAAATGGCTGTATTGCCAGAGACAATTGTGTTTGCAAAACGTGGGAAAGTTAGTTTATGGAATGCAATTTTTTAAATATAGAAACTGATGGTAGTAGAAACTTATAATCCCACGAAATGCATAGTGTCCTTTGATTATTTCCCCCCTCTTTTCGAACTTCAAGTGCTTCCATTCTAGAAGGGAAGTCAACTCTAGACTAGCATCCCTCTTAAGCACAAGTTTGGCGAAGCAGAGGTCCTGGGTTGCTACTCTCTGGTGTCCCCTGAGAGTGAGTTGATCCTGTCTGATGTCGTTTACTCTTTTGGCCACTGTAGAACACATGCTAAGTACAAGAATACTACGTTGGGTAGAAATGTTTCAAAACCTAGAAAGGGGTAAATAAGCCTCAACAACAATCCTTTTTCCTGCAAAGCTCTGACAGGGACTCCTGCTCTTTGGCAAGACGAAAGGACAAGGGCAGGATTTATGCTCCTGTTATGAAACAAACAAACAATAAAACTGAATATATAAAACAATGGTTTTCTAGACCTCAGGCAATGCAGGAGAGAGATCCTTTTGAGACAAAAATGGATAGGGTGAGAACTATGATTGCCTCTGTCACTGATACATGTAACAATATGGATAAATCTTCAAAAAATTATGCTTAGGGGAAGAAGCCTGGCAAAAAAATGTGCACTCTGTTTGATTTCATTCATTCAGAAGTCTAGAAAATGTGATGAATCTCTAGCGACAGAAAGCAGATCTATTGAGGGGATTTGGTTGGGCGGGGGATAGATGACAAAGATAAATGAAGAAACTTTTTGTGATGACGGAGATGCTCATGGTTTTGACTGTAGTGATGGTTTCATGAGGATATTTTGATGTTAAAATTTACGAAGCTGAAAATTTAATTGTGTGCTGTATATTATGTGAATGTACACCTCAATAAAAAACTGTTAAAGGACAGAGCAATTCTCTTTTGTTCTTTCCTCCCTCTACAATATTCAACAAATGCATCACAGAACTACAGAAAATCTAAAGGTTTGAAACTCCAGCACTGGAAGACAGAGCATCCTGCCCATCTGCTGCTGGCACTGAGACCTGCAGCGTTCTGTGGTTTGGATTTCACGGCTCCTCACCACGGGGCTGACAAACATGAATTTACTTATGGTCTACGCTGACTTTGCTCTTCTCATTTGCCTGTCAGTTCAGTTCAGTCGTTCAGTCTGACGTTTTGCAACCATGGACTGCAGCACGCCAGGCCTCCCTGTCCATCACCAACTCCCGGAGTTTACCCAAACTCATGTCCATTGAGTCGGTGATACCATCCAACCATCTCATCCTCTGTCGTCCCCTTCTCCCACCTTCAATCATTCCCATCAACAGGGTCTTTTCAAATGAGTCATTTGCCTGTATGTCTGTATAATTCACGGCTATAATTCTGGTGGCTCAGTGGTAAAGAATCTGCCTGCTAATGTAGGAGACAGGAGTTCAGTCACTGATCCAGGAAATTCCTGGGGAGAAGGAAATGGCGACTTACTCCAGTATTCTTGCCTGGGAAATCCCGTGGTCAGAGAAGCCTGGGTGGCCATAGTCTATGGGGTCATAAAGAGTCAGACATCACTTGGTGACTCACTAATTGATAGCAGAATAGCAAGCAAATATCAACCACTGTGTTTGTGATAGTTATGGATCTTATATTTTGGTGGTATAAAATATACAGCATGGGCATCTTCAGAAACATGAAAAGCAAGCCAAAATTTATGCTCAGGCAGCTTTTGTATGTGCATGTACTTATAGGTGGGCTTCCCAGGTGGTGCTAGTAGTAAAGAACCCATCTGCCAATGTAGGAGATGTAAGAGACGTGGGTTTGATCCCTGGGTCAGGAAGATCCCCTGGAGAAGGGAATGACTGCCCACTCCAGTATTCTTACCTGGAGAATCTCATGGAAAGAGGAGCCTGGCAGGCTACAGTCCATGGGGTCGCAAAGAATCGGACATGACTGAAGACACTAGGCACGCACGCATGTACTTTTAGATAAGAGCAGACATAAGTGAAATGTAGGTCCAGTGGCTTTTGAAGAAGTGAATCCTGACTTGGAATTCAGCAAAAGACCAACAAGTTCATCTTACCTAATTAGCCTGTCATATGAAATGCAATTTTCTCTTGATGGTTAGTTTTTGCATTTTTCTAATTGATCCATTTGGACTTTAGAAAAATGACATTGTTCAAATGATATACTACTTATTTTTATTTAGTATGACATTTGACATTATTTATAGAATTTGGGCATGGGGCCTCTGGTTGGGAACTCTATTGTAACACTGTTTCTATGGGAATATCAAAATAAATTTTAAACATTTCAACTTAATGTACTCTTTCCAGTGCTGTTCTTTCTGTGAATATAGTATTTACTTGTACTATAAAGTATACATCATTATTATTCAGAATAACTTACCCATCTGGTCAAATCCATACCTGGAGATAATAATACCAATTTGGGTATAAAATTGTCTGTGTTCCAAAAAGCAATATGGGAGCACCTTTTCAAAAGACAAATGAAAGACACTTGTAATACAAGTATAAAAACAAAGAAATGAAAAGTCAACATAGTAAGGGTCACCAACTAAGCAGTAACAAGATGCCAGTTACAACGAGGACATGTTACTGGACATTAGAGAATTGGTTTCTAATTGAGGTTTCTGATTCCAAACTAATATAAAAAACTGTGGAAGTTTTGCTGACAATGGCCAGTCAGCTTTGCAGGCTGTGATCACCATAATTAGAAGAACAGAGAAAAAGAAAGACAAGCAGCATGTGTCAGAATGGCAGGAAGAGTATAAACTGCTTTTGAACCTTTAGTTGAATTCTATCTCTGTTTCTTCTGAATGATAAAACATATTTTGCAGTCTCATTAGTGTTATTGAAAGTAAATTTTTATTGAACCACTGTTAATCTCTAAACACTATTTAGCCTTTTGCAACCTAAATTTAAATTGTATGCTAATAGAAACCTCTACAGTGCTAAAATTATTTTCAACACAGATATTTATCATCGATGAGTGCAATGTGTACTTAAAGACAGGTATTGTGTTTGATATTCATACTCACAATATCTAAAGTACAGTTTATCAGTCGCATGGAAGTGAAAAGTGAAAGTGAACTCGCTCAGTCGTGTCCGACACTTTGCGACCTCGTGGACTGTAGCCCACCAAGCTCCTCCATCCATGGGATTCTCCAGGCAAGAATACTGGAGTGGGCTGTCATTTCCTTCTCCAGGGGATCTTCCTGACCCAGGGATCAAACCCAGGTCCTCCACATTGTGGGCAGATGCTTTAACCTCTGAGCCACCAGGGAAGCCCAGTTGCATAGACAGTGTTAAACAACTATTTTCATGTGTTGAGTGTCAAACTCTATGTTCCAACTGTATGAGATGTGGTATTTCTCTCTTAAACAGAGACTTTATGCCTGTATAAGAGTACTGAAGAGGTACAGAAAAATTTGTCTTTGTTTTCCATCAGACTATTTCCATGAGTGTCTTAGAAAACCCTCTCTCACATGCAACCAAATTTCCTGGATTATAGAGCTAGAAGGGACGAAGTCTTAGTCTTAGGATTTTCAGCTTCTGGCACAAATAGGTACCTGGCACGTGCTAAGGGCTCAGTTAATTTTGGTTGGGTGCATGAATGAGTGAGTAAGATCAAACTCTGCCTAGTGTTAAATCTCATTAGACTGGAGCTTGGCTCTAAGGATATCAGGCGTTGAACAACAACTGTGTCTGACTCTGTAATAGTGAATAGGATATAAAGGTACACATGGAACAGCCACCCAGCCTGAAGGAGGCGGCTGTGTAAGCCGATCAAATACCACAGTGCATCACTAAATACACTATGCTATCACTAATGTGCAAAAGAAGACCCAAGGAAGCACAGGTAAAGGGGTGAGGGATTTTAAGATGAAGCATTACTTATGTTGGGGCTTGAAAATAAGAAAAATGAATGCAGAAATTTTGATTAAAGGTTAACCAAAGGAGACATTTTCAGAATAACATGCTTACTATAACTGAGACTAGCCATAAAAAGCGGACATACATAAGACCAGGTTTCCAAAGAAATGCATGGATAAATGCTCATATGTTATAATATGTTGCCCAAGTTTAAGTGGTATAGCCCCTTCAATAAGCAACAAGTATTTTAAGTCATCTGGATGAAAATGACATTGGTGAGCTGCCATTTTGCAACGTGCATGTATGGGAAGCTGCTTCAGTTGCGTCTGATTCTTTGCAACCCTGTGGACTGTAGCCTGCCAGGCTCCTTTGTCCATGGGATTCTCCAGGCAAGAGTACTGGAGGGGATTGCCATGACCTCCTCCAGGGGACCTTCCCTACCCAGGGATTGAACCTGTGTGTCCTGCATTGCTGGTGGTCTTCTGCACTGAAGGTAGATTCTTTACCAACTGAGCCACCAGGGAATACTCCATCACACCAGGGGTTCATCATATGAATTTGGGGAGTGGGGAACAATACAGTTCATAGCAGTGGCTGAGATGGGAACAGACATGTAGTGCTGGGCCAGCTAATAAAGGACAGTTGTGCCCTATTCAGTGGTTTGGGACATTTCCATTGTCAACAAGGAGCTGGAATAGGTATTAAGTGGGGAAATGACGTGATCTAAGTATTTTTAGAAAGGTAACTTTGACAAGCAGCATCTTCTAGCTGCTGCTTCCTGCTGCTTTTAGTGACTCATTAAGTAGCTAGTTGTCAGGCAGCAGGACCTATGCTCCGTAGGATACAGGGGGTTGAAGACTTTCTCGTGATGTATTATTGAGGTGGTTGTTGTGTTGTGCTCAGTTGCTCAGTCATATCTGACTCTTTCTGACCCCATGGATTGTAGCCTGCCAGGCTCCTCTGTCCATGGAATTTTCCAGGCAAGAATTGTGGAGTGGATTGCCATTTCCTCCTCCAGAGGATTATTGGGATATTGCTGCTAAGTAGATTGTGTTAAAATCTTACACGATAATCTTTTTACTTATTATTTATCCACATGAGTAATTTGAATCATAAGGGTGGCAGTGGTTTCATGAAGCCACACATTTCTCAGTATGAGTGGATTATCCTCATATCTTGTTGACAAATTAGTTCACCTCTTCTCCTCTTGTCTGTGACTCTAATTTAAGGCAAAACTCTCAGGGATGTAGCCTGTAGCATCATCTTTTTGCTTCATTATTTTTCATCTTTTTACCTTTTCTTGCTTTGGACCTTTAATTGGGGGTATCCACATTTATTCCTTAAAGACACTTAATACTGAATAACCCTCACTATTTTTATTTACCCCAAATACATTTAATTGAGAAAGATGCTTGAAAAAGAAATGGAATATTTTTTGAAAAGTAAAAATAGCAATTACAGTAAAAACAAAACCAAAAACAGAACAAATAGTAAAGCCTCTTTTAACAAGGCAACACTTTGCTATCTGTTTCAAAGATAAAGTTATTTTAAAAGCCATTTAGTTTATGAATGAGATTTTTAAAAGGCTTGGTGGATAAAGACAACTTTAAGAAAAGGCACATCATTCTTTCCAAGTGAAAAGCCCAAAGGGACCAAGGCTTGATGATGTCCCAGATTTCTGAGACAGTTTACGCTGAAATGATTATTTGTTTATTTCTCAGCTGCCACATATCTAGGTCTTTAGCAGTAGGCAAAGTTGTTACTGGCACTATCTTTTTCTGTTAATGTTCTTTTTTTCTTTTTAAGTCCAGTAACTCTAAAGCATGAAATAAATAAAATTTAAAACAGAAATAGATAATTTGAGACGTGGTGCTTTTCTATTTATTTCTAGCATGGGATGTTCAGAACCATAAACTGCACATTTTCATAAACTGCTGTAGTTTCATTATTCTGGACTATTTTCTTCCCTATAGTTGTGATCATCCCTGACTTCAGCCCCTTTTGGAGTTCACATTTTAGCACCTTTGACCCCTCTAGTGCTCTCCCCATATGCATTTGGAAGGAAATAAGTGGTTACTTTTCATTCCAGTTCAAGCTGCCATCCCAACCACAGTGAGAAGAGATGGGTGTCAGAGTACATTCCAGAACTGGCTTCTCTCAGGGGAGCTGCGTCCTGAAGGAGGAGAGTCTAGGCAGTCTCTCCAAGAGTTGGGTTCAGCTGTATCTTGCTTCATCTGCTTCAGCGAGCTTTTCAAGACAAAGTAGGAGTGATTGGATAGAGCAGGGGGCGTCTCTAAATTTGGTTCCAGGGAGTTAAGACTCACATGCCGGCCCCATTTGGGAAACCCTGTGTACTGTCTACACATGCACTGTTTATAATAGCCAGGACATGGAAGCAACCTAGATGTCCATCAGCAGATGAATGGATAAGAAATCTGTGGTACATATACACAATGGAGTACTACTCAGCCCTTAAAAAGAATAAATTTGACTCAGTTCTAATGAGATGGATGAAACTGGAGCCGATTATACAGAGTGAAGTAAGCCAGAAATAAAAACACCAGTACAGTATACTGACACATATATATGGAATTTAGAAAGATAGTAATGATGACCCTCTATGTGAAACAACAAAAGAGACACAGAGGTATAGAACGGACTTTTGGACTCTGAGGGAGGGAGAGGGAGAGGGTGGGATGATTTGGGAGAATGGCATTGAAACATGTATATTATCTTGTAAGAAACGAAGCGCCAGTCTATGTTCAATACAGGATACAGGATGCATGGAGCCTGGTGCACAGGATGATTCAGGGAGATGATATGGGGTGGGAGGTGGGAGGGGGCTTTGTCATTGGGAGATCGTGGACACCTGTGGCTGATTCATGTCAATGTATGGCAAAACAAATACAGTATTGTAATGTAGAATAAAATATTAAAAAAAAATAGTGTCCAACTCTTTGCGGCCCCATGGACTGCAGCCCGCCAGACTCCTCTGTCCATGGGGTTCTCCAGGCAAGCATACTGGAGGCGATTACCATTTCCTTCTCAGGGATCTTCCTGACCCAGGGGTTGAACCCTTATCTCCTGTGTCTTCTGCATTAGCAGGCGGATTCTTTACCACTGAGCCAACCAGGGAAGCTAGGAGGCATTATTGTTATCAGACGTTATTGGCAGCATCCCCAGGAGTTAGCAACTTCTGACCTCATTTTGGAAGTGGCAGAGGGTTCATCTCAGGTAGCATTCGAGGAGCCAAAGGTGCAGCGCTCACGTGCTAGGAAAAAGGGGACACAGATGCACCTCATATTATCCATGAAAGGAAGAGGCCGCCAATGGCAGAAAAGGGTTAAAGGAGACTCTGAGTTGCCACTTCCTATCTGAGCCCTTGGCCACCAGGGATTCAGAAGTCAGAAGTGCTTTTCCCACACAAACATTAGCCACTATAACACACAGTCACCTGTCATTTCTGTCAGGTGGAAGGATGAACAGAGGGCAGAAAGCAGGATTCTGGTAGATGAAGTTCTACAGTGGATGGCAAAATTGGGCACAACACTTAAAGATTGCCAACACGTATTGGCTGGATCCATGTCCTTCTTTTACATCCAAATTATTTATTTCCGCTCCAGAATATAAACCCTGCTGCTAAGTCACCTCAGTCGTGTCTGACTCTGTGCAACCCCATAGACGGCAGTCTACCAGGCTCCCCTGTCCCTGGGAATCTCCAGGCAAGAACACTGGAGTGGGTTGCCATTTCCTTCTCCAATGCATGAAAGTGAAAAGTGAAAGGGAAATCGCTCAGTCATGTCCGAGCCTCAGCGACCCCATGGACTGCAGCCTTCCAGGCTCTTCCATCCATGGGATTTTCCAGGCAAGAGTACTGGAGTGGGGTGCCATTGCCTTCTCTGAATATAAACCCTAAAAGTTTAAAATAGGATGCTAAAGCTCACAATGGAAGTCCCTATAGAAATGTTCTGTGCTGGATTTTCAGTCTCAGTCTTGTCTTTTCCACTCCTCTTCTCTCCCTGATCTCAACATGAGCAGGTACACTGAACATCTTGTTCATTCAGCATAGCTAACACCAGCATCGCAGAAAGGTAGCTTGTGTTCTCTCAGGGTGGATCTGAATGCGTCCCCGATCAGGCTGAATCATGGCTCCCAACAATGTCAGGTGCTAAGCCCTGGAATCCGTAACTGGTAGCTTCTATGGAAAGGGTCTTTATCAAAGTGACTAAGTGGGCTGGAAGAAGCACAAGCTGGAATCAAGATTGCCAGGAGAAATATCAAACCTCAGATATGCAAATGATACCACCCTTATGGCAGAAAGTGAAGTGGAACTAAAAAGCTTCTTGATGAAAGTGAAAGAGGAGAGTGAAAAAGTTGGCTTAAAGCTCAACATTCAGAAAATGAAGATCATGGCATCTGGTCCCATCACTTCATGAGAAATAGATGGGGAAACAGTGGAAATAGTGTCAGACTTTACCTTTTTGGGCTTCAAAATCACTGTAAATGGTGACTGCAGCTATGAAATTAAAAGACGCTTACTCCTTGGAAGGGAAGTTATGACCAACCTAGAAAGCATATTCAAAAGCAGAGACATTACTTTCTCAACAAAGGTCCATCTAGTTAAGGCTATGGTTTTTCCTGTGGTCATGTATGGATGTGAGAGTTGCACAGTGAAGAAAGCTGAGTGCCAAAGAATTGATGCTTTTGAACTGTAGTGTTGGAGAAGACTCTTGCGAGTCCCTTGGACTGCAAGGAGATCCAACCAGTCCATTCTGAAGGAGATCAGCCCTGGGATTTCTTTGGAAGGAATGATGCTAAAGCTGAAACTCTAGTACTTTGGCCACCTCATGTGAAGAGTTGACTCATTGGAAAAGACTCTGATGCTGGGCAGGATTGGGGGCAGGAGGAGAAGGGGACGAGCAAGGATGAGATGGCTGGATGGCATCACGGACTCGATGGACATGAGTCTGAGTGAACTCCAGGAGATGGTGATGGACCGGGAGGCCTGGCGTGCTGCGATTCATGGGGTCACAAAGAGTCAGACACAGCTAAGCGACTGAACTGAACTGAACTGAACTGAACCGAAGGGTCTCAACGAGGAAGATTATCTGGATTAACCTGGTGGGCCCTGAATGCAGTCACAAGTGTCAGTCTAAATGAGAGGCAGAGGGAAGACACAGATAGAAGGGAGAGGTGAAGGGATGTGATCACGGAAGCAGAGCTTGGAGAGATGCAGCCATAAGCCGAGGAGCGTCAGAGCCCCAGAAGCTGGAAAAGACAGGAAGGGACATCCCCAGAGAGCTTCCCGAGGGAGTGCAGCCCTACCTCCACCTTGATTCTACTCCAGTGAGACAGATTTCAAACTTCTGGCTTCCAGGCCTGGAAAGAATCTGTTTCTATCGTTTTAAGCCTCCAAATTTGTGGTCAGACTGGTAAATTAAACAACATGATTTTATTTTCTCACTGCTTGGGAGACTAGAAGTTCAAGATAACCGTGTCAGCGAGGCCGACTTCTACGGGGGCCTCTCTCCTTAGCTTCTAGATAACGTCTCCGCCGTATCTTCTCCTCGCCTTCCTTCTGTGCAAGCTTGTGTCTGTGCCCCAATCCCTCTTCTTTTAAATATGCTGAGCGTATCGAATTATGACCAACACATATGACCTCAGTTCAGTCGCTCAGTCGTATCTATTTGCGACATTACACCTAAATTACCTAAGGATCCTGTCTGCACATACAGCCACATTCTGAGATACTGAAGGTTAGGGCCCTCAACATATGAATGTTGATGTGGACACAGTTCTGAGCATAAAATCAAGTAGCATCATTATCTTTATTTCTACTTCTCAGGAAATATTAAAGCCCAGAACTGTTGTTTACTATCACACAGCTGAGGACTCCAGGAGCTTGGATTTCTTGCTCTGAATCCATTACTCACTCCTTAAAAACAACAACAAAAGTACAGATTCAAAGGGAGATAATGTAGTTGTCTTGGAAGAGTCTTGTTTTTACATCTCACCGCTCTAGTATCTGGTTCAGTAAGTTCAGTCTGAAGCTGAAGAAGAACCTATCGCCTAGACATAAATATATAATATATATAACAAATATTTCTATATATAAGTATATACAATATAATATATATATATATGAAGTGAAGTGAAGTGGCTCAGTCGTGTCTGACTCTTTTCGACCCCATGGACGGTCGCCTATCAGGCTCCTCCATCCATGGGATTTTCCAGGCAAGAGTGCTAGAGTGGATTGCCATCTCCTTCTCCAGGGGACTTTCCCGACCCAGGAAACGAAGCCGGGTCTCCCGCATTGCCAGTGCTGTGGGAGCCATCAGGGAAGCCCATATATATGTATATTTAAGTCTACTATAAAACAATTACCCTTACAGCTGATTTCTTGAAATATCACTTTGGAAATGAACAGGCATCTACAAAGAATTATCAAAGTTATCTTAGGAGAAAGTTAGAAATCTTGCATCATAATAGTTTGTTTTCATTCTTCTTCAATAATAATGCCTCTCCTGTGTGTTTCATGAGACACCATCCTTTTTCTTAACAAAAAATTTGATCAAGTTCTAAAAATGTTCTTTGTTAATGGGGAAGAATTTCAAGCATAACATCATTCATTGAACAAATATTGTTTGAAGATGTTCTGCCAAATATTTTTCTAAATATTGGGAATAAAGTACAAAAAATAACCCCACAGAAAAATCCTGAATGAAACCTACAGTTTAGTGGAATAAAGCAGATAGCAAACAATTACATGCCAGAGGTTAAATCCAGGGTACATATCAGCTGTGCCTTAAAGTGACTACAGCCACAGCCTGTAGAACACAGCCTCATGAGCGTGGTTTCCAAAATCATGATCCACAGAAATCATGAGAGCTATAAATTAATTATAATTTTTAAAGTCATTAAATCTTGAAGTGATTTGTTATTCACCATTAGACAACTAATAAGTTGCTTGCAACACTAATTCAGTTCAAGTATCTGCTTGGTACCTACTTTGCAAAGCGTCTGCTCATTCGTGTCCTACTCTGTGACCTCATGGACTGCAGCCCGCCAGGCTCCTCTGCCCATGGAATTCTCCAGGCAAGAATATTGGAGTGGATTGCCATTCCTTTATCCAGGGGGTCTTCCTGACCCAGGGATCGAACCCTCATCACTTATGTCTCCTGCATTGCAGACAGATGATTTTATCACTGAACCATCAGTTAATAGCTTTGTGCTTTAAATTATTTACATGATTATTTTATGCTAAGTATTATGGAACAGCTAGAAATATATATTTTCCTCCAGGCAGTGTTTGTAAAGTGAAAGTGAAATCACTCAGTCGTGTCCGACTCTTTGCGACCTGTGGACTGTAGCCCCATGGACTGTAGCCCTCCGGGCTCCTCTGTCCATGGGATTCTCCAGGCAAGAATACGGGAGTGGGTTGCCATTTCCTTCTCCTGGGGATCTTCCCGACCCAGAGATCGAACCCAGGTCTCCCACATTGCAGGCAGATGCTTTAACCTCTGCACCACCAGGGAGGTTGGAAAGCAATTGTTAATATTAGTTGTCATCTGATATTTCTGAGATGCTACTGAGATCAGTAAATGATCAAGCTCTTTCAAAAGAATATAAATTCCTATCCAGAGAACCGAATTTTCTATGCTGCTTGTTGAAAAGAGATCTTCTAGGTAATTATAATACCTGAAAGGTGCTTGAAATGTCCCAACAGATATTAAAAAGGAATATTTATCTGTCCCCCTCACTTTATTTTTTACTGGTTAATTTTAACTTTCAATCAATGAAACTAATGTTGACTTTAGTATATTTTTTATGTAGACAATAAATGTATCTGTTCCCTGTTTTCCAAGTCATTAACTGACTTGAAGGAAGTTTTACAGTGCATAGTATGTGTATTTGGTTGACCGTAAAATGATTGGACTTCTGCGGATGGCCTGATTCCACCTGTTAAAGTGGTAGCCTCTGTCATCTGAGGAGAGAATGGAGCATATTGCCCTTTCAGTCCGGGATATCTATACAAGGAGGACCTCCCCTCCCCACTTTTATGTATTTCACATAAATCCATGTTAATAAAGCTGGAACTCCTTTGTAAAAACAACAACAACAAAAACATCTTGGAATTGCCACCTGAATCAAATCTTTGGAAGAAGTGATGATTTCATTGATTTCTGCATAAAACAATGTTGCAGGTCAAAACACAGTCTACTGTAATATGTGTTATTTAGCTGCTGATCTTAAGAGAAATCTTTATACAAATTACTACAGCACAGTATGATTGAAGACTCAATGCCATCCTTTTTCTTTTTACTGGACTATGAAGGCACTTGTATTATAGCCTTCTGACACAACTAGACTAACTTTCACTCAGGGTGTCTCCAGGGAAACCTGCATTTAAATGGTAAATGTATTTGCCCAGAGGCATATGACACTTCCTTACTTTACTTCCTACACCGTATTTAAAGTTGGTTCTTCAGACACTTTGAAGTGGTACTTGTTTCATTCAACGGCAATGTATTGATCCTTTGAAGTGGATGGCAGACAAATGCAGCTTTTCTTCTATTTCAATTTATCATATAACATCATGGAACACTGGAAAGTTGCCACAGCGTAATTCTGACCAGCCTAAATGAAGTCGCTCAGTCGTGTCTGACTCTTTGCGACCCCATGGACACCAGTCTTCTCCGTCCATGGGATTTTCTTTATAAATAAAAAGGAGACACGCCATTGAGGGGCTTCTGCAGGCACTGAGCACACTGAGCAGCAGTTCTCAAAGAGTGAGGCCGTGGGGCGTGTGAGCACTCTGCTGTGCTGGGCTGCTTCAGTCGTGTCCAGCTGTTTTGCTTCTCCACGGACTGTAGCCCACCGGGCTCCTCTGTGCATGAGACTCTCCAGGCAAGAGTACTGGAGCGGGTTGCCATGCCCTCCTCCAAGCGGATCTTCCCAACCCAGAGGTCGAACCCAGGTCTCCCACACTGTAGGTGGACTCTTTACGGTCTGAGCTACCAGGGAAGCTAGGGCCATGCTTGTACCTGGAGGAGAAGCATTGCAGACAGAGGGAACAGCCATTTCAAAGGCCCTGAGGAAGCACATGTGGCATGTTCCAGGTACAGAAAGCACTCTGAGGATGAAACAGGCTGACAGGGTGTGTGGGAGACCAGAACAGGGAGGTGACAGGGACAGATGGGACAGGGCCTGCCAGCCTTCAGGAAGATTAGGCTTCTCTCTGAGTGACTTGAGTAACCAAGAGAATTTTGCACAGAGCTGGGACATTATCTGTCATTTATCTTCAAAGCATCACATTGGTGGCAGTGTTGGGAAAAGGTTCTAAGAACCTGTCAATAACTCAGTTAAGAGCGAGTATGGTGGGGCTGGTGGCAGCTTTGGAGCTGTTGAAAAGTGGCTGGAGTCCAGATGTAGGATGAAGGTGGACTGAGAGGTTAGATGTGAAGCATGAGAGCAGAGAAAGGGATTAGGATGACTCAGATTTTTGGCTTGAGTAAGGGAAAGATGGAATGCCATTTACTGAGATACAGAAAATAGCCAATAGTTTTATTTTATATCTTTAGTTAACAAAACTTCCCATTAACAACTTCATGTAGATTTTTTAAAGTCTGGGGAAAACACTTTCCTTTGTAAGTCTGTATTCCTTTGCATGCTCAGTCCCTCAGTTGGGTCCGACTTTTTTTGTGATGCTGGGGCTGTAGCCTGCCAGGCTCCTTTCTCCATGGGATTTTCCAGGCAAGAATACAGGAGTGGGTTGACATTTCCTGCTCTGGTGGATCTTCCCGACCCAGGGTCAAACCCTCATCTCCTGCATCTCTTACTTTGGCAGGCAGAGATTTTTTTTTTTTTTTTTTAATATCACTGAGCCACCTGGGAACATTTGTAACCAATAATTTGGACTTGAACTCTGGGGAAGGTTCCTGGTAAAGCTTCACCTTCTACTTATAAGAGAGGCTAGCTTGTCCATGGTTTCCTGTAGAATAACTGCAAGAGTAGGTGAGGATGTTAGCTTTAGTGGCTCAGTGATGCTCATAAAAGGAAGGAGAGAGGGAGGAAAGAAGGAAAGCAGGAAAGAAGGAAGGAGGGAAGGAAGGGAGAAGGAAAGGAGGAAGGAAAGAAAGGAATCATTTAACCCCAGAGACTTCAGGTATATGTATGGTCCTCTTGAGGTAGGTAAAGACCTTTTAGTGGGAAAACTAACATCACAGTGATAGTACATTGATATGACATATTTAAATGTATGAGCAGATGTCATCTACGCTATAGTTTCAGAATGCAGTAAATTCACATTTAAAACTCTTGAAGTACAATGTATCAGAACTTACATGATTATTTCCTTCTTTTTTAGATGATTTATTGACAGGCTAGAAGGACAATGAGGTGATTTCTGCCATGCCAAGTTGGTGCCCATAATGATAAAGACATTGAATGTATTTTCAAATTCTCTGTCAGTGGACAACAAATTTTTACTACACAGCAAAGTAGATTCAGTTCAGTTCAGTTCAGTTGCTCAGTCGTGTCCAACTCTTTGTGACCTCATGAATCACAGCATGCTAGGCCTCCCTGTTCATCACCAGCTCCCGGAGTTCACTCAGACTCACATCCATCAAGTCGGTGATGCCATCTAGCCATCTCATCCTCGGTCGTCTCCTTCTCCTCCTGCCCCCAATCCCTCCCAGCATCAGAGTCTTTTCCAATGAGTCAACTCTTCGAATGAGGTGGCCAAAGTACTGAAGTTTCAGCTTTAGCATCATTCCTTCCAAAGAAATCCCAGGGTTGATCTCCCTCAGAATGGACTAGTTGGATCTCCTCCCAGTCCAAAGGACTCTCAAGAGTCTTCTCCAACACCACAGTTCAAAAGCATCAATTCTTCAGTGCTCAGCCTTCTTCACAGTCCAAATCTCACATCCATACATGACCATAGGAAAACCATAGCCTTGACTAGACGGACCTTAGTCGGCAAAGTAATGTCTCTGCTTTTGAATATGCTATCTAGGTTGGTCATAACTTTTCTCCCAAGGAGTAAGCGTCTTCTGCTTTCATGGCTGCAGTCACCATCTGCAGTGATTTTGGAGCCCCCAAAATAAAGTCTGACACTGTTTCCACTGTTTCTCCATCTACTTCCCATAAAGTGATGGGACCGGATGCCATGATCTTCATTTTCTGAATTTTGAGCTTTAAGCCAACTTTTTCACTCTCCTCTTTCACCTTCCTCAAGAGGCCCTTTAGCTCCTCTTCACTTTCTGCCATAAGGGTGGTGTCATCTGCATATCTGAGGTTATTGATATTTCTCCTGGCAATCTTGATTACAGCTTGTACTTCCTCCAGCCCAGCGTTTCTCATGATGTACTCTGCATAGAAGTTAAATGAGCAGGGTGACAATATACAGCCTTGACATACTCCTTTTCCTATTTGGAACCAGTCTGTTGTTCCATGTCCAGTTTTAACTGTTGCTTCCTGACCTGCATACAGATTTCTCAAGAGGCAGGTCAGGTGGTCTGGTATTCCCATCTCTTTCAGAATTGTCCACAGTTTTTGTGATCCACACAGTCAAAGACTTTGGTTACATTTCAATTGCTTTGAAATGTTTCCATTTATAAGTGTCCAAAGGTGTCCAAGGGCAGTCTTTTACTATAATACAAATTTTTTTCCCTGTGGCTCCATGTTGGCATTTCAGCATCAGATTCAGATTTTAGAGCAAACTATGACAATCTTCCAAATCAACTCGGCAAAGAATATGGTCACTTACATACACAATATTCTGAATATTTCAAACCAACTGAGCTTATACTAGTGAAGTAAAAGTCCAATATATGGAATTTTCCTTTTCATATATGGTCTATGTTATTACCATGGAAAATGATGTCTTTCTAGACTTGCCAGTGGTTCTAAATTTTGCACCCCCAGGAGATACTTGGTTATGTTTGGAAACATTTTAGGTTGTCATCATTTTGGGGGTCGAGTAGAGACTAGGGATATGACTAAACAGCTTACGGTGCACAGGATAGTCAGCCCAGGAAAGAATCATTCAGTCCAAAATGTCAGTAATGCTGAGGTTGAGAATCCCTGGCTTATGCCGTTGCTCATAGCTCATTCCATAGCTCACAACACAATTGCAGTCCTTTAGCTGAACCTTACACTTCTATTGTTCAGCTCAATATTTGGCACTATGTCTGTCAACTGCCATTGGCACTATGTTGCATTTCTCAGATGGGAAGAACACACTACTTTGAGGTTACATGGTTTACAGTCATTAGCTGAGTTGAAAGACCATTTGATTTTTCATTAGAAACTGGCAAGTGCACCAGATTAGGGCTTTACCAAGAAAATCATGGGGCTTCCCAGGTTCAGTGGTAAAGAATCTGCCTGCAATATAGGATTTGAGATGTGGGTTTGATTCTTGGGTTGGGAGGACGCCCTGGAGAAGGAAATGTCAACCCACTCCAGTATTCTTGCCTGGGAAATCCCATGGATGGAGGGGCCTGGCAGACTACAGTCCCTGGGGTCACAAAAAGAGTAGGACATGATGCAGGGACTGAAACAATGACAGAAGAATATCATGAGGGCTGCAGAGATTTTTCAAAGATAACAGTCACCTTTCAGTTCAGTTCAGTTGCTCAGTCGGGTCTGACTCTTTGTGACCCCATGAATTGCAGCACGCCAGGGCTCCCTGTCCAACACCAACTCCCAGAGTTCACTCAGACTCACATCCATCGAGTCAGTGATGCCATCCAGCCATCTCATCCTCTGTTGTCCCCTTCTCCTCCTGCTCCCAATCCCTCCCAGCATCAGAGTCTTTCCCAATGAGTCAGCTCTTCGCATGAGGTGGCCAAAGTACTTGAGCCTCAGCTTTAGCATCACTCCCTCCAAAGAAATCCCAGGGCTGATCTCCTTCAGAATGGACTGGTTGTATGTCCTTGCAGTCCAAGGGACTCTCAAGAGTCTTCTCCAACACTACAGTTCAAAAGCATCAATTCTTTGGCGCTCAGCCTCCTTCACAGTGCAACTCTCACATCCATACATGACCACTGGAAAAACCATAGCCTTGACTAGACGGACCTTTGTTGGCAAAGTAATGTCTCTGCTTTTGAATATGCTATCTAGGTTGGTCATAACTTTTCTCCCAAGGAGTAAGCATCTTTTAACTTCATGGCTGCAGTCACCATCTGCAGTGATTTTGGGGCCCCCAAAATAAAGTCTAACACTGTTTCCAGTGTTTCCCCATCTATTTGCCATGAAGTGATGGGGCCAGATGCCATGATCTTCGTTTTCTGAATGTTGAGCTTTGAGCCAACTTTTTCACTCTCCTCTTTCACTTTCATCAAGAGGCTTTTAAGTTCCTCTTCACTTTCTGCCATAAGGGTGATGTCATCTGCATATCTGAGGTTATTGATATTTCTCCCAGTAATCTTGATTCCAGCTTGTACTTCTTCCAGCCCAGCGTTTCTCATGATGTACTCTGCTATAAGTTAAATAAGCAGAGTGACAATATACAGCCTTGACATACTCCTTTTCCTATTTGGAACCAGTTTGTTGTTCCATGTCCAGTTCTAACTGTTGCTTCCAGTTCTAACCTGCATGCAGGTTTCTCAAGAGGCAGATGAGGTACTCTGGTATTCCCATCTCTTTCAGAATTTTCCACAGTTTCTTGTGATCCACACAGTCAAAAGCTTTGCCATAGTCAATAAAGCAGAAATAGATGTTTTTTGGTCCTCTTTATTTCACTTCTAAGAACTTTATCTATGCCTTTGTTAGCCATTCTAGTCCCAAGGCTATCTCTTCACTTGAGTGTCAATTACAGCTAACAATTTGAGATGCTACACATACACATACACACACACACACACGATTTTAATTGTGGCTGCCAGATATCAATGAGATTCCTGTGAATCACAGGTCCCTGGTACAATATTCTTGACAATGTGTGCCTGATATTTTGAAGACCATCTGTCTCATTTTAATTGAGAATACACTCTGCCAAAGGTTTTGCATGCCAAATGACTTTTAAAAAAATCTTGTGCTGTGTTAAAACATGTTTTAAAATATTTTTATTGAGGTAAAATTCACACACCATAAAACCCAGCCATTTAAAGTGTACTATTCAATTTTTAAAGTACACTCACATAATTGTGCAACTATCACTACAATCTAAGTTTAAAACTTAGAATCTTCATCCTCCCATAAAGAAACCTCATAACTCTTAGCAATCACTCCACATACCCCAGCACCCTCAGACCTAGGCAACCAGTAATGAATTTTTAACTCCATATTTGGGCTATTCTAGACATTTCATAGGAGAAGGCAATGGCACCCCACTCCAGTACTCTTGCCTGGAAAATCCCATGGACAGAGCCTGGTGGGCTGCAGTCCATGGGATTGCTAAGAGTTGGACATGACTGAGAGACTTCATTTTCACTTTTCACTTCCATGCACTGGAGAAGGAAATGGCAACCCACTCCAGTGTTCTTGTCTGGAGAATCCCAGGGACGGGAAGCCTGGTGGGCTGCCGTCTATAGGGTTGCACAGAGTCGGACACAACTAAAGTGACTTAACAGACATTTCATATAAATAGAAGCACATAGTATTTTACTACTGGTTTCTTTCACTCAGAATGTTTTCAAGATTCATCCTTTAATAGTATGTTTCAGGGATTTTTTTTCTTGAGTCTAAATTATATTCCATTGTATATTTATAATGTTTTGTTTATCCATTTGTCATTCGATAGGTATTTGTATTGTTTCTACTTTTGTATTGTAAATAATGCAGACATGAACACGTTTAAGGGTGGGACCATGATTCAACGTGACTTGTGTCTTTATAAAGAGAGACACCAAGGGTGTATGAGTAGGTTTCCCAGTTGGCTCAGTGATAAAGAATCTGCCTACAAATTGAGGAGCTTGGGAGATGCAGGTTCAATCCCTGGGTAGGGAAGATCCCCTGGAGGAGGAAATGGCAACCCACTCCAGTATTTTTGCCTAGAGAATCCCATGGACAGAGGAGCCTGGTGGGCTACAGTCTTTGGGGTTGCAAAGAGGCAGACATGACTGAATGGCATGCACGCACAAAGGGTGTATGTCCACAGAGGAGAGACCATGGGAGGATACTTATCTTCTAACTTCTAGCCTCCAGAACTGTGAGAAATAAATTTATGTGTTTTAAGGCAACCAGTCTATGGTATTTTGTTATGGAAGCCCTAGATGACTAATATACTTAGGGTGGAATTCCTGGGTCATGTGGTAACTCTATGTTTAACAATGTGCAGAACTGCCAAATTATCCACAAACAGGTCTTCATAGGAATAAGCGTTTTCTTTTTAGTAAACACATAGGAGTGGCAGAGCTGAAAGTATTATGTTTAACTTTTTAAGAAACGGACAAACGTTTTTCCAAAGAGACTGTGCCATTTTACATTCCCACCAGCAGTGTGTGCAAGTTCCAACTTTCCATTTCCTTGCACAAACTTGTCATTGTCTGTTTTGATTATAGTCATCCCAGTGGGTATGAAATGGTACTTCCATTATGTGTTTCTGTTTTTCCCCCACAGGGTTTATTTTTTGTGCGTCTTTTTTTTTCCCCATAGGATTTATTTTTTTGAGCCCTTCTAGGTTCATAGCAAAATTGAGCAGAAAATACAGTGTTCCCAAGAAACTCCCATCCATGTCTAGCCCACCTCAACTCTCCCACTATCAATATCACATATCAGAGTGGTAAACTTGCAATTTATTACAATTGATGAAACCTATTTTGTCACATCATTATCACCCAGGGTCCATAGTTTATATTAGGTTTCACTCTTGGTATTGTGGACAATGCAAAATAACACGGATCCACTGGTGTAGTTGTCCTATGGAATTTTTTCACCGCTCTGAAAGTCCTCTGTGCTCTGCTTACTCATTCCTCTCCCCTCCCCCAACCTCTTCATTAGGGTTTTGATGGTTTTTATATTTTCCGAGTGACTAATGCCGTTCATCATCTTTCCATGTGCTTATGGCCACTTGTCTTTCTCAGAGGGGAGATACAGTTTGTCAAGTTGTACAAACTGTCAGTTATAAGTATGTACAGTACGATGACCGTAGTTCGTGTCTCTTATATCTGCCTGTTTTCACAGGTGGGTTCTTTACTTCTAGTGTTAGCTGGGAAGCCCCATCAGTGATATAATATTGTGCCAATATGAAATATACATAGTATTTTTAAAGTAATTTTATAGAACTTTTAGATTTATTAAGCTTTTGGTATCTTTATTTTGAAATGAAACATGTCTATTAAAAATTCTTTTGCCTATTTAAAAGTTGGATTGTCTTATTACTGAATATCAGTGCTTTTTTTTTTTTTTAATATCAGTGCTTTTTAAAGGTCCAGTTTGCCTCTAACTGAAAAGGAAAATAACCCACTCTTTCGTCTAGTACAAGAGAAACACTATAGTGTATTGTCCTGAACGGTGGTCTTCTGAGCAGGTTTCACTGTTCCTTCATATCTAGGATCCACTGACTATCAAAGTAGTTGACTTGTGATTTCAGGGCAGAGGCCCCACTTTTCTTGGCAGCTGGACTCATAGGAGTCCAAAAGAAACAAATAGCTTTAGGCAATTTTCAATAAATCTTATGTAATAGTGTAACAGTTTCTGATATCACAATCAGAGAATAGAATCAAACAGCCTTTCTTACTATTAAATATGAAACACACAGGAAAAGCACAGCTAGAGGAAAAGTGTTAAATGATTCTCACGTTCATTAGCTTGTTCTCTTTATCAGACAGATGTGTGCCGACTTTAGTAACCCACACAACTCTCCTCTAGGGTGAACACTGTTTATCAGTTATTCCAACCCATTAAATTCAGCAACTATTAACTGTACCATTGGAGAAAACCCTGATGTTGGGAAAGACTGAGGTCAGGAGGAGAAGGGGGCAACAGAAGATGAGATGGTTGGATGGCATCATCGACTCAATGGACATGAGTCTGGGCAAACTCTGGGAGATAGGGATGGACAGGGAGGCCTGTCATGCTCCAATCCATGGGGCTGCAGAGTTAGACATGGCTGAGCAACTAAAAAACAGCAAAAGTTTACTGCACACCCAACAACAAACATTTAATGCCTTTTCTACTGAATTCATTGAGTTACTTGATGTTTTTAGAAAGAAATAGATGCATTCTATGTTTACTCACTTTTAGAAAAGGAAATAGCAGCCTCCCTTTTTTGGTATTTATTATTCATTTGGCTAAAGAGATTTTGGAACTTAGCACTGAATATTTTGGGAGAAAGAAAATCTAAAATGGAAAATGCCATGGTGATTTAACCACCGGATTTAAAGAGCCTTAAAGTTCACTTGTACTAAAAACTTTCAGCGATTATTTCACTAACTCCTTTTGAGAACTCATGTTGTTTTCAAAATTTCCTTTCTCCATGGAGAATCAATGTCGTAACGTATGCTTCGGGCGTGTTCTCTGACTTCAGTAAACCAGCTCCTCCCTGCTGGTATCTTATAAGGATGAAATTCTTCACAACTATTTTACCTGATAACATGAACAGCTCCCATGTTCACTTACATAGGTGACATGTGACTGCCATATAAATGGATGGGAATAAAGGTGTCAGTCTGCATATCAAATAAGAGGAAGCTTAATTTGTCTTTTATAAAAACCCTCTACTCTGAATGAGTTCCAATATCTTCCTTCCACACCTTAATGGACCTCCTTGCTGATCCCTGGAATCTGTCCACGGGAGTCCACTTGCTAAGCCAATGATACTCATGAACTACCATTTCTTTGGGGTGCAATCTTTATTCTTTAGATGTTTAAGTCACAGTTAAACAGTTTTGAAGGTGAAGTCGCTCAGTCATGTCCGACTCTTTGCGACCCCGTGGACTGTAACCTACTAGGCTTCTCTGTCCATGGGATTCTCCAGGCAAGAATACTGGAGTGGATTGCCATTTCCTTCTCCAGGGGATCTTCCCGACCCAGGGATCGAACCCAGGTCTCCCGCATTGGAGGCAGACGCTTTAACCTGAGCCACCAGGGAAGGCCAGTTTTTAGAAACATTACAATGCTATTTAAAAGTGGCAGCATAAACTGTATCACCCATTTGTTTCTCCAAGGATAGTCTGGATCAAGAGTTCAAACAGAGAAACAAAACCTATTGGAGATACATATTCAAGGATTTATTGCAAGGCATGGCTGATGTGATTGTGGAGGCTGGTTAGGTAAGTCTGAAGTCCAGAGGGCAGGCTATCAGGAAGGACAGGCTGGAACCCTAAGGCATGAGCTGAAGTTGCTGTCCACAGGTGGAATTCCTTCTGGGAAGTCTCACATCTGCTTGGAAAGACTCAACTGATTAAATTAAGTCTGTCCAGCTCATCTAGAATAATCTCCTTTAAAGCCAACTGATTATGGACACTAGTCATGTCTACAAAATCTACGAAAACATTTCATAGCCACACAGTATCTGATTGGTTGAGACTACAGCCTGGACAAAATGACTCGTAAATCTGACCACCACAGGTGACAACAATTTCTGTGGTTCTGGGGCAGTCACAGAATGTCACTTGTTTACATTCATGTGGACATAGCTTTTTAAAGCTGTTACATGCAACCTCAACCATTTCATTTTTCTTTTTAACAAAGTATAAGATATAAAATTAAATGGAACTCTTTGTTTTATAGTCTACCAGACTTGCAAACACTGCTGCCGCTGTGTGGACAGACTTCTTCCAGACAATAGGGCTTTGTCCATAATCAACAAAATTGTGTATACAGCAACTTACAATGTGGCCAGAAAAATTTGCTCATTCCCTGCCTTGCTCCTGCTGAGGAGACACCAGAGTTAATTTAAAAAGAGGCTATTATAGTTTTCAAAATTTTTGGTCTCAGGATCAAAATTTTTGGTCTCAGGTGCATCAAAATCATTAAGGACTCTGAAGAGCTTTTGTTTATATGGGTTATACTTGTCAGTTTGCTTTGCTTTGCTTGCCTGCACAGTCATGTTTGACTCTGTGACTCCATGGACTGTAGTCCACCAGGCTTCTCTGTTCGAGATTATCCTGGGAAGAATACTGGAGTGGGTTCCTCCTCCAGGGGATCTTCCTAACCCAGGCATAGAATCCTAGTCTCCTATGGCTCCTGGACTGGCAGGCAGATTCTTTACCACCTGAGCCACCTGGGAAGCCGGTTTGGGCTGTTACAAAACTCTCTCCAGGGACCTGAAGACTGTACACAGGGGGACTTCCCCTCTGACGCTCATCTGGGGAAACTCTTCCTCTTTCTAAGGAAATCTGGGGACAAATGTCTGCTCCCAAGGCACTGGAAGAATCAGTAATCAGAACTGTGAGGCACACAAATCACAGATGTGAAAAGATACCACGTGCTGAAAATAGGTTCTTGCTCAAAATTGTGTTTTGAATAGGCTCTATTGAGGGTTTGGAGCATAACAGCAGGTTTACTAGGAGAAAAAGACACCACAGGGGTTTGGAGAATAAGCTCTTTAAGGCTGAAGGGATGGAATAACTGAATGGCAGAAAGAAAAAATTACTGAATAATTTAGTCATCTGTACAAAGAACTGTTACACAGGTGAAGTGAAGTGAAGTCACTCAGTCATGTCCGACTCTTTGCGACCCCGTAGACTGGAGCCTATCAGGCTCCCCTGTCCATGGGATTTTCCAGGCAAGAATACTGGAGTGGGTTGCCATTTCCTTCTCCAGAGGATCTTCCCGACCCAGGGATCGAACCCAGGTCTCCCGCACTGTAGGCAGATGCTTTACCGTCTGAGCCACCAGGGAAGCCAATTTTATTTGTTTTGCAAGGAAAAAGCATAAGCTGTAGTACGAAAGATTTGGTTCCAATATAACACAGTTTTAATGAACAAAATTGCTCTTGAGAGTCACTGATATTAAATATCATACAGGGTTCAAGGGATCATACAGGACTTTCAAAGATAAAGTATGCAGGGCTCTGAAAGGCTGACTGAAGGCAAAGGAAAGTTGGAGGTGTCAACTTTGGTCCTGGCCAACTTCTCCTGCTATTTTCTGTATATTCTGTTAACTCAGAGGCAACATCACATACCCACTGTGAGAACTGAGTTCCCTTTGCGGTTTATCCATTACTCCTTCCTTTAAAGGAAGGCCCACAAGTGGTTCATATTCAAGCCTTATGTGTGATAGCATTTATGTGAAATTCACAATGCAATGAAGGTACATAGAAATTCTTGTACATTATATAAAAGGTAGAGCTGACTGATCCCACTTTGAAGCAGCATTATGGAAGATTAGATCTTTCTTTACCAGAGTAGACAGGTTTAAAACATATTGCTTGTACTGTTTCATTTTAGTAGCATGTCATTTTTATATTACTATGCCAGTGAGAAATTAAGAAATAGCATATAATTGTGGGATTTTAAATTCTAGAAAAATTGAAAGATACTTTTTATTCAGCTTAACAAGGCCTGAGCTCTTTTAGCATAGGTGATTTTTGCATTTCTCAAAGATTATCCTAGTTTAATAAACATAAAAATACTCAAGCACAATTAAATATTGGGAGAATTTGTAAAGGAGAGCACAAGATTGAAAAGACATCATTTGTTTCTGTCTACTTAACAGGGTAACTTGGGTTGATGATTAATCTTGCATTGTTAAATTCGAATCCTAAATATTCTGACAAATACTGTCAAGTTTGATAACTATTTGTAAAGAATTTTTGGTTGTATGTTGAATTATCATGTAGAGAGTTTTAAGTTTATTAATACAGTATAAAAGGGGCCAATCTCTAACAAGCTATCTCTAAAACACGGGCCATTCTGCTGAGATCACAAAGAGAAAAGCTGAAGCTGCAATAAATATGGTAAAGCTACCTGAGTTTGAAGCAAGAGACTGAAGAATTAGGTGTATTTCACATTATAGAGCTTCATTATATATAAATAAGTCTTTTCAGTCCTAATAAGGTTACTTGGATTCTTTTAAGAGAGATGCAGGGCTTTCCTGGCGGCTCATTGGGTAAAGAATCCGCCTGCCAATGCAGGAGACTTGGGTTTGATCCCTGACCTGGGAAGATCCCACATGCTGCGAAGCTACTAAGCCTGTGAACCACAACTATTGAGCCTGTGCTCCAGAGCACAGGGCGAGGCCATGTGCTGCAGTTGCTGAAGCCGGCATGCCCTAGAGCCCAGGCTCCACAACCAGAGAAGCCACTGCAATAAGCTTGCGCACCGCGACCAAAGAGTAGCCCCCAGCTCACTGCAACTAGAGAAAAAGCCTGTGTAGCAACAAAGATCCAGCACAACCAAAAATAACTAAAAAAAAAAAAAAGAAAGAAACAAAAACGAGAGAGACATACAGTCCCAGTTCCAAACACACTTCAGCTCAATAAGGACATGAATTACCTTAGTATTTTCCCTCTGTGGTTCATTAATAAAGTACTCATTTAAGAACAACTATTTTTAAGTATGGTGATATTTCAGAAAATATAAAAAGACAGGAGGAGGAAAAAAAAAGCCCTTTGTTTGCAGCCAAGATGTTGAGACTAGATTGGAATTTATTTTGAACAATTATTTGGGAGAACTGTCACAACTATGAGAAATGCTGGACTGGATGAAGCACAAGCTGGAATCAAGATTGCAGGGAGAAATATCAATAACCTCAGATATGCAGATGACACCACCCTTATGGCAGAAAGTGAAGAACCAAAGAGTCTCTTGAGGAAAATGAAAGAGGAGAGTGAAAAAGTTAGCTTAAAACTCAACATTTAGAAAACTAAGATCATGGCATCTGGAACCATCACTTCATGGCAAATAGATGGGGAAACAGTGAAAGACTTTATTTTTGGGGGCTCCAAAATCACTGCAGATGATGACTGCAGCCATGAAATTAAAAGATGCTTGCTCCTTGGAAGAAAAGCTATGACCAATCTAGACAGCTTATTAAAAAGCAGAGACATTACTTTGCCAACAAAGGTCTGTCTAGTCAAAGCTATGGTATTTTCAGTAGTCACATATGATGTGAGAGTTGGACTATAAAGAAAGCTGAGTGCTGAAGAACTGATGCTTTTGAACTGTGGTGTTGGAGAAGACTCTTGAGAGTCCCTTGGACTGCAAGGAGATCCAACCAGTCCATCCTAAAGGAAATCAGTCCTGAATTCATTGGAAGGACTGAGGCTGAAGCTGAAATTCCAATACTTTGGCTACCTGATGCGAAGAACTGACTCATGTGAAAAGACCCTGATGCTGGGAAAGACTGAAGGTGGGAGAAGGGGACGACAGAGGATGAGATGGCTGGATGGCATCACCGACTCAATGGACATGAGTTTGAGTAAACTCTGGGAGCTGATGATGGACAGGGAGCCCTGGAGTGCTGCAGTCCATGGGGTCACAAAGAGTTGGACACAACTGAGCAACTGAACTGTCACAACTATTTTGAAGAAAGAATAAATGTCTATAAAATATAGGGTTCTTTAGTTTAAACAATTTTGACACCTTTTGTTGAAAGATCAAAACAAACAAAAAATGAAAACCATGCAGTATGTTCTATGGATCAGAAATTTAATAAATGCCCAAGTTTCAATTTACACTAAAATATTTATTTAATTGATGACATTTTACAGAAATAAATAAGAGCAGTTTTTCTCTAATACAGATAAGTATATTTATCTATTTATATTTTTATATTTCTTTATACAAAATTGAAGCATTATCAAATTACTTTCCTTAAAACTGTAGCGCAAAAAAGAATACTAGAAAACAGAAAGAAATACTGAAACATGTTCATCATTAAATTAGAACCAAGGGCCTTCTGAGTTGCAGCAAGTTATGATTTAGAGAAAAGAACACGAGATTTGGAGCCAAGGGACCTGGGCTCCACTGTTTACTTGCTATGTGTCATAGGCATATTTCTTAGTATTTCAGTATCTCAGTTCTCTACTTTTAAAACAGGAATGTTATAAATTTCATCAACTTCACAGGACTGGTGGGCAAATTAAACACAAAAATGTATAGGAAAGCTCTTTATAACACGTAAAGAGCTACAAAATAATACTTTTGTCTAATTTCATATAAAAGAATCAATGCATATCTTCCTTCAACTGAAGAATAAGCACCAAAAATGTGTGTGTGTTTTCTTCAGTTGGATTATGTCACTCTATAAACCAGAATAAGAAAATGCACCTTAACTAAGCACCAAAGCCTCTTGGACAAACGTGATCCAGGGTATATTCCTGTTAGTTTTCTGGACAACTAAGTAGGAGTTTATGAGTCCTGAGGGTCATCTGAAACTCTGAAGGCTCAAAGAAAATAAATCAAGAACATTTGTATTACATCAAATGGCTAGGATACAACAAGCTACTCCTTATTTAACAATTTCAAAGTCCATTAATTCTTCACAAAAGAAGAAACACTGGGTTATTATCACTTGCAATTATTTGCTTCTGTGAATATGACATTCTCTTGTTACAAAGATCAAATGCTAATCCTTGAGGGAAGTACTAGTGGAATGAAATAACAAATCCTATCATAAATTTAGATATTAGTGGTTAAAAAGTCTAGTTACACAAGAACATAGGAAACAAAAAGAATCTAAGACATTAGTATGTAATAATGATAAAAACCCCTGCCATATTGCTATAATCATAAGAACTGAAATTATAGACACTGCAATATTTACAGATCAATCTTAAAACATAAACATTTAGAACACAAATTAAAAGTGGAGAAAACAGACAATTTTAATTAAACTAACATACTTAATAAAGCTATGTTAACTGCCTACACTGATAATATTTAACATATAATAGAAATACTTAAGAGTGTTCAGTTTTTCAAGTTTAGTAGCAAGATACAGAGAAAAGAAATAATTGTCTAATATTAACTTACTGTTGGAGCTACCTTACTCTGAAGTTACTATTTATGGAGTTACAATCTACAACTACTCAAAGAACTGGGAGCTAATATAATTCATCATCTTTTAAAAATATCACTAATAAGATACTGGTGAATCCTGTCCTAAAGATAATGAAGGCTCTTCCAAAAATGAGATCTATGTTGGTTGAGTATACTGAGTCATATAAAACTAGAATAGTTGAGTTACCTCTCTTATTCTAACTTTTTTTAAGACTGATCTTATCAAAAGGAAAGTACACAATACCTCTCTTAATTCCCTCAGATACAGATATTCTTTGGAATAAAAATAAGTATTTTTTTGTGTGTGCATGTGTGCAGTCGCTCAGTGGTGTCCAACTCTTTTGCGACCACCGTGGACTACAGCCAGCCAGGCTCTTCTGTCCCTGGGATTCTCCAGGCAAGAATACTGGAGTGGGTTGCCATTTCCTCCTCCAGGGGATCTTCCTCACCCAGGGTCAAACCCATGTTTCCTGCATTGGCAGGTGGATTCATCACTGTGTCACCTGGGGAGCCCAAACATTTTATTAGGAGTGTAAAATTAACGATCTTGATAGCTATTATGGAAATAGTATATTGAAAAGAACTCAAAAACTACTGGACTGTACAACCAAAAAAGCGATAAATTCATTCAACTAAGAACAGTGTTTACTGACATCTACTGGATTGTTTTACTTATAACTTTATTCTATAAACTATGAAAAATTTAAAATACACTAAAGTCTGGACTGAACCAAGTGTACTTCATTCAAGGTCTTCGGTGTCTTTGGTAAACAGGTCTGCCAGGTCAGCCACGGTCAAGACGGAGGCCTCGGAATGCTTTGCGGAAGGATTTGTGTGACTGCAGGATTTTTCAAGTGAGCAGAATCAGAAAGAAACCCCAAGAAATAAATTATTATGTTTGTCTTTATATACTGTTCTGGTCTCATAATAATGTAAGACATAAAAATATATTAATATTATATTCTTAAGAGTATGTCCCTAATTTTTTGTAATTGAGTTATAAGAAACTCCTAGAAGATGATGGGATCATCATTACAACTTGTTAAAATTAGGAAAGATTTCTATATAGCATTTTCAAACTTCGCCATAAAATGTTTTCATCTGTACACTTAATAAACAAAACTCCTTGCCAACTACTGCTAAAGCTTTCACCTTACAACTTACCTTCTTACTATCCAAAGTTAATTTCAAGAAAATTCAAGCTGCTATTTTTACTGAGGCAGCTGAAATATAATCACTGAATTCTGTTATATTCGGAAATACCACCAAGAAAAAGCCTTCATGTTTGAGGCAAAAGCTTTTGTGGCAGCCTCTCTCTTTTCCACAGACCACCGATGAAAGAGAATCTCTGGTTTCCAATGGCCGCTTTACTGTGCAAAGTACTAATACCTCTGCAGAAACCATCCCTTCCAAGGTAATCGTCTCTTCTGAGTTTATCTTGCAATCATACCTATCTCACCAGAATTCAGTTAGGCTTTAGTTTATATTTCAAGAAAACATATATGGAAAGAAAACATATATTGAAAGAAAATAGATTAGGAAGTAAATGTTAGGAAGTTTTATGATTCCAAACTTAAGTTCTTAAAATTAAGGCTGGTTCTGTCTCCCTGCTTCTGCTCTGCCTGTAAGAGTAATAATACAGTTACCAGCCTAGTTTTAAGTCCACACCTTTTAACTTGCATGTAACCAACAGGTGTGCTGCAAGCTTCATGTTACAGATTTCAGACCAAGGCTTTTAGGTTGGGCATAAAGATAGAATTCATTTAAAAAGTAATCCAGCGTGGCAAGGAAATGTAGGCTAGTTCTCCCAAAGCCCTCCGCTGGCAAAATATATATGGGTGATTGAAAGTAAAATAGCTCTGAAATAAAGTTTCTTTAACAGTAGAATCACTTAAGTATTTTTTATGTATTTGCTGGTGTTCTTCAGTCTCTAAGTCGTGTCCGACTCTTTGGGACCCCATGGACTGCAGCACTCCAGGCGTCCCTGTCCTTCACTACCTCCTGGAGTTTGCTCAAACCTGTAATCCCTATTAATAAGTTAAGTCAAATAGAGAATGCTTGGAGTATTAGCTGAGAAATTTTGGATAGGTAAAATGTCATACCTTGCTTTATAAAAAGTATCTGCACTTCCATCTTTTGGTTGACTAAGTGATCATCTAGGTGAAGAAGTCTACACGCTTACACAACCTTATATGAACAGAACTTCTGCCATCCACATGAAGCGAACTGCCACCTACCTCCTTTCAGCAGTTTTCAGCATTGCTTGCATTCTTTCTTCTATTGTCGCTTTTATTAAGAATCTGTGCACAATAGTGGGTCTAGAAGGTGCATAACAATGATAAGTTTAAAAACACCTGTAGAACAGTTTAGAGTGAATAAATTTCATATGTTACATGCTATATTTATCAGTCAGTATTTGCTGTGGCAGGTACTAAGCCAGGTGCTGGGATGAAGGAGTTTGGTCAACAGTGAATACAACAAGCTAATCTCAATGAACTGATACCTACAGTATCTACTGAGGGAAGACGTAATAAAAACACACCATGAAGACGTTTTCAGGTATAGACAAGGTCATGAGGAGGCTGACACACGACCTGAAACATGACTGCTGAGATTAGGTGGCTGAAAGCAGAGGAGGACAGGGAGGAGCAACCTGACAGAGGCAGCAGTAAATCAATGCCACGGCCGAGCACAAGCTTCCAAAGCCGCAGGGGCAGAAAGAAGGCTAGCAGGGACGAAGCATTCCGTGAGGGGGACGGAGGCTGGATTCCCTAACTGCCCATGGCTAAATCTTTCCTACCCTGCCTCTAAGACAGTATATGTATTTACTTATTATGTTTATTGTTTACCATGTGTCTCTACCAATCCCCTACAACTAGTATTTAAGCTAGGTGAGGGCATCTCAAGTACTTAGAACAGTGCTTGGCACACAGAAGGAGCTCAATAAAAATTTACTGAATGAGCTATGTGGATACTGCTGGAGGTAGACAGTTCAAGTTGGTGATGGAAAGATGAGTTACTTCTACTCTGACTGTAGCTGTTTTCCCTTCTCCCTCAACAAGGAGGAACAGAGAGATGCAGATCCACTCGTTAGAAAGCAGAAAAATCTACATACTAGGGAAGCAAAGTAGGATTGTTAAGCAGCGTTGAGTGGCCTTTATAGACTTGTGGTCTTACATCTGAGATAAGCCCACTGTATGCTTTAGAAAATAAGATAAGAAGTCAGTGTTTAAAAATGTAAGACAAGGCGAAAACAAACAGGGACCTCTCTGGTGGTCCAGTGGTTAAGACTGCACTTCCGTCTCAGGGGGCAGGGGTTTGCTCCCTGGTCAGGGTACTAAGATAACCACATGCAGTGTGGGACGGCCCCAAACCAAACAAAACCACCCCCGTCCCCGACATAAACCGAAATCAAACAAAGAAAAAACTCAGTAAGACATAACTACATTTTAAATGATGCTTGGTAGTACTTTAGAACAATCTTGCCTTTATTACAATTATATTACTTTGTCATATTTTGCTTGATGAATGTCTCTTTCCTGCTTAAAATTAAAGCCATCGTTTGCTCTCTCGGCCACTGCAGGCTATGTTTCTGAGTGTGGCATACAAGCCCTTACCTCCTGCCACTCCTCTGCACATACTTTATACCCCAGCAACTTCAAACTCCTGAAGGTCCTGAGAAACATCAAGTGGATTTTCTCCTCTGTGTTTCTGCATAAGCAACTCTCTGCTGTGTGAGCACCCTTCTCTAGGCCAACTCTGGAATAATTAGTCCTTCAAGACTCAATCTTATGAAGCCTGTCCTGACTCTCTAGGGCACAAGAGTGCACACTCTTTGTTACCACAGTATTCCTATTTTTGCACACTCTACTACAATATGTTAAATCATCTGTTTCCTGTATTACATAGTGATCTCACTGGGGAAACAAGATTCTATCTTATTCAACTGGAATCTTCAGGGTTTAGCATATTTGTCATCATTGTTTAGTCACTGAGTCATGATGGACTCTTGTGACTCCATAGACTCTAGTCCGCCAGGCTCTTCTGTCTATTGGATTTCCCAGGCAAGAATACTGGAGTGGGTTGCCATTCCCTCTTCCAGGGGATCTTCTGGACCTAGGGATTGAACCCACGTCTCCTATACTTCAGGCAGATTCTTTACTGCTGAGCCCACCAGGGAAGCCTCCAGTGTCTAGGATAATACCTGACATACAGCAAGTGTTCAATCAATATTTATTTAATAAGTGCTTAGTATGGGTGCCACCACCTTTATGGCAGAAAGCAAAGAGGAACTAAAGAGCCTCTTGATGAAAGTGAAAGAGGAGAGTGAAAAAGCTTGCTTAAACTTCAACATTCAAAAATGAAGATCATGGCATCCAGTCACATTACTTCAAATAGATGAGGAAACAATGGAAACAGTGACAGATTTTATTTTTGGGTTCCAAAATCACTGCAGATGTGACTGTAGCCATGAAATTAAAAGATGTTTGCTCCTTGGAAGAAAAGCTATGACAAACTTAGACAGCATATTAAAAAGTAGAGACATTACTTTGCCAACAAAGGTCTGTCCAGTCAAAGCTATGGTTTTTCTAGTAGTCAGGTATGTACGTGAGAGTTGGACCATAAAGAAAACTGAGTGCTGAAGAACTGATACTTTTAAACTAAAGTGCTGGAGAAGACACTTGAGAGTCCCTTGGACTGCAAGGAGATCCAACCAGTCAAAGGAAATCAGTCCTGAATATTCACTGGAAGGACTGATGCTGAAGCTCCAATAGTTTGGCCACCTGATGTGAAGAACTGACTCAATGGAAAAGACCTTGATGCTGGGAAAGACTGAAGGCAGGAGAAGGGGATGACAGAGGATGAGATGTTTGGATGGCATTACCAACTTGAATGACATGAGTTTGAGCAAGCTCTAGGAGTTGGTGATGGACAGGGAAGCCTGGCATGCTGCAGTCCATGTGTCTGCAAAGAGTTGGACATGACTAAAGGACTGATTTGAATTGAGTATGGATGCATTAGAACAAATTGAAAGCATCTAACATCCAGGAGGTAGTGCATCTGAGAGACTGTATAAAGGATAATTATCCATTCTGATATTTGAATAAAAGTAGTACATACTATATAATATTTACTATTAGGTTTACTTAACTATCTCTTATATTAGATCGGGAAGGTTGTACTTTCCTAAGGGGAAACATTTATAAGAGCTATTTGTTTTTAGTTACGCATGAGATATGGCTTCTTTTAAATACTGGCTACTTCAGCCAATCAAAAATCAGTTCTTGTCAAAGTTATGACAGATGCCCTCAGCTTAATAGTTGTCTTAGGTATTTTAAGAAACTATCTTGATGAAGTGACCAGGGTAGCTTTTGAACAAGGAAAGACAAAAATCTGGGAGAATGTGGGGATTTGCTGTTTGGAGGAGAGTCACTGGAAATCTCAAAATATCTTCTGGTCATATAATAAAAATTGAAAATTTAATATATAAGTAAGTCACTAAAAATGAATAGGTTAAGGTGAACATAAATGAAGAGTTTAAATGCTGACCTGTATCTTAGAAACAAGAGCAAATGTGACTGAGGCTAACGTTAGTCCTTACTTTGTTTGTCCAATCCGGTGCACCCTTCCGATGGCCTGAAGCTCATGGGCAGGGTTCAATATGGGCTCCACCAAGAGAACATGAGTTGCTTCAATGATAGTTAATCCATTAGAACCTGTGTGCAGGGGCAGCAGCAAAATATTGATTTGGGGATCATATTTAAATGCTGACAGGTTCTCCTAAAAAAGAAAGGTACATTTAAATTTTAGCTGGATAGTCAAAAATAAAAGCAGGATACTACAGCTCATGCTAAAATGCCCGATGATATCCAGGTCATTGTGAGAGGCAATAATTAAGAAAATTAAATGTAAGATGACAAATTTTAGAAAACAAAATCATGTGGCTTGACCTTAAGAAAAAAAAAGTGTCACATAACCTCTCATGTTCTTTATAATACATAGAAGAATCATAAGATACGTGCATGTGATGTATGCAAATAAAACTATATGAGCTTAGAGGAAAGAAGGAGTGAGAGAAAGTGCTAGAGTGAGTATGAGAGACATGAATCTGCTAAATTTTCACTTGGTCTTTTTTGGTGTTTTTCTCTTAGGTTTGTACCTGTCATTGTGCTGAGTGTGAGGTAAGCACAATTTGACCATGTGCAGTTCTGCCTAATGCCGTGTTTTCAGAACTTAATTTTAGGGGCATGAGGCTTCTGTCCATTCAAAAGGTATACTATAGGCCATCTTTTCCTATGTTAAAGAAACAGACCTCAAGTCATAAGATCTTTAAATATGGTTTGCTATGGGTATAACTGAATAGATGGAAAGTAAATGCAGTTTGTTTACTTTGCCTTTAAATGTTAATCTTATAGTCAATCAAGAACTCAAACTGTTTTTGTGGTTTATATGACACATGACAATAAATGCAAGTAAGCTAGTTAAGAGCAGTTTCAGTTTGTAACTGAATTCACTCCAAAACACATGAGTAAAGTCTTCTTGACATACCTGAAATGTCTTAACACGACTGATCTGAGCAAATTCCATGTTGTTGTCAGTGAGAGCTTTTGAAATAATGTCTAATACATCTTGCCACTAAGAACACAGAAAACAGAAAACCAAATATTTATACATAGCTTTCAGGTAAAAAGGATTTGAAAAGGGACTAAACCAAAAGAAGCTTTATATCTCAGAATTAAGTAAACAAAAACAAAAACTTCAAGTGTAATACCATTAATATTATTTTCTATCCTGAAAGATATTTTAAATCAAATGTTGGTTAAAGATAGGGTAAAAAATGAGCATCTTTAATAAATGAATTAAAATAAACATAAATAATAGAAAATAAATTATGGACTATATAAGTAGATGTGGCTATTTATCTTCCAAAAATGAAAACTAGAAGTTCTACTCAATACCTTTTTTTCAATAGGTTAATTTTCTTTTCCTTAACCAAGTATATTTGTGAAATAACTTTCAAGTTTATAGATTTCAATTTTAAAATAGTAATATAAGAAATCCCTAATTAAAATTAATATAAAAACATAAAATACAGCTATGGGAATTGCTTTGAGAAGCATCATCAAATTTCTCTAAAAATAATTCTATCCAATGGCTATAGGAAAAAAAATTTAACAAGGAAAAGTCGATCAGTAATGCTAAATCTCAATTACATCATGGCAAACATTAACAGTTAGTTCTCAGATATAAACTAATTAGAAACAGAAAGTCAGTCCGAGGTAACACTGAGGATGTTGACTGTACCGTTGAGAAAACAAGTGCCTTAGCCCCTGGATCTCTAAGCTGGATTCTCATCAGAGTTCTGACCACAGCTTCCACTTTTGTAGAATGGCTGCCCTTTGAACACAAAGAAGAAAACCCATTATTATCACATAAAATCCAATTAACAAGGGAATGGAAAGTCAATGTAAAACACCATCAAAATTGTATGATAGGTACATATGTATTTATTCTTTTTCATTTCATATTTGCTGGAAATTTTCTTTAGCCTCAAACTGCAGAAGTTACATATTTATATCCCAAGAAAATCAAATATAAAAAAGCACTCCAGAAATTCCCGAGACCCTAAGATAAGCTTTTTTAGTTAAATGGCTATATTTTACAATTACAAAACTGTTATTTTAGATAATCAGAATATATATTAAAATATACTCATCACTTTAGATAGTATGGCACTGAAATTGCTCAGAATATAATGAATCAAAACTCTAAGGTAAGCAAACAGTAAAGAACCTAACCCACAAAAATCCTTTCTTTTAAGGGCATTACAAAGGACAGAGGTACAACTGGACAGAGGCGGATTTATGCAAAGCTAGATAAACACTTAAAAACTGCTTTTTGTACTCTGCATAACCATTTCTAAGATAAAGGAATAAGAAAATGAAGAAGTAAATCAAGTGTTTTTGAAGTCTTCACTGAGAAAATTTTTCTCCTCGAATGCTTGTGGGAGACGGTATGACAGAGCTAAGGGCATGAGACTTTGAGTGAGATAAACTGAAATTCAATTGCCAGTTCTGCAGCTCCTTAGTTATAAACATTCTAACCTTTCTAAGCCTTAGTTTGTCAAGCAGGGATGATGATTATATTTATTTCCAAAGGCTGCCATGATGGTTAAAGGAGAAAATGTGTACAAAGCGTTTAACCTAATACTCCAAATAGTAGACACCTGGTAACCTTTCAGAGACATCAGATCACCCTACAAGAGGGGCAGATGTAACCAAAAAGTAAAAATATTCTCATATTACTATTACCCTCACATCACGCCCCTTTATTACTTTTACACAGTGATACTTAAAGGTAAAAATAGAAACAAATAAGGAAGAAAGCTTTATTAAGTTTAAAGTCATCAACAAAGAATTAAGGAAGATTTTTAAATTCTTATATTAAAGTCCTATATCTACATTTATTTCTCTGGATATGTAGACTTTCAGTTATACTTAAAAGGTTAAAAAGTATAAGGGAACTATTTCAATCTAAAAATTATCTTAAGAGCAAAACTATCTCACATAAAAGAAAACAGGAAATTAGCATAAAGTGATCATTTTAGCAGTTAAGAAAGAAACTTCCATGTTCCTTGCAAGGTCTTATTTTCAAAGATATTTTCAAGTGAAACACCAGGATAACTATGAACTCTTCTAAAATTAAGCTGCTTCTTACAAAAATTTCAAAAGAAAACAGAATAACCTTTTATAAGCAAAATTCCAACCTGGAGTGGTAACTCTGTGAAGGAAAAGACTAGAGTTCAGTTCAGTGCAGTTGCTCAGTCGTGTCCGACTCTTTGCGACCCCCATGGACTGCAGCACACCAGGCCTCCTTGTCCATCACCAACTCCAGAGTTTACTCAAACTCATGTCCATAGAGTCGGTGATGCCATCCAGCCATCTTATCCTTTGTCGTCCCCTTCTCTCACCTTCAGTCTTTCCCAGCATCAGGGTTTTTCAAATCAGTCAGTTCTTCGCATCAGGTGGCCCAAATATTGGAATTTCAGCTTCAGCATCAGTCCTTCCAATGAATATTCAGGACTGATTTCCTTTGGGATGGACTAACTGGATCTCCTTGCAGTCCAAGGGACTCTCAAGAATCTTCTCCAACACCACACTTCAAAAGCATCAATTCTATGGTGCTCAGCTTTCTTTATAGTCCAACTCTCACATTTGCTTATTAATATAAATTTACATTAATTTCATTCTTTTTTGTTCTTACAAACAATACTTCAGTGACTATACTTAGATTATCTGGATTGAAGTAATTCCCTATCACACTGACCCTAGAAATGCTAGAACTTTAAACTATCAACAGTTTAGATAGTGCCTGCTTCTTAGTACAGATGTTAAAATTCAATTTTTGCTAACAGCATAGGTAAAATGAGGAACCAAATTTTCATTTATCTGCATTTTCCTGAGAATGAGCTTGGATATCACTTGCTGGCCATTCAGAATTTCTCTTCTGTGAACTGTCTGTTCATATTCCTTGCCAATAAAAATAAACCGGTTTGTAGGACCACTCAAATACTGCCCATGTTAAATTCATGTTGTAAATATTTTCCTACCTTCCTATATGTAGTTCATATTTAATTGTATTAAATGCAATAATGTTAGCAAAAGTGCTGTATCAATACATTATATTAGTTTCAGTAACTCACAAATGCTTGATGAATGGTATGTGGGTTTATAAACTAGATGTTTTTTGACTTTATTAGGCTTTTCTGTGTTTGACAGTTAAATTTGTCTTTCATAAGGGAAAGATGAGAGATTTTACTTGGAAAGGGACAGCTTTTTCTTTAATTAACTGCCCTGAGATGGTTCTATGTAGTATCATTTGATGATATCATACTTGAGTATAGAATACTTCTGTCATTTATCAGTTGATATACTACTTGAAAACAAGGACTAAATGGAATTTACTTTTATATCTCTTAGAGCCGTGCATGTTCTTCCATAAATAGTGTACACTTAACCAATTTACTTAATGTAAAAGAAAATTTAATAGGTACTTTTAAAGTTCTCAATCCCAAGCAAACCTGAGTAAAACAATACAGATAAAATGAAAATAAAAGAGGTTAGAATATAATTTAAAACTCTGAACATATTTTTTTATTCATTCAGAATGATCAACAATAGGCAAATCAAATTTTGTGATTGATCTCTATCGCTTTACCAGAAAGACTCAGATAAGGACAGTCATGAAAGACAAGCAGATTTAATCTAACACCAAGTAAGCTTGAGGAGGATTTTGGGTTAGTAATATGTAATGAAATCTGGGGAACTGGTCTTAAAAGAAGTCACTGATTGGAGGATGGTACCATTTCATTCAGGTTTATCAACTCTCATTTTTTTTCACCTACCTATCAGCAGCGATAGGAGAGGTTAATCAAGTCAGCTAACCCTGTGGACTTTTATTCAAATCCTTAGGATCAGAGATCCTTATTCTTAACTTTCTTTTCTCTTTTCTGCTTGTGCTTTTTCCCTCTTCCAAGTGAAAAGCAAAAATCCCAAAATAATACTGAAAAGACCATGGTTGGTCTAAGAGCAGAGTCAATAAAAGTGATCAGAGAGACAGGGCAGACTTTCTTCTGTGTCATTCTTCTATCATTCTGTCTCTCCAACATTTCCGGCAAGTTTACGTTTGATTATTTAAATCATTCAACAAAAATTTTCTGTGCACATAAGTGACAAGAACTACAGTAGGCACTGGATGTACAAAGATGAAGATACTCCCTTAGTCCCCAAATGCATACAGTCTAACGTATGTTACAGAATTTGGAGAAAAGCAAAGGAAAGTCTTATACTGCTGGGCTGGCTTGGAAGTGACTTAAGTGAACGCTTTATTATACCAGCTTAATAAGCATTATTATTCTACTATTCTTCTTTATGTTTCTTTTTATCTCATATGCATAAATAAACTTTGGCTCAAATCTACCAGTTTCTGAGGAGACTACACAATGTGGTCACTGCTACAGAAAAGAAACATTCACCTTGTTGAACAGACTGAAACAGGAAGAAGGTGATGGATTATGTACATGTTGTATCTGTATAGGAGGCGATCACAGAAAAGGCAAGAGAGATACGGGAGAGGAAAAAGGGATGCCAATCTATCCCTGTGCAAGGTGTTAAGAAAGTATAAATATTCTCAAGACATGTAAACTGGTAGCCTTAATCCAACCCAGCTTAGGTTTTAGTCACGTCAGTCAACACACAGATGAAAAGTTAAGCTGGAATTAGGAGGGTGCATAGGAATAGACACTCCACCCCCAAACTGCTAGATTATTCCTTAATATGAGATTGATAAAGTTGCATTTAATTATAGCACCTCTGTCCTTTTCTATTGTTCTTGTCCCTTTCCTCATTCCTTTCTTGATAGTCTCTAGTTTTTCCAGATATATATCTGCCAACCCTGACTCTATGATTAATGCTCAGTATTTCTTTGTTTCTGAAACGTCAGTGCCCAAGCCCGAGCTTTGGAATAAAGACCCTTCATTTGTCCTCTGCCTCTCTTCCCTGTATCTTTGTGGCCATTCTCTCTGAGACACAAGTTCTCTCTAAGGTCAACGAGGAGCTATAAAAAGAGACACATGACGTGCAGCCATGCAGAGCAAGCCAGTGCCTCTTCTGGTTTTCCTCTCATGAGGTAAGCAGCCAAAAGCATTATAATAGTTAATACTGAAGAAAATAATTTGGAATTTTCCTTCTTTACAACAGAAGGATCTTATAAAATATTCTTTATGAAGATTTTTGCTCACCTGCTTATAATTTAATGAGCAAAACCAGACTAGATCTCGAAGCTACATATACAGGTCTTTCACTTTTCAGAAAATTAAATACAGAGTTAAAAGCTCCAGATCATTGGGTCAAGGCAATGAAAAAGAGTAGAGCTCCATTAGCAATAAAGGTTAATAAAAACTTTCTCATGAAATCTGGCCTAGAGGCTGTCTACTAGCATAACTAAAGTCAGAAAGGTCATGTAGCTTATCTATTGTAAGTAGGTATAATTAACATTTTTAAAAATCAGAGTTAAATTTGATTGGAGTGAGCAGTTCTATACTCTCAGGCTCTTGTAAAATTCTGAAATCACAGACTCTGTGTTAAAAGCTGTTAAATGTATTCAGTTCAGTCGCTGAGTTATGTCCGACTCTTTGCGACCTCATGAATTGCAGCACGCCAGGCCTCCCTGACAATCACCAACTCCTGGAGTTCACTCAGATTTACAACCATCAAGTGAGTGATGCCATCTAGCTATCTCATTCCTCTGTCATCCCCTTCTCCTCCTGACGCTAATCCCTCCCAGCATCAGAGTCTTTTCCAATGAGTCAACTCTTCGCATGAGGTGGCCAAAGTACTGGAGTTTCAGCTTTGGCATCATTCCTTCCAAAGAACACCCAGGACTGATCTCCTTTAGGATGGAATGGTTGGATCTCCTTGCAGTCCAAGGGACTCTCAAGTCTTCTCCAACACCACAGTTCAAAAGCATCAGTTCTTCGGTGCTCAGCAAAGGATAGAATACTCAGTTTTGTTTCTGTCATATATATAGGAGACTAAAAGAATTCTAACAATAAAACAAGTAATATTTAATTTATTTAGACTTTGATCAATGCCTCTCCTCCAGAATGGGTCTAATATTTTACCAATGCAACTGAGAGAGAGGTACTGCTTTTTATTCCCTGAGGTGTTACTACTGGGGAAAGAGGGTGTACCTTAGAAAAGTCCATGAGTATGGTAGAGAAGAGACTGCAGTTGGCTTCACACTATTCCCTCCACATCTATGTTCTATCTGTTGAGACTCCTGACTTGGAGAAGGGAGAACAGACATGGCACCTTCCAACTGCAGCAGCAAAATGCTACCTGTACTTGATTCATATAAACAAAAGAAAAATAGTGCTCTATGACTAGAAAGTTAGTACTGCTCTGTATTTTTTCCTTCGGTGACTGATACAGTAAAAGTGAAAACTGTGGACTCTGAAGCAGAGCTTGGCAATCCACGACTGAACCCACAGTTCGCTGCTTGTTAGAGCCCTTCTTCACTGTCTTAGTCCTCCTTCCTTTAGCTTCTCTTATTTCGCTCTGTTAAATTCATCCATATGCCTCTCGCACACCTTTTCCTTCGTAGGATCTATGGATTCTCATGGTCAGGCTCAGCTCCACTGGCAGAATTAAAGGCTACAGTTGTCTGCTGTGTTCTGAAGAGCATCAGAAAAACTCAACACAATGGAGATGATGAATGTATTCAGTTTTCATTAAACATCAGAGAAAATATTCATGTCTACAGATTCCACAGGCAGACCATATCCTTAGAGATTTTATAGAGACCGTGTATTTGTACGTTATCTTCAACATAGCTTCACACGACACTGTGTGCTACGTGTGCTTACTCGCTCAGTCATGTGAGACTTCTTGCAACCCCAGACTGTAGCCCTCCAGACTCCTCTGTCCATGAGATTTTCCAGGCAAGAATACTGGAGTGGGTTGCCATTTCCTTCTCCAGAGGGTCCTCCCAACCCAGGGACTGAACCCAGGCCTCCTGCATGGCAGGTGGATTCTTTTCTATCTGAGCTACCATATTAGTATGTATATTCTATATATTTATACATGTGAAATACACACAAACTAATATATATAAGACATGTCAAATAATGTCTCATAGTAAGGAGGCCAATTACTTATGACTCTAAAGTGAAGGCTGAATGAAGTCATTTTCAGAAGTGCAAAAACTGATTTGCCATTCACATGCTCATCATGTTAAAATTTCTTGATGCAGTTATAGCACAGTGAAAAAAGAATCAAATAAGGGTTACATGAATAATGATATCAGATAAGGCTGACACAGAAGTGCAGGAAGCTAGCTAAAAAGTGAGAACTTCTATTAGACTGGGCTACTTAAAAGATTCTTCACTGAAAAGTGAAATTTAAATGATACAGGATCAGGATTCTGCTCCTTTCTGCATGACTTCAATCACTCTACTTGGTTCTGTAATGAAAAGTATTTATATAACAAAATGTGGATATATAAATATTATAATATAAAAATGATAATATTATAAAAATACAAAGGAAAGGAATGAAGGAGGAATAGAAAATTAATTTTTCCTATTTTATAGTGAGGAGTTAGCAGATACTGCCTAAAGCTCGTACTTTAAGAAACAAAATTGATGTATATTACTGAGAATCATAGAGGTGATCTTTGTAAATAAAAACAGAAATTGTTCACAGTGGCAAGGCAAAGTAGGATGGATGAAGGAGAACGTTAGTTTTCACTGAGTGCCGTTCATGTCATTCTGAATTTAATATTTTGTGTAAATTACTTCCACTAAAAAATAATATTATATTGATTTTTACAGATGAATAAGGGTTTTAGGGAATGGGTGGGAGACTAGTAATCCTGGGAACTTTTAATTGTATCAGTGATACAATTGGGATTGTGTTTATCGTAAGTGCTAAACATTTCCCTGGTGCCTAAGATGGTAAAGGATCTGCCTGTAATGCAGGACATCTAGGTTTGATCCCTGGGTTGAGAAGATCTCCTAGAGAAGGGAATGGCTACTTACTCCAATATTTTTGCCTGGTGAATTCCATGGACAGAGGAGCCTACAGTCAATGGGGTTGTAAAGAGCCAGACATGACTGAGCAACTAACACACATTTTATTATAAATGAACTGGTCTTCTGAATTATGTCATTACTCTAGTGCTGTGTAATATTGTACCTACAGCACCTCTCACTGCTCTAGGGTCAAATGGGTGCCTCGCCTCTGTTAGCTGCCACAAGAACGGAGTGTCAGCCTTGTTAGAAATGGGACAATCACAGCTGAAACAGAGCAGAGTTAGTATTTAAATCTTCCAGCTATTACTCAGATTGATTTTATGCAATCTTTTAAACTTACTATGGGTCAAAAATCCTGAGATTAGAGCGTTTTTTGAAAATTCATTTAGCTGAAGAATATCACTTTTAAAAAGACAAATTTATACAATTTAGCTCCCTCATGCTCCCAAAAGAACTATAATCTTTCATCAGTTGTAACTAGGGCTATAATTTGGTAATAGGTCACAGATATTTTTAGGTGTTCTTACTGGCTTGTAACTTCCAAATAACCTGAATGTTTCCTATTTTTAGGAAAACAGTACAGAGGAAGTAATTTCCTGTCTTGGGACTTTCTGACTTTCGTTACTTTTATTCTGGACTTCTTTTAAAGTAGAGCTGACTCCTACAATTTGCCTGTGCTGTCCATAGTGGTTCTAGTTGAATAAGATCAGTTAACATTGTTTTATTTCTGTCTGCACCTGTTCACTATGCTAAAACCCAAGTTGATAGTGATAGATACAATTTAGTGCAGTTACACAGTTTATATATGATTGATCCCACAAATCAGAAATATTTGTCAAGTTCTTGCCTGGGAAAATGGTTGGGCTTTTCACATGTTTCTTCAATAAAGTCCAGTGGAAACTCCACCCAGGCAGCCTATGTGGGAAATTTTACAAGTGCACTTAGCCACAAAAATACCCTATTCTTTAAAGTATTTTGAATAATTATTTCAAGAGATAAAAAGGTAGCAATTGCAAAAAGTTAAACATTTTATTTGGACCCAAAGGTTATGGGAGTTATTATATGTAAATATAATAGATGGGAAATAGATGGGGAAAATAATGGAAACAGAGACAGACTATATTCTTGGCTTCCAAAATTACTGCAGATGGTGACTGCAGCCATGAAGTTAAAAGATACTTGTTTCTTGGAAGAAAAGCTATGACAAACCTAGACAGCATATTAAAATGAAGCAACATTACCTTGCCAACAAAGATCCATTTAGTCAAAGCTATGATTTTTCCAGTAGTCATGCAGGATGTAGAGTTGGACTATAAAGAAAGCTGAGCACCAAAGAATTGATGCTTTTGAACTGGTGTTGGAGAAGACTTAAGAGTCCGTTGGACTGCAAGGAGATTGAACCAGTCAATTGTAAAGGAAATCAGTCCTGAATATTCATTGGAAGGACTGATGCTGAAGCTGAAGCTCCAATATCTTGGCCACCTAAAACAAAGAGCTGACTCATTGGAAGACTCTATGCAGGCAAAGATTGAAAGCAAGGAGAAGGGGACAACAGAGGATGAGATGGTTGAATGGCATCACCGACTCAATGTACATGAATTTGAGCAGGCTCAACAGAAGCCTGGGGTGCTGAAGTCCATGGGGTCACAGAGAGTCAGATATGACTGAGGGACTGACCAACAACAACAAGATAATATCAAGTATCTTATATAAGAATACTTAGAGGAGCGTATTTAAATATAACCATTTGTGGATTATATTTACCAAATTATTTTATGTCAACTTTAAACTCAGTCAGAATTTTACAATCAGTTTTCTTCCACCTAGATATTTTAATTATAGTTAGAAAGTACAAGACAGACTTTACAAGTCACCTTCAAGTCAATTGAATACAAACTGGAAAAAAAAAAAAGGAAAAGAAACAACATGATCCTACACACAGTACCATTGACAAATGGTGTTGCTAGGTTTCTCTGAGTTTTAATGTAGAAATACAATATTTTTTTTCCTCTACAAAAGGTTGTATAAAAGATCTTTACCAACAATAGATTTGCTTGTTAAAAATGCAGATTTCTGGACCAGATCCAAGATCTAACAAGTTAAAAGTTACAGGAATGTAGTCTGAAAATATACTTTAATTTAAAAAACAGAGCACTTGATCACTAGGCACTCAAAAGTTTGAGAAGCTGAACCTCTGTGTGTGTAGCAGGTGCTGTTTTGCTGTGGCTATATCCATGTTTTCTTTCTTGGATAGAAACTTCTTATGACATAAGAATCTTGTTCATTACAGGGTCAGGGTTTCCAATGACAAAAATGCTTTGTATGAAAGAGAGCCAAACTGAGGACACAGGGAACAGGTCACGTGGGGCCTATGTTCTGCCAAGAGGCCTACGTCACCCTCTAAACTGCCTGGCAGTTGTCAGAACTCGCAGGGGGAATTTTGTTCACTTTGCGAAATGCCCAGGAAGTTCCGAGGGTCACTTAAGAATACATGACACTGCTGTTAGGGTAGAGACAGCCTTTAACTTAAATGTATGCCCTAATTCACTAATGAATACTTTATTCATTTTATTTCCGTGGTCAATCAATAGGATTCCTTACACTGGGAAATACCAGTAGCAAAAAAAAGTCTTATTTAATTCTATTTTTATGTTCTCCAAATATCCTTTACCAGAGATCAGCTAGATGATTAAGCACCATGTATGAAATTACATTGTTTGCTATGTCCTAGTGTCTTGACATGAATGTTTCGAGTGAAGTCAACATGCCTTCAGTATTTACGTAGAGCCGTCTTTATAGCCCTCAACTCTAAGACAGATGACGCGATCAATTAAGTGGGATAGTTCAGACAGTCAGAGTGCAGTGCGAGTCTGAGAAAACAAGCAGATGCGTCAAGAAGGTGGCAGAAATGTGACAGTCAGAAAAGGACACAGGCGGCAGAAGGCGGAAATGGCAGACACAAACAGTGGCAGAAAACAAACAGCAAGTGCAGAGAGAAGCAATGTGAGAATGCAGAAAGTGAGAAAACTTGCTCGCATAGTAAGTATAATATTCAGGCACGTATTTAATAAAAAGGAAACATAAGTACATATACATCTAAGATGATTTAACTTTGATAAATTTTGTATTCTTTTTGGAAACAAATTATTCATTCTAGTTGGACAATATTTACAATATTGTGATGGTTTTTGTCACACATCAACATGAATTAGCCACAGGTATACGTGTGTCCCCCACCCCTGTTCCCAGAGCACCCACTCTGGGTGTCCTGCTTCATGCACTGAACTTACACTGGTATCTATTTTATATAGGGTAATGTAAACATGTTTCAGTGCTATGAAATTTTTTTGGTAGATCCTTCAATTAATTCCTGTGTTCATCAATACCCACGAAAGACAGGAAAAAGAGCATAATATACAGTATTTGTACACTGATATTCCTGTCCCTACTGGACAGCATATGTAACTGTCCTGATCTTTCTCCTAGGTGTCTAGGAGAGCTGCCATAAAATGAACAGGTGTTTGGGTTTGACGGCCTTGGTTTCAGAGAGATGGTGCTGTTTACTGGTAGCCAGGGCAATCACTTCCTAAACCTTACTGCATGAAGTCTGACACAGCAGTTCCTTCTTACGCTTGTTCCCTGTACTGTCGTGAGCCACACATGCCATCTGTGGCCCCTGGGATGCCTGAGGCCAGAGGAGAAGAGAGAGGGAAAGAAAAAAGACTTTTTATGCAAAGGAGAGGAAGGAAAAAACTGTAAGAGTAGGAAGAGAGGAGAGGGGCAAACTGAAAAAAGAAAGCAGTTCTCTGTACAGAACAGTTCTCTGTACTGTTCTCTATACTTTATCAACAGGCTAAAGTATATCATATACCTTCCACTTGGACCACTTACTCAACATTCACATCTCATTGCTTCAGCTTCTACCAGCTCACTTGAGTTACCCATTTCTATAGTCACATCTGGAGTACTGAATACCTATCTTCTTTGAAAAGAACTAATACAAATATCACATGATATTGCTCATATGTGGAATCTAAAAATTTGATATAAATGAACTTATTTACAAAACAGAAACAAGTTACAATAGTAGGAAACAAACTTATGGTTGCCAGGGGGAGTGATAAACTGGGAGATTGGTACTGACATATATACACTACTCTACATGAAACAGAGAACTAATAAGGATCTACTGCATAGCTCAGAAATTCTACTCAATACTCTTAATGAGACACATAGGAAAAGAATCTTAAAAAAAAGTGGACACATGTATATGTTTAACTCTTTTACTCTGTTGTACACCTGAAACCAATACTGTAAATCAACTATATTTCAGTAATAGTAATAATAATAAAAAGGTCTCCTATTCTCTGATAAGGACCTGTGGTTAAGTCTACTCACAAAGTACAACCTTGGACCATAAGTGAGCAGAGAGCAGCAGGGATCCAGAAGGAGAAGGAATTAATGAAAAATATTCTACTACTTCTAGCTTATGAGCCAGCTCCATCAGGCTTCCAACTACTGGCCTACATTCTCTTCCATACTCATATGTTAAATTATCCTCTAAGTTTGGTTAGGAAAACAAAGAAAAAAAGCATGTTTACAGAAAACAAAGAACAAAAAGCCTAGTAAAGGCTTTTCATTAAATTAATACCCCCTCAGGCAGAAAGTCCAATTACAGATCCTACTTGGATTTTGGGTTTCCCTGGTGGCTTAGTGGTAAATGTAGGAGACATGGGTTTGATCCCTGGGTCAGGAAGAGCTCCTGGAGAAGAAAATGGCAACCCACTCCAGTATTCTTGCCTGGGAAATCCCATGGACAGAGGAGCCTGGTGGGCCACAGTCCATGGGGGTCACAAAAGAGCCGGACACAACTTAGAGACTAAACAACAAATCTGGAATTTATTTTATTTGCATTTTAAATTATAGTCTTCTTTCTTAAAGTTCTAAATGAAGCATGGGAAAAAAAATTAGGAAAATAAAGCAAAGTTTTGGCTATAGTCTGAAATACCAATACATGCCATCTAAAAATGCACTATCTCCTTGTGACAGTCTTCACTAATAACTTCAGGAATCAATTTATTTTATCCGTCAGTTTGGTGGGGCATATCTTCTTTTTCCTGATACACTGGGCTGAATGGAAAAATGAAGAAAAAGAAACCTGGAATTGAACCAGAGCTCTATCTAATATCTGTAGTGCTCAGAAACACTATTAAAAAAAAAAAAGGACTTGAATTCTAAGATGTCACTTTTTGCTATAGTGGGCATAATTATTACTGTGTTTGAAAAAGCATTCCTGTGTTCCTACCGTGAGGAATGAGTAGATGTACTGAGGCTTTCAGGCAGTGTATCTACCGTCAACAGTAGCTGCTTCCCAGTCACCAAGCCAGCCCTGCTCTGATTCTGATGCTCTCACTGCCAGACACTGACTCCTATCACACTGCTCGGACTGTGCATGTTATTAACCAACTTTACCTTCACAGGGATGTCCTCTTCCTGGCTGGCTTTCTCCGAGGTGAAGACATAGGAGATTTCTTTTGTGAGACGTGGTCTGGCGGCAGATGGCACACTTAATGGAGCTCCTGTGAGACCCCACGCTGTACTGTTCAATAATAATTGAAATGCACTCATTACAGAAACAGTGCCCGCAGGTCAGTACTGCCCACTAAAGAAGAAAACACACAGATTATGCCTCAGTGAGATGCTATCAAAGGTGCCTTCCAATCTATACATCTATTAAAGGAGAGGAAGAGAGCCATCATTTCATTTCCTAAATATTTCATGATACATAATAAAAAACCTTTAAGTCATAAAAACTAAATTATACTTTCAAACTATTTTTTAGTGAACCATAGTTTTTAGTTCCGCTCACACTAATAGGAGGACTAATAGTCATCAATTTTTTGTAAGATGTTGGTGTTCTCATTTCAGTATTTAGGAAAAATACAAATTACTCTAATAGAATAAGATTGACTACAATATTAATTCTGAGATATTCAATACATTCTATACAACTTATTAAACAGATTTAATTTTTATATGTTAAAGAATTTACTATACAGAAAATGAGATGCAAATGGTAAAGACAATAAAATTTCTGAGACAAACTAGCTGCATGAATCTCATCAAAACTAAAAGAAAAGAAACTACTTACACTATGATCCTTTCCATTTATTATAGTAATTTTTGTCAAAATGCTTTTATCACTTATTTTTTATCAGTAATCTCCAGTATTACTGAGATTAATATTCTTTTGCTCAGTTTCCAATCTATCCTTTTAAAATTTATTATCAATAAAATATCCTTTAAAATCTTCTCCAAAAGTTATGGAGACTAAAAGGTATGTGCTTTCTGATTACTGATGGTCAGAGTACAGAATTCATGTATTTAAGTTTTTACTCTTAGTTTCATAGGAAAAAGTGCCAGAGACACTTTTACCCATTTAAGAAAAAGAGAAAAGACTTTTAAGAGAAAAGACTTTTTCAAATTAAAAAAAAAAAGAATATTCTGCTATCACATATTTATTTATCATACAAAGTAGGAACTTACAGTATTGTAATCACATTTCATAAAATAAAAAAATCTTTTTGAGGAGAACTAATATAGTACCATTTATTTTAGTATTATTAGTACACTAATATTCAAACACATATAAAAAGTCTTTTCTCTTAAATTTTATACTATTAGATATTAATAATATTAAGTAAGAACTATGTTACTATACATTTGTAATACCATAAACAAATCTGTGTATGTTGTATTGTATTTCTGTACAATTCCCAAATATACATGATAACCTGACAGTCAAGTGATTGAAAACAATGCTTAAAATTATTCACCTTTAATGAAAAAGATGAGGTTATTCTAGAAACATGTTTGACCTATCACTTAAGGGAAAAACATTGCTCAAGCATATTTGATGTTAAGCATGTTAGTTAACCTCTGGCCATATCTTTAAGACAGAGATAATATTTGCCTTGCATGCAAGGTTTGAGGGTAGAGCAGGGGAATTTGTATGTAGAAGCCTTTGAAAATTGTATTTTATAAATGCATGCAGTATTTATTATAATTTCACCTGTTTTCCCAGTTGCCGAGCACAGATTGGACAAGGTTCTGGATTAATACCTCCTGATGTTTTGTCCTGAGACTGTCCAAAAAGAAGAAATAAAACATGTATTAGTTATATTTTAAAAGCTGATACATGTTTACAACTCATTTATGAAAGTAAGTATTGGCAACGGAATTAAAATAATCTAATAGTTGAGATGACCTAATAATTCATATATTACCTAATACCATCAATCCTGAGATGTACAAATAATAATTTATTTAAGGAGTGAACAAAAAAATGGACATAATTTTTAATACCACTTGTGAAAGTTGTCATATTACTATATTTATGATTTGTGATTATTATAGAAGGCAAAATAAAAATAAAATATTGATACAATTTAGCTAAATTCTCAAATTTTACTTTACTAGATTTTTTTTTTTAATAAAGAAATAAGTATTCTGCATATCCAGCTGGCATGGGATCACAGACATGGGAAGAGGCAGCATTTATTCACATAATTCCTTATTAATGCTGATTTCTTCTCAAGACCCTTTCTCTAATTTCACTAAGCAGAAATACTATTGATGTGAGAGCTATCTATGCCTGGAAATGTCAAAATAGCTTTTCAAAATCTCCTTAAAACGGGAAGATTTCCAAAACAAAGTCATCAAAATGAACAAGTTTTAAAACTGAGGACAACAAGATAAAGGAAAGTTAAGTTAGACTCATAGATTACTAAACTGTTCTTGATTACCCTTTGACTTTTATAAGCAGGAAAAAAAGAGTAAATTGTGCATGGATTCAGCAGTTTTAATGGTTAAAACAATTCCATTAACTATAATGTAAGTATGCAAGCATTTAAAAAAGTTGAACTGAATTATCCTTTCCCTTTTTAATTAAAGATTTATTTCAGGTAACATGTAACAAACTACCTAAACCCTTAGTGGCTAAAAAAAAACCATTTATTTCTCCTGATTCTACGGGTCACCTGGGTAATTTGGGGATGGGCCGATTTGCTTTGGGCTGGCCCCACACTCATGTCTAGCAGTTGGTAAGAGTTGGTCTGGGGAGAGGGCTAAGCTGAGGTATTTGCTCCTCAAGAATGGAACCTGGGCTTCCTCACTTAGTCTGAGAGTCCAAAAAAACAACACAACTGGGAGAATGCCGCAGTGCATTACTGTTGTCTAGCCACTAAGTTGTGTTCTTTTGCAACACCATGGGCTGTAGCCCACCAGGCTCCTCTGTCCATGGGATCTGGAGTGGGCTGCCATTTCCTTCTCCAGGGGCTCTTCCTGACCCAGGGAAGGAACTGGTGCTGCCAGCATTGGTAGGCGGACCCTTTACCGCTGAGCTACCTAGAAAGTCCCCAAAGCGCGTAGACTCTTCAAGTCTCCGCTGTGACACAGGCCAAAGGCAAACCATCTGGCTAAGGCCAGAGTCTGTGGGAGCGGAGTAGCTAAGAGCATGCACACACGAGAAGGCATTCCTGTATTATTTGATAATCAATCTACCATCTGTTTTCTCTTCTAATTTGTTTAACATAAGAATTATCATTTTTCCCATGAAGGGCCTGGTAGTAAATATTTTAGGCTTTGTGGGTCATATGATCTCTGCTGCAACAACTCAACTCTGCTATTACATAGCACAAAAGCAGCTGCAGACAATACTTAACGAATGACAATAGCTGTTTCAATAAATCTTTAAAATTTACAAAAACTGGTGATGGGCTGGATTTGTCCTATATGTAGTAGTTTATGGATTCCTTATTTTCCTTCATTTATAACTGCTGCTGCTGCTAAGTCGCTTCAGTCGTGTCCGACTCTGTGCGACCCCACAGATGGCAGCCCACCAGGCTTCACTGTCCCTGGGATTCTCCAGGCAAGGATGCTGGAGTGGGTTGCCATTTCCTTCTCCAGTGCATGAAAGTGAAAAGTAAAAGTGAAGTCGCTCAGTCGTGTCCGACTCTTCGCGACCCCACAGACTGCATCCCACCAGGCTCCTCTGTCCATGGGATTTTCCAGGCAAGAGTACTGGAGTGGGTTGCCACTGCCTTCTCCGTCATTTATAAACTAAATATTTTTTTCTATTTTTAGTCAAATGAGTTTTCCCATATAGATTATACCTTTGGGATTTTAACCTTTTAAAAAATAATTCAACATATAGAGGATATCAACTTATTTTATAAAAAAATGACCAACTGTCTCTTAATTTTGACCCTCATATTTAAAGTGCAGAAATCTTATATTTTAAAAACTCATGTCCAGAAATATTAAAATTTTTTTCCCATGTTATTTTATATATCTGGCATTTTTGCATGAGATTGACCTCAAATTTTTCTCTTTTTACCCCCTGCCAAAATAGTAGTCATCATTATAGTAATAGTAATATTAAAATATTGTAATAATATAAACATATTAATAGCAAATACCTAGAAATGGTTTAATAAGCCAGGAAACACTCTGTAACACTTTACATATATTAATACATTTAATTTTACAAGGAGTCCTATAAGCATATTACTATTCTTATTTTACAGATGGGACAAAGAGAAGAAAATAACTTGAAAAAAAGTCCTATATTTAAAAAATAGTGGCTTCATGATCCAGCTTGCAATGTCTACCTTCTGAATGACCATGCTATTTTACCAATAATGAATGTTTTTCATTTTGTCATCACTGAGATTTAATGACATTCACTCAAATGTTATTTTGCACCAGTTTTTCAGGACCAATTGTAGTCTACTCTTTGCTTCATTTTTCCTATCCAAAAATCTTCTACTCTGGTAAGTTCTTTGATAAGTAATTCTGATAGGTTACTTTGTTAATTGTCAAATTTATGCTTGCCAGAAAGCTGAATTACATTCATCCATGTCTGATATAGTACTTTGCTTACTACTCAGAAAATATGCTGTGAATTACATTAACTAATTCTTTGCCATATCCTTGTATTTAGTAGGTTTCCAAACACACTGCACAATTGGAGATAAAAATTTAAAAACTCTATGCATGCATTAATGGAGGTAGGTGTATGTAGTATACAGTGGAACCTTTACCCAGAGGTATGCTGCAATACTATCACTGTTCAAGGTTTCGAACTAGTCTGTTTACATTGTGCTATGCTATACACTTATACCCTTTACATTATCTGTATAACATATTTTCTATAGACATCATCTTCTTTTCTGATCTGCACAGGTACTGCAGACATAGCTCGTGTTCTGACATGTAACTAACACTAACAAAAAATGATTAAAAAAACACCTATAGCATTAATTATGGGACTAACAGATTAAATAAAGAGAATCAATAAAGTGGTTTATTGATAGTGCAATATGGGAAAAAGTAACATCTTTTAAAAACAGTACCTTTTCCAAGTTAGTTAGGTAAAGAAGCTGCCCAAGCTTCTTCTGCAGCTGGGATGTAGCAACAGCTTTATCGTTTAGTAGTTTTATACGATTCTGTTCTACCTAAAAAGCAAAATAAAACATCTTTATTCTAAGATGGTTTTATATTAAATATACACAATTCTTCTATTTTAATTCATCCTTTCAACATTTAAGAAACATATTTAAGTGTGAAAACTCAAATGTGCAAAATGGATACTAGATAATATATTTTTAAAAATACATGTATTTTGCTGTATAGAAGAAATAGTATATAATGAACTTTTCTAAGTTTTTCTAAGTTACAGTCTCCGAGCTTTACAGAAAAAGAGATTTAAAAGATTTAAGGAACAAAAACAAGTAATGAAGAATATTATATTTTTAATAGGAAGAAGAAAGGTTGGAGTTACTTTTTAAATTTTGAGATACAAAGAAGGATTTAACAGATAGTAACCTGTCAATTTTTCTGGGCTCCAAAATCACTGCAGATGGTGACTGCAGCCATGAAATTAAAAGATGCTTATTCCTTGGAAGGAAAGCTATGACCAACCTAGACAGCATATTAAAAAGCAGAGACATTACTTTGCCAACAAAGGTCCGTCTAGTCAAGGATATGGTTTTTCCAGTGGTCATGTATGGATGTGAGGGTTGGACTATAAAGAAAGCTGAGCGCTTAAGAATTGATACTTTTGAACTGTGGTGTTGGAGAAGACTCTTGAGAGTCCCTTGGACTGCAAGGAGATCCAACTGGTCCTTCCTAAAGGAGATCAGTCCTGGGTTTTCATTGGAAGGACTGATGATGAAGCTGAAACTCCAATACTTTGGCCACCTGATATGAAGAACTGACTCATTTGAAAAGACCCTAATGCTGGGAAAGATTGAGGGCAGGAAGAGAAGGGGACGACAGAGGAGGAGATGGTTGGATGGCATCACCAACTCGATGGACATGGGTTTGGGTGAACTCCGGGAGTTGGTGATGGACAGGGAAGCCTGGTATGCTGCAGTTCATGGGGTCGCAGAGTCAGACACAACTGAGCGACTGAACTGAACTGTACTGCATCTGTCAAAATCTGTTTATCATTTAGCAAAGGAAAATAGGGCAAGGTAGGTTCTTGGCCACTCTTTGGGGAAGACTTTTCCAGTTCTGAAAATGCTGGGGTAACAGGACACTGTCTAAAAACTGACTAAGAATATCTTTAGGTTTTTGCACACAGAGAATGCTAAAGAATAGATGAATATGCAAGATGAAAGAGAAACACACAAATGCACCAAATCAGTGATGCTAAGCACATGACAGATATGAAATTGCTCATCTTTGACCTACAAAAACAAAAACATCATAGGGCTCAAACTAAGAGTAGTTAGGAAACATTTATTGAAAACATAACTGTCTTGATCTCTTCTCTGTGTCTCAGATTTTTGTGACTCTCTATTTGCTGTGCTCTTTTTTGTGATTCACTTGCAGATTACCTCATGAGGTTCAATGATGTGAAGAACTGGTGGGTTGGGCTTTGGCTCCCGAGGATCACGGACTCTCAGTCGTTCTGTGGCCATTGCAAGTTCATCAACAGCAGACACACGATTCCTCAGAGCCATCCAGTATTCATGAAGCAACTGAAGGAGCAGAAAAGACAGATAGTGGTAAAACACATACTTAAAATTGGTTAAAATCACTTAGAATCTTCAGTGAGGTCTTAAGACATAAATAATTTTTTTCATTAGGGTCTAAGGTGCAAGCAATCTTGAGACATTTTTGGGATGAAGTGTGACTGGATAATCTTCACAGGACACTAGAGTATATCACTTCTTCAGAATCTGAGGAACAGCACATACGAAGATTTCTTGGTAGGATCAAAGATCTTTAGAGCTCAATACTAGACTGGTGGAATCTGCTTTATTTTCTAAAGAAATACTTTTTATTATACAATATTTCACATTCTCAATTTTAATATGTATATAGATAATGAAAATATTAAAATACACAACCGAGTCCACATCATCCAAATTAGGAAAGAGAATGTCAGCTCCTTAGAAAGCTTCTGTTTTCCTTCTCAACTGCTTTGCTCTCTTGCCTCACATATTCTTCCTTCAACCCCCAATGATGGGATAACCACTATTCTGAACTGGACTTATTATTCTGTACTTTTCACTGGAGTTATATTAATCTACACATACTTAATAATCTGGTTATATAAGTTTCTGAAATTTGTAAAAATGGTATCAGTCATTATAACATTTTTTGATATGCTGTCTTCAATAACATTATGCTTTAAGTTAGATCCTGATCTTGGAAGCAGTATCTCATTCATTTACACGGTCTAAAAGGGTTTAGTCTGCAATGTAACAGAGAAAAAAATGCAGGAAGATTGGGGTGAAATGCATGATAAGCATTCCTGTGACACAGAATATATGGCTAAGGTGAGCTCAAAGGAAGACTGCAGAGCAAGTGAACACTGTATACAGTACTGTCTTCTTCCACGACCTGCTGTAATTAACGGTGTTAATATGCTTTTGCTTTTAGAAGAGTAACGTGAAGAGAAAAAAATTACTACAAACCAACACTTTGGACTCTACAGAAATATCATTCCCTAAACTATTAAACACATGAACTGATAGAAAACTTAGCTTCTCTTTCTTGAGAGAAATTTTTATCCTGCTTTAAAAGGAAGAACTTTAAGTAAATAAAAGATATCAGATGGAATTATAATGTCATAAATTAAAAAAAACCTATTTCTCTTATTTCCTCCCCCATCTCACTTGCAAAATAGGACAAGGGATTAACAAATCTACACAAAAAGAATTCCAGTAGTCATGTATGGATTTGAGACTTGGATCATCAAGATAAAGAAAGCTGAGCGCTGAAGCATCGATGCTTTTGAACTATGGTGTTAGAGAATACTCTTGAGAGTCCACTGGACTGCAAGAAGATCCAACCAGTCAATACTAAAGGAAATCAGTCCTGAATATTCATTGGAAGGACTGACGCTGAAGCTGAAACTCCAATACTTTGGCCACCTGATGCAAGAATTGACTCATTAGGAAAGACCCTGATGCCGGGAAAGATTGAAGCCAGGAGAAGGGGGATGACAGAGGATGACAGAGTTGTATCGTGTCACCGACTTGATGGATGTGAATTTGAGCAAGCTGTGGGAGCTGGTGATGGACAGGGAAGCCTGGTGTAGGGCAGTCTATAGGGTTACAAAGTCGGACATGAACTGAATTGATATAAAGGAAAATTCAAAATTAATAAATTCTGGAATTTCAAGTACAGAATTTCATGAAATTATTAAAGTATGAATATGAAGGGTCCCTTTGTGCATTATTAATTGCAATGGTTTCTAGTCGTATGTTGAGAACTGTTTACTAAGTTCAGTCTTCAAGGTTGCTGATGTTTGGTTGTTATTTACAGAACAAAAGCAAAACAAAACAAAAAAGGAAACAAAGTAATACTTTGATTTCAAAGAATAGCAGTGTAAGGTCAAGCTAAAACAAGAACAACATACTTTCAAGGCTAAATAGAAGGTTTCATTTAAATTTCATTTTAGTTATTATTTTCAGCAATAAACAGAAATTGCGTATTTCTTCAGTATATTTATTATTAATTAGTACAATCATTACATTTCATGGAAAGATAAATTATGATACCTCAACTTTCTTTTTTTTAAAATATAAATTTATTTATTTTAATTGGAGGTTAATTACTTTACAATATTGTATTGGTTTTGCCATACATCAACATGAATCTGCCACAGGTGGTATGGGGAGGGAGGAAGGAGGGGGATCAGGATGGGAAACATGTGTAAACCTCAACTTTCTGAAGCAGATTTTTAAAAATTGAGAGAGAAAAAGGAAAGTAGCAATTACAATGAATGTAGAGGTGGAGAATTTTTAATATAGGAAGGAAGATTTAAATTACTGTTACCTTATATTCCTTCTTCCAAGCTTCAAAGAGATCCATTGAATTACTTCCCTCATCAATGAATTCAACATCAAATCTGTGTGATTTTGCAAATGACAGTAGCGCTTTCATAGACCGCTCTGTCTCACTTATTGCCCACAGACCACGGTTGGTGGTAGTTATTCGATCATCCACCAGTCCCTCTTCATCTTCTATCATTTCCTCAAATATTGCAGTCTGGCCTTTGACTCTGAAGGTGTTTGAGAAGAAAACCACAATAACTACTGTCAGTGGGTAACAAATACTGTAAAAACGATATTGGCAGGATCAACAGAAAAGCAAGGTCAAAAACAATGATTTCATCAACAATATTGACAACTTTCAATGTCATGTCTATCAGATCATGCTAGCAAGCCTTTGGAAAAACCAGAGCAGCCTTGAGGCATCATACACTTGGCCAGTGTTCTTTTAAGAGTAATCTGGCACAATAAAAAATGGCTATAAATTCCAGGCTAAAACCTTACTCTGAGAATTAAAATACAAAACACAAATTACCACTATCAACCATACAAACAGAAAAGGCCACAAGATGACCTGAAAGTACACTATTTTCTTTCTTTTTTTTTTTGAGGCAATCAGAACTTTTCTCAATTTCCATGTTTGTAAAATCAGCATAATTTTGCCAATGTCATGGTTATATGTATCTTCAGTTTACAAATGAGGATCCTGAGGCTGAGAGAAGTCCACTATGCACATTAGTGAGCGGGGATCTGAGTTCAAATCTGTTGTCTGGACAGTCTGTGTCTTCCCTTCAAGTTAACACATACTACTATTAACACAAGACATGAACATTTAGAGGGTAAACTTCAGCAAAGGGGAAACTGAGCATGTTACATGGTCAAATGCTAAAGTTTATAAATGGACTGAAAAAGAGAGAGAAAAAATATTACTTTGAGGAAAATATAATCCTATGAAGTTCCAAGTCTTGGGGCATCCCTAGCAGTCCAGTGGCTAAGACTGAGCTCCCAGTGCAGAGGGCCTAGGCGCGATCCCTGGCCAGGGAACTACGTCCCACACGCCACAAGTAAAAAGATCCTGTCTGTTACAGCGAAGACCCAGGGCAGTCAAGTCAGTAAATAAATAAAAATAAATATTAAAAAAAAAAACCCAAAACATATCAAGTCTTGTAAAATGTTTCATTTTAATCCATCAGAGAACTTACGTGTGAGAAAATAGTTTCGACTCATACTCTGTGAACAATTCATCAGCCTTACAAAAGACACAGCTGGAAAAGAAATTATAAGAGAAAAGAGTCACAGACATATCTGGCAATCAAGTAGTCTCTAAAAGAGGCTGAGTGTCTTATACTTCACATTTTTGTTAAAACAAATAAGCCATTTTAGAAAAAAAATACATAGTCCTCTGGTATGTGGTCTTAGAGAGGTTTTTATTTTTAAGTTAGATTAACAACACATCTTTATTTCTATCTGAAATCAAATGAAAACAAGTTTTATGTGAGCTGCTGTTTCTTCTCTGAGAAGAAATCTAGCTCAAAGGAATGATGCCATCTGCCAGGTGATTTCTGTTATTACCCACCAGTTGAGAGGAAGTCTGACTGGTCGGAGATGGCAGATTGTTGCAGACTCAATAACATGCCGAGATGGAGGTCCTTCCAGGTTTTTTACAGCCTCTCTCACTTGCTTCTGGAACTTACTGAGCTCTTCCATATGTGTTGTCAGTAAGAACTGAAGTCCTCGGCAGTCACGGAACCTGATTCCCATCACCAGCACCACACACAACAAAGAAAAGAATAGTAGGTCAATTTCTTGAAAATTCAAAAAGTGGTTGGCAGCATGTTAAAGAAACTGAACATTTTACCAAGTCAAATCTGGGTGAGTTTACCTTAGGCATGTATGCAACTGCTATCTGCTAGTAAACAAAGAATAATAACATTGGGTAGTCTATTATGAAAGATAACAAAATCATCTGATAGTTGCTGGCCTCAGAACCAAAAAACAGTAAGCAAAACCTATGTCTCTGTCTCTGATGTCTGTGAAAGATCAGAACTGTCACATTTTTTTTGTTTTTAACTCTGACTGATGGCCCCTGACATGGATGCTCTTCGTGGAGAGACGGTGACTGCAGGATGAAAAGTAAAGACAGAAAAGTGAGAAGAAAGAAGAAAAATGGCCAACAGTCATTTTCCATATTACCAGGAACTTGTACACATGCATTTTTATTAACCACTTACTAAATGCCAGCCACTTTGCCAAGCACTTCTGTTGACCTCAAAAGACATCATGGTCCCCATAATGTAGATAAAGCTTAATGAATTAATTTAAAGCTAGAAAGCTATGTGGCAGAACTAAGAGTTAACTTTCAAAGCTCTTAACCAATCTGATAAACTGTAAATGAAACAGGTTAAGACAAAACGTTTATGGATGTGCGTATGCATTTCTGAAAGGAAAAGTAAAGCCTAGAATAACAAGAAATTAAAAAAGTAAAAAATATAAACAGGATTTGTTTGCTTTTTAGGTTAAGACTATACCTGACCTGCCTCTTGAGAAACCTACATGCAGGTCAGGAAGCAACAGTTAGAACTGGACATGGAACAACAGACTGGTTCCAAATAGGAGAAGGAGTACATCAAGGCTGTATACTGTCACTCTGCTTATTTAACTTATATGCAGAATACATCATGAGAAATGCTGGAGTACATGGATGAAGCATAGGCTGGAATCAAGGTTGCTGGGAGAAATATTAATAATGTCAGATATGCAGATGACACTACCCTTATGGCAGAAAGGGAAGAACTAAGGAGCCTCTTGATGAAAGTCAAAGAGGAGAGTGAAAATGTTGGCTTAAAGCTCAACATTCAGAAAACTAAGATCATGGCATCTGGTCCCATCACTTCATGGCAAATAGATGGGGAAACAGTGGAAACAGTGTCAGACTTTATTTTTAGGACTCCAAAATCACTGCAGATGGTGACTGCAGCCATGAAATTAAAAGATGCTTGCTCCTTGGAAGAAAAGCTATGGCCAACCTAGAGAGCATATTAAAAGCAGAGACATTACTTTGCCAACAAAGGTCTGTCTAGTCAAGGCTACGGTTTTTCCTGTGGTCATGTATGGATGTGAGAGTTGGACTGTGAAGAAAGCTGAGTGCTGAAGAACTGATAGTTTTGAACTGTGGTGTTGGAGAAGATTCTTGAGAGTCCCTTGGACTGCAAGGAGATCCAACAAGTCCATCCTAAAGGAGATCAGTCCTGGGTGCTCATTAGAAGGACTGATGTTGAAGCTGAAACTCCAATACTTTGCCTACCTTATGCAAAGGGCTGACTCATTTGCAAAGACCCTGATGCTGGGAAAGACTGAGGGCAGGAGGAGAAGGGGACGACAGAGGATGAGATAATTGGATGGCATCACCGACTCAATGGACATGAGTTCGGGTAAACTCTGGGAGTTGCTGATGGACAGGGAGGTCTACTGTGCTGCACTCCATTGGGTTGCAGAGTTGGACATGACTGAGTGAATGCACTGAACTCAATACTGCATATACTTTAGAAATTATAAGTCTATCAGTTTCTGTATGATGAAGAAAAAGATTATACTAAGGTACATCCAAGTTAATAATGACACATGGAAAATGGAGCATATCTTTTAGGGTGTTAGCAGACATTTGGAAAAGTTTTTAGAAGAGTTAAATGAAAATGCTTTAAATACTTAACAGATATTATTACTGAATTTTTCACTGAAAACCAGCTTTAATGCCAAGGCTGACCTCCGACTGGGATGTGATCTGAGAGGCAGAGGTCCTTCCACCCAGAATCCAGGTCTGCCACAACACCTAAGTTTTCCACACTAAGCAGACATCCCTTTCGGTTAAACCACTGAAGGTACTTTTGACAGAGTATATCTGTTCTCTGGAAAGAATTATTCACCATTCATACATCAAGAGCAATAGTCCAATATATCTATCTTAAAGAATGGTTAAGTGCTGATAAGAAGAAAGACGGGAAGACAAAGACTCGAAAATATAAAACTGCTCACTGTGGCACTATAAGTTTAGCTCTCAGGGAATGAATGACATAGGGAAATGGGAATGGCTTACCTACCCCAAGGGCAAAAATCTCCAAAAGAGAGCCTATTTAAAAACTCTGCTTCAATTTGGTTTTAAGCAACTTTATCCAACAAAGATACAAAAAAAAAAATACTTCAAGCAGATTAAAAAAAAATAGAAAAAGAAAAGTACTAAAAAGAAAACATTAAAAATGACTAATATACAAGAAAAAGGCTTATCTTTTAGATTTATACTTCATATTTTGGTTTGAAATATACACTTAACAAAATATAAAATTCATATATTCATAACCGTAGTATGTTATGATCTTTAACTGTAACTCTTAATACCAAATGATGTGAATATTTGGGATGACTACTAATATAATTATCCTGTTTTGTGCTACTTTCTTACTTCTCTGACATAGAAAGCTTGCCAGTTTGTTGCTTGTAGTTGCTGGTTATTTCATTTCGCACTCTTTGAGCAAGTTCCTCTTCAATACCAAATTCTATTGCTCTGTGTATCACATTCAGCCACCAAGGAGAATTAGAATGAATCTGTAAACAAGATAATTAATATCTTTTCACTACTCACTATATTTCTATCACTGAAAAGGATTCTAAAAGGAACAATAAATGCCACTCTCAGGAAAATCACAATAGTAGTAGGGAGATAAACAGACATGTTGGCTATACAATGAATGAATACAACATCTGCATATATAATTAAATAGAACACCTATTTCATGACTACTCTAAATGAGTGAGAATTTATTGTACATACATGTATAACAAAGCTGTGCTAAAAAAACACTTTAAAATTCAGTATTCACTCTATATATCTGAAAAGGTAACAGGTTTCTTTCTCAGCATAATAAAGACTTCATGCTTATCTTCAACTAACTGAATAAGATTCTACTCAATGACTAATCTATGGTATTTAATAAAATTATATGCCTGAATATTAAATAATTAATGAATTAGGAAGAATAACACCTGGTGTAACTGATTAAAATCAAAGACTAAAAGTGTATTTTGTGTAGCCTCCTCTTCAAACTTTGCTATTGACTTCATGAAAGAGAAATTTTAGAAATGACAAATGGCACATATTTCATAAGATAAATACTTATAGTTCTAATATTCCAAACCTTGAAAGATTTTGGAAACACACACATCTAAGATCAAAAGGTTGTGGAACTCTACTTTCTTCAAAAGACAACTTGCTATATACAAAGGGTAGAGGAAACCCCATTACACCTTAAAAGAAATCAAAGAGAATAACCTCAAAATAGGTGATTTATCTCTGTTATCTGTTCATTCGATCAATAAACATTGTTAACAGCAAATAAACTTTTATTGTTACTATTGTTACTATTGTTATTGTGGCCCAATTACTACATGGGCTTCCCTTGTGGCTCAGCTGTAAAGAATCTGCTGCAATGTGGGAGACCTGGGTTCAATCTCTGGGTTGGGAAGATCCCCTGCAGAAGGGAAAGCTAGTACCACTGGAGTGCTACCCACTTCAGTATTCTGGCCTGGAGAATTCCATGGACTATATATATAGTCCATGGGCTTGCAAAGAGTCAGACACGACTGAGTATCTTTCACTTCACTATACTAGGTGCTAAGAATTCCAAGATGATAAAAAAGTTCAAGTTTCTCCCTAGATCAGAACACAAACCAAAACGATATTGTTGTTCAGTGTCCCAGTTGTGTCTGACTCTTAAAGACCACACGGACTGCAGCAGGCCAGGCCTCCCTGTCCCTCACCACCTCCTGGAGTTTGCCCAAGTTCATGCTCATTGCATCGGTGATGCCGTTCAGCCATCTTATCCTCTAATGCCTTCTTCTCCTTCTGCCCTCAGTCTTTCCCAGCATCAGGGACTTATTCCCAATGAGTTGTCTGTTTGTATCATATGACCTAAATATTGGAGCTTCAGCTTTAGCATCAGTCCTTCCAGTGAATACTCAGGGTTGATCTCTCTTAAGATTGACTGGTTTGATCTCCTTGCTGTCCAAGGGACTTTCAGGAGTCTTCTCCAGGACCACAGTTGGAAGGCCTCAATTCTTTGGTGTTCTGCCTGCTTTATAGTCCAGCTCTTAGAACCATACATGACCACCGGGAAGACTACCCTTGACTATATGGGCCTTTTTTGGCAGGGTAATGTCTCTGCTTTTCAACACACCGTCTACGTTTGTCATCCCTTTCCTGCCAAAAGGCATTTGTCTTTAATTTCATGGCTGCAGTCACCATCCACTGTGATTTTGAAGCTGAAGAAGAGAAAATCTGTCACTACTTCCACCTTCTCCCCCTCTATTTGCCATGAAGTATTGGGGCCAGATGCTATGACCTTAGTTTTTTTAATATTTAGTCTTATGTCAGCTCTTTCACTCTCCTCCTTCACCCTCATCAAGGTGCTCTTTAGTTCTTTGCTTTCTGCCATTAGAGTGGTATCATCTGCATGTCTGAGAGGTTGATGTTTTTCCTGCCTGTCTTGATTCCAGCCTGTAACTCATCCGGCCTGGCATTTTTCATGACGTGCTCAGCATACAGATTAAAGAAACAGGGTGAGAGCAGATAGCGCTGTCGTATTCCTTTCTCGATCTTGAACCAATTGGTTGTTCCATGACGGGTTCTGACTGTTGCTGCTTGACCTGAACACAGGTTTCTCAGGAGACAGGTAAGGTGGTCTGGTACTCCCCCTCTCTCTAAGAGCTTTCCACAGTTTGTCATGGTACACATAGTTAAAGCTTTAGCGTCGTTGATAACAGAGATAGATGTTTTTCTGAAATTTCCTTGCTTTCTCTATAATTCACCGAATGTTGGCAATGTGATCTCTAGTTCCTCTTCCTTTTGAAACCCAGCTGGACATCTGGAAGTTCTTGGTTCTCATAATGCTGAAGCCTAGCATGCAAGATTTTAAGTAAGACCATACTAGCTTGAGAGAGGAGTGCAACTGTTTGAGGGTTAGCACATTTTTGGTAGTACCCTTCTTGGGAACTGGGATGAGGGCTGACCTTTTCCAGTGCTGGGTCTTCCAGATTTTCTGGCATAATGAATGCAAATCCTTGATGGCATCATCTTTTAGGGATCTGAACAGTTCTGCTGGAATTTCATTGCATCCACTAACTTTATTAAAGTAGTGCTTTTTAAGGCCCACTTGACTTTGCACTCCTGAAGGTCTTTACACCACCAAAATGTTATGTGGATAAAAATGCAAGTAAGGAAAATTACATACATACCTTTCTCTGAAGATCACGGATAGTCTGCTGCACAGGCAACAAAGCCTGCTGGGCCTCTGCAACCTCTGTGTTACACTTGCTCATATAATGCTCTCGTAGCTGTTTGGCCTGTGTTAAAACATGAAACAAGTATACACTTTCGCTACAGGTCAAGAAAATAATCTAGTATGATGTTTCAAGAACAGTGTGCTTATTTTATTTATTTAAATCTGTTTAATTTAACTTAAGCATTAAACTCAAGAATACTGTAGAGAACACAAAACCCATGCTGCTGCTGCTAAGTCGCTTCAGTCGTGTCCGACTCTTGCGACCCCATGGACTGCAGCCCACCAGGCTTCTCCGTCCATGGGATTTTCCAGGCAAGAGTACTGGAGTGGGTGCCATCGCCTTCTCCAAAACCCATGCTGGAAGTTCCTGATATGTATGTTGAAGAGAATTTATCTGGAGGCCACCTTGACTTACGTTTACCTGTAAGTCATATAAAAATTTCCAAGGATTTGCTCTCCAAATTTCTAATTTTTCAATTTAAAAAAAGGGAGGAGGAAGAGCAGTAACATTTTAAACTATAAAGCAAAGCAGGAATACATTTTAGAATTTCTTATCTCATTCAGTTATTATAATTCCTTGGAATTACTTCAGTTTAGAACTAACACTTGAGAATATACACTAACACAGGGTTTGTGAACTGAACTGTGTTCCCGCAAAATCTGTATGATGAAGCTCTAACCCCCAGTGTGACTATATTTACAGACAGGGTCTTCAAGAAAGTGACTGAGTAAATGCACATACATGAGATGATAAGGGTGGAGCCCTAATCCAAAATGACTAGTGTCCTTAAGAGAAAAGGGAGACACACCAGGGATGCAAGTGCACAGAGAAAAGGCCGTATGAGGACACACTGCGAAGGCAGCCATCTACCAGCCAAGGAGAGAATCTTTCGGAGCAACCAACCCTGATGAGACCTTGGTACAGACTTCCAGCCTTCCCTGATGACTAACGATGCTGAGCATCTTTTCATGTGCATGTTGGCCATCTGTATGTCTTCTCTGAAGTAATGTCTATTCCTATCCTGTGCCTTTTTTTTTAACTGCCTGATAAGGGGTTAATATCTAAATCCCTGATAAGAGGTCAGCATCTAAAGTATATAGACAACACATAAAACTCAATATCAAAAATACAACCTAATTAAAAAATGGGCAGAAGACCTGAACAGACATTTTCCCAAAGAAGACACAGAGATGGCTAATAAGGCACATGAAAAGATGCTCAAAACCACTAATTATTAGAGAAATATGAATTACAACAGCAATGAGGTATCACCTCGCACATGTCAGAATGACTGTATCAAAAAGTTTACAAATAACTAGTGTTGGGGATAACATGGAGAAAAAAGAACCCCTGCATATTGTTGGTGGGAATGTAAACTGGTATAGCTAGTAAGGAAAACAGAATGGAGATTCCTCAAAAAACTAGATATTGTACCATATGACTCTGCAATTCCACTCCTGAGTACACAGATGGAAAAACAATGAAAACACTAGTTCAAAAAGATACATATACTCTGATGTTCAGAGCAGCACTATTTACAAATAACCGAAACATGATAAAACCCAAGTGCCCATGAACAGAGATGAATGGATAAAGAAGCTGTTGTAAATATTTATAATGGAATATTATTCAGCTATAATCAAAGAAAGAAATTCTGCCATTTGCAGAAACATGGATGGATGCAGAGAATACCATGCTCAGTAAACAAGGCAGAAAGAGAAACAAATATTTTATCATATTACTTATACTTGGAATCTAAAAATTAAAATGAATATATATGCAAAACAGAAAGACTCATAGATATAGAAAACAAACTACTACTGGTTGCCACTGAGGAGATGAAAGGGGACAGGGGAAATCAGGGGGATGAGACACAAAATACTATGACACATAAAACAGATGAGCAACAAGCATATATTGCATAGTACAGGGAATTATAGCCATTATCTTGCAATAACTTATAGTGAAGTATAATCTATAAAAATACTGCATCATTGTGCTATATACTGTATCATAAATTAATTATAGTAGTGGTAGTATTAGTTGTTCAGATGTGTTCGACACTTCGCAGCCCCATGGACTGTAGCCTCCCAGGTTCTCTGCCCATGGAATTCTTCAGGCAAGAATACTGGAGTGGGTAGCTGTTCCCTTCTCCAGGGGATCTTCCCAACCCAGGGACTGAATCCGGATCTCCCGCACTGCAGGCATATTCATTACCATCTGAGCCACCAAGGAAGCCCCATATCAAATCAACCATATTTCAATCAAAAAAAGGAGAGACTGTCCTTTCCCTACCGAATAAGAACTATATAAAAAGATCTTCACGACCCAGATAATCACGATGTGTGATCACTCACCTAGAGCCAGATATCCTGGAATGTGAAGTCAAGTGGGCCTTAGGAAGCATTACTACGAACAAAGCTAGTGGAGGTGATGGAATTCCAGGTGCACTATCTCAAAGCCCTAAAGATGACTGTTGCACTCAATAAGCCAGCAAATTTGGAAAACTCAGCAGTGGCCACAGGACTGGAAAAGGTCACTTTTCATTCTAATCACAAAGAAAGGCAATGCCAAAGAATGCTCAAACTACTGCACAATGGCAGTCATCTCATATGCTATTAAAGTAATGCTCAAAATTCTCTAAGCCAAGCTTCAGCAATACGTGAACCGCAAACTTCCAGATGTTCAAGCTGGTTTTAGAAAAGGCAGAAGAACCAGAGATCAAATTGCCAACATCCACTGGATCATTGAAAAAGCAAAAGAGTTCCAGAAAAATATCTGCTTTATTGATTATACCAAAGCCTTTGACTGTGTGGATCACAACAAACTGTGAAAAATTCCAAAAGAGATGGAAATACCAGACCACCTAACTTGCCTCCTGAGAAATCTGTATGCAGGTCAAGAAGCAACAGTTAGAACTGGACATGGAACAACAGACTTATCCCAAATTGGGAAAGGAGTACGTCAAGACTGTATTTTGTCACTCTGCTCATTTAACTTATATGCAGAGAACATCATAAGAAATGCTGGACTGGATGAAGCACAAGCTGGAATCAAGATTATCAGGAGAAATACCAATAACTTCAGATATGTAGATGACACCACCCTTATAGCAGAAAGCAAAGAAAACTGAAGAGCCTCTTGATGAAAGTCAAAGAGGAGAGTGAAAAAGTTGGCTTAAAACTCAATATTCAGAAAACTAAGATCATGGCATCCGGTCCCATCACTTCATGGCAAATAGATGGGTAAATAGTGGAAACAGTGACAGATTTTATTTTTCTGGATTCCAAAACCACTGCAGATGATGACTGCAGCTATGAAATTAAAAGACACTTGCTCCTTGGCAGACAAAGCAAGACAGCATATTAAAAGGCAGAGATATTACTTTGCCAACAAAGGTCTGTCTAGTCAAAGCTATGGTTTTTCCAGTAGTCATGCATGGGTGTGAAAGTTGGACTATAAAGAAAGCTGAGCGACAAAGAATTGATGCTTTTGAACTGTGGTGTTGGAGAAGACTCTTGAGAGTCCCTTGGACTGCAAGGAGATCCAACCAGTCCATCCTAAAGGAAATCAGTCCCCAGTATTCATTGGAAGGACTGATGCTAAAGCTGAAACTCCAGCTTTGGCCACCTGATGTGAAGGACTGACTCAGTGGAAAAGACCCTGATGCTGGGAAAGACTGAAGGCGGGAGGAGAAGGAACAACAGAGGATGAGATGGTTGGATGGCATCACCAGCTCTATGGACATGAGTTTGAGTGAACTCTGGGAGTTGGTGACAGATAGGGAGGCCTGGTGTGCTGCAGACCATGGAGTTGCAAAGAGTTGGACACAACTGAGCGACTGAACTGAACAGAATCTTGGTTCTTTTTTATAAATTAACTGACCATATGTGGGTGAGTTTCTTTCTGGGCTCTCTCTATTCTTTCCCACTGATCTATGTGTCTGCTTTTATATCAACACCATTACTCTTTTAAATACTATAGTTTTATAATATAGCTGAAAATCAGGGTGCATAATGCCTGCAGCTTTGTTCTTCTTTTTCTAGATGACTTTGGTTATTCAGGATCTTTTCTAGTTCCACACAGATTTTTGGATTGTTTATTCTACTTCTGTGAAAAATATCATTGGAATTTTAATAGGAATTAAAGTGTATATTGCCTTGGGCCACATAAACATTTTAACAACAGTAATTCTTCCAGTCCATGAGTGTGAGAAATGAAACTTATATTGTTTAAGTCACCTAGTCTGTATTTTGTTATGGCAGTCCTAGAGGATATACAAAAAGGATTCAAAATTGGGGCCCTTTCAACTTCTCAAGACAGAAAGGATCATGTTATTTGCAAAGCAACAGAAACACTGAAAAATTTTATTCATGTAAGTTTCCACTAGGAAACTTAGGGGAATTCACTTTTGTCCATTTAACTGAAATACTTAACTGATTCTGGAAACTATTTTATGAATGAAGAAAGGGGATTATCAGTGGCTATGTGGACAGTGGGAGAAAAACTGGAAGGACTACTGAACTGGGAATCCCAATACTCCACTTAGTAGCGGGATGAGCCAAAAGAAATTGCCAATAGTAGACCACTTCTGACTTACAACAGCAATTTCATGAAGTCAACTGAATAGACACATCTCTTTTGACTAGCCATCATTTTCCGAGGCTTTAGTTACTTCATCTACAAAAAGAGGTGGTGGAAATGGATGATTTCTAGAATTTTGTCCATCTTTGAAATACCAAGGCTTCGTATCATGTGAGAGTTAGGCCAAAGTGATAAAGTGATTTCCTTGGAAATACATCTACATAGTATGAACCCTCTACCTCTTGATGCAATTTTCCTCTTCCTGTCACAACCTTCCAGTTAAGATCCATTACAATTCCTTGGCTGTAATTAGCTGGTCATTAGAGCTGTCTACTAATAGATAGGACCATCTCCCAGAGAGCTTCCTGTCACCGAAAGCATTTAATAGTGTGACTGATTACATATAAAGATCAGACGCCTGCACTGGGAATAAAATTTCACTTGAAAATTTTCATTCACTTTTTCATTTGAAAATTTCTGCTGCTGCTGCTGCTAAGTCGCTTTAGTCGTGTCCGACTCTGTGCGACCCCGTGGACGGCAGCCTCACCAGGCCCCTCCGCCCATGGGACTTTCCAGGCAAGAACACTGCAGTGGGTGCCATTGCCTTCCCGAGCATCTGGCTAGATACATACTTAAAAACACTTACATACTTACTTACAAGTAAATACATACTTATAAAAATCTCATTTTTTTATCCTCTTAATTTACATAAAGGCTCCATTTATAGGTTTAGTAGTTTTCCAACACATCTACTACTCTTTTGCTTTTAGGTTTGCCATCTTTCTGATCTTTAAAGAGGGAAAAATTCACTGGGGAATTGGCCTAAGTGTATTAAAACTATTTTACGTCACTGTTTCTAATAAGAGGCACTATTCATTGCAGAAGGAATTTCTTTGAGGACATAAGTTACAGTGAAAATCTGAGTTTATTTATTGCTTTAAATAATACATTGAAGGGTGGAAAACATAGAAAACTTTATTTTTACTAAACTACACCTTTGGCAGGTCTGTCATGAAATCAACAAGATTTCCTTTAATTTGTTTATTTACATCCTGTGCTGTTGGCGACCAGCAGCCATGTTTACAACAAGTAGTTGCCAGACAGCTGCAAGAAGATTATCAGAGAAACAAAATAATATGGAAAGTTTCTATTCTATGCCACCCAGAATCACCACAGCAAAGTTTGGAACACCAAAGCAGCAAGGAAACATGATTACCTGTTGATTTCCTAGGATGTATCAATTAGCCGGACCATGAAGTCTGAGAAAAAATTCTTTTATAGGCAGAATGAAAAAAAAATTTACCTCTTCCTCAAGTCTGCCATCTCTTAGGGTAGGAGGTATCCCTGGGTGCTTGGCTGTCAACAATTCCATCAAGTTATGAGTAGCATGAAGTCTCTACAAACACACAAAAGGCAGCAATTATGACAGCGAATGCAGTGGACTCTAGGGGAGAATCTCCTATCACTAAGGCATACAAAACACTAACAACGCATTTAAGGCCAAATCATCAAATTCTTTTCCTTTAAAAATAACTTGAATACCAACTTTCTTCAGAATCAGTTTTACTGTAATTATCTTAATCCATAATGATGTAAATTTTCAGTTAAAATATATGGTCTTATGAAACATGTCTAGGTATTTAACAAAGTATGTAATACAGGTAACTTCTCTTATACATGCACTTGTCTATATGGGGAAATATGACTATGTCCAGTAAGTCCAGTAAAGCAGAAAGGTTGACTAGATAGACTTGATTCCTCTTCTGGAAAATGAGTCTGGATGAGCCTAGCAATTTATGATATTATAAAACCAAAGATAATGAAATACATAAGAAAACAGGGCTGTGACCTGGATCTGTTGAATTTAAGGGCTGAAAAGACGAGGGGCTGGAGGTAAAGATGGTGTAGAATAAAGGAGAAAACTCCATCTTAAATCTCTGCATTAAATATTAATATACGCCAGACATCTCACTGTGATATTGGGTCTGTGATTGTACTGAGGCTTCTGCTGCATTCTGCACAAGCTGGTGGAATGGACTGGGAGGAACACTTCTCTCTCTCTGTTCCCTTACACATTTATCCCAACAGAGCAGAGTGGCTTATTTGACTGGACAGAGTCAGACATTCCTTGGGTTATGCTTGGTCAGCAGGCTAAGTTACCGTGACTCAAAGCGAGAAGCAGGCTGACTGATGGTTTACTCTTCACTCTTGAACTCAGGCACACTGGACTTACCTGTCCACTTTTGTTTCCTTTATTCAGGAGCACAGTATCTTTGCACTTTCTCCTTCTCTCATAAGGTAAACACATTTGCTTAAGGTCCAAAGCCTTCTGTAATCCTCATCCATGCATACATAATATAAGGATACTAGTATTTAATTTTCTCTCCTCTTCCCCCTCCCCCCATACACTCCTCCTAACACCTGCTCAGACACAGGTGAATACGAGGTTCCAAGGTCTAGGTGCTGAACAGTAAAAAGAAGCCTCACCTGGGACTCAAGCCTAAACTTACCAGCATCCATAAAAGGGATCTTATTTACCGTTTAGCTAGAGTTTTGTCTATATGATCTACTGATAGAATCAAGAAGAAGAAATTTCACACTTAAGTGTTACAATTCAAATATTCAAATCTCCCTAAAAGACCTACAAAAACTAAATTAGAAGACCATTGGGTAAGTATTATTATTACTTAGTTCCACTGCTAAGTGAAAATTTCTTTTTTGCTGAATATTATGTAAATAAATATGCTGATGTAAATATGCAAAAGTGATAAAACTGATGCCATTCTTTCAAATATCAATGTTTTGAGCTGCTTTTCTAATGTAGGTTAGGATTATCTAGTCAGCCTTGTGGCTAGTACTGGCATTAAGTAGACAGAATATTAGTGTTTCTCAAACTTTTGGGTCTATACAAAAAGACATCCTGGGTGCTTGCTAAGAGAACATGAATTTTAAGCTTTATCCCCAGTGACTGTGACTCACGCCACTTGCTACTCTTAAATATTCAGAAAACTTATTTTACAAAGATCACACAGTTTGAAACTGTTTAGTTTACTCACTTGCAGTGAATCTGTTTTGAGCTTTTCCTTGTGTTCCTCAGATGAACGCAACACTTCTCTGTATAGTTCTGCTGCCGAAGCATACTCGCCTGGATAATAAAAATATGTTTAAAGAATAAGAAAATCACGTATTTAGCTCTCAAAGACTGTAAAAATACAGCATTGATTAGAACTCCCTAATTTATTTTTTACAAAAAGGAATTTGAGTTGGTATTAATATGACTGCCCCAGTAAAAAAAAGTTGATGATAGCACCCTTTCTTGGGGGTTATAATTCCACAGAAATAGAACACCAATCAAATACAATGTTTTAAAATTACGCTAAAAAGCAAACTCTAACTTTTAAACTAATGTTTTCTTCTTTTTCAAGTTAATGACTTCCAAGCAGTAGTCATTAGGATGTTTGAAATTAAGGACAAATTTAGGGTACTTACATGTGTTTATAAACAAATAGTCAAAACACTATGACCAATGTACATGTACTTCTCAGAAAAATAAGGCACTCTTCTTGATAGGCATTGTTTCTGTTGCTATTAGGCCAGAAAGATTTAGTTTGTAACTACATTTCAAAAATTTAGAATTCTTTCTATTTCTGGTTATATAATTCACAGTTACCCTAAGAGATTTATGCTTTTTTTTCTTATACCTAAAAAGTAGCTCATACAAATAAAGTCATAAAAAGAGAAAAGCACAAGCTGACAAACTATGGCCCATGGGTCTTATCTGACTGTATTTTTGTAGGATCTACACACTAAGAATTTATTTTTACATTTTTAATAGTTGAAATAAAAACTAAGATAATGCTATTTTGTGACATGTGAAAATTACATGATATCAAATCTCAGGGTCCATGAATAAAGTTTTAGTGGAACTCAGCCATGAGGACTTTACGTACTGTCTGTGGCTGCTTTTATATTACAACAGCTGAATAGTTCTCACAAACCTTATGGCTCACAAAGCCTAAAATGTTTACTACCCGATTCTTTCATAAAGTTTCATTAGGATTCAATGAAGAGGAGGTGAAACATTTTTAATGGCTCTGACTAATGGAACCTATCTTTTTGCTGCCTGGGGAAAAACTCGAAAGCAGTAATTTATACATACAATTAACATGAAAATCTAACAGTGGCAAAATCATGAAACACAAGGGAGAAAAAGATAAAGAGATGTTCAATTTCAGTTTGCTGAGGAAAAAGCTTTTATCCTGATCATTGCATACACTTGCTTATTTTAAACTTTAAACCAGTTTCATTAATATCATGGATTTAGAATTTTGTTCATAGCCATAATGAATATTTTACATATATATATATATAGATGTGCTATATATATGTGCCTGGTGGTTTAGACAGTAAAGAATCTGCCCGCAATGCGGAATACCCGGGTTCAATTCCTGAGTCGGGAAGATCCCCTGGAGAAGGGAATGGCAACCCACTCTAGTATTCTTGCCTGGAGAATTCCACAGACAGAAGAACAGTCCACGGGGTTGCAAAGAGTAGGACAAGACTGAGTGACTAACACACACTCTCTCTGTTAAAGCTGATTCCATATATGTATATTTTATTGTGGTAAAGTATACATAAAATAAAATTTACCATTTCAACCATTTTTTTAAGAGTGTAGTCCAACAGTATTAAGTACATTCATATTGTTACACAAAACACTTGGTTTTATACCACTGTTTTATATCTAGTTCTATCAGTTATTTAATATAAAGCTTTTTAAAGCACACATTTTCACAGTACTTGCCAAAGACATCTAATCTCTATTCATTTTTATAAAGCAGATTACTTTCACAATAATAAAGTTGCATTATAATGTAGGAGTAACACAGTTATCTTCACACAATGAGCTCTCTTTAGCTTTTCAAAAGACATATGGATTCTATTAATATTTATACTGTCATTTATAAAGAATTCATTTAACAATTTTCTCTTCATAATTATTATAACTTTTAAAGAAGGTACAATGACTAGACTATAATAAAAGCAGATGAAACTATTCATTATAATATGTTTTATTTTCACTACTTAGTGAAAAAAGATTTTTATAGTGAAAAAAATATTTTTATGTCTTTCTCAGACTAACACATAAAAATATCCATATTCAATAAGCTATGCAAATATAAGCCAAATATGGAAATGCCCATTCTTTGCCACTTGATGGCACTAAACATATTAACAACCAGACAAATTGCACTGGTTTGATATTGCCCCACTAACTTTTTCCAGAAATACACATGTAGAAATGAAAAATGTACGTGAGGATCAGGAAAAAGCTTTCTTTCTCAGAAAACTGAACCTAAAACACTTCTGTATTATATATATATGTGTGTGTGTGTGTGTGTGTGTGTAGATAAACACACACATATATATTTCATGTATCTAGTACACAAAATTGAAATAACATCATGTTTTTAACACCATAATCAGTGAGGACCTTAAAATATATCATATATATGTATATTCGCAAGTAATATGTGAATCCCTTTAGAGCTTAATATTAATTTTAGATTTCATTTAGAAGTCATATCTGTACTATCTGGTCTCTAATATTATAAGAGTTTAAATTATATAAGTTTAAATTATGTAAGTTAAACATGTATTTAAAAATGTATATTATTTAATATACTACTATGAATTAAACTAGAAACTGAAAGTAGTTAATCCCTCACAGTTAAGCTTATAATTACAATTAAATGAGAATAGACATACCATTTATTAATGGACTTTCTAATAGAATTCTTCTTAACAATCAGCGATAGTTTCCAGCCACAGACAAATAACTACGGTGAGAATGCAGTAGAAACTACCTGGAAAGAGCAGTGATGCACCTCCTGCTACATCATAGCATGGTATTTTGCCACACAGGAGCCGGTCACACGCTGATCCTGTTAGAGTGCTACAGTGTCTGGACATTGATCAGATGAATAACCCTCCCAATTCCCATATTGTGTGTAATTTCACAGCAGGGGAAAAGAGACAAGTCTGACAGGAGACTAGAAAAAGGCCACGTGAAGAAATTTACTTACTGTCTAAGCTTCTGAGTCATAACAACACAGAATAAAATGAGAAATGCAGTTCATAATCAAGTTGGGAAATCTGAAATTTATTATTGTGATCATTTACAAGTGACATATCACTCAACATCAGAAATTTTTGATGGTGAATTGCAACCTATTATATAGTATAAGACTGAGGTTTACAAATGCCTATTTGATAAAGAAGAGGACATAGGATAATAAAAAATTAAAAATTAAATATTTGATGTGAAATCGAGAGATCCAGGGCAAATTCTTTGTTACTTTCTAGCTGTAATCTTGAGAAAGCAACTAAGCCTTTTGAACCCATTTTCTCCAATAAAATAGGGATGGTAATGACTAAACTAAATCCCTAAAATAGGGATGGTAATGGCAATCATGAGGATAAAACAGAATATATATATATAATAGTATTATATATACTATCAAATGCTTATAGAAAAATGAATTTTTCAGATATGAGGCTAGATTGACACCTATTTTACTACATTATTTTTAGTACCTAAATCATAACCAGCACCTAGCAAATACTCGAATATTTGTTGGGAGATTGAACTTACAAGTGATACTACTTTGTAAATCAATGACCAACATTCACTTGAATGTGTCACACTTTAACCGTTCTATTTCTAGGCATTTTGGTTGTTTCAACTGTTCACACAAAAACTTCTACAAGTGGAAATGTTTGGTGAAAGCATATTGAAACTTTTTAGGGAAATGTTCTGTGTAACTGCTCTCCATTAAGTTGGACCTATTTAAGGTAAGATTAATATTGTGTGCAAGTGTCTTTCTGTGGAGACTTTGATTCACATTATAACTATAACTGTAACTTTGATTTACATTATAAGTATTTAGAAGGACTGACGATAACAAAGCATCACCTTCTACCTTTAATGATGTGGATGCCTGCTAAGCCATTGAGGGCACAGACTAGCTGCCGATGCGCCTCTTCACATTCAGTGCCACACTTCTTCTGCAGGGATGTCAGCAGTTCCTCCATTGTCATGGTGCTAAAAGAAAAGGCAGGTTGTTCAGAACCAGAAAGAAGATTCCAAGTGAGAGAATAATATTACATAAGATCAAGAGAACCAGTCTCTGTTACAGAGTCTGTGATCCTTGCTATCTGTTTACCTTCATTTTCATCACTATCATTATTAGTTTACTATTCTAGCAAGCTTTCTTTTGATCCTCTCATTTTTTAACTTCTTCTCATTTCAGTCAGTGAAGAGCAGAACTAGAAAAATCTTCCTAAAGTGCAAAGGGGTGGTTGTGGTGGTGAAGTCGCTCAGTCATGTCTGACTCTTGCAACCCCAAGGACTGTAGCCTGCCAGGCTCCTCTGTCCATGGACTCCTCCAGGCAAGAACACTGGGGTGGGCATTTGTTCCATTCTCCAGAGTATCTTCCCAACCCAGGGACTGAAGGCAGGTTTCCTGCATTGCAGGCAAATTCTTTACTGTCTGAGCTACCAGGGAAGCCCCACAGCAATTCATATATACCTTTTGTGAAATACACAATGTTTTCTTTACATTATAGAGATCAATAAACTTTGTCTGATGGCTCAGATGGTAAATAAAGAATCTGCCTACAGTGCAGGAGACCTGGGTTTGATCCCTGTGACGAAGATCCCCTGGAGAAGAGAATGGCAACCCACTCTAGTATTCTTGCCTGGAGGATCCCATGGGCAGAGGAGCCTGTCAGGCTACAGTCCATGGGGCTGCAGAGTCAGACTCGACTTTGCAACTAACACTTTTACTTCACGCTTTCACTAATCTTTGTCATTGCCTTTAGTTATCTACAAACTGCTCAAAGGCAAGGATAAGACTCAAATTCCTCTTTATATTTCTTATAGCACTTGAAAGGATATCTTTTTAATATCAAGTGCTGAAAAAAAAATAGAGGCTAGTGCCTATCACAGTTTGATGAACAAACAAATTTTTGGGGACAACAGAGTACTGAAAGGAATAATCAAAGAATATAACTAGTATAATTATAAAGAAAATATTTAATAGGAATCTAATTCACCTAATTCCCTGATGTCAGAACCAAATAACAATGCAAAATGAACAAAAGCATTTCTTATCTGAAGTGCAGCAGAAGACAAATAAACAAAACCCCCAAAACAACAAAACCCTTCAACAGCCCTAAAAATATGTTCAAAACCATGAACATAATTTTGATGTGGTCCTCTTTCACAAATGGGGTTCCAAATTGAAGAAAAATCACCACACTGCTAAAAATAGATGACAACTCAGTTCTAAGACCTTGAATGAAGCCGTGGGCTAGGAAGCTAACTGCTTTAACACTGTCTATGCATGCACACATGCTAAGTCACTTCAGCTGTGTCCTGGACAGCAGCCCACCAGGCTCCTCTGTCCACGGGATTCTCTAGGCAAGAATACGGGAGTGGGTTGCCATTTCCTTCCCCCAATACTGTCGATCACTACTCTATTATTTCTTACAGCATAAGAAAACTGATAATAAAACCTTTTTGGAGTGGCAAGAACTCGCCCGAACCGCCTGTGGGTGGCAGCAGGCCTGTCGGAGCCTCAGCAATGGATACAGGATGGAGGTGACAGTCCTTCTGTCCAGGCTGCTGAGCTTCAAAGCCCAGTCAGAAATCTTCCTGAGTTTTACCACTGCATCCTGGCAGCACACCTCATGTTGACGGTGATAGAAATGTCTTTCCACTGGAGAAAAGTGAAGCCAGTGGGTTTCTTCTGTCTGAGGGGGTATCTGGATCTAAACAGAGGAGGAAAAAAAAAAAGTCACCTGGAAATATAATTTTTCATCCCAACTCTGCTTCTTCTCAAATTTTTTCCTAATACCTTTAATCAATAAATACTTATCCTACTGACTTGGTCAATCACATCTTTCTTCGCAGACCTCCACATTATCTTGGCAATAAAGCTGTAGAGGAAATGAGGATTCTTCTTGCAATAAGGACGATAGAGAAGTCGAACCCACCAGTGTCTGACACAGTAAGGTTCAACACCGAGAAATACCACTAACCCGTAAAGATCTGAAAGAAAGAAAAAGATCATGTTGAGAATACAGATAGTCTCTGACTTAGGATGGTTTGACTTAAAATTTTTGACTTTATCATGGAGCAAAAACAAATGTTAATTAATAAATCATCAAAACTTATTTATCTCTATCAGTCTTAGCAGAGTGGCTATTAACTGGGGTGGAAGGGTGTGATTTTGCCCACTGGGGACATTTGGCAATGACTGGAGACAATTATGGGTGTCACAACTGCAAGAACACTACCAGCATCAGGAGTGTAAAAGCTCAACATCCAAAATAACCAGAACAGCCATTATCTGAATCAAAAGGTTAATGGGGCTAAGGTGGAGAATCCCTGGTCTAACACAAAAGGAAAACAAATGAGACTTCTACTTCCAAATACAACATACGAAGTCAGATGAAGAAGTTGAACGGTTCTATGAAGACCTGCAAGACCTTTTAGAACTAACACCCCCAAAAGATGTCCTTTTCATTATAGAAGACTGGAATGCAAAAGTAGGAAGTCAAAAAGCACCTGGAGTAACAGGCAAATTTGGCCTTGGAGTATGGAATGAAGCAAGGCAAAGGCTAGCAGAGTTTTGCCAAGGGAACACACTGGTCATAGCAAACACTCTCTTCCAACAACACAAGGGAAGACCCTACACACCAGATGGCCAACACCAAAATCAGACTGATTATATTCTTTGCAGCCAAAGATGAAGAAGCTCTATACAGTCAGCAAAAACAAGACCGGGAGCTGACTGTGGCTCAGATCAGGAACTCCTTATTGCAAATTCAGACTTAAATTGAAGAAAGTGGGGAAAAACCACTAGACCAGTTGCTCAAAACACCTACCAACATCTTATTCATCCCAAATTAAGTACCCAGGGAACTGCACAATTACTGCTCATATTCCTTTAAAATTAAAATGTGAATAAAGTAACTATGATAGGCATTTTCTCTATACCTTCCTAGCTAACTCTGGAGTTCAATGAGATTTTCAGTTCAGTTCAGTTGCTCAGTCGGGTTTGACTCTGCGACACCATGAATTGCAGCACGCCAGGCCTCCCTGTTCATCACCAACTCCGGGAGTTTACTCAAACTCATTTCCATAGAATGGGTAATGCCATCCAGCTATCTCATCCTCTGTCGTCCCCTTCTCCTCCTGCCCCCAATCCCTCCCAGCATCAGGGTCTTTTCCAATGAGTCAACTCTTCATATGATGTGACCAAAGTATTGGAGTTTCAGCTTTACCATCAGTCCTTCCAATGAACACCCAGGACTGATCTCCTTTAGGAAGGACTGGTTGGATCTCCTTGCAGTCCAAGGGACTCTCAAGAGTCTTCTCTAGCACCACAGTTCAAAAGCATCAATTCTTCGGCGCTCAGCCTTCTTCACAGTCCAACTCTCACGTCCATACATGACCACTGGAAAAACCATAGCCTTGACTAGATGGACCTTAGTCGACAAAGTAATGTCTCTGCTTTTGAATATACTATCTTGGTTGGTCAAAACTTTCCTTCCAAGGAGTTAGCGTCTTTTAATTTCATGGCTGCAATCACCATCTGCAGTGATTTTGGAGCCCAGAAAATAAAGTCTGACACTGTTTCCACTGTTTCCCCATTTATTTCCCATGAAGTGATGGGACCAGATGCCATGATCTTCGCTTTCAGAATGTTGAGCTTTAAGCTAACTTTTTCACTCTCCTCTTTCACTTTCATCAAGAGGCTTTCAAGTTCCTCTTCACTTTCTGCCATAAGAGTGGTGTCATCTGCATATCTGAGGTTACTGATATTTCTCCCGGCAATCTTGATTCCAGCTTGTGCTTCTTCCAGCCCAGTGTTTCTCATGATGTACTCTGCGTATAAGTTATAAGCAGAGTGACAATATACAGCCTTGACATACTCTTTTTCCTATTTGGAACCAGTCTGTTGTTCCATGTCCAGTTCTAACTGTTGCTTCCTGACCTGCATACAGATTTCTCAAGAGGCAGGTCAGGTGGTCTGGTATGCCCATCTCTTTCAGAATTTTCCAGTTTATTGTGATCCACATAGTCAAAGGCTTTGGCATAGTCAATAAAGCAGAAATAGATGTTTTTCTGGAACTCACTTGCTTTTTCCATGATCCAGTGGATGCTGGCAATTTGTTCTTTGGTTCCTCTGCTTTTTCTAAAACCAGCTTGAACATCTGGAAGTTCACGGTTCATGTATTGCTAAAGCGTAGCTTGGAGAATTTTGAGCATTACTTTACTAGCATGTGAGATGAGTGCAATTGTGCGGTAGTTTGAGCATTCTTTGGCACTGTCTTTCTTTGGGACTGAAATGAAAACTGACCTTTTCCAGTCCTGTGTCCACTGCTGAGCTTTCCAAATTTGCTGGCATATTGAGTGTAGCACTTTCACAGCATCATCTTTCAGGATTTGAAATAGCTCAACTGGGATTCCATCACCTCCACTAGCTTTGTTCGTAGTGATGCTTTCTAACGCCCACTTGACTTCACATTCCAGGATGTCTAGCTCAAGGTGAGTGATCACACCACTGTGATTATCTTATTAACACCTAAATGTCAACATATTGGACAGTTTCCAATGTAACAGGAGACCACTAAATTTACCCTTTTAATTAGCTTGATATTATTCTACAAATTGGAGACGGCAATGGCACCCCACTCCCGTACTCTTGTCTGGAAAATCTCATGGATGGAGGAGCCTTGTAGGCTGCAGTCCATGGGGTTGCTAAACATCGGAGACAATTGATTGACTTTACTTTCACATTTCACTTTCATGAATTGGAGAAGGAAATGGTAACCCACTCCAGTGTTCTTGCCTGGAGAACCCCAGGGATGGAGAATTCTGGTGGGCTACCATCTATGGGGTTGCACATGGTCGGACATGACTGAAGCAACTTAGCAGCAGCAGCATTCTAGAAATATGTATCTTCATGTAACTTACTAAAATTACACAGGTATTTAAATATATACTTAAATATCCTCCTAAAAACTCTTTTCCCCCTAAAAATAATCATCAAAAAATAGTGTTTCTCAGTTCAATGTAATAGATGTTGATATTTTTACTTTAGCAGAATAGTAGCTATCCTGCTAAGAACAAAAGATACAAGAAAACCTGCATTTTCAAGAATGATAGGTTTTGAAGATAAACATCTGTCATAGGACTAAGGATATTTATATTTTTATAATTAAACCACATTTTAGTGACAATTTTTCCAGAAATTTATTATGTGAACCAACATTTACTTATTTAAACTTTTAGTCTCAAATATTTGCAACTTGGACAAAAGTTTTAAAAATGTTGTCTATGTTCTATGGAAAAAATTAGTTATATGAATGAGACTGATGTAGAAGCATCAGTTAAAATGTGTGAGTGGGAAGTCCTTATCTTTATAGACACAGCCAAGTGAAACTAATTCCTTTTTCTTCTCTTTCCCTCTTTCTTTCTTGTCAGGTTCTCCGTTTTCTACTCACCATTTTGGAACTTTGAGTCCAATTCAGACCTGTGTCTACAGTGTTCAGGCAGGCACAATAACTGCTCAAATCTGGACAGTAGGACTACTCAACTACATATCTGTCTTCATATATATGTATATATAAACAAAAAGCACTTGATTCCATTTAAAAAGGTAGATGTCTGCAACTATTAGGATCAAATATAAATATATTTTAATATATGCATAATCACCTAAGGATTTCTGCAAAAGTTAAGCAATGCTTTTTGTTTAAAAAATTTAAGTGTTTCAAATAAATGCAATATGTGAGGAAACCATCCATTACCTTCCAATCCTCTCTGTACTGGAGTGCCGCTGATGCACCAGCGGTTAATCCCACTCAAGCGCTGAGCCATTTCTGCAGCCTGATGGGAGAGAATGAAAAGAGAGACACAAGAAAAATGCAGAAGGATTGTGTTTACTTATGAAAACAGCTCTCAAGCTCAGGCGTCAGGTCAGATGCATTTGCCCTTACAGAATAGTTATCACACTCAATACTGAACATCATAGTCAATGGGCTCTCTTCTAGTATGGGGCTCTTATTAGCAGGAGGCTGCAATGTGTCCTTTCAAAGAGGAAAGGAAATTCATGTATGGGTAGAATGAAAATGCCCCAGCTGACTGATACATTCCCTAGACCACCCCATCCTCCAGATGAGAAAAACCACTGTGCTAACAGGCATGACTTATTAATTCAGTTCAGGTCACAGACTGGGGCAAAGAAGACAGAATAAAGACATACAGTGAAGTCTGAATAAAAGTTTTTTCTCTAGCATTTTTTCATTACCATTTGTTCTCTGGTAAAAAGCTGTCAGTTACCAGAGGCTGTATGGTGAGCACTCCACGTGGCAGAAATGCTGATAAGTAGAGTTTACTTAGATCTACATTACATAAAAACTATCATCTTCTTCAAATATACATGAACTTTTCATATAGAACAATGATTCTAAGTACCAAATAATTTCTAAGGATTATACAGCTCATGCACAAGAGAAAGCAAATGCAAAGTGTCCAAAGGCAAACTTTTGGCGAATGTCAATACTGTGGGTTAAACTACATGTAAACTATTAAATTTCCTATGAACAGTTTCCTCCAGTCTCTTCCCCAGCCCTCAAGTGATTCTGCAGAAATTCTCACTTTTACAGCAGGACATTCGACCATCTGGGCTTCATCAAGGCAGATCCTCCACCACTCCACAGCTACAAGAGGACTGGGAATAGCCATGTAGCGCTTCTGGTTCCTTAAGCGACGTCCATCCTCACTGTTGCTGTGTGGGATGTCTACATAGTTTAGCTCTGAACGGAGGACATCATAAGTAATGATGACTATATCCTGTTCTGCCAAAAAATGAGGCTGTAAAAACCCATCTTTCTTCACTCCTTGATATACCTAGGATATAATCACAGACATTCATTTATACCCTTACCGAGCACTTTCTATTTGTTTATAACCAAACATCCTATAAGATACATCCCAGACCTATTTAGAGAAAGATGCATTTTACTGTAGAAGACTAAATGTGAAAAGAACTGGAACCGAAGTAAATGTGAAAGCTTCACAGTGGAGACCAATTTTATGGCTAAGAAGGTAAATTCAGAAAGGAATTCAAATTTGCAGTAGATCTTGAAGTACATTCAAGAGTTTTCATGGGTGGAAGAAAGGGGAAAAGGTAGGTGGGTAGGTGGAATCAATAGTTTGTGCAAAAGCACAATGGTATGAGAAAGTAGAACAATAAGAGCTATTATTTACTGAATGTCTTTTATGTTTTAGCACTGCAAAGTTTTATCTCCCACCTTTAACAAGAACTCTGTCAGTTGTTATTATTCCTATGTCACACATAGAAAACATGAAGTGACTTACCCAAAACTAGTAGAGTCAAGATACAAATCAAGGTTTGCCCCCTCTACAGAACAGAGCACCTCAGTGGCAAAGCTGGTGTTTTATAAACTACTGTATTATACATGCCTATCATAGTGGCCGAAATATAGAAAATCTCCAGTAACATTTGTATGGAAAGAAGAAAAGAAGAACACAAAGGGTAAAAAATACTAACAGTAGTGAACAATAACATTGAATGAACACTCACTATGTGCCAGCACTTTATCAAATCATTTAATCTTCACAAAAAGCGTGGGGGTACAATTTTTAGAACTTAGCACAATTTCCGGCACACAATAGGTGTTCACTTGTTGAATGAGTAAATTCTTATTTTACAGAAGGGGTAACTGAGGTTTCAGAGGAAGATTCTGGAGCTAAAAGATGTAGGATCATACAAACAGATAACTATTAAACAATGCTACCTTTGAACTGCATTTCTTTCTGAATACGAAGATGTTTTCCCTTATAAGATTAAGGGCTTTTTCAAAAACTTTCATAACATTCCACTCACAGTGCTTTAACTTCCAATGTCAGAAAAGAATAAACAGTCTACTGTACTTTTTCTTATTCTCAATTTCCTCTTCGAGTTCTAACTTAATATTATTATCTCATTAAGTTAATTTTGGCGATAACAACAAGGTGACAAAGATTATAAAAATTATCACAAGCAAACACTTAAACTGTCCTATCCCTTTAAAGAGTCCAAACTGTCTTACCAAGACTCGAAGAGATGATGACTTCACATGCCTGTTGATTTCATCCACCCACTGATGACAGATGGAACTGGGGGAGATGATCAGAGTTGCTCTTGTAGATACTGGCTCCATTGCAACAAGGCAGTGGGGGCAGTAGAAAGGTTTAATCTTCAGATTCTTCTCTTCATAATTCACACATTTTGCATGCTGCCACAAGTGGCATTTCAAGCACTGGACACGAGGCTTACAGTCTACCTGGTCAAGTTCACCACATATACACTCAAAACGGTAACTGGAAGAATTATAGGGATCCACGATATTAGAATGTGGCATGTTATCACCAACAGGATTTAGAGATTCAGCTTGGTCCTTTGTTGAATGTTCTTGATTAACTTCAAAGACACATGTACTTTCAGATGTAGTAACATGAGTAATTTCAGAGTTACCAGTAGGTGGACAGTGATCTTGTGTGTTGAGACTGATGTTCAGCTGGCTTTTTTCCCTTTTTGTGGATGGAACAGGTTTCTTCCTCCATTTACTACGATTTCTCCTGGGCTTGCAGTAATAATAGTAAGGATCATCATCATCATCAGAGGTGTTTGATGGCAAATATTCAGAGTCTGTGTCCTTATTTCCTGATTTTCTGGATTCTTTCTGAGTTTTCCTTGGACTCCCACTGCCTATGAAAAACAGTATTTATTTAATTTATTTCAATAGAGTGACATAGCTAAAATTAAACACCCAACTTCATGAGCTTTACATAAAAACCTTGTAGTCAGTCTTTGTCACTCTTTCCCTGAGGAGAATCACTCCTATCAGTGATTTTCAAATTGCTCTATGAACTCCTCTCCCTGAAGGCCCGAAAGGAAAAGAAAACTCTACTGTTGTTTAATTAATATTTGGAAGAAACAAAACTTAGAAATAAAAGGAGCTACTAATTTTGCTATCAACCTCTTATAATTTACTGTCTGTCTAAATCAATAAAAGACTGGTAGTTTATAATACAAACTAGGGCAATTATGGGCTTCCCTGGTGGCTCAGTGGTAAAGAATCCACCGGTAGCGCAAGAGATATGGGGTTGAATCCCTAGGCTGTAAAGATCCCCTGGAGAAGGAAATGGCAACCCACTCCAGTATTCTTGCCTGGGAAATCCCATGGACACAGGGGCCTGTCCGTGGGCTACAGTTCATGGGGTCACAAAAGAATTGGACATGACTTAGTGACTAAACAACAACAGGGGCAATTATAAAAATATCAAGTATTAAAATGTCGCTTTTAACCAAAGTAAAAATTAATCTACTAGTTACTGCAATAAACAAATAAATTCCTTTTTCTTTCTCCTTTCTATTGGTGTACCCTCTTAAAATTATTTATTGAATGCCAATCCTGTGCCAGGCAACATGTTAGATGCTGGGGATATAAGTATGAGGTATATTTAGCTCCTGGTCTCAAAGGAGTCTGTAGGAAAAGAGAGAACAGTGAAAGGCAACCCACTCCAGTACTCTTGCCTGGGGAATCCTATGGACAGAGGAGCCTGGTGGGCTACAATTCATGATGTTGCAAAAGAGTAGGACACAACTGAGCACGACTCTTTAAAATGATGCTACAGGATTGCATAAGGGGGTTATACAACAGACAGGGGCTGTGTTGGGGAGGCAGATGCCAGCTGCACCTTCCTAGAAGTGATGTCACAGTCAAGGGCGAACAGAGGAATGAATGACATTAACATGGAATGATTGGCATTAACTGAAGGAGATTTTCCTTTTTGGTAGCAGAAGGATTATTAAATGCACAGAAGTTCATTGCAGTCTTCTAACCTGGCTGGGGAGAAAATGCTGGAGACTCACTACTTTTGGAAGAGAACTTTTTGGTCTGCAATTTCTTTCACAGTAGCTAAGCTAGTAACTCCATATTTTGAATTGTTGTCATCAGTCTTTTCTTGATTTATATTCACAAATTTTTAACTATTTTCTTAAAAGCAAATTGTAGTATTGGCCCAGAAGAGAAGTTTTATAACAAAATATAAATATTTTAAAAGGTGATGACAAGGAAAATGAAAACTTATATGAAAGATTCAAATCGTATGTAAAGAGTTATGCAGATGTCATGAATTAACATTTTTAAAGTATGGAACATGCTTTTTGAGTGCTGACAATAGCATCAGGGTGAAGAAATCTTATTTTAACCTGTATTATGCTTTACAGACTAACTGCATAATCCACTCAATTAATACTTATTTTTAGTTTCTACTCTGATGGAACTTTTATTCAGAAAGTAGAGAACAGAAGTCATAGCCATTAGTGCTTTTCCTAATGTTTCTTGTTTATCATCTGGCTCTAAGAGCTGTAGACAGGTGGGATCTGTCAACTTACTTTGTAAAGCATCACATATAACTACTTGATAAATGCTGTTACCTGCTTTCTCGTTTTATCATATATGTCCTCTTCTTTGTAATTCTTCCCCAGTGTAAAAGTACCAGAAAAACCATGACCTTTGATCTGTTTCACAAGGCCTTCAAAAATTAAACATTTGAGCATCCGTTTCAGAAGACTCCTGTTCCGCTGAACATCATATCTATATATAGAACTGACATACTTGTAGATGGAAAGAATAGAAACTCCTTTTTTTCCATTCATTTCTTTAACAGCTGTCAGGATCATCACACGTGTAGCTAAATGCAAAAGGATATGCTGACTCAGTCAAAACAATTAAAGTGAAAAGAAAATAAAACTCAGTTAATCTTAATGTGCATTAAGAACCAAGTAAAAAATAAAGACTTATTAAATACATCTGTCTGTATATCATCATTTTGAAGGATATGTAATGAGCTTATCTCAATTAAGAAATAAATTACAGTAATGAAAATAATTTAAGAAGAATTACATTAATTTGCTAATCTACGAATTAAGCAACAATTTATCTGGTTCAAGTCAAACCAAAGAATAAATCTTTAGTTTTGTTAAGATAATATGCCTTGTAACCAAACTTTTATGCAAAGTATAAACAACTGTAAAAACAATTATTTATAACAATTATAAGATACTGCTATTAAAGATTATAAGAATTAGAACAAATATCACTGCAAAAGGTGTTATCTTTAAGAGATTTCATACTTACGGGGCACTGAACTTTTTCTTTTGGTTCAAATTCCATATTCTGGGTTTCTGTCTTTTTACATTTCCACTGGAATAATGTGATGGAATGAAATAATTTACCACTTCTCCCTGATATAAACAACGTTTAGCAGTTACACAGTGTTTTGCTTTCAGTATTCTGAGTTGCTTCACAAAATTAACCCTCCTTCTATTAAGGAGATACAAAAGAGTTGTAACAAATTATGAAAGAAAGGGCTAAATAAGTTATTCACACATATGAACCTTATTTTTTAATTCAGAGTTAACAGCTAGCCATCATTTTAAAAAATTATGCATATTAAAGTGTGAAACTTCTGAAACTAACACATTAAGACTTGTTTAAAATTGTATTAACCCATTGAATTTGTAATAGCAATCAAAATAAGTTAAAATTAACACAGCTAATGAGAAGAAAACCCTCAAAAGGAAGTTACTGATAGTTAAAACTGTACATGTCAACTCATTTTTCTACAAAGGAAACAGACATTCCCTACTCTATCCCTTACTCAAATATGAAAGGATAATTTTGCAAACTTTACCCTATCAAAAGATCATATAATCGCTAAGGTTGCAAGCATGGTGGACCCTACAGGTAATTAAGGTTATGTCTTTAACTAGTGGCCTCATTTCGGCAGGATTTAATGTGCTAATTGACGATTTCATTATCTGAAAATATAAGCTATGAGTCTCAGTGAAGTTTTTTTCTTATAAACTCTAAAATGTATATTTTTAAACACAGCTATACATTTTAGAGGGTTTCCCCAGGGGCTCAGATGGTAAAGAAATCCACCTGCAATGCAGGAGACCCAGGTTCAATCCTGGGTCGGGAAGATCCTCTGGAGAAGAGAATGGCTACCCACTCCACTATTCTTGCGAGAATCTCATGGATAGAGAAGCCTGGGGGCTACAATCCCTGAGGTTGCAAAGAGTTAGAAATGACTGAGCGACTAACACACATACATTTAAGAATAAAGACTTTATTTATTGAAAAGTTTTGTTTGTTTCATTTGTTCGTTTCATTGAGAAATTTACTTACTGAGCTATTTACCCTTTAACAAAGTTCTAATTATTTGACCCCAAATTTACATACCTGAGATTTGCACAAGTTTTGAAAAATAGCTCTCAAAAATACGTAGCAGTAATATGAAGATCAGAAGAAGTGACAAAACATTTGAGGAAGTAATCAAACTTCCCTAAGAGAATTTCTCTGCCAACTAGAAGGAAGCCTGATAAATAACAGTGTACCTATCCCCTTCTTGGTTGGCCAATATCACTTTAAAAAACTTCACCAGGTCACAAATATCCCATTTTTGTGCCTATGTGAAGTTAACAACTAATACAAATCATAAGCCACAGAATAAACTGAAAGTATTGACTTAAGTGCCAACCAAATGTTCAACATACGATGCTTTCTGGAGAACATATGCTCTGCTTTCCCAAGCCCTGTAGTACTCCTCCTACCTCAGGAAGAGTGAGAGCATCTTGTTTGACATCTTGTCGAGTATGTGTCAGAATCAGAGCCAAAACCTCCACTGTCTTTCCAAGACCCATCTCATCTGCTAAGATCCCACCAAGCAACTGTGGTCCAGCATTTGGGTACTCACGAATGATGCTAAAAGAAAATATAAGAAAAACACATCATAGGAATGCAAATATAAATCATACTGTTCCTAAAGAGAACTGGGAGAAATGCATTAAAGTCTTAAGCTTTTTAAAACTCTACTTTCAGTTGCAACAATTATAGTCCCTAGATCATGAATGTAACAACTGTGAGAATAAAAACCGCCTGAGCTGACAGCTTAAGTGTGCAGAAACAGACTCGGCGCTATCATCATTTTTTTCCTCCCATAAATAAAGGGAAGCATGTCTACCTTCTGTAACCTTTATGAATCTGTGAATAAAAATGGCAATAACTACTGATTCAATAATCATATTTAATGATTCCTAAAGCTCTTTTATAATAAAATTAACAAGTTTAATGAACTGGCCCATAATAAGATGATATTTTTACTTAAAAATATAACCTCTTTAAATATCAATAACTACACATCTTAAGTCTATCCTACTGCATTTATCTACCAAAAAATTACAAGTGCTATTAATTCCATGTCTATCCTATCTATAAAACTGTCTAGTGAGACTTTAATTTAGTATGCCTTTTTGAGGTACTGCCAAGGCTGAAGACATATGCCATCAGTCTGATAATATTTGTTTTCAATATCAAGCACATAAGCAAAGTTTTGCCTTACCAGCCTGTGTATGGATTGTAGTAGAGTTTCAAACCTTCAGATGTAACAATTTCTCGCCATAGAAAGTGTAAGGCATTTTCTAAAGAAAAATAAACCATTTTCTCTTTATTTTCTCTTCTGCCAGATAATCACATTAAAATAAAAGTAAGTCAACAGTCAGGATACCCTGGGAAGACACATACATGTGGGTAAAATGCCAGGACCCCGCTCTCATTCTTCAGATATTATTCTTTTGCTTCCTTTGTTTAGGGCACAAATATTTTCCATAGAAGCAAGTGATAAGACAGAAAAACTAAAGCAAATTATACTTGCAATTATATTTTATTGGATACTTTATAATTTAACTTATTAATTATATTTTAATTATGCAAAGAATAGCAAAATGTACAAATTATACTAGTACAGAGGATTAACAGGAAAAGAAAACCAATACATATCAAGGCTTATCGAATAAATGAAAGCAGCTTATCTTTTATACATGCTTAAAGAAGTTACCTTATATCTTTAAATAACTTCACAGATAAATGATACTGGGCTAATACATTAACTTATATCAGATCTAACCTTTCATATGGGTCTGAGTAGAGGAAAAAAAAAAATCTAAAACTATAGCAATGAAGTACTGAGTCTGTGTTAACCAGCATCTTCCACTATCCCTTCCCAATATTAAGCTGTTCAAACCAACTACTAAGTTGTAAGTATGTCTCTACTTCCAGAAACGGTTAGTCATTTTTTGTTACCTTCTTCAGTGATTAATAGATGAAGCAGGAATACAGACATACAGGTTTTTTTAAATGAAAAAAATTAAAAGATAGAAAGTTTTAATTTATGGGAACCACAGAGAACTGAAAAACCACTAAATGATGCATGTGATTTGATCAACAAAATCTAGCCTGGGGACAAAAAACAATGAATTATTGATACATGCAGCATGGATGAACCTCAAAAACATTATGTTGAAAAAAGGCAACTCCCTCCACCTGAGTGCACACATGTTATCATTGTCTGTTTCAAAAACAGGCAAGACTAATTTATGATGACAGTGGTTGCCTCCTGAAGGGACTGAAGTAGGAAAACTGACTAGGCAATGATGGAAAGTGCTGGGTGATAGAAATATTTTATGTCAGCACTGTATGATACAACTATTAAAAGAAACAGGTAAAATTAATTTTAATATTTTTGTCTAATTTAATCAAATACAATATTATCACTTCAATATGTAATCAATGGAAAAAGTAGGAGTGAGATATTTCACATTCTTTTCTTTTTGTACTATTGGAAATCTAGTGTGTATTTTAAACTTACAACACATAATTTGGACAGTCACATTTCAAGTCTAAAGAGGCATGGGTGGCCAGTGTCTACTTTTGGGAAAGTCTGGTTCTATGTCTAACTGAATTGCTAGTTACACAGATGCAGAGATTTATCCAAACTTATCCAACAGTGCCCTTAAGATCTATGCATTTACTGTATATATTACACCTTAATCAAATTCCTTAGTTAAAAAAATCATTTTATTTTAGAGAAAAAAATAACCTGTAGGAAATTCTATAGAACTATAAAATTTCTTCAACAAATATAAGGAAAAAATAGAAGAGGAAATAAAACCTATGGACTAAAAGAAACTTAAGAGACACCAAGTAGTTCCAATACTATATGGATGTTATTTGGTTTCAGATTTGAACAAACTAAAGAGAGAGAAACAGAAAGGGGGTTAGGAAGGAAGAGAGACAGTGATATTGAGAAATTTTGGGGTTTCAAAATTCATTATATATATATATTTGTTTAAAAGAACCTGTATCTTTTAATGAAATAAACTTAAATATTAACAGATGAAATGATATAATATGTGGGGTTATTGTTGCTATTCAGTCACTCAGTTGTGTCCGACTCTTTGCAACCCCATGGACTGTACCACCAGGCTCCTACGTCTATGGGGTTTTCCAGGCAAGAATACTGGAGTAGGTTGCCATTTCCTTCTCCATGAGGCATTACTACTTCAAAATAATTCGGAATATGGGAGAAGCAAGAGTAAGAAATAATATTGGCTATGAACTGATATTTCCAAATCAAAAAGTTTTAAAAAGTTTGTTGGATAAAAAGTAGGAGAAATATGGAAGAGTTATTCATCACTAATTAAAATAAATCTATATAGGAAAAAGGGGAAATGGTTAGCACTTCACTTCCTAGGGTCATGTAAAAATGTCATCTAGTGCCCAACCCTTTAAAGACAATGATAAAGCAGTGACACAGATGATTCCCATAAATCGACTACTTTTATAAAAACACTTACTAGATGACATTTCATTATTTTGTGGAGTAAAGAAAATAAGTATATCTAGGAAGCGCAGATTAATCACACGTTAGTCTCCCACTTTTATAAACGTGCTTTCTGTCCCTAACATTCATGATTAAATTTTACATTTTCTTTCATATATTAGCATGATTCCCATCTGATCAGGTTACAAAAGCAATTCTTAGTTGGAAAGCCATGTAAAAAAAATTTCTTGGTTTTTAAAATTCCATCAAGGCAGCCTTTACTCTGGTTGGAAAAAGCAGTTCAAACTTTTACGGATGAGGGAACTCATAAATGAATTTCTCTAGGTGTCAATTTTGAAGGATGTCTTAGAAAATAATTTTGTTCACAGTAACACACCCATTCTATCCCATGCTTTCAATATGATTTGTTTACCGACTGATTTCCTCCACCCTAACTCTCTCTTCTAATCCCTCTGATCAATTTGCCTTTCTTTAAGTATCTTATACTTGCCACTAGCAGGGTGCTTTTGAAATGCTCCTGTTGTAGCATCCAGTTGACAGCCTCTCTTTGGTACGGTCTCAACACAGGAGTCAGTGCAGGATGCTGGACATCCACTTGGATGGACCGAGTTTCCTGCTGATGTGTCTGCTTCACAAAGTGATAGAGTTCATCAATGTCCTGTCCCTCTGGCTCACTATCGGAACCTTCCTCATCCTCTTCCAACACATCTGTATATCCAAGAACAAGTGTACTCAGAACAACAAGATCTACATTTATAATTATAAGCAATTCTTATTCCCAGAACATACCATATACTCTCCTGACTCTGGGGCTTTGCTTAGTGTGCCTTTTGACTGACCAAAATCTATGCTTCTATCCTTCAAGATAATGTAATTGATACTTTTTTCATGACATTATGTCTTCCCTGATCAGAATACTCTCCTCTGTATTATGCAACACTCTTATACACTGGATATAACAATACATTGCAGTCTTTCTCGCAGTATAATCGTTTGTGCGCATTCATTCCTTCCCCACTGAATTATAACGCTCTTTGAGAGCAAAGGCTGTCTTTTGTTTCTATAGCCCCTCAGAGCAGCCAGCATGTGCTATGCCCATCGTAGATGTTTAATAAACCTCTGAGGAACTGAATGTGAATATCTATTGCAGTTTATAAAAGAGTAATTTATTTTACTTTTACAACATTAAAAAAATCCACAGGCAGGCAATTTTTCTACATCTAATAAGAAAAAGTTTCCCATTCTATTTCTTATGCTAAAAAGGATAGGTATTTGGTAACAGCAGCAGCAGCCAATTAGGAGACTAAGGGCTTATGCCACCAATACAAATTCGTAAGAATTTCAGATTCCTTTGTTGGGCACAATTGCTCTGTGGAAAAGATTCATGCCTACAATGTGGAAAAAAAAAACACAACACCTCAAACTCTTGAAAAATTTGCAAGGCCCCTGTTGCCAATGATTTATTACTGAGTGGTTTCAAACAGGCCTACACACATTTGTAGGACATCTCTCACAAGCCTTAAAATAGAGACTGCACCACAAAATACACAATTAACTTTTTTCAATAAAAATTATATCCTTTTAAAATTTGCAAAAGTTTACAATAAATGTGTAGTTACATGCTTGGATATTTCTGTTAGTGTAGGTGCATATTATTAGTAATTAAATTTGAAGTTTTCCTTTGAAAAGTTCCAATTTTATTATTTTTAAAAGGCAAAATAATGGACTCTTATCATAACTCTGAAAAAGTTCTAGATGTACTTCAAAGCATTCCTTCCAATTCTGAAACCAGTGATTTTCCTTTTTTATGTCTTTAGCATGCAAATGATTTACTATTATTAGTATTATGAAGCTTTGAAAAGAATGTACTGCAGAAAAACAACTCAATAACCAAGCTTATAAACTGATTTCCCAGATATCCCAGTATAAAACTGTCCTGATTTGCACCAGAAATAAGGCTGACCCACCATGAGCAGGACTTGGAGAATCTGAGCCGTTTTTCCAGTCGTGCTGATGGGCTGCAGCAAGCCATCCACACTCTCCCTTGGGAACCAATGGCAGACAACTCTGAAACTGCAGTCCTGACCAAGGATGCAACTTCTTGCCAAGAAACAGTAGCAAAGTTAACTGGTCTTTATGGGAAGCAGGCTCTTGAGATTATTTGTCAGACTGCAAAGGAGAGGTGGAGTAAAGGCCGGCCAAGAATCTCTGGCCATGACAAAATAAACAAAAAACAAAAAACACAGCAATAATGCAAAAATTCCAATCAGCTCAGATCCCTTTATATTCTACCTAGTGATGCCATCAACATTTCTTGAGTACACACTATAAGCTAAGCATACTATTAAGCAAAAAAACCCCAAAAAGACAAAATGTATAGTAGTGGGGGCATTTAAGGAAGTATAACTTTGTCATATAGCAATTTTATGTTGGTTGTTCAGTTTTATTATGGTTTTATTAGCTGTTTTTCTGGTTGTTATATACAGGATTTGGGAGAAATCCACAGCTCTTCAGTAACAGCAGTTTTAAAGTTTACTTTAAAAATTACCTGGAATAATAAAATTGTATAGCTTCTCCATCACTCTCTTCATGAGTTGATTGAACTTTTTCATTCTTGAACTTGCATCACTCAGAAAATCTGGTTTTGCTAGGCCAGCTTCCAAAAGATAAATTCCAACCTACAAATAATTAAACATTAAAAAGTTTTGACTGTGCTACACCATTTTTTATAACCATATAGGAAACACATTTTTAACACCATCAGTTTTAAAGGTATTCAGAGTATTTACCCCACAAACTCTAAATATATATCTACCAAATCTCAGATATTTCTGCTTTCAATAACAAATTTATTCTGCAAATACAGTGCTTACTATGTATGATGCACCACTGAAGTAGCTAGAAAAAATATTTCCCTAACTGGAACCAAACCTGCGAGACTGCGATGAGAATGCCAGTTCTACCTACCAAGTCAATGATTTCCCAGCTAGATGATCATCAGAGTAATCAGTGATGCTGGTTAAAAATACAGATTCCCCAAGAAGATTCTTAAACATAGATAGGTTTTACTAATCCCTATTACTAGATCAAACACTAAAAAGTTCAGGAAAATAGGCCCTGATTAAGGTTGTACAGCTGACTTGGAAAAAAAAATATATTAAATTTTTCTATAAAAATACTTGAATTTTAATACTGGTATTGATAATTAATAGCTAAAAGAATACACAAAATGATTGATTTTAACCCAAATGTTGTCATTTGCAAAATGGAGAGACAATATATGAGATAGCCCACTTAGTATAATTTTAAAAGTTCCTAATGGTAGATAACCAACACACACAGTTTCCTTCATTTCCCTTTATTATGCTGGGCCTGATTCCACGATCACTGAGAGGCTCACATTCCTTCAGTAAAGAACAAAATTCAATAAGCATTACACTGGAATAAGTGGCAAAGAATACTTTTCATTATTATTTATATTCTGCTCTGTGTTTGCTTAGAGATGCCCTGGTATTACAGCAGTGAGTGTTTAAATATTTATAAAAGTAGGGATTCGGGAAGACAGAAGAGATCAAGACTTGATGCGGGTGAGACGTGGACAGAACACAGGCATACAAACCACAAATTCTTAAACCTGTTTTTAACTTGAGCCACAATTCGTGGCACTCATAGTCACCAGAGAGGGGATGCTAGGCTGCAGAGTCTGACTGCACAGGGAAGAATTAATTACAATCTAATGCTTCTACATTTTCTCCTTTCCTTCAGTCAATTCTGAAGCTATAAATAGGGCTATTGATATAACTGCTTTTTAGTGTGAGAAATGTATAACACACATGTGTGATGTTTTCAACTGAACAAAAGTGAATTTAACATTTTAGAATTCCAAGTATTGATTCAAGTATATTCAAGTATATTTCAAGTATTAGCATGAAGACATATGAACTTTTTATAGTTAGAAGTATATTTACTTACATTACCTCCCCTCATTTTCAGCACAGTTGTATGAGGTAAAATGAATGAGTATTATTTACATTTCATATGGAAAGAAGCTGAAATTAGAGTCTTTAGAAGAGTCACAAAAGTTACTTGGCTAGTGCATAGCAGAGCCTGAAATGAATCATAAATTTATTCAGCCATTTACTGAATCTGTTTAGTATTTGGTATTCTACTGGGCTGTGAAGATTAAAAAAACTTCATAGTCGAGTGAGAGGCGGGAATCTAAAATGGAAGTACAATACAAGCGATCAATGCAAAAATAAATATGTGCGTCAGGTATTATGCGGGAAGAGCACGTAACACCATCCATGGAGTTTAAGAAAAGATCTCCCTGATGAAGTAAACCCTGAGCTGCACATTGAGGAACGACCAGGAGTTCTGAGGGATGAGGAAGCAATAACCCAGGCAGAGGGAAGTATGAGAGTGAAAGTACAGATGCAGAAAGACATCAGGGTGTATGCAGGAAACAAATTAATTTGTAGTTTCTGGGATAGAATAAAAAGCAGAGTGATAAAGAGTTGAGAAGGAGACACATAAAGTTGGAGAAGACAAAGGTCTATCAAAGGAGAGACTTATATGCCAGATTATAGTTAATTCTGTAGGCATAAACAGACTAGAATGTGATCCACTGGAGAAGGGAATGGCAAACCACTTCAGTACTCTTGCCTTGAGAACCCCATGAACAGTATAAAAGGCAAAATGATAGGATACTGAAAGAGGAACTCCCCAGGTCGGTAGGTGCCCGATATGCTACTGGACATCAGTAGAGAGATAACTCCAGAAAGAAAAAAGGGATGGACCCAAAGCAAAAACAATACCCAGTTGCTGATGTGACTGGTGATAGAAGCAAGGTCCAATGCTGTAAAGAGCAATATTGCATAGGAACCTGGAATGTCAGGTCCATAAATCAAGGCAAGTTGGAAATGGTCAAACAGGAGATGGCAAGAGTGAATGTCGACATTCTAGGAATCAGCGAACTAAAATGGACTGCAATGGGTGAATTTAACTCAGATGACCATTATATCTACTACTGCGGGCAGGAATCCCTTAGCAGAAATAAAATGCAGTACTTGGATGCAATTTCAAAACGACAGAATGATCTCTGTTCGTTTCCAAGGCAAACCATTCAATATCACAGGAATCCAAACCTAGGCCCCAACCAGTAATGCTGAAGAAGCTGAAGTTTAATGGTTCTATGAAGACCTACAAGGCTTTTACAACTAACACCAAAAAAGATGTCCTTTTCATTATAGGGGACTGGAATGCAAAAGTAGAAAGTCAAGAAATACCTAGAGTAGCAGGCAAATTTGTTCTTGGAGTATGGAATAAAGTAGGGCAAAGGCTAACAGAGTTTTGCCAAAAGAATGCACTGCTCATAGCAAACACCCTCTTCCAACAACACAAGAGAAGACTCTACACATGGACATCACCAGATGGTCAATATTGAAATCAGACTGATTATATTCTTTGCAGCCAAAGATGGAGAAGCTCTAGACAATCAGTAAAAACAACACTGGGGCTGACTGTGGCTCAGATCATGAACTCCTTATTGCCAAATTCAGACTCAAATTGAAGAAAGTGGGGAAAACCACTAGACCATTCAGGCATGGCCTAAATCAAATCCCTTAAGATTACACAGTGGAAATGAGAAATAGATTTAAGGGACTAGATCTGATAGATAGAGTGCCTGATGAACTATGGAATGAGGTTCGTGACATTGTACAGGAGACAGGGATCAAGACCATTGCCATGGAAAAGAAATGCAAAAAAGCAAAATGGCTGTCTGGGAAGGCCTTACAAATAGCTGTGAAAAGAAGAGAAGTGAAAAGCAAAGGAGAAAAGGAAAGATATAAGCATCTGAATGTAGAGTTCCAAAGAAGAGCAAGGAGAGATAAGAAAGCCTTCCTCAGCGATCAATGCAAAGAAATAGAGACAAACACCAGAATGGGAAAGACTAGAGACCTCTTCAAAAAAATTAGAGATACCAAGGGAATATTTCATGCAAAGATGGGCTTGATAAAGGACAGAAATGGTATGGACCTAACAGAAGCAGAAGATATTAACAAGAGGTGGCAAGAATACACAGAAGAACTGTACAAAAAGATCTTCATGACCAAGATAATCACGATGGTGTGATCACTCACCTAGAGCCAGACATCTTGGAATGTGAAGTCAAGTGGGCCTTAGAAAGCATCACTACAAACAAAGCTAGTGGAGGTGATGGAATCCCAGTTGAGCTATTTCAAATCCTGAAAGATGATGCCGTGAAAGTGCTGCACTCAATGTGCCAGAAAATTTGGAAAATTCAGCAGTGGCTGCAGGACTGGAAAGGTCAGTTTTCGTTCCAATCCCAAAGAAAGGCAATGTCAAAGAATGCTCAAACTACCGCACAATTGAACTCATCTCACATGCTAGTAAAGTAATGCTCAAAATTCTGCAAGCCAGGTTTCAGTAGTACATGAACCATGAACTTTCAGATGTTCAAGCTGGTTTTAGAAAAGGCAGAGGAACTAGAGATCAAATTGCCAACATCTGCTGGATCATGGAAAAAGCAGGAGAGTTCAAAAAAAAAATCTATTTCTGCTTTTGACTATGCCAAAGCCTTTGACTGTGTGGATCACAATAAACAGTGGAAAATTCTGAAAGAGATGGGCATACCAGACCACCCGACCTGACTCTTGATAAACCTATATGCAGGTCAGAAAGCCACAGTTAGAACTGGACATGGAACAACAGACTGGTTCCAAATAGGAAAAGGAGTCCGTCAAGGCTGTATATTGTCACCCTGCTTATTTAACTTATACACAGAGTATATCATGAGAAATGCTGGACTGGAAGAAGCACAAGCTGGAATCAAGATTGCCAGGAGACCTATCAATAACCTCAGATATGCAGATGACACCATCCTTATGGCAGAAAGTGAAGAGGAACTAAAAAGCCTCTTGATGAAAGTGAAAGAGGAGAGCAAAAAGTTGGCCTAAAGCTCAACATTCAGAAAGCGAAGATCATGGCATCTGGTCCCATCACTTCATGGGAAATTGATGGGGAAACAGTGGAAACAGTGTCAGACTTTATTTTTCTAGGCTCCAAAATCACTGCAGATGATGACTGTGCCATGAAATTAAAAGATGCTAACTCCTTGGAAGGAAAGTTATGAGCAACCTAGATATCATATTAAAAAGCAGAGACATTACTTTGCCAACAAAGGTCTAGTCAAGGCTATAGGTTTTCCTGTGGTCATGTAAGGATGTGAGAGTTGGACTGTGAAGAAGGCTGAGCGCCGAAGAATTGATGCTTTTGAACTGTGGTGTTGGAGAAGACTCTTGAGAGTCCCTTGGACTGCAAGGAGATCCAACCAGTCCATTCTGAAGGAGATCAGCCCTGGGATTTCTTTGGAAGGAATGATGCTAAAGCTGAAACTCCAGTACTTTGGCCACCTCATTCAAAGAGCTGACTCATTGGAAAAGACTCTGATGCTGGGAGGGATTGGTGGCAGAGGAGAAGGGGATAACAGAGGATGAGATGGATGGATTGCATCACCAACTCGATGGATATGAGTTTGATTAAACTCCGGGAGTTGGTGACGGACAGGGAGGCCTGATGTGCTGCAATTCATCGGGTTGCGAAAAGCTGGACACAACTGAGTGACTGAACTAAACTAAAAATAGACTAGAATTCCATTTGCATTCATATCATACCAGCCCAGAGACAAAGGAGATGAAAGAAGTAAAAAGGCAATGACTAAAGGATTGCTACTGGAAGAAAAAGAGATAATGAAGATCAAATTAGGTCCCTGAGAGTAGAGCTGGAAAGGGTGAATCAAATGACTGGCTATGATATATAAAATATATATATATATTTTATAGTTATTGAATGCCCCCAATGAAGTGTACTTTGACACTTAATAATGAAATGCTTATATCTGGCTTTATAGGGCTTCCTTCTAAGTTAATTTCACAATGGGGTATCCAATGCAGAAGAACCTTAAAGGACACCACATAAATTGATACCTTGATAATGTTATTTTCTTCTGTTTTTTGGTAAAGTTTTATTCTTTTCTTCTTTTGCAGCCATCCCAAATCTTCTAACATTTCACTGCTGAAGGACGACTCCACTTGAATTCCCTTGTCACAGATACTGACTGGCTCATTGAGTCCTCTTTCTTTTTCCTCTACATTTTCACATCCTGAATGAACATAGATCAGCAACTGATTGCTCAACTCTGGACTCATTAGTGTAAAACTCTTTTCAGAAAAATTTTGAATTAAACACTGTTCAGGAAGAAGCTGAAGAGTGAATTCTCCTAGAAATGCTTTCCAAGAATTATCAAAGTGATAGGGAGAAATTACAATATTCAGCTTTACAGACAAAGGGGGAAAACCACCACCAGTCTCTTCTTTATCAATTGATTTTGAGATGCTCACGGCTTTGGAACATCTCTTCTTTTCTCTATGAGCCACTTCTTCCTTTAGAGTGTCATCTAGGATGATGCGGTGAGCAGGAGAGGAGTCCAAACCTGGGCAGGACTGCTCATCATCAGTTAAGGTGAGAGGTTCATTCCTTCTGTCCTCATGCATATTCCAGCAAAGCTGCTGTTGCTTTTCCTCATCTACCCTCACTGGGGGAGCACGTTTCCGTCGGCTGCTCATCCTCAAGTTCTCTTGGTAAATGTGAACCCTAGAAGATAAACACAACAGCAGACATTCCAAGAGAAGATTTTAGTATTAAAATATTCCCAGATGAGCAATTCAACATAGCATAATAATCCCACACATAAAATGAAATCTTTAAAGAGATACATAAACCAATGGACAATTGTTTTTAATAAGTCAAATACAGTTATGGAACACACTGACTATAATCTCTTGTATCACACAAATCCTAATGATCTTAACGGTCTTTTAGAGAAATTTAATAAAGATAAATTTTTTGTTTAAAATAAATTCTAAAAATATGTATAATGATTTTTGAATGCATGATAGGTAAATCTCTCAAATATTCTGGGAATGCTTATTTGAAAACTTTTAGTAACACTTAAACCCATATAATTATTACAGGATTTAATTTTGCTTTATAATTCCAAAGGGTTAACAAAACTTCACTTGACTCTGATATAGCTTAAAAATCTCTAAAAATATATTCTTTTTCAAGAGGAATATGAAAATATGGAAATGTATTTCTTTTTATGAATTAGCTGATAAACTGAATAAGAGGATAGCTGGACAAGAAATAAGATGGTGACAGATAGCAACTAGGGGAAATAAGGCAGAGACAATAAAAGAATTTTAAAATATAGGAAAAAAAGAAAAGAAAGCTTTTTCAATTAAGTTGAAAGTAGCCTATATAAGGCAGGCACTAAATTATATATATATATTTAAAGTCACTTAGTCATGTCCAACTCTTTGTGACCCCATGGACTATACAGTCCATGGAATTCTCCAGGCAAGAATACTGGAGTAGGTAGCCTTTCCCTTTTCCCAAAACAATAGCCGATTCCTACTTGTAACACAGAACTCAGAGAAATTAAATCATAAAGTCACAATGATGGTTAGTGCCTATTCCAAGCATGTAGCTGAAAAAAAAGAGAAAGGAATGTATAAATAAAATTTGGCTTCAAGCTGAAGTTCAATAAATATTCTCAGTAATCTCATTTTTTAAATAAAATCCAGACAGGTACTGGATAAGTCCCCAGTAAGTATTCAGCACCATCCCGTATTTGAGGAGAGGATATAAAAGTAGTGTATATCAAACCATGGTATTTAATTCAGTACAAACATCAAGCTGCGCTTTGGTTTTGTGAAGGCAAACTCAGCACACAGAGCAGTCTACACTCCTCTACCCCTGCTAACAACCCGTTCTCAATTATTCTGCCCCAAATCTAGCCCTAAGATAATATAAAACGATGGGACAGCTCAGCTGTCCAGAAACTTGGAGGGCTTTGTAAAGAATGACACAGAAGGGATGAGAATGGAAAGCTAAGTGACAGCGTGAATGCACAAGAGATGAGAGCATCACCAAGGGGGCTGCCATGTTTAGTGGTGGGGCTGGAAGTGGTGGGACCTGGCAGTGAAACCTAAAGTGGAGACTCACAGCACAAGAAATGTTAAATGAAGTACTCAAGGTAGAGGAAAATGATATTAGATGGAAATGTGGACCTACACAAAGAAAAAAAAAGCATTATGAATGAAAAATATCTGTAAAAATATTAATATTCTTTTTCTCTTGTTTTTACACTCCTTTAAAAGATAATTAACTTTAAACAAAGTTGTAAACTTCTTATTCTTAAAACTGTCAAGTCTTCATAAAAAGAGAAAATAGCAGAGAGATCTGATGAAAGATTTATATGTGAAATATATAAATAACTATTGCAAACCAATTTAAGAAAAACCTTTTTAAAAATAGACAAAATTGCTGAATGGTCATTTCACAAAAGATGATCTCTAAGTGCCAAATAAACACATGAAAATATCCTTACCATTATCAGTCATTTAGTGAAGTTGCTCAGTCGTGTCTGACTCTTTGCAACCCCATGGACTATAGCCTACCAGGATCCTCCATCCATGGGATTTCAGGCAAGAGTACTGGAGTGGGTTGCCATTTCCTTCTCCAGGGGATCTTCTTGACCCAGGGATCAAACCCAGGTCTCCTGCATTGTAGGCAGATGCCTTACTGTCCTTACCGTCTGAGCCACCAGGGAAGTCCCATGTCAGTCATTCAGGCATTGCAAATTCAACTCATAAACCACAATGAGAAACTACGTATCTAGTAGAACAGTTAAAATGTTAAAGACCGAGGACACAGAATAACTAAAAATGAATTCTCAAACATTCCAATAGGAAAAGTTTGTCAACTTCTTACAAATTAAATATATACTTTCTGCACAGCCTATTAATCCCACTCACAGGTGTTTACTTAAGAGAAATAAAAAACACAGAATCATTAAAAAACCTAAACTTGAATTTGTTAATACCAATGTTAATAAATGCCTAAACCTGGAAACAACCCAAATGTTCATCACCTGATGAATGGATAAACAAACAGAATGCTACTCATAATAAACTACTGATATGTATAACACGGATGAATTTTTAACACATTATACTAAGTGAAGGAAGCCAGATGTCAAAGACTATATAGTGCCTGATTCCATTTATATAAAATTCTAGAAAAAGAAAGAATCCAGTGTTAGAAAGCAGATTATGGTTTCAGGGGTCAGGAAGTGGTAAGAGGTGTGACTGACAGCAAAGAAGCGGAAGGGAAACCTTCAGGGTAACAGAAATGTTCCACAGGTGATCACATGATTTTATATATTTGTCAAAATTCATCAAATTGTATATATAAAATTGTTGAATTCTATTGTACATAATTTATCTTAATAAAACTGATTTAAAAGGTAAAAACAAAGAGCAGGTATAGAAGTGAATTAAAAACTCTTAATAGCTTTATTCTAATAACCTTGAAATGTATTGCTACAATGCATAATTTACTAACAAAATGTAATGAGTAAAGTTGGCCCAATATATAGAAAAATCTGAATAGGGCAATAACCATGAAACAAACAAGTAATATTATTTATCTACCTAAGATCTACCTCATTCCCTTGTTGACAGAACCTTTCTCTTACTGAGGAACATGTTAGTTTTGTGACTTAAAAGGAGAGTGGTTTCCTCAACAGCCCCAAAGAAGTTGTTTGTATAGTCCCATAAGGATGCCGACAGCTGCATCTAACTTTAAAAGGTAGCATTTATGTTAAAAACAAAAAGATTTAAACTCAGCTCTTCATTCTCCCTAGCCATAGTTCAAGTGCTCAAAAGCTCTATGTGACCAGAAGCTACCATAATGGACTGATAATAATTGAACATTTTCATAACTGCAAAATGTCTATCAAAAACTGCTGTTCTAAGTCAATCACGAGAATTCCATTCCCTTAATCAGTGCTTGGTTTATGAATATGGAGGTGGTGGTCTACAATCAACCTCTGACTATAGTTAACTACTTTTCAAGCATCTTATCTCCTCTATTACCTTGGACAAGAGATCAGAATGATATAAGAAAGTCCCTAATAAACTAAGTGCTTGTCTGTCTCCAGTTCTCAGAGCACAGGTTCAGTTCAGTTCAGTTCAGTCGCTCAGTCTTGTCCGACTCTTTGCGACCCCATGAATCGCAGGCCGCCCTGTCCATAACCATCTCCCGGAGTTCACTCAGACGCACGTCCATGGAGTCCGTGATGCCATCCAGCCATCTCATCCTCGGTCGTCCCCTTCTCCTCCTGACTCCAATCCCTCCCAGCATCAGAGTCTTTTCCAGTGAGTCAACTCTTCGCATGAGGTGGCCAAAGTATTGGAGTTTCAGCTTTAGCATCATTCCTTCCAAAGAAATCCCAGGGTTGATCTCCTTCAGAATGGATTGGTTGGATCTCCTTGCAGTCCAAGGGACTCTCAAGAGTCTTCTCCAACACCACAGTTCAAAAGCATCAATTCTTTGGCGCTCAGCCTTCTTCACAGTCCAACTCTCACATCCATACATGACCACAGGAAAAACCATAGCCTTGACTAGACGGACCTTAGTCGGCAAAGTTAATGTCTCTGCTTTTGAATATACTATCTAGGTTGGTCATAACTTTTCTTCCAAGGAGTAAGCATCTTTTAATTTCATGGCTGCAGTCACCATCTGCAGTGATTTTGGAGCCCTGAAAAATAAAGCCTGACACTGTTTCCCCTGTTCCTATCTTTCCATGAAGTGATGGGACCGGATGCCATGATCTTCGTTTTCTGAATGTTGAACTTTAGGCCAACTTTTTGCTCTCCTCTTTCACTTTCATCAAGAGGCTTTTTGTTCCTCTTCACTTTCTGCCATAAGGGTGTTATTATCTGCATATCTGAGGTTATTGATATTTCTCCTGGCAATCTTGATTCCAGTTTGTGTTTCTTCCAGTCCAGCGTTTCTCATGATGTACTCTGCATAGAAGTTAAATAAGCAGAATGACAATATACAGCCTTGACGTACTCCTTTTTCTATTTGGAACCAGTCTGTTGTTCCATGTCCAGTTCTAACTGTTGCTTCCTGATCTGCATACAGATTTCTCAAGAGGCAGGTTAGGTGGTCTGGTATTCCCATTTCTTTCAGAATTTTCCACTGTTTATTGTGATCCACATAGTCAAAGGCTTTGGCATAGTCAATAAAGCAGAAATAGATTTTTTTCTGGAACTCTCTTGCTTTTTCCATGATCCAGCAGATGTTGGCAATTTGATCTTTGGTTCCTCTGCCTTTTCCAAAACCAGCTTAAGAACTAGGAGTTCACGGTTCACGTATCCGCAAATTGAGTCAGTCTTCCACACCAGTTTATCAGTTAGCCACCATCATAAATATGGTGTATAACATATCACCCAAAGCTCTGCCTGGAGACAGCAATCATTTATTTTCACAGATCTGCAGATTATTTTAGGATTGGCTGATATAAGCTAGCTTTTGGGAAAAGCCACTTGGCTCTCCTAAGTATAATCATCCTTTGCGTACCAGCAATAAACACCAAGAATGATATTATGACAGTGACTGAAGAACAAGGGTGCAAATCCGATCACACAAGTTCTTTTTGGCATTTGGTCAGGGTAAACACACTAAGGTTCCATGGGCCAAAGCAAGTTCACAAAGATGGACTCAATCAAGAGGTGGGGACATACGGGAAGGGAACTGGGCCAGTTACACAATCTAGCTCACTAACCACCATAATATTAGTAACATGGTGATGATGGAATCTTTAACTCTAATGGCCCCCAAAGCAATGGGGTTACAGAATTGGTTACAGAATCTCACATCTGGCAAAGCAATGTGGTTTATATGAGAGAATGTGAGTTTTGGGGTCCTAAATTTAACTCTAGCTTTGACACTTAGAAATTATCTAGCTTTTTTGTGTATGTACAAGAGCACAGCAACTGAAATTTAGCATATATTCAGTAAGTGGTAGTTGCTATTATCATCACCCTGAGAACACTATAAACTACACTTTACAATAACCCAACTTTAAAGTGGCAAGATGGGAAACTACAAATCAGTGTGTTTCAAACTTGACTGAACACTAGAACCACCTGGGGGAAATTTTCAAAATCCTGATGCCCTGGTACTAGCCCAGCCAATTATATTATCATCTCTGGGGCAGGGCCCAGGCAATACCTCTATTATTTTTTTAGGTTCCCTTGGTGATTCTTCCCTGGTGGCTCAGTCAGTAGAGTCTGCCTGCAATGCAAGAGACCTGGGTTCAATCCCTGAGCTGGGAAGATCCCGTGGAGAAGGGGATGGCCACCCACTCCAGTATTCTTGCCTGGAGAATTCCATGGACAGAAGAGACCGGCAGGCTACAGTCCATGGGGTCACAAAGAGTTGGACACAGCTGAGCGACTATCACTTTCACTCTCACTTGGTGATGCTAGCATCCAGCCAAGTTTGAGAAACCTTGTTATGGATAGCTAGCTGCCTGGCAAAGTACAGCATAGATGGGAAATGTCTGCTCATCTGGTGGTGCATCAATAGTAGTCCCATGACCAGTGTGAGGCCATGAATTGCAAACAGAGGTTAACATGTGCTCTATTATGACAGTCTTGTAATAGACATATTATTGGACCAGAACACCTTCCTTTTTAATCTTTGTTCCTTTCTCTGGTAACACTCATCCTCATGCAGTATCTTCTAAATTATATACACCACTATAATCTGCACATTCACTCAGATGTTTGCTTCCAACTTGATTCTTCCGATGTCACAGTATTATTAAAGTATTTATCAATTACAGTAAGTTCAAGAAAAATAAATACTACGGTTTCTAGCAGGCTCTTCTTTCATTCAGTTCTCTACTGAGCCAACATTCATGATCTGCCTTCTCTTGCCCCACTACCCTGTTTTGGTTAACTTTTTTTTTTTTAGGAGACTTTTATCTAGGAATAATTCTTGAACCAAAGAAGATTAAATTATTTGATCAAAGCTACTCAAAACCATAATGTTAACTGGCAGCTATTAAGTCAAGATCCAGTAAAATTCCATGTATCTCTAATCATATTCCAATTCTAAATCCTTCTCCTTATTTTCCTCAGACCAGATGAATCTTCTTCTTCCCTTCTTCCCCTCCTTAAATACCAGTGTTTGGGTGTAACGTGATTATATATCACAGTTTCCTACATGAACCACACTTTCACTCTCATTCCTTTAAATACCTTTTGCTTGAAATGCCCTTTCATGCTTTTCGGCCTATCGATATTCTAATCTCCCACAAAACATTCCACAAACCAGGTATGCTGAGTTAAGGGCCTCTCCTTCTGATTCCAACTGCTGCAGCATTCTCAGCTGTTTGATTCTGAACTACTTGAAAGCTGGGCAGGAACAGTACCCTATTCAGCACTGTACTCCCAATGCCGGGTCAGGGCCAGGACGGAAATGATATACAAAGTAATGTGAAACAAAGATCTCTAACTCCGTGAATATTCTCTCTCTTCTCAAGGACCCAGAAGTACTTTTACTCAAATATCTTTTTGGACGAATCTCACTCAATCACATTCAAACAGACTACAGGTAGTGTGAAACTACTCCTTACAATTTCTGGCCCACGGTGAAACACAGAAAACTGACTGATCCGTGTCTTTAACAGAAAACAAAGATAGATTGCTGGGAAAACAAACATAAAATGTTGTTATTAAGACAATACAACAGATGGATATCAATTAAACTTATTCAGATTTCCCCCCTCCAAATTACTATCTCTTCATTAAAAGATAATTGGCAATACTGAATGATATAGAACAAACCCATGGTAGGTCCTGATTTAGGCTATCCAGGAAAATGGAGAGTATATACATTTGAGATATCACACTGCAAGGTAAGCCTTATGCAAGTGAAACTCAATCACTGCTGATGGCTGAGAAGTTCTCAATGACCTAGCATTACTACAACCTTTTTCTTAGTGATAACCCCAGCAGGTTGACAGTATTTTCCTCTGTAGAACTCTAAAATATAGTTAGTCATAGATACTTAAAAAAGGCCTTGATTTTTCACCAGCAGATTCTATTCCCCCAAATCTTCCTAGGCTGAACTCTTAATAACAGATTTAACAATCCTGTAAGTACAGTTCTTTAGGCTGGACAAGAAGAAGATATTTATAAATAGCACCCTTCAAAACCATTTTATTCTCAATTGCCAGCTTATTGGCTAAGTGGATTCTATAAACTCTAGGAAGTGCCATGTACTGCAGTACAGAACATTTATCCCACCACTGCTCACTACTGTCTTGCTTCCAGCATGATTTCTCATCATAAACCAACTAGCCTTTCTGGTGACGGTACAGGTATCATTTCGATTCATGAGAGTTTCATCATTCTTGCTATCACCCAAAAGAATAATTGAAAATAGCTCTAATAACTCTAAAAGTATTTTTGATTATTAAAGTCACAAGTTAATTCAAACAGAAGTAGTGAAACTCGCTCAGTCATGCACGACTCTGCGAGCATGGACTATACACACAGTCCATGTAATCCTCCAAGCCAGAATACTGGAGTGGGTAGCCGTTCCCTTCTCTACAGGGGATCGTCTCAACCCAGGGATCGAACCCAGGTCTTCCACATTGCAGGCGGAAAAAGGAAAACACCAAACATCTAGGGTTTTTACTTCATTGCTAAGGTCAAGTCCCTTAGAAAAAGGCACAGTCACTGTTTACTAATCCTGTTTATCTGATAGTGACCGTCAACCATCAGAAAACATATCTTGGTTCAGAAAGGTAGAAACTATCACGGAGTCAAAAGGCACAAAATGCAAGGCTGGTTTTGAATGCGAATGCAATTAACCTGATTCCTGAGGTACCTGAGAACTTTAACTCAGAGGCCCCGGCCTCCCCTTTACTACAGTTACAATCCCGCACACCAATAAGCTCAGGCAGCTGCCCAGTTTCAGTCTCCAGGGGCATATCTGCGGAGAATGGTGATACCCACTCAGTTTTCTTCCGAAAGACTCAAAAGCGGTTTGAGGAGTCCGAACAAGGCTGTCAGCGCCGATCGCTCCCAGCAGGCCGAGCAAACAAGCTGCCTGGAGGCAGAGGAGCGAGATCAAGGGCCCTAGGACGCGCGAACGAGACACCGTAGGCCCCAGTCCGCGGGGGGAAAGCAAGCACCCCTTCCGCTCCTCTTCGTCCCGGGCAAGCCGCGGCGGTGCCCAGGCCCGCACGTCTGGGATGGGGAAGGGTCGGGGAGACTCGCGCTGAGGCTCCCCCTCAGCCTTTTAGTTTCCCAGGCTCCAAAACAACAGAGTCGTCCCTCCCTGAGACCTCTGTATGCGTCCAGAAACGCCTTCCGCCCCCGACCTCTGACCCCTGACCCTCTATCACCCAAGCGCCTACCTAGACTGTTTCTCCAAGCCCCTAGAGCCTCTCTGCACCAAGGCCCAGGGCCCTCCGATGCCCCTGCAGGTCCCGGGCACGCATTCGCTATCCACTGAACATCGGCCTGAGGTGGGCATGCGCGCTTTATGCTGGTTTGTGTTGGGGTTCCCGGGGGCCCTGAAACCACAGGGCCTAGATGCCGGGCGCGTGCTGGAGCGTGGGGTCAAGGTGAACGCGCACGTCGTGACGCCCCGCCCCTTTTCTCCGACCCTAGCTTCATGAGTCTCTTTTGCGCAAGTCCACACGGTTAGAGACTCTCGAAGGATACCGTTGGAGTCTCGCGATAGCTACACTGAGCCATTAGAGAATATGGGATAGGCTGAACGTCAAAGGAAGAAGGCGGCACTCTAAGCGGATTTAGAAGTGGGCGGGGCTGCTGGCAGAAGGTTTCGGGTCACGCTTGAAACAGATGTTAAGAGCTGTGTCTTTAATAAAAAGACAAGAATTCTACAGGTACACCTTGTGAATTGTTTATAGAAAACAGCCACTAATTAGTTACGGTTGAAGTTTGTCTCATTCAGAAGTTATTTTAAAAGACTTTCAGGGAGATGTGAGTAAATATTTCAAGATGAGGAAAAAACTACACGTATTGTGATGAAGCTGGACTTCCAATATCTTAACCTTTTTTTTTTTTTTCCCTTCACTGAGTGGTAGCCTTTTCTCTTGGAGGTAGGCTTATGCCTAGGTAAACTCCGAAATTACTGAGCGGCATGGAAAATAACGGCTCAGAGAGTAAAGAATCTGCCTGCAATGCGGGAGACCCTAGATCGATCCCCGGATCAGGAGGATCCCCAAGAGAAGGAAATGACAACCCACTCCAGTATTCTTGCCTGGAGAATCCCACCGACGGAGGAGCCTGGTAGGCTACAGTCCATGCAGTCCCAAAGAGTCGGACTTGGCTAAGCGACTAACACTTTCAGACATGGGGCACTCGATGACTGAGTACCTAATGAGGATTTAGAATTATGCTGCGGAAGGGCGTCTTGGCCTGTGTGATCACAGAAGCACAAAAATAAGTTCTTGCCTAGAGGAGGATCCGTTAGCTGTGGAGACAGTCCAGAGTGGTCGATATTCTTAGTACCGAACTTCATGACAAACCTCTAAGTCTAAGAGAAACTATTTCCGTAAACAAAACCACTTAGAATTCAGTGGAAATCAGTGACCTACCCAGAGTTTCCGGAGACAAGCTAAAAAGTAGCGCTAGTGCTGGAAGAGTAGGCAAGCAGAATCCCACTTTATTGGAGAACTAAGCCTTTTATTAAGTGCAGAATATAACGGAGCCTTTCTTTTGGAAGTGTAATTTGAAACTCCGTACTTAAATGTATATGGCGCTGCGACAGGTGATCTTTGATAGTTTTATGTCACATTTCATCAGTGGAGCACAAAATCAAGCTCATAATTTTACCAAGTCCTGCTGGTGCCAGGTAGAGATATTTTAAAATAAGCCCAGCCTCATTTCATTTTTGTTCAATGTTAGTGAGTAATTAGTCCTACAGACATTATTGTTAACCTGTACAAAAATAGTAAACTAGGGATCCAGTTATATATCTAGAGATGTTATTTAAACTCTCTGATGTGATACAGAGAATTCTAATACAGTAGCATGTGCTTACAATTAAGATTTTAACAGTTTTTACAGTGCTATATATGTTCAGTCCTGTATTTTCAAAGTATAGCCTTTGAATAGTTCTCTATGGAGTAATGTGTTTTCCAATATAGAATCACCAGAGCATTTTTGCACCTTAGCATTCTGGAAGCTCCCAGCTGTGAAGCAGCTGTTCACGCCTCAGTTCAGTTCAGTCGCTCAGTCGTGTCCATCTCTTTGTGACCTCATGGACTGCAGCACGCCAGGCCTTCGTGTCCATTACCAACTCCAGGAGTTTACCCAAACTCATGTCCATTGAGTCAGTATTGGAGTTTCAGCTTCAATAACAGTCCTTCCAATGAAAACTCAGGACTCATCTCCTTTAGGATGGACTGGTTGGATCTCCTTGCAGTCCAAGGGACTCTGAAAAGTCTTCTCCAAAACCACAGTTCAAAAACAATTCTTTGGTGCTCAGCCCTCTTTATAGTCCAACTCTCACATCCATAGATGTCTAGTGGAAAGACCGTAGCCTTGGAGCCTTGGCTAGACGGACCTTTGTTGGCAAAGTAATGTCTCTGGTTTTTAATATGCTGTCTAGGTTGGTCATAGCTTTTCTTCCAAGGAGCAAGTGTCTTTTAATTTCATGGCTACAGTCACCATCTGCAGTGATTTTGGAGCCCAGAAAAATAAAGTCAGCCACTGTTTCCACTGTTTCCCCATCTATTTCCCATGAAGTGATGGGACCAGATGCCATGATCTTCGTTTTCTGAATGTTGAGCTTTAGGCCAACTTTTTCACTCTCCTCTTTCACTTTCATCAAGAGGCTTTTTAGTTCCTCTTTACTTTCTGCCATAAGGGTGTTATCATCTGCATATCTGAGGTTATTGTTATTTCTCCTGGAAATCTTGATTCCAGCTTGTTCTTCATCCAGCTCAGCATTTTGCATGATGTACTCTGCATATAAGTTAAATAAGCAGGGTGACAATATATATCCTTGACACACTCCTTGCCTGATTTAGAGCCAGTCTGTTCCATGCCCAGTTCAAACTGTTGCTTCTTGACCTGCATACAGATTTCTCAAGAGGCAGGTCAGATGGTCTGGTATTCCCATCTCTTTCAGAATTTTCCACAGTTTGTTGTGATCCACACAGTCAAAGGCTTTGTCATAGTCAATAAAGCAGAAGTAGATGATATTCCAGAACTCTCTTGCTTTTACAATGATCCAATGGATGTTGGCATTTTGATCTCTGGTTCCTCTGCCTTTTCTAAATCCGGCTTGAACATCTGGAAATTCATGGTTCACGTACTATTGAAGCCTGGCTTGGAGAATTTTGAGCATTACTTTGCTAGCATGTGAGATGAGTGCAGTTGTGTGGTTCACTCCCGGCAGAATTCAATTCATCCACCCATCTAGATGCTAAAGATGTAATAGCATTCTCAAGTGGAAATCAATTGATTGGACATTAGCCGGTCAGGGTATCACTCAGTGTTCACAGAGTTCAACTGCCTCTTCTTGAAACTGTAAATGTGGTCAAAGTCAGACTACTTGCTTCCTTGTGTGGTCTCACTAGGCCACATTTATAGTTCCAATTCCTTTTGGGGACTAGATTTATTCTAATCTTGCTCCTAACTCTGGTCTTCTGTTTTAGAAAGATTGTTATAAGTTTTTCTCAAGGAGGACTGATTGAGAGGAAGTAAATGAGTGAATGCAAATTTAAATCCCTTTGCAGGTAGAAACAGCATAACTGATGCTTTATGAGTAGAACCTTAGTTTTGCAAAGCCCATTCATGTACATTTTCCCATTTGATTCTTATAATGATAACATGAGATATTTTAATTTTTCATTTTACAGAAGAGAAACCTGAGACTCATAAAAGTGACTTGCCACAGGTTAGCTCTAACAGAATAAGAGGATCTAGAACTCTTGACTCCTCTGTCTAGGCTGTTTTCTCTTTATTACTAAGTCATGTTGCCTATCAGATGAAATAATTTTTCACCAAACTTTATAGATTGTCACGGAAAAAAAAAAAAAGAAGACAGGAGGTGTGATGACACATTGTTATCAACAGTAAGGATCATTCAGACCCAGCTCTCCTTTATAGAAAGATCATTAATAAAATTCCTTGAGAAGTTTATTCTATATTCTACTTAGATTTGCCTACTCTGTGGAAGTGAGGCCAATGGCCACTCAGTGTTATTGAGGCTAGGCAAAGAGGACTCTTTGTTTCCATTTTCTTGGCTACCTATCTGCCTTAGGACTGTTTTTCCTCTTTCTGACAAAGTGAAAATATCTGGGTCAAACTCACTATTTCAGAATGAATTACAATGTCCAAAACTATTGTTAAAATGTGTCTAGTATTAACAGACAGTGGAAGGAATAAGCATTATTTTGGGTAACTGGTGCTGGTAGAGGTGATCAGCTGTGTTGAAGTAAGTGTGTGCTAGGTCAGACAAATAAGAAACAGTATCAGATTGGGCATGCTTTGCTGTAGCATGACTGATACATTGGGAGACAGGAGATATGTTACTTGAACACAAATCTTCCTATTTAGAACTTCAAAGATTTTGTTTGGCTAACCATGGATAGGTTTAACTGTTAAACTTTCAATTTAATTTTTCCTTGATAATTTGCAGGTCAAATTTATTGCAAAGTCCAAGGTTTGTTCTGTCTCCACTGCTGCAAGCTCAACTTGTAATCTGAAAACTCTACCTCTCATAATTTATAAAGCAAAATGTGTAATCTATACCCAAATGCTGCACAGGACATGGATTTATGACATAAGGAGAATGGAATTCACCATTTCTTTGTAAGTACTTATTTTGGATGTTAATAAAGCAATGCTTGTAAATTAGGTAAACTCAAGGAGAAAGCTGAAGTTGGGTCTGATGGGTAAGGAAAGATGTGAGATTATATACAGTTTTTATTAATTAAGATAACATAATCTGTATCCTTGATAGCCGCCTTAGTCACGCCTCACCTCCATTCCTTGTTGTTACTTTTTCCAGTGGCATATTTTTTCGCCCAACTGGTTCTATTGATATGGCCTCTCAGCATTAAGGAATAGGGGACATTGTAGATAAATCTCTTGATGCTTAGACTTATTTAATATTTACTATGCAGTTTTGAGAAATACAGAATTGAAATGTTTTTGAATATTCCAAGGGCCACTATCATGTGTCATTTTAAAATATATATATGATGTAGCACTTTCAGAAAGAGTATACAGTCTCATAGAAACTTAGTCATAGTAGTGTTAGCATAAAATGATGCTTGTCAAAGGATAAAGCACCTTTCTAAAGCTTCCATCCACTAGAAGGTCAGCACTGCACTCAGATTTGATCACTGGTGTATTGTTTAGGTGAATCTTTGTTGCCGGTAAAATTAGGTTTGATTTTCCACTTTCTTTAAATCCTATTAAATTCCCCTTTTGCTTTCGTTGTTGTTGTTTTTGTTTAGTCACTAAGTCATGTCCAACCCTTTCTGACTCCATGGACTGCTAGGGCTTCTTTTCCAGCACGCCAGGCTTCTTTGTCCTTCACTATCAACTGGAATTTCCTCAGGCTTATCTCCATTGAGTCAGTGATGGTATCCAACCATCTGATCCTCTGTTGTCCTCTTCTCTTCCTGCCCTCAGTCTTTCCAAGCTTCAGGGTCTTCTCTGAAGGGTCAGCTCTTCACATCAGGTGGCCAAAGGACTGGAGCTGAAGCATCAGTCCTTCCAATGAATATTCAGGGTTGATTTTTTTAGGATTGACTGGTTTTGATTTTCTTTCAGTCCAAGGAACTCTCAAGAGTCTTCTTCAGCACTGTAATTCAAAAGCATAAATTCTTTGGCACTCAGTCTTCTTTATGGTCCAACTCTCACATCTGTACAAGGCTACTGGAAAACCATAGCTTTGAATATATGAACTTTTGTCAGCAAAGTTTCTGCCTTTTAATACACTGTATAGGTTTGTCATAGCTTTTCCAAGGAGTAAATGTCTTTTAATTTCATGGCTGTAGTCACAATCTGCAGTGATTTTGGAGCCCAAGAAAATAAAAATCTTTCACTGTCTCCACATTTTTCCCCTTCTATTTTCCATGAAGTGGTGAGATTGGATGCTGTGACCTTAGTTTTTTGAATATTGAGTTTTAAGCTGGCTTTTTCACTTTCCTCTTTCACTTTCATCAAGAGTCTCTTTAGTTCCTCTTCACTTTCTGCCATTAGGGTGTTATCATCTGCATATCTGAGGCTGTTGATATTTCTCCCAGCAATCTTGATTCTAGCTTATAATCCATCCAGCCCAGTATTTTGCATGAGATATTCTACATATAAATTAAATAAGCAGGGTGACAATGTACTCTGGGACTTCTGCCTTTTCTAAACCCAGTTTGTACATCTGAAGGTTCTCAGTTCGGGGACTGCTGAAGCCTGGCTTGAAGAATTTAGAGCATTACTTTACCAGTATGAGAAATGAGTGCACTTGTACAGTAGTTTGAACATTCTTTGGCCCTTCGTGCCCTTGTGAAATCAAGTTCAGTCAGTCGTGCTGGACTGTTTGTGACCCCTTGGATTATATAGTCCAAGGAATTCTCCAGGCCAGAATACTGAAATGGTAAGCAATTTCCTTCTCCAAGGGATCTTCCCAACCCAGGATCAAACCCAGATCTCCCACATTGGAGATGGCTTCTTTACCAGCTGAGCCATCCTCCTCAAATAAACTTAAATACCTTACCTACTGCACAGTAGTAGCATTCAGTTCAGTTCAGTTGCTTAATCATGTCTGACTCTCTGCGACCCCATGAATCACAGCAACCAGTCCTCACTGTTCATCACCAACTCCCGGAGTTCACCCAAACTCATGTGCATCGAGTCGATGATGCCATCCAGCCATCTCATCCTCTGTTGTCCCCTTCTCCTCCTGCCCCCAATCCCTCCCAGCATCAGGGTCTTTTCCAATCAGTCAACTCTTCGCATCAGGTGGCCAAACTATTGGAGTTTCAGCTTCAGCGACAGTCCTTCCAATGAACACCCAGGACTGACCTCCTTTAGGATACACTGGTAGGATCTCTTTGTAGTCCAAGGGACTCTCAAGAGTCTTCTCTAACACCACAGTTCAAAAGCATCAATTCTTCAGTGCTCAGCTTTCTTCACAGTCCAACTCTCATATTCATGACGACTGGAAAAACCATAGCCTTGACTAGATGGACCTTTGTTGGCAAAGTAATGTCTCTGCTTTCTAATATGCTGTCTAGGTTGGTCATAACTTTCCTTCCAAGGAGTAAACATCCTTTAATTTCATGGCTGCAGTCACCATCTGCAGTGATTTTGGAGCCCCCAAAATAAAGTCTGACACTGTTCCCACTGTTTCCCCATCTATTTCCCATGAAGTGATGGGACCAGATGCCATGATCTTAGTTTTCTGAATGTTGAGCTTTAAGTCAACTTTTTCACTCTCTTCTTTCACTGTCATCAAGATACTTTTAGTTCCTCTTCAATTTCTGCCATAAGGGTGGTGTCATCTGCATATCTGAGGATATTGATATTTCTCCTGGCAATCCTGATTTCAGCTTGTGCTTTTTCTAGCCCAGCGTTTCTCATGATGCACTCTGCATCTAAGTTAAATAAGCAGGGTGACAATATGTAGCCTTGACATACTCCTTGTCCTATTTGGAACCAGTCTGTTGTTCCATGTCCAGTTCTAACTGTTGCTTCCTGACCTGCATATAGGTTTCTCAAGAGTCAGGTCAGCTGGTCTGGTATTCCCATCTCTTTCAGAATGTTCCACAGTTTATTGTGATCCACACAAAGGCTTTGGCATAGTCAATAAAGCAGAAGTAGATGTTTTTCTGGAACTTTCTTGCTTTTTCCATGATCCAGCGGATGTTGGCAATTTGATCTCTGGTTCTTCTGCCTTTTCTAAAACCAGCTTGAACATCTGGAAGTTCACAGTTCACGTACTGCTGAGGCCTGGCTTGGAGAATTTTGAGCATTACTTTACTAGTATGTGAAATGAGTGCAATTGTGCAGTAGTTTGAGCATTCTTTGGCATTGCCTTTCTTTGGGATTGGAATGAAAACTGACCTTTTCCAGTCCTGTGGCCACTGCTGAGTTTTCCAAATTTGGAGCATATTGAGTGCAGTACTTTCACAGCATTATCTTTCAGGATTTGAAATAGCTCAACTGGAATTCCAGCACCTCCACTAGCTTTGTTCGTTGTGATGCTTTCTAAGGCCCACTTGACTTCACATTCCAGGATGTCTGGCTCTAGGTGAGTGATCACACCATCGTGATTATCTTGGTCATGAAGATCTTTTTGTACGGTTCTTCTGTGTATTCTTGCCATGTCTTCTTAATATCTTCTGCTTCTGTTAGGTCCATACCATTTCTGTCCTTTGTTGAGCCCATCTTTGCATGAAATATTTCATTGGTATCTCCAATTTTCTTGAAGTCTTTCCCATTTCATCGTTTTCCTCTATTTCTTTGCGTTGATCGCTGAGCAAGGCTTTCTTATCTCTCCTTGCTATTCTTTGGAACTCTACATTCAGATGCTTATATCTTTCCTTTTCTCCTTTGCTTTGTGCCTCTCTTCTTTTCACAGCTATTTGTAAGCCCTCCCCAGACAGCCATTTTGCTTTTTTGCCTTTCTTTTCCATGGGGATGGTCTTGATCCCTGTCTCCTGTACAGGGTCACAAACCTCTGTCCATAGTTCATCAGGCACTCTATCAGATCTAGTCCCTTAAATCTATTTCTCACTTCCATTGTATAATCATAAGGGATTTGATTTAGGTCATACCTGAATGGTCTAGTGGTTTTCCCCACTTCTTTCTGTTTCAGTCTGAATTTGGCAATAAGGAGTTCATGATCTGAGCCACAGTCAGCTCCTGGTCTTGTTTTTGTTGACTGTATAGAGCTTCTCCATCTTTGGCTGCAAAGAATATAATCAATCTGATTTCGGTGTTGACCATCTGGTGATGTCCATGTGTAGAGTCTTCTCTTGTGTTGTTGGAAGAGGGTGTTTGCTATGACCAGTGCTTTCTCTTGGCAAAACTCTATTAGCCTTTGCCCTGCATCATTCTGTACTCCAAGGCCAAATTTGCCTGTTACTCCAGGTGTTTCTTGACTTTCTACTTTTGTATTCCAGACCCCTATAGTGAAAAGGACATCTTTGTTTTGGGTGTTAGTTCTAAAAGATCTTGTAGGTCTTCATAGAGCCATTCAGCTTTTGCTTCTTCAGAGTTACTGGTTGGGGCCTAGGCTTGGATTACCGTGATATTGAATGGTTTGCCTTGGAGAGGAACAGAGATCATTCTGTCATGTTTGAGATTGCATCCAAGTACTGCATTTCGGACTCTTTTGTTGACCATGATGGCTACTCCATTTCTTCTGAGGGATTCCTGCCCATAGTAGTAGATAAAATGATTATCTGAGTTAAATTCACCCATTCCAGTCCATATTAGTTTGCTGATTCCTAGAATGTTGCCATTCACTCTTGCCATCTCCTGTTTGACCATTTCCAATTTTCCTTGATTCATAGACCTAACATTCCAGGTTCCTATGCAATATTGCTCTTTACAGCATTGGACCTTGCTTCTATCACCAGTAACACCCACAACTGGGTATTGTTTTTGGTTTGGCTCCATGCCTTCGATCTTTCTGGAGTTATTTCTCCACTGATCTCCAGTAAAATATTGGACACTTACACACAGTAGTAGCATATCGTCAAGTATGTTTATATGTCTTAAAGTTCTTTCTTGATTATTAGTTCCTAAAAAGTAACTTTTATTAAATAAACCAAATCCATCCAACCATCCAGGTAACTCTAGTAAAGCCAAAGTAAAGAGAGGTATTTAGAAACCCCTTGAGAAAATGATTTCTGACTTAAAATCTGGTAGATTCTTTTATGGTTAAAAAACAAGTTCATGTAAACCAAATCCTTATTTTCCATAACTATAATGTTGTAAACTGGAGTACCAATCCTGGAAATCTTTTTATACTTCAAAATGACAAAATCACCTTCACAAGAATTAACTAAAAATAGACCACAGGTCTATTGGGTTAGTCAAAAAGTTTCTTTGGGTCTTTCAGTAACATCTTATGGAAAAACCAGAACAAACTTTTTGGTCAATCCTATAAATATAAAGTGTAAAAGTATAAAACTCTTAAAAGATAGCATGAAAGAAAACCTAGAAGACTTTGGGTATGGTGATGAAGGGGGTACTTTTAGATAGTGTATCAAAAGCATAATATGTGAAAAACATAACTGATAAGCTGGACTGTTATTATTTTATTAAATTTCAATAAAATAAATTATTTATTAAATTTATTAGATTTAATTTTTAAAATTGAAATAATATGCTCTACAAAGACAATCTCATGAGAATTAGAAGATGAGATACAGAGTACTAGAGAATAATGCAAAAGAATCATATGATAAAGGACTATAACTGCAGTCATTAGTTAAGGGATACATAAGGCTTCCCTGGTGGCTCAGATGGTAAAGAATCTGCCTGCAATGTGGGAGACCCACATTCAGTCACTGGTCTGGGAAGATCCTGTGGATAACGGAATGGCTACCTACTCCACTATTCTTGCCTGGAGAATTCCTTGGAGAGAAGCTATGGTCCATGAGATCACAGAGAGTTGGACACAACTGAAAGACTAATATTTTCATACAAGATAGAAAGATAGAAGATGCAGCTTCTAAAATATAAAACCTGGTGGAGGTAGAGAGCATAAACATAGAGCCTTAGAATGTTATCAAGCTTAAGTTCTTATAAGCTGTTACATGTAAGCCTAATGGTAACCACAAAGCAAAAAGCAGATGTACAAAAGTTAAAGAGAAAGGAATTAAAAAATACCAGTAAGCAAAGTTAGCAAATTACAAAGTAGGAGAGAAAGAGAAGAAAGAAACAGAGAGGAATTATGAAACATCTAGAAAACAATTAACAATATAGCTATAAATAAATACATATCAATAATTACCTTAAATGTAAATTTAATAAATTCCTCAATTGAAAGACATAGAATGGCTTAATGGGTAAAAAATAAGACTCATCTTTACACTTCTACCAGAGACTCACTTCAGAAATGCACAGACTGAAAATGAAAGGATGGAAAAAGCTGTTCTATTCAAATGGAAACCAAAAGAAAGATGGGGTAGCTATACTCATATCAGACAAAATAGATTTTAAAACAAAGACTATAATAAGAGACCAAAAAGGGCATTCTATAATCATGAAGGGTTCAATCCAACATTGGGGATCTAACATTTGTAAATTTTTATACACCCAACATAGGGGCACCTAAATATAGAAAGCATGTATTAACAGACTAAAGTGAGAAATAGAAATGTAATAATTTACATCAATGGATAGATTGTCTAGACAGAATATCATTAAGGAAACATCAGATCATATGAACTTAACAAATATACACAAAACATTCCATCGAAAAGCAACAGAATACATTCTTCCAAAGTTCACAACAAAGGCTATTTATGAAGAGCTCACAGCTAACATCATATTCAGTAAGGAAAAAATGAAAACTTTCCCTTCAATAACTGGTACAAGGCAATAATGCTCACTCTTACCACTTCTATTCAATATAGTACTGGAAGTCCTAGCCAAGGCAATGAGTTAAAGAGAAATAAAAGCATCCAAATTGGAAAGGGAGAAGTAAATTTTTCTCTATTTGCAGGTAACATAATTATATATGTAGAAAACTCTAAAGACTCAAATAACAAAACCTGTTAGAATTAATAAATGAATTCAGTAAAGTTGAAGGGTACAAAGTCAACATACAAAAATCAGTCATGTTTCTATACACAAACAACACAAAATACAGAAACTGGCTGAAAAGGAAATTAAGGAAACAATTTAATTCACAGTAGCAACAAAAAGAATAAAATATTAGATATAACTTGACATAATACACAGAACATTTATACACTAAAAATTATAAAACATTGGTAAAAGAAAGCAAGAGACACAGATGAATGGAAAGACATCTTTTGTTTGTGGATTGGAAGAATTTATAAAATATCCACATTACCCAAAGATTCAATGGAAGATTGCATAGACTAAGTGCATAGGTTCAGTGTAAGCCCTATCAAAGTCCCAATGACATTCTTTACAAAAGTAGTATAACAATCCTACTATTCATATGGAACCCCAAAAGAATCTTGAGAAAGGAAAACAAAGTTGGAGGTATCATACGTCCTGATTTCAAATTATATTACAAAGCTATATCAAAACAGTATACTTGCAAAAAAAGACATATAGGCCATTGTAACAGAACAGAGAGCCCAGAAATAAACCCACACAACTGCAGTCAACTGATCTTTGACAAGAATGCTAATTACCCATAATAAGAAAAATTTAATCTCTTCTCAATTTTGGGAAACCTGGATATCCCCATGGAGAAGAATGAAATTTGACCCTTCTTTCCCATCATCTACAAAAATCAGCTCAAAGCAGATTAAAGGAATAAACATAATTCCTGAAACTGTAAAACTACTAGGCTAAAAGATAGGGGAAAAGCTTCTTGACATTAATCTGGGCAATAATTTATTGGATATGATGCCAAAATCACAGGAGCAAAAGCAAAAACAGACAATGAATTTTGTCTATTTCTCAGTGAGATTGCAAGGAAAAGCAACCTACACAATAGGATAAAATATTTGCAAACCATATAATTGGTAAGTGGTTTAATATGAAATATATAAATAATTCAGCCAGTCAAACAGCAAAAACAAAACAAACTTGATTAAAAATGGACTAAGAGCCTGAATATACACTTGTCAAAAGAGCACATTCAAATGGTCAACAGGTATATGAATGTAAGGGTGCGCTACATCCCTAATCATCAGAGAAGTGGAAATCAAACCTACAATGAGCTATTACCTTAAACCTGTTAGAACAGCTATTACAAAAGGGCAAAAGAGATGTTGACAAGGATATAGGGAAAATGAATTTTGGTACACTGTTGATGGGAATGTAAACTAGTACAACCATTATGGAAAACGGTATAGATTTTTCTCAAAAAATGAAAAATACAGCTACCATATGATTTAGCAATCTCATATCTAGGTATGTAACCAAAGGAAATAAAATCAATATCTTGAAGAAATCTGTACCCCTGTGTTCACTGAAGCACTATGCACAATATTCAATATATAGAAACAACCTAGGAGAAGGCAATGGCACCCCACTCCAGTATTCTTGCCTGGCAAATATCATGGGCAGAGGAGCCTGGTAGGCTGCAGTCCATGGGGTCGCTAGGAGTCGGACACGACTGAGCGACTTTACTTTCATTTTTCACTTTCATGCATTGGAGAAGGAAATGGCAACCCACTCCAGTGTTCTTGCCTGGAGAATTCCAGGGATGAAGGAGCCTGGTGGGTTGCCGTCTATGGGGTTGCACAGAGTCGGACATGACTGAAGTGACTTAGCAGCAGCAGCAACAACCTAAAGTGTTCATCAGTGGATTAAATGGATAAAGATGATGTGACTACATATATGTTATTATCGTGCAGTCACTAAGTCATGTTTGACACTATGCGACTCCATGGACTGAAGCCTGCCAGGCTTCTCTGTCTTTCGCTATCTCCTAGAGTTTGCTCAGACTCATGTCTGTTGAGTTGGTGATGCTATCTAACCATCCTTTGCTTTCCCCCTTCTCCTTTTGCCTTCAGTCTTTTCCAGCATCAAGATCTTTTCCAGTGAGCCAGCTCTTCACATCAGGTGGCCAGAATATTGGAGCTTCAACTTCAGCATCAATATTTCCAATGAATGTTAAGACTTGATTTTGTTTAGGATTGACTGGTTTGATCTCCTGGCTGTCCAAGGGACTCTCAAGAGTCTTTGCCAGCACCACAATTTGAAAGCATCAATGGACAAACCTGGAGGACAAGTGAAATAAGCCAGACACAGAAAAACAAATTACTACATGATGTAATTTATATATGGATTCTAAAGCATTTGAACTCATAAAAGCAGAAGATAAAAAGGTGTTTTCCGGGGACTCATGGATGGGAGAAATAGGGAGATGTTGTTCAAAGAGTATACACATTCAGTTATGCAGGACAAATCACTTCTGGAGATTTAATGAACAGTGAATGACTATGGTGGTTTAGTCACTAAGTCATGTCTGACTCTTGCGACCTCATGGACTGTAGCCCACCAGGTGCCTCTGTTCATGGGATTTTCCATGAATAATACTGGAGTGGGTTGCTGTTTCCTTCTCCAGGGGATCTTCCCAACCGAGGGATTGAATCTAGCTCTCCTGCACCACAGGCAGACTCTTTACTGATTGAGCTACAACAGTTCTCTGTGACTATACTTAATGATATTATATGGTATACCTGCAATTTGCTACAAGAGTTGATCTTGAATGTTCTCACTACAAAAACTGTGATAGCAATGTGTGGCTATGGATATGCTGATTAGCTTGATTGTAGTAATCGTGTCACAGTGTACATATATATTAAACCATCAAGTTGAACACTTTAAATAAACACAAGTTATATTTGTCAATACCTCAATGAAGCTGAAAAAATGGTACCTGAGAGATTTCAACAGTTTGAACTGCCCTCATCATAAAATGATTCATTTGTAATCAAATATGTATTATATATCTCATTGTATTTTGATCCTTTGAAATGTAATTATCCATGTAGAAGAAATTCTTAGCCAAACGATATTACAATAGCTAGAATGCTTTGCCTGTACCAAATATTTTGAACAAATGTGGGTTTTCTATATTTTGATAAGAGGTGGGAGGAATTTCACCTATTCTACCAGAAACCAATAAAGGAGTCCTGTTGCTTTAATGACTGTTTCTCCTGTGCAGAATATTTGTTCAGTTTTGTTCCAGTTAAATGTAGCATATGAAAATCAATTTGAAATGCATAAATTTGTGTCATTAAGGAGAGTAATTCATAGTGGATATACTGGCAGTGATTATTACCCTGATTACAAAAAAACACATCTTCTTATGTAAAATAGATATTTATGATTATGTATTTTCGGTCATCTGGAATACAGGTATGTATTTGGAAAACTCTTCAGATTTATTAAAGTTCCTCTGCCCTAAATTAGAAACAATTTTAGTTAAGTTTTTCATCATTCTCATCCACTTTACAGTGCAAGCTTAAAAGAGGTATGCTATTTCTATAGTGACTGCTGGCTGTATAGTCATTAGAAAATTTGAAAAAGTGAAATGAATGATGGAAAAATGTGTTTGTAGATATGAATAAATTTACGTTCCTTGTATCATATGCTTTATTTTTTTAATTAGAGATAAATATGATTATGTGGAAGTCACAAAAATGTTTCCATTAATGTTATGTCATATGGGTCTCTTTGCTATTTCAGAGAATTTTTTTTTTAACCTGGTATGTTAAACTCATTTGTGGCAAGCATCAAAATATCAATTTAGGCAGATTTCCTAACAGTCTAAATTTCTCTTTATAATTTAATATCTTTTCATTTCTTGGAGAAACATTAGAGTTTTTCCTACATAGGACCAAATTTTAGGAAAATGATCATCACCCATCTTTTGAAGGAAAATGCTGTGACTTGGTAGAGAAACTGCCTGAAAATTATAGGAAACTCTACTAGTTTGAATGAAGTTTCAAATAGTGCACAGACAAGGTAAGAAAACAGGCTCTGTTCTCTACAGAGCTGACTTCTCTGTTACATTATTAGTATATAATACAAAGGAAAATTTATGAAATCCATGAAGCAGATGTACCCTAGGCAGACATAATAGAAGCACTAGCAATATGAATATAGTTAAAGGAGAGCTTTCTCGGCTCAGGCGGTAAAGAATCTGCCTGCAATACAGAAGGCCTGGGTTCGATCCCTGGGTTGGAAAGATCCCCTGGAGAAGGGAATGGCAACCTACTCCAGTATTCTTGCCTGGAGAATCCCATGGACAGAGGAGCCTGCTGGGAAAAGAGTTGTTCGTACATGAGTGAGTGACTAACACTAAAGGATATAAAAACCAACTCCCCATTCCTCTATCAGTAAAATATCCCTCCTCTATCCCCCTCACAGCTGCTTTGGTACTTGATAGTATATAAGTGAAAGAAAGTGGAGTCACTCAGCTGTGTCTGACTCTGCAACCCCATGGACCATAGCGTACCAGGCTTCCCCATCCATGGGATTTTCCAGGCAAGAGTACTGGAATAGGTTGCCATTTCCTTCTCCAGGGGATCTTCCTGACCCAGGGATTGAAACCAGGTCTCTTGCATTGCAGGCAGATGCTTTACCCTCTGAGCCACCAGATATTTGTTTCTTTGGATAAAGATATCACATGCACAATTTTGTTTTTTTACTTTACACATGATACATTCTGTTCAGTAAATATTTTGCAGAATTAGATGCCAAGTGCTTTACAAGTTGTGGGAATATAAAGTTGAATGAGACATAATCCTTGTTAATTTTTGTCACTGTCTATTAAGAAAAGATAGCTGTCTTAAAATTAGTGTAATGAACTTTTGTATGTGCTATGTAGAGTGCTGATTATTGTGAGGACATAAATGTACAAATGAAAAACTACTGGGATAGAATTTTCTGAGGATAATTGAGTGTTGAAGTATTAATAGGTATGTACCATGTACTCAAGTGGGCCTTAGGAAGCATCACTATGAACAAAGCTCGTGGAGCTGATGGAATTCCAGTTGAGCTATTTTAAATCCTGAAAGATGGTGCTGTGAAAGTGCTGCACTCAATATGCTAGCAAATTTGGAAAACTCAACAGTGGCCACAGGACTGGAAAAGGTTAGTTTTCATTCCAATCCCAAAGAAAGCCAATGCTAAAAATGCTCAAACTACTGCACGATTGCACTCATCTCACACGCTAGTAAAGTAATGCTCAAAATTTTCCATGCCAGGCTTCAGCAATATGTGAACCGTGAACTTCCAGAGGTTCAAGCTGGTTTTAGAAAAGGCAGAAGAACCAGAGATCAAATTGCCGCATTCGCTGGATCATCAAAAAGCAAGAAAGTTCCAGAAAAACATCTACTTCTGCTTTATTGACTATGCCAAAGCCTTTAACTGTATTGATCACAATAAACTGTGGAACATTCTGGAAGAGATGGGAATACCAGACCACCTGACCTGCCTCTTGGAGAAACCTTTATGCAGGTCAGGAAGCAACAGTTAGAACTGGACATGGAACAACAGACTGGTTTCAAATAGGAAAAGGAGTACATCAAGGCTGTATATTGTCACCTCGCTTATATAACTTATATGCAGAGTACATCATGAGAAACCCTGGTGTGGAAGAAGCACAAGCTGAAATCAAGATTGCCAGGAGAAATATCAATAACCTCAGATATACAGATGATACCACCCTATGGCAGAAAGTGAAGAAGAACTAAAGAGCCTCTTGATTAAAGTGAAAGTGGAGAGTGAAAAAGTTGGCTTAAAGCTCAACATTCAGAAAACGAAGATCATGGCATCGGGTCCCATCACTTCATGGGAAATAGATGGGGAAACTGGAAACAGTGTCAGACTTTATTTTTGGCGCTCCAAAATCACTGCATATGCTGATTGCAGCCATGAAATTAAAAGACACTTGCTCCTTGGAAGGAAAGTTATGACCAACCTAGACAGCATATTAGAAAGCAGAGATATTACTTTGTCAACAAAGGTCTGTCTAGTCAAGGGTATGGTTTTTCCAGTGGTCATGTATGGATGCGAGAGTTGGACTGTGAAGAAGGCTAAGTGCAGAAGAATTGATACTTTTGAACTGTGGTGTTGGAGAAGACTCTTGAGAGTCTCTTGGACTGCAAGGAGATCCAACCAGTCCATCCTAAAGGAGATCAGTCCTGGGTGCTCATTAGAAGGGCTGATGTTGAAGCTGAAACTCCAATACTTTGACCACCTGATGCGAAGAGTTGACTCATTTGAAAAGCCCCTGATGCTGGGAAAGATTGAGAGCAGGAGGAGAAGGGGATGATAGAGGATGAGATGGTTGGATGGCATCACTGACTCAATGGACATGGGTTTGGGTGAACTCTGGGAGTTGGTGATGGACAGGGAGGCCTGGCATGCTGAGGGTCATGGAGTCGTAAAGAGTCAGAGATGACTGAATGACTGAACTGAACCAAACCAAGTAGACAAAGAGATAAGGTATCCTCAGTAAAAGAGCCTCTTGAATATGAAAGCCAAGAGGTGTAATACAGACTGGATTATTTGAAGAAATTGCAGGATGTTGGATGTAGGTGGCTGTTTTGGTCTAAATGTTTATGTTATTTTTTTGGCAAAGTCATGTCCGACCTGTTTGCGACCCCATGGACTGTAGCCCACCAGGCTCTTCTGTCCATGTGACTTCTTAAACAAAAATACTGGAGTGGGTTGCTAATTCCTTCTCCAACGGATCTTCCTGACCCAGGGAGCAAATCCACATCTCTTGCATTGGCAGGTAGGTTCTTTACCACTGAGCCACCAGGGAAGTCCAAATGTTCATGTGTCCCCCAAATTTATATATTGAAACCTAACCTCCAAGGTGATGGTATTAAGAGACGGGGTCTTTGGGACATGATTAGCTCATAAAGGCAAAGGCTTCATGAATGGAATTATTTCTCTTATGAAGGAGATTGCACTTAGATCTCTTGCTGCTTATGGCATGTAAGGATATAAGAACAAGCTTGTAAGCTAGGAGAGGGTCCTCACCTGTCAGTGCTAATTCCCTGAGTTCAGACTTCCAGCCTCCAGAACTTTGAGAAATGAATTCTTGTTGTTTATAAATCACCCATTCTCTTGTGTTTTATTATAGCAGCTTGAATAGACCAAGACAATGGCAACTTATATTTACAGAGCAAGTTAGAGTTTTAAAATATATTTATCTTTACAGATTATAATAAATATGAAAATCGCATGGGGACTCTCCTAATAAAACCTAGTCAGCTAGATTAGTATTAGATTTGCTAGGAAATGTAGAGCCTTCAGGGACTGGGAAAGAAGGTGTATACAACACTTATGATAAGCAGTAACCCAGCAGAGTCTGTCGTGTTCAACTGCTTTTGTGAGAGTAGCCAGCTAAATTAATGATTTGTTGGTTGGGGCTACAGAAAGTAGGAAGAATTGTTCCGGAGATGAGCTTATAAAGCCATTAGAGAGTGAGCACTGCCTAAGTCACAATTCCATCTGTATCTGTCTCTTTTAGAATACTGTAATTGGAGAATATTGTGGTTGGTTAACACACCAGTTAAGAAACAGAAAATATTATTTACTTTTCAAATTATGCCCAGATTTGTGTGTATGTGGTTTATGCCTTGAGAATACAATAGGGATAAATGCCATCCAAGCAATGAAAATAGACATACTGGAAGACTAGGCCTCCCCCCCACCCTTTTTTAAAATGTGCACGTTTAGCTGTGATACAAAACTTAATAATTTCTTAGTGGTAGCATAAGAAAATCCAAATGAGTTTTGTTGTTGAATTATAAGCAAATTTAGCTTGAGAATAGTAGCATGAAAAATAATCTGTCTTACATAACTTGTGGGAAGCAAAGCTGCTTTAACTGGCATAAGAACATGAATATTTTGTTTCTCCGTGAAATATCAAATCTCTAACCAGATAGCCATTTACTTTTAGCTACAGTAACTAGACACTAAAGCAACTAAAAGAGCGATGGGCAGAAAGAGAGAGAGGCCTGTGTTTGTAAATCTTATTCCAGTTATCTATCACATTTAGTCAGTTATTAAAATTAAATAAGTGTGATTTTATAACTGAAACATATGTTGTGAAAGGAAGTTTATATATAAAAAATAGATTTCAGGATATAGGAATATGCAACTTCCTTTCTAAAGTAAATCTGGAATGAAAAGTTGTATAGTTGTCTAGAAAGATATTAATTATGTATTTAAATAAGCTGAAATATTAATATAATGAATTACCAACTCTGTTGTTCTCATCATATACATGAAGACTAAATTTAATTTTTAAAAAGCTTTCCTTGCAAAAATGTATGATATAAAACGGTTCTTGTAAGTTATTCTAAAAGACTTTGTTGAAATTACCTGTTCAGCAGATAATAGTAGAAATGAAAGTCACATAGGGGTTTCTCCCAAGTTTAACCATCTATATCTCTGTCAAGGCAGATGTTTAAATTATAAGGATTCTTTTGTGTCATGTATTTACTTTAAAAGTTAATCTATCTCTAATTTTTCCATTTGTTACACTCTTGAGAACTTTATTTCATTTTTTATTGATTCTCTAGCTCCAACTGCAGGAATCAGAGGCTCAATAATTTGATAGGAACTGTTTAAAGTGAAAGAAAGTGTTAGTCACTCATGTACAACTCCTTGTGACCCCATGGACTGTAGCCCGCCTGGCTCCTCTGTCCATGGAATTCTCCTGGCAAGAATACTGGAGTGGGTTGTCATTCCCTTCTCCAGGGAATCTTCTGGACTCAGGGATAGAACCTGGGTCTCCTGCATTACAGGCAGATTCTTTACCATCTGAGCTACCAAGGAAGTCTAAGGAAATGTTTAGTTATTTTTAAAGAAAAATTGTTCTTTATTTCCAATCCCTCAAAATCACAGTTATTGAAGATAATGAGACCAATTAGTAATTGTTCCTCAAAGCAATATTTAGCCTTTCATACTGATAGAGAGATTGTCATCAAGATAGAGTGTGCATGTATGTCCTGATTTCTGGGAGGAAATTATCTGGAGGTAAATATAATTTTTTAATGAAAATGTGTGATCGTTGATAATTTAACTGTGTATTTTAAAACATCATTGGTTGAGAAGAAAGCTATATGCAGTTAGAAGAATTCCTTATGGATTTTGGCTTATATAACAAAGGCAAGAAATTTGAAAGAGGGCGATTGCAGGTTGCGTATAGCAGCTCAAGGATAAACATTTCACTTTGTTAGCATCTCCATGCTCTCAGTGGCCCTCTAGACATTGTCTCAAGATAGTTGCAGCATTCGTGGGCACCAAAACTACACAACCAGTATCCTGAATAGGAAGGGCTGGGACGTAAACGTTTCTTCTTGAAAAGTCTATCTTTTATATAGTAACACAAATTTTCCCCAGAGCCTCCTAGCAGACTTTCCTCTTATGTCTCATTGAGTATAACTTGTCATATGGGCACCTCTGTCTCCAAAAATTTGGGGAAAATATTTAATGAAGAAAAGTGGGATAGTGGGATTTCTATGACTGCTTTGCTGCGTCGCTTCAGTCGTGCCCGACTCTGTGCAACCCCACAGACGGCAGCCCACCAGGCCCCCCATCCCTGGGATTCTCCAGGCAAGAATGCTGGAGGGGGTCGCCATTTCCTTCTCCAATGCATGAAAGTGAAAAGTGAAAGTCAAGTCGCTCAGTCCTGTTCGACTCTTCACAACCCCATGGACTGCAGCCCACCAGGCTCCTCCATCCATGGGATTTTCCAGGCAAGAGTGCTGGAGTGGGGTGCCATTGCCTTCTCCTTTCTATGACTAGTTTTTATTAATCATGAGTCATTTTCTAGGGCTAGCAAAAGACTTACCTTCCCTGAGATCAAGGAATCTTAGCCAGCTAGCTGAATATAACTAAGATTTTGTTAGGGAAGGCTTCATAAGAGATGAAATAGGTAGGATTTTTTTCTGATATTCTGGAATTATGGCTAACATCCAAAGCTAGTATTAAAAGCAGAAAGTATTACATTTATTACAGCCTGTGTAACTGTTTAGTTGCTAAGTCCTGTCTGACTCTTTTGCAATTCTGTGGACGATAGCCCACCAGGCTCCTCTGTCCATGGAATTTTCCAGGCAAAATACTGAAGTGGGTTGCCGTTTCCTTCTCCAGTCGCAGTCCATACCTACGAGCAGTTGGAGCTGGCCATCATCCTTTAGAACCTGCTGAGATTTGCCAGTTCCAAGAAGAGACTCTGACACCACCTATCCTGTCGCTTGTCATGATAAGGGAAGTCATTGGAAGTGGGCTTTGTTTACAGAGAAAAGCTGTTCTGTCTCTCTCCTCAGCTTGAACTCCCAAGAAGATTGTGATGACTGCAAGAAGGGAATTGGCATTTACTTTCCTAATATCCACTCACATCTGCCTGTGGATTCTCAAATCATTTGGTTGCATAAACATAAGTAACCAAGAGAACTTGTAAAACTGCTTGTCACATTAGCTACTTTGCTCTCTTCACATAGATGCTTATCATGTAAAATGGTTTTGTTGACTCATGTGCCCAAAGATTCTGAATAGTTTTGTGAGACATAGTTCTTAGAGGTTAATGGTGATCTATTTTGGTACTACTTTGACGCTATTTCAGCTATGGTCCCAAGAATATCCAGATTATTTCTTCTCCCCTCTCCACTTAGATTTCTGTGCAAGGTCCACATCTAAGGAAAAATAGAATAGGCATCCAAGAACAACATCATTAACGATCATGCAAACTTCTAATAACCCCACGGTAAAGTAGAACTGAGAAATGCATCTTAGACTCAGGTTCTGAGCTGTGACACTATTTTATTCAGCCCCACTTCTCAAATGGTTCAGGTATGCTCAGTGATGGTGGAATCAGTCAGAGTGAAGAGCACAAGAGACATGAGAGAGGTATAGTAAGCAGATAGCCTGGTCCCAGATCTCAGCCTCTAGGGTGATAACTGTAGCTAAGTTAGAATGAAAGTATAAAAAGGCTTTGAGTCAGATACGGAATTAAACTTTAAAATGAATAACTAAATTTAAAAAATGAGTCAGACAGTTATAAAAGTTAAAATGGTTAATAAATTATATAGATATCATGACGACAGAATAGTTCCTCAGGAAGAAAATGAAATACAAGGGGGTGGGGTTGTATAGCTTTTTGGAAAGCAAAACAAAACCAACTATTTCATCTTTATAACCCAGTGAACTCTCCAATAAACCAGTCTCATGGAAATGTCACTATGTTTGCATATCAAGTACATGGTTATGTTCAGACCTGTGCTGTAGTGTGTATTTATAAAAGTAAAGAGGTATGTACAAATTATTATTAGCTATATTATAAAGAGGTATGCACAAATTATTAGCTCAAGACAGAAGATAGAAAATGTATATTAAAGGAGAAAAATATTTTTAAAAAGTGAAGGTTAGTATTAAAAGCTCAGCATCAAGGAATATAACTATGTGGAAAATTGGTGCAGTTAATGAAAGTGAAAATCACTCAGTCATGTCTGACTCTTTGTGATACAGTCCATGGAACTCTCCAGACTAGAATACTGAAGTGGGTAGCCTTTCTCTTGTCCAGGGGATCTTCCCAACCCAGGAATTGAACCCGGGTCTCCCGCATTGTAGGCAGATTCTTCACCAGCTGAGCCATAAAGGGAGCCCAAGAGTACTGAAGTGGGCAGCCTGTCCTTCTCAGGCGCATCTTCCTGACTCAGGAATCCAACCGGGGCTCCTGCATTACAGCAGATTCATTACCAACCGGCCTATCAAGGAAGCCTAGTTAATAGGATATCAGTGTTACACTGATACAATTCAGGAATTTTACTCGTGGAGTAAGAATTATTCTTATGGAACTTATATTCTTCTGTTTGTTTAATACTTCTGCATGCTAAGTCGTTTTGGTTGTGTCTAACTCTGTGACCCCATGGACTGTAGCTTGCCAGGCTCCTCTGTCCATGGGATCCTCCAGGCAAGAATACTAGAGTGGGTTGCCATGCCTTTCTCCAGGAGATCTTTCTGACCCAAGGATAAAACCTGGGTCTCTTACATCTCCTGCATTGGCAGGTAGGTTCTTTACTACTAGCAACACCTGGGAAGCCCTTATTAATACTTGCTGGGAATCAATTAAATATATTACTTTGAGTTTTCTAGAAGTCAGGGCAAAGCAGAAGCATATTTTAATCTATAATTCAAGGCAACATAATGTAGAAGTTAATTAGTTACTCAAAATATAGTCATCACTTATACTAAGACCAGAAAGAGATGTCACCTGAATGTCTCAAAAGAACACTATGTACTCCAAAGACAATATCCTTAATATAATCTTCACTGAAGAGCCGATGATGAGTTTCCTAAGGTGCTATAAAAAATGAAAACATGGATGAGATAGAGTAGCAATAACAATTTTGATTACAAAATAAGTGTATCACCTAAAAAAAAATATATATATATATATATGCTATTTTTCAGAAGGATTTTTCTTGTGGCTTCAAATTTTACGTTTGAATGTCAGGGTTATCTGAGATTACTGAAACCACAAGTAAATTTGACATTTTCATGTAGTTTCCTCTCTTGAAGAGGAGCAATGTGTGCTGTTTATATCATGTATAATCTAAGTTGGGAAGAAATGAAGCTCAACTGGCTTTTATTGAGTTAAATACTCACTTGTTATTTCTAGTTTTTAAAGCTCAACACATTAGAACTGAAAATATGTGTTTTGATAGTCATTAATCACTGCAAAAGAGTTTGCAGTGAGTCTGTGTGTATGCACATGTGTGCTTTGATTTTTAATAAGTATTTGTTGAGTAAATGAGAGGATGGATGAGTATACTGCTTTTAGTCATTCAATGGACTAACTCCTGAACTTTCTGGTATTATGCCTTATTATATCTTAGAATTTGAGCACTTTCTGTTAAAATAAAGACACTGGGCAATATTATTAGAGTGGTCTATAACATGGCTTATAAAATGACAGGAGTCTTAATAACTTGAATAAGGGAATGGATATGTGAGTGCACAGTAACTCTTTTATTTCTAAACTTCAAAGTGAAATCAATAATTACAATAAGGACCTGACCCAAAATTAAGATCTGAAAATACTTAGTAACCAGTCATTAAGAACAACATACATCTAGAAGCTGTTTTTTTTAGCCGGCTGTTTCTATGTTGAAATCTGTAATTGGCAAAAACAAAGCAGAACAAAATTACAGGCGCAGGGAAAGTAGTAAGCCAACTGAAACGGTTTTGTACCTTAGAGACTTTCACTCCGTTTTTTTGTTATATATCCTAGAACAGGCTACCAGGACTTAGTAAAATTTCTGATTTGGAAATCCTAAAAAAACAGACTAAACAAACAGAACCGAACTTGTACCTTTTAACTTATATCTTATACCTTTTACCTTGTTACTTTTTATTCATTCATTCATGTTCCTTTTCTCCTTTAAAACCAAGGTCAATATTTGTTGCCTCTATCAGGTAGTCTCTGATTCTTGACCGTGATCCACTGCTGGGTGTCATCTCAGCTCTTATGGGTTTAATGGAACATTGTCATTCATGGTAATGTTACATCACATACATTTCTTACATTCCAAAATTAGGGCTCTTTACCTGTTTTTGAGTAGAAAACACCAAAAATAGTTTTTAAAAGTGATGTATCACTTAGGATATTTGGATTTTTAGAATTGTTCTATCAGTTGGTTAACACTAAAATGATTTGATTTTTGCAAAGTATGCTCCTGAGGGTTTATTAGAGCAGTGGATCCTGACCAGCAATACTGGGAGCTCTAGAGGTTCCTTGAAGGTCACTGTGTGGGAAACTTGAAACCATGTTTTTAAAGTTGAATTATATTTGATTTACAATGTTGTTTTACTTTCTGTTGTACAACAAAGTGTTTCAGTTTATGCATATATTATTTTTCATGCTCTTTTCCCTTATGGGTTATTAGAGGATACTGACTATAGGTCTGTGTGCTATACAGTAGTACATTGTTGCTTATCTATTTTTATACAGTGGTTTGTGTTTTCTAATCACAAACTCCTAATTTATCCTTCCCCCATCTCTTTCCCCTTTGGTAACCATAAGTTTATTCTCTATGTGTCTGTTTCTGTTTTGCAAATAAGTTCATTTGTATCATATTTTAGATTCCACATATAAGTGATATCATATGATATTTGTCTCTTGCTGCCTGATTTCACTTAGTATGATAGTTTCTAGGTCTGTCTATATTTGTTGCAAATGACATTATTTCCTTCTTTTTATGACTGAGTAGTACTCCAGTGTTTTTGCCTGGAGAATCCCAGGGACAGGGAGCCTGGTGGGCTGCCGTCTATGGGGTCGCACAGAGTAGGACACGACTGAAGTGACTTAGCAGCAGCAACAGCAGTATTCCATTGTGTGCTTTGTGTGAGTGTGTGTATATACATATATATATATATGACATCTTCCTTATCCATTCATCTATCAATGGACATTTAAGTTGCTTCCATGTCTTGGAAATAGTATTATAAATACTATTATATAGCTATAATAAATAGTGCTTCTATGAATACTGGATGTATGTATCTTTTCCAATTAGAATTTTCTCTAGATATATGCCTAGGAGTAGAATTTGTGGATCATATGGCAACTCTAGTTTTAGGTTTTTTAAGGAAACTCCATAGTGTTTTCCATAGTGGCTGCATTAATTTACATTCCCACCAATAGTGTAGGAGGGTTTCCTTTTCTACACACCCTTTCCAGCATTTATTATTTGTAGACATTTTAAAGATGGTCACTCTGACTGGTGTGAGGTGATATCTCATTGTAGTTTTGATTTACAGAAAATATAATATTTTTAAAAAAGTCTAATGGATGTTTAGTTAGACTAAGTTGTCTTATTTTAGATAAACAAAATTGGATTTTCTTGGTTTTGCCTAGATTATATCAGTTCAACAGCAACATTTTGCATTGTTGTAAATAAAGCATTGGAATTCTTTGTATCCATGATGGGAATACAGAAGGATTGGTTACCATTTGGATAGACTCTCTGCAGGTCTTTGTTAAAGGCAGCATATACTGTAAAGCTTAGATAGTTTATATATGATAATTTAGATTAAAAAGCATACTTTGCCCCAGTTATTACTTTCTGTAAATTTAACCATAGGAATAACAATATGATGTTAAACTTTTATCTAATAACAATAATCACATACTGAATGTCTTGGTGAAAGGCAGTCTTGGGCACTATTCATTCACAATCTCAGTCTTCAAAATGATTCCATGTTGTTATTATTTGTATTTTAATATTAAAGAAATAGAGGTGATGAGGCATTAGTAACTTACTAAAGGTCATCTAGATATCAAGTAAGTAAGCAGAAAATCTAGGATTCAGAAACAGATTTTCTTGAATCCAGAATGCATACTTATTCACGTGGTCTACAATGCCTTTCAGTGAAAAATGGAGATACAGCCCATTTTCTTGGGCTCCAGTATCACTGTGGATGGGGACTACAGCCATGAAATTGAAAGACACATGCTCCTTGGAAGAAAAACTATGACAAACCTAGACAACGTATTAAAAAGCAGACATCATTTTGCCGACAAAGGTCTGTAATAATCAAAGCTATGGTTTTTCCAGTAGTCATGTGTGATTGTGAGAGTTGGACCATAAAGAAGGCTGAGTGCCAAAGAACAGATGCTTTTGAACTGTAGTGCTGAAAAGACTCTTGAGAGTCCCTTGGATACCTAGGAGATCAAACCAGTCAATCCTAAAGGAAGTCAATTGTGAATATTTATTGAAAGACTGATACTGAAGCTGAAGCTCAAATACTTTGGCCACCTGATACAATGAGCTGAATCACCGGAAAAAACCTTGATGTTAGGGAAGACTGAAGGAGGAGGAGAAGGAGGTGACAGAGGATGAGATGTTAATGACATCATCAGCTCAATGGACATGAGTTTGAGCAACCTCTGGGAAATAGTGAAGGACAGGGAAGCCTGGTGTGCTGCAGTCCATGGGGTCGCAAAGAGTCAGACATGACTGAGCAACTGAACTGACCAGAACTGAGCTGACGCTTGGACGTGCCTTTCTATATTCCTCTGTTTACACGATACCTTCTAATACTCCAGTTGTCCAGAGAAACTCCCCTACTTTTCTTTTCAGGCTTTTTACATGTCTTTTGTTACCCTCAACTGTAATCTTCAGCTTGAGATGGCAGTGGGTTGTTCATTTGCCTTACAACGTTTTCAAGGAATTCTCTCTGCATAACAGCTCTGAATTAGGTGATGCAAAGGCAAGTATCCTGAATCACTGCCTCAGGTAGCACTCAGATATGTCAAATGGACAAGCCCAGTTCTTTCAGAACAAGGTCCCCTTTGCTCTTTCACAAACTAGGGGCCAGTGTCCCACGGTGGGAATGTAGGCTGTTATCTTCAATATCACTACAGGCTGGGAGGGGATAGGACAAGAGCAAGTATAAATGCTGAAAAACTTTCCTAGAATTCTAAAGTTGCCTTTCCCCCTCCTTACTTCAGTATTCACTTGATTGTTATAAATCTTTGATTCTTTTTCAGAGTTCTGACAAAATTGATTTTGACAGTTTTTGCATTACTTATAGTATTTCTGTGGAGGGGCCCTTGTCCACCATTTCTGTTAACATTACCTCTACAAATGGGTTTATATTTTAAATATTAAAAAAATCAAAGAACACTATTTCATGGTTTGTGAGATTTACATAAAATTAAATTTCAGTGTGCACAGATATATATTATTATGTTGGTTCAAAAGTAATTGTGGTTTTAGACCTGAATTTTAAATCATTATAACTAAGCTCAAACATATCTTTATTAATCAAAATAGAAACCAGTACAATCAACACATTTTTGCCAATGAGAAATAAAGTTGTTTATTCCTGTAGATTTGATGAACTCTCGGAAAGCATTTTCTGCCTCTTACTGGTTGTGGAAGCATTTTCCTGAAAAATGTTGCTTAAAGAAGTGATAATCAGCTGGTGCGAGGTTGGGCAAATATGGTAGATGGGACAAAACTTTATAGGCCAATTTGCTCCACTTTTGAAGCATTGGTTGTGCAACATGTCGTTGGGCATTGTCATAGAGAATTGGTTCCTTTCTGTTGACCAATGCTTGTTACAAGCGTTGTAGTTTTCAGTGCATCTCATTGATTTGCTGAGCATACTTCTCAGATGTAATGGCTTCACTGGGACTCAGAAAGCTGTAGTGGATCAGATTGGCAGCAGACCACCAAACAGTGCTCATGACCTTTTGGTGCAAGTTTGGCTTTGGGAAGTGTTTTGGAGCTTCTTCTCGGTCTAACCACTGAGCTGGTCATTGCCAGTTGTGGTATAAAATCCACTTTTCATCATACATCACAATGCAATCAAGAAATGGTCTGTTGCTGTTGCACAGGATAACAGAAGACAACACTTCCAAATGATTTTTTTTTTTTTTTGATTTGTGGTCAGTTCATGAGGCATATACTTATTGAGATTTTTCACCTTTCTAACTTGCTTCAAAAGCCAAACAACTATAAAATGGTTGACGCTGAGTTCTTAGGGCAACTTCTGCTGTAGTTGTAAGAGGATCAGCTTTGATGATCCTCTCAATTGGTTGTTGTCAACCTTCAGTGGCCAGCCATTGTGCTCCTCATCTTCAAGACTCATGTCTCCTTTACAAAACTTCTTGAACCGCTATTACACTCTATGTTTGTTAGCACTTCCTGGACCAAATGTTTGTCTCTGCTGCTTTATGACCCATTTAGAACTTGAATAAAAATTGCTCAAATAAATTTGCTTTTTGTCTAACATCATTTTCATATATTAAAATACATATAAAATGCACAGCAAGTAATAAATCATTAGCAAAAAATCATAAAGTGAGAAGTGCACATTAAAGTTATGTATAACATAAACACATTTATTTAAAAATTATTTCAATATCAAACAGCAAAATTCAGCAATTCAAAACTGCAATTACTTTTGCACCAACCTATTAGAATACCTCCACACTCATTCTTTCACCTACTGTCTATGTCTCCTTACACCCTGCAGTTGAATAGTTGTGGAGAGATAGTTTGTTATTCAGCCTAAATTATAATCTGGTCTTTTACAAGGAAACTTTTTTCAACCCCTGTTTTAAAATCTCTCAGCCTCCAGTTTTCTCTTTCAACCTCCGAATTGTTGTTATAAAAATCTCATCCAGAATTGGGTTTTTTTTGAGATTTTCTTACTTTGGTTTACATGGTGCTTCTCAACTGACCTCAGTTTACTGCTTCAGCCTTACCTACTGTCCCTTTTCCAGGTTCATTTGAATTGTTTTACACTTCTTACTTCTTTACCTTAAGCAGCATTCTTTCATAATGTCTGTGGATTGGCATATGCCATTATTTCTCAGATTTTTCAAACTTTTCTCATTTGTGATATCTCAACAGTCTCTGAAATGGATTAGCTAGCCCCCTAAAAGGCATGTTTATCTGCAACGCTTGAAGGTGGTCTTATCTGAAAAGAGGTGATTGTAGATGTAATTAAGGTAAGAATCCTGGTATAAGATCATCTTGAATTACAGTAAATGCTAAATCTAATGACAAGTTTTCTTATAAGAAAGAGACGGGGAATACAAAGGAGAAGATGATGTGAAGACAGAGACAAAGATTGTAATGATGCATCTACAAGCCACTAGCCATTGGAAACTGGCAGTGAGGCAGGAGATGGATTCTGCCTTACAAAGTCAAGAAGGAATTAAACCTGTCGACAATTCGATTTCAGACTTTTGGCCTCCAGGACTTTGAGAAAATAAATTTCTGTTGTTTTTAGTCAACATATTTGAGGTAATTTCTTACAGCAGCACTCACCTTCTGAAGACTCAGATCAAATGTTACTTTATGAAGGCTTACCTGATTCTCCTAGACTAGAAAAATTATTTACTCACTCTTCTTTTGTATTTTGGCATTCACAACACTATACTTCAATTTATATATTTAAATATTTGTCTTTCCTAACAGCCATGACCTTGCCCACTGTAAGAACTTGTACATTTGTCCTTCACATTTAGCATGTTATTTGGCGTACAGTAGTACTCAATGTGGAGTGAATGAATCATAGTAGAATATCAAGTGACATATTAAGCATTGCTTGGAGTCAGGTTGTTAATATTCTACATTTGGTTCTGCCACTTAAAAACTCAGTCAGATGCCACTTTGGTCCACAGCTTGCTCATTGATGTACTTTGAGAGTAGGACTAAGGGTTTACCAGCTCTGATTTTTTAAAAATAGATTTATTTATTTTAATTGGAGGCTAGTTAAAATATTGTATTGGTTTTGCCATACATCAACATGAATCCACCACAGGTGTACACGTGTTCCCCATCCTGAACCCCCTCCCACCTCCTTCCCTGTACCATCCCTCTGGGTCATCCCAGTGCACCAGCCCCAAGCATCCTGTATACTGCATTGAACCTGGACTGGCAATTTGTTTCATATATGATATTATACATATTTCAATGCCATTCTCTCAAATCATCCCACCCTTTACCTCTCCCACAGAGTCCAAAAGAGTGTTCTATATATCTGTGTCTCTTTTTCTGTCTCGCATACAGGGTTATCATTACCATATTTCTAAATTCCATATATATGTGTTAGTATACTGTACTGGTGTTTTTCTTTCTGGCTTACTTCACTCTGTATAATGGGCTCCAGTTTCATCCACTTCATTAGAACTGATTCAATGTATTCTTTTAATGGCTGAGTAATACTCCATTGTATATATGTACCACAGCTTTTTATCCATTCATCTGCTGATGGACATCTAGTTTGCTTCCATGTCCTGGCTATTATAAACAGTGTTGGGATGAACTTTGGGGTACACATGTCTCTTTTAATTCTGGTTTCCTTGGTGTGTATGCCCAGTAGTGGGATTGCTGGGTCAAACCTGGAAATAGAACTGCCCAGCTCTAATTTTAAGGTGTATTGTTTCTTTGAGGTGATTTCTTTCATGTCATTCTGTTTTTGTGATTAAATTTGGAGAATAATATCTTTTGATTTTCAAAATTTGCTACACTACTAATACTTTAAAAGGACTTTAAAGACTTAGCTCCTTTTATCTGTGAAGCAAAACGGTAAATAATCTATTAGGGATATATGAAAGAATTTCTGTTGATACATCCATGGTATGCAAATTTTAGCTTTAAGAGATGAAATTTTTATGTTTAAATAATGAATCTAATTTAGGAACTTAAGTTTTTCCAGAAAATATTTTACAGTAATAGTTACTGATCATTTGAGGTATCATAGACACTTAAAAAATAGATGCATATAAAATACATGAAATTTATTATATAACAGATAAACTTAACTCTAATATGCATGACTGATTTATTGTTTATAATAAGCTCTGAAATTAGTTTTGTTTTTATATATATCTCAGATTATGTACTCCCCCACCCCATTGTCTGTTTTCAATATTTCTGTCGTGGTAAAATGCTCATAATCAATCACTTGATGATATATGCACTGTGTATCCATATGTTAGGAAAGCAACTTAGAAGCCAACAAAACATGTTATTTGTACATTATTTGCACCAATGAAGATCCAAATATATGTAGGCCCTTCTTCAAACTGCTATTAAAACTTTGACTCATCAAATCACTTGCAAGGTAATTATCTCCACAGAGAGATAAGAAAATAGAATTGTCAGCATATTTACCGAATCAAGGCTAAAAGTGATGTTATGCTCTGAACTTGAGTCAGAAGTTGAGAACCGAGCTTCAAAATGAAACCAAGTGGTTCTGTAAAAAGATTTAGGAATCTCTTTAAAAACTCCTTAATTTGGGAGGCACTTGAAAGCACTTTATCCGCTCAAGCTGGAAGGAAACCTAGACATCCTTTGCATTTCAGATTTAGATGTGTTTTTATTTTTTATCCTATGTTTTCAGGATTATCTCTTGGAAATTCCTTGGTGGTACAATTGTTAAGACTGAGCTTTCACTGCTGAAGGCATGGGTTCAGTCCCTGGTCGGGGAACTAAGATCTTGAAAGCTTCACACGGCATGACCAGAACTAAAAATTTTTTTAAAAATTTATCTCTTTCATTACTTTTTAATACAATACATTTTTATTGAGAATCTATTATGTGCATGGAACTGTACCATGGGTTACAAGAATACAATTTGATCTGATTCTTAAACTCAAGAATCATGTACTCTTTCCTCTTGATCAGGTATAAGTGAAAAACAAGAATATTTTCGTGATGTAAATATATGTAACACAGTTCATTAGAAATCATAAATAGCAGCAATTAATGTAGAACAGTGTTTTCTGAAGGCCTCAAAACAGGAGATGAGACTGGAGCTGGGCCCTCAAGGATAGATGAGATTAGCATGGCAGGAAGAAGACAAGACTGAGATAAAAAGATAGTTAAATAAAAGTACCATTTATGAGGACAGTGGATAAATGCAATGATAAGTGAACAATAATTGTGAGATGTGAGTCACTCTGGAGATATCTGCATTTAAGTCATCTGAGAAATAGTGTTATGTCCTTTAAATTTTCATGGAAGATTGAATTCTACTAATTGAAAGAACCTTATGGTTCTTTGAAGTAGAAAACACCTCTGTTAAATCCAGTCCCCAGTTTTGTAAAATGTTGGGAACAGATTACTAGGCTTACATAAGATTTTCAAGTGTGATACATACCTCATGAGTCTCCCTACACAGGACTTGAGATAGTTCATATTGAGTTGTGACTAGCAATTCCATTTTTTGAAGTTGCAATATGCACACGTGCTAAGTCGCTTCAGTTGTGTCCAACTCTGTGTGGCCCTGTGGAGTTTAGCCTGCCAGGCTCCTCTGTCCTTTGGATTCTCCAGGCAAGAATATTGGAGTGGGTTACCATTTCCTCCTCCAGGGGATCTTCCTGACCTAGGGATTGAACCAGCGTCTGTGTTGGCAGGCAGGTTCTTAACCACCAGCACCACTGGGGAAATCCTATTAAACATTCAGCCACTTCAGTCTGTCTTAAGCTCTCAAAACTTGACAAAAATTGCTCTTGCTGGAGCCATCCATTTCCTCCATACCACTAAAGCCCAGGGATACTGCTATGTCTAACCTTAATTTATATGTTTCAGTGATATTCCACACAATCTATCCATTTCTCCTTCTTGAGGTACTCTTTTCTTTCTTAGCTTCTTCAACATATATCCTTTCAGGATGTCTTATACTTTTCTGGATGCTCTTTCTCTTAAACAGGCTCTCGTCCTTCAACCCACGTAGAGTTTCTTAGAACTTCTGACAGAGAGTGACAGTGAAAGTTGCTCGGTCATGTCTAATTCTTTGTGACCCCGTGGACTGTAGCCTGCCAGGCTCCTTTGTCCATGGAATTCTCCAGGCCAGAATACTGGAGTGGGTAAGCCATTTCCCTTCTCCAGGGATCTTCCCAACCCAGGGATCGAACCCAGGTCTCATTGCAGACAGATTCTTTACCATCTAAGCCACCAGGGAAACTTGTACCTGGGTTCTTTATGGCTACGATTGTTATCATCACTATCACCATTGATAATTGTCATTAATATTACCATATAATTAGCTTTTGTAACTCTTACATTTTTTTCTAGAACACTGCGTGTCTATACAAAAAAACTTGAAAAATCAAGACTATAATTTCCTAAGTGTTCAAGGAATTGACAAATCTACAGACCTATTTCTTGTAGTGTAGGAAAAATGAGGTTTAAATAGGAAAAAGTATTAATTGCAACACATACAGAAAACTTCTAAGAAATTCTTATGTTTTAATCTTTAAGAACTTGGCCAATAATAAGCTTATTTCAAAGTTCCAATCTGGCCTGATAGATGGTCAACCAAAGTAGATACAGTTTGCTAGGATCAGATACTAGAATCAATAAAATTGTTTCCAACAATGTTATTTATACAGCATAATGTATTGATTGTTAAGTACTTCCAAGGTGAATTGGATTGACTGGTTTGACCATGAAGTGAACTGAAATGAAGTAAAAGTCGCTCAGTCATGTCTGACTCTTTGCGACCCCATGGACTAATACAGTCCATGAATTCTCTGGGCCAGAATACTGGAATGGGTAGCCTTTCCCTTCTCCAGGGGATCTTCCCCATGCAGGGATCCAACCCCGGTCTCCCACATTGTAGGCGGATTCTTTACCAGCTGAGCCACAAGGGAAGCCCGAGAATACTGGAGTGGGTAAACTATCCCTTCTCCAGCAGATCTTCCCGACCCAGGAACTGAACCAGGGTCTCCCACATTGCAGGCAGATTCCTTACCAACTGAGCTATGGTATATCTGAAAAGCTTAATGAATCTTATTCAAGTATGGAAAATAGCTTTATTAATAAGCCTACAAAACAGTTCTTTCCATGAAAATGTTGAACTATAGAGAATATACATACCCAAGGAATAGACCCTTAAATGTTATCTCTCTGCTGCTGCTGCTGCTGCTAAGTCGCTTCAGTCGTGTCCAACTCTGTGCGACCCCATAGATGGCAGCCCACCAGGCTTCCCCATCCCTGGGATTCTCCAGGCAAGAACACTGGAGTGGGTTGCCATTTCCTTCTGTAGCACCTTATAATAATAATTATAATGACAATAATATATACCCACCTCTTACCCTGATGCTGGGAAAGATTGAAGGCAGGAGGAGAAGGGGATGAAAGATGACGAGATGGTTGGATGGCATCACCAACTCAATGGATATGAATTAGAGCAAGCTCCAGGAGATGGTGAAGGACAGGGAAGCCTGGTGTACTGTAGTCCATGGGGTCACAAAGAGTCGGAAACAACTGAGTAATTGAACAGCAACCATTTATATTGAAAATTATTAGTCAGTATACTCAGAATTTTCATTTAATTTTCAAAGCAACTCCACCAGTGTAAGTGTGATTACCCTGTTTTCTTAAAGAGGAAACTGGAATTTGAAGATGCTGCCACTTTCCCATGGTCCTACAATTAATAAAGTATGGAGATGGGATTCAAATATAGGTCTGATTTTGCTCCATACCCTTCTAATTTATCAACTATGTTGCTTTCCTTCCTTTTACATATAGAAGTAGGATATGAGTATATATGTATATATATATAAAATATAATTTCCTCCAGGCAATCTCCTTTTATAGTTAAATTTTACACCAGGAGATCATTTGCTTGTTTTTTTCCTTTTGAATTTATACCTGTAATTTGACCTTAATTTTATGTTTAGTAAATATTCTGTAATTTTAAATCTCAAACAGTAATTATCATTGGTGTGCAGAAATCTGTGTGTGTATGCAGATATTTTTGCTGTACCAAAGTTACTGGTGAATAAATGTAAAGGCTTTCAGACATTTGAAAAAGTTATGACTTATTTTCTGCTTCCTCACTCCCATTTTTCTACAGTCTGATGTCATTCCTTCTCATAAAACTGCTTTATAAATATCACTACTAAGCTACTTTTTTAAAAAAATTTATTTATTTATTTTTTAAATTACAATACTGTATTTGTTTTGCCATACATTGACACGAATCAGCCATAGGTGAACACAATCTCCCAATGGCGAAGCCCCCTCCCACCTCCCACCCCACATCCTCTACTTGAATCATCCTGTGCATCAGCCCCATGCATCCTGCATCCTACACTGAACATAGATTGGTGCTTCGTTTCTTACAGGAAAATATACATGTTTCATTGCCATTCTCCCAAACCATCCCACCCTTTTCCTCTCCCTCAGAGTCCAAAAGTCCACTCTATACCTCTGTGTCTCTTTGTTGTCTCACATATAGGGTCATCATTACTATCTTCTAAATTCCATATATATGTGTCAGTATATTGTATTGGTGTTTTTCTTTCTGGCTTACTTCACTCTGTATAATCGGTTCCAATTTCATCCATCTCATTAGAACTGAGTCAAATTTATTCTTTTTAAGGGCTGAGTAGTATTCCATAGTGTATATGTACCACAGCTTTCTTATCCAATCATCTGCTGATGGACATCTAGGTTGCTTCCATGTCCTGGCTATTATAAACAGCGCTACTTTTTGATAAATGCAGTAAACTATATGTGGTCCTTTGCTTTCTCCAGTTCTTAGGACTCTTGGCTACTTTCTTCTTTCTCACTGGTTCTCTGGCCTTAACGTTTCTTGTATTTCGTCTGTTTCTGCTGCTCCTTCGTCATCAACTTTGAAGACTCCAGTTTCTCTACTTTCACTATAACTAGTGTTATTTTTCTTACTCTAAGTATTCTGTGGGTCACTTTATCAAGTTCTGTTGTGTATTATAACTTTTTCATCAAAATATGGAATATTTCTATCACTTCAGGAAATTCTTTTCTCTTCCTTTCTAGTTAATCCCACACCCTCGTGCAAATGCGATTACCATTTTGATTTCTATTTGTAGACAAGTGTGACTGTACTTGAACTTTATACAAATGGAATTAAACAGTATGTACCCTGGTGTCTTTTTCTTAAAATAATGTTTTTGATTTCATTCATGTTGCTTCATGTAATGTATTTTTAAAAATTGTGGAGTAGTGTTTTATTGTATGGAAATATTACAATTTTTAAGCTCACTCTCTTGTTGATATGCATTTGAATTGTTTCCAGTTGTCTACTTGGAAGAAAAGTTATGACCAACCTAGATAGTATATTCAAAAGCAGAGACATTACTTTGCTGACTAAGGTCCGTCTAGTCAAGGCTGTGGTTTTTCCAGTGGTCATGTATGGATGTGAGAGTTGGACTGTGAAGAAGGCTGAGCGCCGAAGAATTGATGCTTTTAAAGTGTGGTGTTGGAGAAGACTCTTGAGAGTCCCTTGGACTGCAAGGAGATCCAACCAGTCCATTCTGAAGGAGATCAGCCCTGGAATTTCTTTGGAAGGAATGATGCTAAAGCTGAAACTCCAATACTTTGGCCACCTCATGCGAAGAGCTGACTCATTGGAAACGACTCTGATGCTGGGAGGGATTGGGGGCAGGAGGAGAAGGGAACGGCAGAGGATGAGATGGCTGGATGGCATCACGGACTCGATGGATGTGAGTCTGAGTGAACTCCAGGAGATGGTGATGAACAGGGAGGCCTGGCGTGCTGCGATTCATGGGGTCACAAAGAGTTGGACACGACTAAGTGACTCAACTGAACTGAACTATAAATAAAACTACTAAGAGCATTCCTGTAAGTCTTTTTATAAGCATATATTTTTATTTCTTTTGGGTAAATAGCTAGAAGTGAAATTGCTCGTCCATAGAACAGGTGTATGCCTAAATTTATAAGAAATTGTCAACATCTAGCCATATTTTCTGCATCATTTAACACTGTCTTCAGCTGTTCATGACATTTCTGTTTGAGTCATATTCTTATCACTGTTTGGGGCTTTGGTTCTCATAAACTTTATCATTTTTGCTGTCTCCTGAGTGTGAGGTGGTATCTTATGAGGTTAAATTTGTGTTTCTCAGATGACTGATTTCGTCATGTTTAGCAACTTTTCATGTATGTGTGTGTGTGTGTGTGTGTTAGCTGCTCAGTCATGTCTGACTGTTTGCAACCCCACGGACCTGCCAGGCTCCTCCATCCATGGAGTTCTCCAGGCAAGAATACTGGAGTGGGTTACCATGCCCTCCTGGAGATCTTCTCTATCTAGGAATCAAACCTGGGTCTCCTGCATTGCAAGCAGATTCTTTGCCATCTGAGCCACCAGGGAAGCTCCTTTTCATGTACCTGCTGCTGCTAAGTCGCTTCAGTCGTGTCCGACTCTGTGCGACCCCATAGACAGTAGCCCACCAGGCTCTGCCATCCCTGGGATTCTCTAGGCAAGAACACTGGAGTGGGTTGCCATTTCCTTCTCCAATGCATGAAAGTGAAAAGTGAAAGTGAAGTTGCTCAGTCATGTCCGACTCTTAGCGACCCCATGGACTATAGCCCACCAGGCTCCTCTGTCCATGGGATTTTCCAGGCAAGAGTACTGGAGTGGGGTGCTATTGCCTTCTCTGTTTCATGTACCTACTGATCACTTATGTATCTTTTTGTGTGTGAAGTGGTATTTGACCCAGTAAATTTGATTCCTTAAATTTGTCATTATATTAGATATTAAACATTTGATTTGTTTTCTATCTCACTATAATGTTTTAATACATTAACATATATTCATTACAGAAATTTTAAGAACAAATATAGAAAAAATAAAATTACTTATTCTGCTAGCTTCTATAGCTAATAACTTAATATTTGATATAATTTCCTTCCTTTTTAGTGTATATGTGATTTGCTTGCTATTTAAAAATAAAATACATCAAAGAGTATGTGCAGCTTATATACTATTATATACTATTATAAACTGCATGTAACTTTAATAGCTATTTCTTAAATCGCCACTGAAATAAATGTATATACAAATGTGATTAAAATAATGAGGATCTTAAAAATAGACTCATGTTTTTGTTTTTTTTCTTCTTCCAATTTTATTGAGGTATAATCAGCATGAAGTGAAGTGAAGTGAAGTCGCTCAGTCATGCCCGACTCTTTGCGACCCCATGGACTGGAGCCTACCAGGCTCCTCTATCCCTGGGATTCTCCAGGCAAGAATACTGGAGTGGGTTGCCATTTACTTCTCCCGGGGATCTTCCCAACCCAGGGATCGAACCCTCTCCTGCATTGGAGGCAGCTGCTTTTCCATCTGAGCCACCTGGGAAGCTCATAATCAGCATAGAACACTATATAAGCTTAAGAAGTATGCCATTATGACTATTATATATCATAAAATGATATCATAACTTTAGTGAACATCCATCATCTCATAGATACAAAATTAAAGAAATAGAAAAATGTTTTGTTTGTAATGAGAATTCTTGTATTTACTCAATAACTTTTGTGTATAGCATACAGAAACATTAATTATAATTATGTTATTGTACATTATATTATTACTACTCACTTATCTTTATGTTTTTGAGATTTGAAAGAAACACTGTACTTTAGTTAATAACATTGTATACCATGTTAATTTCCTCTTTTATTTGCAACACAGTATTTCTTTTTATTCTCAGAATTGCATTAGAAGTTTCAAGTCTTATTCAAAAAAATTTTTAATCACTATGATAATAAACTTTCTAGACTCTTAGCAGTAATATTAGATGTCAAAATACATGGAACTATATTACAATTTTGAGTGAATATAAATTAGTAATGTAGCATTCTGTTCATAATAAGTCAAACAAGTGGGATCAAAATATATATTTTTTAGCTAAGCAAAAATTCATAAGTTTTCTAAAATATATATATTATTGTATATATTATATATAATATATATGTGTATATGTATATTATATATATAACCAAAAACTTCTCTGCTATTGGTAATGACTTGAGAAAGAACTTTAAAAAAGTAAATGGAGAAATTGGAAAACATAAACAAAATGAAATGGGAGAACTGAATATGAAATAGAAAAAGTGAAAGAAACTAGATAAAATTAAGAGATCATCATATAGTCCAGTTAATTTCTTTTAATTTTTATTTATTTATTTATTTAATTGCAATACTGTATTTGTTTTGCCATACATTGACATGAATCAGCCACAGGTGAACACAATCTCCCAATGCCGAAGCCCCCTCCCACCTCCCACCCCACATCATCTGCCTGAATCATCCTGTGCACCAGCCCCATGCATCCTGCATCCTGCGTTGAACATAGACTGGCGCTTCGTTTCTTACAAGATAGTATACATGTTTCAATGCCATTCTCCCAAATCATCCCACCCTTTCCCTCTCCCCCAGAGTCCAAAAGTCCGTTCTATACCTCTGTGTCTCTTTTGTTGTCTCACATATAGGGTCATCATTACTATCTTCTAAATTCCATATATATGTGTCAGTATACTGTATTGGTGTTTTTCTTTCTGGCTTACTTCACTCTGTATAATCGGTTCCAATTTCATCCATCTCATTAGAACTGAGTCAAATTTATTCTTTTAAGGGCTAAGTAGTACTCCATTGTGTATATGTACCACAGCTTTCTTATCCGTTCATCTGCTGATGGACATCTAGGTTGCTTCCATGTCCTGGCTATTATAAACAGTGCTGCAATGAACATTGGGGTACATGTGTCTCTTTCAATTCTGGTTTCCTCGGTGTGTATGCCCAGCAGTGGGATTGCTGGGTCATAAGGCAGTTCTATTTGCAATTTTTAAGGAATCTCCACACTGTTTTCCATAGTGGCTGTACTAGTTTGCATTCCCACCAGCAGTGTAAGAGGGTTCCCTTTTCTCCACATGACTGCCTACTGAAACACACTTGGAGCTTTGGAGAAAAAAAAGCAATGCCTGGTCAATTGTATTTTTCAAAAAATTCCAAGATCATTATTATATGCATCTGAATTTTGAAAAGTGATTACAGGTTTTCCTATTAAATGGTAGTTTTAGTGATATAAAATTCTGTAATTTCCTGTTGACTAGTCATGATACAATTATTTTATTAAGCAAAAATCACAATAGTAGAAGGTATTTATCAGTTGTCACAATCAATATCCAGACAAAAATAAAAATCATTTCAATTGCAAACCATGATGGAAACCTGACTAATCTATAAATTAAAAGAGTTAAATGCAATTTGGCTGGTTAAGTAGAATGGTAAGTGAAAGTACATATATGCACACATTTTCATCTGCTCAGCCAGTCTATGTCTTTTGGTTTGTATCCATTTACATTTAAGGTAATTGTCAATATGTATAATCTATTACCATTTTCTTAATTATTTTGAGTTTATTTTGTGTTGGTTTTTTCCTTCTATGTGTTTCCTGCTTAGAGGAGTTCCATTAGCATTTGTTGTAAAGCTGTTTGGTGGTGCTGAATTCTCTTAACTTTTGCTTGTTTGGAAAGCTTTTGATTTCTCCATCAAATGTGAAGGAGGATCTTGCTGGTAGAATACTTTTGGTTTTGGTTCTTTTCTTTCATCACTTTAAATATATCATGCCATTCTCTTCTGGTCTGTAGAGTTTCTGTTGAGAAGTCAACTGATAACGTTATGGGAGTTCCTTTGTAAGTTGTCATTTTTCCCTTCTTGCTTTTAATATTTTACATTCGTCTTTAATTTTTGTCAATTTACTTATCATGTGTCTCTGTGTGTTCATCCTTGGGTTTATTCTGCCTGGGACTTTGTGTGCTTCTTGGACTTGAATATTTCCTTTCACATGTAAGGGAAATTTTCAGCCATTATCTCTGCAAATATTTTCTCAAAACTTTTCTCTCTTTTATCTCATTCTGCGACCTCTATAATACAAGTGTTGGTGAATTTAATGTTGTCCAGAGATCTCTTAGGCTGTCTTCATTTTTTTTCATTATTTTTTTCTATATTCTGTTTTGTGGCAGTGATTTCTATCATTTTGTCCAGAAGAGCAGTTACCTGCAAATGATTCCTTCTAGTGTATCTCTATTTGTATTTTTAGCTCTTCTAGTTCTTTGGTAAACATTTCTTGCATCTTCTCCATTGTTTTCATGAGATACTGTATTATCTTCACTATCATTATTCTGAATTCTTTTTGGAAGGTTGCATGTCTCCACTTCATTTTGTTGTTTTTCTGGGGGTTATCTTTCCCTTCATCTGAGACATAACTTTCTGCTTTTTCATTTTTTCATCCTGATTCAGTCACTCAGTTGACCCCATGGACTGTATCATGCCAGGCCTCCCTGTGCATCACCAACTCCTGGAGATTACCCAAACTCATGTCCATTGAATTGGTGATGCCATCCAACCATCTCATCCTCTGTCATCCCCTTCTCCTGCCTTCAATCTTTCCCAGCATCACGGGCTTTTCTAATGAGCCAGTTCTTTGCACCAGGTGGCCAAGGTATTGAAGTTTCAGCTTCAATATCAGTCCTTCCAATGAATATTTCCTTTAGGATTTCCTGTAGGATGGACTGGTTGAATCTCCTTGCAACCCACTGGACTCTCAAGAGTCTTCTCCAACACCACAGTTCAAAGCATCAATTCTTCGACATTCAGCTTTCTTTATAGTCCAGCTCTCACATGCATACATGACTAATGGAAAACCATAGCCTTGAAGAGACAGAACTTTGTTGGTAAAGTAGTGTCTCTGCTTTGTAATATGCTGTCTAGGTTTCTCATAACATTCCTTCCAAGGAGTAAGCGTCTTAATTTCATGGCTCCAGTCACCATCTGAGTGATTTTGGAGCCCCCCAAAATAAAGTCTGACACTGTTTCCCCATCTATTTCCCATGAAGTGATGGGACCAGATGCCATGATCCTAGTTTTCAGAATGCTGAGCTTGAAGTAGCTTTTTCACTCTTTTCTTTCACTTTAATCAAGAGGCTCTTTAGTTCTTCTTCCCTTTCTGCCATAAGAGTGGTGTCATCTGCATATCTAAGGTTATTGATATTTCTACTTATAGTTTTGATTCCAGTTTGTGCTTCATCTAGGCCAACATTTCTCATGATGTACTCTGCCTATAAGTTAAATAAGCAGGGTGACAATATGTAGCCTTGATGTACTCCTTTCCCGATTTGGAACCAGTCTGTTGTTCCATGTCCAGTTCTAACTGTTGCTTCCTGGCCTGCATACAGGTCAGGTCAGGTGGTCTGGTATTCCCATCTCTTTCAGAATTTTCCACAGTTTATTGTGATCCACACAATCAAAGGCCTTGGCATAGTCAATAAAGCAGAAATAGATGTTTTTCTGGAAATCTCTTGCTTTTTTGATGATCCAGTGGATGTTGGCAATTTGATCTCTGGTTCCTCTGCCTTTTCTAAAACCAGGTTGAACATCTGGAAGTTCTTGTTCACATTTTGTTGAAGCCTGGCTTGAAGAATTTTGAGCATTACTTTGCTATTGTGTGAGATGAGTGCAATTATATGGAAGTTTGAGAATTCTTTGGCATTGCCATTCTTTGGGATTGGAATGAAAACTGACCTCTTCCAGTCCTGTGGCCACTGCTGAGTTTTCCACATTTGCTGGCATATTGAGTGCAGCACTTTCACAGCATCATCTTTCAGGATTTGAAATAGCCCAACTGGAATTCCATCACATCCACTAGCTTTGTTCATGGTGATTCTTCTTAGGCCCCCTTGACTTCACATTCCAGGATGTCTTGCTTGAGGTGAGTGATCACACCATCGTGATTATCTTGGTCGTGAAGATCTTTTTGTACAGTTCCTCTGTGTATTCTTGCCACCTCTTCTTAATATCTTCTGCTTCTGTTAGGTTCATACCATTTCTGTCCTTTATCGAGCCCATCTTTGCATGAAATGTTCCCTTGGTATCTCTAATTTTCTTGAAGAAATCTATAGTCATTCCCATTCTATTGTTTTCCTCTGTTTCTTTGCATTGATTGCGGAGGAAGGCTTTCTTATCTCTCCTTGCTATTCTTTAGAACTCTGCATTCAAATGGGTATATCTTTCCTTATCTCCTTTGCTTTTCAATCTCTTCACAGGTATTTGTAAGGCCTCCCCAGACAGCCATTTTGCTTTTTTGCATATCTTTTGCTTGGGGATGATCTTGATCCCTGTTTCCTGTACAGTGTCATGAACCTCCGTCCATAGTTCATCAGGCACTCTATCTATCAGATCTAGTCCCTAAATCTATTTCTCACTTTTACAGTATAATCATTAAAGGATTTGATTTAGGTTATACCTGAATGGTCTAGTGGTTTTCCCTACTTTATTCAATTTAAGTCTGAATTTGGCAATTAGGAGTTCATGATCTAAGCCTCAGTCAGCTCCTGGTTTTGTTTTTGCTGACTGTATAGAGCTTCTGCATCTTTGGCAGCCAGGAGTATAATCAATCCGATTCTGGTGTTGACCATCCGGTGATGTCATGTGTAGTCTTCTCTTGTGTTGTTGGAAGAGGGTGTTTGCTATGACCAGTGTGTTCTCTTGGCAATACTCTCTTGGCCTTTGCCCTACTTCATTCTGTACCCCAAGGCCAAATTTGCCTGTTACTCCAGGTGTTTCTTGATGTCCTATTTTTGCATTCCAGTGTCTTATAATGAAAAGGACATCTTTCTTGGGTGTTAGTTGTAAAAGGTATTGTAGGTCTTCATAGAACTGTTCAACTTCAGGTTCTTCAGCGTCACTGGTTGGGGTGTAGACTTGGATTACCGTGATATTGAATGGTTTGCCTTGGAGACGAACAGAGATCATTCTGTGAGATTGCATCCAAGTACTGCATTTTGGACTCTTTTGTTGACCATGATGGCTATTCCATTTTTTCTAAGGGATTCTTGCCCACAGTAGTAGATATAATGGTCATCTCACCCCACTCCAGTACTCTTGCCTGGAAAATCCCATGGATGGAGGAGCCTGGTAGGCTGCAGTCCATGGGGTCGCTAAGAGTCAGACATGACTGAGCGACTTCACTTTCACTTTTCACTTTCATGCATTGGAGAAGGAAATGGCAACCCCCTCCAGCATTCTTGCCTGGAGAATCCCAAGGACAAGTGAGCCTGGTGGGCTGCCGTCTATGGGGTCGCACAGAGTCGGACACGACTGCAGCGACCTGCCAGCGGCAGTGGAGTTAAATTCACCTATTCCAGTCCATTTTAGTTCAGTGATTCCTAGAATGTCGACGTTCACTCTTGCCTGTTTAACCACTTCCAATTTGCCTTGATTCATGGACCTAACATTCCAGGTTCCTATGCAATATATTGCTCTTTACAGCATCTGACCTTGCTTCCATCACCAGTTTATCCACAACTGGGTGTTGTTTTTGCTTTGGCTCTGTCTCTTCATTCTTTCTGGAGTTATTTCTCCACTGATCTCCCATAGCATATTGGGCACCTACAAACCTGGGAAGTTCATCTTTCAGTGTCTTATTGAGAGAGTCATTTCCTAGGCAGGTTGATAAGAAGTCTAGGGGTCCCCAAAGAGAGAGGGGCCTGGAATTCTCAAGGAGGAAGCAAGGACAAACTTATTTCTCTACATTCCTTAGGATTATATAACAACAATGTATTTTGCCTGAGGACAGTCTCTGGATTAAACCTTCTGGCTAATTCTGTTATCTTAAAATGTAAATTATGGGAGTAAGTCTGGTGAGATCTTTACAGCCTCCAGACCTTCTTTGGATTAGTTGGAGAGTATATAAACTCATTGCTAAAACTAACAAGCGGGTACTCTTTCTACCCCCTTCTGATGCCTATGTCAGAAGCTTTCTCTATCTCCTTTATACTTTCGTTCATTCTCCTTTGGAGGTGACCGAACCCCGGTGCGCCGGCCTAATAAGTCCTCTTGCTGTTTGCATCGAGTCCGAGACTTGGAGATTCTTTTGGGCGACGGATCCCTGGCAGGAGACCGTGAGGTCTAACATTATCCTTTGCCTTTTCATACTCTTCACGGGGTTCTCAAGGCATGAATACTTAAGTGGTTTGCCATTCCCTTCTCAGGTGGACCACATTTTGTCAGAACTCTCCACCATGACCCCTCTCTCCTTGGTTGGTTGGCTCATAGTTTAATTGACCACAAGGTTGAGGTCCATGTGATTAGATTGGTTAGTTTTCTGTGATTGTGGTTTTTAGTCTGTGTGCCCTCTGATACAGAAGGATAAGAGGCTTATGGAAGCTTCCTGATGAAAGAGACTGATGGAGGGGGAACTGGGTCTTGTCCTGATGGGCAGGGCCATATTCAGTAAATCTTTAATCCAATTTTCTGTTGATGGGTGGAGCTGTGTTCCCTCCCTGCTATTTCAGTTCAGTTCAGTCCACTTGCTCAGTCTTGTCCAACTCTTTGCAACCCCGTGAATCTCAGCATGCCAGGCCTCCTTGTCCATCACCAACTCCCAGAGTTCCCTCAAACTCATGTCCATTGAGTTGGTGATGCCATCCAGCTGTCTCATCTTCTGTTGTCCCTTTTTCCTCCTGCCCCCAATCCCTCCCAGCATCAGAGTCTTTTCCAGTGAGTCAGCTCTTCCCATGAGGTGGCCAAAGTACTGGAGCTTCAGCTTTAGCATCATTCCCTCCAAAGAACACCCAGGGTTGATCTCCTTCAGAATGGACTGGTTGCAGTCCATTGGATTCCTTGCAATCCAAGGGACTCTCAAGAGTCTTCTCCAGCACCACAGTTCAAAAGCATCAATTCTTTGGCACTCAGCCTTCTTCACAGTCCAACTCTCACATCCATACATGACCACAGGAAAAACCATAGCCTTGACTAGATGGACCTTTGTTGGCAAAGTAATGTCTCTGCTTTTGAATATACTATCTAGGTTGGTCATAACTTTTCTTCCAAGGAGTAAGTGTCTTTTAATTTCATGGCTGCAGTCACCATCTGCAGTGATTTTTGGAGCCCAGAAAAATAAAGTCTGACACTGTTTCCCCATCTATTTCCCATGAAGTGATGGGACCAGATGGGATCTTCGTTTTCTGAATGTTGAGCTTTAAGCCAACTTTTTTCACTCTCCTCTTTCACTTTAATCAAGAGGCTGTTTAGTTCCTCTTCACTTTCTGCCATAAGGGTGGTGTCATCTGCATGTCTGAGGTTATTGAGATTTCTCCTAGCAATCTTGATTCCAGCTTGCACTTCTCCCAGCCCATGGTTTCTCATGATGTACTCTGCATAGAAGTTAAATAAGCAGGATGACAATATACAGCCTGGACGTACTCCTTTTCCTATTTGAAACCAGTCTGTTGTTCCATGTCCAGTTCTAACTGTTGTTCCCTGACCTGCATATAGGTTTCTCAAGAGGCAGGTCTGGTGGTCTGGTATTCCCATCTCTTGAAGATTTTTTTCACAGTTTATTGTGATCCACACAGTCAAAGGCTTTGGCATAGTCATCTTGGGGCCAAACTATGGTGGAGGTAGTAAAGGTAATTGTTAACTTTCTGGTTAGCTTTCTGTACTGTGGTTTTTGTTCTAGCTGTTGTGAGATTGTGGTTCTTCTTGCTTCTTTTGTCTGCCCTCTGATGGAGGAGACTAAGAGCTTGGGTAAGCTTCCTGATGGGAAGGACTGGTGGTGGGAAAAACCAGTTCTTTCTCTGGTGAGCAGGGCTGTGCTCAATAAAACTGTAATCCAATTGTCTGCTGATGGGTGAGGTCTATGGGCTTTATGACAGTGTTCATGACAAGGGAGAGGACTTACACCAAGGGGCCCTTCCAAGAAGGCTGCTGCCAGTGCCTCCATCCCCATGGCAAGCCACTGCAGCTCCACAGCTCCACAAGAGACCTTCCAACACTAGCATATAGGTCTGTTTCAGTCTATTGTGGCATCACTGCTCCTTCTCCCTGGGTCTTGGTGCACACAAGATTTTGTTTGTGCCCTCCAGGAATGGAGTCTACTTCCCCCAGTTGTGTGAAAGTCTTGTAATCAAATCCCGCTGACCTTCAGAGTCAGATTCCCTGGTATTCCCAGTCCTTTTATTGAATCTCCAGGCTGGGAAGACTGACATGGAACTCAGAACCTTCACAATAGTGGGCGAACTTCTTTGGTAGTGTTGTTCTCCAGTCTGTGGGTTGCCCCCTGGTGGGTATGGAATTTGATTTTATTATGATTGCACCCCTCCTCCCATCTTGTTGCAGCCTCTGCCTTGTCTTTGGACATGAGTTATCTTTTTTTTTTTTGATGAGCTCCAGTGTCCTGCTGTCAATGACTATTCAACAGCTAGTTGCAATTTTGGTGCTCTTGCAGGAGATGAGCACATGTCTTTCTGCTCTGCCATTGTGAACCCAAAGGTGGACTCATGTTTTATATCCAAGAGATTGTCATTTTCTTCTGAAAGCTGATGGTTTTTAAGTTGCTCATACATTTTTGGAGTTATTCTTCAGAGTTGTCTTTAGATCCCCCCAGATTTTTTTAGAATCACACATGTTTTTTAATTCAAAACTTAATCATTTATTGAACAAATACTTAATGAATTATAGATACCTTTTTTTCATGTTCTGCAGATTCAGTTTTAAGCAGATACAGTTCTCTTCTTCAAGGATTTTGATTACTATTATTAAGATTTTCATGACAATTTTCCACTTCCAGAAAATTGTCTGTATGCAAAGATGATTATTTACTATGATTAACAACTTCAAAAATAATGTATTGCTATTTATTAAGAACTTTCATAACTATTCAAAAATATTTTTAGCTTCATTAGTGCTGGATTAAGTCATTATTTTGAAAGTGACCACAGCAGTTGTGAATGAGACCAGATGATGCGCAGACTTTAAAAAATCAGTAATATTATTTGACATAAAATTGCCAGATAAGCACTATTTTATGATTTCTCATAGAACTGGAAGGTCTCATAGATAAGTTGCATTTGACATAAATTTTGAGGAAAGGCAATACATATAAAAGAAATGAAAAGTGAGTGAATATTTTTTTTGTGTGTGGTGTAATAGGCATGAAAGCCTCCTAGGTGGCACTAGTGGTAACGAACCCGCCTGCCAATGCAGGTGGACATCAGAAATGCAGGTTCAGTCCTTGGGTGGGGAAGATCCCCTGGAGGAGGGCATGGCAACCCACCCCAGCATTCTTGCCTGGAGAATCCCATGGAGATAGGAGTCTGGCAGGCTACAGTCCACAGGGTTTCAAAGAGTCAGATATGGTTGAAGCAGCTTAACACATGCATGCAAGAAGCATGAACTGAGGCATGGGAAAATGCAAGGCTTTTTTGGTTAGGAAAAGTGTGAGTAGGAGAATGGGATGAAATTTTATCAGTGGCTTTTAACTAAGGGTCAAACCAGAAATACCTAGGGAACTTTAAAATGTATCTTGTCTTTATTATTCTGATAACCCTTTGGGCATATTTGAGCCAGAATCTCTTTCTCTTAGGACTTAGGGAAGGGAAAAATTGGGTATGAATTGTCTCCATCTTTGCTTCTGTGAATCTCTTCCCCAGTCAATGGCTTTTAGACATTATTATTAAGGATTTTAAACATTGTTCTGTTGGCAACTGGGCAATACTATAAGTTTTTGAATCATGTGATTGAAATGATAAATGCTATGTTTTAGATAGATCAATATTTTGATGATCTGCTGGATGGATAGCAACTGTGTAGTTTTTGTTAACAGTGAGATGGGAGTACAATATACTGCTGTTAAAACAGGAATAATTAGTTTATTGTGTTGGTGAAACTGTAGCAAGAAAAATCCTTTTCTGATGAGTTAAAATGGGAGTAATAATTTAACTTATTGTGTTGGTGAAACTGTAGTAAGAGAAAGCCTTTTCCATAAAAGTTTTTGCTGGGTCTGAAAATTTAGATGCTTTTTTGCTTAATTGTTCAGAGTTGACTGTGAGACTGTGCAAGTAGGTTACTGCTGTTATTAGAACTGTTATAAAAGATGGCTATTTTAAGCAAATAGAACAATCACCTGTAATGTTATGCCCTCAACAGATGAAAGGCCCAAAGGAAAGGAATTCAAATTTATTTTCTTTATTACTTAAGTGTTTTGTGAGAAGAGTCTCAGTTCAAAACGAAGAGTCTCAGTTCAAAACTTAAAGAAAAATGAAAAAAAGTAACACTTAGCTGAATTCATATAGTCAGTTTTTGTAAACCTGTGAATTTGGAATAAAGGTAGTGTCATGAGACAATGCTCCTAATCTGATCCCTAAGCTCAGGCGAGAAACAAATTCTTGGTGCCTCAATTTTTCTATCTGTTAAGACTAGGATAATATGCCATTTTATCTCATGAGATGGTTCTGATATAATCATAATATTAGATAAGGTTTATTTTCAATTCATGTATCTTCTTTTTACATTTATAAAATGTCTAAGTTTTATTTGATATTGATTAACATATGCAATACAGTAATAAAAATGGTTTCTTTACATTGGGAACAAATTTTAATACTTCATATGTAATAAAGTTTGTAGTATAAATAAGTATGTTTCTAAATGATTTAATACTAATTAGGCTGGTTACTTTTTGAGAAACAGTAGCAAAATACTCTGTCTACATTATATGAAGAATCAATTAGAAATGTCAGTAAACTGCCTGCCTTTAATCTTAAGAAAAGTCATTAAAGTGAGATGATAGTTTTAGTATTCAGGGAGAATGTATCTATTTATTTATTCAACAAATATTTTAACACCTATCAGGAACTAGATGTCTGTATTGTTTTAGACACCTGGAATACAGAGGGGAATAAAACAGACAGTAATTGTGGCCCCCATTGTTCTTCCAAAATAACTGTTTGCCTTATTCTCATCAACTGTGTTTTAGTACTTTAAAAACAAGTATTTGGACAATGGTGGCAGAACAGCATGTCCATGCACATTGGCCCATTGATGAGTTCTTACTGCTTATGGAAGCTGGCACATTTGGTTCTATCTTTGCACAAATGCTTATAGCCTAAGTTATCAGGTTAACGAAACAATTGAATATATATAATAAATTCAACCTATTTTAGTTCTTTTAAATATTTTGATTACTTTTTTAATCAACTGTGTTTTATAAAGTGTTTTGAATTTCTGAAAGGAAGAGGTTTTATTGTACAATTTTAGTGTTTTGGAACAGAGCATGTGGTAAATGAAGATATGGCAATTTCCCCATTGATTTAAGCAACATAGATAGATAAATAGTATAAATAAGCTGAAAATTCTAACTGAGGCTTAAATTATCTTGCTGAACCAATGAATTAAATATAAGAATATAAGAAATACCTTACTAGATTAAATCAGTTGTCCACAGAGCATGATATTTTATCGAAAATCATGATAATCTCTCCCACAACACAAATCTACCTTGAGCATCTGTTTTACTACCTTAGTAATATATAACATATCAATAATCCACAAATAAATTTTCTACAAAGAACTTCTTTGATCCTATTTCTGTTTTCAGTCAGTACTATCTCTTCAATAATGAGTTTATTATCTCTTGTGTATATTTCAGTTTTATATTCTAATAACTCTATAAACTTTACTTTCCAAAATACCCATTAGCATACACAGTCAAACTTGGAATATGTGCCTGGCTTATCTCTTCCTTTCTTTTGCTTTCTTTCTTTAAGCCTGTACTTGCTCACCTCTTATCTTTCTCATTTGAAGAGTATGAGTTTTTAATTGATTTTGTGTGGAAAGTTTTACATCCTTTTGCTCATTTATTGTCTAGACAAGTTCCTTTATGATGTCCTTCATGATGGAGAGCAATGAAAATTGTGCACACGTTCCTAAGGAAAGTGATCACAGTTTTGTTTTTGATAATATCTGTTTTATTACCATATAAGGATAATGATCATTTTGTTGTCTGAATTGTTACAGCAGCACATTTAAATCATTGTCTTAGGATAACATGTTGGCTATTCTGCTTAATGTCCACTATATTTTTTATTAAACAGAGTTTTCAAACCAAGTTGCTCCTAACACTTTTTGCCCTGCTATAATACAAATTACATGCTGAATATAAGATAGAACCTTACCAGCACTGAATAAATGCTCATATTCACTGTATTTCTGGACTCATATGCTCTTAACATTCTCCAGTTAGCTGTTGACCTATATTTGTTAGTTTGTGCGTAATTCATTCTTTTAGTCGTTCTCCTCAGTTCTAGTAATAGAGCCTTCTCTCACATGTCTCCACATGTGTTATATCATGTCTTCCTTGGTAAAGTCTTAATTTCCAGGGATTAAGTGTATTTGGATGTGGAGCATGTTTAGATCATCTTATCTTCTACTTTCTTGTACCTTCTTCTTGACTTATTTTTGTCTTTGTACCTTCTAAAGTTTGGTCTTACAACAAAAGAGACACAGAGGTATAGAACGGACTTTTGGACTCTGAGGGAGAGGGAGAGGGTGGAATGATTTGGGAGAATGGCATTGAAACATGTATACTATCATGTAAGAAACGAAGCGCCAGTCTATGTTCAATACAGGATACAGGATGCTTGGGGCTGGTGCACGGGATGATCCAGGGAGAGGATGTGGGGTGGGAGGTGGGAGGGGCTTCGGCAATGGGAGATCGTGTGCACCTGTGGCTGATTCATGTCAATGTATGGCAAAACAAATACAGTATTGTAATGTAGAATAAAGTATTAAAAAAATTTCCTGAATTCAAAAAAAAATAAAGTTTGGTCTTAAATAATTAACAATACATTTAATTGATAATTTCAAATTGACACATTTGAAGTTAAAATTTCCTTAACTTCTGTCATACATAGTTCATGCCTATGTAGAAACATTCTAGGTTAGGATTCATAAGTTGTTTTCTTTAAAATGTCTGGTTTTAGCCAAACAGAATGTGTGGTTTTTACTTGGACTCTATTGAGAACAAATAAGTCTGACTATTTAATTATTCCTTCAGCAGCAGAATCTTTTCTAACCTATATCAATGTGATATATTAAAAATATATACCTTTGAGGATCGCATATTTAAGCTAAATATGGACTTCAGAGATACTGCTTTCTCTAATTCTGCAAATCATAGTTAATGGTTTATATGCACTGAAATCTTTGTACATTCACTGTATCTATGAAATATCCCAGGAAAATGTTGAGGCTTTATGTTGCTAGAATAGCCTTATCTAAAATGGAGATTAAACGACTAGTAGAGGAAATAGACTATTCTGAGATATCATGAACACCTGTGACTTGCTCTTAATGTTGACATCTTCCTAAGGGTCCCAGTGGAGAACCATTTTACTCTATATGTGAGACAAAAACTTACTTCTTATTTTCCTTGAGGAAACATATTTACTTTCAGAACTGAGATCATTTAGAGCTACAGGGTGTATACATGGTTCCATTCATTATTTGTGGAAAAAGAAAAAAATATTCTATACTCTTTAAGTTCAGTTCAAAGCTACTTAAGAAAAAATCTAGAAAAATCTGAGACTCGGAAAACAAACAAGCAAACAGATCCAGAACAAAAGAGAGCTTCTGTTCTGACTGGAAGTATTTCCTGTCCTGCCTGTTTCATGGAACGTGCTAAAAAGAGTTTTTAAACTGCCTCTTGTGGTTTGTCACCTCCAGCCTGACATGAGTAAGGCGATTATAAAGGGACCCACATATGCTGATCTCTCTTCTCTGCACATGACACAGATTGAAAGCTTTAAGCAAGAGAGGGAAGGCACACTGTCACTTGTCTTTCTCCTCTGAAGAAGCCAGGACACATTCTGCTCAGCCAACATGTTCCCAGAGGAATGCGGTTTAACTTCCACTTTTCACACAGTAAGAAGCAACACTGTAGACCTGCCGGGAGGGTGACGGCAGCCTGAGAGGAATTTGGAGAAGTGTTTTCACTCCAGTGTTTTCATGTGACCTGACTCGCATTCTCCATTTAGTTACATATTGACCTGGAAAATGCAGCAAGCTTGGCCTTTCTTCGTCTGACTTACCTTGATTCATCATGTGGGTACCGTTCTCTCCCCCTTCTCCCACCCCCCTGCAGCCTCTTCCCCTTTTCCCTTGCAACCTACCAACAGAGCCTCTCTAGACGTCTTCACGTGCATTGACTCTGTGTTCCTCAGTAGGGTTTTACTTCCAAGGAGATACACTGTGTTTGGGTCCCTGAAATGCATAAAAGGAAGAGCCGCTGTAAAGCAGTCTAAGCGGTTCCCCACTCCTTTTGCCAAATCTGACTGTTCATATTCCTGGCAGCTTCTTTAAGAACCTTCTGGTAGTAAAGGAATTAATATTCTCCACTTATTCCTGGATGTTATCCCCTACTCCTCCATTAAATGACTGGTTTTTATGCATGAAATAAGAGACAAGCCTTGGGTGACCTGTTTTTTTTTTTTTTTTTTCCCCTCCCCCCTCCCCCTCTTTTTTCCTTGCGGTAAAATAGTGCTGAAGAAAGAGGGCACTAGTGTACAGCCCAGATCGCATCCTTGCACCGTCTAGATTAGAGCTGAGGCGCGACTGCGAACCGCGCGTGGCCGCGGTGCTCTGGCCCGGGGACCACAGCGCTGTCTACCCGGACTCAGGTACGTCTCAAGTCCAAATTCTTCAAGCAGACCCAGGTGAGCAGACACCTCGCGGCGGGCAAACCCACCCACTATGGCAGAGAAAAAGTCCCAATCTATGGGATTTTTCTTCTCGTCCGAGAGGCATCCTCGATTATTTATCCCTTCTAGTCCTGCCTCCCCGGGAAGCCTCGGGACCCATGGATGCCTGGGCTGTCTTTCTTCTTTGCCTGCCTCACCTTCTGTGTGTATGCTTTCTCCCTGCCTGCTCCCTTAGCTCCTTTCTCGTCCGACTCTCACCTTGAAAAGGGAGCCAGAGAGAGACGAGAGAGAGAGAGAGAGAGAGAGAGAGAGAGAGAGAGAGAGAGAGAGAGAGAGCCAACTTCCAGCCCCGCAGGCGGCTGAGATTTGGCGCCTCTGTCCCCGAAGCGGTAGGGTTTGAATATACCTTCAGGAGCACTAGCTGCGAGGCGAGGAGAATGAGGATGGAGGGGGTGTAGGGGAAGCGAGGAGGGGAGAGTGTGTGTGTGTGTGTGTGTGTGTGTGTGTGTGTGTGTGTGTGTGTGTGTGTGTGTGTGTGTAAGAACGCAGGGAGGGAGGTCGAAAGAGAGAAGTCGAGGGTTGGCAGAGGTGGGGGTGGGGGTTAAAGAATTGCAACTCGCTGGTCAGCAACCGGCTCTGCGGGAGATTGTCTCGGCAGCTTGACCAAGCACTGTCCAGGGTTCTGAAGGCTGCAGGGCTTAGCTGCCGCCGCGGGAGCAACCCGGAAGCTCCCCTCCGTTCCCTTTCTAGCAACTGTGCAAAGCCAAAGGCCCCGCTGTAGGGAAGTGCAGGCACCCCTCCATTCCCTCCCTCCCTCCCTCATGGGTCTCAGGAAACTAGTTACCCGACCTGTACCCTTCTCCTCCTCCCCCAAAGTCTACAGTAAGATGACTTCTGGGGGATGGGGGCGATGTACCAAAATCCGACATGTGGAGACTTTACCAGGCGTTGCCTTAGTAACTAATATGGATTTACTCAAACTGGCAAATTTGTATTTACTATTTGGGTAGTATGGTTAGAGTCTCTTCAGCCCCTCAAAGTTAAAGGTGGACTCCTGGTTCGAGTTTATTTGGAAGTAGCGCTTCCACCTTCATAATGAAAGAGTTTCCAAATTTCTTCTGGGGAAAAAAAGTTGATCTTTTCAAACCTGGAAAGTTCTCTAAGGTCGGAAGCCCTAGCTCCTCCTTCTTCCACTTCCCTCCTCCCCCTGAAGTCTGTAAGCGTGAGGGTATTTGGGGACCTGGAAGAGACCTGGAAGGTGCAGGAGAGGGCAGGTCGGTGGGGCGGGGCTCTGAGCCTCCCAGGACGCGCGGCGGAGAACACTGGGGGCAGAACGACCACCTTCCTCCTTGATCAGAGCTGTCTCTCAAGCTGCCCCTCCAGCCGATATTATGATGTCCTTCCAGCCCCTATCATGGAATGGGCCGGGCAATTAATAAACCAGCACTGACCGTAGAGCTTTGACACAGGTCCTGTGATAAGGGAGCTTTGATTTTCTTCGTCTTTTGTCTGCAGCGTCCAGCTCGCCACAGCCACCACGACTCCCATTGCACCCTCGGTCAGTTTACCCTGATGCACCAGTGAAGAAAGGGGACTCGAATTCCTCTAGAGACGCCGCCAAGGCGTAAAGGTGGTCGTGGAGGACCAGGAGGAGGAGGCGGAGGGGAAGGAGGAGGGGGGTGCAGACGCCGAAGTCTTCGGACGGTTGGTATTGGCAGACTGGACCGAGCGGCGAGAGGCAGGCGTCGGGTCCACGCTGTGAGCGCGCAGAGCCGGCTGGCTGGACCAGCGCGGGCACGCGGCTGGCGGGCTGGACGGCGCCTTCAGCACAATGCTCCGGTTCCTCTTGGTTTTCTTCCCAACTATCTTTTGGAGATGACCCTACTCCCCAGAGGGCCCTGCAGGAAAGTGTTGCTGGCGGGAGCCTCATCTCAGCGCTCCGTGGCCAGAATGGACGGAGATGTCATCATCGGGGCCCTCTTCTCAGTCCACCACCAGCCTCCGGCCGAGAAGGTGCCCGAGAGAAAGTGTGGGGAGATTAGGGAGCAGTACGGCATCCAAAGGGTGGAGGCCATGTTCCACACTTTGGATAAGATCAACGCGGACCCGGTCCTCCTGCCCAACATCACTCTGGGCAGTGAGATCCGGGATTCCTGCTGGCACTCCTCCGTGGCTCTGGAGCAGAGCATTGAGTTCATCAGGGACTCTCTGATTTCCATTCGAGATGACAGGGACGGGCTCAACCGCTGCCTGCCGGATGGTCAGACCCTCCCCCAGGCAGGACTAAGAAGCCCATTGCGGGCGTGATCGGCCCCGGCTCCAGCTCCGTCGCCATTCAAGTACAGAACCTGCTGCAGCTTTTTGACATCCCCCAGATCGCGTACTCTGCCACCAGCATCGATCTGAGTGACAAAACTCTGTACAAATACTTCCTGAGGGTGGTCCCTTCTGACACTTTGCAGGCAAGGGCGATGCTTGACATAGTCAAGCGGTACAATTGGACCTATGTCTCCGCAGTCCACACGGAAGGTAGGCATTGCATTTGGGGAAGAAAAGTACCAAGAAAACCAGGGAATTGCACAGATGTGAGCTTGGGTTCATAGTGTTATTCCTGTTTATTTCTAGCGCCCTAGGAGAGACTCTACCCTTTTCAGTACATGTCCACCCAAGCATTGCCTAGTTCTCATTCTCCTATAATAATAGTGCAGGAAAACTGTCCCCTGGTGTTTCTGGGGGTAGTAGGAAACAAAAAGACACCAAACTCTCCATGAATAGTGCCAAATTGTAGTTTCTGAATTTACGTATTTGCTTTTCCTTGTATTCAGAGTTTATTTGCCCCTTTATACTACCCTTAAATGACTGCTGTGGTTTTCCATGCTTAATGGAAATGGACTAATCCAATGTGAGAGATTAGAAAAACAGAAACCAAACTGCTGTTGCCTTAAATTGGGCTTGAAAACTCTATCTTGCCTTAAGCAGCTGAAGGTGCTTCTTGGTCCTGGTGTGCCCCCCCTCTTACACATTTAAAACTTACCTGTGTTAAGGTAATTAATGTTAGATTAATGAAGCCATCTTCCTCAATATACTGGATACATATTTTAAATTCTAGGGTGCCTTATAGGTACAAAGGAAAAATGAATAATTTAAAGAGTATATTATTTTTTCCTACTTAATGGGAAATTTTTCCTACTTAAAATGGTCCATATGTCTTTACTCCCCTAAGGATTGTCTTGTTTTATGAGCAATAGCACTGATGACCTCTTGGATTTGAATTCTGGTTTCTAGTTTTTTTTTTTTTTTCTCCTAACACAATGACTTTGCTTGTTAGAATTTAAAGTTAGACAAATTATAAATTACTAACAAAATGATAGTAGATATCAGGTTTAAAATAGCTTTTAAAAGTGAAATACATTTTACCTGAGGCCAAAAGCTTTGATGTATACAATCTTACAGACATGAATTCTTAAATAATTTCTTAAATATAGCTTTTCTTTATTCTTCTCCTCTTACCCTATACTGATTGTTGAGTCATTTCCTTTTAACTCCCCCAGGTTTATAGAGAAATTGAGACCCAGGTTACAAATCAATGTCCAGGACAACTCACGTGTATATGCTGGCATATGGAAGAGAATCTTGAGGTTATTGCTGCATTCATATTTCTTAATACCAGATTATTAATATAAAGGCCATAGGTATGACTTCATGTTCCCTTAACAAGGTACACAATATTTAGTCACTGGTGTGAAGTCTGATATAGAAATTTAGAAACATTCTTACTGAAGAGGTGATATGGTTATGTTAATGAAAACTGATACTTTAAAGGGAGCAGAGTTTTTAGGAAAAACAAAAACTATGTAGAATTATACATTATAATTTAAGACTTTAATTTTGGGGAAAAAGTGTTCCTGTTGCAATATTATGACTTCTCATAACTGACTCCTATTTCTGAATCTGGATTTTTCTTAGTGAACTTGTGTATCTCTTTTTCAGCAAAATCTTATATTACTCTTTTAAGACACAGATTTAAATTCAGATGTGAACTCATTACATTTTTTGCTTAATGTTAGTTTACTGCATTTTGTTGTTTAGTGTTGTTTCCTCCAGTGCTTAGATGGAACATCTTTAAAGCATAAGTTCAAAATGGGTTAATTATCAGCATTAGAGAAATCTAACAGGGAATGGCAAAATGTAGATTGAATGCGATTTATTTAATTATTTAATAGCTCTTCCTCACGTGAGCTAGATAATTGATTATAGATATTAGAAATGTAAATTCCTTCGTCAAGAAGATGTAATACTTTATCATTTTTACAAGATAGTTTTATTTTCTGTATTTTATTATGTCATTTTGTTTGGGGGTAGACAAAGTGGAGAAAAGACCCCCGTTCCACTCTTCAATATGTTTTCCAGTTGCATCATTTTGCTAAAATAATTGTTTATAGTGGGTTGTTTCCTGACAACTAGAGTTATCTTTTTGGAAAATTAACTGGACTTGTGTTTCCCAATTTTGTTGAGGAAAGGCTGATATTAAAATTCCACCCTCGTGTTAGTTTGGATCACTTTGTTTCCTCTCTGCCCCCTGACTTGTGTTGTGTGGTAGGGCTAATGTCCCCATAGCGTTAGAATAATTGATTGCAGACTGGTTTGTGTTCAAAGAACAGCATCAGAACTAACTTTGGTTTATACTTTATTACCAAGAAATGATGGCATTCACCTGACCTTAAATATATGATATTTTATTTCTTCTCAAAGGGAATTTATTTCCTCTCTTATTACATATACTATCTGTGGAAGCTAAATTGCTTTTATTTTCTTCTATCTGTGAAGAAATATAACAGCTTCCTTTGTATAAGCTCCGACTGAAAATTTATTTTTTTCTGAGGCTCTGCCCTCTTGCTTCTCAGGGACCCATAGTGTACTGGCCTGAAGGCACTTTCTTGCATCATTTAGTAATTTTCCTGTCTTCAGACTGATGGGGTCACCTCCTGGTGACAGTTCCCTGTCAAAAAGCAGCCAAGACCACATATCTGTGCTGTCTTTGCCATCTGGGCACTATTCAGGAGGAAAGCTAGTTTGTCTGGATATTAGCAATTTGGAGTTTAGAAATTCTGGGACCTCCAGTGACCTTCACCTCTCCTTTCTAAATGAGCCATTCTCTAGTCAATTTATCATCACAGTTTCTTTTATTAGAAGTTAGCCTAGTATAGTTAACATCAAAAGTATTAGATGACTAGATGAGCATACTTTGATCTGTATGGTTACTATTGATTGACTTTAAAACCATAGATGAAGCATCCTATTCTTTCCAAAGTTTTATATCCCTCTGTTGTTTTACTTAATATACAAGTTAAGCTTGGTGGTGTTTTCTGCCTCTGTTTTTGTTTTTAGGTAGAATTCAGCCGTTGCATTCTTTTATGTACTTTCACTCTTCTACCCTGTCGTTTGTGCAGCACTCGTCCTCTATTCATGACCACTGTCAGTTTGGCTCACATAAAAGAGGATAAGTTCACATGAAGGTACCTGCAATGGGCTCTCCAGAAATCTTTTCAGGATTAGTTCCTGAGAAGCATGTTGAAATAGAATCGAAGGAGGGCACTGAAGCAATAGAGCCTTGTCCACAAAGAAAAATGGAATGTACTTTGGAGCAAGCTGCTCACCTGGAATGTGTATCTTTAAATATGCTAATCATAGAGTACAAAAATAGCCTACTTCTGTGAAGAATATCTCGGCCAAGGACATTGTATCCTGTCCTTCTGATAAAATACAGATTCCCCACCCCAAACTAAACTTATCACTTCAGAAAATTTTAGAAAACAATACTTAAAAATTATCCTAGTGGATTAAATTCAAAGCTTTGTATGAGTCCAGTAAAGAATATTCTTTGAGTTCAATAAAGAGTATTCTAATAAAGAATATTAGCTTCAGAAAGTTATTTTTTTGGATTGAATACATTTCATTTCTCCTAATATTTTGTCTCATAGTGTCAGGGGAATATTGATATGGTAAGCGATTTAGTGACGCTGCTGTGCCCTTTCGTTTACAGCTATGTTTTTACTGTGGTGCACTTTTTTGGACATTTGCTTACACTCAATATAAGTTGTGCCTTTTTTGGCTTCTTTTCAAAATCTGATCTTTTTAGAAGCTTTTCTCTATTTGATATAAAACACTCTAAAATTCTAATGGCATCAGAGGAAAAAAATCCTCATAAATCATAAGAACATCAGTTAACTGTTACTTTAGCTAATGCAGTGACCTACAAGAATTTTATTTTTACTAAATATCGTATTTCCTATTTATACACCAGCAACTTTTTTACACCTTTCTTACCTTGATCCAACCTATTCACTGTTAAGTCACTTTAATAAATGTTCTATTTTATCACAAAATAAGGAATACAATGTCTTAAAAAGTTATTTAGGCTGACCAACTACAGAGTCTTAAAACACCATTATTACATCTTTGCCAAAAAGTGGTTCCCATATGCTCCAAGTTTCCTAGTTGTGATTGGGGTTTCTAATGAGAGTTGAAGAATATACAACTTAAATTCATAGGCAGAGTTTCACCTATCAGTCAGTTTTTCTATTTAATGACGTTATTCCCTGAAATTTCTGTCAACTACTGGGAATTATCCAAACAATTCAAATTTCTCTTCCACGACATATTTGGTGTTAATGAACTCTCTCTCTTTTATGCCGTAGCTCACCAGTTCCTTTACCTATACAGTTAAATTTTAGTTCCATTACTAACATAGATAACTCAAGTAGTTCTTAGATAAGTTATAATCCAAAAGTCATTTAAAAAATATGTGCTGCTTCTAGGCCACATCTCCTTTCTTTTCTGTTTGAATAATTTTAATAATAATATTATTATTCTAAGAGTAAGACTTTGTTTTTGTTTCCTTTAAATGTAAAAACTTTAGCTTAAATCTGCCTTATCAATAAGTTCTGGAATTTTTAAAAATTTAATTCATCTTAGCATCCCAGCTTTGTGTCCTCATGATTTGACTATATATGTTAAAACTGAGTAAGAGAGAGTTAAATGTAAATCCCCATAGCGCTTCACCAGCAAACTACTGCTCTGGTGCTCACTCAGTCTGTTATGAATTCCTTTGGCAGTTAAGTTTTTTCATTACATGCTATACCACTTTATAAGATAAATAAATGGCTTAAAAGTAGGAAAATCATCACAACACATTCACAATTTGAATAAAAATTTACTATACCAAAAACTGTTTATAAGAAATTTGAATACTTGGTTTCAGTTACTGAATTCTTTATACTCTAGAAAGGGATTATGGTCTGAGTACAGTAAAATGAATAACAGCAAAGTATTAGTATAGACATTTAGAAACATGAGTTTATATGTGTTTAGGGAATATTGAGAGAAGATACTAGTAAGTGGAACTAGCTAGAAAAAAAGCTGGAGAAAAGGGAATTTTGATTAGTTTTTTAGTATGGCATTTGTAAAAGATAAAAGCAGTGGAAGAATGTCCCCACTGGGGATAAAGTAAGCAGGTCTGCTTGGCTGGAGTGGAGATTGTGGGCCAGGGAGTCATTAATAAGAAAGGTAGCAACTCAAACATGGGTCCTTTTATCCTGTGATTCCATGAGTCTTTATCAATATGAAGGACAAATAATGGAGAATCTTGAAGCCTGAGACAAAGAGTTTTCATTTAAAGAAAGAAATATCAAAGCATACCAAAACAGTTTGGTATGATTCAAAGGTAGTTTAAAGAAAATGAATTCTTTCTGAAATCTGTAGGGATGATGCATTGGACGTGGAAGAAAACTGGCCATGAAAGGTTACGTTTGTAGAATTCTAGATACTAGGCTGTTAAAAATAATTGGGAAGAATAAAAATACTTCAAAAGAATACTTTTAGGAGGATTTGATGTACCAAAGAGTTAGAGACAAAGAGTCAAAGAGATCTTCAGTTTTGCAATTTTGAAGGACCAGGAGAATTTTGGTATAATTAACAGGCTTTCCAGATGGCTCAGTGGTAAAGAATCCACCGGCCAATTCAGGAGACGTGGCTTCAACCCCTGGGTTGGAAAGATCCCCTGAAGAAGGAAATGGCAACCCGCTGTAGTATTCTTGCTGAGAAATTCCATGGACAGAGGAGCCTGACAGACGATAGTCTGTAGAGTTGCAAAAGACTTGGACGCAACTGAGCGACTAAACAATAACAATAAACCTGTAATAAGTAGGTTTCAAAACCATGAATCTTTATGTTTAAAGACATGGATTTATATTTTAAGAGTTCAGCTTGATGTGAACTTTGGCTAAGAAAACATACGTTACTAGTGAGAGTGGGTATCTGGACAAAAGAAAAGTCAGGGACACACATAAGTTACCCTATTTGTGACTTTAATAAAGTGTTCACATCCAAGTAAACCCTGTGTACCCAGAGCCTTGGTTACCTGACTGACTAACTAGAGTACTTGAGAACTGATTTCATTAAACTCCAACCTTTTACGTTTTAAACCTGTTACAAAGGTAGTCTTTGAAAATTGTATTGTATAACTCCCTGACATCTTTTAAACAGCATGTAGGGTTTAATAGCAACTATTCTTGAGTATCTAAAGTAATCATTCTGAATCCCAACTGTTACATGTGTTGGGGTACAGTGATAATCTTAAAGCCTTTTGAAAAACATAAAAGCCACATTCTTATAGAAAATGGCCCTCAGTTCAGTTCAGTCACTCAGTCGTGTCCAACTCTTTGGGACCCCATGAATCGCAGCACACCAGGCCTCCTGTACATCACCAACTCCTGGAGTTCACTCAAACTCACGTCCATTGAGTCTGTGATGCCATCCAGCCATCTCATCCTCTGTCGTCCCCTTCTTCTCCTGCCCCCAATCCCTCCCAGCATCAGTCTTTTCCAATGAGTCAGCTCTTTGCATGAAGTGGCCAAAGTACTGGAGTTTCAGCTTTAGCATCATTCCTTCCAAAGAAATCCCAGGGTTGATCTCCTTCAGAATGGACTGGTTGGATCTCCTTGTAGTCCAAGGGACTCTCAAGAGTCTCCTCCAACACCACAGTTCAAAAGCATCAATTCTTTGGTGCTCAGCCTTCTTCACAGTCCAACTCTAACATCCATACATGATGACTGGAAAAACCATAGCTTTGGATAGAAAGACGTTTGTTGACAAAGTAATACCTCTGCTTTTCAATATACTATCTAGCTTGGTCACCAGGGGGCTTCCCTGCCTCCAATGCGGGAGACCTGGGTTCGATCCCTGGGTTGGGAAGATCCCTGGAGAAGGAAATGGCAACCCACTCCAGTATTCTTGCCTGGAGAATCCCATGGACTGAGGAGCCTGGTGGGCTGCAGTCCATGGAGTCACAAAGAGTCGGACATGACTGAGTGACTTTACTTACTTACTTACTTACAAGGTTGGTTATAACTTTCCTTCCAAGGGGTCAACGTCTTTTAATTTCATGGCTGCAATCACCATCTGCCGTGATTTTAGAGCACACAAAAAAATGAAGTCTGACACTGTTTCCAGTGTTGCCCCATCTATTTCCCATGAAGTGATGGGACCGGATGCCATGATCTTCATTTTTCTGAATGCTGAGCTTTAAGCCAACTTTTTCGTTCTCCTCTTTCACTTTCATCAAGAAGCTTTTTAGTTCCTCTTCACTTTTTGCCATAAGAGTGGTGTCATCTGCATATCTAAGGTTATTGATATTTCTCCCAGCAATCAATTCCAGCTTGTGCTTCTTCCACACCAGGGTTTCTCATGATGTACTCTGCACAGAAGTGAAATAAGCAGGGTGACAATATACAGAGTTGACATACTCCTTTTCCTATTTGGAACCAGTCTGTTGTTCCATGTCCAGTTCTAACTGGAGCTTCCTGACCTGCTTACAGATTTCTCAAAAGGCAGGTAAGGTGGTCTGGTATTCCCATCTCTTTCAGAATTTTCCACAGTTTATTGTGATCTACACAGTCAAAGGCTTTGGCATAGTCAATAAAGCAGAAATAGGTGTTTTTCTGGAACTCTCTTGCTTTTTCCATGATCCAGCAGATGTTGGCAATTTGATCTCTGGTTCTTCTGCCTTTTCTAAAACCAGCTAGGACATTAGGGAGTTCATGGTTCACGTACTGCTGAGGCCTGGCTTGGAGAATTTTGAGCATTATGTTACTAGTATGTGAGATGAGTGAAATTGTGCAGTAGTTTGAGCATTCTTTGGCATTGCCTTTCTTTGGGATTGGAATGAAAGCTGACCTTTTCCATTCCTGTGGCCACTGCTGAGTTTTCCAAATTTGCTGGCATAGTGAGTGTAGCACTTTCACAGCATCATCTTTCAGGATTTAAAATAGCTCAACTGGAATTCCATCACCTCCACTAGCTTTGTTCGTAGTGATGCTTTCTAAGGCCCACTTGACTTCACATTCCAAGATGTCTGGCTCAAGGTGAGTGATCACACCATCATGATTATCTTGGTCGTGAAGATCTTTTTTGTACAGTTCTTCTGTGTATTCTTGCCACCTCTTCTTAATATCTTTTGCTTCTGTTAGGTCCATACCATTTCTGTCCTTTATCGAGCCCATCTTTGCATGAAGTGTTCTCTTGGAATCTCTAATTTTCTTGAAGAGATCTCTAGTCTTTCCCATTCTGTTGTTTTCCTCTGTTTCTTTGCATTTATCGCTGAGGAAGGCTTTCCTATCTCTTCTTGCTATTCTTTGGAACTCTGCATTCTGATGCTTATAGCTTTCCTTTTCTCCTTTGCTTTTCACTTCTCTTCTTTTCACAGCTATTTGTAAGGCCATCCCAGACAGCCATTTTGCTTTTTTGCATTTCTTTTCCATGGGGATGGTCTTGATCCCTGTCTCCTGTACAGTGTCACAAACCTCATTCCATAGTTCATCAGGCACTCTATCTATCAGATCTAGTCCCTTAAATCTATTTCTCACTTCCACTGTATAATCATAAGGGATTTGATTTAGGTCATACCTGAATGGTCTAGTGGTTTTCCCTACTTTCTTCAATTTGAGTCTGAATTTGGCAATAAGGAGTTCATGATCTGAGCCACAGTCAGCTCCTGGTCTTGTTTTTGCTGACTGTTTAGAGCTTCTCCATCTTTGGCTGCAAAAAATATAATCAATCTGATTTTGGTGTTGACCATCTGGTGATGTCCATGTATAGAGTCTTCTCATGTGTTGTTGGAAGAGGGTGTTTGCTATGACCAGAACATTCTCTTGGCAAAACTCTATTAGCCTTTGCACTGCTTCATTCCTTATTCCAAGGCCAAATTTGCCTGTTACTCCAGGTGTTTCTTGACTTCCTACTTTTGCATCCAGTCCCCTATAATGAAAAGGACATCTTTTTTAGGTGTTAGTTCTAAAAGGTCTTGTAGGTCTTCATAGAACTGTTCAACTTCAGCTTCTTCAGCATTACCGGTTGGGGCATAAGCTTGGATTACTGTGATGTTGAATGGTTTTCCTTGGAGACGAACAGAGATAATTCTGTCATTTTTGAGACTGTATTCAAGTACTGCATTTCAGACTCTTTTGTTGACCATGATGGCTCTCCATTTCTTTTGAGGGATTCCTGCCCGCAGTAGTAGATACAATGGTCAGCTGAGTTAAATTCACCCATTCCAGTCCATTTTAGTTCACTGATTCCTAGAATGTTGACATTCACTCTTCCCATCTCCTGATTGACCACTTTCAATTTGCCTTGATTCATGGACCTCATATTCCAGGTTCCTATGCAATATTGCTCTTTACAGCATTAGACCTTGCTTCTATCACCAGTCACATCCACAACTGGGTATTGTTTTTGCTTTGGCTCCATCCCTTCATTCTTTCTGGAGTTATTTCTCCACTGATCTCCAATAGCATATTGGGTACCTAGCGACCTGGGGAGTTCCTCTTTTGGTATTGTACATTTTGCCTTTTCATACTGTTCATAGGGTTCTCAAGGCAAGAATACTGAAGTGGTTTGCCATTCCTTTCTCCAGTGGACCACATTCTGTCAGACCTCTCCACCATGACTCGCCTGTCTTGGGTGGCCCCACAGGTCCTGGCTTAGTTTCACTGAGTTAGACTAGGCTGTGGTCCGTGTGATTAGACTGATTAGTTTTCTGTGATTATGGTTTCAGTGTGTCTGCTGTCTGATGCCTTCTCGCAACACTTACCGTCTTACTTGGGTTTCTCTTTCCTTGGATGTGGGGTTGCTCCTGAAAAGGGCCCTAGGTTGCCATATTTTGAGTTCCTGTCTTTGTGATTTTCTCTATATTGAATGACTTATTAAGCCAATTTCTAAGTTATTTCATCAGTGTTTAGTTAACAGGCACTATGTACAAAGGATTGAGGTGAAATCCAAAGATGAAAAAAAGGAGGCATTTTTATTATTTTGAGAAAGCTTGAACTCTTCTTGATTTTTCTGCCAAACCATCTATCACCCTGTGAGTCTGTTTGCTTTGGGACAAATTTTGTAAGTAGCTGGCAGGCATAGGGTAGATGGTGATAGGGACTTCTATTTTGTGTTTCTATCATGTGGCTTGGCAGTTGCCAGTCCTCTTCAAGCACTAAAATTTTTTCTCCTAGTGATCTACGGAGCTAATATACAATGGCAATTTTTATGGACTTCTAATAACTTTATGGGCAGTGGCTAGAGTGGCGTCATCATAAAGAGATTTGTCAGAAGCCATATTTTCCTCATGCCATGTAAGACCACAGTGGGCTAGGGAAAGCATAGCCAAGGAGACAATAGTTTTGTAAGCACCTACAACCATTGAAAAAACCAACTCATAGTGCATGCCGTTTTGATATTAGATTGGAAGCAACATCTCAGTAGGAGAGGGTTGTCAGTTTTCAGAGGAGCTGTAGTTGAAAATTAGAATCAGGCTGAGACATAAAGTCTTGTCAAAATGATGTAGCTTTCTTATCCATTAAAGAGCTGTCATTAGATTGTAAACTTATTGGAAATATTTATGTATTTTATGTGTGCAAGTTCGACTTATTTTCATGCTTAATTGCCTTCTATAAGTGTCTACAACATTTTAAAAGACAATTTTCATGAAAAATTATAATTTTAATTTTCTTCAGTCTCATGGGAAGATTTACTTTCTTAAACTTAAGATGTCAGGGTTCAAATATGGCAGTAATGTTGTTATGAAGGATACTGGTGCAAGCAGAAACTTGGTGATCAGATAGTCTCATTTATCAATTTAGGATCATCTATTTTAATTATTTCATGTCCAACAAATTGAAGATTCAAGGCAGTTATCTAAATGATTCAGATAAAAGTCTTAATTGGCAGTTGAAATGCAAGACAATTTGGGGGAGCATTGTTTTGCTTGCCAAGCAACTCTATTTGCTTTCTAATGAACATATGACCTTTTATTCATTGATAAATTCATTTTTCTGTTATACGTCAGACATTGGTCTTGGTGCTTGGAACATATAAATTAAAATAATAATAGTTATTTTTATGATTATTTCATTATTGTTACTATTGTCCCTAAGGGTCCCATAGTCTGTGGAAGAAACAAGAAATATATAGGTGGTTAAAGGCCTATGAGTTCCAGAAAGTACATTTAAATACTTAGAAAATAAATGGATAAAAGACTATGAAAATAGTATACATTCATCTCAGTTTTATGTATAAAATGGGAATGAGAATCACTACCATGTTATTTGCCTCACAGCAGTGTTTCAGAGAACAAGGAGATGGTGTGTATAATGAGGCTTCATCTGTTTTTCTTAAACTGCCATCAGTTAACCCTTCTAAGCTGAAGAAAATTGAATAAGTACATGAAATCAGTTAATAAGGTGAAGATTTTTGATCCTAATACTTAGTAGCAAAAGATAAAAATGCAATTTATGGTTAAGGTAAATATTCAGTTTGTGCTATAGGTTTTAGGAACCTTTCTCATGCTGCAAATGAGAAAACAAAGCCCCCAAATGACCTTCCTAAGACCATAGGATTCATTAGCAACAAAGCTAGGATTAATTCAGCTTCATGTGAGATACTTTTTAAGCCAAAGATTGATTGATTTTTAATTTTTAAATCACATGAGCCACCCTCATGCATTCCTCTCTTTTGTTGAGGTTTATATCAGCCAATCCAGCTATGTTCTTCTCAACTTTACTGCAGTCAATGAGCAGCTTCCAAGAGACTCTTCTGTCACTGGAAACTCATTCTCACTGCTGAGAGTCTTCCTTTCTATACTCCTGGGTGATCCCAGAATTCACATGTGTGACCCATTGATACTTATCCTCATAGATTGTTGATCTCAACTCTGTGTCCTTCACCTTCACTTCAGCAGCCCACTTACTCTGTCCAGCCTGGCACCTTGGACTCTTCTAGCTCACCAAGGACTCTTCTAGCTCTAAACTCTTAAACACCAAAAAGCCTTTGAACAATACAAACCTCTTTAACTCCTCTTGTTTCCAGCTCACCTGCTCTCCACATTTCCCTGGAAAATCTGCATCAAACTATTTTATTTGATCTTATTTCTTCTCTAGATCTGAGCAACTCTATTTCTATATTTGTGCTTGTTACCAGCTTGTAAAAGAGCTCCTTTTTCAGAGAAAATGAACTTCCAGCTTAAAGTATCTACTCCACAAGAAACTCTGGCTGAGAGGATTATAAATGTGCCATTTTCCTCTCAGCCCTTTCAATGCAAAAAATAAAGACCAGGAAGGAAGACTTTTTTTTTTTTTAAGAAAGAAGGAAATATTCAGTCCCTCTGAGGGCTGTGGTCAAGAGTGGGAGATCACATTTGCTCAGACAGCTCTGCAGTGCCATCTCCATAGCAAGTGACCAGGGATGCGGAAGAGTGAAGAAGGATGAGATTTTAAAAAGGATGAGTATGGGTAGATTTCAGGGGTCAGGGGTAGAACTGACACAAAGATTTCTTGGAATCAGCCACATTTAGAGAGCCATCAGGGTAAAAATGTCCACAAACAATCCCCTTAGGTTTACTGTGCAGATGAAGTGAGACAGGGCTGTGTATAGATCGGATATGCTGTATATGTCACATCTTGTTCTCAGAAGGCCATTCAAACCTTAAATAAGACGTCCTTAGTCCAGGAGATCCTGTATGAAGTAAATACAGGAATGTATTGGGGTAAGCATGTGCAAATAGAGAAGGGGGTGTATCTTGGTAATTTGCTAACTTTGAGCAGCACATTCAGTTTTTCATTCTTTCCTTCATAACAGTTGCATCCATAGCATGTGGTTCTAAATGAAAGTCCTTTGGCTATTTGATTATTCTATAGTCATTCTATAATTGTTGCTGGATACAATGAAGCAGTTTCCTCTGTTCTCTTTGGTGCTCTAACACATTATATAATTTGTACATTATGAAGGGAAGAACAAAAAGATCAGTAGACAAACTGCCAACAGTATGTTCAAGAGAAGAAACTGTTTACAGCAGCACTTAACAAGTGATTTGAGGATATCAAGACAGTGAAAACAAATTATGATAAATAATATCACTTTTTACTGTATAAATATGTATATAATACTATTTTACTTTTTGGTCAATAGATATTATTCTGTAGGTTAAAAAAGAAGACATTTTCAAATCTCTCTCTTAATTAAGTAAATGCTAGTGAGAATCTTCTCTGGACCAGGCCCTCTGCTATAGTCACGGATGCCCAGAGATAGATGAACTATAGATAATCCCTCTGTCAAGAAGTTCACCATATAATGATTACCATTCAGTACAACCATAGAAGTAGACATGAATTAGAGAGGTAACAGGCAGAAGTGTGACTAGCTTTTTAGCTTTAGGGAGATTAGGATTTAGTGACTGATTGACTATGAGTGTTAAGGAGGATGTCTAGAATGACTCTCAAGGTTTCCATTTGATACAACTAAATAGGGAAGAAAAGAGGAAACACAGATTAGGAAAACGCAAGTTTTGGACGGGTTTAGTATGAGGTAACTGCTGTTGCTAAGTCACTTCAGTTGTGTCTGACTCTGTGTGACCCCACAGAGGGCAGCCCACCAGGCTCCCCTGTCCCTGGGGTTCTCCAGGCAAGAACACTGGAATGGGCTGCCATTTCCTTCTCCAATGAGGCAACTATGGGACAATAAAGTTGAGAGATCTCATAGGCCAAATATCTGAAAAGGGAAGTAGATTTGAGATTTGTCATCAAATTGCTGTGGCTACTATCACAGAAGTAGATGAAATTGCCAACAGAGAGGATATAGAGTGCAAAGAGAAGAGCGCTAAGGGCAGAACTTCAAGAAAGGTTAAAATTAGGAAGAGGATCCAGAAAGAGAATGGAGAAGGGACAGTCAGAAAACTAGAAGGAGAAAGAGGAAGAACCAGGAAAGAGTCAGACATCCCAGAAGGCAAGGTAGGAGAAAGTTTCAAGAGAACAGTGACAAATATCACCGCACTGACAAGGAAGGAAGGGTTATGGAAATGACTCTCCATACCAGTAGCCTCCATTTCCTTGTATTTGCTTGTCAAGAATCTCTTGATTTCTAAACCCAGTGGAAGAGCAGAGGCCAGGAGGAAATGGGGATGGCAGGGGTACAGCATTATTCCCAGAGACTGAGAAGGGGAAGTGAGAGCAGGATGGTACTTAGACTGCTTCCGAGTGAAACAGTTTCTAGGGTGAGAAAGTTTTAAGCAGTTTTAAAGGATGATGGGAAAGAGTGGTAGAAAAGGAAAATTTGAAGATAACTGATGAAACAAAGTTGCTGAGGAAGCAAGACTAAATTGTGGTTGGGCCACACTCGAATGGGAGAAGACTTTCCTCTGGGTGGTAGTACTGTTAAGTTTGGGGAAGGAGAGCAAAGAAGGGGTAACCTTTGTTTTCTCAATTATTCAGGGAGGCAGATAGAAAGGGATAGGGAATAGGTCAAACATAAATAGAGTAAATTTTTAGAGGATCCACCTGTTAATGGGAACTATGAACTTCTAGTAGTATCAGTTCATGCTCTTCTGATATTCTTTCCAGTAGTGTATTGACCTTAGATACAAGGAAGGAGTCTCGGTTTTCATAGCGGTACATTATCTTGGCCACCTGCTGGCCCAATATCCAAACACCAGAATACTTCTCTAGTTAATTAAATGGGATATTAGGTGCTTACCAGAGATCATAGCCTAGAATTACACTTTACCCAACTCCTATCACAGGCCAGATGAAGAAACTGTAAATTAAAAATATCATCTAAGAGATGATTATCAACCACTTTGCATATATTAGGTTTCCAGAATACCAAATACCTGACTCTATTTACTCTTCATAAAAATTGCATTTTCTAAATTTCATTTTAATACTGTCTCTGTTTATTTCTTAATGGTCAGAACAAGAATTGGAGATGTAAATAATGTTTTTTAATTTTCACATTTTTTGCTGTTGAAGATATTATTATGTTGCTCAATGCCCCTTATATAAAACCCACTGTTAACAATTCATTTTAGATGTTAATATGATGAAATAACTTATTTCTCTTCAAGAACTGACATGTTTCATCTTAAATGGTAATGAGGGTACTGCATTTTCCCTATTGCTTACTGCCTACCAGGAAGCTCACAGCTAAATTTGATGTTCAAGCACAGAAAATGTTTAGTTTATGTGTAGATATTAGCATCTTCCACCCTACTTCAGCAGCACTACTTTATAAATTTTATAATTTCAAACCCCTCAAGTCTATTTTTAACCATTTATCATTTATTCATTATTATTTTACTTTACAATATTATATTGGTTTTGCCATCAAGTCTATTATAAGAGGAATGAGGGGATTAATACATACACATGTACATGAAAATCTTCCCTGGTGGCTCAATGGTAAAGAGGAGACGCGGGAGACGTGTTTTTGATCCCTGGGTCGGGAAGATCCCTTGGAGGAGGGCATGGCAACCCACTCCAGTATTCTTGCCTGGAGAATCCCATGGACAGAGGAGCCTGGCAGGCTGCAGTCTCTAGGGACACAAAGAGTTGAACATGACTGAAGCAACTGAGCATGCACACACATGTACATGAAAGGAACTCTAATGTAGATATAAATCCCTATTGAAGTTACCATATGTTAGGAAATAGTAATAGAGGCTGAGAGGTTTTCTTAACTGTAGAAGGTTGGGTGATTATGTTACACTCACAGCTGAGTATACTAAAGATGGAAGAAAAGTTTCTTGTGTGTTCAATGTACAGAAGAATTTTTGAGCATTGATCATGTACCAGAGGAGAATGATACTCCTTCAGATTAGTGAAAAATGCCTTCCTCTGGCTAATGGATTTTCTGCCGGCTGCTGTCTTCCTTTCTTTCAGTGTGTTCTCGGGGGTCTGCTGTGTGACTGTGTTGGGGTATTATGCCTGGTTTTGGCAGGGTGTATGTGTGGGTGAAACATTCTCTTTTCCATGATGAACACTGAGTAGGGATGCTGTGCCTCTGTGAATTTCCAACAGCTTTCCTCCTATTATTCTTAGGAAAAGGTAAATATGTTTATAAAGTGACATATGGATAGGTAGCTTGCTTTTTACTCCTTTCCTAACTTTTCCTGGTGTTCTCATAATGTGCCTACCAGACCATAGTTGCCTGGGGAGCTAAGCTGGATGTAGGATGAGACATCAAAAGACCCTATGTCTCTTAGGCCCGTTAGGAAAGACCATCATTTAATCACAGCGTAGAGTGAGGGCCTCTGCATTAATATATGGGAGGCATGACTTGCCTTTTGTTTTTGATTATATATGCTAGGTTTGAAACAATGAAAAGGAAAATTTCATTTTTCTTCTATGTTTGTACAAGCCAAAGAAGTGCTTCAGTTGAGTTCAGTCACTCAGTCCGACTTTTTGCGACCCCATGAATCACAGCACACCAGACCTCCCTGTTCATTACCATCTCCCAGAGTTCACTCAGACTCACATCCATCGAGTCCGTGATGCCATCCAGCCATCTCATCCTCTGTCATCCCCTTCTCCTCCTGCCCCTAATCCCTCCCAGCATCAGAGTCTTTTCCAATGAGTCACCTCTTTTCATGAGGTGGCCAAAGTACTGGAGTTTCAGCTTTAGCATCATTCCTTCCAAAGAAATCCCAGGGTTGATCTCCTTCAGAATGGACTAATTGGATCTCCTTGCAGTCCAAGGGACTCTCAAGAGTCTTCTCCAACACCACAGTTCAAAAGCATCAATTCTTTGGCGCTCAGCCTTCTTCACAGTCCAACTCTCACATCCTTACATGACCACAGGAAAAACTATAGCCTTGACTAGACGGACCTTAGTCAGCAAAGTAATGTCTCTGCTTTTGAATATACTATCTAGGTTGGTCGTAATTTTTCTTCTAAGGAGTAACCATCTTTTAATTTTATGGCTGCAGTCACCATCTGCAGTGATTTTGGAGCCCCCCAAAATAAAGTCTGACACTGTTTCCACTGTTTCCCCATCTATTTCCCATGAAGTGATGGGACCGGATGCCATGATCTTCGTTTTCTGAATGTTGAGCTTTAAGCCAAGTTTTTCACTCCTCTTTCACTTTCATCAAGAGGCTTTTTAGTTCCTCTTCACTTTTTGCCATAAGGGTGGTGTCATCTGCATATCTGAGGTTATTGATATATCTCCTGGCAATCTTGATTCCAGCTTGAGCTTCTTCCAGTCCAGCGTTTCTCATGATGTACTCTGCATATAAGTTAAATAAGCAGGGTGACAATATACAGCCTTGACATACTCCTTTTCCTATTTGGATCCAGTCTATTGTTCCATGTCCAGTTCTAACTGTTGCTTCCTGGCCTGCATACAGATTTCTCAAGAGGCAGTTTAGGTGTTCTGGCATTCCCATCTCTTTCAGAATTTTCAACAGTTTATGGTGATCCACACAGTCAAAGGCTTTGGCATAGTCAATAAAGCAGAAATAGATGTTTTTCTGGAACTATTTTGCTTTTTCCATGATCCAGCAGATGTTGGCATTTTGATCTCTGATTCCTCTGCCTTTTCTAAAACCAGCTGGAACATCAGGGAGTTCACAGTTCAGGTATTGCTGAAGCCTGGCTTGGAGAATTTTGAGCATTACTTTACTAGCATGTGAGATGAGTGCAATTGTATGGTAGTTTGAGCATTCTTTTGCATTGCCTTTCTTTGGAATTAGAAAGAAAACTGACATTTTCCAGCCCTGTGGCCACTGCTGAGTTTTCCAAATTTGCTGGCATATTGAGTGCAGCACTTTCACAGCATCATCTTTCAGAATTTGAAACAGCTCAACTGGAATTCCATCACCTCCACTAGCTTTGTTCGTAGTGATGCTTTCTAAGGCCCACTTAACTTCACATTCCAAGATGTCTGGCTCTAGATTAGTGATTACATTATCATGATTATCTTGGTCGTGAAGATCTTTTATGTACAGTTCTTCTATGTATTCTTGCCACCTCTTCTTAATATCTTCTGCTTCTGTTAGGTCCATACCATTTCTGTCCTTTATCGAGCCCATCTTTGCATGAAATGTTCCCTTGGTATCTCTAATTTTCTTGAAGAGATCTTTAATCTTTCTCATTCTGTTGTTTTCCTCTATTTCTTTGCATTGATCACTGAAGAAGGCTTTCTTATCTCTCCTTGCTATTCTTTGGAACTCTGCATCCAGATGCTTATATCTTTCCTTTTCTCCTTTGCTTAGTGCCTCTCTTCTTTTCACAGCTATTTGTAAGCCCTCCTCAGACAGCCATTTTGCTTTTTTGCATTTCTTTTCCATGGGGATGATCTTGATCCCTGTTTCTTGTACAATGTCACGAACCTCCATCCATAGTTCATCAGGACTCTATCTATCAGATCTAGTCCCTTAAATAGATTTCTCACTTCCACTGTATAATCATAAGGGATTTGATTTAGGTCATACCTGAATGGTCTAGTGGTTTTCCCTACTTCCTTCAATTTAAGTCTGAATTTGGTAATAAGGAGTTCATGATCTGAGCCACAGTCAGCTCCTGGTCTTGTTTTTGTTGACTGTATAGAGCTTCTCTATCTTCGGCTGTATAAAATATAATCAATCTGATTTCGGTGTTGACCATCTGGTGATGTCCATGTGTGGAGTCTTCTCTTGTGTTGTTGGAAGAGGGTGTTTGCTATGACCAGTGCATTTTCTTGGCAAAACTCTATTAGCCTTTGCCCTGCTTCATTCCTTATTCCAAGGCCAAATTTGCCTGTTACTCCAGGTGTTTCTTGACTTCCTACTTTTGCATTCCAGTCCCCTATAATATAAAAGACATCTTTTTTTTGGTGTTAGTTCTAAAAGGTCTTGTAGGTCTTCATAAAACCGTTCAACTTCAGCTTCTTCAGCGTTACTGGTTGGGGCCTAGACTTGGATAACTGTGATATTGAATGGTTTGCCTTGGAAACAAACAGAGATCATTCTGTCATTTTTGAGATTGTATTCAAGTACTGCATTTCGGACTCTTTTGTTGACCATGATGGCTACTCCATTTCTTCTGAGTGATTCCTGCCCGCAGTAGCAGATATAATGGTCATCTGAGTTAAATTCACCCATTCCAGTCCATTTTAGTTCACTGATTCCTAGAATGTTGATATTCACCCTTGCCATCTCTTGTTTGACCACTTCCAATTTGCCTTGACTCATGGACCTGACATTCCAGGTATGCAATATTGCTCTTTACAGCATTGGACCTTGCTTCTATCACCAGTCACATCCACGGCTGGGTATTGTTTTTGCTTTGGCTCCATCCCTTCATTCTTTCTGGAGTTATTTCTCCACTGATCTCTAGTAGCATATTGGGCACCTAATGACCTGGGGAGTTCCTCTTTTGGTATCCTATCATTTTGCCTCTTCATACTGTTCATGGGGTTCTCAAGACAAGAATACTGAAGTGGCTTGCCATTCCCTTCTCCAGTAGACCACATTCTGTCAGACCTCTCCACCACGACCTGCCTGTCTTGGGTTACTCTGCGGGCATGGCTTCATTTCACTGAGTTAGACAAGGCTGTGGTCCTAGTGTGATGTAGGCAATATCCTTGATCTGTCATTTTAAAAGTAAAATTTTACTTGGACAGAAGCAACTTCTTAAAAATTGAAAAAAGTGAAGTGAATGATTAATTTTTGAAGTGCTTATATTCTCCTTTTTAGTAGATTATTTTTAGGCTATTCTAGATGCAGAGGAATGCATTAGAGCAGTGCTTCTCAAACATTAGCATGTATATGAATCATCTGGAAACTTGATAAATTGCAGATTCTGATTCAATACCTGAGAGTCTGCGTTTCTACTAGGCTCTCAGGTAATGTTGATATTGCTGGTCCATTTACCACAATTGGGGTAGAACCTCTGGATGCCCCTTCTGATAATATGTATCATATGGCAATGTACTGTGATGGTTTGTGAATTATTTTCCTTCATAATCATTTGTACATGTCTCAAGGCAATACTCTGTCTTCCTGAAATGGGCAAAAAAACCACTTTTAAAATGTGGTACATATATAGAAAATTATGCTAATGATATTCATTCATTTCTTACAATCAATGCTTTTTAAATATGCATTAACTAGCCTGAAGAATTGCTGAATGTGGCATTGAAGTTAATCAAATTTCTAGTTAAATGTAAGTAATTTCTTATTAGAATACCCTGCCCCAATAGATTATATCCCTTGAATAAAGGTACATTTTTAGAGTGTGGGTTCTTTGTTTTATTGATTTAACTGATGAATCTCCAGCAATAAAACAGTGTTTACACACAGAAGACATTCTATAAATATTTGTTTAATTAAATTCAGTGGGGTCCCCTTTTCTGCCTGAAAGAGGTTTGATGATTTAAGAGCTTGCAGTTTCACTTCAGTTTTCGTCACCCCACATCAGTGTAAATGGAATAAGACAGTAGACTAATTATCCTGTTTCTAAGGACCAACAACCTTGAAAGCATTTGATTGTTACCATGTTCTTTATAAATAAGTTTTCTCTCTGTTTGTTTTTTCTTATAATAGTGGAATAAAGCAAAGAACATATCCAATTAATTGTATGTTTCTTGGGTAAATTCTTTTTTAATTTTAATTTTTACTTTATTTTGCTTTACAATACTGTATTGTTTTTGCCATACATTGACATGAATCAGCCACGGGTGTACATGAGTTCCCAATCCTGAATCCCCCTTCCACCTCCCACACCAAATCATCTTTGGATCATCCCCGTGTAACAGCCCCAAGCATCCTGTATCCTGTATCAAACATAAACTGGCGATTCATTTCTTACCTGATAGTATACATGTTTCAATGCCATTCTCCCAAATCATCCCACCCTTTCCCTCTCCCGCAGAGTCCAAAAGTGCATTCTATACATCGGTGTCTCTTTTGTTGTCCCGCATACAGGGTTATCATTACCATCTTTCTAAATTCCATATATATGTGTTAGTGTACTGTATTGGTGTTTTTCTTTCTGGCTTGCTTCGCTTTGTATAATAGGCTCCAGTTTCATCCACCTCATTAGAACTGATCCATCTTCACTGCTTTTCACTTTTCTAATTATTAAGGAAAAATCACTACATTTACTGTCAGTTAAAACCCTCAAGTTGTTATATTTTTCTCATTTTCTTCACTTTTATAAATAATAGTGTTCAGGACCAGTATACCCTGTAGTGCCCACATGCAGCTGTGTACTGAGTGGGAGGACCAGGGTTTTACTCACTTCCCCTGGCTACCCCCGTGACTCTGGATGAATCAATGCACCACTTTAAGTGTGTGGTTTCATCTATAAAGGATCAGGAATGCCTTTCTCCCAGGCCTCCTATGAGGTTCATATGAACTGATATGACGTGCTTTTGAACCTGTAAAATTTCATATAAATATAGCTAGTTGTGTTATACAATGAAAATGTGAAAGTGTTAGTCACTCAGTCATGTCTGACTGTTTGCAACCCCATGGACTGTAGCCCACCAGGCTCCTCTCTCCATGGAATTCTCCAGGCAAGAATACTGGAGTGGGCAGCCATTCCCTTCTCCAGGGAATCTTCCCAACCTAGGGATTGAACTCGGGTCTCCCACATTGCAGGCAGGTTCTTTACCATCTAAGCCACCAGGGAAGCCCATATTAGAAAATTGATTAAAAAAACATATTTAATTATTTTTGAAAAAAGATTTCTTTATTTTACTTTGGGCTGTGCTGGGTCTTCGTTGCTTAACGTGGGCTTTTCTCTAGCTGGGAAGAGTAGGGACTACTCTGGCCGTGGTGCTGGGTCTCTTGTGGAATATGGGCTCTAGGGCCCACGGCCTTCAGTAGTGGCAGCACGTGGACTCAGTCGTTGCGGCTCCCAGACTCTAGAGCGCAGGCTCAGTAGTTATAGTGCGCGGCTTATTTACTCCACAGCAGGCGTGATCTTCCCAGAACGGGGATCGGACTTGTGTCTCCTGCATGGCAGGTAGACTCTTCACCACTGAGCCACCAGGGAAGCCCTCTTAATTATTAATAACTGTCTTCTGGCCTCTGCTTTTCCCCCAAAGTTATAAGCAGTCACTTCTATTTGCCATTTATTTAGAATGATAAGAGTTTGTGTTGAAGGAAACATTTGTCTAAGTCCCCGATTTGAAAAATTAGGTAACTTAGCTGAGGTTGCACACAGAGAAAAGACTTTCGATGCAGCCCAGCTTTTGCTCTCTGTAACTCTTGAAGCATCTCCACATCATTTACCTTCATATACTCTTCCTACTGTCCAATCTTTTTCTTCTATTACCTTGAAGGGCAAATGCTAGCTTTATATCAATGAGCCAACCAGGTAATTTACTTATTCAACAAATACTGATCCTGCTAATCATCTAGTAGTTTTCTAGGCATCAGGATTCAAAAATGAGTCTAGATTGCAGAGGTTAATCAAGTTTGGTAACATCAGCAACTACCCATAAAAATTTGTCAGCTATTTTATTTACAGTAAAAAGATATTTATGAATATATATATTCTTATTATTCTACAGCAAAACATTAATGTCTATGTTTCCAGACTTTATGAATATTCTGTACTTCCTGTAATTGCTTATGGTCCAGAAGGAGAGAGAAAAATAATTATTGCCACACTGATGGAGCGTGGATGAGAAGAGGATGAGGAAAGGATGTGGAACTGTGGAACAGTTGACCTGAAAAGTGGATGCAGATGTCAGAGTGCTGAGAGTGTCAGAGTTTTTAAACTTGTCCTCCATCTGCTAATTTAGCCAAAATAGTGTGGCCCCTTTTTGCAACTTTCTACCAAAGGGTGATAAATAGGGACTTATTTTTAACTTTTCCTGCTCACTAACTTTTCTTGTCCTTTTTCCCCTCCTTGAAGCATTTGTGCTAGACTGTGACACCTTTGCAAGGAAGCCACCTTCTTGTTTGTCTGGCAAAACGTTATTAATCACACACTCTATTTACATTTTCTTAGCAATGTAAAGATTTTTACTGTGGAAAGAATTTATTACAATGCTTTGCAGCTAGAGTTGCGGCCTCTGTGGACATGTGGCCCGCCTCTCAGTGAAGCAAAGGCATATTACAAGCTGGTTTCTCAGCTGTGAAATGCCACTACTTAGGTCACATGCCTCAGTTAAAAAAACTGCCAGTAGCAACGCCTTCTTCTTGGCAGAGAGGCGTGCCACCTGTCACCCAAAGCTGCCGTCCCCTCTGGCATCATGCACGGATAACTTTGATTCACTCCTGCACATGCGAAGGTTGTGTTCTCTGCCTTTGCAGTGTATTTCTCCATGGTATTTATTTAAGTAGGATTTACTCTGGTACTCAGTGGATTGGGGATTATTGCTCATTCATACAGGGGCCAAGTCTTAATCTAGAAGAATAGCTGTAATCTTTGGGAATAGCACTTCATTAAAAATGTAAGTTGTCTTACATGTGAAAGATGTCGTGTGACAGGCATATTTCCACTTGACACCTAGCCTTGAGGCCATGCTTGGTGACATGACAAGATCCCACCTTATATTACTCCTTAATAACATACAAGAACTCCTGGAAATTGACTTTAGGGAATATTTTGGATTCACTAGAGACTTTGTCCCATAATTTTAAAGGCAAACAAAACAAGAAACATACATTCATATTCTCACAAGCAGGTAAAACACTTTTTACAGAAAGTACCTTATTTCAGATTTCCTCCAAATCTTTGTAAGTTCTGACAGGGTGTCAAGGGCCAAGTAAGTACTGGATTAATACATGTTGAATGAATAACCAAGTGGTGGTCTGTTACAAGGTAATTGAATTGGCATTTTGGGCTGGCAAGGCTTCCCAGGTGGCGTAGTGGTAAGGAACCCACCTGCCAATGCAGGAGACATAACGGATGCAGAATTAATCCCTGGGTTGGGAAGATCCCCTGGAGGAGAACACAGCAACCCACTCCATTATTCTTGCGTGCAGAATCTCATGGACAGAGGAGCCTGGCAAGCTACAATTCACAGGTTTGCAAAGAGTTGGACACGATGACTTAGCACAGCACATGATATGGGGAACCTTTGACTTCCTATTTCTCTAAGAATATATTAAAAGAAAACCAACAATGCCTTACCTTTATGAAGAGATAAAGATTCCTTCTGCCACAATAATGCCATCCTGACACAAACAACAAACTTAGTAGTTTACAACATGTTTTCTCTTGCATTTTTGAGTGGCTCAAGAAAAAAAAAAAAACTATATTAAAATGCATATCTTCCAAGCTTTTTTTGAATATAATCCCCATTTTTGTGCTATCTCTTTTTATTCCCCCTGGGTTGAATTGTATCCCTCTCAAAAATCTTGAATCTTAATGCCCAGGACCTCAGAATGTGACCTTAATTGGAGATAAGGTCTTTACAGAGATAACTAAGTTAAAGGGGATCGTTAGGGTGGGCCCTCATCCAATATGATACATGTCCTCACAAAAAGAGGAAATTTGGATCAGCAGAGAGACAAACAAACAAGGATAATGCCATGAAAAGATGAAAATAAGGTTGGGATGATGCATCCACAAATTGAGGAACATCAAAGAGTTCTGGCTAGAAAAGAGGCATGGAATAGGTTCTCCTTCAGAAGGAACAAATCCTGTTGGCATCTTGATATTGGACTTAGACTAACAGACTTCTGTTACATAAGCCACTCAGTTCATGCTTTGTTAACTCAGCCCTAAGTAACTAATACAGTTCTCAAATTATCATAAACCTGGCTTAGGACATCCTGAATGTGCCAAGAAAGATTAGTCTTTATGGTACAATTGATGTTTATCTGATTTATAGGCTTGGTTGCTTACCTTTAACCTTCCACCATCTGACTGCTGATTTCTACTCATAAACACTAATATGACTTAAATGTCTATTTTCATTGAAAAATAATAATGATGCCAGTACCATCAATTGAGCATTTATTGTGTGCCAGGCACTGTGCTATGAGTTTTATGTATATTACTTCATTTGATCCTCCCAATAATCCTGTAAGTTAGGTACTGTTATTATTCTGGAAAATTAAAAATGTTTTTCTGAGTCACACAGGTAAAAAAATGACATATACAGGGTCAGAATGAGTGTCAGTGTCATTCCAAGTGTCTGACCATGATATGATCTGTATAATAAGGCGAGATGGTCCTTAACAGGCTTAGGAACTTGGGGCTGGAGAGTGTCAGCATTTGAAGTCCTATTTAAATGAGTAAGGAAGATGTAAACAACCAGGGCCTAGACTGTATTTCCATGAGTCAGGTGATATCTTTAAAAAAAAATCATATTGTATCATATTGTATCCAACATCCCTGTACTAGTCAACCAGGAGGACCATAAAGCCCAGCCCATTACCACTTCAGAAAAGATTAAATAAATGCATTCTCAGTCTTCCTTTCTAGTCTTCTTCATCTTCTGAAATGTGTGTCTGTAGAAAGGATTATTCCACACTAAAGCTTGCTCCAGTTTGGCTTGTAGGACAGGCAGAGGAAGATATTACCAGGTGACTACATATAGATTTGCTTTAAAGCGTGCCTGATACTTTCTGAAAAACCTTCAGATTTGTAACTCCTGGAAATGATGATAAAAACACATGTCTTTTGTGTGTGTGTCCAGAAAAATCCTTCAGTTAAAAAAAAAAACAAAACAAACATACCTATATTTCTAAAAACAAGAGATATTTTTCAGTAGGCAAAGGGGAAGGATATTTTTTATTCTCTCTAGAAATTTCTAGGGCTTTAGTCCTGGGAGTTTATTACATTTTTAAATTTAATAATGCTCTGAACTGACTCATTCTCAAAAGTAGAATGTACATACTGCCAATTGATTTTCCAGTGCAGTGTTAGTTCATGTGGAATCCATCTTCTTTTGTTTGGTCCCTAGTGTGATTATGGGCACATGTTTGTGAGATTCTTGAACTGTTGTAGGAGGATTCAGGCATTAGGTGGGGTTGGACTGAATGAGCCCCCAAATGTGAGAAGCTAGGATTCTGAGTAGGGGTTCATAAAACCTATGATTGCAACAGAGCAATGTGACCCTCCATTCCTGGGAGAAGTATACTGATGACTTTGGCTTATCAATGGGACTGTTGGTGAAAGAGGAGAGTGAAAAGTTGGCTTAAAGCTCAACATTCAGAAAACGAAGATCATGGTATCTGGTCCCATCACTTCATGGGAAATAGATGGGGAAACAGTGTCAGACTTTATTTTTTGGGGCTCCAAAATCACTGCAGATGGTGACTGCAGCCATGAAATTCAAAGATGCTTACTCCTTGGAAGAAAAGTTATGACTTGGAAGAAAAGAAGGCTTCACAGTCCAACTTCACATCAATTCTTCACACAAAGAATTGATGCTTTTGAACTGTGGTGTTGGAGAAGACTCTTGAGAGTCCCTTGGACTGCAAGGAGATCCAACCAGTCCATTCTGAAGGAGATCAGCCCTGGGATTTCTGTGGAAGAAATGATGCTCAAGCTGAAACTCCAGCACTTTGGCCACCTCATGCGAAGAGTTGACTCACTGGAAAAGACTCTGATGCTGGGAGGGATTGGAGGCAGGAGGAGGAGGGGACGACCGAGGATGAGATGGCTGGATGGCATCATGGACTCGATGGACATGAGTCTGAGTGAACTCCAGGAGTTGGTAATGAACAGGGAGGCCTGGCATGCTGCGATTCATGGGGTCAGAAAGAGTCGGACACGACTGAGCGACTGAACTGAACTGATTGGCCTTTTACAATTTTGGGTCCTGTGTTTGAAACTAGTGTTCAAGCAGATGCACAATACAAAGTGTGCGTATAAAGCAGGAAGATTTGTGATTAAGAGGGAGTTTCTAGAGTTAGACAGAAATGTTTCTTTTCTCATCTCTGTCATATCTGAGCTTTGTGACTTTAGGCAAGTCACTTGAACTCTCTCACTCCTCCAATCTGTAACACTTGAGATTACAGTTGTGTTTACTTCTCATGGGATTCAATAAGACAATGACTGGCATATATTAAGAATTCAAGAAAATACATATGTATATACACACAGGCTAATAAGGCGCCTGTGTGATATGGCATATTCTACTTTGGTTAGTTTCTGTTGGGAAATACCTTTTCTCTCTTTGGAAACATGATACCTTCCAGAGTTAGCACAGAAAATATTGGTAGAGAGAAAAAGGAGGTGCCATATAATTCACCTCCCTTAACAACTTTTCATCTGGAGCATTTTGAGTGTTTAATAAGCTCATGGTAAAGCATAGTACCTTTGGAAGATGCAGCATTAAAAGCTCTTTTCAGTTATTGTATCAGAATTATCAGATATGCATCTAGGGTGGCAGAGAGAGGAGAGAGCCAGTCCTGCATAGGCAGGTGAAGGACATCACAGGTTATTTCTGTTTTAAAATTTTTATTTGGTTCTAGGAGACGGAAATGGCAACCCACTCCAGTGTTCTTGCCTGGAGAATCCTAGGGACTGGGGAGCCTGGTGGGCTGAGGTCTATGGGATCACACAGAGTCGGACATGGCTGAAGTGACTTAGCAGAAGCAGCGTGAACACATGTATAACACGCGTTTCCTGAAAACCCCTTATGATCATTTTAAATCATTGTCATGATCACTTCCTAAGCACACTTATATAATCTTGGTTTATAGAAAGTAGAGTATTCTATTCTCTACAAGGTTGAAATCTGAAATGGATGATACTAGGAAGAAAGTGGTGGGGTTCAAGTCATGTCAATAAGATCATGAGGCTGAATGTAGATATTTGTAGTTCTGATTGTAACTTTCTTGAGGGTAGCATCTATTGTATTGTTTTTGTGATTCTTATAGTACCTATTATGACTACTTGCACTAAGTTGCAAATGTTAGTAGAAATAAATTGACCTTTGTTAAGTAGCACTTGTTTCTCAGAGTTGTGAGGCTGTGAGGAAGAGATATTCTTTATTTAAATCTTAGGAAAGTAGGTAGTGATTTGGGAGCATTTTCTGTAACCCAGATATTTCTAAACATTTTATTGACTGTTGCATTCCCCTTCCTTACTATTTTTCTGGGCCATAAACTCAGCCCTTCTTCTGTTCATATGTTAAATATTTAGTTTTTGCTTAGGGCAATAGTTCTCACTGCTGGCTTTGTGTTGGAATCTTCTGGGGAGTCTTAAAACTTACAGATGCCTGACTTCACTAGCACAGGTTCTGATGGGGCCTGGAAAGCAAGTAGAGATGTACACACACACGTGTATATAAGGCCTACCATGGGACAAAGGGCCTGGGGTTAGAAAGCAAAAGGGACAAAGAGTGGGTCTGGCCCTGCAGATGGAAAGAATAAACTTGCTCTGGTGTCATCTAATATCATCTGTCCCATTCTTCCTTACATTCTGGCCACGGGCCTGCTGCCATCTTTGGATACATAAAGGGTGCCCCCTCACAGAGGCCTCGGTTTTAGCTGTTTCCTCTGGCTGGAATCCATCTAAGATCTTCTAGTGACTGGCCACTTCTTTTCATTTAGGCCTTAGTTCCAGTGTCATTTCCTCAGGAAGGCCTTCTCCATCCAATATACCACCATTCTCCTGTCACTCTCTCTCTTACTGCTTTATTTACTTGATGCTACTAACAATCTCATTTATGCAGTTGTTTACACATTTATTCCTCCTTACATACTAACAGGACACTATTTTATTTCCAGAGCCCATGGCAGTGCTGGGCATCCAAAAGTCTTGGAACATATATTTTTAAATGAATAAGTGAAAAGGTTAATGTTTAGAACAGGACTGAAAAATATGGCTAGACATTGCTGATTCACTGTAGTATCTTTTCTCCGAGGCTCAGTAACATAGTTCTCCCATCATACTTCTCCATCATCCACACTTAGCTTCAAAATAAAATCTTATTTTATATCCCTAGTTTAAAAGTAATTTTTGTATTCAGAGTATTTTAGATGAGGAAATTGAGGCTTGTCTAGGAAGCAATGTCTACTTGCCCATTCAGTCTTTCATTCATTCATTCAAAAATATTTATTAAGAATTTAGAATACAAGAAGCAAGATTCAAAATTTCCCCAGCATATGTCTAGTGCTTGGATCTTGCGCTATGCTTGGTTATAATGTTTTTCAATGTATATTTTCTGAATTTAATTCAATAGGGGCCTTAAAATGATAAACAATTACTTTATATGACATACGGCAAATGCAAGTGGAATGATCATAGTGTAGGTTATCAGCTCAGTTCAGTCACTCAGTTGTGTCCGACTCTGTGATGCCATGGACTGTAACACACCAGGCTTCCCTGTCCATCACCAACTCCTGGAGCTTACTCAAACTCATGTCCATTGAGTTGGTGATGCTATCCAACCATCTCATCCTCTGTTGTCCCCATCTCCTGCTGCCTTCAATCTTTCCCAGCATCAGGATCTTTTCCAAGGAGTCAGTTCTTTGCATCAGGTGGCCAAGGTATTGGAGTTTCAGCTTCAGCATTAGTCATCCCAATGTATATTCAGGACTGATTTCCTTCAGAATGGACTGGTTAGATCTCCTCAGAGTCCAAGGAAATTTCAAGGGTCTTCTCCAACACCACAATTTGAAAGCATCAATTCTTTGGTGCTCAGCTTTCTTTATAGTCTAACTCTCACATCCATACATGAGTACTGGAAAAACCATAGCTTTGACTAGATGGACATTTGTTGGCAATATAGAATGGAATTAAGGGATCTTAAGAGATGATCTGAAGGGATTTCAGATCATCCCTTCCAATGGCCTGATTTTGAAGATGAGGAAGTTGAAACCCAGAGATGATAATAGTTTATTTTCTATGAGTACTTGTAGGATGAATAAAAGACTGGCAGACTGACTGCTGCTCAAGGTCAAGTGTTACCTTTGTGGTGCAGCAGATATCAGAACTCACTTGTCAGTCCAGGAACCTTTCATCCACACCAGTGAACCCCAAATATGAGTTCTTAGAACCACCTGAGGTTCTAAACTTGCTGGGGATGATGTCCTATGACTTGAATTTTTATCATCCCTCTCCGCAGGTAATTCTTTTGTATAGCCAGATTTGGGGGCTGCTATATAAATCATATTATTAATACATGAATTTTCCTCACCTATACCTGCAGAGATGAAGAGGTTACACTTAATGCATGAGGAGCTTTTATAGAACATTTACAGAACTTAAAAAAATCTTCCAAAAATTTTTGCTAGCTGCACGCCATCAGTCTGAGTTGAAGCTCAATAAACCCAAGATTTGCTTCTGACATTTAATTAAATTCGACAGCTATTGAGTGTGAGGGATAGAAAAGTGAGTAAAACATGCTTCTTTAATATAGAGTCTTTAAATCCTGCTTAAACAGAGGGACAGAGGTCAGAGATTCCTGGTAATATCTTGAATTTTAGATAGTCATGATAAGTCTGCTTTCTAGCACCATGTTTTGATGGCTCATTTGTTCTGATTTACTGTTAGATGCAAGTATCAGCTTTTTACTTACTCAAACTATTATAGAATTATCCACCAGTTCTTAACTACTTAAAGTATTCTTTTACTACTGGTACCCTATGGCTGACTGGAGGAGGGATGAGAAGGAAGCACCATATTTTGTTCCTTCCATATTTTTAGATTAAACAGTAATATAATAGATTTAATTACATAATTGGTATAGCAATTATATAAAGAAGTTATTTTTCTGTGGAGGTAAAACATTCATAGCACACATCGCTTTTTCTAACTAGTTCTCACTTTCAGTGCCTTATCTTTTATCCCAAGGTATCTGTCAGCTGTAAAATATCCTATCCATAGCAGTTGCCTATATGATCTCCACAGAATGTTGGGCCTGGCATGTTTTATTTCAGGAGACATAGAAATTCATTTCTCACATTTATGGAAAAGAAGAAGAAAAGACTTTAGAGATAGTCATTAGATTCAAAGAAGCACTGGGAAATTTGGTGTACACTGGGGTACAATATATGTTTTTATATTTGTTTTTTTAATTGTCCACCAGGAGGGTTTCATAGCAAGAGTAGGACAAGGATTCAAATTCCAGAACAGTGGATAATATTCTTTCCTTACAGGCTTACTGAGACTAGGCGGTTGTAGGAAAGGGATGTCTGGGTCACTCTTAGTATTACCCATGGCTCCTTCCCTTATCTTCTGTGGCAAGAAAATGTGTGGGTGGGTGTGGAAGGCAAGTGACAGGCAGGGGTGATTGTGCTGGATGGGTGAATGGGGAGAGCTGAGCTTTGGCTATGAGAAGAGATAAGAATGGGGAGGAACAGACTTTTCTTAGACCCGAGTTAAACTTCCAATACAAGTAGGGAGCTGCCTGTCTTGTTTATGCTGTATTTTTAGAGATCAATATAGTGCCTGGCACACATCCACTATATTTCATGTAGACACATGAATGTCTATATGAATAACTGTATGCATAATTATTCCAACTATTTTGAAGTAACTGAAATTTAATAAATAGGATTGGTGATGTTTAGATTCATTTCTTGGTTCCAGCATAATACCGTGCATATAGCTGGCACATGAGGAAGTTTATGTTAAGGTCTAGCATTGATACTAATATAAAAATTATAGATTTTAATACTTTAAATACATTAGAAAGGACTGAGAACACTGACTTTTTCATTTAAAATTTTTTAAAACTTTTTTTTTTTACCACAGAAGTAGTATTTTATTATGCCTTATAAACATTGAGTGAGTAAACTTATACTTTATCTTAATGTCCTTCTCTCTTTTTTAATATAAATTTATCTATTTTAATTGAAGGTTAATTACTTTACAATATTGTATTGGTTTTGCCATACATCAACATGTATCTGCCTTGGAGAGCACTTTACAATACCGTATTGACTTTCTGCCATGCAACAATGTGAATCATACATACTTTTATATATACATATATATATATCTGTATATTCCCTCCTTCTAGAGCCTCCCTCCCAACTCCCAAGAACACTGAATTTTTTTACTTTTTAGGAAAGCATGCTTCTGTTTTCATTTTTGAGTTTTTAAAATAAATTTTCCCGAGAAAGAGAACTCATTCCATTCAAAATTAAAGATACTTCAGAATTATGATCCCCAATTCCTAACACATTAGCTTGCTTATTTCTTCTTTTGTAAACACCAACTTTTGGATTGAAACTCTAAGTAGAAACTGAATAAGACTGTGATGGAGTGCTGTGTGTTTGTGTTCATGGGTAAGCGTGCTTCATCCCTGAGAGCATATAGGGAACATGTAGAGTAATAAATGATTTCTCTCAGCAGCAGTAAAGATGGATAATCTTTGGGTTTTCATTCGTTAAACAAAATGAAACAAAAATGATGGCCAATAAAAATGGAAACACAACTGTATGAAATGCACACAGGATTGACAATGGTAAAAGAAACGCCTGTTTCATCTAGTTAGTGAGTTTTAATGATTTTTATTTATATACACAAGCTCATTAAATAAAAAGGCAGAAGAATTGAATTTAGTCAATTGCTGAATTAATTTCAAGGAAAGCAGCTAGGGGCTAATCAGTGAGAAAAACCTTCCAACTCATTAGTTATTAATACATCTACTATTTATATAAATTCAGTCTCACTCAAAACCATACAAAGAATGCTTTCAAATAATATGCTGTTGCAATTTCCCCACTTTTCTCCCCAAACCTGCTTTGTGTGTATAGTCATTGTCAGATTAAAAATCCTATTTCTTGCCTCTGTTTCATAATCGAAAAGTTGATACCTTTGGGCTTCCCTGGTGGGTCAGAGGGTAAAGCATCTGTCTTCAATGAGGGAGACCTGGCTTCCACCCCTGGGTTGGGACTATCCCCTGGAGAAGGAAATGGCAACGACTCTGGTGCTCTTGCCTGGAAAATCCCATGGAAGGAGAAGCCTGCGCTGGCTATAGTCCATGGGCTCTCAAAGAGTCGGACATGATTGAGCGACTTCACTTTCTTTCTTTCTTTTGATATGTTTGGAATGTTGTACAAGATCCCCTGGAGGTGGGCATGGCAAGCTTCTCCAGTATTTTTGCCTGGAGAATCCCCATGGACAGAGGAGCCTATGGTCTATAGGGTTGTAAAGAGTCAGACACTACTGAACAACTAAGCACAGCACGTCTTTCTATAAAATTACTAAAATATTATTTATGTTTTTATTTATTTGGCTGAATCAGATTTTTGTTGCATCATGGGATCTCTCATTGCAGTGCATGGATTCTCTAGTTGTGGCACATGGGCTTAGTTCCTCTCTGGCATGTGGAATCTTAGTTCCCCGGACCAGGGGTTGAACCTCCGTCCCCTGCATTGCAAGATGGATTCTTAACCACTGGACCAACAGGGAAGTCCCAATTAGTTATTTTTTAATTTGATTTTTAAAAGCCAACTGCATGACAGCAGGGACCACAAACTCTAAAGTCTACAGAGGACAAGTGGGTGAAGATACAGGGTGAGGTTCAGCATGTGAGAACCACGTCATCTCCAGCCAAATGAAGCTGAAGGAATATGTGGGCTGGCTGTTGCCAGATCTCTTATTTCAAGGAAAGCTGTAAACTGGCATTTCTGTCTGAAATGTCTCTATCTTTAGATTTTAGCAAATTAATTTTTTAAAACCTCATATAGACCAAATAAAGCCTAAGTATGCCTTGACTGGCTGTTTGTGACCACGGCCTTAGATGAGCAGGTTTTGTTGGACCAGCACCACCCGTAGGGCTGGGTGCTCTGGGTTCTAACAAAGTAGGAGCTGAATGTAGGGCAAGTCACTCTCGTTTTTAAAGTTAGTGGATATGGGCCAAATGATATGCAATTTAGTATCTTTTCAAGTTTCACAACATCTACAATTGTTTAAGGAGCAATAACTGATCTTCACATTCATTACCGTTTTTATTTTCACTGTGACTTGTGTGATTTCCCCAGATACTTGAAATCTGCCTGCTATTGGCCTGTCTGAGAGTTGTTTATGAACGTTTGTTGAAACTGACCAGAGAAAATACTGTCAACTTGTCTCTGAGTCTAAGCACATTGTTAGCAGAGTTGCAGAACTTGGCCATCTCCTGCGGTAGTAAACATATTAATAAGCTTTTACCAGAAGAACTGCGAACAGATGCAGTTCTTGAAAACACAGTGTCCTTGTCACATTTAGCCGTCTGTCTCCCCTAGTGAGGCAAGTCTTGCTTGCGCTGTCCTAGTAAATATGCTCCTTTTGTCATAACCAGATCACAGTTCAGGAATTCAGTAGAAACATCATGGTAACCAGTATCGTTGATACACAGATCTAAGCCCCAAGGGCAAGTACGTAATAACATAAAATGACAGGTTTTCCCCCTCTTTTCATTTTCACATAATTTCTTTTATTCTATCACATAATTCCCTGGAGCCAAAAATAAGAATAGTACATTGCCTTTGTAGTCACTGTTCAATGTGAAACTTCAAGCGGTTTAAATGTAATAAATGTACCCACACAATATCTTATGTGGTGAATTGGGAATCATCCCCAGTGTAGTGGAACAACTTAGGCACAACACTTAAGCATCTCTGTCTTTGCTGATAACTAGCTGAGTGACCTTGAAAGTTACATACCTTTCTGAGTTTCCATTTTTCATCTATAAAAAATGTTGTTTAGAAAATCCCCATCTTGTAGAATTGTGAAGATCACACAAGAAGCAATTAGATGTGAAAGTGCTTTACAAACATAAAGCACTATATGTCAGTGAGATAACATGCTAATCAATCACTATTCCTCATTGCAGCATGAGGAATAGAAGTACAAATTGAATAAAGCAGGTTGTTGTATATTGTATGCTGCAGATGTAAGTCTTGGAGATTTGGAATTAACTTCTAAATTCTCTTCTGTCATTCCCGCTTCCCTTCATTTAAAGCCATCTCTCACGTCTCAGCTGTTTAATTAGTCATTGGTTACATGGAGTCAAACTTGGCATCTTAGAGGGAAAAAAATTGTCTGTCCCTTGAAGGGCCTTAAAATATTCCGTTGGATTTATTCTTTAAAAATAGTTGTGTCCTATCTCCATTTTTTCCCCCTTCTCTCTGGACTTCTTCCAGTTTTTCTACATTAACTTTAGAATTGAGTACCTTGGGTGACTGTAATGTCACTACACTGTTATTTAGAGAAAACATTATTATCTTCTTTTCTCTTAATCTCACATCATAAACCATGTTGTGATTTTCTACCTCAATTTCTAGCCTCAATATCTGTGATTTAAAATGGTGGCATGATATTTGAGAACTGGGTGTACTAAAGTTTCCTTCATTTTAAGCGTTCAGGATATTTCTGATCTATTTTGTTTTTCCTCAAACATATACAGTACAGTAGTGTGCTGCTCTTTAGAAGACTTCTTGAAAAGCCCTGATTTGCCACATTTGCTGATTCCTGTTATGTGTATTCTCCCACTGTATCTGACATCAAGCCAATGATTTTATGTCACTGAACTTGGAGTTGGGAAGAGATGCCCAACTGGATCTCATGAGGCAGTATGAGCAGCTCCAGTCCATACCTACATAGTGTGATGAAGAACATATTAATAAACTTGGGCTTCCCACGTGGCTCAGTGGTGAAGAATCCTCCTGCTGATGCAGGAGACACAGATTTGATCCCTTAGTCTGGAAGATACCCTGGAGAAGGAAATGGCAAACCACTCTAGTATTCTTGCCTGGGAAACTGCATGGACAGAGGAACCTGGCCGACTGTAGTCCATGGGGTTGCAAGGAGTTGGATCCAACTGAGCACGCATGCAGTGATGCAATGATTAATAAACTTGGAACAGAAAATTCTAAGTAGTGTCTTATCACTAACTTATTGTCGATAAACCATACTTAATGTTTGTATGGTGTTTTATGCAGTGAATACTAAATATATTCATTATATGTCTATCCATATAATAATTCTGTATTTTAATAAAAATAAAATAAATAGATTATTAGATTTCAAGATTAACTTCACCTGATTTTTCTTTAGTTAGAGAAATTATTTATACTCACCAATCTCAATCTTTTTCTAATCTAACATCCATTATATCTTTAAAATATTTCAGAGCTTACCTTGGTCATATTCTATCATCTGTTTGCTCATGATGTGGTTCTTACTTGATCTCATAGTATACATCATTGAGAGAATTTTGCAGAAAAGCTATTTTGGTGTCATAGTTTCTGGGATGTTATATATCAGTGAATCCCCCAAACCTCTGAATGTTGTTTCATTGTTCTTTGGTAGACATTGTTGCAGGAGAAAAATCTATGGAACTTTCAATTTGATTTATTTTGAAGGTGAGCTTTTTTTCCCCCAGCCAGGATTTTTAGCATTCTTGATCTTTGAGACAACAATAAAACTTACCAGTATGTATTTAGATTGCCAAAGTTCTCATCCCATTTTGTAAACCCTCTCAGTTTCCAAGTCTCCCACTTAGTTCTGGTTTCTGTTCTCTCTTTGTGATAATTTCTTCTGTCCTGCTGTCTTCTTTGCTGGCAGGGGTTGCCGTTCTATGTCTTGCGTCTTTTACCTTTTTATTTTTTACCATTTAAAATTGATTTTTGTTCTATATTTAGGTTTGTTCACTGTGTTTAGTTTCCTACCATGCCTGTTTTACCATTTCTCCCCCATCAGTTTCTTTATGTTTTATTTGCCTGTAATCTCTTCATATTCTTTTTCCTTGGCTTAGTTCATTCTTGTTTAATAGGAATGCATGCATCCTTGCTCAGTTGCTTCAGTCATGTCTGACTCTTTGAAACCCCGTGGACTGTTACCCACCAGGCTCCTCTGTCCATGCGATTCTCCAGGCAAGGATACTGGAGTGGGTTGCCACGTCCTCCTCCATGGGTTATGAGGAATGGTATCCTTTAAAAAAATCTCATTTTAAACATCAAGTAGATTTTCTAAAACTGCTTTACATTTCTATTTTTGAGGCTCCCTACCCTCTACCATGCCTTTAGAGAATTGTTCCCTTTTTTTCCTGCACTAGAAATTTTGTTTCATGGACCCATGCTGACTATTTTTCCCGTTGCCCATCTTTGAGTGAAGCGTCTGACCAGGTCTGGTAAGTCAAGGCAACCAGCAGGCAGGACTTTTCTTAGAGCTGCTGTTGTCTGCACCTCTGCTGGCAACCTCTGTGTGCAGACCTGATACTGGAGGTCAGGCTGATTTCAGAGCAGTGGACACGCTGCTGCCACAGAGCAGGCATTCAAAGAATGCTAGTGTCTCCTCCTGGCTGTGAAAGGACTGCTCAGAATTCAGATGGAAGGGGAGTTCCTTAAAATGGAGAAGCAGAGCTTGGATCACTACTTATGCTGTTTCCTGATTCAGTCCAATCATCTTGAGAGTTTGTAGAACTTTTGACTGGATTCTAGAAGGTCATTTTATTTGTATTAACTGGTTTCCAAACTTATTAAGCACATTTTTTCTCCTCTCAGTTTGGACATTTTCTTTTAATTTTCATGGGAATTTGAGAAGGGAGCTTTCTGTTATTTTAATTTCTGATCTATATAACCTCTGTTCTCAGTTTCTACTTAGAAAAAAAGCATTGAATTTACTTCTTACCTCATATTTTGCTTATACAGTTCCATAAAGATCCATCTAGTCAAGGCTATGGTTTTTCCAGTAGTCACGTATGGATGTGAGAGTTGGACTGTGAAGAAAGCTGAGCGCTGAAGAATTGATGCTTTTGAACTGTGGTGTTGGAGAAGACTCTTGAGAGTCCCTTGGACTGCAAGGAGATCCAACCAGTCCATCCTAAAGGAAATCAGTTCTGGGTGTTCATTGGAAGGACTGATGTTGAAGCTGAAACTCCAATATTTTGGCCACCTGATGCAAAGAGCTGACTCATTTGAAAAGACCTTGATGCTGGGAAAAATTGAAGTCAGGAGGAGAAGGGGACAAGAGAGAATGAGATGGTTAGATGGCATCACTGACTCAATGGACACGAGTTTGGGTAAACTCCAGGAGTTGGTGATGGACAGGGAGGCCTGGCGTGGTGTGGTTCAGGGGTCACAAAGTCGGACACGACTGAGTGACTGGACTGAACTGAACTGATACATGATGAAGCCAGATGAGTTTTCAGAGCTATATTTTAGACTTTTATTTTAGCACAGCAACCACTTCTAAGCTACATGATCCAGCATACTCTGTATCAACCATGTGGATCCTTATGTACTTCTTATGTTGCACATTTAGGTCAAGGACAGTCATATATGCTATACTGGAATCACTGCAAAGCTTGTATTAATAGGACAAGAGTTACAGATATTGAAATAAATTGCATACTTACGTACAGTCAACTTATTATCTATGCCAAATAAGAGGTGCAATGTCACAGAAACAAACAGCAATCCAGAAATCATTTATGCGTTATTTTGAATTCATATGCATTATGACTTTTCCCTGTTTCCTATTTGCATAATTACCATTTCACCTAAACTTATATGCAAATTCACTTGGATTCTCTGAGAACATACCAATTGCAGTTGCCTAGATTAGCATGCTGGTTTTTAACCAAAGAAAAAAACAACTGAGGATATAAAATGTGAAGTGGATGATTCTCAAAATGGATAACTTGCAAATAGTTCAGAATTGGCAAGTCTGCCCCAGGAATATGTAAGAGTTCCTGGAATGATGCACAATTGTGTGTGTACATATTTTTCTATATTGGAAATACAATTAATACTAGAAATAATTATATTAATTCTATTAGTGCTGTATATTTTTGATTGTCAAATTAACAGTAGAGTTGTTACATGGTTTTCACCTAAATTCATTAAGTCTGTTTTTATAGATTAATTTAAAATAATGTAATGGTAAAGGACAGGAAAGCCTGGCATGCTGCAGTTCATGGGGTCTCAAAGAGTCAGACATGACTGAGAGACTGAACAACAGCAACAAAATTTAAAATGCTTTGATTAATTAATAGTTTAAACAATGTAAGTTTCAGCACTAAACTCTGCAAGGTTGTACCAATGCTCTATCATGCTTTATCTATTTTCAGAAAATGTTCAAACCTATGATAACATTTGAATCTCTTTTTGCTAAAATGTGATGCTTTTCCAGATTCTTACTGTATAATATCTGACTTCCTTGTTCTAGTAATTTAAAATTTCTAACAAAAGCAAAAGAGAGGGAATCAAATTTATCTTTGAAAAATTTTCTTTTTAATTATAACTATTCGGCAATTCGGAAAAGGCAATGGCACCCCACTCCAGTACTCTTGCCTGGCAAATCCCATGGACGGAGGAGCCTGGAAGGCTGCAGTCGGTCGCTGAGGGTTAGACAGAACTGAGTGACTTCACTTTCACTTTTTACTTTCATGCATTGGAGAAGACAATGGCAACCCATTCCAGTGGTCTTGCCTGGAGAATCCCAGGGACGGGGTAGCCTGGTGGGCTGCCATCTATGGGGTCGCACAGAGTCGGACACGACTGAAGTGACTCAGCAGCAGCAGCAGCAGCAGCAGCATTCGACAATTATGATATTTACAGATATTTTCTTAATATTGATCTTATACTTAACAAGTGATCGCTATCTAAGTACTAGATGACAGTCAGTGCACTGTTTTACCTTATTAAAGAGGGCTGCCAAAGTCACTAGATTGTTTTTAAGATCTGATATTTTTGTCATTAATACTTTAAAACGTTTAAAACTTTTTTAAATTTAAATTTATTTATTTTAATTGGAGGCTAATTACAATATTGTATTGGTTTTGCCATACAGCAACATGAATCTGCCACGGGTGTACACATGTTCTCCATCCTGAACTCCCCTCTCACCTCCCTCCCCATACCATCCCTCTGGGTCATCCCAGTGCACCAGCCCCAAGCATCTTGTATCCTCCGTCGAACCTAGACTGGTGATTCGTTTCTTATATGATATTACACATGTTTCAATGCGATTCTCCCAAATCATCTCACCCTCTCCCTCTCCCACAGAGTCCAAACTGTTTTAATATAAAAAAATAGACTAAGTTGCCCTTTAAGCTTGTGTTGTCTAGGAAAAGCAACTATCAGTTCTAAACTCTTCCTTAATCTCCAAATACCTACTTTAAATGCAGGAGAGAGCCTTCTTAATGTGAGTCCTGTAAAAAATGTGTTCAACATTTTTTAAAATTATCAGTTCCTTTGTTAATTTTTAAAGGTAATTTGAAGGAAAATGTAATGATTCTGTGCTGTATGGGCTCAGGCTGTGTGTGAACCACATTCATATCTAGCTGAATTTAGTGTCTCAAAGCCAGGTGATGGGGCAGCCCTTCACAATGGTAAAGCATGGTTTCTGGATCCAGGCTGCCTTTGGTCTGAATCCAGACTCTGCCCTGTACTGAATGAGTTTTTTAACCTCTTACCTTTTAAGGTAATTAGCTGACAGTTCAATGGAGGAAATGGGAACCCACTCCAGTATTCTTGCCTGAAAAATCCCATGGACAAAGGAGCCTGGTGGGCCACAGTCCATGGGGTCGCAAAGAGGCAGACACGACTGAGGACTGAGTGACTAACAACAGCAGCAATGAGATGGTGCCTGGCATACAGTGCATTGTTGTCGAGTTTGTTCCCATCATCATTATCTATTTAGCAGAAGTGAGATGCCCTATATAAATTATATAGTAAAAAGGACAATTATTGACTCATGATGATGGGCCTGGCCCCTTCAGTCTTGTGAGCAAGAGGAGAGTCAGAGTCAATCACCCCTGATCCACATGGAATGGGATTTCCAAAGTCAAGGAAGGAGTATTCCAGCAAGGAAAAGAAATGTTGGGCAGGTAGAAGCAACAAAGGTCCATTCCGTAGGTTGGAATGAAAGGTTATAGGAATCATAAAGGAGAAGAAGCAACACTAGTCGTCCCTATTATCAAAAGTATTGTTTCATGAAAGAGGAATTAGTCTTGTTCTATGTGCTTTAGGGGTCAAGAATAGGACATATGGATATTAATCACAAGACATTCTATGCCTCTAATTTAAGGGTGAAGGTCCAAACTAGAATTCTCAAAAGGAATGAACTATATTGTAAGACCCGTTGTTGGCAAAGATTTTTAAAGAGAGGTTTAAAATCTTTTGCTGAAGAAAATATTATATGTAATAGTGTATAGGAATGGAGAGATAGCAGTAAATAAATCTCTTTAATTCTATGACTTCTACAAATGTGGGACATTTAAAGAACAATCTAAAGTCTTTGAGATATTGTTCTGTTAACAATGTAGGATATTCAGTCTTTCAAATTCCCAGTGAAAATGCTGACATTTTAATTCAACATTTGATTTCTTTGAGCTATAGCTTGGATGTCATTTTGCTTTTGTCTTTCATATTTATTTATATACAGTCTAATCCTTGATAATCCATGTTTACTGGAGACAGGAAGAGTCCAGAAACATAGCTAATTCTCCAAGTCCATTCTACCTAATAATGGCAACTAGAAAATAATAAACTAGTGAATTTCTGGTGTGATACCTCTGACTCTAGCATTACTACATCTCACTGAGACAAAAATTTGATGTATTAAGTGATTTCATGTTAATTAAATAGTTAAATTTGACCATCAACAATGACAGCGAATTCTTTATAGAGAGTATCACATGAATTGGAAATTTGGCTATTTGTCTATTTATTACTCAAATGCATATTCAATATGATACATGCCTTAAATCTTCTGTGGGAGTAGGAAGTGCATAAATTAAATTTGTGCTTCATTTTAGACCTATTTAAGGCACTATTATTCAAAAGAGCTTGTAGACATATTTTGTTTTTACCTTTGTAGTACTTTGACTATAATTTAAAGAGTCAGTTACCAAGCATATGTGCCCTTTTAGAATACTAAAAATTTAGTTGAATGGAATAGAACAAATTAATAAAATGACCATTATGATTACCTAAGTAAGAGAGAGTTGTATTAGTAAGTAATCAAATATGGCTCTCAGTAAAGTTATTTTAAATTATCTTAAACTATTAAGATGACTTCAAAATAGGTTATAATTAACCTATCTACTACAAGCTCTTTTTAAAAAATTAAACTAGATTTAGATTTTCCTTATGTAGAAAAAGCCCTGTTAAATTCTTTAAAAAAATATTAGGAGGAAAACAAAACAAAACAGGATTCCAAAGATGAAGGACTTGGAAAGGGAATCCCATAAATGATTCTGCAAATAATTCTTAAAGGGCTATTAAAAGTCTATTCCTGAGACCTTACTGTTTATATTATAACATGATAAAATGACAATGAAACATGACATTTTAAATTTTAATAATAGGAAAAATGATTTATGTCTTACTTTTACTGCTTTGATTTTGCTCGTTTCTAATCATGTTATCCCAAGGTTTGAAGGCAAAAAGTGAACTTTATATATATATATTTTTAAATTTTACTGGTTTTGCCATACATCAACATGAATCTGCCACAGGTGTACACGTGTTTCCAATCCTGAACCCCCTCCCACCTATAGCTTCTTTGCAAAACAACTCTTGATTTTTGGCAGTAATTGGCTCGATTCATGAAAACTCATGGAATACTTCAGAATCTTCAACTAACTCTTTGTAGACCTCATGATGTAATAAACGATGCCATTGCATTCAATTTCTCTTTCATCCTCCTCATAAGGTTAAAATTTAAATCAATTTGCAAGATAGGGAGAGAGACCCCAAAATATGGCAAGCTGTGAGGAATGTCTATTTGGAGGTGAAATTTAGGCCAGAGCTAATCTGAAAAGTGGATAATCCGATAATCATAAATTATCTGTCTTGAAAAACATAATTGCTGTGAACCCATGGTTTAGACTACCCCGTTGAGAGTATATCTCAAATGAGAAATATCTATATCATGAATCAGAATATATTGTGTTGTAGTTAAGGCGGATAATTGGTTTGAAGATCTTGAGGTTAAAGTGCATTTTGAAAATCTAGGCTATGTTATCTTTTAAAATTTTGGTATGAAATTTTTGGTTCAAGTGGGTGTGTAGAATTTGTCTGTTTCTTGACCTTTGTGTTTTTAGGAGGCTTCTAAATTCCTAACAGTTTTTGAACTACTGAACTTATTCTTTACCATCTGAGCCACCAGGGAAACTCATTGAACTCATGGTCTTTCAATATCGGTGGGGTCCCAAACATCAAAATGACATGTAGAGTTCTGAAATACAGAGATTACTAGACTTCTTTATAGATCTACTGAAGGAGAATATCCAGAAACAGAGTTCTAAATTGTATTGTTTTTTTTTAAACTTTCCTGGTAAATATTATCACTTTTAATGTTTGGGAACCCTCGATCTTATACTATTCTTAGGACACTTGTATCTTTAACTTAGTGGTTATTTTTGGACATTTAATTAAATCTCTTTTACCAGATTGTAAGTTTCTAAACAACAATGCTTATATTGTATTACTTTAATCTGAGGTTTTAAAAAAGTCAGACACAATTGAGTGCACGTGCAAACACACACACACACACACACACACACACACCATCATCATCATCATCATCATCATCATCACCATTGCTTCTCCTCCCACCATTGTTTACTATATGCTGAATGCTATGTAAGGTGCTTTAAATGTATAAGCTCATTTATTCTTTATAACAGCTTTAAGAGGGAGGAGGAAACTGAGGACTAGGGAATTTACATACACACAGCTATAAAGTACGGGAGCTAGAATTGGAACCATCACCTCCAGAGCTCATCTTTATCTACTATGCTTTTCTGTCATAATAAACATCTCCCTCCACCCCCACAAACCTAGTAAAAGTGTCTGTTTGCTACCTTCCAGTCTCCGTGTTTGGCCCCAGGGAAACCAAGATAAATAGGATCTGACCACCCTTGCATAGCATATAATCTCAGAGAAGACCCTCAAAATACTTCTCCATCTTTGCTCTAGTGCTCTTATTTTTTTTTCTCTAACGAATTTATTCCTTAACTGTCACCTGGACCAATTTTTAAGATCGGTTAAAAATATCCTAGAAAGCTCTCATAAACTTTAAGCATAAAGAATATAAGTGAGAGACTACGTTAGGAAGAGAATGGACACATTTTGAACCATTTAATACGCATGATTTCATTTAGCAATAGCAATCTCATGGTGTGTGTTTATATAATATTTACAGGGAAAAAGCGAGACTCATAGAGGTTAAGAGATATGGTGAAGGTCACTAACTTATAAGTAGAAGTGCCAAGATTTTAATCTTGTCTGGCAGCCAAAGCATTTCTGCATTTCCTTTGGAACCATGCCCTCTCCATCTCCCATGTGGGGTGCCTGACTCTAGTCTAGCAACTACAGAAAAGGGAGAGTTCCCCAGGGGATATAAGATTTATAGAGCTGCAGCGAGTTTTGCTATTATACCAGGTAAATTAGTAGAATCTATGTGAAAGTACTTTAAAGATATAAAAGTAAGAAGTCCCAAATCAGACTTAAACTTTGTTTGGAAATCCATCCTATAAGAAATGCTGCTAAAACCTATTTGTCAATGTTTGGCAGTAGAATCCAGACCTTATTACTCATTCACAAAAGCACTTGGTTCAAATGCTTCTCTAAATGATTAGCAGGAAGGATTTATTAGCCTGAAAGCTTAAAACATAAATATTAGTTGAAAATGGCTGAACTTATACCATATAATGAAAATTAGGTAAACACTTAACTGAGGTATAATTATATGCAGCAATTATAAGTACTATAAGGAAAGGCTTGATATAAATATCTAATTTAATTCACCAAGAAACTATTGAACTATTTAACTTTATGTGGTTGGAGGAATCACCTTGCTTTTGGTGTTTCTGGGTTTTTCTTCCAAATTTGCGAGTCATTCTCTTTGTTTATGCTGTTCATGCTCATCCTGATCTGCTTCTTTGCATCCAGGTTATTATTACATTGATGGGAAATTCTTGGGCTCTGTCCATGTGATTATTATTCAAAGGTCACTTTAAGTACAGTCTTCATTATTTTTAAAGAGAATTACTTTTAATATACTTCTGTTAGATGGCTTCCATCTTAGTCCTTCTCTTCACTGTAGTGCTTTGGCAGTACCCTGAATAGCTACCCATCACCCCCATGTTCTTCCCTGTGGCAGAAAGAAGGGATTTTATACTCTGCTTATTTTCTGGGAGAAGAAATTTCAAATAGAGGTCTACCTAGAAATGGACCTCATGTTCATGCATGACTATGAATGTCACATGACTTCATGTTTAATATTGCTGCAGATCTTCATTCTCTTAGGTATTCTGGAGCTTTGGTCTTTTATTATATTTTTTCTAAAATCATTTGGACTTAAAGCAAGACCTTTTGGAAAAGGTAGCATGATTTCTTTAAGAGAAATGGAGCATTATTAAGATCTGTTTTTTTCTCCCAGTCCTCTCATGTCAGGTTCCCAGGAAGCAAACTCTCAGATGGAGATTAGTCTGCAGGAAGCTTATTAGGAATGCTTTTGAATCCACATCTATGAGGGAAAGTGAAGAAAGGAAACAGGATTGGGTGGAGGGTGTGATGCAGTAACACCAAAGCTTCAGTCAACAGGACAGGGAACTCTGCAGGTTTGATGTTGTACCCATCAGAGGCATATTCAGTTAGGCTGAGGGCCTTGGCCTTCATACCTCCACATTGTCATTAGTTGCAAGCTGCCCTTGGCATTGACCTTTGAGTAAGGGAAATCTTTCAGTGAAGGCAGTTCTGGAAAAGGCTGACAGCTGAGTGCTGTCTCGGTAGCTGAGGAATAAATTCGTCATTGCTAAAGATGGGATCTTGGCAGCACAATGCAACGTCCATGACACTAGTATTTAATGAAGAGGAAATGATGACATACATTAAACCAATCTTTCTCAGCGTTTTCAAGATCATTCTACCTCCTATTCAATATAGAACCTGACTCTGATATATCTGAAAGAGATGTAGTGTAGCTCTCAGTTAATTATCTGCATACCTTGCATATTCCCACTGGACACAAGTATATTCTGAGCCCTGGTATTCATTAAGAGGTCCTTCTTTTCTTTTGCTTTCCTTCTGTCATAAATTTCCTTCCCAGCCCTCCCTGTGTAGGAGTCTGAACAATGACATATCCTGATATTTTTGAGAAATATCAGGATAAAATCTGCACAGTTGTATTGTCATATCCCTTTCTCCTTTTGTGTCATTCTATAATATCCTGCACAGTGCCAGGACCATACCCGGTGCTCCTAAAACATCTCGTGATTGATGTGAAAAGGAAGAACCAATAGATCATATTTGTTTTTACTTTCAAAAGTTTCAACAAGGGTTTTAATCATAAACAAAGAAAATGAATAAACAGAACCCCAATTTTCTTTTTTGATCCTGAAAAACATTGAATTGGCATTAATTCTGAGGTCAGACAGCATATATAGCTCTCAGATACATATCACACAAGAATTTATGTTGAAATACGGGGTTTCTAACTTGTAGTAGATAGAGAAAGGAAAAGTTCATGTGGGGGAAAGAAAATTAATTCTCAAGCAAAAGACAGTGTTAAGGGATCAAAGGAGGAATTGATGACAAAAGCAGAAACTCTTTACAAATTTTGGAACATCCTTGATATATTCACCAATGAGCATGCATTGAGCTTTTATGATATGCTGGGTCATATGCTAGGTGCCTGGGATACAAGGATGAATAAGGAATGCTTCCTACTGTCAAGCAACTTGCAGACTGGTCGTGATGTACTGAGAAGATGTGCAAAGAGTCTCAGTGGCCCCCAGTATATGTAGGTCCAAATATTTGCTCCCTTAGGTGATACTCCTCTAACTCTCCAACCTAACACTCTATCCCTCTTTGAGATTAATATTATAGGTTAATAATATACCTATAGAGTAAATGCAATCATATATTATTAATAATTATGCTTACATATCTCAGGTGTGTTTATTAGGCCTGGGGATATTTATTACTGTGATTGGAGGGACTTAGGAGAAATTGATGGATCTGTAAGGGGAGAAGATCAACTGCCTGTGTGTCAAACTATGCTAATTTGTTGACCTTGGAGGCTAAAAGTGGGTATCTGGCACTAAAACTTAAGAAGTCAAAGTATTTTTAATGTGGGTTAGAACATTATAGAGCAGGAGTCCCCAACCTCTGGGCTGTGGACTGACACCTGTCTGCACAGTCTTAATCTTCCCGTACTACCCTGGAAAAATTGTCTTCTACAAAACCAGTTCCTGGTGCTAAAAGACTGTGGACCACTGTTAAAGTGGCTTAGATGATAACATTTTATTTTATTTTTATTTTTATTTATTTTTTTTGACGATAACATTTTAAAGTATTCTTTCTTATAAAGGGAAACTTGCACTTTTGAGTACAATGTGGTGTAAAATATATGGAATGAGGATAAGGGTCAAAATGCTACACCATTTATTAGTTATGTGAACAACCGTGTTGTTAAACTTTACTTTTCATTTGTGTTTGGGGCTAATACTTGACCTATTTATATAATAGCATCAAAGGACACAACCGATATAAATACACTATAAAGCATAATCAAAATGTAGTAAATTATTATAAACTATAATTTCATAGGCTATAAACTATCAAATATGACCTAAGAAATTTAGAAGTCATTGTAGGTTGTTCCCTACAAAACTGGAAATGATAAGGGAAAAAGCAACTAAAAAGCCTTATGAGTATTATCAATAATAATTTTAAATGGCCATAAGGATATCTAGAAAGGTGCTGGAAAAAAATAACTACAACTGAGCAAAACCTTGTGTATATGTACCTGGAAAGATAAAACTCTAGCATTGAATTTTGAGGAAAAAACAAATGTCTGTGGACCACAAATATAACAAGCCATGAAGACAATCAAGTGTACATAGAGGCATCTATATACAGAGTGGGTAGAAACACTGCTATTATTTATTCTTCAAAACTTGATGGTTAATACAATCTACAAATGAAAATCTGTAAAAATCACAAAGATTAAGGATTGCATGGATATTTCAGCATTATTAGAATACTGGATTTGGGAAGCAGCTATCCTTTGAAGTTTGAAAAAGGTGCTGAGATAAAAAGATGAAAGTTCTACTTCGCCCAAGAGGTCATTATCTTGAAAGGGCATATATGCTGAAGATGGGTGGGGTGAGAAGTGTGTGGCCAGATCATCTCACATGCTTTCTTATCTTCTCTAGTGTGGGGTTAGAGTGGGAGTGACAAGATTTTGCAACTTGATCTTCTAAAGGCGAGAGTTTCCCCGTTTCTATGTGTTTGTTCAGTACCTTTCTAGTTACCTGATTTGTTCTAGGTGGAGATTAAGAGGTGAGTAATGGGGTCCCCATTGTGAGGCTCTTGTGCTCACTTATGTCTCAACCCTCAGACATCTCCAGGGCCTGAGAAGGGGCAGGGTTATCAGGAACCCCTTGAATTCAGGGCTGTTGGTCTGAGATACCCAGAGACCAGGACATCTTTTAATGAATGAACCAGTCAGTCATGGGACATTTTGTGACCATTTCCCCTGTGCCCATGGCTATTCTCACCTTTTACTGAGTACAGTTAGCCACTTCCTGGCAGGTTTCTTTTTAATAAAATTGTTTGTAGATGTTGGTGTCAAAGTAATATTGCCCAATGAGCCTTATTCTTTTTAAACATTTTCTCGGAATATAGTTGGTTTACAATGGTATGTTAGCTGCTTCTGCACAGCAAAGTGACTACGCTGCCTGTTTACATGGATCCCTTCTTTTTGGATTTCCGCCCCATTTAGGTCACGGAGCACTGAGTAGAGTTACCTGTGCTATATAGAAGGTTCTCATTAGTTATGTTTTATACATAGTATCAATGGTATATTATATGTCAGTCCCAATCTCCCAATTCATTCCACCCCTTCTTCCTTCCCTTGATATCTGTACGTTTGCTCTCTACAGCTGTGTTTCTATTTCTGCTTAGCAAATAAGGTTATATATACCATTTTTCTCATTCCACATATATTCAGTAACATGCAATACTTGTTTTTCTCTATCTTACTTCAGCCTGTATGACAGTCGCTAGGTCCATCCACATCTCTGCAAATGGTGCAGTTTCATTCCTTTTTATGTAACAAGCCTTATTCTTAATTCATTTTGGCTCCTTTTGCTTTTGGCTGTAATTACTTGGGTTTCTCTCTTTAATAAGTAGCAACAATGTTTTATTGAATAGTTCAGAGTAATAAATCTAACAAATATTCCACAGAAAATGCCTATTTACTTTCACATAACAGTTTAATGACATTAAACCTCGGTTCTATGGCAAGTAGAGAGCTCTGAAATACCTGCCCAAATTATCAATAATCAGGGACTGTGGCAGCTTAGGGAAAAAAAGTTTCGTGCCAAGTAACCAGCATTTTAATTTATAGAAACTATAATTTGCTTTTCATCCTATGTCTCTTCTATGTAATTTACCCTTTTATCATTCAAATAAGGATCTGTTTTCCAGAGTTTTTGTCTTATAGAACTATATGATCATATTTCCTCAAATTGGATTCCATATATCACAGTGCTTTGATTGGTTCCTTCTAGTGTTCTGTATGGAAGAAATATTAGATGTTAGCCATTTTACATTGTTGCCCTCATTAACAAAGCAATACCATAGCACATTCCATTATGAAAAAGCCCAATGTTAGACTCTAAAATGAAAGAGGCACAAATATTTCTCCTAATTTATTTAACAAAGATTCTTTGATTACCTTCTCTGTGTCAGGCACTATGCTAGGTCCTGGGAATATATCAGTGAACAAAATTCTCTGGCCTGAGAGAGCTGATTCCCTATTGGAAAAAGACACAAAAAGTGGTAAATAGCTAATTATATAATATTTTCAAAGCTAAGTGCTTTGAAACTATAGAATGAGGTTACAGTGATGTGGAGAACCAGAGTGGGCTAGGTCTTAAATACAGTGGTCAAGGTAGGCTACACTGAGAAGATAATATCTGCAGAAAGAATTGGAGGTGAGTGTATTAGTTCCCTGTGGCTGCTATAACAAAATATCACACATTTAAGGCTTAAAACCACCGAAGTTTATTGTCTCACTGCTCTGGAGGCTAGAAAAAGTTCTAAATCCTTGTGTTGATAGGGCCACACTCCCTCTGAAACCAGGTTACAGACATCTGTCATGTTGAATTATGTCCCACTTTAATGATTTCATTTTAACTGGATTATATCTGCAAAGACCTGATTTCCAAATAAGACTACATTCACAGATACCAGGGAATAGGACTTCAATATGTCCTTTTGAAGGACATGATTCAATCCATAGCAGTGAGCTAATCAGCCATGCAGATATTTGTCTTGAGTTTTGGGTCCAATACAAAGGCCCTGAACAGGGAATGTAACTGCTGTATTTGAGAAACAAGAAGGAGGCCTTTTTTTTTTTTTTTTTTTTTTGGTACACAGTGAGCAAGAGGGAGAGTAGAAGGGAGTGATATCAGAGAAGAACCAGGGGACAGCCCATGAGAGGCTTTGTGAGTCATTAGTGGGGCTTGTATTTTGATTTTTAAGTTTTTTTTTTTTTGCCTTTTTAAGAAAGAAAATTCCTGGAGGATAATTGCTTTACAACATTGTGCTGGTTTCTGCTGTACATCAACCTGAATCAGCCATATGTCCCCTCCCTCTCGAACCTCCCTCCCATATCTCACTACATGCCACCCCTCTAGGTTGTCACAGAATGCTAAGTGGAGCTTTCTGTGTCACACAGAAAATTCTCACTGGATATCTATTTTACCAGCTCATGCAAATCAATATCAGGAAAGCAAACAACCCAATCAGAAAATGGGCAGAAGACCTAAACAGACATTTCTCCAAAGAAGACATACAGATGGGACTTGGCTTTTTGATGCAGGTGAAATTGAGAACTTGGGGATTTTATTTTCATTTTAAAAGTCCACTCTGGCAACTGTATCGAGAACAAATTTCAGAGGCAGAGGAGGATGCTGGGAATCTGAATAGAAGCCTATTGCAATATTCCAGGTGAAACAAAATGTTGACTTGGATCAGGGTGGCAGCAGTGGAAGTGGCAAAGAGTTGCTGGATTCTTGGTATTTTTGAAAGGTACAGCCCAAGGATTTCCAGGTAGTTTGGATATGAGTGTGAGAAAGAAGACTCAGGGATGACTCCAAGTATTTGAGCGTGGGTACAAATAGCTGAGAAATGAAGACAAGTGACTAAAAGCAAAGGAGAGAGGGAAAGATATACCCAACTGAATGCAGAGTTTCAGAGAATAATGAGAGATAAGAAAGCTTTCTTAAGTGAACAATGCAAAGAAATAGAGGAAAACAATAGAATGGGAAAGACTGGGAGTTGGGAGGGGGCTTCGACATTGGGAGATCGTGGACACCTGTGGCTGATTCATGTCAATGTATGGCAAAACCAATACAGTATTGTAAAGTAGAATAAAGTATTAAAAAAAAAGAAAATTAGAGATATAGAGGGAACATTTCATGCAAAGATTGACACAATAAAGGACAGCAATGGCAAAGACCTAACAGAAGCAGAAGAGGTTAAGAGGAGATGGTGAGAGTACACAGAAGAGCTATACAAAAAGGTCCTGATGACTCAGATAACCAGGAGGGTGTGATCACTCGCCTAGAGTCAGACATTCTGGAGCATGACATCAAGTGGGCCTTAGGAAGCATTACTACAAACAAAGCTAGTGGAGGTGATGAAATTCTAGTTAAAGAGTTTAAAATCCTAAAAGATGTTTCTGTTAAAGTGCTGCACTCCATATGCCAGCAAATTTGGGAAACTCTTTCAACAGTGGCCACAGGACTGGAAAAGGTCAGTTTTCATTCCAGTCCCAAAGAAGGCAATGCCAAAGAATATTGAAACTACCTCATATGCTAGCAAGATAATACTCAAAATCTTTCAAGCTAGGCTTCAAAAGTGCATAAACCAAGAACATTTAGAGATACAAGATGGATTTAGAAAAATTGGAGGAACCAGAGATCAAATTGCCAACATCCATTGGGTCAGTGAAATACAAGGGAATTCAAGAAAACCATCTACTTCTGCTTTTGACTACACGAAAGCCTTTGACTGTGTGGATCACAACAAACTGTAGAATAGTCTAAGAAATGGGAATACTAGACCACCTTTTTGCCTCCTGAGAAGTCTGTATGCACATCAAGAAGCAACAGAACAGGACATGGAGCAATGGACTGGTTCAAAATTGGGAAAGAATATACCAAGTCTTGTCACCCTGCTTATTTTATTTTGTATTGTCACACTGTTTATTTAACTTTATGCAGAGTGCATCATGTGAAATGCCAGGCTTGATGAATCACAAGCTAGAATCAAGATTGCTGGGAGAAATATCAACAACCTCAGATATGCAGATGATACCACTCTAATAGCAGAAGGTGAAGAGGAACTAAAGAGCCTCTTGCTGAGGGTGAAAGAGGACAATGAAAAAGCTGGCTTAAAACTAGTGTTCAGAAAGCTAAGATCATGGCATCTGGTCCCATCACTTCATGGCAAAGAGATGGACAAAAAGTGGAAACAGTGACAGATTTTATATTCTTGGGCTCCAAAATCACTGTGGATGGTGATTCCAGCCACAAAATTAAAAGATGCGTCCTCCTTGAAAGAAGAGGTATGACAAACTTAGACAGCATGTTAAAAAGCAAAGACATCATTTTGCTGACAAAGGCTCATATAGTCAAAGCTATGGTTTTTCCAGCAGTCATGTTTGGAGGCGAGAGTTGGATCATAAAGAAGGTTGAGCACTGAAGAATTGATGCTTTCAAATTATGGTGCTGGAGAAGACTCCTAAGAGTTCCTTGGACAGCAAGATCTAACGAGTCAATCCTAAAGGAAATCAACCCCAAATATTCACTGGAAGGACTAATACTGAAGCTGAAACTCCAGTCCTTTGGCTACTGACTCATTGGAAAACACCCTGATGCTGGGAAAGATTGAGGGCAAGAGAAGGGGGCAAAGAGGATGAGATGGTTGGATAGCATCACTGACTCAATGGACATGAGCTTGAGTAAACGCTGGGAGATGGGGAAGGACAAGGAAGCTTAGTGTGCTTCAGTCCAACTGGTTGCAAAGAGTTGGACATGACTTAGCAAGTGAACAACAACAAATTGGAAGAATGAAGTTTGGAGGCAGAATTAGAGGCTCAGTTTAGGTCATGTAATGCGTTTTCAACACTAGAGTGGAGTTAGTGCAGTGAGTAGTATATAAAAGTTTGGAGCTCGTGGGAGAGACTGACAGAGAGTTGCTTCTTGGCAGATGGTCTCTGTATAAATTGGAATGTAACACTTCGTCTGGACAGCAGAGCTCTGGACCAGGCATTTCAGCCTCCACCTTCTCATCTGCCTGGGAGAGTCAGGGATTGTTAATGATGTATATATTGCTTCGAGAATGATATCCACCAGGCTGTTTCATCCTTCTTGTCTTCATAGGAGAGCCAGGTTCTGATTTTTCATTCCTATAAGACAGAATGACCTTGGACAAGGTGGAAAGTGGGAAAGGCAGGGAGAGAAAGAAACTGGTATTTTTTCCTAGGGACGCAGGGGTCTATTATTTACTAGCCTTGCTCGGTGGTGAGAGGTTCTTGGTTGGAAGCCAGGACCCTCCCCATGGATTGGGGATTAGTTTGATATGCAATATTTTGTTTGTTTTAACCTGCCAATGATACACACAGTTCCATATACTTTCATTTTAAAATTTATGAGAGATCCTTACTGGTTATTTACAAACTGTTAGACTATTAGATTTTGATAGTAAACTTTAAACAAGAGCATTTCAAGGATTATTGAGAATTCTAACTCAGTATTCTGATAAGAAGTGTGATAGCTGCTCAACACTTGGCATGCTTACAAAGCCTTTTTGTATAAGTCCTCACAAGAATTATTAGACTTACTGCAGATTTCAAAAGGAACCTTTGCTATTAGTGTAATATCAGTCTTGTCCTGAGTTGGTCATGCTTGTCAATTGCTATTCTTTTGGCATTGTGATTAAAGATGACCCATAATTTACCTTTCTCATTTTCTTTTTTTTCCTTTTTAAAAAATTTAAATTTATTTATTTTAATTGGAGGCTAATTACTTTAGACACAGATGTATAGCACAGTCTTTTGGACTCTGTGGGAGGGGGAGAGTGTGGGATGATTTGGGAGAATGGCATTGAAACATGTATAATAACTTTCTCATTTTCAATCAAGTTTACTATGGCTTTTGTGACTGAAGCCATAATATGGAGTAAATGATACATATTTAAAATAAAAATATGTGAGACCTAATTTTCCAATAGCTAGACTTGAAGATACTGAGCATTGTGATTTAAATAAAATTATGAATTATCCATACTGCCATGGCTAAGGCATGCACAAACAGGTGCACACAATACATCTAGACCTTTCATATTTTACTTGAATAGTGGCCCTTTATGAGGATACAGGAGACAGAAGGAGATAGAACAGCACGATATTCTACTTCCACCCAAGTGAGTTTTAGTCTGTTATTTCTCTGCTCCAGAGGCTAATCTTATCCATTCCTCTTCCTGCACTGGCCTCCTCACCTTACTTTTTTTTTTTTAAAGTATTTTATTTATTTTTTATTGAAGGATAATTGCTTTAAACGACCCAATCAAAACATGGGCCAAAGAACTAAATAGACATTTCTCCATCCATACAGATGGCTAACAAACACATGAAAAGATTCTCAACATCACTCACCCTTCTTTTCCATCTCCTCAATCGCTGTGGCTCCAGTTAAGCCCTCAGGAGACAGGAAATTTCTACAGCACAAAGGTGACTTTAGGAAGCAAAATGGTGCAGTAGAATGAACATTGTCTGGATTGGGCATCAGAGATATCAATAGATATTTACTGAATTTCAGAAGGGCTATAAATAATAGCCAATTATTCTCTGCTTACAGAAATTAGAAAATGAATGTCATCTCTAAATAATGAAGGGGCAAAAATCTAGCTTCACCTAAATTCTTACCTGGAAATTTAGAGGAACTCCTTTCACCTTCAAAACTTGTTTCTAGATTAACTGGCTCATTTTTTATATCCACAGGGATTTACTGAATGCCTTCATGTACCAGGCACTGGTTAGGGCACAGAGCTAATTCTCCACTTCATTTGGCAGAAGAACTTGAGTTGAGGTCAAGACAAGAATGAGTGACTCAGTGTTTGCTGTGCTGATCAGAGGAGCCAGACCAGCAGTAGATAAAGACAGCCAGGAAAAGAGCAAATACTAAGCTGAGGGTCAAAGAGTGGGGGAGAAACTGCAGATAGACAGAGGTATTCCATATTAAAATGAGAGCAAGTTTTGCTTTAATTCCTTCAACAAAGCAGATACTAGTTTCATTGACACATTCAACAAAATATAACAAATGAACATTATTAGGAAAAAGATTGCCCTTTTTGGGGGTTTGGTTTGTTACAAAAAGAGTAGGCATTGTCAGCAAAAATTTTACACAAGCTGGAAATGTTTCCTAGTGTTTAGTGTAAAATCACATCTGAAGCATCTTCATTATTAATCAGGTTGAGATCTGCTAGTGCGATGGAAGATGAAAGACAGGATTTTTGTTGCTAAATTCTTTTCCTGTGCCATGTCTGAACTAGCTTCTTTATGCGTTGTTTCTGATGGCAGTCTGAAAGACCTCCAGATGAATAACTCACTTGAGATAGCAGCTGTGGAAATACATTGTTTAAAAAATGAAAGATCTGGCTGTTCAGCACAAGTGCTAACCACGACCGGCATTTGGATATGTGTCAGTTCAGCCGATGTCTGCTGGGAGTCATTGATAGTCCGAAAATGCTGGGACAGAGTATCAAAGAAAATGAATAGAATGTATTTATCACCATACTACTGGTATGAATTGTGGATGCAGAAATAAAGATTTATGTTATCACTCAATTTAATACCCTTGACGAAGTGTGGGGCAAATTATCTTATTTATTACGATTTATGTTTTGCAGTATTTAAAAACTACTTTAGCAAGAACTCAAGAAATTAATATTGTCGGAGCACTTTAATAATCCCAGTCCCATATCTCATTTCATAGAGCTTTCCTTACGGTTCTAAGAGCATAGTACATGTGTGCTCATTTGCTCAGTTGCATCCAACTCTTTGTGACTGTAGCCCATCAGGTTCCTCTGTCCAAGGGATTTTCCAGACAAGAATACTGGAGCAGGTTGCCACTTCCTTCTCTAGGGGATCTTCCTGACCCAGGGATCCAACCTGTGTCTGCTGAACTGGCTGGCGGATTCTTTACCAGTGTGCCATCTGGGAAGCCCAAGAACATGGTACCCCAGCATTATCACAGACGTTGCACGGAAACACTTGCTGCAGAGTTCTTTTGTTGGATATCACAAACTGAGGCGAGTTTTGCTTTAAAAGCAACACTTCATTCAGGGTCTTGGATATGAGATTTGTGCAACTTGGAGGTTGTGGGCGGGAGAGAAAGGCACTCTGTGAATAAAATGGGAGAGAAGTCAGGGGAGAAAGAAGAAAGAAGGCAAACTCCTCTGAGGAAAAGCCTCAGAATTGGTCTTCCTTACTGAAGCAGATTGTTGGATGAGTTTTCCTGTTTGTTTTTAAATTGTTGAACCTTTATAACAAACACTCCCATTATCAAAACTTACTATCTTCTTCCAACACTCAAAAAATAATACATTTTTAGCTATATAGGAGGAAACTAAGGCATAGGTAAAGAGACTGTCCAAGCCCACACTCTCTTGTCCTTTTGTATGAAAGGACTCAAGTGCCAAAGACATTGAACATGTCTTTTCATTTTAAGCAATCAATAAAGCCATGTCTCCTTGATCGTGATGATACATAACACTGATAGCTCATGGATCATCAGAAATGAAAACCAGACTGATGTCATTCTTTAAAGCCAGGAGTTCAGAGGAACTATCAGTTGGAATTTTTGTTTTCATTGCCTGTTGGTACACATCCATCAAATCTCTTCAAAGCTTTGGAGAGATTAAGAGGTGACTCAAGGTGGTGAAACAGAGACCTGGATTTCACTCTGTACTGTTTTCATTCTCTTCAGTGAAAATGAAGCTTGAGAGATTCTCATAAGTCTTCTTCAGAGATTTGCCACTGTGACAATGTGTAATTGTGAAAGGACAACGACACTGGCTGAATGTCACCAATAAAGTCAGTAAATATGTGATTTTGGAGGCTCAAAGAACTGCAATATCTTCAAGAAACTTTTGCAGAGACAGAGTTATCGCTTCCACTGGCGGTGGTGATTTTATTTTGTTAATATGTACCAGGAACTGATATTGAGATCAGTGTAGCAGTCAATTTACTATTTTATATATTTTGCTAACATAAATTTTTGTATATACTTTCATGTGGGTAGGGTGATGATACATTGACCATTAAGAGATTACTTTTCTTTCTTCTGAGTATATAAGCTTCTGGCTACACTGCTTCAAATAAGGAAAGATAAAAAACACAGAAGCAAATACATTAAATCTTACCTTTTGTGTTTCAAAAGCCTGGGTCCTGGGGGCGGGAATGGAGACACAGAATATAGAATTACACATGATGCAGGGAGAGCCAGTTCTTCATTCCTGAAACTAGAAAAGGTCTTAGTTTATGAGAGAAGGGATAAAGCTACAAGGTAAACATAAGAGTTGGATGTTGAAGGTTCCTGAAAAAGACCCTCAGAGAAAGGCATGGCAACCCACTCCAGTATTCTTGCCTGGAGAACCCTGTAGACAGAGGAGCCTGGTGGCTGTAATCCACAGGGTCACAAAGAGTTGGACATGACTGAAGCGACTTAGCAACCTACCATACTCCCCTGGGCTAAATCTGCAGCCTTTAGATAGTATTCAGGGAATCAGAGCATTCTGGTCTTGGTGGGGTTTGAGAGAATGGGGTGGGGCACAGGAGATGGAAGGGAGAAGGGGAATTCGGGCAGCAGGACTATCTTTGTGCAGTCCCAACTGTGGCTTGGAAGCCAGTGGTAAAGAATCTGCCTGCCAGTTCAGGAGGCATGAAAGATGTGGCTTTGATCCTTGGGTCGGAAATTCCATGGACAGAAGAGCCTGATGGGCCACAGTCCATGGGGTTGCAAAGAGTCAGACCACACACAGACAACTGTGGCTTGGAAGCAACAGAGTAGAAACGGCTGTATGGTGTTCAGGCATACAGGGGTAAGACAGTTTCATAGTTCACTACCCCAGGGAGAATGAGGAGCACTTTGTTATCTCTCTGCTCCTCAGGAGCACGGAACTACCTTACCTATTCTCACCAAATTTCCCACCATCTTCAGTGGAGTGAGAGCACTAAAGGTTCGCTAAGTGTCCAGGAGGAATGGCTGGGGATGACTGGGAGAGCAGCGCCGGAGGGGCCTTGCTCTTGGTAGTAGTGAAGGCTGATGCAGTGGCCTCCTATGAGAGTAGACGACTGAAGGCCAGGCTGAACAATGTCCATCTTGGCAAAGCATCATTTAAAACACACTGAGTTACTAAAGTGCTTTGAAATAAAGGAGCGTCATGACTGTAGCCTACTCACGAATGGTTGGTGTAGGAATAGGAAGATGGTAAAGCAATTGTGATGAAATATTAACATTTGGGGGAATCTGAGGGGGTCTACAGAATTTACTAGTGTATTCTATATATTTGAAATTCTTTCAAAATAAAAAATGAGAGATAGAGAGGAAGCGGGGGAGATGAGAGGGAGAATGAGAACCAAGAAATAAAAAAAAATTAAAGCTTGCAGAGAGGTCTGGGTTGTGTTAAAGGCATGCAGTAAAACATTTATTCAAAAATAGTAGCCCTGAAGTACAGAATTAGTGATGACTGGGAGCCACCTCTTTACTCTGAAAAGAGAAAAGACAGAGCAGGCTTTTAGAAGCTTGAGGACACACAGGGGCAAGAGTTGAAGAAGAGTGTTAATTTCTTTTAAGTTGAAGTTAATATAAAGTGAACTGAATGTGACCTGAGGCAGCTCATAATTTGCAGAAAGATAAGGTTTATAAAACTTGAATTTTTCTGTGAGTTAGATAAGTGTCAAATTTCTGATTTTGCCTAGAGGCACTTATTTAAAATTAAATTAGTGTCATTATTTATTATTGAATTCAGTGATGAAATGTGTAAGTTTTACATAATGTTGAGCACTGTGTTCCAGGTGTTGTAGGGGCTATAATGAGCACGGTAGAATTGTAGTTATAAAGGTATGATATTTTCAAGGTGTTTGTGAGTCTTCAGGATATATACACACGATTGTGGAATGACAGAATTTAGGAATTATTGTACAAAGCATATAGGTAAAATATTAAGACAGGACAAAAAAATTATTTTTATTGGGGAGCAAGGAAAGGTCATATGGAAGAAGTAAGCTTTTAGCTAGATTTTGAAGGATCAGTAGGATTTTGGTGAATAGAGATGGGATGTTAAGAGTAGCCCCTATGAGAAGATGAATATAAGCTAAGGTACAGACACAAGTAAGGGTTCTGAGTACTGGGTGGATGGGTGGTCTACACAGTGCTACTCTGGGTAGGTGTGGTGGAGTATGGCCTTCCCCGGTGGCTCAAATGGTAAAGAATCTGCCTGCGAGGCAGGAAACCCAGGTTTGACCCTTGGATTGGGAAGATCCCCTGGAGAAGGGAATGGAAACCCACTCCAGTGTCCTTGCCTGGAGAATTCCATGGACAGAGGAGGCTGACGGGCTAGAGTCCATGGGGTCACAAAGAGCTGGGCACGACTGAGCAGCTAACACTGACTGGCTGGCTGATGGTGGCATATGCAGGTATATAGGCAGATTGGGACATGCTCCAGAGGGGCCCGATTCTTCAAAAGAATTCAGTGGTTCCCATTTTTTAAACATTTAATTTCTTTTTCCATCTGGAGGTTGTTTTGATACCTGTTTTGAAGTAGAATCCTTTGTAATACTCTATCTCTGCCTCTCCCTTACTAAATCTCTTGTCTTAAATTTTCATTAAATGATTATCTTTGCTTCCTTCCTTTCTCTATCCCCTATACATCTAGTAAAACACTGAATTCTATCATATGCTATAAACTCTATCAATATACTGTAAATATACAGTAATCAATATACTGTAAAGTCATCAGGTATTTCTATTTTCTCTATCATTATTGTCAACACTTCAAGACATAATCATCTGCTACCTGAATTACTTGAACAATTTCTCCAGCAATCTTCTAGCTAGTCACGGCATCTACCTCTTCCCCTTCTGATCCATTTTAAAATGGAAAATCGGATCAAGTCATCTGTCTGCTTAAAATTCTTCAGTAGTTTCCCAGTGCCCTCATATAAAGTTCAGAATCTGTAATATATCACACAGAGTCTTGCATAATTTGATTCCTGCCTACCCTTTAAGATTCATTTCTTACCAGTCTCATTATTCTCTGTGTTCCCGTCACAGAGAGCCTCTTTCTGCTCACTACGCCCTTCTTCATGCCGGGACAACTCGTTATCTGCTGCTTCAGATCTCAGCTTGTGAGCCACTTTCTCATGGCAGCTTCCTTGGATGCCTGAATATTAGTTGGTTCATCCTTTAAAACATTCTCCTAGTACCCTACTCATCTCCTTAACCATGTGTCTAATTACTTACCTTATAATAGTCTTCCCCACTAGACTATAATCTCAGCAAGGCAGAACCTAGCTTGTTTTCTCTTCCCAATATCCTGAGTGATTCCTGATACAGGCAGGTGAGACAGATATATCCACTGGCTGATCAAACCCTTCCTTTCCCCGATTGATTTATGATGTATTCTTTGTCATATGTGAACGTATTTAAAGTCCCTTTCTCAGCTGTTCTATTCCATTGATCTTGATTTCTCCCCCATCTATCATCTCTCTATCTCCTATTTATCATCATTCATCTTCTTTCAGTGACATTACTACCATTTAACTGTGACAGCTTTTAAATGTTTTGATGTCATTTTAAAAGTAAAAATTCACAAACCTATTCCTTCCTGGTTATCTATTTTTCTAGATTAGACTAAGAACCCTTACAGTTCTGACTGAGATTATGCAAAATTGGATTTTAGAAACTTTTAAAATAGTGTCAATACTTTGCAATGCTTTTCCCATGCAAAGCATGATAAGCTTGTCTATTTAGTCATTTTTTTCAAGTCTCTAAGTAATATTTGCATTTATTGTTTGTGAAAAACCTGGAAGAAAATAAAGTGCATGTTTATTTAGTATCTGGACAGAAAATAATTTTCCAAACATTAAAGCAATAGAAGAGCTAACAATGGAAAAAGTTGATTGATACAACTCTAACAGTGAAAGCAGGAGTGTATGTGTAAACACATTATAAAAAAGATTAAAAGACAAGTGGGAAACTGGGGGATAATTGCAATAGAGATGCCAAATGGCTTCTATCCTTACCAAATAAGAAATGACACCAATTGCTATGAAAAACATTAGTTTTTCAAGAAAAATAGACAAAGAACTTGAGCAATTTTCAGAAAAGGAACTTAAAATGTCATAGATATTCTTTTAAAGTAATTTTATTACTGACATGTCACTGTTTGCCTCAGCTCTTTTTAGATTACATGTAAGACTCTTTGCTTGAATGATACCTACCAGGTATTTAAAGTAACTAAATCCTTTGTTAAATATAGGTTACAGGCTTTAAATTTTTATTTAAATATCTTCTCAGTGCTTTTCTATTTAGGTATGTAGGGAAATAGGTAAAAGTGGCATTTTCTATATTTTGTGTGTGCTTACTCTCTCAGTCATGCCTGACTCTTGCGACCCCATAGGCTGTAGCCCACCAGGCTCCTCTGTCCAAGGGATTCTCCAGGCAAGAATACTGGAGCGGGTTGCCATTTCCTTCTCCAGGGGATCTTCCCGACACAGGAATCAAACCCAGGTCCCCTGCATTGCAGGCAAATTCTTTACCAACTGAGCTACAAGGGAAGCCCCTTTTTCCTATATTTCATAGAGAGAGAAGAAAGATCTTGGTACTTAATTGACTGTAGACATGAATAAACCAGTGTCCTTTTCAGTGTATGTTGATTTCAAATGTTTTTATTAGCATTTTTTAATTGTCATTAATCCAGATGTTATGCTTTTATTGGCTTTGAGGAATAAGGACCTGAGTTTTCTTGGATAATTTCTCTCATTATATACTTTAAAACTGAGAATGATATTTGATGTAACTGCTGAAAATTATTGTGGAATTGGTGAGTTTATTTAGCAAAAATTGACAAAGTTATTACTTTTGCTGTCACAGTCTACATTCTGGGGATACAAAAATGGAAGACTGTGCCAGCCATCAAAACAGTACTGGAGTGTGTGAATGGTATCTCTTGCTTTGTATGATAGGTGATATATATTACGTTTGAAGAAGCCAACACATAATACTCCTCTTCTCTTTCTGGTTAAGGAATTATTAAGAAGGAATCCAAGAGATAGTAATCAAATCTTCACTTTTCTTTCTGTTAAGGCTAAGGTAGAGTATTTGGCTCAACCTTTGGCAATAATGAGTTACAGAAATTCTGATTTGCCATTCCTCCCCACCAGTATCCCACTGAATTGAACCCATCCATCTAAAACTACAGCTTTCTCCCTGAAGGACAAAACTTGTCCCAATTAACTTACAATACAACTGTGTCCCTATGGCAGACTATTCTGTAGGAAAAAGGGGCTGAGAGCTGCACAAGCTCCATCTTCTCCAAACTACTAATCAGAGAGTAATCGTCCTACCTTGGAAAGAGGACTGAGAAAGGGCCAGGTACTGTTGTCACCCAAGGAGTACAGTTTTCTCTCTTATTGTTGTTCAGTTGCTAAGTTGTGTCCGACTCTTTGCAATCCCATGGACTGCAGCATGCCAGGCTTTCCTGTCCTTCACCATCTCCCAGAGTTTGCTCAAACTTATGTCTATTGAGTCGGTGTTACCATCCAGCCAATTCATCCTCTGTTGCCCTCTTTCTTCCTGCCCTCAATCTTTCCCAATATCATGGTCTTTCCCAATGAGTCAGTTTGTTACATCAGGTGGCCAAAGGATTGAAGTTTCAGCTTCAGCATCAGTCCTTACAATGAATATTCAGGATTGATTTCCTTTAGGATTGACTGGTGTGATCTCCTTTCTGTCCAAAGGACTTTCAAGAGTCTTTTCCAGCACCATAGTTCAAAAGCATCTGTTCTTTGGTGCTCAGTCCACTTTCTGGTCCAACTCTCACATTTGTACATGACTACTGGAAGAACCACACAGCTTTGACTAGACAGACCTTTGCTGGCAAAAGTATGTCTCTGCTTTTAATATGCTGCCTAGGTTCGTCACTGCTTTTCTTCCAAGGTACAAGCATCTTTTAATTTCATGGCTGCAGCTACTGTCTGCAGTGATTTTGGAGCCCAAGAAAATAAAATCTGCCACTGTTTTTATTTTTCCCCCATTTATTTGCCATGAAGTTATGGGATTGGATGCCATGATCATAGTTTTTTGAATGTTGAGTTTTAAGCCAACTCTTGTATACATATATAAAAAGTAGGAGATAAGCACTACCTCTAACTCTGCTCCAGCTTTTTGTTTTCTCAGTCTGTTGAGTTTAATACCCAAGCCTGTGGTCTTTAGGAGTGTGACTGTTCTCCTCAATGGGAAGAGATCATAAATCTATCCTACTCTTACGTTATGGAAATCTACCTACAACACCATCACTCTTCCGAGTCTGTCTTTTTGAGACCACTGGTGGGCAGTGTAGATGTGAAGTGGATCAGAACAGCTCATCAGTTGAATTACTTCTAAGACCTTGCTGCCCTCTAGGACTGCAATTCCTTGTTCTAATTCCCAACCCAAATTATGTCTAGTCTTGTAATCAAGGTAATTCCCTGGAAGTTACTCAGGGAGAGCAAATGGCAACAAAAAGGTGCTCTGATAATATTACAATGGTAGTGTAAAAATGTATCCAGATGTGGAGCTCCCCTCTTTTACTGAATTCACATGCCAAAGAGATAAAAATCACCTTGTTTTTGTCTGAAACATTAAGGTTCACAAATTTTAAGCCAAAGTCTAAAGGAATTAATTTTCAAAAATCATGTCACCCATTTTCTGTTTACGTTCAGTCTCAGGTAGAGGCATCTATTCCACAGTCCAGATAGAATTGGTTTCCTTTCATTGTCTGCAGCTTGAGCTGTCTAGTATTGGAATGATAAGGTCCTTTCATGCACGTGTGTGTGTGTGTGTGTGTGTATGTGTGTGTTCTATGAACTTTGTCACATGTGTAGTTGTTTGTAGCACCACCTTAATCAAAATATGGGACTGTTTTCATTTTCATCATCATAAAGATCTCTCATGCTGCCCCTTTATAGTCATACCCACACTCTTCACCTGCATCATCTCTAGTCCCTGGCAACTACTAGCCTGTTTCGTATCTTTGTAATTTTGTCATTTTGAGAATGTTGTATCAGAAGAATCATACAGCATGAGAATTTTTAGTGTTGAAGTTTTTCCACCAAGCATAATGCTCTTGTAATCCATTAAAGTTGTTGTATGTGTCAAGAGTTTATTCCTTTTTATTGCTGAGTAGTATTCTACTGCTACTATGACTGCTCCTAAGTCGCTTCAGTCATGTCCGAGTATTCTATGCATAGATATATACAATTTGTTTAAACATCCTCACTGAAGGATATTTGAATTGTTTTCAGTTCTTGGATATTACATATAAAGTTTCTGTGAGCATTTGTATGCATATTTTTGTGTGGACAATTTCTCTAGAATAAGTACCTAGAAATACTATTGTTGGATCATAGGATATATAACTGTTTTGATTTTTTTAAGACAGTGCTAAACCATTTTCCACTTGCACCAGAAATGTATAAGAGCTACATCTTCTCTCCATCTTTACCGGTATTTGGTATTGTCAATTTTTTAAAAAAATTAGCTCTCCAGATATATGTGCAGTAATAACTCCTTAGAGTTTTTATTTATGCTTGCGTAAAGGCTAGTGATGTTGAACAGCTTCTTATCTGCTTGTTTTTCACATGTATATCCTCTTCAATATGTCTCTTCATGTTTTTCAGCCCATTTTCAAATTGTTTTATCTTACTGTTGAGTTTTGAGAGCTTTGAGTCCTTTGTCAGATATGTGGTCATGTGCCTCATTTTTAAAGTTCAGTAAATAAACACTTGACATTACAAGACCAAGCCCCAAAAGAAGAAATTTAAAAACAAGCAAAAACTGGAGTTACTAGAAGTGTAGGGTGTTAGTCACTCAGTCGTGTCCAACTCTTTGTGACCCCATGAACTATAGCCTCCCAGGCTCCTCTGTCCATGGAATTCTCCAGGCAAGAATACTGAGCCATTCCCTTCTCCAGGGATCTTCCCGACCTAGGGATTGAACCTGGGTCTCCTTCCTTGCAGGCAGATTTTTTTTCCATCTGAACCACCTGGGAAGCCCATAGAACTATAATCCCAAGCTAGATAATGCTTCCAGAACCTAGTGTTTCGTCTAATGAAGATTCCTTCTAATGTGGCCAAAGGTCATAACAGGAATTTCATGATGTTGGGGAAAAGATCAGCAGAGGCAAGTGTATTTTAAGTCTTGCCAGGATATCAGTGTATGCCAGTGGTCCAGTTACCATGATACATAAATTTGAACTGAACTGGAGGCATGTGTTCATCAAGATGTTAGTTTGGAAATGTGTATTTGCTATAACCAGGGAGAAAATTCACTTATATATGAGCAGGCTTGCTTTTACAGCGGCTGCCGCTGCTTCTAGCTATAAAAGAGGCCTATGAAACCGACTCCCTAAGAGAAATTTCCCCGTATTCCCACATCTGTTTCTTTCTTGGCTGACACCTTAGGAAAATTTATTTCTTCTAAAAGCTGAGCCTTAAAGGGAGTCCATGGAGAGGGGTGGATTTATTGTTTTATGAATTTATTTAAATTATTCAAGTTGCTTGCATTTGCCTTTCTCATTCAATACCACCTTTGGAAGTCTATCATATCAAGTGATATACATTTATTCTTCACAAAGACTGCATAATATTCACTGGTGTAAACATATGGTAATTTACATATTCTTCCTTATTCTACGTGATTGATTTCTGTGGAAGCAGAGATGGCATTCTTGGTGTTCAAACCTTTGTATAATCCCCTCCCCTTGAATGTGTAGAGGACTGATGACTTGCATCTAACCCACAGAGTATGGAAAGGTGATGGGTGTCACTCTGGTGACTGTTACTTTATATAAGACTGTCTCAGTAGCACCTCCCCTCAAGAGACTCTTCTGGCTTGGTGAAGCGGCCACGTTGGAGAGGCCCATTTCATACAGAACTGAAGGCCTCCTACAAACAGGTGACCCTTGAGAGATGAGGGCAGGGTCTAGCCCAGAACCAGCAAGAAGCCAGAGATGTCACTCTTACAGTCACAAGGAAATTAATTCTACCAATAAACTGAATGAGACTGAAAATAAAACTCTACCCCCAGTCAAACCACCACATGACAATGCAGCCTAGATGACAGCTTGATCAAAACTTCATAAAACCCTGAGGAGAGGACCCAGTTAAGCTGGACCTTGAGTTCTGATACAAAAATGTATGTTGTTTTGAGTCATTAAATTTGTGCTAGTTTGTTACCTAGTAATAGGAAAACCATAGAACTTTTCCTCCTGTGACTTTCTTTATTTCTTTCTTTCTGACTGGAAGTAATGCTTAATAAATATCTATATATTTATGGTTTTATTTTATAGGATTGATTTTGTCCGGGAGTATGATTGCTTTTTATGTTTTTTAATTAAAAATATGCCTGATTTTGTTCTGAAGAAGGTATAACAATTTACACTTCACCAGCAATGTGAAAGAGCGTATCTTTTCCTTTAATCTTATTAGTAATAAGTTTATAATCCTTTCCCATTTGATAGGTATAAACAGATCTTTCATGGTTACATTAATTTACATTTCAGTGCCAATTAGTGAGTTTGAACATATTTTCATGTTTCCTCATCATTAGGGTTAGCTCTTCTGTGAATTTCTCTTTCATATTCTTTGCCAGTTTTCTCCTCTTGGTATATTTTTGGCTCCATTTTATTTTGTAATAGGTCTTTGTGTATTATAATATTAATGTTTAATTTTGTATGTTGCAGATTTTTAAAAACTCTAGTCTATTCTCTGTTGACTTTGCTTATTAGAGAATTTTCATGATAAAATTTAACATTTTTGCTGAAAGATATTTTTCTTTTATTAATAACTGCTGAGACTCCAATTTTGCCTTAGGAGATCCATTCCCTTATTTCACCCACCCAGCCCAAAAGATATTTATGATTTTAGGACTTTGTCTAGAATTTCTTTTGTGTGACTTCCCTGGTGGCTCAGACAGCAAAATGTCTTCCTACAATGCGGGAGACCCAGGTTTGATCCCTGGGTTGGGAAGATCCCCTGGAGAAGGAAATGGCAACCCACTCCAGTACTCTTGCCTGGAAAATCCCATGGATGGAGAAAGGTTGATTTATTTTCTTTAGGGTTTGTATCTAGTTGTATTAGAAAAATACAAATTGCCAAGAAACTCAAGAAAAGTTAGAAAACTTGCATAAACTATCACAAAAGACATTCAGTTCAGTTCAGTTGCTCAGTCGTGTCCGACTCTTTGTGACCCCATGAACCGTAGCAAACCAGGCCTCACTGTCCACCACTAACTCCTGTAGTTTACCCAAACCCATGTCCATTGAGTCGGTGATGCCATCCAACTATCTCATCCTCTGTCATCCCCTTCTCCTCCTGCCCCCAGTCTTTCCCAGCATCAGGGTCTTTGCCAATGAGTCAGATATTTGCATCAGGTGGCCAAAGTTTTAGAGTTTCAGCTTGAACATCAGTCCTTCCAAATAACATCCACAACTGATTTCCTTTAGGATGGACTAGTTGAAACTCCTTGCAGTTCAAGGGTCTCTTAAGATTCTTCTCCAACACCACAGTTCAAAAGCATCAATTCTTCTGCACTCAGCTTTCTTTATAGTCCAACTCTCACATCCATACATGATCACTGGAAAAACCATAGCCTTGACTGGACAGACCTTTATTGGCAAAGTAATGTCTCTGCTTTTGAATATGCTGTCTGGGTTGGTCATAACTTTCCTTCCAAGGAGTAAATGTCTTTTAACTTCATGGCTGCAATCACCATCTGCAGTGTTTTCGGAGTCCCCCAAAATAAGGTCTGCCACTGTTTCCCCGTCTATTTGCCATGAAGTAATAGGACCAGATGCCATGATCTTTGTTTTCTGAATGTTGAACTTTAAGCCAACTTTTTTACTCTCCACTTTCACTTTCATCAAGAGGCTCTTTAGTTCTTCTTCACTTTCTGCCATAAGGGTGGTGTCATCTGCATATCTCAGGTGATTGATATTTCTCCTGGCAATCTTGATCCCAGCTTGTGCTTCTCCCAGCCCATCGTTTCTCATGATGTACTCTGCATATAAGTTAAATAAGTAGGGTGACAATATACAGCCTTGATGTACTCCTTTTCTTACTTGGAACCAGTCTATAGTTCCATGTCCAGTTCTAACTTGCTTCCTGACCTGTATACATATTTCTCAAGAGGCAAGTCAGGTGGTCTGGTATTCTCATCTCTTTTAGAATTTTCCAGTTTATTGTGATCCACACAGTCAAAGGCTATGGCATAGTCAATAAAGCAGAAATAGTTGTTTTTTCTGGAACTCTCTTGCATTTTCAATGATCCAGCACACGCTGGCAATTTGATCTCTGGTTCCTCTGCCTTTTCTAAAACCAGCTTGAACATCTGGAAGTTCACAGTTCACTTATTGCTGAAGCTTGGCATAGAGAATTTTAAGCATCATTTTACTAGAATGTGCTGCTGCTGCTAAGTCACTTCAGTAGTGTCCAACTCTGTGCAACCCATAGATGGCATCTCAAGAGGCTCCCCTGTCCCTGGGATGAGACAAATGCAATTGTGTGGTAGTTTGAGCATTCTGTGGCATTGCCTTTCTTTGGGGTTGAAAAAATTTTTAAATATACTTTTGAAAAGCCCCAGTGGATTTATAGCTATATTTTTCAGTTCAGTTCAGTCACTCAGTCGTATCTGACTCTTTGCGACCCCATGAATCGCAGCACGCCAGGCATCCCTGTCCATCACCAACTCCCGGAGTTCTCTAAGACTCACATCCATGGAGTCAGTGATACCATCCAGCCATCTCATCCTCGGTCGTCCCCTTCTCCTTCTGCCCCCAATCCCTCCCAGCATCAGAGTCTTTTCCAATCAGTCAACTCTGCATGATGTAGCGAACGTACTGGGGTTTCGCTTTAGCATCATTCCATCCAAAGAAATCCTAGGGCTGATCTCCTTCAGAATGGACTGGTTGGATCTCCTTGCAGTCCAAGGGACTCTCAAGAGTCTTCTCCAACACCACAGTTCAAAAGCATCAATTATTCTGTGCTCAGCCTTCTTCACAGTCCAGCTATCACATCCATACATGACCACAGGAAAAACTATATCCTTGACTAGACGGACCTTTGTTGGCAAAGTAATGTCTCTGCTTTTGAATGTACTATCTAGGTTGGTCATAACTTTTCTCCCAAGGAGTAAGCGTCTTTTAATTTCATGGCTGCAGTCACCATCTGCAGTGATTTAGGAGCCCCAAAATATAAAGTCTGACACTGTTTCCACTGTTTCCCCATCTATTTCCCATGAAGTGATGGGACCGGATGCCATGATCTTCATTTTCTGAATGTTGAACTTTAAGCCAACTTTTTTACTCTCTACTTTCACTTTAATCAAGAGGCTTTTAGTTCCTCTTCACTTTCTGCCATAAGGGTGGTGTCATCTGCATATCTGAGGTGATTGATATTTCTCCCAGCAATCTTGATTCCAGCTTGTGTTTCTCCCAGCCCAGCGTTTCTCATGATGTACTCTGCATATAAGTTAAATAAGTAAGGTGACAATATACAACCTTGATGTACTCCTTTTCCTACTTGGAAACAGTCTGTTGTTCCATGTCCAGTTCTAACTGCTGCTTCCTGACCTGCATACAGATTTCTCAAGAGGCAGGTCAGGTGGTCTGGTATTCACATCTCTTTCAGAATTTTCGACAGTTTATTGTGATCTACACAGTCAAAGGCTTTGGCATAGTCAATAAAGCAGAAATAGATGTTTTTCTGGAACTCTCTTGCTTTTTGCATGATCCAGCACATGTTGGCAATTTGATCTCTTGTTTCTCTGCCTTTTCTAAAGCCAGCTTGAACATCAGGAAGTTCACGTATTGCTGAAGCCTGGCTTGCAGAATTTTGAGAATTACTTTACTAGCATGTGAAATGAGTGCAATTGTGCGGTAGTTTGAGCATTCCTTGGCACTGCCTTTCTTTGGAATTGGAATGAAAACTGAACATTTCCAGCCTTGTGGCCACTGCTGAGTTTTCCAAATTTGCTGGCATATTGAGTGCAGCACTTTCACAGCATCATCTTTCAGGATTTGAAACAGCTCAATTGGAATTCCATCACCTCCATTAGCTTTGTTCATAGTGATACTTTCCAAGGCCCACTTGACTTCACATTCCAGGATGCCTGGCTCTAGATTAGTGAGCACACCATCATGAATATCTTGGTCGTGAAGATTTTTTTTGTACAGTTCTTCTGTGTATTCTTGCCACCTCTTCTTAATATCTTCTGCTTCTGTTAGGTCCATACCATTTCTGTTCTTTATCGAGCCCATCTTTGCATGAAATGTTCCCTTGATATCTCTAATTTTCTTGAAGAGATCTCTAGTCTTTCCCATTCTGTTCTTTTCCTTTATTCTTTGCATTATCTCTTTGTGCTATTCTCTGGAACCCTGCATTCAGATGCTTATATCTTTCCTTTTCTCCTTTGCTTTTCACCTCTCTTCTTTTCACAACTATTTGTAAGGCCTCCCCAGACAGCCATTTTGCTTTTTGCCTTTCTTTTCCATGGGGATGGTCTTGATCCCTGTCTCCTGTACAATGTCACGAACTTCATTCCATAGTTCATCAGGCACTCTATCTATAAGCTCTAGTCCCTTAAATCTATTTCTCACTTCCACTGTATAATCATAAGGAATTTGATTTAGGTCATACCTGAATGGTCTAGCAGTTTTCCCTACTTTCTTCAATTTGAGTCTGAATTTGGTAATAAGGAGTTCATGATCTGAGCCACAGTCAGCTCCAGGTCTTGTTTTTGTTAACTGTATATAGCTTTGATTTTGGTGTTGACCATCTGGTGATGTCCATGTGTAGAGTCCTCTTGTGTTGTTGGAAGAGGGTGTTTGCTATGATCAGTGCATTTTCTTGGCAAAACTCTATTAGTCTTTGCCCTGCTTCACTCCGCATTCTAAGACCAAATTTGTCTGTTACTCCAGGTGTTTCTTGACTTCCTACTTTTGCATTCCAGTGTCCTATAATGAAAAGAACATCTGTCTTTTGGGTGTTAGTTCTAAAAGGTCTTGTAGGTCTTCATAAAACCATTCAGCTTCTTCAGTGTCACTGGTTAGGGCATAGACTTGGATAACTCTGATACTGAATGGTTTTCCTTGGAAACGAACAGAGATCATTCTGTCGTTTTTGAGATTGCATCCAAGTACTGCATTTTGGACTCTTTTGTTGACCACTGATGGCTACTCCATTTCTTCTGAGGGATTCCTGCTCGTAGTAGTAGATATAATGGTCATCTGAGTTAAATTCACCCATTCCAGTCCATTTTAGTTCACTGATTTCTATAATGTCGACATTCACTCTTGCCATCTCTTGTTTGACCACTTCCAATTTGCCTTGACATTCCCGGTTCCTATGCAATATTGCTCTTTACAGCATTGGACCTTGCTTCTATCACCAGTCACACTCACAACTGGGTATTGTTTTTGCTTTGGCTCCATCCCTTCATTCTTTTTGGAGTTATTTCTCCACTGATCTCCAGTAGCATATTGGGCACCTACCTACCTGGGGAGTTCCTCTTTCAGTATCCTATTTTTGCCTTTTCATACTGTTCATGGGGTTCTCAAGGCCAGAATACTGAAGTGGCTTGCCATTCCCTTCTCCAGTGGACCACGTTCTGTCAGCCCTCTCCACCATGACCCGCCCATCTTGGGTTGTCCCACAGGCATGGCTTGGTTTCATTGAGTTAAACAAGGCTGTGATCCTAGTGTGATTATATTGACTAGTTTTCTGTGAGTATGGTTTCAGTGTGTCTGCCCTGTGATCCCCTCTTGCAACGCTTACCATCTTACTTGGGTTTCTCTTACCTTGGGTGTGGGATATCTCTTCACGGCTGCTCCAGCAAAGCACAGCCGCTGCTCCTTACCTTAACTGCTTGTAAATGACAGATAATACCGATGTGACTTAAAACTTTAATAGTCAAATTATGGTCCTAGTACCAGCAATATTTACATCATCTAGGGATTCATTATTAATTAATGTGAAGTCTCAGCTACCACTTTGACCTAGTGAATCGGAATTTACATTTTAACAATATTCTACATGATATATACATACATTCGTGTTTGATAGGCACTGATTTAAATCATTGCTAGTGGTAGAAGATTTGGAAAGCTTTTTCTAAGTTTTTAAAATTGTTGTCATAGAGTTCCATGCAGTGTTCACTTTATATTCTATTGCTTCTGCAGCCCTCAATGTTTCCTTTCTTCATCCACACCTTGACTTTTTTTTTTAATTTCCCTAAGTTATGCTATAATAGGTTTATCAATTCTAATGGTCTTTTAAAAAGAGCCATCATTTTTTATTCTGCCACTGTGTTTTCTCATTAATTTCAGCTTTCAGCTAAACTAGTTCTATTTCCTGTTGGTCAATTTTTGTCTAATTATAAATAAATGATGTTCTCTTTCTTTCTTTTGGCATAATGAAGGCACATAATTTTATTCTTTCCTTTGTGTATAGCTTTTTCTGTGCTCTTTAGGTCAAAATTTTCTTCTTCCTTTTCTTTTTTCCCCCTCTTTTATCTAAATGTAATCTTGAAGTATGATTTTTAACTTCTAAGTACACAAAATATCTTTATGTAACATGCTTGTTTTATTAGTAGACGGAGTCCTTTTTAAAATAACTTCAGATTTGTACAATTGTACGTTTGTGTACAATTATGTATTAGAATTTTATAAATGTTGCAGAGACATACAAAAATTATACATTCTCTATTTCTATTGAATGGATAAATATTCAAGTCCTCTGTGCCTTTACTTTTTAATTTTATTTTTGTCTCATATCTGTGCAGAAAGAGGTTCTTATTTAGTGCTCTGACTATAGATATAGAAAGAGATCAAAGATTGGTGATTACTACTTTTTTTCATCTTCTTCTACTCTAAGATCTCTTTTTTTGTTTGTTATTTGATTAAAAAGTTATTCTCAGATAGTACACAAGTTGGCAAAATTTGAATTCGTATTCATAAAAAAATCTAGATGTGAATGTCTTTTTCCTTTACTCTGTATTCGTTTTTACATCCAGATATTTTTGTTTATGGCATTTTGTGCCATTGCACCTTTACTTGAATTTCTGTTTATAAGATTAGGATGTATTCTCCCAGGAGAACCATATCCGAATGCAAGTTACTGCCCTGCCTACCTTCCCTTTACTATGCTGCATCTTCTCTAGTCACTGTCACTTGTCCAATTTCATACAGTTCTTGGTCACGTGCCTTTAGGGCATAAACAATTGCTGCATTCCTATTAGAATAGCTGTGTTTCCTTAAACCACATCTAAATGATTTCCTGTAATCATCTGAGATTGTTCAGGTCTTTGAGAGTGGTTGTCCACTTGCTTTTAGTGTGGATTCTCTACAGACAACTTCACAAATGTACTTCTTAGTAGTTTCCTGAGTCATACTTCCTTCTGGGGAAGCCTTCCAAATTGCTCTCTGAGATCTTGCTTCTCTTGCCCTATTTAGATTTCACTGGGTTCTTATGCTGTCTGATCTAGTAAGTGCTAAAATACCTATTCATCTTCAAGCTCCATTTTTATGAGCTATTACACACAGTTTCATTTTTTAAGCAGGTATTTTAGCGTGATCTTCAAGATCTCAGCTTTTTCTTTGAGAATTGTCTCACTTGTACACTAAGATCTCATCTTTCTGTCTGAGGAAAACTCTTTTCCTCCAGCTTATTCAGTATCATTTTTGTTCACTGTCTCATTGCTTCTGTTCTAGCACTCAGGCTGAAGTATAACAAGCCAATGCATTCCCTCTTTGGCTTCCTCAGTAAGCATGATTCTTAACAACAATATGTTCAAGGCCCAGGCATTTTAAGTTCCTCTTAGTCTCTTGAGTTTACAGCTATTTTATTTTTTGTTTATTTTTCTTCCTACATTAAACACACTTGTTCCTTTTTAGTTGTTGTTTTTTAACTGGAGGATAACTGTTTTATAGTATTGTGTTGGCTTCTGCCATATATCAACACGAATCACCCATAGGTATATGCATGTCCTCATCCTCCTGAATCTCCCTCCCACCTCCCACCCCATCCCACTTCTCTAGCTTGTTATAGAGCAATGGATTTGAGCTCCCTTGTCATACAACAAATTCCCACTGGCTATCTGTTTTACATATGATAATGTATATGTTTCAGTGTTATACTTTCAATCTATCCCTTCCTCTCCTTCCAACATTGGGTCCACAAGTCTGTTCTCCATGCCTGTGTCTCCATTGCTGATCTACAAATAGGTTGATCAGTGCCATCTTTCTGGATTCCATGTATATGTGTTAATATATGGAATTTGTGATTCTCTTTCTGACATTTCACTCTGTATAATAGGCTCTAGGTTCATCTACCTCATTAGAACTAACTTAAGTGCATTCCTTTTTATGGCTGAGTAATATTCCATTTATATATACAGCAACTTCTTTATCCATTCATCTGTCAATGGGTATCTAGGTTGCTTCCATGTCCTAGCTATTGTAAATAACGTCCATGTCATTTCTGTGTGTTAGGTCATAGTAAATCTCTGAAATGCAAAACTGGCATCCTAGGATTTTCAAGAATAGCAAGCTACAGCCAGTGAGGCCATCAGTTTGGAGGATAATTTTAAAAACTTGTGAAAAGGTCTATGAAACCAATAGATTAGTTTCTCCATAGTTTTCCTTTTTAACTCATGTATTCTACACATACAAAAGTGCAGTTTGAGGCAGCGAATGTAGAACTACTTACCTGTGCCTTATTTGAGATCTACTTTAGCAGAACTTTGTGGCCTTGGAGTTACTTAGCTGCTTCTGTACTTTAGGGACTCACCTTATGTATTTGACTGAGAAACACAATAAAACAAATTAAATGTGATTTACCCTCAAGTGCCTAAAGAGCCTTTGTGTGAAAACTCTGCTTACTTTAAAAGTTAGCCTTTATTGGAACAGAACCGACTCTTTTACCTCAGTGTAATCCCTGTCCCATTGGCCTTCTTTAAGCCATAGCTGTGCTGTATAAGTCAGGTCAACTTTAGCCACAAAGAAACACACAGACCATGATTACTAAGCCCCATATTCCCTCAACAATTAAAGTCCAGCCGCATAGTGACAATAAAAACCACAGTAAACCACTGAGGTAAAAACAAAAACACCACCCTTGCCCCAAACAAAACAAAACAAAACAAATCAAAACAAAACAGTGGCTTAGGTTTCCTAAGGCTTCAAATTTCACTCCTGTCTTTCTATGCACTGCCCACATTTTCGGGGAAGGCAGTGGCACCCCCACCCCAGTACTCTTGCCTGGAAAATCCAATGGACGGAGGAGCCTGGTGGGCTGCAGTCCATGGGGTCGCTAAGAGTCGGACACGACTGAACGAAGTGACTTCACTTTCACTTTTCACATTCATACATTGGGGAAGGAAATGGCAACCCACTCCAGTATTCTTGCCTGGAGAATCCCAGGAATGGGGGAGCCTGGTGGACTGCCGTCTATGGGGTCGCGCAGAGTCAGACGCGACTGAAGCAACTTAGCAGCAGCAGCAGCAGCAACCCACATTTTGGCCAAGGTCTTATTGCTCTGTGTTTTCAGCCCATGAACCAGTAAGTTAGGGCTAGAAAAGGCCAATCAATAATGTTCTTCTTCTCCTGAGCTTGGGAAAACATCCAAAAGTATACTTAGGAATTAAAAAAAAAAGGTGATGGGAAAAATATCTGCTTTTTTTCTAATTCACTGATGTGAATTAGAGAATGTGGCTTGACCTAGAGCCATACTCTACTCTCTCATATGCTCCCTCAACTCAACTTGTGAATTGAACTGCCTGCCATGCAGGTAATGCAGGAGACCTGGGTTCAATCCCGGGTCGGGAAGATCCCTTGGAGAAGGAAATGGCAACCCACTCCAGTATTCTTGCCTGCAAAATCCTGTGAACAGAAGAGTCAGCCGGGCTACAGCCCAGAATGTCTCAAAGAGTCAAACACGACTGAACGAATAAGCAAGTGCAAGGCCTCATAAACTCAGACCTTGTAAGAAAGAACCTTCCTAGTAAAGTGACTAATAGATGAGGAGGGAAAAATGTGTGACCTAAAGATTTTGTATTCTGAAACAGAGAAAGGAGTTGAACTGTTTATCTCAGTCCCTTCTTCCCCTTGTCAAGATCAGAGAAGTCTTTCATACCTCCCTTGTGAATTTGTTAGTGAAGAAGCAGAGAAAGCCCTCCTGAGAAGCAGCACTCTCTCTCCACTATTGAAATGTAAAGCCAGGAGGCAGGTAAGTTCCCCTCCTAACTTTTATGATTGTTTTTGTTCAGTCGCCAGGTCATGTCCAACTTTTTGTGACCCCATGGGCTGCAGCATGCCAGGCCTCCCTGTCCCTCACCATCTCCCGGTGTTCACCCAAGTTCATGTCCATTGAATTGATGATGCTATCCAACCATCTCATCCCCTGCCACCCTCTTCTCCTTTTGCTTTCAGTGTTTCCCAGTATCAGGGTCTTTTCCAATGAGTTGACTGCTTATGCTAGTATGCATTTATATGTATGCTTTATGATAGTATGCATATAAAGCTCTTTATAAGTGATGAAGCACTTAGCTCTGATTAAGATTTGGGTTGAGACACAGGAGTATGACATGAAAGCTGAGTTCTAGCAGAGAAATAGAAATGTGCTAGACTTTTGGTAGCTGGAAAGGTTCCTTTTAAAGAAAGGATCAGGATAAATGAGGAGGAGAACCATACAATTGAAGGGTATGTTTAGGGAGCAGTGATGGTCCAGTGTTGCTAGAACACTGGAGAACACAGCTAGAAACAAGGGTGGAAAATTATGTGGAAAATAGGTTTCCAAGCCCTTCATTTCATACTAAAAATGTTGGAGTTTATCACAGTTACTCATTTAAGGTTTTAAACTGAAAAATGATTTTGGTGTTTACATTTTTGAAGGATAATTCCATGATTAGTTACAGTAATGTAGGGACAGCTTTGAGATGCAGAAACAGAGTTCAGCAGAGAAACATGGTTGTAATAAAGAATTGTGAACAATTCTATGCCTGCTGTTTTAATAGAATTAAGAAGCTAGCACTCAGATTAATTTGAAGTGAAGTGAAGTGAAGTGAAGTGAAGTTGCTCCGTCGTGTCTGACTCTTTGTGACCCCATGGGCTGTAGCCTATCAGGCTCCTTCATCCATGGGATTTTCCAGGCAAGAGTGCTGGAGTGGATTGCCATTTCCTTCTCCAGGGAACTTTCCCAACCCAGGAATCGAACCCAGGTCTCCCGAAATTGAGGGCAGACGCTTTACTGTGGGAGCCATCAGGGAAGCTCTCAGATTAATTTAGAGAGTTGAAAATACCATGTAGAGGAGTGCAAACTCAGAGAAAGGACAGGCTAAAAGAGATTCAAACATGGTAGCACCTTTGAATTGTTGATTATGTATGTTGTCACCTTCTGTTTACCTCATATCAGTCACCCAAGCTATGAATTTCTTTGAATTAATTCCAAAGCCCATGATTCACTTTTCCATTCCCAACTATCTCTACTTTGCAAGCCCTTGTTACCTTATCATACCTGGGTGAATTTGGCCTGCACTAATCATTGCATGATCTTAACATCTTTACAGAATTTTGGTTCTGTATTAACTTTAGGGATTAAATTTATGATATGATCTTGCCTCACTTGCATGGATCTAGTTGAGAGTTTACGCAGAGCCATATGGGCATGAAGTATTGGCTTTCTTTCAATGTGTGTATGGATGAAGGACATATACAGGCCTTCTGATTCTCTTGCAGATTTAATTTATCCATCTTGTCACAAGTGAGATGCTCTGAAATGCATCTGAGGGGACTTACTGCCTGAAAACTGGAAGCCCAATGCCTAATGCATCTGAGTTAGCACAGGAAAGACAAAGGAAGAAAATGGACCTTCATCCTAGTTTTTGAATCAAAACGACTCCCACTGGCAGAAAGTTAGGCACTCGCCAATTTTACCAAGTTGATTTCTCTTTTCAAGAGAAGGAATAGCTTATAGAATAGAGTTGGAAATTTTTCTAGTAGTAGCAACCGTCCCCTTCCTGGAGATTGGAATAAAAGTTTCTAAACTTTGTGAATGAATGTAGGGGAGGCAGGAGCAGAATTTTATACTACATTATTCATCTTATGTATTATTTTCTAATATTTTAGAATGTGCTCCTCTATTTCTAGTTTGAAATCTCTCTGAGACCAGAGCCCATGCATGTTGCTTTAGTTTCTTCTCACATCAATGAATGTTCTGAATAGATATATTTATTTAATTTTTTTAAATATAAATTTATTTATTTTAATTGGAGGTTAATCTGAATAGATATATTTAGATTTTGTTGTAAACATGTAAAATGGGGTGTCATGTGGGAAAGTCTCACTGCTCTTCAAAATCTAGGTAATATTGGCTTGAACTCTATAATTCCGTGCCTTTGCAAGATTTGTCAATTTTTAGGGCTTTGTGTTTTCATGGTCTTGCCTGAATGCTGGTCTCCTGCTTCTAGATGTGCTGTTTAGTAGTGTATACATTTAATTCAGAAATGGTCCTTAGAATATTTGTTGGTTTACACAGACTCAAAGCATCTATGAGTTTACTAGGTTTGACTGGTGAGATGAGAGTTGAAGAGAGGGGTCCCTTGATGCATAACTTAGTCAAAAACATGTATACTTACATTATACATTCCTAAAATCCTTTATGCTTACTCTTCAGAGATTTCCTGTGTTAGTCATAAGCCCAGGCATTATGTTTTATGTTCTCTCTGAGCCTCTCTTTTCCACACCCTTTTTTGTTTCCTGTATATACCTTCCCATACTTCCCTAGAAATTATAAATGATTAAATCTCTATTTTGCTAATCTAATCTTCTGCAGCTCCTTTTCCCAAACACACAACCAAATCCACTAAGATGCTCAATACAGGACTTCCAAGCATCCATGATTCATTAAGTCTATGATCTATTTTGAGTGAATATTTTGATGTTAAAAGTTACACAAATGATACTTTAAAATTTCATTTTACAATTGTTCAGTACTAGTATATACCTGTATAATATATAATATAATATATGTATATTTATTATATATGCCAGGGAATAAGGTCTACTCCTTAGGAGTGATCTTTGATATAAATATTAATGACAATTTTTTTCTGTTAGACTTAGGATAATATCTTTTCATATCTGTTAATTTACTCCTACTTTAATAATAGAAAATGCATATTAAAACTGTATTAAGAAATCTCAGTGCCAATATCATATTAGGCTTTCTAAAATATAGAATAAAAATGAGTCTGAGAATAAGTAAGGCTTTGCAGGATTTTCATTCAGGATCCAAAACTTAAATATTTGCCTTTGCTAATAGTGCTTATAAGAAACCAAAACAACCCCCTCCCAACAGTTTCCAATATTTTTGATCATGTGACTTTCTTGTATATCTTGTATATTTCAGATATTTTTTGGATACATAAAGGTAACCAGGTACAAAGAAATCCAATGGAAATGTCAATTGTAAACTTTATTAAATTAGGATTAAACCCAATGAGCTCCAGGTCTCTACAGACAGGAGGAGTGAGAGGGATACCCCAAATATAGAGGCAGTGCAAGTGCTGGGAATAGTAAATCTAAGGTAACTATCCCTTTTCCTTATCTGAGGAACTTGCTTCATCCAAGTAGCTGACAGTCAGTAGTCCTGGTCAAGGGCATAGCTCTTTCCGGTAGTTCTTACATTTAAACATGAGGCCTATAATTCTTTTTTTTTTTTCATACTTATGTCATCAGCATTTCTATTCTATTCAACATAAGTTTCTGAAATCAATCACAATGTTAATATCTTCTTGTGACTGATACAGGACACATTATTATATTTTTATACTGTTTTTAATGATTTCATAAGTTTGGTAATACCAAGAAATCTGCATTTCAAACAAGTTACTTAAATTACCCTATGTAAACATAATTAATCATTTCATTGTTAATGGAATGATGTCAGATAGTGAAAAGAAGCTATCCTATAAAGCCATGCCAAACCCATAGTCACCCAAAACTCAATACTGGACATATCATTGCACTCCAGAGAGAAGAGATACAGCTCCACCTACCAGAACATAGATGCAAGCTCCCTAACCAGGAAATCTTGACAAGCCACTAGTCCAGCTGCACCCACAGGGAGCAAACTCCACAATCAAGAGGAGTCACAAACTTCCGGCCTACGGAAAGGCCACCCCCAAACACTGCAAACTAAACAAAATGAAAGGGCAGAAAAATATTCATCAGATAAAGGAACATGATAAATGCCCACCAAACCAAACAAAAGAGGAGGAGATAAGGAATCTACCTGAAAAAAAAAAAAAAAAAGAGGAGGAGATAGGAGATAGTAAAGATGATCCAAAACCTTGAAAACAAAATGGAGTTACAGATAAATAGACTAGAGACAAGGATTGAGAAGATGCAAGAAATGTTTAACAAGGACCTAGAAGAAATAAAAAGAGTCAATCAATAATGAATAATGCAATAACTGAGTTCAAAAGCACTCTGCCAGGAACCAACAGTAGAATAACTGAGGCAGAAGAGAGGATAAGTTAGGTGGAAGGTAGAATGGTGGAAATAAATGAAGCAGCGAGGAAAAAGAAAAAAATAATTAAAAGAAAGGAGGACAACCTCAGAGACTTCTGGGACAATGTTCAACACCCCAACATTTGAATCATATGAGTCCCAGAAGAAGATAAAAGGGCATGAGAAAATGCTTGAGTAGATAGTAGTTGAAAACTTCCTTAAAATGGGGAGGGAAATAGCTACCCAAGTTCAAGAGTCCCAAACAGGATAAACCCAAAGCAAAGCACCCCAAGGCACATATTAATCAAATTAATGAAGATCAGACACAAAGAGCAAATATTAAAAACATCCAGGGAAAAGCAACAAATAACACACAAGAGGATCCCCATGAGGATAACAACTGAGCTTTCGAAATAAACTCTCCAGGCCAGAGGGAATGGCAAGGCACACTTAAAGTGATGAAAGAGAAAGACCCACAACCCAGATTACTGTACCCAGCAAGGAGCTCATTCAAATATGAAGGAAAAACAAAAGCTTTATAGACAAGCAAAAGGCTGAGAGAATTCAGCACCACCAAACCAGCTCTTCAAAAAATGCTAAAGGATCTTCTCTAGACAGGAAACAGAAAAAAGTTTATAAACTTGAACCCCAAACAACAAAGTAAATGGCAATGGGATCATACTTATCAATAATTACCTTAAATGTAAATGGGTTGAACGCCCCAACCAAAAGACAAAGACAAGCTGAATGGATAAAAAAATAAGACCCCTATATATGCTGTCTATGTGAAGCTCACTCAGTCGTGTCCAACTCTTTGCAACCCCATGGACTGTAGCCTACCATGCTCCTCCTTCCGTGGGGTTCTCCAGGCAAGAATACTGGAGTGGGTTGCCATTTCCTTCTCCAGGAGATCTTCCCAACCCAGGGATTGAACCCAGGTCTCCTGCATTGTAGGCAGACACTTTACCATCTGAGCCACCAGGGAAGCATGCTGTCTATAAGAGACCTCAAACCAAAGGGCACACAGACTGAAAGTGAAGGCTGGAAAAAGATATTTCATACAAATGGAGACTAAAAGAAAGCAGGAGTAGCAATACTCATTATCAGATAAAATAGATTTTAAAATAAAGGCTGTGAAAACAGACGAAGAGGACACTATATAATGATCAAAGGAACAATCCAAGAAGATATAATAATTATAAATATATATCCACCCAATATAGAAGCACCGTAATACGTAAGGCAAATGCTAACAAGTCTGAAAGGGGAAAGTAACAGTGACACAATAATAGTGGGAGACTTTAATACCCCGCTTCACCTATGTCTAGATCAACCAAACATAAAATGAGCAAACACAAACTTCAAATGACACAATGGACCAGTTAGACCTAATTGATATCTATAGTATATTTCACCCCAAAGAAATGAATTTCACCTTTTTCTCAAGTGCACACATAACATTCTCCAGGATAAATCACATCCTGGGCCATAAATCTAGCCTTGGTAAATTAAAAAAAATTGAAATCATTTCAAGGATCTTTTCTGATCACAATGCAGTAAACTGAGAAATCTGTATGCAGGTCAGGAAGCAACAGTTAGAACTGGACATGGAACAACAGACTGGTTTCAAATAGGAAAAGGAGTACATCAAGGCTATATAATGTCACTCTGCTTATTTAACTTCTATGCAGAGTACATTATGAGAAATGCTGGACTGGAAGAAACACAAGCTGGAATCAAGATTGCCCAGAGAAATATCAATCACCTCAGATATGCAGATGATACCACCTTTATGGCAGAAAGTGAAGAGGAACTAAAAAGCCTCTTGATTAAAGTGAAAGTGGAAAGTGAAAAAGTTGGCTTAAAGCTCAACATTCAGAAAACGAAGATCATGGCATCCGGTCCCATCACTTCATGGGAAATAGATGGGGAAACAGTGGAAACAGTGTCAGACTTTATTTTTTTGGGGCTCCTAAATCACTTCAGATGGTGATTGCAGCCATGAAATTAAAAGACGTTTACTCCTTGGAAGGAAAGTTATGACCAACCTAGACAGTATATTGAAAAGCAGAGACATTACTTTGCCAACTAAGGTCCGTCTAGTCAAGGCTATGGTTTTTACTGTGGTCATGTATGGATGTGATAGCTGGACTGTGAAGAAGGCTGAACACTGAAGAATTGATGCTTTTGAACTGTGGTGTTGGAGAAGACTCTTGAGAGTCCCTTGGACTGCAAGGAGATCCAACCAATCCATTCTAAAGGAGATCAGCCCTGGTATTTCTTTGGAAGGAATGGTGCTAAAGCTGAAACTCCAGTACTTTGGCCACCTCATGAGAAGAGTTGACTCATTGGAAAAGACTCTGATGCTGGGAGGGATTGGGGGCAGGAGGAGCAGGGGACGACAGAGGATGAGATAGTTACATGGCATCACTGACTCAATGGACATGATTCTGAGTGAACTCCGGGAGTTGGTGATGGACAGGGAGGCCTGGCGTGCTGTGATTCGTGGGGTCACAAAGAGTTGGACATGACTGAGCGACTGAACTGAACTGAACTGAACAGGGAAAAAAACTGTTAAAAATACAAACATATGGAGGCTAAACAACATGCTTCTGAATAACCAACTAATGACAGAATAAATCAAAGTATGCATAGAGACAAGTGAAAATGAAAATATGACAACCTAAACCCTATGGGATTTAGTAAAAACTGCTCTAAAGGGAAGGTTCGTAGCAATACAAGCTTACCTCAAGAAACAAGAGAAAATCAAATAAAATACCTAGCTTTACACCTAAAGCAAATAGAAAAAATATGAAATGAAGAACCCTAGGGTTATTAGAGAAAAGAAATCATAAATATTAGGGCAGAAATAAATGAAAAAGAAACAAAAGTAATAGCAAAAATCAACAAAACTAAAAGCTGGTTCTTTGAGAAGATAAATAAAATAATCAAACCGTTAGCCAGACTCATCACGAAAAAAAGGGAGAAGATTCAAATCAATAAAATTAGAAATGAAAATGGAGAAATCACAACAGACAATACAGAAATACAAACGATCATAAGAGACTACTATCAGCAACTATATGACAATAAAATGGATAACTTGGGGAGAAATGGACAAATTCTTAGAAAAATATAACCTTCCAAAACTGAACCAGGAAGAAATAGAAAATCTTAACAGATCCATCACAAGCACAGAAATCAAAACTGTAACCAAAACCTTCCAACAAACAAAAGCCCAGGACCAGATGGATTCACAAGTGAATTCTATCAAAATTTTAGAGAAGAGCTAACGCTTAATCTACTCAAACTCTTTCAGAAAACTACAGAGGAAGGTAAACTCCGAAACTCATTCTATGAGGCCACCATCACCCTAATACCAAAACCAGAAAAAGATGCCACAAAAAAGAAAACCACAGGTCAATATCACTGACGAACATAGGTGCAAAAATCCTCAACGAAATTCTAGTAAAGAGAACCCAACAACATATTAAAAGGTTAAACATCATGACCAAGTGGGCTTTACCCCAGGTATGCAAGGACTTTTCAATATTCACAAATCAATCAATGTGATACACCAAGGAAAAATAAAAAAATGGAATCCAGATTGGAAAAGAAGAAGTAAAACTCTCACTGTTTGCAGATGACATTATCCTCTACGTAGAAAACCCTAAAGACACCACCAGAAAATTACTAGAGCTAATCAATAAATATAGTAAAGTTGAAGGATATAAAATTAATACACAGAAATCCCTTGCATTCTTATACACTAACAATTAGAAAGCAGAAAGAGAAATTAAGGAAACAATTTCATTCACCATTGTAACAAAGAGAGTAAAATACTTAGGAATAGATCTACCTAAAGAAACAAAAGAGCTATATATACAAAACTATAAAACACTGATGAAAGAAATCAGAGGACACAAATAGATGGAGAAATATACCATGTTCATCAGTAGGAAGAGTCAATATAGTGAAAATGAGTATACTATCCAAAGCAATCTATAGATTCAATGCAATCCCTATCAAGCTACCAATGGTGTTTTTCACAGAACTAGAACAAATAATTTCACAAATTGTATAGAAATACAAAAACCTTGAATAGCCAAAGCAATCTTGAGAAAGAAGAGTGGAACTGGAGGAATCAACTTGCCTGACTTCAGACTATACTACAAAGCTACAGTCATCAAGACAGTATAATACTGACACAAAGACAGAAATATAGATCAATGGAACAAAATTGAAAGCTCAGAAATAAATCCACACACCTATGGACACCTTATCTTTGACAAAGGGGGAAAGAATATACAATGGAGAAAAGACAATCTCTTTAACAAGTGGTGCTGGGAAAACTGGTCAACCACTTGTAAAAGAATGAAACTAGAACACTTTCTAGTACCATACACAAAAATAAACTCAAAATGGATTAAAGATCTAATTGTAAGACCAGAAACTATAAAACTCTTAGAGGAAAACATAGGCAAAACACTCTCTGACATAAATCAGAGCAGGATCCTCTATGATCCATCTCCTAGAGTAAAAACAGCCTTCAGAATGGGAGAAAATAATAGCAAATGAAGCAACTGACAAAGAATTAATCTCAAAAATATACAAGCAGCTCCTGCAGCTCAATATCAGAAAAATAAACGACCCAGTCATAAAATGGGCCAAAGAACTAAACAGATATTTCTCCAAAGAAGATATATAGATGGCTAACAAACTGAATGCCTGAAAAAATGCTCAACATCACTCGTTATCAGAGAAATGCAAATCAAAACCACAATGACGTATCATCTCACACCAGTCAGAATGGCTGCTATCCAAAAGTCTACAAACAATAAATGCTGGAGAGGGTACAGAGAAAAGGGAACCCTCTTACACTGTTGGTGGGAATGCAAACTAGTACAGCCACTAAGGAGAACAGTGTGGAGATTCCTTAAAAAACTGAAATAGAACTGCAATACAACCCAGCAATCCCATTGCTGGGCATACACATGGAGGAAACTGGAATTGAAAGAGACACATGTACCCCAGTGTTCATCACAGCACTGTTCACAATAGCTAGGACATGGTAGCAACCTCGATGTTCATCAGGAGACAAATGGATAAGAAAGCTGTGGTACATATACACAATGGAATATTACTCAGTTAGCAAAAGAAAGCATTTGAATCAGTTTTCAAAATGTGGATGAAACTGGAGCCGATTATACAGAGTGAAGTAAGTCAGAAAGAAAAACACTAATACAGTATATTACCACATATATATGGAATTTAGAAAGGTGGTAAAGATGACCCTTTTGCTGTGAGATAGCGAAAGAGCCACAGATATAAATAACAGACCTTTGGACTCTTTTGGGAGAAGGCGAGTGTGGGATGATTTGGGAGAACAACATTGAAACATGTATATTACCATATGTGAAATAGATCACCAGTCCAAGTTGGATGCATGAAACAGGGCACTCAAACCAGTGCATTGGAATAACCCCAAGGGATTGGATGGGGAGGAAGGTGGGAGGGGGTTCATAATGGGGGACACATGTCCACCCATGGCTGGTTCATGTCAATGTATGGCAAAACAACCACAATATAGTAAAGTAATTAGCCTCCAATTAAAATAAATTAATTAATTTTTAAAAGTTATCCTAAATGGCATGTACTCAAACTCAGCAAAGACTTGAGCACTCATTTTAAGCCATAATTACTTGCACTGAAATAGGATAACAATCAATCTCATTGAGATAGGTCATTGAGGATCTACTATAGAGTCATGACTAAATTCTCAAATCTGAGATGATGTTCTAAGAATCATGTACTAATTTTCAAAAGGGATTCAGGGCAGTGGTTGTGTAAAAAAGGCAAGGCTGGCATTTCATATGAGCCACCATTAGATGATTCCTCCAGAGTGCCAAATGTGGTTTCATTAACAATCAAAATTAATGTAAAAGCTATTATACTACTGAATTCTGATGTTCATATAGTAGTATATTGTCCAAGTAAATGATCTGTCTGATCAAGGGGATAGAAGTGCACATAAGGTCAGCATTATATTGCATATGTATTTATCATTAGAATCAAAATTTAGCCAGTGCCCATAGAGTGAACATATTATGTAATCCTACAACGTCTTTTTAAAACTTACCATCACAATTGCATGTGATGTCTGTTTGCATCACCTATAATGTTATCCTGATTTCATATTCAGTATGAACCCCTGCTCTGGTCTGAAAGCAGAGTGTATCCCATTGGTCCTTGCCTGATTAGCCTACTGGATCGAGGAGGTGGCAGAATTGGTACTTTAAGATAGGGGAACTAGTGTATTTGTGCTTATTTTCATGTCATTCTCAGATATTTGGGAAGCACATTAAGTCTCAAGAATGGAAGAATCTTAGAAATCATTTTTTCCCTCTGCATCCATGGCCTTTCTTCAGGTGTCTGCTCTACCTTCATCTCTTCCATAAACTCTTCATTAGTGCTCCATCTTTGCTCTGCAACCTTGGAAGTAATCTCTCCTTATCTCTGATCTTTCATGATTTTTGTGCTTATTCTATGCACTCATTATTACCTGTAGCTATCACATTTCTATCTTATCCTTCAGAAGCACAGTGTATTCTCTGAATCATCATTGCATGCCTTATGGGATTTGCATGGTAGGGTGGTGCTAGTAGTAAAAAAACCCACCTGCTAATGCAGGGGACATAAGAGATGTGGGTTCAATCCCTGGGTTGGGAAGATCCCCTGGGGGAGGAAATGGCAACTCACTCCAGTAATCTTACCTGGAATATCCTAAGGACAGAGGAACCTGGAGGGCTACAGTCCATAGGATTGCAGAGTCAGACATGACTAAAGCTACTTAGCATACAGGCATGGCCCAGGGTGAGGTGAGGTGAAGTCACTCAGTCGTGTCCGATTCTTTGCGACCCGGTGGACTGTAACCTACTAGGCTTCTCTGTCCATGGGATTCTCCAGGCAAGAATATTGGAGTGGATTGCCATTTCCTTCTCCAGGGGATCTTCCCAACCCAGGGATCAAACCCGGGTCTCCCGTGTTGGGGGCAGACACTTTAACCTCTGAGCCACCAGGGTAGGGCTCAGGAAATGTGTTGGCTGAATGATGAGATACAGTTCTGCTATGGGATCCTTAAGAGCTAACAACACTCAGTTCCAGCATAGTAACTTATCAGTGACATTTTGTATCCTGTTTGGAGAAGATCTTGGGGCCCAATTTATGAGTTCCTCAACATCCCTGCCACTTGAGCTCCCATCCTCTCCTTGAAACCTCCCATGATGGTGAGCTTACTTCTCAAGAGAGTCCATTCCATTTCAGACATCTCTAAGTATGACTCTCTTCCTATGTTTCCTGAGTATTCTGACTTCAAGACTTAGATTTATTATCAGCTCAGCTGAAGCTATTTTAACTTAACTAAGCTAAAACTATTCTCTTGTTTTAATCAGTCTGAAGCCTAGAGCTGTCCATATTATACCTGACTTTGCTGGAATTTTCAGCACCTACTTCCCTTTTTGAAAACTTCCTTTTAATTGTTATTTCTTTAACAGATTCAGAGGGCTGGAAGAAAACTAGAGAATAGCTGGTTCATCCCTCTTAATTTTCCAAGGATCAAATTGAACCTCAAGAGAGAACAGAACTTGCTGAAGGTCATAGAGAGTCAGTGGCCTTAGTTGCAGTCATCAGCCAAAAGGGAGTGAGAGTACAGTCTCAGCTGCTGGCCTGCTTAAAGGAGCCAGCAGCTATTTATTCCCACATATTTCAGATAGGCAGTAATACCATATGTCATAACAGATGCTTTTCACTTTTGAAATACAATATTAATGGCATGAACTTAATTATAAACATTAAAAAAAAAAAAAACTGTCTCCCTCCTTCAACCCCTTGTTTACTTGCTGGCATGTCACATATGACCAGGCAGACAACTGTTTGTCTTCTGTCAACTGACTGAGGAATGATGTTGGGTGGGTGTAACTCTTATGAAGAAGAGAAAATCAGAAATTCACCATAGGAACATGCTTGAGTAATAAATTTGATGATATAATTTTTAGCTATGAGACAGTTTTGATTCTCAGAGTTGAATAGCATTTAATGTTATCCACTGAAATGCATTTGGATTTAGCACAGGAAACAGATGATATTTGGTCTGAAAACACTCTGTCAGTTTACTTTTTTCCACATATTGTTGCTTACTTTTAAAAATTTTGATGCTCTCCCCTGCCAGGGAAGGACAGTTGTATTAGATTATGTAACTGACAATAGTGAATTGAGGAAATAGATGGTTTGAGTGGAAAGGTGGTCCTGTTTATGGGGAACATACTCAAAAATGTTCATGTTGTACATGCTTCAACTTTGTCCTGGAACTAAAATATAGACAATATGTAGGACAATCTGCTAAATTTTAGGGAGACGTTTGCCTAATTGGGGGTTCCAGAGTGAATTCTGATTTTACTCTTTTTCTCATCTCTCTGGCCTGTTGCTTCAGAAAAACTCTTTATATCTGTGTGTTAGGTTTTATTTTAAATTCATGTTCTGACTGTATTAGTTGATCTTTGATCATTTCAATTTTCAGTAGAAAACAGTTGTAATTCTCTGCAACATAACAACTATATAAAGATACAGGACAGGCATTCACCACTACAGGATAGGAAGTACCTCAAGTAACAAATAAATGTGTGAGTAAACTTTGTGAAAAGAATTTCATCAAGGTTTATAATTCTGGAACATATCTGCAAAGCTATGTGATGAGCTACATTTTTCTGTCCTTTGTTTGAGTCAGTTTAACCCACTTACTCTGTAAAAGCTAAAGCCACTTCTGTACACTCAAGGGTGGGTTCCACATCACCTATCCAGCAGATTCTTCCTCTGTATCTCTCTGCAAAGTGAATGTTCCACCTTTATCTATCTCCTTTATAATCTTTGAGCACATCTAGTACTTCTGTCCTTTGCTTCTGCAGTTTCCTCATTCTGGAGTGCCTGAGGGACTTGTTTGAAGTCATGCACATGGTAAGGGCCAAATTTGGATTATCTGTCAGTTCAGCTCAGTCGCTCAGTCAGAGATGCCATCCAGCCATCTTATCCTCTGTCATCCCCTTCTCCTCCTGCCCCAAGTCCTTCCCAGCATCAGAGTCTTTTCCAATGAGTCAACTCTTTGCATGAGATGGCCAAAGTACTGGAGTTTCAGCTTTAGCATCATTCCCTACAAAGAACATCCAGGACTGATCTCCTTTAGAATGGACTAGTTGGATCTTCTTGCAGTCCAAGGGACTCTCAAGAGTCTTCTCCAACACCACAGTTCAAAAGCATCAATTCTTCAGATTATCTGTTAGTCTTCTTTAAATGACAGTTTTTTCTTGATTTACCCAGCCTGAATGAAATATTCCTACAGTGTATTAAAACTTAATTAAGCATTTGTATCAACTTCATTTTATGATTATTTTATTTCATATTTATCTATTGAACTCAATTTTTATGACTTTCTTATTGGCCATGTGTAAATCTCCTATTAGTTCCCTTCACATTGATACTTCCTTGGTGGATCAGAGGGTAAAGAATCTGCATGCAGTGAGTCCTGGGTTTGATCTCTTGGTCAGGAAGACTCTCTGGAGAAGGGAATGGCTACCCACTCCAGTATTCTTTCCTGGAAAATTCCACTGAAAGAGGAACCTGGTGGGCTACAGTCCATGGGATTGCAAAGAGTTGGACATGACTGTGTGGTTAACACTTTTGCTCTTCATCCCCATAGTTGGTACACTGCCTTTCATGGTACACATAAGCTTCACAGATATTTGTGGAAATGATACCACTTAAAAGAATAAAATTTTGCTTTTCAATTCAGTTTAGTCCAGTCGCCCAGTCATCTCCAACTCTTTGTGACCCCATGAACAGCAGCACACCAGGCCTCCCTGTCCATCACCAACTCCCGGAGTCTACCCAAACCCATGTCCATCGAGTCAGTGATGCCATCTAACCATCTCATCCTCTATCATCCCCTTCTCCTCCTGCCCTCAATCTTTCCCAGTATCAGGGTCTTTCCAATGAGTCAGCTCTTTGCTGACTCATCATCAGGTGGCCAAATTTTGGAGTTTTCAGCTTCAACATCAGTCCTTCCAATGAACACCCAGGACTGATCTCCTTTAGGTTGGACTGGTTGGATTTCCTTGCAGTCCAAGGGACTCTCAAGAGTCTTCTCCAACACCACAGTTCAAAAGCATCAATTCTTCTACGCTCAGCTTTCTTTATAGTCCAATTCTCACATCCATACATGACCACTGGAAAAACCATAGCCTTGACTAGACAGACCTTTGTTCACAAAGTAATATCTCTGCTTTTCAATATACTGTCTAGGTTGGTCATAACTTTCCTTCCAATGAGTAAGTGTCTTTTAATTTCATGGCTGCAATCACCATCTGCAGTGATTTTGGAGCCCAGAAAAATAAAGTCAGCCACTGTTTTCCTTGTTTCCCCATCTATTTGCCATGAAGTTATTTTGCTTCTAAGTCTTAACAATAAGCAGTTTTCAGATGAATTGGAACGGTTAACTCAGCTGATCTGAGTACCGTAGTACCAGTTCAATCTCTAACATTGAATATTAAGGAACAGGGGAAGAAAATGAAATATCTAAGATATGATAATTTAAAAATATCAGTATGCTAATCTCTGGAAGGTATAGATCAAGCTATTTATTTCAATATAATAACATATAACCTCATGCCAATATATATTACTTATCTATAAGAAAAGGAAATTAATATTATTGCTCTGCTGTGAGGACATCTACACAAAAAGGTCTGTGATTACTGGTAACCACAAGTAGTCCTAAAGAGTTAAAGTATATCTTGAAGTATTTCTTAATCGAAAGAATAAATCCAGCTTTTAACAGCATTTTTCTTTCTTCATATTGGCTCGTCTTCACAGATAATTTATTTTTTTGATTTTTAAATAAATTATTTCATTGAAGTATAGTTGATTTACAATATTGTGTTAATTTCTGCTCTATAGCAAAGTGATTCAGTTCTGTATACATCCATTTTTATTTTCTTTTCCATGATGGTTTATCATAGGATATTGAATATAGTTCCCTGCGCTATACAGTAAGACCTTGTTTTAAATTTTCTATAAAATGATTTGCATTCGCTAATCCCAAACTCCCAGTTCATCCTTCCCCCACCTCCCCTCCTCCTTGGCAACCACATCTATTCTCTGTGCCTGTGAGTCTGTTTCTGTTTGGTAAATAAGTTCATTTGTATCATATTTCAGATTCCACAAAACAAGTCTTGCACTTTCATTTTATTCTCATATTTCCAACTTGTATAAAATGCCTATTTGACATTTGGTTTTCACCTTAAACGTCATGTATTCAAATCTTCTCTGACCGTGTCTCTCAGACTTGAGAAGTTGTGATCATAGTTCAGTGCTCTTCAGAGGACATCAGCTCTGGCTCATGTAAGCAAACAAGGAATTTATTGGAAGGCTATTGAGAAATGGATAGGACTACATCCACTGTCCCTGCTTCTTTATAAATCCTGCTTTAGGTTTTATTTATTTATTTTTTCACAGATGCTTTACATTATAATTATTATACTTGAGCATGTGTTTCATCTTAGGTATATAGCTAAGCATGTTATATGGATTATGTTTAATTTTTACAATAAACTACAAAGTAAATGTCATATTTCCTGTCTCACCACCTATATTTCTCCCCCAGAACTTTTTATTCAGAAATATAACCTGCACACTGAAAAGTGCATAAGATCCATATGTACAGTTTTATAAATAACTATAAAGCAAATACCTGTGTAAACACTATCCAGACCAAGAAACAGAACATTTTATATAGGAGATTTGGAATAGCTACTGAAGGCAGAGAGAGCAGAAACCAGCCAGGCAAGCTCATACAAGTTGCAAACTCCTTCCTTTCCCCTTGTGTTCATACTTTCTTGATTTTTATAGTAATACAGTCTTTGCTTATCTGTATGATTTTACCAACCATGTATGCATCCCTAAAAAAGATTAGTTTTTCTATTTTTGAACCGTGTATAGATGGAATCCTATTATAAATATTATTTTGTGTCTTGTTTTGCTTAAATTTACATTGGAAAGGTTTATTCATATTATTGCATGTGACTTTAGTTTGTCTATTCATTTTTAATATTTCATAGTTCCCATTAAATGAACACACCAGTTAATTATCCATTCTACTGATAATGTCAATTTGGGATATTCCTAGTTTGGGGCTATGAACAATGACTCTTGGTGCACACATTTCTTTAAGGCATGTACCTAACAGTGGGATTGCTGTGGCTAAAGGATGTGTGTGCTTTAACTATGCTGGATAATACTGCTATGTTTCCAAACAGCGTGTATGAGCTTATGCTCCCACCAACAGTGTACAGTTCCTAATGCTTCAAATCCTGGCCAACACTTGTTATTAGACTTTGTGTTTTTCCAATCTTTAGGGATGTTTTGGGTTAATTCATTGTTTAAATTTTCATTCAATCTAACTGCCCGTGATGTTGACTACCTTTTAAAAATATCAATACACTTATTGGTGATTAGAATTTTCACTTCTGTGAAACTTTAAATTCTTTGCCTATTTTTAAAATTGAATTGTGTTTCTTTCTTTTTTTTTTCATTTATCTGTACTTCTCATTGAATTGACTATGTATTGAGATCTACTATTATCAGTTTGCAAATATCATCTTTCACTCTGTGGTTTATCTTTTTACCTTTTCATAGAGTCCTATAGTAAACAGAAGTTCTTAATTTTGATGTAGTCAAAATTATCTATATTTCCTTTACATTGAGTGTTTCTCTTTTATTAAAAGTCCCTAGCTCAAGTTTATGAAGATATCCACCTATATATTCTCCTCTAAAAGTTTAAAAATTTTGCCTTTTCCAGTTAGCCTTTTAACTCAACTCAATGATTGGTATATATGGATACCCATTATTACCATTCCACTGGTTGAAAACTCTGTCCTTTCTCCACTGCTCTGGAGTGCTAGCTTGTTACCAATCAAATGTTCTTTAGTGTGTAGAGTTGCTCCTGGGGCTCAGGTGTATTCCACTGATATAAATATTTACCTTTGCAATAAAAGTTCATCATCTTGATTACTACAGCTTTGTATCAGACAAGTCCTTCCTATATTAATTTTTTTCCTTCAAATATGTCTTGGTTATTCTTGACCTTTTAAATGCACATGTAAAAAATGCTTGTTAAGTATCCTCCCACCCCACACTGAAATGTCCTAATGATAAGGAGTTCATTGAATCTATAAATTAATTTCAAGAGAAATATTTATACTAGTGAGCTTGCCAATCTGTGACTTGGATATATATTTCAGTATTTTGAAAAAGTATTTATGTACCTTTCCAGATACACTTTTTTCTCCCTTCCCTCAGTTTTGTGGTATATGATTGACAAATAAGATTGTACAATGTATTTTTTTAATGTACTAAGTGATAATATAAGTATATATTGTGAAATAAAATTATTTCAGTTTTTGAAGTCTTCTTTAGTATAATTCAATGATCCTCCATATATCTTTTGTTAAACTTTCTCTGAGGCACTTGGTAATTTTGGATACTGTTATAAATCCAGCCTTGTTCTTGATTTTAGTCCATCAGAACCTTCCAAGACCTCGCTGATTATTTCTTGTTATTCATATCCTCACTATTTCTTCCTCTACTAAGCTGAAAGTGAAAGTCACTCAGTCGTGTCCCACTCTTTTGACCCCATGGACTATATAGTCCATGGAATTCTCCAGGCCAGAATACTGGAGTGGGTATCCTTTCCCTTCTCCAGGGGATCTTCCCAACCCAGTAATCAAACTCAGGTCTCCTGCATTGCCGATAGATTCTTTACCAGCTGAGCCACAAGGGAAGCCCAAGTATACCAGAGTGGGTAGCTATCTCTTCTCCAGCAGATCTTCCCAACCTAGAAACTGAACTAGGGTTTTCTGCATTGCAGGCAGATTCTTTGCCAGATGAGACTATCAGGAAAGCCATACTAAGCTAGTTGCTTTATTATATGAACATACTATCTACCTGGGCTCCCCAGGTGGTGCTAGTGGTAAATAACTCATCTGCCAATGCAGGAGGCATAGGAGATATGGGATCAATCCTTGAGTCAGGAATGTCCCCTAGAATAGGAAATGGCAACTCACTCTAGTATTATTGTTGGAAAAATCCCAAGGACAGAGGAGCCTGGTGGGAAACAGTCCATATGGTTGCCAGGGAAGTGACAGTGAAGCTGCAAGTAGCTCAGTCATGTCTGACTCTTTGTGACCCCATGGATTATACAGTCCATGGAATTCTCCAGGCCAGAATACTGGAGTGGGTAGCCTTTTCCTTCTTCAGGGGATCTTCCCAATCCAGGGATAGAAGTTAGGTCTGCACTGCAGCCGGATTCTTTACCAGCTGAGCCACCAAGGAGTCAGACACAACTGAGGCAACTTAGCATGCATACACTTTCTACCCATTCAAAAAAAAATCCTCTAGAAACACCCTGTCTACTCTCCTCTTTCCTTCCTTTTATGGCCAACAACCTGGACATGATAGTCTGCACTCATACGTCTTCCTTCTTCCCTCTCAGACAGTCACTTCCCAGGCTGTTGTGATCTGATTCTCTGCCATCACCTCCACCACCACCACATGGCATCTGCTCTTGCCAAGGATCTCCTGAAGATTAAAGACAGGGGCCATTTTTTCAAAGTCCTTATATTGACATTTTTAGATTATTGAACATTATTAATAAAGATCAAACTATTAGTTATAGCCATAATAATTAGAAAACAGTAATAATAATATCACCGGTAAAATTTATCATTGACTGTGTTCATCCAGCAGAACTCTATTGTTTTTGCAATAGATATTGTTTTCACAGATGAAATGCTCCAATACTTCTTTCTCCCATAAATTCAGGTTTCTTCCTCTCCTCTGTTCTCCTTTTGCTCACTCAGTCTCCTTTTCTTAGTCTTTTCTCATGTTTTTCTTCCACTGCCCATAGCTGCAGTCTGAGCTCCTCACCATGGTTTTGTCATTTGTCCTCATCTCACTCTTCCTATTCCTTCCCATGTAGTTTCTTCCCTTCCCACAGCATTAGCTATCATTAACCACACTAATTTCTTTATATTTAGGCCCTAGCTTGGTTACCTAGCTCATAGCTAATTGAATAAGTGAATAAATGAATGGATAAGTAAATGAGTGAATCTATAAATTTATGTCTGCCAAATTCATATTCCAAGCTCAGCCCTGAGCAAGCTGATAGCTCTAAAACTATCTTGTATCTTTCCTGGATGATGTCCAGGTATCTGAGCTCAATATTTACAGAACTGAGCTCATAATCTTTTCCTCCCCAGCCTGATCCTGCTCCTATACGTCTTCCCTGGTTAAAAGCACTACTCTTCATCTATCTGCTCATTCATGAAACCTGGCAGTCACAGGACTCTTTTTCTCATGCCAGCCTCAGAACTCAGCAATCAAAATCTATCAGTGTAGAATTCTTGCATTCTGGTCTTTAGTACCTTATATCCTAGTGCTATTATTTTTAGAGCACCTGCATGCTTCATAGATAGATGATTTAATGGATCCTTCTGGAAGAAATAGAATAACTACAAATTTTACTCTTTCTGGAATAGATAGAATTACTATTTTTCCATGTGAAGAAAATATATCCTTCTAGTTTGACAGCGTGTATTTTGAAATTGCCCCAAAGAGAGGCATATAAGAATATACTCCTTGCTTTCTTTTTCCTTTTTTTAATATAAATTTATTTATTTTAATTGAAGGTTAATTACTTTACAATATTGTATTGGTTTTGCCATACATCAACATGATAAACATTTATAGATATATAAAATAATGGAAGAAAAAAATTTGTGAAGAAACTGAAATATTCAGCTGTAAGTTGCATATTCAGGCACTTAGTCATTTAATATTTAAAAATTTTCATTTCCATATTCACAGAATTGTGGAGAATACCGAACTGTACACTTCATTAAAGTTAACTGGTGAACAACCAAATATCTCATTTTCTATCACTTAAGTCTTCTCAAATGGAGTCACGTTAAATTCTCACTGCAAGAGTCTCTGTGTACAAGTTCTGGGATGTCCTTCTTGGGGGAGGGTCTCTGGGGCACTTGTCCATTGGGAATGTTGCCACAAGGCTCGAGAAAGCAAAATAGATTGTAAAGTCAGAACAGAAACTTTTATACCAGACATAATAAAATTGACATTTACCATTTTTTTCACGATGATATAGGTACATCTTGAGACCCTGGAAATCCTACCTCGTAGACTTTACACATAATTCAAGAGGCTGATTTATGAAATTCTTTTAGGCAAAATTTCAAACTGCAATGGGCACTATAATGCAAGGACCAGCTGGCAGCATCTCTTTTAGCTTTCAGAGCCCTCCAGATTGGCCATGCTAAAGAAGTCCTGCCCACCTCTGATACAGGTGAGGGAACGTGGAAGCTCAGCTCTCTGGAACATTCCAGCTTCAGAATTCCCTCCAGTATTAGCTAAGGCTTCCATTGCAACACATGATAGCTTGACATCTTCTTCTGCCCAGTTGTACTTCTTTTCTCATTCTTTTCATTTCGTTCCCAAGGTGTTGATCCCAAGAGCTTTCTGTAACAAATATCCTACACGTAAATTTTCATCAGAGTTTGCTTCTGAGGAAACCCAACCTGCAACATACCCTCGCCACATAAAAGTTTGATGCATCTCTGTCAGAGCACAGCACAAATGTGAATGCTATAAGCCTTCCCTCGCACAGGAAATACATTAAGGTTACCAAGTAATCAGATTCCTTAATTCTGGCAACATTTGCATATTGAGCACCCCCAGGGATATAGAGATGAATAAGACAGGATTCCTTGTCCTCTGGTGAGGGAGAGAGACACACAGATGTTCACGATAGAGTATAATGAGTGCTGTAACAAGGGGCTGCACAATGAGCTCATGGCACATAGATGAGGGAGCAATTAAAACTGCAAGAGGGTCCTGAGGATTTCACAGGAGAAAATGTTTTATCCGGAAATTAGAGGATGAAGAGAGGGAAGGGAATTCCTGACCGGAGGAGCAGCATATAGAAAGACACAAAGGAAAGAAGGGAATGGCATGTTTGGGGGTAGCTTTTAGCAGCTCTGTAACAAGTCTGGGGGAGAGAGAAGCTAAACCGAGATGAAGGTGAAGAAAGGCAGGAAGTCATGAAAAATCATCCTAGTAATTGGGATCCAGAGCTAAGGAAGGAGTAATTGCGTAGTATTAATATGTACAAAGAGGAGATAAAGAGAGATACTTAAAGATCAGTGTTTTAAATGGGGAGCACTGAAGAAGAGCTGTTAGTGAAAAACACTGAAGAGCCATCAAAATAATGCAGGGAAGCTGAGGGAGAGTGTTGGGCTTCCCTGGTGTCTCAGATGGTAAAGAATCTGCCTGCAATGCAGGAGACCTGGGTTCAACCCCAATGAAACCCAGAAACCCAGGGTCGGAAAGATACCCTGAAGAAGGGAATGGCAATCCACTCCAGTATTCTTGCCTGGAGAATTCCATGGACAGAGGAGCCTAGCGGGCTACAGTCCACGGAGTCACAAAGAGTTGGACACAACTGAGCAACTAAGCACAAACACAGGAGAGCGTTGTTGTAAAGGGTGGGAGAGAAGAGAACTTCAAAGAGGCAATGGCCAACATTGTTACATGTTCCAGAAATGCTCCCTGGGATGAGGACTTCAACATAAGCCACTGAACCCACAGTGGAATGAACAAACAAATGGAAGCATATTCATAAATGAAATTCATGTAAGAAAAAAACAATGTGTTACAAATGTGATTTGGGATGTTTAAAGTCAGACAGACTATGGTGGCAGGTTTAATTTAACCTATACTGCTTTTAGAAATACTTGCTTGGTTGATAAGGATGTAAAAAAAACTAGAAGATTAAATACTTTAAATTAGGATACTGATTACCTGAAAGAAGGGTAAGGACCTGGAGTAGGCAAGAGAAGAGGAGGCTAGAATCTCTTTCTTGATCTGCATGCTATCTTAATGGGTATTTCCCATGGGAGAAACCTTTGAACTACATATTTATATTTTATGAGCTTTTCTGTGTTGTCATCTATATTTTACAATAGGTAGGGCTGAAAAATAAGCAACTGGGATGATTAATTGCAGGGTCATGGTGGCTTTGGCGACTAGTTTCAGGAGAATGGTGGGTGGTAAAGATCTGATTGTGCTGGGTTGAGGAACTAAAAGGACAAAATCTAGAAATAAAGATTATCTTTTTCATATATTGGTGGGGAATAGAGGCAATCTGCCGTTTTATTAATAGAGCAAGTAACCTTTAAATTAGTAATGCTCCTAAGCCAAATGGCTGTACTTAAAATGCACAACACATACAAGTAGAGAGGAATGTTATAAATAACTGAACAAAACATTGTAATCAGTGGTTGAAAATGATGGTGACAAACAACCTTTTTTTAAAAATTAGATTTTTGAGAGCCTTGTTTATAACTGTTATTTAATGTGAATCTAGCCAATGTTTTTTAGAAACTTGGAGTTATAAAAGAGTCTACTTGAAAAAAAGACAAGTAAACTATTAAAAAGGATAAGCAACTCATAAACATATGTCATTAATACTTTGCCTGTAAGAGACTGGAATTTTGGTATAGCAGCATTTTGAGTTTTAGCACAGTATTTGTATTTCATAATGTTTTTGATACAACAAATTATAATATTTAATTTCACAAAACCAGAAGTTTCCTTTTGATTATAGGGGACTGGAATGCAAAAGTAGGAAGTCAAGAGATACCTGGAGTAACAGCCAAATTTGGCTTTGGAGTACAAAACAAGCATGTCAAAGTCTAACAGAGTTTTGCTAAGAGAAAGCACTGTTCATAGAAAACACCCTCTTCCAACAATACAAGAGAGGACTCTACACATGAACATCACCAGATGGTCAATACTGAAGTCAGACTGATTATATTCTTTGTAGCCAAAGATGGAGAAGCTCTATACAGTCAGCAAAAACAAGACCAGGAGCTAACTGTGGCTCAGATCATGAACTTCTTATTGCCAAATTCAGACTTAAATTGAAGAAAGTAGAGAAAACCACTAGACCATTCAGGTATGACCTAAATCAACTCCCTTACAATTATACAGTGGAAGTGAGAAATAGATTTAAGGGACTAGATCTGATAGATAGAGTGCCTGATGAACTATGGGTGGAAGTTCATGATTTTGTACAGGAGGCAGTGATCAAGAACATTCCCAAGGAAAAAAATGAAAAAGGCAAAATGGCTGTCTGAGGAGGCCTTACGAATTGCTGAGAAAAGAAGAGAAGTTAGAGATACAGGAAAAAAAGAAAGATGTTCCCATTTGAATGCAGAATTCCAAAGAATAGCAAGGAGAGATAAGAAAGCCTTCCTCAGTGATCAGTGGAAAGAAATAGAGGAAAACAATAGAATAGGAAAGACTAGAGATTTCTTCAAGAAAATTAGAGATACTAAGGGAACATTTCATGCAAAGATGGGCTCAGTAAAGGACAGAAATTGTATGGACCTAACAGAAGTAGAAGGTATTAAGAAGAGGTGGCAAGAATACACAGAAGAATTTCACAAAAAAAAATATGGAATATGTGAGACAGCAAAAGAGACACAGATGTATAGAACAGTCTTTTGGACTCTGTGGGAGAGGGCGAGGGTGGGATGATTTGGGAGAAGGGCATTGAAACATATATCATATCATATATAAAATGAATCGCCAGTCCAGGTTTGATGCATGATACTGGATGCTTGGGGCTGGTGCACTGAGATGACCTAGAGGGATGGTACGGGGAGGGAGAAGGGAGGGAGGTTCAGGATGGGCAACACATGTATACCTGTGGTGGATTCATGTTGATGTATGGTAAAACCAATACAATATTGTAAAGTAATTAACCTCCAATTGAAATAAATAAATTTATATTTTCTTTAAAAAGATCTTCATGACCCAGATGATCATGATGGTCACTCACCTAGGCCAGACATCCAGGAACGTGAAGTCAAGTGGGCCTTAGGAAGCATCACTATGAACAAAGCTAGTGGAGATGATGGAATTCCAGTTGAGCTATTTCAAATCCTGAAAGATGATGCTGTGAAAGTACTGCACTCAATATACCAGCAAATGTGGAAAACTCAGCAGTGGCCACAGGACTGGAAAAGGTCAGTTTTCACTCCAATCCCAAAGAAAGGCAATGCCAAAGAATGCTCAAACTACTGCACAATTGTATGCATCTCACACACTAGTAAAGTAATGCTCAAAATTCTCCAAGTCAGGCTTCAACAGTTTATGAACCATGAACTTCCAGATGTTCAAGATGGCTTTAGAAAGGGAGAGGAACCAGAGATGAAATTGCCAATATCAGTTGGATCATCAAAAACACAAGAGTTCCAGAAAGACATCTACTTCTGCTTTATTGACTACACTAAAGTCTTTGACTCTGTGGATCTTAAGAAACTGCGAAAATTTTTAAAGAGATGGGAATACCAGAACACCTAACCTGCCTTCTGAGAAATCTATATGTAGGTCAAGAAGCAACAGTTAGAACTGGATGTGAAACAACAGACTGAGTCCAAATCAGAAAATGAATATGTCAAGATTGTATACTTTCACCCTGCTTATTTAACTTATATGCAGAGTACATCCTGAAAAACTCTGGGCTGGATGAAGCACAAGCTGGAATCAAGATTGTCGGGAGAAATATCAATAACTTCATATAGACATTTGACACTACTCTTAAGAAGAACTAAAGAGCCTCTTGATGAAACTGAAAGAGGAGAGTGAAAAAGTTAGCTTAAAGCTCAACATTCAGAAAACTAAGATCATGGCATCCAGTCCCATCACTTCATAGCAAATAGTGGGGAAACTGTGGTTGACTTTATTTTTGGGGGCTCCAAAATCACTGTAGATGGTGACTTCAGCCATGAAATGAAAAGATGTTTGCTTCTTGGAAGAAAAGTTATGACAAACCTAGACAGCTTATTAAAAAGCACTTATTAAAGAGACACTACTTTGCCAACAAAGGTCTGTGTAGTCAAAGATATGGTTTTTCCAGTACTCATGTATGGATGTGAGAGTTGGACTATAAAGAGAGCTGAGCACAGAATAATTGATTCCTTTGAACTGTGGTGTTGGAGAAGATTCTTGAAAGTCCGTTGGACTGAAAGGAAATCCAACCAGTCCATCCTAAAGGAAATCAGTCCTGAATATTCATTGGAAAGATTGATGCTGAAACTGAAACTCCAATGCTTTGTTCACCTGATGGGAAGAACTGACTCATTTGAAAGGACCCTGATGCTGGGAAGGATTGAAGGCAGGAGGAGAAGGGGATGACAGAGGATGAGATGGTTGGATTGTATCACCAACTTGATGGGCATGAGTTTGATTAAACTCTGGGAGTTGGTGATGGACAGGGAAGCCTGGTGTGCTGAAGTCCATAGGGTCTCAAAGAGTCGGACACGACTGAGAGAGTGAAATGAACTCAACTGGAGGATAACTCATTCAATTTTCTTGCTTGACAGGCTGGGACTCTGAAGCTTTGGAAGCTGAAGGTCAGCACCGAGATCATACAGTGATTGAAAAGCTTAGTTAAAGTCCAGGTCTCTCTTCTTCTAATCCAGAGAGTCTTAGCCATAGCTCATAGATCAGATCTTTGTGCAACAAAAGACTCTAAACTGTCCCTAGGGTTTTGTTACAATGGAATTTGATTGTCACCAGTAACAGAATGTTCTGTATTTGGCAACTGTTTTTTTCTCAAGTCATAGCTTTTAAAGATTTAATATACAGTTAAGTGGTGTTTGCATTTGGTCTTTGGGTGGTATCATTTATTTAGGAAGAACGCATCTCCTATGCAGAATGTAATTGGAAAAATGACTTGATTAATGGACATTCACTGTCAATGCAACTTCTAATACAAGTCTAGATTCGGAGGCAGAAGGTCAGCTGCATAATCATGTCAGATCCCATTACAGTCTGAGCACAGTTATGTTGTCTCATTGCAAAACCTCAGATGTCTTTTGAGAAGGAGCCGTGCTTCTATTTTCCTCATAGAGGGAGAAAGAAATCCTGGCTAATTAAGCAGTGGTTCTCCTTATTTTTATTGGGACACAAGGGAAGCCTAAGAATACTGGAGTGGGTAAACTATCCCTTCTCCAGCAGATCTTCTGGACCCAGGAATCGAACAGGGATCACCTGTATTGCAGGCCGATTCTTTACCAACTGAGCTATCAGGGAAGCCTATAGGAAAATTACCCTCCTTGAATAGTAATGTTCTTTGTGATACACTGTGCGATGCAGGAGAAATTTTTTAAATTTAGTTCTCATTAGGATATTTACTTATTTTTTTCTACCATTGCTCTGTCATGATTATATCTTCCGAACTGAGGAAAACTTTCCATCTAGGCAGATTGTAGATCTTTGTAGCCTTTGACCAATTCAGTAAATGTTAATGTGTGTGTGTTAGCTGCTCAGTCATGTCAGACTCTATGCAACCCCATGGACTGTAACCCACCAGGCTCGTCTGTCCATGAGATTCTCCAGGCAAGAATTCTGGAGAGGATTGCCATGCCCTCCTCCAAGGGATCTTCCAGACCCAGGAATGAACCTGGGTCCCCTGCACTGCAGTCTAACTCTTTACCATCTGAGCCACAAAGCTGTTAACTATTAATGGAATCTAATTTATCACCTTAGTAAGTCACTTGCATCATCTGTAACTCTCAACTCACTTAAATCTAGTCAACTTTCTGGCAGTACCGCTTAAGTATCAGAGCTGATTCCTCTACTAGACTGTAAATACCTTGAAGGCACACTCTGAGGATGGATATTTTTCTGCACACCAATGCACCTAGAATGGTGATATGTGCAGAGTAAGTTCTCAGTCATAATTAGTTAAGCAAAGATGAATGCTTTCTAGCCTTATCACTTGATTGATTCAGTGCTATCAAGGGTAGCTAACCTGCTTTTTAACCTTGAGGCAGCCTGTGACAATATGACTATAAGTCCTTTCTCCCTCCCAGACCTGTGTCCCTCTAATGTGCCTTTACTACAGTGAGCTGAGTTTGCAGGGTTTCCCTTGACATCATTCCTGCAGTGTATTGCCCTGTCACCAAGAGAAGGACCTTCTTTGACCCCTTTTATTTTCCCTCACCTGGGATTAAAGGCAATTAGCAGGCTCTTGAGATTTTCTTGATATATATTTTAAATATTATTGTTCTTCCATATGAGACAAAATACAGAAATTCACTAAAGGAGCAATATGTAAAATAGAGACACCCATGCAAAACATAGTATATACTAGCTTAAGCAACAATTTTGCTACTATCAGTTTTTGCATGATTTTTCTCTGGATTTAATATTCATTCATTTACCTATAGTGCTTCCAAGCACTGAAAAAGACCCCCAGAGCATGGCTAGGCTGAGATTCTTTAAAGACTTCCTGTAGGCGATTAGAGCCTTGTCTCCTATGGACCCGAGGTCAGCGTTCTTGCTGGAGCCTTCATCCTTCAAGTCTGAAGTGGAATTGAGATTGCCCCATAAATTCTGAGCACTCCTGGAGAAGCACCCAGTCCTTTTCAATGGTTGTTGGTTTTGTTTCCTTTAATCACCACTCAATTACATTTATCTCACAGAACAGTAGATAATTGTATTGGGAAAGTATTGGGAAAATGGATGCTTAAAATATATCCATGGAATCCAGGAGGCATGTTTCCTATCTTTCTTACCTAAGAACCTAGTTTCCAAATTCAGGACATGATTTTTAAACTCATACATAAGGGTGTGTTTTTCTCCTTATAGGTCTCTCTGATTTTCTAATTGCTGTTGTTCAGCTGCCAAGTCATATCTGACTCTTTGCAGCCCCATGGACTGTGGCATTCCAGGCTTCCCTGTCCCTCACCATCTCCTGGAGTTTGCCCAAGTTTGTGGCCATTGAATTGGTGATGCCTTCCAACCATCTCATCCTCTGTCACCCCCTTCTCCTTCTGCTTTCAGTCTCTCCCAGCATTGGGTCTTTTCCAATGAATAATCTGTTCACATCAGGTGGCCAAAGTACTAAAACTTCAGCTTCAGCATCAGTCCTTTCAACAAGTATTCAGGGTTGATTTCCATTAAGACTGATTTGTTTGATCTCCTCCCTTTCCAAGGAACGTCTCCAGAACCACAGTTCAAAAGCTTCAATTCTTCCGCACTCAGCTTTCTTTACAGCCCAGCCCTCACATCCATACATGACTACTGGAAAGACCATAGCCTTGACTATATGAACCTTTGTCAGCGAAGTGATGTCTTTGCTTTTTAACACACTGTCTAGATTTGTCATAACTTTCCTGCCAAGAAGCAATTGTCTAGTTTCATGGCTGCAGTCACCATCCACCATGATTTTAGAGGCCAAGAAGAGGAAATCTGTCACTGATTCTACATTTTCCCTTTCTATTTGCCATGAAGTGATGGGACCTGATGCCATGATCTTGGTATTTTTAATATTTAGTTTTAAGCTAGCTTTTTCCCACTCTCCTCCTTAACTCTCATCAAGAGGGCTCTTTAGTTCCTCTTTGCTTTCTGTCAGTAGAGTCGTATCTATGTTTGTTGATATTTCTCCTAACATATCCAGCCCAGTATTTTGCATGATGTGCTCTGCATATAAGTAAACAGGGTGACAATAAACAGCCTTGTCATTCTCCTTTCTCAATCCTGAACCAGTCAGCTTCTCCATATAGGATTCTAACTGTTGCTTCTTAACCAGCATACAGTTTCTCAGGAGACCGGTAAAATGGTCAGTATTCCCATTTCTTTAAGAATTTCCCTGAGTGTTATGATCCACACAATCAAAGATTTTAGTGTACAATAAAACAGAGGTTGATGCTTTTCTGGAATTCCCCTGCTTTCTGTATGATCCAGCAAATGTTGGCAATTTGATCTCTGGTTCTTCTGCCTTTTCTAAACCCCACTTGAGCATCTGGAAGTTCTTGGTTCATATACTGCTGAAGCCTAGCTTGGAGGATTTTGAGCACAACCTTACCAGCATGGGAGATGAGTGTAATTGCCTGGTGGCTTGCACAGTCTTTAGTACTGTCCTTCTTGGGAACTGGGATAAGGATTGGCCTTTTCCAGTCCTGTGGCCACTGCTGGATTTTCCAAATTTGCTGACATATTGAGTGCAGCACTTAAACAGCATCATCTTTTAGGATTTTAAATAGCTCTGTTGGAATTCCAGTACCTCCAATGGATTTGTTGGCAGCAGTGCTTCCTAAGGCCCACTTGCCTCACACTCCAGAATGTCTAGCCCTGGGTGAGAGACTATACCATCTTGGCCATCTGGGTCATTAAGATCTTTTTTGTACAGTTCTTCTGTGTCTTCTTTCCATTTCTTTTGGATCGTTTCTGCTTCTATTAGGTCTTTGCTAATTACTGAGTTGTAATCATAAACGTTTCTCATTTATGTAATTGTTTACTTATATTGATTTAATATATGGTCTGGTATTAGGGCTTCCCTGATGGCTCAGATGGCAAAGAAAGTGAAAGTGAAAGTCTTAGTTGCTCAGTGTCCCAGACTCTCTGCAAGTCCATGGACCCCAGCCCACTTCTCTGCAGGCGCTTCTCTGACAATGGGATTTTCCAGGCAGGGATACTGGAGTGGTTTGCCATTTCTTTTTTTCAGGGGATCTTCCTGACCCAGGGATTGAACCCTAGTCTCCTGTACTACAGACAAATTCTTTACCGTGTGAGCTACAGGGAATCTTTCTGCTAGCATTTAATTTGCTTTCTTCATTTTATACTGCATCTGTCTTGTTTTCAGAGAGCTAGACATTTTTCAAGGGCTTTCAAGGACACACATATATATATTTATATATGAATATATATGCTATATATTATAACTTTATTATGTATTATGTTATATTCACTATATTATTATATTTTTAACACATATTATTCATATGCATATTTCCATTAGTCATATTAACACTTTGAAATAGCTAGAGCAAATTTTCTAATGTGGAAATTGAAAATCAAAGAAGTTATGTGACTGCCAAGCCAACTAGCTGATAGATGAGAATGTTCATAATGAAATGTGGGTGCAATAATTCAAAACAGTGTACTTCGATCATCTTCTATCAGAATGTGCTCCCTACCATCCCAGAGATGACATGTGCCTCCCTTCTGTCTGTATTCATCCAGTTCCTTCTCTCTGCCAATCACAAGATGGCCCATTTTCCCAGGCTCAATTCAAGGTTACCTCCTTCTTGAAAGCAATCTCTGACAAGCCAGTCTGGAGTTATTTTTCTACATAATAACAAATACTTGTTATTTATGCCTTTTGTATTTACTCATAAGTTCTTTGTGTCATTATTTGACTATGCTAAATTAGATATTTAGAGATAAGGTGAAAAACATAGACCTTGAAGTCACCTGAACTTGGGTTCAAGTCTTTATGCCACTTACCGGTTTTTTGATCTTACACATCTGTTAATTCATAAGTGAACTGAGGATTTATTAATTCATTTCAGTGTATACGTTGAATGCCTACTATGTACTTGGTAAGCAAAGTGGTGAACAAAATACAACAAAGAGTATGAGGGAGATAGACTAATAAATAATAGAATGTAAGCAAGTGTTAAATGATTTTTAAAAATAAAACTAAATGATGAAGTAGTGACTATGGGGTCTACATTAGAAATGGCCAGGAAGTTTGCCTTTTTTTTTTTTAAATTGAATTTATTTATTTTTTTAATTACAATACTGTATTTGTTTTGCCATACATTTACACAAATCAGCCGTAGGTGAACACAAGAGTTTATGCTCTGCCTGAGACCTGACTGAAATGCAGAATCAATGTTGCAAAGACATGATGAGTTCTTTAGGCAGAGAGACTTGGAAGGGCTAAGTCCTTGAGGTTTGAGATAGGTTAGCTTCTCAGAGGAGCAGAAGAAAGGCCAGTCTGGCTGGAGTACAGTGAGCAAGGACTGTGATCATACTGGTAGGGCTGAGTTTGCTGAGGAGAGGAGGAATCAAATCATGCGAGGATTTAGTGCTGGTAAGGAGGTTCGGTTTTATTCTAATTGTCATAGGAAATCAGTGGAGAGAACAACAAAACACCCAGACAGTTGAGGGTGCTGAATGGGTTGACAGAGAAAAGCAGTTAGCACAATGCCTGCATTTTTATCCCACCTTCATATATTGGATTGGCCAAAATGTTCATTTAGATTTTTCCACAACATCTAACACAGAAAAACCGGGACAAACGTTTTGGCCAACCCAATGTACATTTTGTTATAACTACATTGTAAACTCTTTAAATGCAAGGAATATTTGCGATTTTACCCTCTAAAATGTGATGCACTGTGACACAGAAAACCTGATAGGGTTCATTACATATGAGTGTCAGCCTAGTGTGCTGCTCATCAGTAACCTTCTAAGGTAGAGACGTCTGCTGTTCACAGTAATTCAAGCAAACTGCCCGATTCTGCCTGTTCAACATCATCTCATACACATCAGGTCACCAACAAGTTCTGTAATAGCATCTTGTGTGTAGTGGAGTATGATAAGGATGCATAATTCTCACATCAATCTATATTTAATTGCCATTCTGGAAAAAAAGCATTCACTTCTATACAGTTATCCAAAAAGAGAGAGTGAAAGAGCAACATAAATATAAGGGATGAAGGCTCCATGTAGCATTTTGAAAAGCAATATCTTCAGAAGAGTTTTTCTTTCTTTTGATTTGCTGTACCATCTGCTATCTGCTTTTCAGATAAGCAGGACCAGTGAGTTCTTTATTGAGATACATACTGTTACTTAGACCTTGAAAGCTTATTTCTTTTTGGAAATGCCAAAGTGTATGATTTTTTTCTTTGCTTCAGAGCATGTATTTTTCTTCTTTCTGACAGAAGAGAGATCAAGATAGAAACCCCTCTATCTGGGCTTCCCTGGTAAAGGTTTCTTTCTGAAGGACAGCTTCCCAAGAGCCATTTGTCACTGTTTCTGTGCTTAAGAAGTGGGAAAACTCTTACTTTTTCCCTTTGCATGTTCACATTCAGATCACTCACTCAGAGATACACACTGATTTTTAAATTGCTGTTTGGAATTAGAGATGCCTCTTGGGTATCATGCACCTCCAAAACTGAGCCAATTTAGCTCTCAAATTGGTGGCCCTTTTTGTTGTTTTCCCTCATTTTCTTCATAGAAGGTCACCTTCAGATGACAAATAAGTATGCTGGCTTTAACTTCAACATACATTAAAAAAATCTGTTTGATTTTTAACTATTTATTTAGCTGCAGAAATAATCCATAGAGAGAATAAAACTCTAATAGGTTAAAAACAAACCATTATTTGATGAAATGTTCTTTTCATCTCCTTGAGTCTTCAAGCTCCATACTTCTTTTGACAGAAACATCAAGTAAGATCCACTAGTAAGACAGAAGAAAAGCCACGAAATAAAAGCACTTCTATTTCTTTTATTTATCTAGTCTTTAATTGTGTTAAGTGAGATTTAACTTCTGTTTCCCAGCTCACATTGGAACTTCTTGAAGGCACAGATCGTGCCCTGTAGTCCTGTCTTTTTCATAGTGCCAAGGTCTTGTCAAGAAACTAAACATACACGTAGTAAATTGGATAGAATACTTTGAGCCACTAGAATTGTATTGTTGTTTGATGACTCCCTCTGGCAGCTTTAAACCCTTACAGTATCCCACTTGTGACAGTAATTAAACTACATTTAACTTCTGAGCTCTTGAACTTGACAGTCCAAGAAGATATAGAGTACTAACAGGGCCTGACTGGTGCTAACTACATCGCTGCATTTGTGTTGTTGATTCAGCCCTCCATATAAGCATATATATTTTATTAAAGGGAAGATTTCAAAAGAGATTATCTAAATTTCTTTCTCTCTTAAATTTCCAAAGAGCAGAACTGCATTCTTTGAAGCTTTTAAATAAAGTCAAGGGTGAGATGATGTTTTGATGTCTAGAACATTGACAGTTTTTCTCTCTAAGCTTTTTTTTGCCATGAAGCTTATGAATAATGGCAAAACAAATGATACTTTTAGAATAAGGTCTTGTGAAAATAAAAATATATGATACAATTCTTTTAGGTATATTATGAAAGATTTGACAGCAGATTATTAGCTTGTAGCTTGTAAGAGAGTGAGTGTGGGGCAGGTGGTTTGAGTCATTAGTCCTGAATCCCTTCTCTGGACTGAGAAATGCTTTGTATGGACATGGCTTTTTGCCATAAGTCTCAAAAACTAAGCTATTGACTCCTCCTAAATCTTAACTACCCTTAGTAAAATTTTGGATCTATGTATTGAATTCCTCAGATCATTATTGTATTTATTTGTAATAACACGTTGAAACTGAAGGAAGGAATACAAAGGATGTGTATTCACACTTGGAACTGTGAACTCTGCTGCTTGGTTTTACTACCTCAAGTGTTTTGGAAAGGAAGATCTCATTTATTAAAAATGGCTCTGTTATTAAGAATGCTGTTTTAAGATTTCAGTATAGTGATGATTTTTAGAGCCTGTTAAATTGAGAAAAGCCTATTAAGTAATGAATACTGAAAGTTGTAAAGAGTTTGAAATGGGTATCCTTCTACTTTGGTGAATAATGAATTCTGAAAGCTGCACTTTGAAATGCATATCCTACTTTGATGGTAGAGTGCTCTACCATACACTGGAAAGCAATCTAGATACACATTGAAAATTAAAATATTTATAATGTTTTCTGATAAATTATGTTTTTATAGAAATAATGGGAACTATGAAGAAAATTATATACAGGAACAAATTCATTGAAGTATTATGCATATGCATAATTACAAAAGCAAAAAAAAACACCTCAAATTAAAGGGCCAACAGTTGTGGAATGCTTATGTAAATTAGGACACCTCCACTTTGAGAAATACTATATGGCCTTCAAAATCATGGCTAAATGATAAAAAATGTTTATCATACAGTAATAAATGATAGTAATGTTTATTGATTACATGTATTAAAATTACAATATTTAGTTATATTTGGCTGATAGGATTATTTATTTATTCACTCAACAAATGGACTATGTAAATCACGTGTAATACCTGAAATAATTCATTGTTACCCATTTTAAAGATGTGGAAGATGCACACAGAATAAGATGCTTTAGACAAGAATTTTACTGTTTAAGTCTGTTGTCTAGTCATTATTCCAGTACTTCGGGTACTGAAGATATGGTAAGGTCTTTGTTTTTCCTTAAAAACTTATTCATTTAATCAGTTGTATGATAAAGGACTAAACCACATGACAATTCTTTGAATAACCCAGAAAGTCTACACGTCAGGTGCTATTATAGTTCTGGTAAAATCCTGATTGATGCAATTGTTATTTATGAGGGAAAACTGAGCAACTTCCCTCAGTCCTATAGATTCTTAAAGTGCTACCTGTGTGACTTTAGGTATGTTAGTTAACTTTTCTGTGGTTCACTGCTTCATCTTAAAATGATGATAATAATCACAGAGTTGTTTTGAGGATTAAATGAGTATATGTGTGTGTGTACATCATGTTTAGAGCAGTGCTTGCTTAATAGTGAGTTCTCAATATGTGGCAACCACTACCACAGTTCTGCAGATCTAGTTGGAGCTTTATATTCTCATTATTATTCTTTCTCCATGTTGCTTAATTATATTATCTTCTATTCTTCCAATTAATTCCAGCACTGAATGTTAAATTTCAGTAAAAAAAGCATTGAGAAAAGTTATAATTTTATAATACTGTTTTCCCATTCATATAGGTCTCAGTTCAGTTCAGTTCAGTCGCTCAGTCGTGTTTGACTCTTCGCGACCCTGTGAATCACAGCACGCCAGGCCTCCCTGTCCATCAGCAACTCCCGGAGTTCGCTCAGACTCATGTCCATTGAGTCGGTGATGCCATCCAACCATCTCATCCTCTCTCGTCCCCTTCTCCTCCTGCCCCCAATCCCTCCCAGCATCAGGGGCTTTTCCAATCAGTCAACTCTTCGCATGAGGTGGCCAAAGTATTGGAGTTTCAGCTTCAACATCAGTCCTTCCAATGAACACCCAGGACTGATCTCCTTTAGGATGAACTAGTTGGATTTCCTTGCAGTCCAAGGGACTCTCAAGAGTCTTCTCCAACACCACAGTTCAAAAGCTTCAATTCTTTGGCTCTCAGCTTTCTTCATAGTCTAACTCTCACATCCATACATGACCACTGGAAGAACCATAGCCTTGACTAGATGGACCTTTGTTGGCAAAGTAATACCTCTGCTTTTCAATATACCATCTAGGTTGGTCATAACTTTCCTTCCAAGAAGTAAACGTCTTTTAATTTCATGGCTGCAGTCACCATCTGCTGTGATTTTAGAGCCCCCCAAAATAAAGTCTGACACTGTTTCCACTGTTTCCCCATCTGTTTGCCATGAAGTGATGGGACCGGATGCCGTGATCTTTGTTTTCTGAATGTTGAGCTTTAAGCCAACTTTTTCACTCTCCTCTTTCACTTTCATCAAGAGGCTCTTTAGTTCTGCATTTTCTGCCATAAGGGTGATGTCATCTGCATATCTGAGGTTATTGATATTTCTCCTGGCAATCTTGATTCCAGCTTTTGTTTCTTCCAGCCCAGCGTTTCTCATGATGTACTCTACATAGAAGTTAAATAAGCAGGGTGACAATATACAACCTTGATGTACTGCTATTCCTATTTGGAACCAGTCTGTTGTTGCATGTCCAGTTCTAACTGTTGCTTCTAGACCTGCATATACGTTTCTCAGGAGACAGGTCAGGTGGTCTGGTATTCCCATCTCTTTCAGAATTTTCCAGTTTATTGTGATCCACACAGTCAGAGGCTTTGGCATAGTCAATAAAGAAGAAATAGATGTTTTTCTGGAACACTCTTGCTTTTTCAATGATCCAGCGGATGTTGGCAATTTGATCTCTGGTTCCTTTGCTTTTTCTAAAACCAGCTTGAACATCTGGAAGTTCATGGTTCACATATTGCTGAAGCCTGGCTTGCAGAATTTTGAGCATTACTCTACTAGAGTGTGAGATTAGTACAATTGTGTAGTAGTTTAAGCATTCTTTGGCATTGCCTTTCTTTGGGATTGGAATGAAAACGGATCTTTTCCAGTCCTGTGGCCACTGCTGAGTTTTCCAAATTTGCTGGCATATTGAGTGCAGCACTTTCACAGCATCATCTTTCAGGATTTGAAACAGCTCAACTGGAATTCCATCATCTCCACTAGCTTTGTTCGTAGTGATGCTTTCTAAGGCCCATTTGACTTCACATTCCAGGATGTCTGGCTCTAGGTGAGTGATCACGCCATCGTGATATGTCTAGCACATTTCTTATTCAGTTTATTCCTAGTAATTTTAGATTTACTACTTCATTTGTTAATTAGATTTTTTTCCACAATATTTCTTAATTGGTTATAGTAAAGCTATTGATTTTGGTTGGATGATCTTGTATCTAATCAACAATATGTACTTTTAGTTCTAACTTTTCCTAGTTTATCTCTGGTATTAACTAGCACACAAACATAGTCTATAAAATAACTTTTGTTACTTTTCAGCTAATATTTAATGACTCATCTCTGTTCTTATCTTATTGTTTTACGAATTTTTTTGGAAAAATTATTGTTTTGCAAATTTCTTGTCATTTGCATTGGCTATAAACAATGCCATATAGTTACACTGTAGTTATAGTATGTAACTGCATTTCTGTGAAGTAACAAAAGTATTTCATTGTTTTTAAGGTCTTTTCAGATTTTACCTCTTAATATTTTAAAATTTGTATTTGATAGGTACCATTCATCAACTTGAGAGATATTTCACTCATCTTTGTGTGCGTGTCTACTCAGTTGCTCAGTCATGTCCAACTCTTTGCAAACCAATGGACTGTGGCCTATCAGTCTCCTCTGTCCATGGGATTTTTCAAGCAAAAATACTGGAGTGGGTTGTCATTTCCTCCTTCAGGGGATCTTCCTGACCCAGATATTGAACCCATATCTCCTGCATTGGTAGGTGGATTCTTTATGACTGATCCACTGGAGAAGCCCATTGCCCATCTTTACCTTAGTTTAATTTTTAGAAATCAAGAATAAGTCTTGAATTTTATCAATGACTTTTTCTTCATGTCAGAGTAATCATGTAATTAAATAGCTAACAGATTGACTCTAATGTATTTTTAATGTTGACTGAGTCTTTTATTTCTTGACTCAATCAAGGCTGATAATTGAATATAATCATTTGACATCCTTCTGTATTTTGTTCTCTTATATATTGTACTTAGGAACTTTTCATCTAATTTTCATGAGAGATCAGGATTCATAATATATTATATGTGTGTATGCACCTGTGTATTACACTTTTTCAGTTTCATAATCAATTTCGAATGCTTTCTTAGACTCAAAAAAAAAACCCAAAGTTTTCTAACTTCCACTTCTTACTATTGTTTAGTTTGTGGGTTTGATAAAATTTACCTGGTAAGGTATCTGAGCCTAGTATATTTTGTGGGGAGATAAATCTTTAATTTTATTTTTAGTTCCTTCTGTGGTTATTAGTTTATTAAATTTTTTTCAATTCTTGTTAGGACAACATGGAAATTTATATTATCTCCCATTCCATATAGATTTTAAGATTTTGGCATAAGGTTGTATCTCATTAAAAAATCTTCTGCTTATCTCTCACTATATCTCCACCCCCTCACTTTAATTCTCAATGTACTTCACTTGTGCTTTTGTTTTCTTTCTTTGCTTTTTCTCTTGATCAAATATGGAAGAGATCAGTCCATTTTGTTTATTATTTTTAAAGACTGATATTGATTATATTTTTGTTTTGTTTATTTTGCTATGTTTTATATTTTATTAATATCTGTTGTTTTCAAGTTTCCTTCATTTCATTTTGGTTTATTTTTTCTACATTTTTGAAGTGACTGCTTATCTATTAATATTTTGAGGACATTTGATTTGGATAAACAATTAGTTTATTATATCCTCTTTTACAGTCATATAATTATTTTTTGCTATAAGCCTACTTTATTATTTTTTCTTTTAAAAATGTTGTTGACATATGTGCCTAGTGGGTCTATCTAGCTCTTCATTGTCACCTTTCTGTGATATTTTATTTATTTATTTATTTTTGTAACTTGCATATAGCTGGATATTTGTTGGCTCAATCTGAAAGTTTCTGTTTTAAGAAAATCTACATATTTTATCACAATTGTTTTTACGCTATGTAGTCCTTCTCCCATTTTATAATTGATTGTTCTCTTATTTATTTTATTCTTTAATGTTTTTGGTAAGATTGGTTCAGTTCAGTTCAATTCAGTTGCTCAGTCATGTCCGACTCTCTGCGACCCCATGAATCACAGTACGCCAGGCCTTCCTGTCTATCACCATCTCCTGGAGTTCACTCAAACTCATGTCCATCAAGTCAGTGATGGCATCCAGTCACCTCATCCTCTGTCATCCCCTTGTCCTCCTGCCCCCAATCCCTCCCAGCATCAGAGTCTTTTCCAGTGAGTCAACTCTTCGCATGAGGTGGCCAAAGTACTGGAGTTTCAGCTTCAGCATTATTCCTTCCAAAGAACACCCAGGGCTGATCTCCTTTACAATGGACTGGTTGGATCTCCTTGCAGTCCAAGGGACTCTCAAGAGTCTTCTCCAACACCACAGTTCAAAAGCATCAATTCTTTGGTGCTCAGCTTTCTTCACAATCAACCTCTCACATCCATACATGTAACATTCCATTTATTCTTCAGTCCAAAACTATCTTGATATTCTTCTATTTTAGTCCTACTAATGGATATATTTATATAAGCATATTTATCTTATGCGTTCCTGTCAATTTCAAATCAATCAATATCTATAGATTCCAACCTAATCAAAAAATCATCAGAAGATCTAAATAGACATTTTTCCAAAGAAGATATACAGATGGCCAACAAGCACACAAAAATATACTCAGAAATTGCTGGTTATTAGAGAGGTACAAATCAAAACCACAATGAAGTATCACCTCACACCTTTCAGAATAGCTATCATCAAAAATCTACAAATAATAAATACTAGAGAGGATGTGGAGGAAAGGGAACACTCTTACACTGTTGGTGGGAATGTATATTTGTGCAGGCATTATGGAAAACTGTATGGAGGTTCCTGAAAAATAATTAAAAATAAGGAATTCCAGGAATTCCCTGGGAGTCCAGTGACTAAGATGCCACACTTGCACTGCAAGGGGCATAGGTTTGACTCCTGATTGGGGAACTGAGATCCCACAAGATGCACAGTGAAGCCAAAAAAAAAAAAAAATTAGAAACCTTAAACATAGTTAATCTGTAATCTAGCAATCCCACTTCTGTTCATATATTTGAAGATAATTAAAAACTTTAATTTAAAAGGGTGTATGTGAAAATAAACAAATGGGATCTAATTAAAGTTAAAAGCTTCTGCACAACAAAGGAAAATATAAGCAAGGAGAAAAGACAGCCTTCTGAATGGGAGAAAACAATAGCAAATGAAACAACTGACAAACAACTAATCTCAAAGATATACAAGCAACTTATGCAGCTCAACTCCAGAAAAATAAACGAACCAATAAAAAAATGGGCCAAAGAACTAAATAGGCATTTCTCCAAAGAAGACATACGGATGGCTAACAAACACATGAAAAGATGCTCAACATCACTTATTATCAGAGAAATGCAAATCAAGACCACAATGAGGTACCATTTCACACCAGTCAGAATGGCTGCGATTCAAAAGTCTACAAGCAATAAATGCTGGAGAGGATGTGGAGAAAAGGGAACCCTCTTACACTGCTGGTGGGAATGCAAACTCGTACAGCCATTATGGAAAACAGTGTGGAGATTCCTTAAAAAATTGCAAATAGAACTGCCTTATGACCCAGCAATCCCCCTACTGGGCATACACACCGAGGAAACCAGAATTGAAAGAGACACATGTACCCCAATGTTCATTGCAGCACTGTTTATAATAGCCAGGACATGGAAGCAACCTAGATGTCCATCAGCAGATGAATGGATAAGAAAGCTGTGGTACATATACACAATGGAGTACTACTCAGCTCTTAAAAAGAATAAATTTGACTCAGTTCTAATGAGATGGATGAAACTGGAGCCGATTATACAGAGTGAAGTAAGCCAGAAAGAAAAACACCAGTACAGTATACTGACACATATATATGGACTTTAGAAAGATAGCAATGATGACCCTGTATGTGAGACAACAAAAGAGACACAGAGGTATAGAATGGACTTTTGGACTCTGAGGGAGAGGGAGAGGGTGGGAGGATATGGGAGAATGGCATTGAAACATGTATACTATCATCTAAGAAATGAAGCGCCAGTCTATGTTCAATACAGGGTACAGGATGCTTGGGGCTGGTGCACGGGATGATCCAGGGAGACTGTGTGGGGTGGGAGGTGGGAGGGGGCTTCGGCATTGGGAGATCTTGTTCACCTGTGGCTGATTCATGTCAATGTATGGCAAAACAAATACAATATTGTAATGTAGAATAAAGTATTTAAAAATATAAAATGAAATTTAAGGTGGAAAAAAAAATAAAAGGGTGTATGAAGGAGATCAACCCTGGGATTTCTTTGGAAGGAATGATGCTAAAGCTGAAACTCCAGTACTTTGGCCACGTCATGAGAAGAGTTGACTCATTGGAAAAGACTCTGAAGCTGGGAGGGGTTGGGGGCAGGAGGAGAAGTAGACAACCGAGTTTGAGATGGCTGGATGGCATCATGGACTCGAAGGACGTGAGTCTGAGTGAACTCTGGGAGTTGGTGATGGACAGGGAGGCCTGGCGTGCTGTGATTCATGGGGTCACAAAGAGTCGGACACGACTGAGCGACTGAACTGAACTGATGCAGTCTAGTGTTCATAGCAGCACTTTTTATAATAGCCAAGACATGGAAACAGCTCAAGTACCCATCAACAGATGATTGGCTGTGATATTACTCAACCAAGAAAAATAATGGGATATTACAAGCCATGGAAAAAATTGAAATATTATCATTTGCAGAAACGTGGATGGACCTAGAGAATGTCATATTAAGTGAAGTTCGTCAGACAGAGAAAGACAAATATTATGTGATATCACTTATATATGCAATCTAAAAATAATACAAATGAATTCTTATACAAAGCAAGAACAGACTCACAGACATAGAAAACAAACTTATGGTTACCAAAGGGGAAAGGAAGAGGAAGATTGATGAAATAGGAGTATAAAATTAACAGATGCAAATTACTATATACAAAACAAGTAACAGGATTTACTGTGTGACACAGAACTATATTCAATATCTTATAATAACCTATAAATGAAAGTAATTAAAAAAATGAATCATTTTGCTGTATATCTGAATATAACACAATATTAAAAATCAACTAGTCTTCAATTAAAAAAATCTATAGCCTCCATATTCTCACTTCCGTCCCTCTCAAAGAGACTGAGAACATTCAGTTTTCCTTTTTCTTCCCCCACTTCAGGATTCTTTTAAAAATCAAGAATTTATGTTCTTGGCTGTCTTTCTTAAAGCAAACCTAAAATATAAATATATACATTGTATTTATGTGACATATATGTATATATATGTGACATATATGTATATATGTATACATACATATATATGTGACATATATGTATATATGTATATATGTCATATATGTATATATGCATATATGTCATACATTGTATGACATCCCCATCATGGCACCAGATGACACCACTTTTATGGCAGAAAGTGAAGAGGAACTAAAGAACCTCTTGATGAAAGTGAAAGAGGAGAGTGAAAAAGCTGGCTTAAATCATAGCATTCCAAAAATAAGTAAAAAAATAAAATAAAATAAAAAACAACTAAGATCATGGCATCTAGTCCCATCATTTCATGGCAAATAGATGGGGAAACAATGGAAACCGTGAAAGACTTTATTAGAGGGGGCTCCCAAATCACTGCAGATGGTGACTGCAGCCATGAAATTAAAAGATACTTGCTCTTTGAAAGAAAAGCTATGACCAATCTAGACAATGTATTAAAAATCAGAGACATTACTTTGCCAACAAAGGTCCATTTAGTCAAAGCTATAGTTTTTCCAGTAGTCATGTATGGATTTGAGAGTTGGACCATAAAGAAAGCTGAGCACTGAAGAATTGATGGTTTGAACTGTGGTGTTGGAGAACACTCTTGTAAGTTCCTTGGACTGCAAGAAGATCCAACCAGTCCATCATAAAGAAAATCAGTCCTGAATATTCATTGGAGGGACTGATGCTGAAGCCGAAACTCCAATACTTTGGCTACCTGATGTGAAGAACTGACTCGTTTGAAAAGACCCTGATGCTGGGAAAGATTGGAGGTGGGAGGAGAAGGGGACAACAGAGGTTGAGATGGTTGGATTGTGTCACTGACTCAATGGACATGAGTTTGAGTAAGCTCTGGGACTTGGTGTTGGACACAGAAGCCTGGTGTGCTGCAGTCCAGGGGGCTGCAAAGAATCAGACATGACTGAGCAACTGAACTGAACTGAATCAATGTATGGATGTGAGAGTTGGACCATACAGAAGGCTGAGCACCAAAGAATTGATTTTTTTTTGTAACAGAATATGAAAAGTTTATTGATATGACTTTGGATTCTACATTGCAATTAACATTTAAGAAGCTGCCACTTGACAATTTTTCTTCCTTGTTTACATTCTATTCCATATTTGTAATTATTGCTATTGTCTGTCTCCAACCATCGATTATTAACCATGAGAATAGGGTTTGCATCCATCTTATTCACCTGTGCCTAAGAGAGTGCCTGGTGGGTGACAGGTATTTAGCTGCATGAATAAATTCCCATTTTAAAGTTGAAGGAATTTAGTCTTAAAGGCATAATGTTATGTACCCAAGGTCACAGATCTACTAAGTGACTGAGGAGGAATTCATTTCTGTCCAACTGCAAAGCTCATGTTCTTAACTAAGTTCCTCCACCAAACTGCCTCTCCAGTGAAGATGTGGAGAGATCTTGTCACACAGATACCTAGCTTTAATATCAACAGACTTTGAGCTTTTGTGAACTTTTATAGCCTCTTATGTTTGCTATGAACTTATTTTAGAATTGATATTTTTGAACTGTGTTGTTGGGAAAGACTCTTGAGACTCTCTGGACTGCCAGGAGATCAAACCAGTCAATCCTAAAGGATATTAGTCCTGAATATTCATTGGAAGGACTGATGCTGAATTTGAAGCTCCAATAGTTTGGCCACCTGATGTGAAGAGCCAAGTCATAAGAAAAGACCTTGATGATGAGAAAGACTGAAGGCAGGAGGAGAAGAGGACGGCAGAGGAAGAGACAGTTGGATGGCATCACTGATTCAATGGACACGAGTTTGAGCAAGCTCCAGGAGATGGTGAAGGATAGGAAAACGTGGTGTGCTGTAGTCCAAGGGGTCGAGAAAGAAGGGCATACTGAGTGACTGAACAACAACAATAACCTGTGAATCCATCACCACCGCTGCTGCTGCTGCTGCTAAGTCGCCTCGGTCATGTCCGATTCTGTGCGACCCCATAGATGGCAGCCCACCAGTCTCCTCCGTCCCTGGGATTCTCCAGGCACGAACACTGGAGGGGGTTGCCATTTCCTTCTTCAATGCATGAAAGTGAAACATGAAAGTGAAATCGCCACAATCAGAGTCAAAAACATATCAAATTGCCTCTTTGATTTAGTAGATTCATTATTTTTTGTATGACATCTTTTCAAATCTCCAAGAATTCTGTTTATCTTTAGGGTTCTTCTGTTTCTTATATGAGGTTTGTTTCCTTAGATATGAATTTTCTGGTTGTTCTAACACCTGTTGTAGACATTGTTGACTTTTAGGCATTGTTGACTTTTCTGTGGTATTTGTATTTATAGTTGAAGGTTGAGGTTGGTAAGTAATGATAGTAAGAGATGGTTCTCCCTGAGAAAGTGAATAAAATAATTCCTTCCATGAGTGAATTTAGCTTCTATTTATGGAGGAATTTTGTGTAGAGAGAGGGTACATGATGGTGACCAGAAAGATCTTTCCTCTGGACTACCCAAAGAGTGTGCTTAGTACTTGTATGGGCTGCCATACATCTATCTATTAAGGGAACCAGAAGTTACCTGAGGGTACCACTGAGATATTCTTCTGTTTCAATAACTTCTGTAAGTTTCTTATGGCAGATCATTAATTTTATTTAGAGAAATTTTCTTGAGTATTTAGTGAGAGTCATGATACAATCAGCAGTTCAACTTTCCATTCCACTACAGCTCACCATTCCCCTGCCTAATTGTGCTTTTAGTCTCTGCTGTCTATGATCTTGGTGTTTTCTTGGGTTCTGAAAAGAAAGAACACACTTCTTTTTTTAATTATTTTTTAAAATTTTACTTTACAATACTGTATTGGTTTTGCCATACATTGACATGAATCCGCCACGAGTGTACATGAGTTCCCAATCCTGAACCCCCTCCCACCTCCCTCCCCATATCATCTCTCTGGGTCATCCTTAATACCATTCTCTTGTGTGTTTTCAGTGCTACAGGCTCAGCTCTATCAAATTTTACTATCAGTCTGATCCCATCTGCCTATATCTTTTAGAAATCCTCCACTATTCTTGTCTGCTACTGGCACCCTTCCCAGATTTCTAGCGCTACCATGGATTCATTCTTATTTTTAAGTCGCTTCTGTTAATTGAATGGCTCTATGGGAAGTAAGAAAGATTAATACATACGCTCAGATGTCCATGATAAAGCAGAAAAACAGTTTTCAATATTTGCAAAACAATTTCTTCTGAGGAATCAGCATAGTTTATTTTACAAAACTCATAATTTTTCTTTCAATTTAAGCTTTGACTGTTTCAGAAATATTAAATGCCAGGTACTGTAACACATGATTTGCACACATTTTCTATATCTTTATAGAAATTCAATATTATTTTCCTAGTTTACAGATTTTAAAAATGCCTGAGGAATTTGAACTAGCAAATGCTTTTAATCAATATGATGCTTCCAAAGCCATATTTTCTTTTAAAAAGAATAAATTGACTTAAATATAGAACACTGGAGACTTAAACACTTAAACACTGCATAACTTAAAATACTAAGTTTTATGACTTTTTAATTTGGTTGATGACTACTGATAAACATAATATTTTGCTCATTGTAGATTTCAAAGAACACATTAAATGTTTGAATTGATTTTGGAAGAGATGGTCTCTAAATCAACTAAGCATATAATTTTTCCAAATATATTATTCTATTGACAATTTTCCTTATCACTTTGTAGACAGTAATCCCTATAACTAGTAAGTATATATATTTGTATACATTTATATCTATATCATATGTTGGCAATAATAATTTTCATGATCTACATATCAGCTATGTTTATTTCTGTGACACAAGGATTAGCCATACCATAATAAGTATTTCTTTTGACAAATCAACAACAATTCGATGATAATATTCATGAATAAAGATGAAAGTGAGGGCATTTTGGACCCTCCATAATTTTAAAGAGCAGCTTATCTCAAACACATTATCTCTGATCATTTATAATTTAGAGAATATAATCCAATGTATTTCTTCAGTTTGCATTATTGGCTGCAGAGTTCTGGGAAGAGAAAAATTGCTTAGGATTCTTGAAATAAGGAATAAAAAAAAAATTCCAGCTAGTCATTTAAACAAAAAGATAAAACTATCTATTAGTGATGCGAGTAAGTTTACTTTGATTATCTAATGCTAACGACATCATTTACAGGAAAAAATAATTCTTTAAAATATTATCACTTGGTGTGATTCAGTCACTCCAAATCTTGATAGGGTTGAGTTTAAGAATGAAACATGTATAATATCGTATATGAAACGAGTCACCAGCCCAGGTTCAATGCATGATACTGGATGCTTGGGGATGGTGCACTGGGACGACCCAGAGGGATGGTGCAGGGAGGGAGGAGGGAGGGAGTGCGGGATGGGGAGCACGTGTACACCTGTGGTGGATACATGTTGATGTATGGCAAAACCAATACAATATTGTAAAGTAATTAACCTCCAATTAAAATAAATAAATTTATATTAAAAAAAGAATGATCCATACTATTTTCTGTGGTTCTTCTCTAGCTTATCTTTAGCTTATTACTTGCCAATACAGGGTCTGGAAGTAGATAAAACTGTATTTACTATTCCCATTTCTGAAAAATTAATTGCACTTTATTTTTAATTGATATTATTTCAATTAAGACAATTGGATATGCACAGAAATGTTTATATCTTAGTTCAGTTATTATTTTTGACTATATTTTCTCTATGTTCTGGCTATTTTGGGTCATTTGCAGTCTTGGTTATGGTATAGCTGATTTTCCTCTCTGCCTTCTTTCCTTTCTTCCTGCCCTCTTTCACTCCTTCCATCTTTCCTTCTCTCTTTCCTTCCTTCCTCTTTCTCTTCTTGCCTTTCATTATTACTTTTTTCTTTCTAGCTCTCACTACTTTATTAGATTAAAGGTGTAACTTATAAGTTGGGAGTTTAAGTCAATATTCTAAGTATATCTGAGGCTTAGTTAATAACTTTGTCTTTATCAACTCTAATAGCTCCTTTAAGCAAGTAGACTCTTTTAATTTTCTCCTTTTCTATTCTGAATTACTGTTTATGTGAATGCTTATCATACCTGCATATGTTCCCGGGTTTTTTACAATTCATTTTTCAGACTCCTAATTAATGTTGAATTACTTCTTCATTTTATCACCTGGTTCTAGAAGAAAGCAGTCTATTTTGAAAAAGCTTAAAAGCAATAGGGAAGTCAAACATTAAGTGAAAATCAATTTGTGGTTTAATTCAACTGATGAGAGTATTTGTCTTAGCTTCTGCAAGTTCAGATTGTTTTATAATCACTTTTTAAAAAATTCTGAAATGATGTATTGTTACCTACTGCTACTTATAGCCATAAATGAGAGAAAAATAATTTTCTGTTTCAAAGAGCTTCTACTTTATTATTTTGTGTGTGTGTATGTGTGTAGATTTTAGGGTGGTTCCTTTTAACAGAGATCCTAAAAGTTGGCCCAAATTGTGGTACAAACTGAGTTAATCTTAATGAAGACTGAACTACATACAAATATGATTTTATTTGGACCACCGTAAGAAAAAAGGGATTATTGACAGTGAATGCTTATCCTTTATTTCTGATTATAAAGATAGTCTATATTTATGTTAAATATTTCTAAAATAGAGGAAAACATAAAGGAAAGAAAAGTCAACCGTAATCTCGCCACCAAAAGATATTTACTGTTAACTTTTAGATATATTGCTTTCCTGTATGTTTTTGGCATGTAGGTGTTTACACAAAAATATACATATATTTAAAAATATATTGTAGATATAGTTTAACTTTTAAAAATTATCAGTATTATCAGTTTAAAATAGAGCCAAGCTCATTTCCTAAAATAACTGAAGCAGGGCATCAAAATAGTATCTGAACTAAATAATAATCTCATTTTGTACTGGTCTATTATAGAAGAGTTTTTAAATACTTACATGTTCTAAATATATAATTAGTTGTAGCATATCAGTTGAATTTGTAACTACTGGGGGAGAGTGAAAAATTCCCCTGTGTATTTGGTTATTAACATCCTAATTTTATTTCTTAATTTGAGAAGCTCTAATAAACTTTAAGAACTAAAAAGCCTCTTGATGAAAGTGAAAGAAGAGAGTGAAAAAGTTGAAAAAGCTTAAAGCTCAGCATTCAGTAAATGAAGATCATGGCATCTGATCCATCACTTCATGGCAAATAGATGGGGAAACAGTGGAAATAGTGTCAGGCTTTATTTTTTGGGGCTCCAAAATCACTGCAGATGGTGAATGCAGCCATGAAATTAAGAGATGCTTACTCCTTGGAAGGAAAGTTATGACCAACCTAGATAGCATATTGAAAAGCAGAGACATTACTTTGCCAATGAAGGTCTGTCTAGTGAAGGCTATGGTTTTTCCGGTGGTCATGTATGGATGTGAGAGTTGGACTGTGAAGAAAGCTGAGTGCTGAAGAATTGATGCTTTTGAACTGTGGTGTTGGAGAAGACTCTTGAGAGTCCCTTGGACTGCAAGGACATCCAACCAGTCCATCCTAAAGGAGATCGGTCCTGGGTGTTCACTGGAAGGACTGAAACTCCAATACTTTGGCCACCTCATGCAAAGAGCTGACTCATTGGAAAATATCTTGATGCTGGGAGGGACTGGGGGCAGGAGGAGAAGGGGACGACAGAGGATGAGATGGCTGGATGGCATCACCGACTCGATGGACATGAGTTTGGGCAGACTCCAGGAGTTGGTGATGGACAGGGAGGCTTGGTGTGCTGCGATTCATGGGGTCGCAAAGAGACAGACATGACTGAGCAACTGAACTGAGCTGAATAAACTTTACTGAAAATTTTAGACTATGAATAAGTTGTTTTAGCTCTTCTGTTTTCAAACAGTTTTATGATTTCAAGTTAATTCAAAAGCCACTCCTAAAGAAAAAGAAGTTAATAGCTGTGGTGTGTGTTCCATTTTGACTAAGCCACTCTCAGGAATAGGGGAAGATTCAAGGTTGTTGAAAGTACATTGCACTTAGCAATTTAATTTTTAAAATGTCCATACGTATATTATTACAGCCTCTTCCACAGCCTTGGCAGAATCGTATTTAAGTTAGCAGCCCTAAAGCTTACAGCTTCATTAGCTTCATTTTAAAATTTTCTTGGCTTAGAAGTTAACATTAGTTTTCATTTGAGAAGCATAGTTAACATTTCACAACATTATGTTACTAAGTGAGGATTTATGCTTACTGAACTCCAAGCAAAGAGATAGTGTGGAGAACTAGGGGATATCTAAAGGTTCTCTAACAAAGGGGCTCCTAAGTACTTGAAAGTTCAGGTGATGGCCTAATGAGTGGTGGTGCATGATTAGTCCAGGATCAGAAGTCAGGAAGGCAGTCTAAGCTGGCAGCCAAACGAAGAGAAGACCAGAGCAGAAACAGAAAGTTCTAAGTCAGCGGCCAAGATGTGCGTGCTGTTGCCCATGGATGGTATTTACTTCTGATGTGGGTTGTGGGAGGCTGTGTGTGTGTACTCAGTCACTTCAGTCACGTCCAACTCTTTGCAACCCAATGAACTGCGTCCTGCCTGGCTCCTCTGTCCATGAAATTCTCCAGGCAAGAATACTGGAGTGGGTGGCCATTCTCTTCTCCAGGGATCTTCCCAAACCAGGGATCAAACCAGAGTCTCTTGCTTTGCTCGCAGATTCTTACCATCTGAGCCACCAGGATAGGAGGCTTCTTGAATTCAAAGGATGAGAGATAGGGTAAAATCAACCTACAATGTGACAATGAGCCAGACATATACTCAAGACATTCTTACTTAAAGTAACTGTCTGAGTTTGAAATTGTGACAAGAAAACAAGATTCAAATAGAAAAATCTGCCTCCAGGTTCACTTGCTACCTCTTAATATCTGTGTAATCTTGGGCAAAACTCAGTTTCCTAAAACTACCATCTATTGGGTCGCACAGATTCAGACATGACTGAAGTGACTTAGCAGCAGCAGCAGCAACTTAAAATAACAAAATTACCTTTTTTTCATGAATCTACAATTGGATGGGACTCAGTGGGGGACAACTCTATACTCTACTTGGCATCAGCTGGGGTGGCTCAAACTCTGGGAGCTGGAGTGGCCTGTAACCTCACTTACTCACCTCTCTCTGTCGGTTGATGCTGGCTGTGTGCTGGGATCTTGTTCTGTGCCCTCTCCACAATGAGGGGCTTCTTAGCACCTTCATCTTGCAGTAACTGGTTTCCAATGTCAGACATCTCTAGATGGCTGGGCAAAGTTGTAATACCTGTATGACTTAGCTTCAGAAGTCATACAGGGTGACTTCAAGAGGGGGAACATAGACTCCATTTCTCAATGCAAAAGTGATAATGTCACATTGTAAAAGCAACACATGGATGGTATATATTGGTGTCACATCTTTGGAAAATATAATCTGCCATAAGGATAATAATAGCACACATTTATTGAATAAGTAATAAGATTATCAAATGGCTCAGGGGTAAAGAATCCACCTGCCAATGCAAGAGATGCAAGAGATGTGGGTTTGATCCCTGGGTCAGAAAGATTGCCTAGAGAATCCCATGGACAGAAGAGCCTGTTGGGCTACAGTGTGTGGGGTCACAAAGAGCTGGATGTGACTGAGTGGAAGCGCATGCTACATGCGTCAGTGTTTTAAACAATAAGGAAACCATTCTGACTCTTTCCATGTTAAAAATTTAGAATATCGAAAGCATGCTAAATTGAAAATTGAGACTAAACTCCAAGTGCTAAGTGATTGACAAACACATATTACCTCATTTAATTTCTCACCATAGTACTTTTAGGTAGGTATCATTATTGTCTCTATTTTACAGATGAGCAGAGTGAGGCATAGTTGAATCTTGGATTACCAAGAGTTCAGCTGATGAGAAGCCAAGTCAAGAAAGGGACCCAGGGCCTTAGAACCCATACGTAGCATATGTACTCTCAGTTCCTAACAGCAGAATTATTTTCAGGAGTAAACAAGATCAAAGAAGAGCTTTGTGAATTATGAATTTGGTATGCAAACTTAGTTTTTGAGGAAAAGCTTCAGAAAATTTTCAGAAATATTCTTATTTTTCAGATTTAGTATATTGAATATGTATCTACATAGGCTGCAAAATTGCTTTAATAAAAACTACTAATAGTGGAGTTATGTGATGTTTCCAGAAAGTAAAGTTTCTGAGATGGGCTGTCCTGGTGGCTCAGTGGCAAAGAATCCATCTGACTATTCAGGATACACAGGAGATGCATTTAATCCCTGGGTCAGGAAGATCCCCTGGAGAAGGAAATGGCAACCTACTCCAGTATTCTTGCCTGGGAAATCCCATGGACAGAGGAACCTGGTGGGCTACAGTCCATGGGATTGCAGAGGGTCAGACACAACTTAGAGACTAAGCAGCAGCAACAAGCTTCTGAGAGTCTTCTTTTGTTTTATACTTTCTGTTTGGCCATAGCTTATATTTCCATTGTGGAATCAGAGGATCTGAAAGCTATGAGAAGTCTTACGTATTATATGGCTCAACTCCCTAGTGTGTTGATAAAGTCTTTACTTGTAGCTTTCAGAAACTTAATGACTTTTGAGAGTTTTCCACTCATACTCCACTCATACTTTTGAGAATACTCCACTCCTATGGGGTATTTTTCTTCTGATGCTCTCAAAAATGTAACTTTTTTTTTTCAATTTATACAATCCTAAATAATGACTGATGTGGAGTGAAAGACTTCTTATCTTATTTTGGAGGTTAAGTATTTGGGTATTTTTATTAGATTATTTTGACATCTATTAATAGTTACCAAAATAGCAATATGTGGGTAGTATAGGAAGAAAAACAGAAAATAACATTCCCCGTTCCTAGAGCTTGCATTGCATAAGAAGCAGCCTCCAGAAATAGTGACTGATTTCAAACTAGCAGAGATTTAAGTTAGCAGAGATGTTAAATATCCAGGATATATGCCTGTCTTCTTAAAGAGTAGTTGTTTCATTCATCAAGACAAAGACTGCCCATTGTGTGTGTGTTAGTGTGTTTGTGGCAGGAAATCAATTTCAATTATTCTATGAAGCACTACTCAACATTTGTCTTACATGAATCCCACCAGGAATAGCTTATGGACAGGACAAAGCCAGGAGCTCCCTTGGAGGCATTTCTGTGTCCACTGTGCACAAAGCAACTTGGGAAGGGTGCAAGGATTTGTGGTTTCTAGTTCACCCTGGGATGATTCTCAAACTCAGTTCATAGCTCAGCTAGGCCTCTTCACGCTTGTTTGAGACATAAAGTCATGTTTCGATGCCCATTTCATATTGTTACAGGTCACAAACTCTAACTCAGGACTGTCCTATGTGGGTGGTATGAGGATCTTCGTATTGTAGAGTCTTCTCCAGTAAAAGAAAGAGGCCAGCTTGATTTCTCTGTGGGTGGGCTTTCTAATTTCTCAGGAAATTTGGGTTACCAGCTCAAATCCTGGCTTGGACAGAGCCCAAATCCATAAGGCTACAGTCAAAGATGTCAGGAGCATTTTTTTTTTTCCTATTGAGAACAAAATAATCACGCAGGTCACAGGCATTTATTTGGCAATCTACATATTTCTATTGGTCAGATTGTGTCAGATACATTAGCAAGGTAAGTATAGGAAGAGATATGTCAGTAGTCAATACTCAACCCTGATGTTGCTTTGGTATATAATTAAGATTGTTAGTGTAAGTAGAAATCATGGAGAACTTTACCACAGTATAGTTTCAATTCATACTGTTGTGGCTCAAGATTTTGAGAGTATATTAAAATGTTTAATTTTATTCTTAGAGTGTTGTTTCCTGAGGTTCTAGCGTTTAATTTTTCCTCCCATTTCCTCCCTCACTCCTTCCTTCATTTCTGAGAAAAAAGCAAACAACTTTATAAGGCATTGTATCAGTCAATGCACTTATGAGTTATAACACTTATGTATAAAATGTAAATAAATAATGATGAAACTAAAAAATACAATTTCTTACAAATAACAGGTTGAGGCTGTCAGATAGCCAAGGGAAAGTAAATGTTAATAACTGATAATTAGTTAAGCAGTTTGGCTTTATGTCTTTAAAGTTTTAATATTGTTCTTTAAAGTTTCATGTAGAAAGAACCTAATGCCATACCAAAACTTAAAGAAAACTTTGTGATGAGCTATTTCTTCCATTAATGAACTCATGTTTTACTATATTTTATTATTAATAAGTTTCTTTTGTGTTTCCAGAAGGCAGAACTCCAGAGTATCTTCGTTTCTATATTGAATCATCATTAATTGCAACAACAAAACCCGAAAAAGGAGGCAACTAATTTCTGATAGTTTCAATATTAGGAAGCCCGAGCTCAAGCTGTAATATTGTTGTGCAGAGTGATGCATTTATAGAGCTGATTCCCTCTGAAGTTCTTTCCAATTACTAGAGGGAAATAAATGCATGCACAGAAAGTTATCTACCATCACATATCTTCATCTTCTTTTGTTAAATAATTCTTCTTATAGTGGACTTAGCATTCTTAGCATGACTGATGACCTCAGATGAAAGTTCTTGCCACTTTTCTAGCCAACTTCATGATAGTAAATCAAAAGAGCCCAGTGGGCTCTATTTCTCTCTCCCAAGGCCTATTGTTTCTCTTTGGAAAAAGTCAGCTCCATAATAATTCTACTAGGATCTTACATATGTTTCTGAAATTAGAAAAGTTAAACACTGTCTACACCTCTAAGTGTCTGTTTATCAAGATTTTGGAATTGAGAGGATGGCACACATCTCATTATTTCATTGAGCAAAGGCTGAGAATGAATTTGTCTCCACTGTCCGAGAATGTTAAAATATTAAAATAGATTCAAGACTGGTTTTCTCTTACTGCATATTTTTTTGATGTGTGTATAATTCTCAGTAATAACCTAGAATTCTATTTTATGAGACAACTTGGTAGGAAGGGTGGTATCTCCAAAATTAGAAGCCATGTGTTTTGATAGGGTACTGCCACTAACTTTCTCTGTGACCTTGGGTAGGTTTATTTACTTTTTGGACCTCACTTGTAAAACAAGGGTCATAGACTTGACTATGTGACCATATACCACGTGCTCAGTAATGTCTGACTCTCTGCGACCATATGGACTGTAGCTTCCCAGGCATGGTATTCTCCAGGCAAGAATACTGGAGTAGGGTGCCATTTCCTACTCCAAGGGATCTTCCCATTTACCCACTGAACCACTGGGGAAGCCCTGTTCATAGATTGGACAACCTCTAAAGTTCCCCAAGTTACAATATATTTTATATACATATATATAGTGTTGAATATAATAATTATAGTGTTTTGTATAATATATAATATGGTACATAAATGTATAATATTTATTTATTTAAATATTTTATTAAATTACATATTTATCTTTTTAAATGAAATGCAGAAAGTACACACTGTCATTTAAAGAGGACAGGCTGTAAAAGGGCAGTAAAACTTGCTTCCCAAATTACTCTAGGACTTTAAATACAGTGTTATCACATTCTGGTGGGACAAAGATTTTATCAGGCATACTAGTCATGTCTTACTGCTTCAGTTGGTCAACAATTACTCATGAGTCATCCAACAGGAGTTATTGAGTTGAAATAGGCACTGTGCTGGACAAAGGTGATTAAAGACACAGCCCTTACCTTCACCAGGTATACACACTCAGGGAGTATGCAGACATTAAGCAAATAATCATACTGAGAACTACATGACTACACATCTATCCCTATCTCACCATAAGTGCTATAAAGGACATTGTCATTGTGATGATGGAGCTTAGGTGGGCCGCTTTCTACTTCAAGTTTGGGGAAAACTTCTATGAGTAAGTGGCAGAACTGAGAGGCTGAAACCTGAACGCTGAAGTAAGACTGGCAAAGGCAGCGGGAGGCAAATGACAAGAGCCTCTGAGAAAGGAAACAAATGTCACAGATTGGAAGATTAAAAGAGTCCAGGGTGGCTGTTACAGGGAACTGGCGAAGTGGCAAGAAGCAAGGGAGGCAAGGAGGCTGGGGGTCCCATGAGAACTTTCAGGCCACGAGAGACTTTTGGATTATATCCCAAATCATAGAGGGAAACCAGTACAGATATATGAAAAAGTAAATAAATTGATCCGATTATATTTAAAATAACTGTGATATCCAGGTTGAGAGGGGATTGAACCAAAATAAGAGCGGATGTGGCTAGGCCACAAAGACGATAAGAAGAAAGAGATAGTGAAGCCTTGGATTGAAATTATGGTAATAAATTCAACATACATTAGAGTACTGATAAATTATGAATGAACAAGAGTAAGGAAATGAAATGGTTTCATTTTAATGGGTATATGAAATATATCTAATTTCCATTAAAGATAGCTTTTTACTATATCATACACAGACAGATATATCTGCATGTGTGTATCTGCTTATGTACATGTGTGCATTTGGAATTATCATACATTTTGTTATTTCATTCCTCTTTTTTTTTAAATGTTTTACTTTTATTTTTTTAAATACTTTATTCTACATTACAATACTGTATTTATTTTGCCATACATTGACATGAATCAGCCACAGGTGTACACGATCTCCCAATGCCGAAGCCCCCACCCACCTCCCACCCCATATCATCTCCCTGGATCATCCCATGCACCAGCCCCAAGCATCCTGTATCCTGTATTGAACATAGACTGGTGCTTCATTTCTTACATGATAGTATATATATGTTTCAGTGCCATTCTCCCGAATCATCCCACCCTCTCCCTCTCCCTCAGAGTCCAAAAGTCTGTTCTATACCTCTGTGTCTCTTTTGTTCTCTCACATACAGGGTCATCATTGCTATCTTTCTAAATTCCATATATATGTGTCAGTATACTGTACTGGTGTTTTTCTTTCTGGCTTACTTCACTCTGTATAATCGGCTCCAGTTTCATCCATCTCATTAGAACTGAGTCAAATTTATTCTTTTAAGGGCTGAGTAATACTCCATTGTGTATATGTACCACAGCTTTCTTATCCATTCATCTGCTGATGGACATCTAGGTTGTTTCCATGTCCTGGCTATTATAAACAGTGCTGCAATGAACATTGGGGTACATGTGTCTCTTTCAATTCTGGTTTCCTCCGTGTGTATGCCCAGCAGTGGGATTGCTGGGTCATAAGGCAGTTCTATTTGCAGTTTTTTAAGGAATCTCCACACTGTCTTCCATAGTGGCTGTACTAGTTTGCATTCCCACCAGCAGTGTAAGAGGGTTCCCTTTTTCTCCACATCCTCTCCAGCATTTATTGCTTGTAGACTTTTGGATCGCAGCCATTCTGACTGGTGTGAAATGGTACCTCATTGTGGACTTGATTTGCATTTCTCTGATAATGAGTGATGTTGAGCATCTTTTCATGTGTTTGTTAGCCATCCATATGTTTTCTTTGGAGAAATGCCTATTTAGTTCTTTGGCCCATTTTTTGATTGGTTTGTTTATTTTTCTGGAGTTGAGCTGCATAAGTTGCTTGTATATCTTTGAGATTAGTTGTTTGTCAGTTGTTTCATTTGCTATTGTTTTCTCCCATTCAGAAGGCTGTCTTTTCACCTTGCTTATAGTTTCCTTTGTTGTGCAGAAGCTTTTAATTTTAATTAGATCACTTAGGAATATACCTACCTAAAGAAACTAAAGACCTATATATTGAAAACTATAAAACACTGATGAAAGAAATCAAAGAGGACACTAATAGATGGAGAAATATACCATGCTCATGGGTCGGAAGAGTCAATATAGTGAAAATGAGTATACTACCCAAAGCAATCTACAGATTCAATGCAATTCCTATCAAGCTACCAGCAGTATTTTTCACAGAACTAGATCAAATAATCTCAAGATTTGTATGGAAATACAAAAAACCTCGAATAGCAAAAGCAATCTTGAGAAAGAAGAATGGAACTGGAGGAATCAACTTGCCTGACTTCAGGCTCTACTACAAAGCCACAGTCATTAAGACAGTATGGTACTGGCACAAAGACAGAAATATAGATCAATGGAACAAAATAGAAAGCCCTGAGATAAATCCACACACCTATGGACACCTTATCTTCGACAAAGGAGGCAAGAATATACAATGGAGTAAAGACAGTCTCTTTAACAGGTGGTGCTGGGAAAACTGGTCAACCACTTGTAAAAGAATGAAACTAGACCTCTTTCTAACACCATACACAAAAATAAACTCAAAATGGATTAAAGATCTAAATGTAAGACCAGAAACTATAAAACTCCTAGAGGAAAACATAGGCAAAACACTCTCAGACATAAATCACAGCAGGATCCTCTATGATCCACCTCCCAGTATAATGGAAATAAAAGCAAAAATAAACAAATGGGATCTAATTAACATTCCTCTTTTTTTAATTTAAAGACCTATCAAACTGACCTGTTTAAAGTCAGTTCAGTCGCTCAGTCATATCTGACTCTTTGTGACCCCATAAACTGCAGTATGCCAGGCCTCTCTGTCCATCACGAACTCCTAGAGTCCACTCAAACCCATGTCCATTGTGTCGGTGATGCCGTCTAACCATCTCATACTCTGTCATCCCCTTCTCCTCCTACCCTCAATCTTTCCCAGTATCAGGTTTTTTTCAAATAAGTCAGCTCTCCCCATCAGGTGGCTAAAGTACTGGAGTTTCAGCTTCAGCAACAGTCGTTCCAATGAACACCCAGGACTGATCTCCTTTAGGATGGACTGGTTGGATCTCCTTGCAGTCCAAGGGACTCTCAAGAGTCTTCTCCAACACCACAGTTCAAAAGCATCTATTCATTGGTGCTCAGCCTTCTTCACAGTCCAACTCTCACATCCATACATGACTACTGGAAAAACCATAGCCTTGACTAAATGGACCTTTGTTGGCAAAGTAATGTCTCTGCTTTTTAATATGCCATCTAGGGTCATCATAACTTTCTTTCCAAGGAGCAAGCATCTTTTAATTTCATGGCTGCAATCACCATCTGCAGTGATTTTGGAGCCCAGAAAAATAAAGTAAGTCACTTTTTCCACTGTTTTTCCATCAATTTCCCATGAAGTGATGGGACCGGATGCCATGATCTTTGTTTTCTGAATGTTGAACTTTAAGCCAACTTTTTCACTCTCTTCTTTCACTTTCATCAAAAGGCTCTTTAGCTATTCCTGTATTAGAATGGGTCCAGGGAACAGACATATGAATAAGATATTGTTTTAATACCCTTAATTTCTTGTCTTGTAGATGCTTTCTCCTCTGTCCTGCACTTCAGCATCATCTGTAGTCTTCCCTTTGAGTGTCGAACTCTTCCAGAAGCCTGAGTTTATCTAGCGCATGGATTCTTTTCCATTCATTTATTTTTTTCATTCCTGGGACATACTTGTTTTGTTTTTTTTTTAATGTCCCATGGTGAAGGTGTAAAAGCAGGAGATTAGACAGCTTCGTATTCTAATTTCTACATTTCTGCTCTCACTTTTCTTTAATGAATCAGAGATATTGGAGGACTGTGATTTGGCAGCCATAAAACTTGCAGAGTGTCATTGGAAGAGCTGAGTTGACAATATCTGTTGTTGTTCAGTCACTAAGTTGTGTCCTGCTCTTTGTGACCCCATGAACTGTAGCACACCAGGCTTTCCTGTCCTTCACTATGTCCAGGAGTTTGCTCAAACTCATGTTCATTAAGTCGATGATGCCATCCAACTATCTCATCCTCTCTCAACCCCTTCTCCTCCTGCCATAAATTTGTTCTTTTCCAATGAGTTGGCTCTTCACATCAGATGGCCAAAGGTTGGAGCTTCAACACTAATCCTTCTAATGAATATCTCTTTTAGGATTTATTAGTTTCATCTCATTGTTGTCCAAGTGACTCTCAAGGGCCTTCTTCTAGCCCCTAAATTTGAAAGCATCAATTCTTTGGTGCTCAGCCTTCTTTATGGTCCAACTCTCACATCCATACATGACTAATGGAATAACCACAGTTTTGACATTATGGACCTTTGTTGCAAAAGTGATGTCTTTGCCTTTTAATACACTATCTAGGTTTGTTATAGCTTTTCTTCCAAGAAGCAAGTGTCTTTTAATTTTGTGGCTGCAGTCATCATCAGCAGTGATTTTAGAGCCCAGGAATATAAAATCTGTCACTGTTTCCACTTTCAGTTCAGTTCAGTTCAGACTCTTTGCGACTGCATGGGCTGAGCACGCCAGGTTTCCCTGTCCATCATCAACTCCCGGAGCTTGCTCAAACTCATATTCATCGAGTTGGTGATGCCATCCAACCATCTCATCTTCTGTCATCCCCTTCTCCTCCTGTCTTCAATCTTTCCCAGCATCAGGATCATTCCTAATGTGTCAGTTCTTTGCATTAGGTGGCTGTGGTGAAAGGATTTAAGCTTCAGCTTCAACATCAGTGCTTCCAATGAATATTCAGGATTGATTTCCTTTACAATTGGCTGGTTTGATCTCCTTGCAGCCCAAGGGGCTCCAAAGAGTCTTCTCCAACACATAGCTCAAAAGCATCAAGTCTTCAGTGCTCAACTTTCTTTATGGTCCATCTCTCACATTGACACGACTATTGGAAAAACCATAACTTTGACTAGATGGACCTTCAGTATGCTGTCTAGGTTGGTCATAACTTTCCTTCCAAGGAGCAAGTGTCTTTTAATTTCATGGCTGAAGTCACCATCTGCAGTGATTTTGGAGCCCAAGAAAATAAAGTCTCTCACTATTTCCATCATTTCCTCATCTATTTGCCATAAAGTGATGGGACTAGATGCCATGATCTTCGTTTTCTGAATGTTGAGTTTTAAGCCAGCTTTTTCACTTTCCTCTTTCACTTTCATCAAGAGACTCACTAGTTTGTCTTTACTTTCTGCCATAAGGGTGGTATCATCGGCATATCTAAGGTTGTTGATATTTCTCCTAGCAATCTTGATTTCAGCTTGTGCTTCATCCAGCCTGGCATTTTGCATGATGTACTCTGCATATAAGTTAAATAAGCAGGGTGACAATATAGCCTAGAAGTACTCCTTTCCCAATTTGGAACCAGTCTGTTATTCCATGTTCAGTTCTAACTGTTGCTTCTTGACCTGAATAGAGGTTTCTCAGGAGGTAGGTAAGGTGGTCTGGTATTCCGATCTCTTTAAGAATTTTCCACAGTTTCTTGTGATCCACACAGTCAAAGGCTTCACCGATAGGTCAGTTGATAAAATATCTGCCTGTGCGAGCTCTGGTTCAATTCCTTGTTCGGGAAGATCTGCTGGAGAAGGGATATACTGTTTTGTTGTATATATATATATATATATATACATACATATACATATACATATATATATACACTGTATTAATCATATACTGTATTAATACATAAGGATAAGGAAATGCATATAGGTGAAGAGAAATTAGCTTTCACCTTCACATATAGGTGAAGGGAAATTACAGAGGATGATATTCTCACTTAGGGTCTTCATGAACTCTTCCTTTGTATTTTATCTATATATAATATTTAACTCTAACATTGTCATTAAATGTTCTTATCTTCCATGTTCTTGAGGTTCTTTCTTGGTAGTTTTCTTGTTAAATGTACTGTGAAACTTTTGACCGTCAGAGGGTGTTTGTAGATGCTCCAAAGATAATGATGTGAAAGAATCTGGCACCTAGTGTGCTGTGGAATTGACACACACTGCCTCCTGTATGCTGCTTTGCTTCACAACCCTTTGTACCCATGGCATCATGATCCCTCCAGTGGGCCACTATTTTCAGAAAGATCTGCTAAACCAAATCAGATTAGGATGTCAGGGCTTTAAAGGATTATCTTTCCCAGGATGATCTATCTTTTTAGAAGAAAGAGGAATTATGTCTTACTTATGGTAGAATTTCAGGTATCAAGGTAGGAGGCATCTTGAGCTACAGGGGCCCAAGTCCTTTGCTATCACTTCTGTTAGCAGTGTGAAGTGACGTGAAGTCGTTCAGTCGTGTCCAACTCTCTGCGACCCCGTGGGCTGTAGCCTACCAGGCTCCTCTGTCCATGGGATTCTCCAGGCAAGGGTACTGGAGTGGGTTGCCATTTCTTATAAGCCTTATTCCAAACACCCTGGCCCAAAGAGCAGATAAAATGCCCAGTGACATTTCCTTGGTTGTATTCTTAGCTGGCCCTTCAGTGACTCTGCTTTGCTCATCATCACGCATAGAGGCAGTCTGTCACCCTTCCTTGCAGTTTCCCTGACCCAGCTGACTCATCCCTACACATGCTCACACATCTGGTGCCCCTACAACCTGTCAAATAGGACTCTGACGGCCAGGCTTGAGTCCTCCTCTCCCTCATTTATGCTGTGCAGGGATAGAAGCGACCTTTCCAAGCCTCAGTTTTATCATGTGAGAAATGTTGTGTTGTGGGCTTCTGAGGACACAAGGACATAATGAATATAAAGGGCTTCACCTGCTGCCTAGCACCTAGAGCTGAAGAAATGTTACTAGCAAACTCTCCAATGCTAATATTTACATTTATTAAATCATTTACTCCTTACAGAAAGTCTAAGAGGTGGTTTTGATAATACTATTATTTTCATCGCACAGATGAACCTAAAAGCAGAGAGGTCATTGACAATAGAAGTCCCACAACTAAATAGTGGGTGAGTCAGAATTTGAGCCCAAGACTCTTTTCACCACTGCTTTTCACCATTCTGCAGTGTTATCTTTCCTATAAGCAAATGGTATTACCTCAAGATCATTGGCAAAATCATCAGAAAAGTCTTCTATTTAGCCTCAGTCAATCCAGGTGACACACAGGTCAGACTAAGGTGCTATAATACCAACTGGTGTGTGTCTGTGTAGTGTTAGTCACTTAGTTGTGTTCAACTGTTTGTGACTGCATGGACCTGTCGGGCTCCTCTGCCTGTCCATGGAATTCTCCAGGCAAGGATGTGGGGGTGGGTTGTCATTCCCTTCTTCAGGTGATCTTCCCAACCCAGGGATCAAACCTGGGTTTCTTGCATTGCAGGCAGATTATGTACTATCTGAACCACCCGGGAAGTCCACAAAATGGTGTAGAATGAGTCTTTCCCACGATGATAGAAAACCCGCGTTAGTAGCAAACCAAGGCTGGCCTTACAGCCTCATAACGAGGTCTCAGGTATTATCTATGCAACTCCTTTATAGATAGAGAAACTGGAACCCAGGGCAGTACAGGCACTTGCACATGGCCATAGTTAGTTTGAGCAAACTCCAGGAGATAGTGAAGGACAGGGAAGCCTAGTGTGCCATAGTTCATGGGGCCGAAAAGAGTCAGACATGACTCAACGACCAAACAATAGCAACAATAGTTAGACTAAGGAAGGACTGATTAGGTTTTATAGGCACAAATCCAAAGGCCTTTTAATTCACTACGTTTCCTGCATGAGGCTCTCATGTCCTTTGAAATAATGACAGCATTTCCTTCATAGGCTAATTTCCTTTTGATCCAAAGCAAAATCTATTTTGACTTTGTTGAATGGAAAGTTTTACTGATGATGTAAAGATACTAAAAGTGGGGTTAAGTAGAAGGAGACAAAGGGCTTAGTAATGGGGTTGGGTTAATCTCACTGAGCAAAAGGTGGCTAAAAGTAGCTGCATGGAGAGGGTAAGAGAACAGCTGGCTTCTGCTGAATGTCATTCCAATGATACTGGACAGTGTGTCTCTTTATTACTTCAGGTTCACCTAATGAGCTTGTTCTGTAAGCAAACTTGTTTTCTAATATGATGCTTGTTTCTGCAGCATTGTGTCTTGTTCCCTGCTTTTTAGTGACTGCATACCTAAAAGTGAGTATTGGCAAAAATAAACCTGCAGGCAAGATACACTTTAGATGGTTACACAACAAATGCTTTATCCTCCCCTACAGTCATGTACTTGTAAAAGAATCAGATTGGGAATGAAACAAGCTGTTGAAACAAATTTTGCTAAGCAGATGCTTACTCTGGGTTCTGAGAATATGAAATATGTTTTGACATGAAGCTTGGGATTATGAAAGAGTGCTGATTCATATTGTTCTAGAATCGCCAAATGCTCATATTGAAAGGGACCATAAAGATCTCCTGGTATGAACCCCATACTTTGAACTTGAGGAGAAGATAATGGTAAACAATTCAAGGTCACAGCAAATTAGAGTCAAGATTTTTGGCTCTCATTCTGGGATTTTTATATTGAAAGGTCATATAGAAGTTCAAGAATGTGTTCATCTGCAAATAACAGAAAACCGTCCTAATGGTGGCTTTGCACATTGGGTTTCACCTTTCTCATTCAAGAAGACATCCGAGGGTAGCTAGTGCAGGGCTAGAATGAACTGTAGTCACGCTGCGGGGTAGCTGGGTTATTATGTTTTCCACTTCCCCAGGCTTCATTCTCATAGTTCACGTTTCATTATGACGACATGGCTGCTGCACATCTAAGCCTGGGTCCATATACTGGTGTAAAGAAAGAAAGGACAAAAGGCCTAAGAAGCATACTTGTTTCATCTGACCTTTTCAAAAATTTCCCAGAAGCCTCACCTGGCAACTTCTGCTTAAATCTCACTGTCTGGAATTGGGTCACTTTTGGATTTCTAGCTGCAAGAGTCTAGGAAAGTAGATACCTTTGACTATGCACAGTCATCCCAAACAAAAAAGAGTATTTTTTAGTAAGGAAGGATAGGGGAATGGATAATGAATAGAAAACTACTAGAGTATGTAACATGAAGGATGCTGTAGGTAAGTAATTAAAGGCTATAGTTTTTAGGATGAGACATATCTGAATTCAAATTCTGGCTCTGACACTTTTGGGGCAAAACATTTCACTTTCTCAGGCCTATATTTTCTTTATAAATGGAGACATTAGGCAAAATTAGGCAATAAGGTTGTACTGAAGTTAAATGAAGATAATTGTGAAACAATAAGGTCCCTAATGTTCTCTTTCTACCACTGCTTTAGGATCTGTAACATGAGGGTTGCTTATCCTGCCTGGACCAAGTTATACTTTGATCTCCTTTACCTTCAATGACACAGAATACCTAGGACATGAAGGCACAGTAACTGGTTAAACAGATTTTATTCATCTATATTCCCTCTTAGAAATGATACCCAAATGATACTTAGACATTGTTCACACTGTTTTTAAACCTTTACTTAAAGGAGAGGAACTTCAGTGGGCCAACCATCCTGGCTTCAATCTGAAGTGTTTCCTTATCATGGAAAAGAGATGACCAGGCCTGCTGCCCAGACTTTGTGGGGAATTTACAGCATAGAGAGTGTTGTGAGACTTTATATCTTTTCTTTGAGCAGAAAAAAAAGATGAGATTAACAGCTTCTTTAAATTAATAAATTAAGGAGATTCATATCATATTTCAGGATTTCAAATAAGAAGTCTGTATATATTAAACAGGCCCTCTCAACCTAAGTTGAGAAACTTAAACTGCAAGGAGATCCAACCAGTCCCTCCTAAATATCAGTCCTGGGTGTTCTTTTTTTACATGTAAATTTATTTATTTTAATTGGAGGTTAATTGCTTTACAATATTGTATTGGTTTTGCCATACATCGACATGAATCCGCCACAGGTGTAAACTTTGGAAGGACTGATGTTGAAGCTGAAACTCCAGTACTTTGACCACCTGATGCAAAGAGCTGATTCATTTGAAAAGACCCTGATGCTAGGAAAGATTGAGGGCAGGAAGAGACAACAGAGGATGAGATGGTTGGATGGCATCACTGACTCAGTGGACATGGGTTTGGGTAGACTCTGGGAGTTGGGGATGGACAGGGAGGCCTGGCGTGCTGCAGTCCATGGGGTCACAACGACTCGGACAACTGAGCAACTGAACTGAACTGAACTCAATGTAAGAATGTATGTATCAAGGAAATGGCACACAGCTTATGGTCAGCTTTAGAACAGTGACTATGCCATTGGTATTTCTTACTTTCTTAAGGAAGAAAAATCATTACCTTGTTTTTTGAGAGGTTCATTTCCATTCTGAAAAAGTTTTCTGAATACCTTATAATAGCTATGTTTGGCATGATATTTAGATGAAAACTGTACCTAAATGTATTTTTATTTCAATATTTTAATTGACAAAGTAATACATGATTCAGTTTCAGTTACAGTTCAGTTGCTCAGTCATGTCCGATTCTTTATGACCCCATGAACTGCAACATCCCAAGCCTCCCTGTCCATCACCAACTCCTGGAGTTCACCCAAACCCATGTCCATTGAGTCGGTGATTGCATTCAACCATCTCATCCTCTGCTGTCCCCTTCTCCTCCTGCCTTCAATCTTTCCCAGAATAAAGGGTCTTTTCCAATGAGTCATCTCTTTGCATCAGGTGGCCAAAGTATTGGAGCTTCAGCTTCAGCATCAGTTCTTTCAATGAATATTCAGGACTGATTTCCTTTAGGATGGACTGGTTGGATCTCCTTGCAGCCCAAGGAACTCTCAAGAGTTCTTCTCCAACACCACAGTTCACATGTGTATACCTGTGGTGGATTCATGTTGATGTATGGAGAAACCAATACAATATTGTAAAGTGATTAACTTCCAATTAAAATAAATAAATTTATATTAAAAAAACAAAAGCATCAATTCTTCGGCATTCAGCTTTCTTTATAGTCCAACCTCACATCCATACATGACTACTGGAAAAACCGTAGCCTTGACTGGACGGACCTTTGTTGACAAAGTAATGTCTCTACTTTTCAATATGCTGTCTAGGTTTGTCATAACTTTCCTTCCAAGGAGTAAGCGTCTTTTAATTTCATGGCTGCAATCACCATCTTCAGTGATTTTGGAGCCCAGAAAAATGAAGTCAGCCACTGATTCCATTGTCTCCCCATCTATTTGCCATGAAGAGATGGGACTGGATGCCATGATCTTCATTTTCTGAATGTTGAGCTTTAAGCCAACTTTTCCACTCTCCTCTTTCACCTTTATCAAGAAGCTCTTTAGTTCTTCTTCCCTTTCTACCATAAGGGTGGTGTCATCTGCATATCTGAGATGATTGATATTTCTCCCGGGAATCTTGATTCCAGCTTGTGCTTCCTTCAGCCTAGTATTTTGTATGATGTACTCTGCATATAAGTTATACAAGCAGGGTGATAATATATAGCCTTGACGTACTCCTTTTCCTATTTGGAACTAGTCTGTTGTTCCATGTCCAATTCTAACTGTTGCTTCCTGACCTGCATATAGGTTTGTCAAGAGGCAGGTCAGGTGGTCTGGTATTCCCATCTCTTTCAGAATTTTCCACAGTTTATTGTGATCTGCACAGTCAAAGGCTGTGGCATAGTCAAAGAAGCAGAAATAGATGTTTTTCTGGAACTCTCTTGCTTTTTGATGATCCAGTGGATGTTGGCAATTTGATCTCTGGTTCTTCTGCCTTTTCTAAAACCAGCTTGAACATCTGGAAGTTTATGGTTCATGAATTGTTGAAGCCTGGCTTGGAGAATTTTGAGCATTACTTTACCAGCGTGTGAGATGAGTGCAATTGTGTGGTAGTTTGAGCATTCTTTGGCATTGCCTTTCTTTGGGATTGGAATGAAAACTGACCTTTTCCAGTCCTGTGGCCACTGCTGAGTTTTCCATATTTGCTGGCATATTGAGTGCAGCACTTTCACAGCATCATCTTTCAGGATTGAAATAGCTCAACTAGAATTCCATCACCTCCACTAGCTTTGTTCGTAATGATGCTTTCTAAGGCCCATTTGACTTAACATTCCAGGATGTCTGGCTCTAGGTGAGTGATCACACCATCATGATTATCTGGGTCGTGAAGATCTTTTTTTTTTTTTACAGTTCTTCTGTGTATTCTTGCCATTTCTTCTTAATATCTTCTGCTTCTGTTAGGTTCCTACCATCTCTGTCCTTTACTAAACCCATATTTGCATGAAATGTTCCCTTGGTATGTCTAATTTTCTTGAAGAGATCTCTAATCTTTCCCATTCTATTGTTTTCCTCTGTTTCTTTGCATTGATCACTGAGGAAGCCTTTCTTATCTCTCCTTGCTGTTCTTTGGAACTCTGCATTCAAATGGGTATATCTTTCCTTTCCTCCTTTACTTTCATTTCCCTTCTTTTCACAGCTATTTGTAAGGCCTCCTCAGAGAGCCATTTTGTTTTTTTGCACTTGTTTTCCTTGGGGATGGTCTTGATTCCTATCTCTTGCTACAATGTCTAAATTTAGTACAATGTCTAAAAATTTAGTACAATGTCTAAATTGTACTAAATAATACATGATTATTTAGGTAAATTTAAAAACAATGATAATAGAAATATAAAAATATAATTATATTTAATTCTATCTTCTGCATATTCTTCAAACTTTATATACATACATATACATTGAAAATTCACTTTATAGTTTGCATACTATTTTTTAACATTTTAATATTTAGTATGATATTCCTTTTACATGGAATACAACTTCATACCACTATAGAAAACAGTTGCATGTATTCTTTATGTCAGTATATAATAATTATTTAATCATCTCTTCCTGTAGAAAAGAGTATTTTTCTTGTCTGTTTTTTTTTTTTCTGTTATATTTTCCAGTTACGTGCTTTGATGGAGATCTTTGTAACTGAACCTAAATGGACAATGGAATTACTTTCTGAAACTTAAATTTCTGAGTTGAAAAATATGAATGTAATTTGAAGTATTGTTACTATAGATTTTCAACCAAAAAAATCAGAACAGTTTATACAACCATTAGCAGTACATGATACATGAGTCTCAGTTCCATAAATTCTTGCCAATATCAGATATTATCATTAAAAGTATACTACAGTGTGTGCATGTGTGTGTGTGTTTGTGGTGTGGTGTGGAGTACTTCTTCTGAACTCTTTACTGGATGCAGTTTTCCCAGTTGTGATGGTATATTCAATATCACACAGGCAAGGACAGTGGATAGATAAGATAGGAACTGCTTCTGTTTATTTCCATGTGACAACTGAAATGGAAAAATGCTGCTTTTCTCAAGAATGATGATGTCTTTTATATTTTTATACCACTTACATTTTCCCTTCTCGTAGCTTCTTTGTCCATATCATGAAGAATTTGAGTTAGAGAAACAACAAACTGGGGTATTATATAAAACTCTAAAATAGGTTAAGTATCTGAAACTTAAAGAAGATTCAGTGACAGAGAGAGTCAATATAGACAAACACAGACCTTTGAATGCATTGTGTAAACACCAATAGTCCATAAATAAAATGGAAAAGGAACTGCTGTTTTTGCACCAATGACAGAAAAAAATGATCTAGGGACAACTTGGGAACAAAGTGACCATGAATGAAGAGCAAAAATCTGCTGTTAAAGAAACAGTCACGAGCTTGAGTTTTATAAATAGGAACACAGAAATAAAGGAATCTAGAGCTCTTGAGTCAATGAGAAAGCCTACGTCCAATTTTAGATTCTACGACTTTAGAGAAACATAGAGAGTCACACTAGGCACCATTGCTTGGATTTTTATTTGTTCCAGGAACTTGGCATTCATCAGTACACATAATTCAGTAATCACAACAATCCTTTGAGATGGTATGACCCCCATTTTGCACAGGAAGAAAGAAAAGTCCAAAGAAAATACTTAAGGCTATCTCCTCATCCAGGATCCAGGATTCAAACCAGGTTGGTCTGTCTCCCAGGCTCATCCTCTCATTTGCTCAGCTACAAGTCATACCTGAAAACATGATGGGGCAAAAGGACAAAAGTGGACCAATCCTATTGCATAGAGATGGCAGTCACTTTTGGTTAATCATCTCAACTTGGAGCTATACTACCTGTCCAAACTGGGATAATTTGAGTTGCTATTGTGAAATTGCTGATAAAAACGATTCTCTTCTGTTTGCTTGGACTTCCCTGTCTCAGGCGTATCCTTCACTGACCTAGCATATAAATTCCCTCGTGTACTTCTAAAGCAAGTGATGACTCATTCACCTCTGACTGACCAGACCAACAATGCTGACTGCAGGTGTGTGAATGGAGCAGGAAAATATAACACTTTCTACGTGTTAAGTGGGAGAACCAAATAAATTAAAAGTTTTCTGGGAAAGTTAAAAGAATAGGGGTTGTTTCTTTGGGAGGAGGGAAAGTTGAATTGTGGCTTCCAGAAGGACTTTTTAAAAAAGAAGAGAAAGAATTCAAACAAGTTGATGTCTGTCTCCTCTGAGAGTGAAGGAGATATAAATTTAGATTTTGTTGTACAGGATTTAGATCACAAAGTTTTCCTGATAGTAATGATTATTGGATATTGGCAGTAGGTTTCTTGAAGGTGCTGTGAAATCAATTTTCATCACCATAGTTCTTTTAAAAATGTGATATTTTCTTATTTGTCCAAGATGTCACAGTTCAGTTCAGTTCAGTCGCTCAGTTGTGTCCGACTCTTTGCGACCTCATGAACTGCAGCACACCAGGCCTCCTTGTACATCACCAACTCCAGGAGTTCACTCAAATTCATGTCCATTGAGTCGGTGATGTCATCCAGCCATCTCATCCTCTGTCATTCCCTTTTCCTCTTGCTCGCAATCCCTCCTAGCAGGAGGCAGAATAATAAGTTTTCAGGACCTTGGATAGGGACTGACCCAAAACCCAAGGGATGTATCAGAGACTGGCCCATAACCCAAGGGATGTATCATCAACCAGGGGCCTCCTGGGCTTCTCAGTGATAGAGAATCCATCTGCTAATGCAGGAGACAGGGTTTGATACCTGGTTCGGGAACATCCCCTGGAAAAGGAAATGACAAACTTCTCCAGTATTCTTTCCTGGGAAATCCTATGGACAGAGGAGCATGGTGGGCTGTAGTCCATGGGGTTGCAGAGTCAGACATGAGTTAGAATAAACAGCAACACAATAATAGTTCCGAGGACTAAGCAACAGCATAACACAACATTCTAAGACTACCACAGAATACCAAGGGAAGAATGTAAGCAAGAAGTAAGACAGAGACTAAGGGAGTCCAGCACATAAGACTAGTGAATCTTTGAAAGTAATACCATTCCTTCTTTAAGGAAAGTGAAGAAATATCTACATATTTTCCCTGTATAAATATTTCCCCTCATACAACTGAGTTGTATGTGTGTAGGGATGAGATATTTTGAATACTGTTGTTTGACCAAGGTCATTTATGAAGATGCAGTAACAGGAACTGGGACTTCATTCAAAATAAATACTGAAATGTTATAGCTACCAAAAAGAATTCAGATTGCTTCTTAAATATATCCTCAATATTTTAAGAGTTGAAGAAAAAAACAATCAGTATAAAGACCAGCCTTAAATGCCTACTTTTCCCCATGATGGTAGTTCAATAATTATGAAACCCAAGACAATTTTATTTCATAGCTTGTTAGTGAAACTTACCTACCAAATCACTACAAATCAGTCTTTTGTGAATTAATGTCTGTCAATGTGATCTGATAATAATCATATCTGTGTTGTTGTTCAGTCACTAAGTCATGTCCAGCTCTTTGTGATCCCATGGACTGCAGGACACCAATCATATCTAACTTCTTAAAAAATCCCTATAGCTTAAAAAAATTGAGGTGTTGTCATTATTTTTTACGCTTTTAAGATAGTTGTATTTTCACCCCTATTTTCAGTACTTTTATTAACTTTGCCCTTGTATAATATGTCCACATCTATTATGTTTAGATACTGTTGTTATTCAAGCTATAGAGATTTATTTGCAAACCTCATGTTCTCTCTCATTAATCCCCCACATGTTCTATTTAAAGGCTTGTTTTGCAGAATATCTTGATACTCTGCAAGTTTACTGAATATTCTTACAGAACATTTACAGAATACTCTCTGTAAATCTTTTTCTCATATAACTAATGTAGAATAAAAATGTTTCAATATATTTCAATTTTATATTTTATGGGCTATGTCAGATGCCATTCTTCCTTCTCTCTCTTACTCTCTAGGATTTGGGCAACATCATAACAGTGATAAAGTCTATTATAAAATATGCTACAACACAGCAACATATAGCATATTTCCATGTTGCACTCTAGTAGTGGTATGCCAGATGCTTTACTTGAGATCGGCTGTACAGAGTGTCATTCTATAAACCAAGAACCTTCTGTTCCAATGAAACTTCTCTACTCATTGTCTCTAAAAGTACCTTTTGTGGATTCTCATTCACTTTACTTACCCTGAAAGCCAGTCCCTTGCTTACATTCTTCAAGAACTCAGTTTCATTCCTGCTTTTCCCAAGAGGTATTCTCTGATCATCTCTGCTTTCTCATTCAGAAATTTAGAATTGTGGTATTTTGCGTATCACATGTCGCATATTCAGCTTGGTCTGTTGTATTTTGTGTGCTTGTGTCGTGACTTCATAGCTGTAATATAAGTCTATGTAGGAAGCAGTATAAAGTGGTGGTTATGAGTGAGGGCTTCTGTGTTAGATGTTGAATCCTACCTTCACTGTTTGATCTTAGGCAAAGTATATAACTTAGAGCTTCCACATTCCCATCTGAGCTATAACTTTTATATGGAGTGCTTCTGATGAAAGAATAAAATGCCTAGGTATTTAGCACGGTGCCAGACATATAGCAAATAGTCATCAAATTGAAGGTAAAGCCAACATCCAATAATTCTGGGCAACTCTTCAAAGTGCAGAGCCTAGGGATTTTTTTTCAAGTTGAGATCTCAATAAACTATTTGAATGAAAATATGCAGCTCCTTACCAGATCTGAGTATTAACACTTCAGTTCAGTCCAGCTACTCAGTCATGTCTGACTTTTTGCAACTCCATGGCTGAAGCATGCCACCAGGTTTCCCTGTCCATCACCAACTCCCAGAGCTTGCTCAAACTCATGGCCCTCGAGTTGGTGATGCCATCCCACCATCTCATCCTCTGTTGTCTCCTTCTCTTCCAGCCCTCAATCTTTCCCAGCATCAGGGTCTTTTCCAGTGAGTCAGTTCTTCACATCAGGTGGCCAAAGTATTGGAGTTTCAGCTTCAGCATCAGTCCTTCCAATGAATATTCAGGACTGATTTCCTTTGGGATTCTTTTGTATTAAAACTTACATAGCACTTTTAAGAGTTTTATTATGTTAGTTCTTTATATATTAAAAACTCCTTCTGAGCCTCACAGAAGGATTGGGAACACGTATACACTCGTGGCGGATTCATGTTGATGTATGGCAAAACCAATACAGTACTGTAAAGTAAAATAAAGTAAAAAAAAAAAAAATTCTCACTCCCAGGAAAGGAAAAAGGAGATCTGGGTGGTCAGATGGAAAGGGGAAGGGAGACAGAAGGCAGGTTCTGTGCTAAGTAATTTATTTTCAGGCTGGCATCATTTGACCGTGACCTGGGAGGCAGGCAAAGAGTACATGTCTTTTAGTTTTCTTTCTATCTGTGGAAAAATCTGTTTCTATTTTAAGATCCAGAATAAAAGTGTGTTCTTTTCCCCCAGATTTTTGAGGTATAATTGACAAACAAAATAGTTTATGTTTAAGGTGTTCAGTGTGATAATTTGATATACATATACTTTGTGAAATAATTACTACAGTCAAGTTGATTCACACATCCATTACCTCACATAGTTACTTCTCTTGTTTTTTTCTGAGATCATTTAAGAAACACTCAGCAAATTTGAAGTATACAATACATATTATTGGCTATAGATTATTATATATATATATATATATATATATATATATATATATGTAACTAACTGTATAGTCACCATGCTGTACCTTAGATCCTCAGAACTTACTCGTAACTGAAATTTTCCATTCTTGACCAACATCTCCCCAGTTTCTCCATTCCTTTACTCCTGGTAACTACTGTCCTACTCTTGCTCTATGAGCTTGACGTTTTTAGATTTCACATATTAGAGAGATCATACAGTGTTTGTCTTTTCATGTCTGGCTTATTTCACTTAGCATAATGTCCTCTAAGTTCACCAATGTTATTGCAAGTGGTGGCCTTTGTTGTTGTTGTTCATTCACTAAATTGTGTCCAAATTTTTGTGACCCAGCTTGCCATGCCTCCCTGTCCTATTCTATCTCCCAGAGTATGTGCAAACTCATGTCCATTGAGTCTGTGATGCCATCCAAACCTCCAGCCATCACTCCCTTCTCCTCCTTCCCTCCTCCTTTCCAGGCATCTGGATCTTTTCCCGTGGGTTGGATCTTTGTATCAGGTGGCCAAAGGATTAGAACTTCAGCTTCAGCATCAGTCTGCCCAACAAATATTCAAGGTTGATTTCCTTTAGGATTGACTGGTTTGATCTCCCTGCAGTCCAAGGGACTAAAGCATCAATTGTTTTGTGCTCAGCCTTCTTTATGGTCCAACTCTCACATTCATACATGACTACTGGAAAAATCACAACTTTGACTGTAATGGCCTTACCTTCATTTTTAATGACAAATATTCCATTCTGTGGCTAATATTCCATCTTTATGGCTAATGTTCTATAAATAATATTCCACACTCCATGTGTATGTAACATATTATTACATTTTTAGCCATTCATTCACCTATCAATGGACACTTAGACTATTTCCATATCTTGGCTATTTGTGATACTTATTTCATTTCCTTTGTTTATACCCCTAGTAGAGGGATTAGTTCCCCGGTGGCTCAGATGGTAAATAATCTGCCTGCAATGAGAGACCTGTGTTTGATCCCTGGGTTGGCAAGATCCCCTGGAGAAGGGAATGGCTACCCACTCCAGTATTCTGGCCTGGAGAATTCCATGGACAGAGGAGCCTGGCAAGCTATAATCCATGAGGTTGTAAAGAGTTGGACATGACTGAGCAACTTCCACTTTCAGAGTGATTTCTGGATCATATAGTAGTTTCATTTTTAAAATTATGGAGAACTTCATATTGTTTTCCATAATGACTGTACCAATTTACATCCCTTCCAACAATAGTGACTCCAATGGTAAAAAGTCTGTCTGCAATGCAGGAGACCCAGGTTCGATCCCTGGATCGGGAAGATCCCATGGAGAAGGGCATGGCAACCACTCCAGTGTTCTTTCCTGGAGAATCCCATGGACAGAGGAGCCTGGTGGGCTACAGTCCATATGGTTGCAAAGAGCCAGACATGACTGAAGTGACCTAGTATGCATGCACAACATGTCCAAGGATTCCTTTTTCTCCATACCCTCGCCAACAAGAGGCACTTTCTTTAGGCAGCTTTTCCTGATTCCTAACATACAGCATCTCTATTAAATATTTACATTCAAGTTTTTCATGTCATTTCTACTAAATAAAAGTACTGCAATGTGATTTTAAGTTTCCTGGAGGTGATTTTTCTTCCTCTTTTGTATAGTATTTGTATCTAGTACTATCATCAATGTAACAAGTACACGAGATAATATTTATGAATGTGATATTTAAAATATAAAGATTTATAAATGTGAAAGTTATGATTCTTGTGCTTATATTAGAATTACCTTCATAGAAATATCAGAGAAGGCAATGGCAACCCACTCCAGTACTCTTACCTGGAAATTCCCATGGACGGAGGAGCCTGGTAGGCTGCAGTCCATGGGGTCGTGAAGAGTCAGACGACTGAGCAACTTCACTTTCACTTTTCACTTTCATACATTGGACAAGGATATGGCAACCCTCTCCAGCATTCTTGTCTGGAGAATCTCAGAGATGGAGGAGCCCGGTAGGCAGCCGTCTATGGGGTTGCACAAAGTCAGACATGACTGAAGCAACTTAGCAGCAGCAGCAGTATAGAGATATCTAGTTTGGAGTCCCAGCCTTCATAAGAGAAATGAGCAGTTTAAATATGATCTATCACATCATATTCAGCTCTCAATCAATTGGTATAATGAATAACTACCCTCCAAACAAGAAAATATAAATAAAGATATTGAAACAAGTATGTCATAGAAGCAATTAAACTATGCCAACATTTTTTAATTGTAAAAACATACATGTTTAATTGCTTGTTGCTATTAAGTTGGTCAATGAGAATTCTTTAAAAATGTCAAAAAAATAAAGAGAAACAAGCAGTAACTTAGAAATAAGGTAGACTGTTGGAATTCTAACACAAGCTTTATGCCTATTGGTGAGCCATTTTACTTGGCCTAATTTCCTTGCTGTAGCCTGAAGAGTTTGGATAGAGTATGTCTAAAGCCTTTACTAGACTGAAAACCAAGAATTTTCTTATTTGAAGTCATAGAATATTCTTGCTCATTTAGTCTGCTTGTGTTTTGATAAAAGAGTAAAACCATTTTCTGTGATCAGAGCCCAAAGATAGACCCTAGCAGTTGAGTTGCTTCTCTTGTAACACCGTCTTATGATGCCTTTTTAGTGCCTTTGCCTGAAAGAGTTGGCTGGTGATGTCTATGTACCTTGTAGATTTCTGAACCTGCCTTTATTGTGAGTAAGTGGCATCTGACTTCCTGCACCCTCTGCTGCAGACAGATGAGCCATTCACTTGCCAGCTGCAGTCTTCCCCCTGATTATCAGCCAGTGCCTCTTGTCTGAGCCATGATTGCTTCCCAAGTTCAGGGAGCTGAGGATTTTGTTGTGTGTTCAATCTTCCATTCGTGTTTCACTGGACTGTATGAGGCCACTGAAGGTCGTTAAAAGAAGAGGCAAAAACTTTAATTTGGTAATTTAGTATTATGGAACAGGAAACAAGAACATTTTCTTTTAAAAAAGGATAATCTTATTATATTTCAACAATGTCCATGAAAATTTTATAGATATCGAGATTTCAATAGTAAGTTCTTAATGGATAGTATCATTGTTTTAAAGTTCTTTTACTTAGCTCTTGCTATATTTTATGCAATAAATGTGATATGATATTTACCTTGAAAAATTTGAAAGCTAATCCCAAACTGTCCACTAAAATTTGAACTACTCTTACCAAAAGTGAATGCATTTGTGCCTTGCCAATAATGAGTATCATGAATTTTTGAAAATCTGGCAATCTGATAAATAAATAGTATCATGAAAAATAGCATCTTGTTTTAACTGTACTATCTTCATAATGACTGAGATTCAGTGATTTTTTTCATATACTATTACTCACTTTTACCTATTTTGTTTACATTGCTTATTTATAATTTTTGCCTCTTCCTCTACTGGGTTATTACAACAAATGTTTTACTGTGCATTTAGTGTCTAGAATTATTCTAAATACTAAGACTACATCATTGAATAAATGAATTATGGCTTATTCAGATCAAGATGTTCTCATGGAACTAGAGGGAAGAGAAAATTAAAAAGAAAAAAAATTCAAGTAACTTACAAAAATTTAAAAATCAAAGAATATGATCAGTATTAACTGGCAGGTTACTTTGAGCTGAGTACAAAATAAAATATGAGACTGAAAAAATTGCTGGAGATGGAATGGTAAAATATATGTGCTCTAATGATGAGGATGAAAACAGAGACTGGGATGCCTGATATCCACATTCAGAGATATTAGAAATGTTTGTGAATACAAGGTTAAACGTGTGAACATGAAAATAGCTGAGTTACAGGAAATATCACTGGATAGAGGAGGCTGAGAAAATGTGAGGACATGATATTGGGTCATTTACATGGGTATCAAAATCCCTAAACTTGGAGACAGGAGTGGAGGTGCAGAGGAGGTGGGGGCTAAATTCATCCATGAACTCGAGACAGGGAACTGAATGATGTGATATTTGTCTTTTGCGGCATTTTCGTTATTTCTTTATTTCTGCACTAGGTCTTCATTGTGCACAGGCTTTCTCTAGTTATGACGAGCATGGGCTGCACTTTGGGTTGCGGTGCCCGGGCTTCTCATTGCGGTGGCTTCTCTTGTGAAGCAGGAGCTCTAGGCTTGTGGGCTTCAGTAGTTATGATGCAGGAACTTAGCTGTCCAGGGGCATGTGGAATCTTCTGAAATCAGGGATCAAACTTATGTCCCCTGCATTGGCAGACAGAGCCTTAACCACTGGACCACCAGGGAAGAAGTCCTGATACTTGTTTTATTTCATTGATTTCTATTTCTTACTTTTTAAAGCATATTTTATTATAATAATATTGAAATCAAAGCATAAGACCAAATCTCCCATAATTCTTTCACTTTATCAGAGGATGTTGATAAAGTGAAAGAATTTTATGATTGATCCCTGAGGCAGCTTTGATTGAGCCCTGTAGCAGGTTTTTATCTGTGTATTCCAGCCTGGCCAGGTGCTCCATTTGCTTGATTTGCTCACTCTTCATGGAATGTGGCAGGACTTGCTATCAGCTTGAATGTCTGCTCTTAACCTGGCAGCCAGATGAAGCAAGTCCTCAACTGAACATGTCTCACTGTGCTTGCTGACCTCCCATCCCTATGTGCTGACCTCTCCCATATCGCTAAAATCTGGGACAGCCACTAGTGATGATGGCTGTAAAACAGGACAGCATCTTTTATGTCTCAAAACCGTTTTCACTGTGGACATCCAACTTACTAATTTTCTATTTCTTTCAGAGTTGACAGTTTGATTACATTTGATTATTTTCTTTACTCCATCCAAATCTTCCTTCAATCCTAGTCATATTTTCAAATTTCTTGGCAAGTCTGTCCTCTCTGTTCTCTGGGACTAATGAGTCTTTGTTCTAGCTTGTGAGTGCTGTCCTTGTCAGGTTGTCTTGAACTTCTGCTGATTGTTTCTGGACAGGGAATTATGGGGAGAGCGGAATGGATGCTTTCAAAGAGCTGGCCGCCCAGGAAGGCCTCTGCATCGCCCACTCAGACAAAATCTACAGCAACGCTGGGGAGAAGAGCTTTGACCGACTCCTGCGCAAGCTCCGAGAGCGGCTTCCCAAGGCCAGAGTGGTGGTGTGCTTCTGCGAAGGGATGACTGTCCGGGGCCTCCTGAGCGCCATGCGGCGCCTTGGCGTTGTGGGCGAGTTCTCACTCATCGGAAGGTAAGTTTCTATCTCTTTTTCCCTCTTTCTCTCTCTCTGTCACACACACACACTTTGGCACACATGTACTTGATCTCATTAAACTGAACTCCCCGACTCCAAAACAGTGAGATGTGCTGTGGTCCTGCATCTCACTGAGAGTGGGACTATTGTCATTTTCATGATAAAGAGCAGAGCAGGGGATGCAAGATGATGAGACTGTTTCAGAAAAAAGCAGGAAGTTGTTGTTGGAATGTTTTGTCCCGGTGGATTGTTCTTTTCATTTGCTTCTGGGCTTCTGCCTCTCCTCCTCCCCCAAACCACACGGATGCTTTTGTCTTATGTTCCTAAGCATAGATATCTTAACGACGTTTTGGTGAATGAAGGGTAGTAGTGAAGATGGAAATATATATTCAGGTCTGGTGTAGACATGCAGCCGACCTCTGGTCCTTGGCCATATAATCTCTTACATTTATGGGATGGCAAATAGTGATGCGGTCAGCCTGTGATTTCTGGAACTGCAGGTTGTGGGTTCCTAAGCCTATGTTCCTTCTATACCATGTGTACTTGTGTGGGAATAGATTCTCAGTATCATCATATTTTTCATAGGATCTTTGACCTAACAGATATCTTGTTTAATTTGCCTTTTCTAATATGAGTACATGATGGAACTGATGAATTTTTCCAAGGAACCTACTAAACGTACTAGAGTGAAAGCTTCCACTGATCTCTGACTCTGTCCCACTCATTTTTTTCCAGATCTCTCTTCCTCCTCCATCTTCTCTTCTGGCTAGAGTACAATCTTTTCTCACCTGCCAAAGTGCCTTAACCACTGACCCCCTTCTCTAGGAAAGTGGGTAGTAGTGGTGTGGACACTTACCCAGGACCTTTTCCTTCTGACATGCCCTTGTGATAATGACTGAAATGCTAGTAAAACCAACTTCACTGTCATCTGGAGCTAGACACACAGAGCCCGTCAAAGACTTTTGAGTAGAAGGTAGGACAGAAACACAATTAAAAGAATAAAGAAACAAAGAAATGATCTCTAGGCATGAAGAACTATGAAGTCAAGGTCAAAGTATAATTCAGGATTAAAAAGATGATTGAATTTGGGTGAAACTGGCACACTGCCACAGAGTGTCGTTTTGGCTTTTTTGACATGATGCAGTTGTGTGAAGCTATTTAAGAAGGCATCTCTAAAGAAGGAGTGTTTAAAGAAGGAATGGTACTTCCTTTATGAGTGAAAAAGAATGTAAACAGCATTGTTGAAATGTTACATGGAATAACATTCTTAATATATGCACCAGGACAGATGGCATATAGATATTTAATTTTTTAATTGATTTTTAAAGTGACTGCTTTTATGAAGAGTTCTGGTTTTTCTAAAAAATTCTCATGTTTACCATATTCAAAAGAAGAAAAGTCTGTTTTGCTGGATTCATTCTGTTTAATATCTCCAAAGAGAAGCTCACTACCTAGATTCTGAAGATCTTGAGCAGAATGAAGCAAATATGTGAGCTTTGGGTGGTATAAAGACTACCTAGTGATGAAATGTGTTTACTAAATTCTGTACTGAGTAATTAGAGTGCATAGAGTTCATTCCCTTATCTTATCTCTCTGGCTCTTGCTTACCTGCTAATAATGGAACTGAGTCCATATAGGTATTTGACTCTCGCATGTGCTTCCTCCTGATGAGGTCACCTGCCTGGGATATCTACTTCTTTTACTCCCCTCTTTCTCTGCCTCACCTCTTCTAGGTTCTTCTGATGCATCCTAGAAATACTGTAATCACAATGAGCACCTGTGTTTCTAAGGACAGGTACTGTACAATAGTCACTCCCAGTAAAGCTTGGAACCCTGGAGATGTCAAAGCTATGGCATACAGTGCTTTCCTGATTTTCTGGGCTGTATACCATAAGGGTCTATCAAAATGACTTTTAGTTTCATATATTAGAGTATTTGGTGGAAAACAGCCTTTTTCCATTCTTTGTTCACAGCTCTCTCCCTTCCTTGGGAGAGGTGTGAATCCAGATATGAGTCCAGAGGGAGCTGAGCTGGCAATAAAGACAAGAAGTAACACTATGGCATACCTAATTAGCCTTTCCTTCAGAAGCCTGATTCTCCCAATTCCTGTATGATGAGTTCTAACCCAAACACTCCCCTGTTCCTCATGCAAATGACATTTGATGAGCTTGGTTCCCTAATTTCGGCAGACATGTCCAGAAGGGTTCCAGTTTAACACCAAGTTGCAACTTCTAGCTACATTTGTAATGCTGTGAAATATATCTCCTTCCCATATAAGGGGCTTTAGGAAAAGGAGTACATCAAGGCTGTATATTGTCACCCTGCTTATTTAACTTATATGCAGAGTACATCATGAGAAACGCTGGACTGGAAGAAACACAAGCTGGAATCAAGATTGCCGGGGGAAATATCAATAACCTCAGATATGCAGATGACACCATCCTTATGGCAGAAAGTGAAGAGGAACTAAAAGCCTCTTGATGAAAGTGAAAGTGGAGAGTGAAAAAGTTGGCTTAAAGCTCAACATTCAGAAAACGAAGATCATGGCATCCAGTCCCATCACTTCATGGGAAATACATGGGGAAACAGTGGAAACAGTGTCAGACTTTATATTTGGGGGCTCCTAAATCACTGCAGATGGTGACTGCAGCCATGAAATTAAAAGACGCTTACTCCTTGGAAGAAAAGTTATGCCTAACCTAGATAGCATATTCAAAAGCAGAGACATTACTTTGCCAACTAAGATCCATCTAGTTAAGGCTATGGTTTTTCCAGTAGTCATGTATGGATGTGAGAGTTGGACTGTGAAGAAAGCTAAGTGCCGAAGAACTGATGCTTTTGAACTGTGGTGTTGGAGAAGACTCTTGAGAGTCCCTTGGACTGCAAGGAGATCAAACCACTCCATTCTGAAGGAGATCAGCCCTGGGATTTCTTTGGAAGGAATGATGCTAAAGATGAAACTCCAGTCTTTGGCCACCTCATGCGAAGAGGTGACTCCTTGGAAAAGACTCTGATGCTGGGAGGGATTAGGGGCAGGAGGAGAAGGGGACGACAGAGAATGAGAAGGCTGGATGGCATCACTGACTCAATGAACGTGAATCTGAGTAAACTCCGGGAGTTGATGATGGACAGGGAGGCCTGGCATGCTGTGATTCATGGGGTCGCAAAGAGTTGAACACAACTGAGCGAGTGAACTGAACTGAACTTACCAAATAATAAACTCCTTTGAGGTCAGGAGTCACTATTTAGTTTCTTTCACAATACATGGTCTAATTCTGGATGCTGCTGATTTCAGAGAATACACTGTGTAGATGGCGATGGACCTCTTTTCATAAGGATGAAAATAAGTAAATCATGGTGTAGACTGAAGCAAGATACATTTAGTTAAGAAAAAAATAATAGAAATTCCTGAATGGAGATTTGTGTTCCTTTGCCTCACCTTGACTCTTTTCTCTTACACTTCACTCCAACACAGAAAGAAATATTGTTTGTGCTACAGTCAAAACATATCCAGACTTTGATGACTTAATGCCATTCTTTCTATTACCACTCGAGTTCAAGCCAACGTCATCTCTCCCTTGGTGTTTTGTAAAAACCTACTAATTGATCCTTGCCCCTTCCCACATCTATTCTTTTTGTTGTTGTTGTTTTAATATAAATTCATTTATTTTAATTGGAGGTTATTACTTTACATTATTGTATTGGTTTTGCCATACATCAATATGAATCTGCCACAGGTATACACGTGTTCCCCATTCTGAACCCCCTCCCTCCTCCCTCCCCATACCATCCCTCTGGGTCATGAGGTCTTTTAAAAATTTAAGTCAGGTAATGTCTTTTAATCTTACATGCTGAATGCCTTAAAATGGCTTTTCATTTTTCTCATAACAAAGTCCTTGCATGGCCTTCAAAGTCTACATTCTGTCACCGGGACTGAGTTCTTTATAATGGAATAATAAACCATCATGACAAATAGAATTTTAGAAAGTTCTCAGAGATCTTAAAAATCCTGTATTTACTGAATATATGTAGTCAAAAAACAAAACAAAATATGAGCTGAGAGTTCTAGCTCAGCCACAGAGTAATCATGTGATCTCATCATTTTTTGTCTCTGACTGTCTTTCTTCTTTATAAAAATTAATGACTTGACCCAGAGGGATGGTGCGGGGAGGGAGGCAGGAGGGGGATTCAGGATGGGGAACACGTGTATACCTGTGGCAGATTCATGTTGATGTATGGCAAAACCGATGCAATATTGTAAAGTAATTAACCTATAATTAAAATAAATTTATATTAAAATAAATTAATGACTTGGCTCCAGGTCATCTTTAAATATTTTTCCAGTTCTAGAATTTATAATATATTAAGACCATATGACTGAACTATGTTCAAAAATAATGTATATGTAGATTCATTTTTTCTAAAGTTATTCATGAATTAGATTAATCAATATACCCTTTTTGGCAGTCACCTTGTAAAAATCTGGAGAATTTATTGAATAGAACTGCTTAGAATTAGTGTCTTAATTTGTGCTCATGGAATGTAGCCACCATATCCATGTAAAAATCAAACCTTTGACTTTGGACAAATTGAAATTATATTCTTATCAAGTAAGTTAACTAACCATAGTCAAGTTAATCATCAGACGAAGGAATCATTCTTTCTTGATTCTTGAAACTACCTCCTTCAAGATGCTTCTCAAATTGTGCAGAGCATATCTATAATTGTATTTTAATTGTGATGGTGATGATGATGGCGATGGTGAAGATGATAATGTGATAATAACATTTGTTTAGGACTCACTGTATGCCAGGCACTGTTCTAAGCACTTTGTATGTGTTCAGTGCTCAGTTCCTCAGTCATGTTCGACTCTTTGCAAGCCCATGGACTGTAGCCTGCCAGACTCCTCTGTCTATGGAAATTTCCAGGCAAAAATACTGAACTGGGTTGCCATTTCCTTCTCCAGGGTATCCTCTGTGAGCCGAGGATCAAACACACATCTCTTGTGTCTCCTGTATTGGGAGGTGAATTCTTTACCACTGTTTCACCTGGGAAGCCCCTGTAAGCACTTTATATACATAAACTTATTTGTCATAGCAATCTGATAAAATAGGTACTGATATCATTTGTTTCAATGTATGGAGATGTAAAGAACCTGTCAAAAGAATTGTAGTTGGGATGTAAAACTAGGCATTGTGACTACAGAATTCATTCATTAAGTTATACTGTGTGATTGTTTTATGTAAGAGATATTAGCTTTTAGTTTTTTTTTTTTTCAATTTGTTCTCTCTTTTAGAGATTTATTTCATTGTTTAAGCCACTTTATTTAGGAAAATAAACTGAGGTATCTCTGATAAATTTTTTTAATATTTCTAATTATTTGAATCCTTTTTATTTCTCTCTTAGTGTTAAATGTTTTACATGAAATTTCAAAAAGGGGGCCCTTATTTTCAAGCTCCTTATCTTTAACACGAGACTCCACAATATAATTCTCTATTTGCATACCAGTCTTTCTCTATGGAACTTGTTATTGTTTGGTCACTAAAAAATGATGCAAAAAGAGTCAGACATGAATCACCAAAACAAAGTTTCTAAATTGTGTTTGACTCTTTTGTGACCCCATGGACCATAGTCTTCCAGGCTCTTCTGTCAATGGGATTTGCCATGTAAGAATACTAGAGTGGGTTGCCATTTCTTTCTCCAGGGTATCTTCCCAACCCAGGGATCAAACCCACGTCTCCTGCATTGGTGTGTGGATTCTTTACCACTAAGCCAATAGGGATGCCCATCTATGGAACTATACCTGTGTAAAACCTCATTTGGAGTAAGTAGGTAATAATTCTTTGAAATCTTCTGTTATAATTATTAAAATTCTAAGAATTAAGCAAAGATTTGTTCTAATTCGTGTACTGTTCTTTTATTTGAAGAAAGTGAAAATAAGCATGGTTTATTTGTGTAAATACATTTATTGAAGGTTTGGTATGTACTAAACTAATAATATATGATATCTCCAGTATTAACAACCTGAAAGGTTGATGTGCAAGATAAAGAAGTTAAACAATTACCCCAATTACTAAATTAATAAGTTGTTGTTGTTGCTGTTCCATAGCTAATTCATGTACAACTCTTAGCAGCCCAGTGGACTGCAGTGAACCAGGCTTCCCTGTCCTTCACTGTCTCTTGGCATTTGTTCAAACTCATGTCCATTGAGTTGGTGATGCCATTCAACCATTTAATTTTCTGTTGCTCCCTACTTCTCCTGCCCTGAATCTTTTCCAGCATCAGGGACTCTTTCCAAAGAGTCAGCTCTTCACATCAGGTGGCCGAAGGATTGGAACTTCAGCTTCAGCATCAGACATTCCAATGAATATTGAGAGTTGATTTCCTTCGCTATTATCTGGTTTGATCTCTTTGCTGTCTAAGGGACTCTCAAGAGTCTTCTCCAAAACCAGAATTTTGAAAGCATCTATTCTTTGACACTCAGCCTTCTTTATGGTCCAACTTTCACACGTGTACATGACTACTGGAAAAACCATATCTTTGACTATATGGACCTTTGTTGGCAAAATGATGTCTCTGCTTTATAATATACTGTCTATGTTGGTCATAGTTTTTCTTTCATGGGGCAATCGTCTTTTAACTTCATGGCTACAGAAAACATCTGCAGTGACTTTGGAGCCCCCAAAATAAAGTCTCTCACTGTTACCATTGTTTCCTCATCTGTTTGCCATGAAATGATGAGAGCAGATGCCATGATCTTCATTTTTTGAATATTGAGTCTTAAGCCAGCTTTTACACCCTCTTTTAAAATTTTATCAAGAGGCGCTTTAGTTTCTCATTGTTTTAAAGAGGTGTCATTTGTGTGTCTGAGGTTTTTATTTCTCCTGGCAATCTTAATTCCAGTTTGTGAGTCATCCAGACCAGCATTTCACATGATGTAATCTGCATAGAAGTTAAATAAGCAGGGTGACAATATATCAGTTCAGTTGAGTCGCTCAGTCGTGTCCGACTCTTTGCGATCCCACGAATCGCAGCACGCCAGGCATCACCATCTCTCGGAGTTCACTCAGACTCACGTTCATCGAGTCCGTGATGCCATCCAGCCATCTCATCCTCGGTCGTCCCCTTCTCCTCCTGCCCCCAATCCCTCCCAGCATCAGAGTCTTTTCCAGTGAATCAACTCTTCGCATGAGGTGGCCAAAGTACTGAAGTTTCAGCTTTAGCATCATTCCTTCCAAAGAAATCCCAGGGTTGATCTCCTTCAAAATGGACTGGTTGGATCTCCTTGTCCAAGGGACTCTCAAGAGTCTTCTCCCAACACCACAGTTCAAAAGCATCAGTTCTTCGGCGCTCAGCCTTCTTCACAGTCCAACTCTCACATCCATACATGACCACTGGAAAAACCATAGCCTTGACTAGACGGACCTTAGTCGGCAAAGTAATGTCTCTGCTTTTGAATATACTATCTAGGTTGGTCATAACTTTTCTTCCAAGGAGTAAGCGTCTTTTAATTTCATGGCTGCAGTCACCATCTGCAGTGATTTTGGAGCCTCAAAAATAAAGTCTAACACTGTTTCCACTGTTTCCCCATCTATTTCCCATGAAGTGATGGGACTGGATGCCATGATCTTTGTTTTCTGAATGTTGAGCTTTAAGCCAACTTTTCACTCTCCTCTTTCACCTTCATCAAGAGGCCCTTTAGCTCCTCTTCATTTTCTGCCATAAGGATGGTGTCATCTGCATATCTGAAGTTATTGATATTTCTCCCGGCAATCTTGATTCTAGCTTGTGTTTCTTCCAGTCCTCTGCATATAGGTTAAATAAGCAGGGTGACAGTATACAGCCTTGATGTATTCCTTTTCCTATATGGAACCAGTCTGTTGTTGCATGTCCAGTTCTAACTGTTGCTTCTTGACCTGCATACAGATTTCTCGAGAGGCAGGTCAGGTGGTCTGGTATTCCCATCTCTTTCAGAATTTTCCACAGTTGATTGTGATCTACACAGTCAAAGGCTTTGGTATAGTCAATAAAGCAGAAATAGATGTTTTTCTGGAACTCTCTTGCTTTTTCCATGATCCAGCGGATATTGGCAATTTGATCTCTAGTTTCTCTGCTTTTTCTAAAACCAGCTTGAACATCAGGAAGTTCACAGTTCACGTATTGCTGAAGCCTGGCTTGGAGAATTTTGAGCATTACTTTACTAGCGTGTGAGATGAGTGCAATTGTGCGGTAGCTTGAGCATTCTTTGGCATTGCCTTTCTTTGGAATTGGAATGAAAACTGACCTTTTCCAGTCCTGTGGCCACTGCTGAGTTTTCCAAATTTGCTGGCATCTGTTTTTTTCCAAACAGCTCAACTGGAATTCCATCACCTCCACTAGCTTTGTTCGTAGTGATGCTTTCTAAGGCCCACTGACTTCACATTCCAAGATGTCTGGCTCTAGATGAGTGATCACATCATCATGATTATCTGGGCCTTGAAGATCTTTCTTGTACAGTTCTTCTGTGTATTCTTGCCACCTCTTCTTAATATCTTCTGCTTCTGTTAGGTCCAGACCATTTCTGTCCTTTATCGAGCCCATCTTTGCATGAAATGTTCCCTTGGTATCTCTAATTTTCTTGAAGAGATCTCTAGTCTTTCCCATTCTGTTCTTTTCCTCTATTTCTTTGCATTGATCACTGAAGAAGGCTTTCTTATCTCTTCTTGCTATTCTTTGGAACTCTGCATTCAGATGCTTGTATCTTTCCTTTTCTCCTTTGCTTTTCACCTCTTTTTTTTCATAGCTATTTGTAAGGCCTCCTCAGACAGCCATTTTGCTTTTTTCCATGGGGATGGTCTTGATCCCTGTCTCCTGTACAATGTCACGAACCTCATTCCATAGTTCATCAGGCACCCTATCTATCAGATCTAGTCCCTTAAATCTATTTCTCACTTCTACTGTATAATCATAAGGGATTTGTCATATTTCTTTCCTAATTTTGAACCAACCCATTGTTCCATGTTCAGTTCTAACTGTTGCTTCTTGTCCTGCCTACAGGTTTCTCAGGATACAGTTAAGGTGGTCTGGTATTCCCATCTCTTTAAGAATTGTCCACAGCTTGTGTTCCAAACAATCAAAGGCTTTAGCATTGTCAATGAAGTAAAAATAGATGTTTTCTTGGGTTCCTTTGACTTTTCTATGATCTAATTGGTGTTGAAAATTTAATCTCTGGTTCCTCTGCCTTTTCTAAATCCAGCTTGTACATCTGGAAGTTCTCAGTTCACTTACTGCTAAGCCTTGCTTGAAGGATTTTGAGCATTACCTTGTTAGCATGTGAAATGAATGTAATTGTATGGTAATTTGAACATTCTCTGACATTGCTTTTATTTGGGATTGGAATGAAAACTGACCTTTTCCAGTCCTGTGGCCATTGCTGAAAGAGTTTTCCAAATTTGCTGGCATACTGAGTGCAGCACTTTCACAGCATCATCTTTTAGGATTTGAAATAGATCAGCTGGAATTCCATCACCTGCACTAGTTTTGTTTATAGTAATGCTTTCTAAGGCCCACTTGACTTCACACTCCAAGATGTCTGGCTAGATAAGTGACCATGCCATTACGGTTGTCTGGGTCATTAAGACCTTTTTGTATAGTTCTTCTGTGTATTTTTGCCACATCTCTTGTGCTTCTGTTAGGTCCTTGACATTTCTGTCCTTTATTGTGTCCATCACTGCATGAAATATTCCCTTGTATCTGTAATTTTCTTGAAGAGATCTCTAGTCTTTCCCATTCTATTGCTTTCCTCTATTTCTTTGCATTGTTCACTTAAGAAGGCTTTATTATCTCTCCTTGCTATTCTTTGGAACTCTGCATTCATTTGGGTATATCTTTCCCTTTCTCCTTTGCCTTTCACTTTTCTTCTTTTTCAGCTTCTTATAAGGCCTCCTCAGACAAACCGTTTTGCCGTCTAGCATTTCTTTTTCTTGGGGATTATTTTGGTCACCACCTCCTATACAATGTTACGAACCTCCATCTATAGTTCTTCAGGTACTCTCTTTATCAGATCTAATCCCTTGAATCTATTAATCACCCCCACTGTATAATAAAGGATGTGATTAGGTCATATCTGAATAATCTAAGCTGTGATTTTTGTGTTCTGGCAGAAGTTGAGCACATGTCTTTCTACTCTACCATTTTGATCAGGCAAAATTTAAATTACCTACTATACCATAGCATCATATAGATACGCAAATATCGAAGTGTAAGCTCTTTAATGATAAGAATCAGAAATGACTGAGTGATTCACACACACACACACATAATGGTAGGAATCAGATTTTATATATATATATATATTTTTTTTTTCCTTATCATAAGTGAAAGTGAAGTTGCTCAGTCATGTCCGACTCTTTGCGACCCCATGGACTGTAGCCTACCAGGCTCCTCTGTCCATGGGATTTTTCAGGCAATAGTCCTGGAGTGAATTGCCATTTCCTTCTCCAAGGGATCTTCCCAACCCAGGGATCGAACCCAGGTCTCCCGCATTGTAGACAGACTCTTTACCGTCTGAGTCACCAGGGAAGTCCTTCCTTATCATGCCAAGTACAGTGTTTTGATATGTTCATTGTTTAGGAACTGTGTCAGAAAGCTTGGAGTGTCATGGTGAGATGGGGTAGCTTCGTGTGTGGCCCTGAGTTCTTTTTCATATTCCAGGATCAGTAAGTTTTACGTAGTGTGGTAAGGGTTGATGTTCTTCATCAGTGTCTGTGTCTATAATTCGTCTGTAAAGTTGGGTCTAATATTTGCTTACCTCTCAGGTTGTTGTATTTGTCTATTCACAAAACGCGTATTTGTTTTAAACCAAAACTGAGTGTCAGTAGTATGTCTGTCAGAGACACAGTCTTTACTGAGGTTGAAGAAGAGATTTCTGGCTTTCATCCTATTCCTAGTGTTGGCATTCTCCTTGGCACCTACCCTGGCTTCCTCCTCTTGGGAAGCCCTTCTAGTAGATTTACATTCTACCTTTTTAGGAGTCTCTGTTTAGATATACTTAGGTATGATATATTTAATTATGTATTTCCTAGGTTCTTCTAGTTAGTGTATTCTGACATCTTATTTCTACACTAGAAGTAACACGCATCCAATAAAGATAATTAGATCAATAACCTTCCATTTCATCCCTTCTCTCTCTTATATCTTGATCAGTCAGTTTATAGTATGTGGTCCTTAAATTTCAAGTGCCTGTTCCTTTCTTGGGTCTTCCCTGGTGGCTCAGATGGTAAAGAATCTGTCTATAATGTAGGAGAGCCTGGTTCGATCCCTGGATTGGAGGATCCCCTGAAGAAGGGAGTGCTTACCCATTCTAGTATTCTTGCCTGGAGAATTCCATGGGCAGAGGAACCTGGTGGGCTACAGTCTAGGGGGTCACAAAGAGTTGTTCACACTGAGCAGCTAACACACTCACACTTTCATCTTTCACTTCTTTTTCACATCGCTTTCTTATTGGTGTGTACTGTTTTACCTGTCATGTCTCCCGCCTTTGTAATCTTCTCATTCACTAGATTCACTTTCTGTTATCTGTCACTAAAAAGAAATCCTCCAAATCCCCAATCATCTAAACTCTTATCTGTGAAAACACCGACACCACAATGTATGAGCTGAAAGCAGAAGAAACAGTCTTAGACACATTTTAAAAATGTGACTGGAGTGCAGCAATTACTTTATCTGGAAAGAAGCCTACAGTTTCATTTTAAAACAAAGGAAATATTTGTTTTTTTACAGTGTATTTTTTAAGTCTTTTTTCTAGAACCTAAACACATATTTAGAAGAGTGACCTCTATACCCTTGAAGCATAAGATGATATACCATGGTATTATGCTCCACACACATATTTTTAATGAAAAATGAGTTACTTTAGATCCCATCTTCCCATTATGGAAAAAATGGGGAAATATCTAAAGTGTGAAGCCTTCAGGCAAAATTGCAAAGGTTATGTGTTTTAAGTAAATATGGACTTCCAGTGAAGTGTGACACCCCTCAAAATGGATTATAATCAGAAAGCGGCCAAAACTGATGAGCATCTTCTGACGCATAATGGTCATGACTTAAAGATTCATAAGCTGGCCTTCTCTAGGATCCCAAGGGTAGAAAATGATCACTAGCCTGCTGACAGACTATCTTTTCCTTGAAACACTCCTTCTTCAAAGGCAGATTAATGGGAGCTTTGTGGAAGATTACACGGTTAGAAAAAGACCATGAGAAATGGATGTTAAGAAAAAGAAATTTACAGTACTCTGGAGAATAAGCATCATTTGTAGGATACTGACTGTTATTTAGAGCACAGACCTCAGCCATGGAAATGCTCAGGATTTCCACAAAATTGGGGACAGTTAGTAATTATTCACTCTTCCTTTATATCAATGCTTATTTCTGTGTTTCAGATAACACACACCTGAAAACTGAAAGACTCTACTCTCATGGTCTCTATTTGCCTAGAAGATATTAAAAATATTGAAGGAAAGTGTTTCAAGTGCCTTTTGTATCATAAGGCACTGGCTCAAATTGGAATGAATGAAAAACGATGTTGTTAATGATTTACCTAAGTTTGTGTTTGAGGTTGATTGAAGACTACAGGGAATTTATCTTAATACATTTTTGTAGTTTCCATGGCAGTCAAATTCTCAACCTGGCTATACGTCAGACTCATCAGGACCTCTTAAAAATATGGATTCTTGGATCTCACCTCACATCATTAGTAGAATTTCTTGGTGAAGACATTTGAATCTTCTTCTTTTCAAAAGGACTCAAGATGAGTTAAATTTCACAACCACAACTATGTGATGCCTGCATCAGGGTTTTGCACTCAGGTGATGTTCACTATGAATGAATCACTTACAAGATGTATTTGAAAGGGAAGATGAAGTGAAAAATTTAATTTCACTACTTATCAATCCACCATTTCAGTCCCAGGTGGTTATTTATTTATTTATTTTTCTATTGTATTTTGCTTTACCTTGAAATTCATTTACTTTCAAAAGTTTCTTATAAAAGTAAAGATCCATCTGAAAGTAGTGTATAATAGTAGTGTTAGTTGTAGTAGTAATATCAGCAGCAGTAGTAATAGTAATACATACTCTTTGCAGCTCTGCTTATTTCCTGTGTTTCTGTCTCATCCTGATGCCCATACTGGCCTGTTGAACTGCCCCTGAAAACATTGCCATGTCCCAATTCTCAGACTAATCAATATGTAGGATAGGAAGCATGTAAACATGTGGCAGATTTAACCTCAGCCATCTCCAAGTCTGGGGTTGCCCGTAGCAGACCAATGGGCTACTATTGTTGAGTACAATTGATCCTCAAACAACATCGGTTTGAACTGCATAGATTTACTCTTACATGGTTATTTTACCAAGTATTAAATATTACAAGTCCTATATGGTTGATGGTTGATAGAATCTGAAGCTGGGGAGGAAACACAAATATGGAATACTGCTACAGGTATATGTTATAAGTGGACTGACCTACACATTGTTCAAGGCTCAACAGTAATATTCTATGGTATGAATATGCTTCAGTTTGCTTATCCATTCTCCTATCGGTGGGCATTTGGATTATTTTCAGGTTTGACTATAATGAATATAGCTCTATTCCCTCTTAAATCTTTTTGTCCTATTACTGTTATACATCCTACACATATATATGTAAAAAAATCCAGTAAGAAATTTTTATAATTATTAATTTATACAATTTATATTTATTAAAGAAGCTGATAAAAGAAAGCAGAGTAAGTATATATTTATCAATTCATATATTTACCATCCTTTGTGCTGTTTCTGATTCTCTACATCTTTTTTCCCTGTGGATAAAATTTTCCATCTGGTATCATTTCCTTGCTCTGATATAAATTTGCTACCACCCACAACTTTTACGCTGTTATCAATATACTACATTTCCGTTTAGTATAGGCCCCTGCATATAATTATATGCATATTGTTTTATACAATCACTTTTAAAATCGTTTAAGGATATATAAAAGAAAAGGTGTGATTATACTGTTTTATTTTTATAATTATTTAACTATTTACTTGTGCTGTATGTGTCTGTGTGTGTGAATTTTCATCTTGGGTAACTTGCTTTCAGCTTGAAGAATTTTCTTTAGGATTTTACCTTATTTTTTTGTAAGGTGGCCCTGCTAGAAATAAATTCATTCAGTATTTCTTTATCTGAGAATATCTTTATTTCACCTTCATTTTTGAGAAACAATTTTGCCGGAGTTTTGGTTAATAGCTTTTTATTTCAGCACTTAAAAAAATTGTTTTTACTGAAGGATAATTGCTTAACAGAATTTTGTTGTTTTCTGTCAAACCTCAACCTGAATCAGCCATAGGTATGCATATATCCCTCCCTTTTGACGCTTCCCCCATCTCCCTCAGCACTTTGACTATGTCATTCAAGTGCCTTCTGGCCACCTTTGGCCAGATCATGAGATCATTTCTTAATTAGGTGAAATTCAATTGCATGTAATTAGTTGTTTTTCTCTTGCCACTTTCAAGATTTTCTTTTTCTTGATTTTCACAGCTTTTACTATGATGTACCTGAGTGTGGATATTTTTGTATTTATACTACTTGGAGTTCATTTTTGCCTGTATTGATAAAAGGTTTTCAATAAATCTGGGAAGTTTCCAGACAATTTTTCTTTGAATATTTTTTTTCTGTTCCATTTCCTTTCTCCACTTCTTTTGGTACTCCTGTTATATGTATGCTATAATATACATATCATACAAAGAGTTTTATATTTCTCTGAGGCTGTGTTCATTTTTAAAAATTCTATTTCCTATCTTTTGAATTGTATAATTATTGATATATCTTCAGGTTCAACTATTCTTTCTTCTTGAAGTTCAAACCTACCATTGAATTCTTCATTTATTGTACTTTTCAACTCTAGAATTTCTTCTTGATTTTTCTATAATGTCTGTATTTTTAATGACATTTGGTTAGGCATTTATTTCTTTAAGCATGATTTCCTTAGTTCTTTGAATATATTTATAAAATATACTTTGAAGGTTTTGTTATAGCTGACATCTGGTCTATTTCCCAGACAGTTTTAGTTGCTTGCTTTTTAAAAAGTATGTATGAGTCACACATTCCTGTTTTTTTTTTTTATATAGCACAAGATTTTTTTTTTCTTTTGTTGAAAATAACATGTTTTAGGTAATATATTGTAGCAACTCTGTATACTGATTCTCCTATCCCCTCCCTGGAGATTGTTTTTGTTGTTTGTGCTTTTATTTGTTTTGTGCCTTGACTAGACTATTTTAGTGAAGCCTATTTTCCTCAATGTGAAGTGTTTGATTTTGTTTCTCAGAGGATGCGTGTAATCTTGGGTGTGCACATACTCACTTTGGGGTGACAGTGGTTTAATCAAGATGTCATTGACTGTCTCTTTTCCTGGTCTCTCTGTTAAACTGTATATCTCATTTGTTATTATACTCAAATTTAGGCTTCATTAATTACTGACCAATTGCTCTATTGTTTTAAACAATGTCTGGGATGTTACCTTCTCTACATTCTGATTCAATTAAATTTAGACATGAGTAATTTTGAGGCTAGTCTTTGGTTTGTTCTGAGAAGAGGAGGTGATCAGGTTGGAAATAGGACTGTTTTGGTGTGATAATTCTTCTTAGTGGCAAACTCTTAACCATTGTAGCATCCAGAGTTGTCACAACCACACCTACAATGTGTGGTTTTCAACAATAAGAGAACTCTTTCCCACTTTTATTTAATTTTGATAGATAGCAAAATAATTAAGCCTTACCTATTTCAGAGAGTAAAAATAAATAACTTCTCACTGTTCAGTTATTCTAGGGATTTAGCTATAAGGGTTGATACTTACATGAAAGAAATTTGCATTTTTTTCCCTGAGGTACTTACCCAGAGCCCTTATTATAGGTATAGTCTATGTCAAGGGTGTTCACATATTTGGAAGGATTTGGCTTATTTTTTATCTGACATCACTTAGAAATGAGCTTGTTATAAACATTCCTTTTAGTAATTTTTTTACAAGAATTAGTTATTTTAATTGGAGGTTAACTACTTTACAATATTGTAGTGGTTTTGCAGTACATTGACGTGAATCATCCATGGACGTACATGTGTTCCCTATCCTGAACCCCCTCCCACCATTTTTATACTATTTTTTCATAGTAGTATTTTTTTTCCTGCACATGTGTATTCCCTAGAAATTACCATGGCAATTTTTCAAAATGAAAATGTAGTTTCAGTGATTTGTGAAAGTACTATACAATAACTAGGAGCTTGACCTAAAAGGCTTTTGAGTTTGCATTCCTTGCCAATGAGGAAACAAGCTGGTATGGTTTTCCTTCTTTGCTTACCAAATATAGATATTGTATAGTTATTAAAATTCACTCTAGTCAATGTCCATGGAGAGTGCAAGCTTACCTAAATACTCAAGGGAGCTGGAATTGCAAAAATTGTGTCAGAAACAAATTATAGAAGGGTAACTTGCTTGCATGTTTTGTCAAAGTAGAAGTAGAATATTGAAAATTATGAAATTGATTTATTGACTTTGGTCACTACTATTGGAAATATTAGAAAATTTTATACTGATTGATATAAAATTTATCACTTCACTGATCACTCAATGAAGCTTAAAATTTCAAAAGGATACCCTGAGCTCCTTAACTATGTTTCAGGTTGTTAAATTAGAGATGTTTATACTTGTCTCCTAGAGACTTTATGTCTTGAGTTTTCTGTGTAGAAGGAAAGATGTTTGCATAGAGAATGACTTGTGAAGTGCAAATAGTTTTCATTTATCCAAGATCTTGCTGTCCTAAGGCTCAACTTCAGGAGAATCTGCTTCCAAACTCACACACGTTGCTGTTGCCAGATCTCAAGTTCTTGCTGGCTGTTTGCTTGAGATATTCAGTTTCTTGCCACATGGGCTTCTCCATGGGGAAGCTTGCATAACATCTGACTTCTCTAGAGCAAGCCAGCAAGAGAGAAAGAGAACGGGTGGGCATGAGCGTGAAAGTGGGAGAGAAAGAAAGAGAGAGAGAGAGAGGAAGTGATGGAAGTCATGGTCTAATTGTAACCTAATTATGGAAGTGCTATCCCATTACTTTTGCCAAGTCCTATTTATTAGGAGCATATCATTAGGTCCAGTGACTCAGGGGAGGGAGAGTGCATAAAAGTGAATACCAGAATGCAGGACTATATTAGAGAGCAGTCCAGTAGGATGAACAGAATCACAGTACTTGCATTTGTCATCCACTCTTTTTGATAAGAGTGTAGCTTTTAGTCATTTTATGATCTTGATTTTAAAGCCATTATACTAATATGGTTAAAGCAGGAATCACAGTGAAACTTTTTGCAGTGACAGCATTACAGGACATAAGTACCCTCTGCTAGCAGGGCTTCCCGGGTGGTGTAGTTGGTAAAGACTCCACTGGCAAATGTAGGAGATACAAGAGATGCATATTTGATCCCTGGGTTGGGAAGCTCTCCAGGAGAAAATGGCAACCCACTCCAGTTTTCTTGCCCAGAAATGGACAGAGGAGCCTGGCGGGCTGTAGTCACAAAGAATCGGACATGACAGAGCACAAGCACAAGCATGTTAGCCTTATCACTTGTGTTTGCTGAGATTTTTTGCAGACAGTTATTACTACCTTTACTTTCCCTGTGTCATCCCATTGAAAAGATTTAGTAAGACTTGTGACTATTTGTCTCAGTTCAGTTCAGTCGCTCAGTCGTGTCCGACTCTTTGTGACCCCATGGGCTGCAGCACGCCAGACATCCCTGTCCATCACCAACTCCCAGAGTTTAATCAAACTCATGTCCACTGAGTCAGTGATGCCATCCAACCATCTCATCCTCTGTCATCCCCTTCTCCTCCTGCCCTCAATCTTTCCCAGCTTCAAGGTCTTTTCCAGTGAGTCAGTTCTTCGCATCAGGTGGCCAAAGTATTGGAGTTTCAGCTTCAGCATCAGTCCTTCCAAAGCATATTCAGAACTGATTTCCATCACTCCAGTTCAAAAGCATCAATTCTTTGGCATTCAGCTTTCTTTATAGTCCACCTGTCACATCCATGCATGACTATTGGAAAGACCATAGCTTTGATTAGACAGACCTTTGTTGGCAAAGTAATGTCTCTGCTTTTAATATGCTTTCTAGGTTGGTCATAACTTTTCTTCCGAAGAACAAGTGTCTTTCAATTTCATGAGTGCAGTCACCATCTGCAGTGATTTTGAAGACCCCCAAAATAAAGTCTGTCACTGTTTCTACTGTTTCCCCATCTATTTGCCATAAAGTGATGAGACCAGATGCCATGATCTTAGTTTTCTGAATGTTGAGCTTTAAGCCAACTTTTTCACTCTCCTCTTTCACTTTCATCAAGAGGCTCCTCAGTTCCTCTTTGTTTTTTGCCATAAGTGTGGTGTCATATATGAGGTTATTGATATTTCTCCTGTTAATTTGACTCCAGCTTGTGCTTCTTCCAGTCCAGCATTTCTCATGATGTACTCTGCATATAAGTTAAATAAGCACGGTGATAAAATATAGCCTTGACGTACTCCTTTTCCTATTTGGAACCAGTCCGTTGTCCCACGTCCAGTTTTAACTGTTGCTTCTTGACCTGCATACAGATTTCTCAGAAGGCAGGTCAGGTGGTCTGGTATTCCCATCTGTTTAAGAACTTTCCACAGTTTGTTGTTTCCACCATTTGTCTGAATATACCTTTATAGGCTTCCCCATGGTCCTAGAGATAAAGAACTCACCTGTCAATGCAGGAGAGTTAAAAATGCAGGTTTGATCCCTGGATGGGGAAGATTCCCTGGAGGAGGGAATGGGAACTCAATCCAGTATTCTTGCCTGGGAAATCCTATGAACAGAGGAGCCTGGTGAGTTACAGTCCATAGGCTTGCAAAGAATCAGATATGATTGAAGTGACAACACACACACACTTGTGTAGATGGTGTTTCTTGATTGGATTTATTATATTATCCATAGGAGAAGCTACATTAAAAGCAGGAGCATTTTATTTTATAGAAATTGGTTTGATTTTGTAGGATTTTTATTTTCAAAATGGTAAATAGTAAAACAGTGCAATACACATAAATACAAATGCAGAATCCATTTCATAAATCCAAAATATTCTCTTATGCACTGAGCTAAATGAGGTCTGATTCTTGAAAAGATTGGGCTAGCCAGTTGAAATAAAGGAAAACTGGGGGGAGGGGAAGGAAAGAAAATATCCTCTTTTAGTTCATTGGAAAAACATTTTTAAATCACAAATTTTCAAGTCTTTATGCACAGTTCTCATGATAAAGAAAATAACATGTGAATGGTATACCCTCTTAGTGAGATGAGAAAGACCTAATGTATTTTCTAAATATGATATGGCTTATATTGAACTTTGAAAATATGCTGTTATATTTCAAAGAACATCATGTAACACTTGGTTTATATACACCTATATGTTATAATAGCATTATGGCTATAGGAAATCATCTAGCCCTCCTTCTTCACATGTAGAAAGGAGACAAATACTGCTACTATATAGTACTTATAAGATATTTTGTTGATTAAGTGATAAACTATAAACATGTTAAGGATCAGGTCTTGTTTTCACTAATTGTTGAATCCCTAGTACCCCTATAACAATGCCTGGAACTCAGATGGTATTTATTACATACTTGGCATTAAGCCAATATGTCCAGTTTAGTACCTGACACACAGCAAGCATTCAATAAATACTGACAATTGTGATTATCTATCCAACAATAAAATACATTTTTTCTAAAGTCAGTGAGGATGTTTTAAGTCAAAATAGTCAAGCAGAAGTTGCAGAATCAGCCGTCAGGAACTGGAAGAGATTGCTCTGTTAGAAAGATTTATTGGTCTACATGATTTTAAGTATGGTATGTTGTAACTACTTTTTAGAATTGATGAATTGATACGCTTACCTCCCTTTTGAGCATTACAGAACATAGTTACAATTTTACTGTCTCCCCATGCTCTTCTCTGATCAAATTAGGGTGAGAAAATTAATACAAAAGACTCAGAGACCCTGATTTACTAAAATTTTGATTTAGAACAGTTTGATCTATCTCCTCTAGAATCAACAGCTCAATAATACTTGAAAGGGAAAATTTTATATATATTTCTCCTCAAGATAAATTAAATATTATAATTCTTTTCTGTTTTTAAGCAACAAGGAAACTGTATGTGATATATACTAAAATAATTCATTCAATAAATTCTTCAAAAGATAATTAAATCTTTTAATGAACTTATTTCTCTAAATTGAACAGTAAATTATGTCAAATAATTACTCTAAAAAGATAACTTTTGACTAGCAGTGACAAGAGTCAGAAACACTTGGATTCTAACCCCAGCCTCCCTATTTACTGCTAAGAGACCTTGAGAAGGTTTGTACACAGAGCTGTTACATAGAGCTATTGCAACTCTGAATGGAGGTAATAGATTTTAAACACTTAACAGAATCTCCCTACATTATCATTAAACCAATACATGTTAGCTATAATATTTAGTCATATTACTAAATAGGCAGTCTGAGCATTCTTTTCTTGTTTAAACCAATACATGTTAGCTATAAAATTCAGTCATATTACTAAATGGACACAGTCTGAGTACTCTTTTCTTCTTGAAGAATTAAATATTTGACTTCAAGTCTGTTGTTATTTTCCTAATGCAGCACCAGGAGAGGGCGCAACAAAGTGAGTGATCCCTCTTTCTCTGACCTTTAGTCCATTGTTCCAACGTATGACTTCCTAAGCCCAGACCAGAGGAGTAACAAGAACCGACACGTATTCCCACTGTGACTTTCTCTGACAACTCACAGCAGGCTAGAATAAAATAGGATGGAATAGGCTGAGTCATTTTTTAAATCTTAAAAATTTTAGATTCTCTTCATTTTCTTTCTGCTTGATGTGTTCTGAAAATAGTTTACACAAGTTAAATTTCATCTTTTTCTTCTAGGATACTATTAATACGTATTTTTAAAATCTTTTTTTTTCTTTGATTTCTGTTTTGGAACTTTTATATTACATCAAGATCTGATATTGACATATTTGCAACTGTTCTAAGCTAGGATAATATATGAGTGACATTTTGATATCATGAATTTCATTTTCTCAGTTATTTTTTACATGGCGTCTTTGCCGTCATTGATTTTTTTCCACGGATATGATCATTAATTGTATTTTTCCAGTTTCAGCTTGGTTATTTGTAGTTCTTGCCTTGAAAAATACATTTAAAACAAAGTTAGGGTCCAGAAAATGACTGTGTTAGGGTCCAGAAAAATGAAATGACATAGTCATAGTCTATGACTATGACTTCTTATAGTCATAGTTCTGTGCCAGTCCAGATCTGATGCAGGATCAGGATGCTTGGGGCTGATGCACTGGGATGACCCAGAGGGATAGTACGGGGAGGGAGGTGAGAGGGGGTTCAGGATGGGGAACGCGTGTACACCCGTGGTGGATTCATGTTGATGTATGGCAAACCAATGCAATATTGTAAAGTAAAAAAAAAATAATAATAATAATAAATAAATGATAAATGGTTAAAAAGTTCTGTGCCTTATAGGTCTACAGATTATAATTGATTTTTATAATTAGCCAACATAACTCTTTTTGTATAATATTTTGATAAACTTTTTATGTATTACTTTGTTAAACTTTACTTTTTAGAACAGTTTTACTGTTGTAGAACAAATTTACAGAAAAGTTGCTGAGATAATACAGCTAATTCCCATAAACCCAATTTCCTTTATTAATATCTTATGTTAATATATTTTGTTATGTTTATATCTCTTCCTAAAATCTGTACTTTATTCAGGTTTTCTTAGTTTTTGCCTAATATCTATTTTCTCTTCTAGGATTCCACATTACATTTAGCTGTCGTGTCTCCTTAGGCTCCTCTTGGCTGTGACAGTTTCTCAGATTTTCCTAATCTATAATGGCCTTGACATTTTGGGGAGTATTTTGTGGAATGTTCTTTAACTAAGAGTTGTCTGATCTTTTTCTCTCATAATTTGACTGGAGTTACAGGTCCACATAGGTAAAGTACCATTCTCATCATATCATATCAAGGGTATGCTAAAACCTTTATTTATCACTGTTTATGTTAACTTTGATCATCTGCATTTTATGTATTTTTAAAAATTAAGTTGCTCATTTAAAGGCCATTTTCATTAGGATACCAAATATTGTGCAGACATTGTGTTGATGTATTTGTGTTTGGGAATGTCTGGTCTAAACCAGCTTTCCCACTGTTTCACCTTGTGCATCATCCACTGGCACAGCTTAAGGTGAAGTTGAGAAAGGGGTAGGCCTTTTATTTTTAACTCAGAGGCATTAGCCCACCCAAGGGAAGATTCTAATCTGGGCTGGAGATAGATGAGTAAAAGTAGGGGTTGAATATGATGACTTGGAAGTGGGTCTTATAAAAATAGACAGTGGTCAGAGCCCAGATGCATAGACTCTTGGCAATCTATCTTCAGAAATTAGTGTGTGTGTGCGTGTTAAATTACTTCAGTCATGTCTGACCCTTTGCAGCCCTTTTTAGACTATAGGCTGCCAGGCTGTTCTGTCCAAGGGATTCTCCATGCAAGAATACTGGAGTGGGTTGTCATGCCCTCCTCCAGGGGATCTTCCAGATTCAGGGACTGAACCTGTATCTTGCATGTCTCCTGCGTTACCCAGTGGGTTTTACTACTAGCGCCACCTGGGAAGCCCAGGAAATAGGGTACCCAGTTGCAAACCACTGGAGAGTCTCAATTATAAAAATTGGGAGAAAAAAATATACTGAAGAAAATAAAATCAGCGCTCTTGTGTGCACATGCTTTCTCAGGACTAACGCTGGTACTTCAATTTGGGCCGATTTTAGACTTCCCTGTCAGAGCTGCATTAGCTGCTCTCTTTGCTTGGTTGGCCTTGCAGAGAGACGGCCTTGGTGGCCCCAGCTAAACATCTGGAGGAGGACTGGGCTGACTGTAATATAGCATCAAGAAACTGAGCACTCTGATCATTCATTTACATGAAATAAAGTTGAAGGACAAGGTGCCAGCAGTTCAAATTGTATAGAGTAAGTAGCATGCCCAGAATGAGAACTCAGAATCCTCATTTTTTTCCTGTTTTTTATCCCTTTATAGTTTAAGTTTTTATAAATCTTTCTAAAATGATTATTACATTTTTGTGTTATTTCTTTAAGTAATATTTATTTTATCCAGATATTCTATTTTAACTAATTTTTTTCACATGACAGTATCAAATCATTTAAGGGCTTTACTGGATTTTTATTACTTCTTATATCAAGCACCAGATTTTGAATTACATGTTGGTTTATTTTCACTGTTGATGAAAGGGCAAAGGTATGCTTCAGTCTATTTCTGTTGACTGCACAGGAGAAAAAAAACTCTTAATTGATTCTCATCATAGGGTGTCCTTACAGAATTATATTGTAAAACAGAAAAACATTTTTCTTGCCTTTACACATAAAGAAAATTAGATCTTAGAGACCTTGGGGAATAAAAATGACATGCACATTGTGTAAGGTAATATCAATTGATAGAATTCCTTTCTACTCTATCTTAAGAAAAAACTAATATTTTTCCTTTTATTTTTGTCCTATAGGTTTTATAACTTTATTAGTGTTTACTTGTAAAAATCAAAATAACATCTGAATGTCATAATTTAAACTTTGTTAAAATTAATTTCTTCATAGACCTTTACTAGTTTTTTATGATTTACTCTTTTTCCAGACCATAGCCTGTTTTCTTTTTTAAGCACACAGAATTTTAGCTACCAAATGATCTAGGAAACTTGAAGCAAAACTGACTCTTGAGTAAAAATTCACTTTCAAGAAATATTATAAATAGTAGATATTTCTAATTAGTTCTTGTTATAATGGCAGAACATATATAATGCTGGTCAAACTAGAAAAAAATCTCAATGTGATAACACACATAAAATCCTTAGGGTCTGGAATGTAAAATTATAATAAAACATCTGCTAAGGAACATTTAAGCCAAGAAAAGGATGACTGTATTGACATTATTTTTTAATGCCTATCAGGGATAATTTGCAATAACACACCTCTAGTACACAAATAGATGTGTAGCACATGCATTTCAATGAGAGATTTCAGTGAATACAAAATTAGCTTAGAAAGAGACTAGCAAACTTGAAATGTTCACACATAATTTGCCATCTCTTAAAGAAAAAAACAACAAAAGAAAATTCACAAGCTCTTTAAAGAGTAATGGTGAGAAATGAAGCGTCTGAGGCACTGAGTAATGAAGTCTTTGTGATAGCTTCAGTTCACTAAACAGAATATGTCTTCTGTCCTCACTCTAAGTTATGAACATGTTCAAGATCAAAGCAAGATCAAGAAGCAAAACCAGTAACTGCCAGTTTTCAAGTGAAAAAGGAAAAAGAAAAAAGGAGACTGTGTATCCAATGCAAGTTCAGTCTGCCCTGATTACTACTGTATTCCTAATTTGTCTGTAGTGCTTAGTATATAATAGCCATTTATATTTTTGTTGACTGACTTCTAAAGGAAAAGTATCAGTAGAGATCAGAGTAATAGAAAACTTAGAAATTCATAGATTGATTTAAAATGTCATTATAGGTCAAGCTGCCAGTTTCTCTCTTTTCCAGATTCAATAGCAAGAAGAGTAGTTTTTCTCCTTGCCATCCTTTGTCAAATGTGCTATGAACTGAATGTCTGAATCTGGTAACAGGTGAAAAGAGGAGGCGGGTAAATATGGGTCAGAATGGTTCGCAATAATAATCAATTTGTAATAATTTTTGAATAGAAGTTATTTATTAAGTAAATGCAGAAGGAAATAATATAGTTTATAAGAGTAAATAAGAGATTGTTCTTTACAGAAAGGAAGGGTGGGATGAATTGGGAAATTAGGTTTGACATAAATACACTACCATGTGTAAAATAGATAGCTGTGGGAACTTGCTATATAGCACCTGCTCTGTGATGACCTAGATGGACGGGATGGGGATGGAGGGAGGGAGGTCCAAGAGGGAAGGGATATTTATACATATATAGTTGATTCGCCTCATTGTGTAGCAGAAACTAACACAACATTGTAAAGCAATAGTACTCCAATTTTTAAAAAAGATATTGTTCTGGGAATACACAGTATAAGAACTGTAGACATATAAAAGGAGCATAGAAACATCATTAAAAAGGAAAAATGAAAAGGAATAGATGTTTTAGTCATAAAAATGTGTAAAATTATATCAGGTATTTCTACAACTTATCAGGGTCTCATTTCATTGAAAAGAAACTCAATTGTTCAGAGCATGAAAATTATTGATCTACTTTATTACTGCGAACTTTAACCTTGCTCAGCCACATCTCATTTTCATAGGACACACTTTAAAGATCATTATATGATGAATCATAGTTTTGCCACCTAGGATTTACAGACAAATTCACTTCATTAATAAGCAGAGAAGACAAGAAACTTGATTGCTAGAGTGATTTTTTTTTCTTCTAGAAAATTGTTTCTTTCTGAAAATCATGTCTTCTAGAGTTCTCTTTAGTGGAATTTCTAAATGACAGGTGAATGAAACTTTTCCTCTTTTGAATTTGTCTTGGTTACAAGAAATTATCTAATTCCATCCATCAGTGCCCCCAGGTCAGTTACACCTCTACATGCAAAATTATCTGAATTGGAAATATCCTTTAAAAATCACTCATTTGCATGTCCTTTTAGAAGAACAAACAATAATTCTTTGCCATTTCTTATTGCTCTTTAAATAAAATAATTGACAAAACCCTACATAAATATGCTTTAAACTTTTGGATTATTAGCTCATCCACATAGGGAGTCATTCTCAGAAAAAAATTCCTTAGTTCTCTAAGTTTTTTTATATGGCTAAATGAAGGACTCATTTCTAGCACTGCATATTTCTTTTTCTTCCTGGACCAGAATGAGATACGGTAGTTGATAATACAAAACAAGTCATATATGTTAAATCAACAAAATATTCCACTGCACTTTCTTTGAAAAGAGGCACTAACCAGTGACCAAGTATTCTAGGCAAGCTGAGTATCAATATTTTTTCATAAAATTAGTAATAAAAATACTTGTTTTGTCTTAATAATTAGAGTACAAGTTTGGTTGCCACAATAAAAATAAAAGTAACACTTAGCAGTCTGGAGGTAGACAGTACAAGGCTAGTAGGGATATTCAGATTCCTTCCAATCTGTTGTTCTGCCCACCCCTTTGATGTTGTTCTCATCTTCAGTGTTCATGAGAACTATCTGTGCCATCCACGTTGCAGTTTGGAAGGAGATGAGTATAGACCTTCCTTTTAAGAATGGGATATGTGGTGGGAGATGGGAGGGGGATTCAGGAATGGGAGCTCGTATACACCTGTGGCGGATTCATGTCAATGTATGGCAAAACCAATATGGTATTGTGAAGTAGAATAAAGTAAAAATAAAATTTAAAAAAAAGATTTAAATAATAAGAAAATAAAAAGTCCCTAGCTTAAAAAAAAAAAAAAAAAGCAAAAGAATGGGATATGGAAGTTCCATTATGCTCCTTATATCCCACTGTAACTTTGTTACAACAGCATAGTTAGCTCCATGGGATATTGAGAGGTTTGTTCTGTTTCTTGGTTGGCTATGTATCCAACTAGGAACTCTTACTATGCAAGAAGGGGAGAATGAATTTTTGTCAGCAACTATCATTTTCTGTTCCACTTCCCAGATCTTAAGATTGCCTTGAGGGTCAAGTAAAATGATGGATGGAGAGGAGATACATGTGTTACCTGTTAAAACAGTAAAAATGATGGTTACTGGTCTTGAAGTCAACTACTAGTACCCAAAAGGAAAACAGGTAAATTACCTCAAATAAAAGAATTAGGTGATATTTATCTTCCCTTCCTATTCCTTGTACTATGATCTTAAAGTTGTTTTTGTACCTTTATTAAGTAATTGTCTGGTCTTTAGGTACACTCATCATGCCTAGGATGATTGCTTGGCAAATTATCTTGTCTAACACAGATATTTTCTTTCCTTAGAAACACCAATATTTTCTTTTCTTTACACATTTCTCCCTCCTTAATCTGACTTCAAATGTTGGTAGTTCTGATCACTATCCTCACTCTGTCTCACGTTTTTAGCATAGATGTTTATATCTTGATAAGTTCTTTGTGTGGTTTCTATAAAACTAGGAAACAAGTTGAAAAAGGATATACCTCAGGAATTATGGCAATAATCAGGTCATTTAGTCTGTAATTCACAATTGGAGTGGGCAGTTAAATAGGTCTCCCTCCCTACTGAGAACCCTGAAGCACTGTGAAATGTGGGACCTGGAACACTGGCTGGATTTAGCCAGGAATTCAATATTAAAATGGGTCACCTCAGACATATAATAACACTTGTCAGATGATAACGTTTAATAGCATTAACATAAATCTTGGGTTCAGCCGAGGTACTTAGCTTCCACCTATCTTGTTTTAAGTCAGTTTGAAAGAGACAGAGGTGGAGACAATTACAGATTACAGAATCTCTGAGTCAGAATAAAATGTAAAGGTCAATTCACTCAACTTCCCTTCCAAAGCAGAAGTCTCTTTTCACCTTCTCAAACTGGTGTTCATTCTATTTTTATTTGGAAATGCACTGCTTCCTGAGACTGCTTATTGTTCTATTGTTTACAATATTGAGAAATCCTCTAGTCTTGTGCTGATATCTTTTCTGTTTTCTAACTGCCTATCTGTAGATTATGTGAATTGAACTTCGTTGAATGCTGTGAGAATCCACAAAATTGCCTTCTCTTTAATTTGGAGTTTGGTTACTAGACAAAATCTCCTGGAGATTTGGTGTTTTGTTACTAAACACTAAAATGCCTGCATAAATTCAGTTCCATGACCAAATCTTTACTGAGTACTTATGGTAAGCTATGCACTGACTTTCTATACCTGTACGTCTTGTGATAGTCAAATGGGTTATGTTACAGTATAGTAACTCTGAGTCGGGAAGATCCCCTGGAGGAGAGCATGGCAACCCACTCCAGTGTTCTTGCCTGGAGAATCCCATGAACAGAGAAGCCTGGCAGGCTTAGTCCTTAGGGTCGCAAAGAGTCAGACATGGCTGAAGCAACTTAGCATGCATGCATCGTGCAATAACAAACAACTCTTAACATCTTAGTGGTTCCTCTGTCTGTGAGATTCTCCAGGTAAGAATGCTGGAGTAGTTTGCTATGCCCTCCTCCAGGGGATCTTCCCAGTTCAGGGAAGACCTGAACCCAGGTCTTCCCGCATTGCAGGTGGATTCTTTACCGTCTGAGCCACCAGGGAAGCCCAAAACAAACAAAAAAGATTTATTTCTTCCTCACGTTACCTATTGTCTCAGGTTTACGGGGCTCTGCTTCATGCTGTTTTCATTCAGGGAAATGCAGCTTTCATGAGCTGTAAGACTGCTGGTTAACATGGAAACAGGACAGCAGTATGTTAGAATATTTCCTTTAAAAACGTTTACTCTAACAAGACCACATAGCTTCCACTCACACTTTACTGAATAAGCTGTATTGTTAAAAAGAAGCACAATCCTACCATGCATCTGATAGAAGGCAAGCCAGAAATACTCATTCTGTTCATTCTCCAGTAAAGTGTTGATGACAAATGCAATATTTGGTCAACAAATGGCCATATTTTTATTACCATGTGCAAAAATACACTTTTTTTTTCCCAGTGGAGACAACCCATAAGTCTCATCCAGTGATAGTGTAAATCTCATAGATTATCACATCTGAATAATAAGTAGTAGGCTGTCCATCATGTCTGAATATGGCTCCTTTTAATCTGGAGATATGTGAATTAAAGATATGTTAGTTTCCTCTTACAGTCCAATATTCATTGGTCATGATATATAGGATAACTTCAATAAACATTTTGACTTGGAAAGGGAATAAAGAAAAATATATAGTAGATGCTAGTCTGGTATAGAACAATTCTACTAACCCCATAGAGTCAAACTATTCATAATTGCTTCCCAGGTGGCTCAGCTGATAAAGAGTCTAACCTGCAATGCAAAGACCACTTGCCAAAGCAGGAGACCAGTGTTTGATCCCTGGGTTGGGAAGATCCCCTAGATAAGCAAATTGGCAACCCACTCCAGTATTCTTGTCTGGGAAATCCCATGGACAGAGGAGCTTGATGGGCTACGGTCCACAGGACTGCAAGAACTGGACACGACTTAGTAACTGAAACACCACCACCTTGGGGATAGAAAAATCCTTGCACAGGGCCCTGGTTCCACTATCTGAGGATAGCTCTCTTGCCTAGTGTTCTCTGTGACCCTCTGGGAATTTTTTGTTGTCTGTGATTCTTTTTTTTAATATAAATTTATTTATTTTAATTGGAGGTTAATTACCCTACAGTATTGTATTGGTTTTGCCACACATCAACATGAATCTGCCACAGGTATACACGTGTTCCCCATCCTGAACGCCCCTTCCTCTTCCCTCCCCGTACCATCCCTCTGGGTCGTGGGCACATCTGAACAATTTATTTAGGAATAAACACTTTCTCTTAGAACTGAGTGGCTTCCTAAGTCTACTTTCTGCCTGTAGATGATTGACAGTTCAAGAACTGAATTAAGCCTAGATCAATGGCAGTCTTTTTAAGTCTAGACTGATAATTCTTAATAGCAGTAAAATGCTCTGAAAATACTGTATCTTATCTATTTGATTTTTGTCAGTATATCTTGCTAGCAATCCCACCCTCAGCCCTTTCTAAAACAGTTTTTAGGATAGCCATGATTTTTAGAATGAGGCATCAGAGAATGAGATGGCTGGATGGCATCACCAATGCAATGGACATTAACTCGGTAAAACTTCAGGAGATGGTGAGGGACAAAGAGGTCTGGCATGCTGTAGTCCATGTGGTCACAAAGAGTCAGACAGGAGTGGGCAACTGGACAACAAATATTTTTTAACTTTCTCATTTGCTTATTTCTGAACCTTGAATTATTGCAGATACTTTGTACCAGTTGAGCTTGGAGGAGTTCAGTTCAGTCTCACTCTGAGACACCTTCATCGAGTCAGATATCTATCTGAGTACCCTTAATATGACCCTTGCCTGTGAGGTTGAGTTTTACTTGGTTTTTAGTGCTCAAAGACTATGAATTTTATCTTGGTCTGGGAAGCATGTGCCTCTTCTCTGCATTCCTGAATTCGGGGACAACTTGCATTCTTTTCTTGTTTCCAAACCAGTTAATATTTTCCTGACCAAATCTCTTTTTATAGTGCCTTGCAAAGTGTGGCTAATAGCTATCTATATACACAAAATATATCTTTCTCTAACTTCTTTTCTAAATGTTTGAAATACATTGGGTATATGATCTGCCTACCAAACTATTACAAGTGGCAGTTTTACCAGATATTTCTCCACTGATTAACAGATAACAGCTTCTAATAGTAACTACTGCTTGAAAGTGAAATTCTTAGTCTGACTTTATGCAATCCATGGACTGTAGCCTGCCAGGCTCCTCTGTCGATGAAATATTCCAGGCAATAAAACTGGAGTGGGTTGTCATTTCCTTCTCCAGGAGATTTTCCTGACCCAGGGATCCACTCCGGTCAATCCTGACCCTGTGTTTCCTGCCTTGCAGGCAGATTCTTTACCATCTGAGCCACCAGGGAAATTGTTAAACCAGTGCTGTGTTTTGTAACTCTTCTTGTTACAACTGTCTTCTCTTCTTGTTCAAATGTCTTTATTAACCAAGGTGTGCTAGATTATGTTCTGGTAAAGAACATCCATAAACTTTTAGTGGTCTGTAACCACAAAGGCTTTTTTATTGCTCACACTATATGTACATTGAGTTATAGTGGTTATAATGTATATCGTTCTCACTTAAGCATCTAAGTAAGGGAGCCTTTTTGGAGTATTGCTGGTATTATGACAGACAGATGGGAACTTTAAACGCTTATGCCTAGAAAAGCAAATGTCTGTTTTATTTATATTTTATTGCTCAAAACAAGTCACACGACCACATCTAATTTAAAGTAGGAGAAGAAATGCAATATTACTATATGTCTAGAAGGAGAATGAGAAATACTGGTCACCAGCTCTGCTGCCGATGACATGCACCTTTTACTTTATCTAAAAGATTAGTTGATTGTCTAGAAGATCTGAAGCTCTAACTATAGTAGCTTTCGCACATGTAACATCTGAACATGATTTTATTATTCAAACATTTGAGGAGCTAGAATATATTGATCAACTAGCTGTAGTGAAATATTTTATCGATACCAACAACATTCAGAGTAAAGGAAAAGTAACTGAACTCTGGGAGTTGGTGATGGACAGGGAGGCCTGGCGTGTTGCGATTCATGGGGTTGCAAAGAGTCGGACACGACTGAGCGACTGAACTGAACTGAACTGAAAGGCATTAAAAAATAAATCAAGATTCTCCATCAAGAATTTCTTTTCTACTAATGTGGATCTAGAAGATATGGTGTTTTCCAAATGAAGACAGCCAGAGTTCGTGCCACTCCATGCAGTCTTTGATCAAGTAGGATTCATTTCTGATTTTCCTTTACTCCCTTTACTTGTATGTGAGGTATGCACTGGGCACATTTGTAAAGATGTCGCTTAAGTGCCTTAGGACTTCATTAATTTGTTCAGGCAAAAGACATCTTCTTAAAAAAATTCCGTGGTTACACCCTGTGATGCACTAAGTATTGGAAGGGCAAAGATATTTTATGGAAAACAACAAAAAATTGTTAATTGCATTGAAATTACAATTTCAATGAGATTAATCTCATTACAGTTTCATTTTATTTCATCATATTCATTGAGATTAATTGAAATATGATTTATATTCATTAAGAGACAGAATAAAAATATCTGCAACAAAACTAGGCACAAAAGGTGTATCAGATGAGCTATTTGCTTTAAAAATCACTAACAAAATAAGACAAAACAAAAGCCAAATAAACATGAAAGTTTTTGGCAATTATTTTTGATAGTAAGAATGATTAGGCAAATCATCACTTGGGGCTTAGTAGCATAGTTGTTTTCTTAATGTTATTCTTGTTCTTGTTTTACTTTTAGAAAAAAAAGCTTTCAAGATTGAATGTTCGATTGGTTAAATAGCAAGCCTTCTGTCTTACTCAGGATGTCCTCTTTGTAAAACTAAAGTCCATTAGGTTTATCTCTGCACATAGTGATCAAAGCCATTTGGAGTGTTTCAAAAAGATATTAGTGTTTCTCTTAAAGCCCTCATAGGTCACAAGATTAGCAGGGATCTCAAAAACCCCTGTGGTCACCATACTATTGTGATCACAGCAATAACACTTATTTTTTTCTCATTTCCTCTCTTCCAGACATCTTTTCTTTCAAGTCTATCATGCACCCCACTGTTGAATCAATTTTTCTTAAAACCCTTCTTCATCCATATCAGTTCAAGGCACAAACAGCTTTGATTCCCTCTTGTTTATAGGACAAAGTCCAGATTCCTTGTGCTTGCATTCAAGATCCTTTACAGTTTTTACAACAATTTCTTTTCTCTTCCAAGAGAACAGAAGCTCTTTTATCGTATTTTCAACATGCCACAGACATCTCCATTTCTGGACCTGAAAAATTCTCCTTTCCATGGCAGTTTGTACTCAGACTCAAAATTCAAGTGATTTTCTCCATGAAGACTCCCTCATATTCTCCTACTCTTTAAATTTATGTTCAATTCAGTTCAGTTCAGTCACTCAGTCATGTCCGACTCTTTGCGACCCCATGAATCGCAGCATGCTAGGCCTCCCTGTCCATCACCAACTCCTGGAGTTCACTCAGACTCACGTCCATCGAGTCCGTGATGCCATCCAGCCATCTCATCCTCTGTTGTCCCCTTCTCCTCCTGCCCCCAGTCCCTCCCAGCATCAGTCTTTTCCAGTGAGTCAACAAAGTTTTCTATTCTCTCCCCTCCTCTAATAATTTATGTATGTTGCTTGTACAAACGGATGCAGTTGTCAAGTAATGAGATGATTTCATGAGCCAAAGAATATATTCTTTAAATTCCTTATAAGACCAAGCTTATAGTGCATGTGTGCATGCTCAATCATATCCTATTCTTTGCAATCCCATGAACTGTAGCCCACTGCCAGGCTCCTCTGTCCATGGAATTCTCCAGACAAGAATACTGGAGTGAGTTGCCAGTTCTTGCTCCAAGGAATCTTTCAACCCAGGGATCAGACCCAGCCTCCTGCCTCTCCTGCACTGGCAGGCAGATTTTTACCACTGAGACACTTGGGAAGACCTCGCTTATAGTAAAAGCTGAATTAATTTTTGTTTGTTGACCTTGAGACATTGGTTTAGTCTCCATCCCCCAGCAAATCCATTAATTAGCAAAAAATTATTTTCTCATTCTCTAAAACAGAAATTTTTTAATGATGTTACCACTTTCTGTCTCATTTCCAAGTGAAAAGAACTTACTTCAAAAATTCTCCAGAAACCGTTTCTTAATTGAGTAACACCTTGCTTGTTATTCATGAATGTGAATTATAATCAACTTAAAAAACACAACTGGACTTGATTTCCAAATACTCTAAATCAACAAGTAATTGTGAGGACAAACATCTGTACTTTAAAAAATTCTAAGGGGAGCTTATCTGTTCAGAACCACTGCTCTAATAGTTTGGAAAGCTTTTGAACTGTGATGTTGGAGAAGACTCTTGAGAGTCCCTGGGACTACAAGGAGATCAAACCAGTCAATCCTAAAGGAAATCAGTCCTGAATATTTATTAGAAGGAGTGATGGTGAAGTTGAAACTCCAATACTTTGGCCACCTGATGTGAGGATCTGACTCACTGGAAAAGACCCTGATGCTGGGAAAGATTGAAGGCAGGAGGACAAGGGGACAACAGAGAATGAGATGGTTGGATGGCATTATCGCCTCAATGGACATGAGTCTGAGCAAGCTCTAGGAGTTGGTGATGGAAAGGGGAGCCTGGTGTGTTGCAGTCCATGGAGTTGCAAAGAGTCGGACACGACTGAGCAACTGAACTGAACTTGATCTATACCTTTTTAAAGAATGGAACAATCTAGTCTTGATTTTCTTAGAAAACTCGTTATAACCTTCATCTTCCTCCTTTCACTTTATGTTTCATACAGTGGTTCATGACACACTGATTTTAGGTACGAAGTATTGGTGGCTCTAAGACTGATTCTCATTAGACAAAACTGACTCATCACTGATACTCCACAGTTCCTCAAAACATCTTTTGTAGACCATCAGAAACAGAATCATCTAAGTTGCTTTCTAAATACTCCAATTCTTGCTTTTCCCCACACAGGGTTGTTCCCATGTATCCTAAAGCTTGCAAACGACTCTAAATATTATTCATCATTTTATGATGTAATTGAGTGTATGATGGTAACAAACCTGAAATCATAGATTGGTGTGATGCTTCATAGGAGAACCTTGAAAGGATGAACAGTTGTAGCACATTTGCTTACTTTAATAATTTAATGACTTAAGATGCAGGCTAGGCCTATATGTAAATAGATGATTAAAATATTCCATGACTTAAGTAAGATAAAACCTTGATTCTCGCTAAACAGTTCAGATGTGAGTTGCCCAAAGCTGACAGACTGGATATGACACAGAGTTATCTGAGACTTGGTTGGAGAAAGAATTGCATCTGACATTCCAAGTATGTGATTTCCTTCACTAAGTCCAAAGCAACCGCCCCAGATGTAGCTATTTCCTGGTCAGCAAGAGAGGGAAAGACTGCTCAGGGGAAGGAGCCTTTTATTTGGAAAAAAAAAAAAGAATGAACCTGGCATGTATTAGTTCATCTCATGATTCATTAGCATGTACTTAGACACCTACTCACACCTAGCTGCAAGGGAGGCTGACAGTCTCTCAGTTGGTAGCCAGGTGCCAAGCTACAACTCCAGGATTCTGATCGTTAAACAGAGGGAAATAGATGCTAACCATCCATTACTGGTTTCTGCTCCAGATATACTCTATTAGTTTTTGTATTTGCCTTAATTTCTTGCAAGAAACTAGAGTTTTTGGGGGAAAATGCGATATCTGAACAATATATTTATAATTACATAAAAGTTATACAATATAGTATATGTCAGTTCAGTTCAGTTCAGTCTCTCGGTCGTGTCCGACTCTTTGCGATCCCATGAATCGCAGCATGCCAGGCCTCCCTGTTCATCACCAACTCCTGGAGTTCACTCAGACTCATGTCCATCGAGTCAGTGATGCCATCCAGCCATCTCATCTTCTGTTGTCTCCTTCTTCTCCTGCTCCCAATCCCTCCCAGCATCAAAGTCTTTTCCATTGAGTCAACTCTTCGCATGAGGTGGCCAAAGTACTGGAGTTTCAGCTTTAGCATCATTCCTTCTAAAGAAATCCCAGGGTTGATCTCCTTCAGAATGGACTGGTTGGATCTCCTTGATACATAAGAATATTTTTAACGTGTTCTGAGACGCAATTTCCAATATGTGTGTGTGGGGGTGGGGTGGGGTTGCCACACCAATAAGCAGTTCTCAATAAGCTGGGTGTCTGAGTGTCAGATTCTATAGGCTGAGGGCTTAGTCCTACATGACTACTCCCCCCTCCACTTCGGCTCCAATCACAAGTCCATATTGTCACCTGGGTGTCTGAATAAACTGGCTGTTGATCAGAAATTCTGAAGGCTTCCTCCTTGGGTTTGTTTCATTTGTTAGAGTGCTGACAGAACTCAGAGAAAATTTTACCTAATAGATCTCCAGTTTATTATTAAAGGATATAACTCAGGAAAAGACAAATGGAAGAGGTGCACAGGAAAGAGAAGAGCCTTCAGACCCTTTTTGAGCAAGCCAGTCTCTCCCAATATCCACATATTCACTACCCTGAAGTTCTCAGAACTCTGTTCTTATGACTTTTACGAAGGCTTTATTACTTAAGCTGCTGCTGCTGCTAAGTCGCTTCAGTCGTGTCCAACTCTGTGCGACCCAATAGATGGCGGCCCACCAGGCTCCCCTGTCCTGGGATTCTCCAGGCAAGAACACTGGAGCAGGTTGCCATGTCCTTCTCCAATGCATGAAAGTGAAAAGTGAAAGTGAGGTCGCTCAGTCGTGTCCGACTAGTAGCGACCCCATGGACTGCAGCCTACCAGGCACAATTGATTAAATCATTGACCATTGGAGAGCTGGAAGATCCCCTGGAGGAGGGCATGGCAAGCCACTCCAGTATTTTTGCCTGGAGAATTCCGTGGACAGAGGAGCCTGTCCATGGGGTTGCAAAGTTGGACATGACTGAACAACTAAGCACACACAGTTATTTCTTGGATCTGTACAACCTGGCATTTTGTTTCAAAAACAATTTGATTTGGTATGACTTACCCATCCCAAGTGCTTTGCTACTGGTTCAAATGGTAAAGAATGTGCTTGCAATGTGGAAGATTCTGGTTTGATCCTTGGATGAGGAAGGTCTCCTGGAGAAGGAAATGGCAAGCCACTCCAGTATTCTTGCCTGGAGAATTCCGTGGACAGAGGAGCCTGTTGGGCTTACAGTCCATGGGGTTGCAAAGAGTTGTGCACAACTGAGTGACTGATACTTCCAGTTGACTTCCCAAAGCTAGTCTAATTTATTCAGTGAGTCTCCCCTTCAAGACCACATAACACTGTTATGAAGTCCAAGCTTGGTCTACTCCTTAGATGATAGATCATAACATCCATCTTCTTGGGGCCTGGATGCCAGGTTTTTTTATGAATCATTGATGGGGCAAGGTGAGGAAACAAAGTAAAAATGCCATTTAAGTCTTGCAAATGTTTTCTAGAATGGTAAGTCTCAGCCAGGGGGATAAGTTATTTTCACTTCTGCACAGTCATTTCATGTGTGGTTTGAAATGGAATATCTCCTGTCATATCAATAAAGATGCCACAGCTATCTACAATTCCAATTCCAGCCCCTCACCCGAAATGTGAATTTCTGAGCCAGGCTGGTAAGTAGCAGATGAGGGGCTCCATCTGCCACACAAAGAATTCAAGAATGTTAGTGAAAGTTGCTAAATTGTGTCCGACTCTTTAGACCTTATATACTATCCAGTCCATGGAATTCTCCAGGCCAGAATACTGGAGTGGGTAGCCTTTCCCTTCTCCAGGGGATCTTCTCAACCCAGGGATTGAACCCAGGTCTCCCACATTGGAGGGAGATTCTTTACCAGCTGAACCCACAAGGAAAGCCCAAGAATACTGAAGTGGGTAGCCTATCCATTCTCCAGCAGATCTTCCTGATGCAGGAATTGAACTGGGATCTCCTCCATTGCAGGTGGATTCTTTACCAACTGAGCTATGAAAGATCTGATTATCTCCCTGAGGCAGGCCATTATGTATGCCTATGGTAATGAAAGAGGCAAGATAGGGTTAAAGTCACAGATGGAGATTCAATATGAACTCAAATTTAAGGCTTCCCAGTTACGATATTGTTAGTTTACTTTCTCAGTAATCTGGTTGATGAGTATGAGTTGCTGAGTTTGCCTTCTTCCACTCTCTTTGAAGAAGAGCATTCACTTTCTCTTTCCTCCACTTTCCAGAGGCCTCCTCTTTTGCTCTGTGCACTCGAAGGTGGAGCTTGTGGCTCTGTAATATCATCTGCCAATTCCAAGTTACCAGTAGAGCCAGTGGAAATTGCTGTATGAGGCAGGGATCTCAAATCCCTTGCTCTGTGATAACCTAGAGGGATGGGATGGGCCAGGAGGTGGGAGGGAGTTTCAAGCAGGAGGGGACAAAAGTAAGCCCATGGCCGATTCATGTTGATATATGGCAGAAACCAACACAATATTGTGAAGTAATTATCCTCCAATTAAAAATAAATTAAAAAGGAACTGTTGGTTAAAGTAAATCCTGATTTTTTTTTTTTTTAACATTGCACATACCTCTTTCCCCTGGCTTTTTCCTCCCTATCATATCAACTTTCTTATTTGTCCATTTGAGATTCAGTTGTTGAAAATGTACTCTATAACAAGGCCACTGTGCCAAGGGCTAGAGTTGGAGAAAACACTCTTTCCCTTAGAGGGAGCAAGAATTAGTAGTATAGAAAGATGCTAAGCCAATATATAGAATAATATTATGAGTTCTGAGATCTAAATAGAAATAGATATAACAGGAAACTTCTTGATGTTCAATAGAATAACAATTCCCAAGTTTTTGCCTCTTTAGTTTTGATATTTTTTCCTAAGTACTGTTTTCCTTTTTTGTTTTGTTTTTTTTTTTGCACCATTATTGTTTTTCTCATTTTACTTTATTGAAGAAAGTTTTCTATTAATTTTCTTGTGTCTCTTAAACCTTAAGACCCTTGATCTGGGTCCTATGCAAGTGGACTGTTTTTCTGTTTTCCACAGTGACCTGGCCTGTTTCTGACTTTTCATAGGATTCCCACCAGCCCTTTGAGCCTCTCACAGTTCTGGATGGAACCACCATGGCATCCTGCTGCTTTCCCCATCTGTCCTATATTCCTGTAGAAATTCCTGTTCCTAAGTATGAATTTAACGCATTCGCTTGCTTCTCTTGCCTCTGAACTTTCTCTCATCTCTATACTTTCTATAAGTATTGTGGCATGTCATTTTGAAATATTGACACTTTTCCTGATCTCAGGTTCACAAGTAAAATAAATAATGTTTTCATATCATTACCATGATACTTCAGATTTTAGAGACTTTTACATATGTCAAAATCATTTGTGCTCTCCACAATTTATTAACAAAAAATAAAATCACAGTGAGGGTATGTGATTTGATTACAGTGTTATAGTTAGTAGGAAATTAAGACTTAAACTCAAGATTTATAAACTCTCCACATCAACTACATTCTTTGGAGAAACTACATTTTGGTCTTTTCCACCAAAGTTATATCTACCATAAAAACTTCTCTCCATGTTTATCACTTGAGTTAGCATGAATCATTTTCCTGCTATTAAAAAATAGACAATTTGGATATATTTAAATTTTATAAAAACTGTGGTGGTTAAAGAAAGGAAGGGAATTGCTGGTGCCAGAATAAAAGAAAAAATTGATGCCATAACGGTAAGTTAAGTGTTTTGCTTGGCACTAAGACTGGAGGGTAGAGATGTCAGATTATGTCTGATACAGGATCTTGGTGCTAATGAGCAGAGTTGAGTCCATGTTGGAATAAGAAAATGGGAGCTAACAGCCATGCTAAAGCTGCATCTCTACAAAGAATAAAGTTAAAGAGGAAATAGGAAAAGTTTGTTCATCTGCACAAGAATGTAACAAAGAAATAGAATTTTACCATAGCCTTCAGTGGGAAAAAGATATTCCGGTGAGAAATTGAATTCCTAGTTCAGAAACACAAATGGGCATGGAGTCTGAAGTTATTTTACAAATATTTTGATAGACTCCTCAAGACAGATAATTAATTAAAAAACATTCTGAACTAGTGAACACCCTGAGGGTTTGAAGAAGCAAAGACAAAGCAGTTATATAATGACCAATCCAGTGTGCAGAGGACTTATACCAGAAAAAAAATCCCTACTAAAAATGAGCTCATGAGGAAAAATAGAAAGCACACAAGGAAATATTTCAGTTTGAGGGAGTTAACCAACAAGTATTTAAGGACTAGCTCCCTTGGAACTTGAGATAATAAAGCAATTGCATAGAGGTCATGTAACAGACTATTACATGACCTAGAGAGCATATTGAAAAGCAGAGACATTACTTTGCCAACAAAGGTCCGTCTAGTCAAGGCTATGGTTTTTCCAGTGGTCATGTATGGATGTGAGAATTGGACTATAAAGAAAGCTGAACGTAGAAGAATTGATGCTTTTGAACTGTGGTGTTGGAGAAGACTCTTGAGAGTCCCTTGGACTGCAAGGAGATCCAACTAGTCCATTCTGAAGGAGATCAGCCCTGGATATTCTTTGGAAGGAATGATGCTGAAGCTGAAACTCCAGTACTTTGGCCACCTCATGAGAAGAGTTGACTCATTGGAAAAGACCCTTATGCTGGGAGGGATTGGAGGCAGGAGGAGAAGGGGACGACAGAGGATGAGATGGTTGGATGGCATCACTGACTCGATGGATGTGAGTCTGAGTGAACTCCGGGAGTTGGTGATGGACAGGCAGGCCTGGCATGCTGCAATTCATGGGGTCGCAAGGAGTCGGACACAACTGAGCAACTGGAACTGAACTGAATTGTCTATTACACTATTAAAAGGACTTAAGCAAAAAGATTAGAGTCATAGAAAAACAATAGAAGACAATGACAAAGTAGCTTTCACATTTGACAAAGAACAAAAAATAATGTATCTGCCAACAAAGAAAGTAGTCATTAAACTAAAATTCAGAAAGTGGTTATATAGAACATTATACAACTGAAGAGATTTTCAGTGAAATAAATCTGAGGAAACTATATAGAATGAAGCACATAGGATAAAGTGATGGGAAACATGAAACAGAAGATAACAGATGGAATGGAATGAGAATCTGACGATTAATATGCTGCTGCTGCTGCTGTTGCTAAGTCACTTCAGTCGTTTCTGACTCTGTGTGACCCCATAGACAGCAGCCCACCAGGCTCCCCCGTCCCTGGGATTCTCCAGGCAAGAACACGGGAGTGGGTTGCCCTTTCTATCTCCAGTGCATGAAAGTGAAAAGTGAAAGTGAAGTCACTCATTCACATCTGACTCTTCCCGACCCCATGGACTGCAGCCTACCAGGCTCCTCCGACCATGAGATTTTCCAGGCAAGAGTACTGGAGTGGGGTGCCGTTGCCTTCTCTGGATGATTAATATGAACCACCTTTAAAATTGAGAATGTGTAGAAGTTATCATTTGCTCTGAATGTGCAAATGCACAGAATAACCTTCTATTTCAGATTCTAAGGTCATGATGAAACCTTCATCTGATGCAGTATTGTGGGCATCAGTGGAAATTTGGAATGAAAGTTTAAGTAAACCCAGCTTTCCGGGAATTGGATGAGGGAGGTGTGGATTTACGGCATCCTGGAATTTCTTTCTTTATTTATTTTTATTACTGCAAACTTTAATAGCTCTAACATTATTTTTTATCCATTTTTTTTTTCATTTTAACACATTTCTTTGTGTTTGTCTGTGTATATCTAACTCATGTCTGACTACTTATCTGGCTAGTCATTACATTTGGGATTTGATGTTTGAAAAGCAATGTTCAGTGTACCAAGAAATTAAAATTTCTTTTTCTGCAGTCAGACATGCCTGACTGACACAGTAGAGCAAAAGATCATTAAAACAATCTTAATAAATTTAAGAATACTGAAATCATATCACGTTTTTTCCTGACCACAGTGGTATAAAACTAGAAATCAATTACAAGAAGAAAACTAGAAAATTCACAAATACATGGAGCTAAAACAATATGCTCCTGAACAAGCAATGGATCAAAAAAGAAATCAAAAGAGAAGTAAAACAAAATCTTGAGACAAATGAAAATGGAAACACAATATGTCAACACTTACAGGATGCAGCAAAAGCAATTCTAAGAGGTAAGTTTATAGCAATAAATGCATAAATCAAGAAGAAAGGAAGGTCTCAGAAAATCAGCCTAACTTTATATATTAAGGATTTAGAAAAAGAACAAACTAAGCCCAAAGTTAAGCAGACAGAAGAGCATAACAAATATCAGAGCAGAAATAAATGAAATAGAAATAAAGAGAAGAAATAAATGAAACTAAGAACTGGTTTTTAAAAATAAAGAAAATAGACAAATTGTTAGCTAGCCTTACCAAGAAAAAAAGAGAGAGCTTAAAATGAATAAAATCAGAAATGAAAGGAAATATTACAAGTGAAATGATAGAAAAACAATGGATCATGAGAAGCTACTATAAACAATATACAGCAGTAAATTGAAGACATAGAAGAAATGAATACATTTCTAGAAACATACAGCCTTTTAAAATTGAATCATGAAGAAATAGAAATTTGAATAGACAGAAATAGTTGTCAGGAGGTAGAATCAGCAATCAAAAACCTGCAATCAAGAAAAGTTCTCTCCATTTCCCCTGAAGTTCTTCCTCTTAATTCCCTGTCTTAGAGAAAAGTACCCCAAACTACTTCTCTGTCACCCAAGTCACACACCTCAATTTTTATACATACACACAGACGCATCTATACATACATTTAGTCACCATGTTTTGCTGTTTTAGCTTTCTACTAATTTTTGGCTCTGTCCCTTCATCTCCACCTCCATCGCTCCAACCTTGGTTCAAGCCTTTAGCATTTATCATTTAGGTTATTTAGGTTACTGCCTCCACTCCGAACTGAATTTCTTGACTTCTTCCTTACAATTTTATCTTCCCCAGTCTTGACTCTATTTCTACTTCCTCCTCACATTGCTGTATCAAAACATGCTATCCTTCTGATTTAATTATTTGAAGTGGCTTGTAGAGTTTGGGATAACTCCTTGGCATCCTACTCATTGCCTCTTTTGATTTGATTCTTTATTGTCTTTCCTAATACCATCACATAACTGCCTCATCCTCTGTGCATCTGTCCTTCTCTGTCGCTTACCCCCTGCTATTTTGAAAGAAGGGCCTTCAAGTCCCTTTTGTGTAACTCCAAGCTTTTAGGAAGCTTCACTGATTTAATTCTCTCCTAACCTTCTTTCTTAGTCTGAATTCAGATGCTCACCCACATGGCCTCATTTGCTTTATCGCACATCATGTGTTTTTCTGTCTTTGCACTTTCCTCAGTGTGATGTGATGATCTGTGTACTAGTATGATTCCAGTAAAAGAACTGTTAGTTCTTTGAGGGCCAGACCAAGTCTTATCCATGTTTGTTTTCCAAGCAGTCAGAACAGTGTCTGGCGCAGACAATGAAGGCTGTGCCATAAATGAATGAAGGGGTTACAGAGTTATCTTCTTTGGAGGGGTTCCTTCTTCTCCTGTCAATCCCTGTATCACTTCTAGTTCCAACTTAAACTAGAGTCTTTCCCTCTGAGCCCTTTTTCCAAAGTATCCAAAGTGGATTCGATTTGTTTCTAATAGCTCTTCTGTTTTGGAATAATAATCACTGCCCCTGTAGGCTCCTCTATGTGAGGTCAAAGTCAATGATTTTACCTAAGTGGCAGGGAGAAAACATTGAATTTTAGTTCTATTTTCCATCGTTTAATTTTGTTTTTAAATTAATCTTTTGGTTCAGCATGGCCTCTCTTACCTTTCCCCAGTTCTGTCCTTTTTCAGTTATTTTATTCATTCCTCTACACCTCTGGCTTGCTCTGCTTTCTCTTTATTTTTTATTCTGCTGAAGCTAAAAGCAGTCTGTCACGTTTTGCTCTTTCCTATTGGCCCATCTCTGGTCCATTACAAACTAATACAAGCTTTGGTATTGAATACATAATGGTTTCTCTTTGTGCTTGAAAAGGATATGCAGCACACAAAGTTGTCAAAGGAATATTTATCACAAGAGAAGTTGGAAAAACTGGAATAAACATATTGATCTATCATTGTCTTTTGATTGTGCTAAATGAAACCAAGTAAGCAATCATCCAGACTACTTACTAGCCTCATCACATATAAAATTGCTTAACTTCCAGCATAAACAAGGTTTATTGCTCTCAGAGTCAATATCCAAATGCTGGCATTTGCCTGATGAAAAGGGAAAATCTGTAGAATAATAATTTTATGTGATACTCCTTTTAATGGAAACAGTTATAGTAACATTTTGAAACAAAAGTCATATACACCAACTATATAATATCAAATTGAAATAGAAAAATGGGGCTATTATCTGGGTTTTCTAATTAATGCAAACTATCTATAGAATAGTAATGGAACATATATGGTGGTCCCATTACTATTCTATAAATGGGACATATATGGTGGTGGAGAAGGCAATGGCACCCCACTCCAGTGCTCCTGACTGGAAAATCCCATGGACAGAGGAGCCTGGTAGGCTGCCGTCCATGGGGTCGCTGAGGGTCAGACACGACTGAATGACTTCACTTTCACTTTTCACTTTCCTGCATTGGAGAAGGAAATGGCAACCCACTCCAGTGTTCTTGCCTGGAGAATCCCAGGGACAGGGAGCCTGGTGGGCTGCCGTCCATGGGGTCACACAGAGTCGGACATGACTGAAGTGGCTTAGCAGCAGCAGCATATATGGTGGAAATAAGTTATCCTGGTTACAGAGCAGGGACAGTGAAATCATAAGGAGCGAAGTTAGAATTCTGGCTCTGTAACTTATTTGCATTTGACCTTGGGTAAAACCTCAGTTCTTCATATGTCACTTTGTCTAAGTTATCTACTAATGACATTTTCTTTGTCATTATTTGCCAGCTTCCATGGCATATGTCTACCTTTCTTTGTGACATCAGAGTCTGTGTTATAGTTTTCCTCTTTATCTGGAGTCTTCAAATAGACGATTTAAAATTCAGCTGACACTTTGATCTTATATTTCTTTCAGTTTCTCAGCTGCAGTGTCCATGTCTCTAAATTTCACCATCAACTGCTGTATTTTTAGGATTTCTTACCTTTGACCTTTAGAAATAAGAGCTCTCTTTTACTACCACCATTCTACCTTCCAGTTATCTCACTACCCAACCCCTATTGAACTTTCTAAGCACATTGCCTAACATCCTTCAGTCCCTATTTGGCACCGAGGTGCAGACACAGTTCTGTTTAGGAAGAATCTAGATGTCCATAAAGCCAAATGTTTTCTTTTCAGGAAACCACTTAGTCCTGCACTGAACTTCCATGGCATTCAGTTGGTACTACCCTACATGCACTCGTTCTTGTTTAAGTGCCCACAAGGTTGTAAGTTGTTTGAGGGTAAGCATGTCATCAAAAGCCAATACAGTGTGTGAGTATAGAAAACAGGCCTGCTGGTCTTGGTTCAAGTCTTGGCTCTGCCCCTTACAGACTGCCGGGTTATTGCATTACCTTGTGTCTCAGGTTATTACTCTGCTGTTGTGAGAATTAAGCAAGTTACTACATGCAGAGTTTTTAGAAGAATGCCTGAAGATTGTACTGCTCAATACGTGGTAACCATTACTATAAACATCACTATTCCCTCTACTTCTATTCTAGAGACATGTTGTATATGTCAACAAGGCACATTTTTAAATGATTTGAATATGAATGCAATATACATACATAATATTGGGGATGGCAGTAGAGAGTAAGAGTGGGAAGAGGTAACCGTTTCACATCACTCTTTCTCTGTACTTTTGCGTGGCTTATAAAATGAGAACTTCACAGGTATTGGGAGAAAACTTTGCTCTCTCTCTACCTTCTCAGGCCTACCTTCCAAGAGGAAGGCTCTTTTGAGTAGTGTGATGGAGAGGATCACTAAACATGCCTTCTTTTTTCCCCTCATTTAAGGACTTTTATTCAATGACTTTTAATATAATCACAGAATTATGCAAAAGCACATCGATTTTAGAACATTTCATAATTCCCAAAGAAACCTCATGCCAATTAGTAGTCACCCCCATTTCCCCCAGATCCTCCCACCCTAGGATTAGGCGGCCACAAGTCTCTTTTTCTTCCTTTGTGGAATTGCCTATTCTAGATATTTCACATAAACAGAATCATACAATATGTAGTCCTTTGTGACTGGCTTCTTTCAATAGTAGATACATGTTTTCATTTCTTTTAGGTATATATTTGTTTCACTTTCTCTCACTTTAGGACTGGATGTGGTATATGACATTGAATAATTTTGTTTTGTCTTCTGTAGAACTGCTAGACTATTTCCCAAACCAGCTGCATTACTTTACACTGCCACCAGCAGTATGAGGGTCCAATTTTCTTCATTTCCTCACCAGAACTTGTTATTGTTTTTGTTATTCTGGCTATTCTAATGTGCAAACATGTCTTCTTGGGCTTCATTTTGTTCTTTCTTTTTACTCAGCCTTCTGGCAGATTCTGACGTTTCTTCTTCTCTCCTTATAGCAAGCATCCTGGGCAGGTCTTGCACTGTGTAGGGAGACATGTTTTCCAGAGGAGGTAGGAAAGCCTGTGCTTGTCTTGTGTACAAACCAAATTCTCTAATTTAAATGGGCTGTAATGATGGTTTGGGTTTCCATGTATCAATATAAATTGATTAGTAGCTGGTTAGTGTGGGATCTTTGAGGATTGAAGCCAAACAGATCTTCACTCTTATTAGCAATGGAATCTTGAGCAATTTCCTTTCCTTCTTTGAGCTCAGTTGAGGACAACTGAGCCAGCATAAGTAGCTATCATAATACCTATCACACAGACTTTCTCTGAAGATTATATTAGATAGGAGAACTGAAACTGCTTAGCACAATCCCAGTATTCAGGACTGCAGTGAAAGTTTTGTTAAATATTATCTGCAATTCTTAATACAAGTTTCTAGTGCTTATTAGTGAAATGACACAGATCAGCTGGCTTCTACTATGGTGTCCAGTCTTCTTGTTTTCCTTTAGGCTGATATCTTCAGGGGGCCAGAATTATCTTACTAGCCCTCACACTGTTTAGCTGTGCAATTCCAGATAGGTGACTTTCCTCTGTGGCCATCAATGTCCTCTCATTTCTAGGATGAAGTTTACAAATTCAGGACCATGGATAGGTGCTGGGCTGTCAGCAGGACACTCAAGAGAACTTTTTTTAAAAAAATGCAGTCATGGGCTTTTCCTTAGGGATTCTGTTGTGTAGCATTTTGTTTATTAGGGAAACAGTAGCTACTATAAAAATAAATCCTTAAATTGTAGTGGTTTAATACAGAGAAGTTTATTTCCTTTGTCAAGTTAAGTATTCAATGCAGGGGTTCCTGGTAATTGTACTGCTTTCTTCTCTATGGGAGTTTTATCTTTAACGTTCTTGCTCTGTCATCTCCCAAGGCATTAGAATCCTCTATTTCCAGCTAATAGACAAAGTATCACTCATTCCTTTCTCAGATCTCATTGACCAGAACTTAAGTCAAATGGCATACCTAGGTTCAAAGGGCTGTAGGAAACATAGTCCCTAACCACATAGCCACATCTTAGTGACAGCTTTATGCTGGAATGGGAAGGACTCATTTCTTCTGTGGACAGCCAGCTTTCTACTATAGTCAAGTTTGTAAATCAGTGGACACAATGGCACTCAAATTTCCTTCTGGATAAGATCAACTGAGCATATGTCTGAAACATAGTATGTTAGAGGAGTCTTAGTTAACCTCTGTTTAACAAAGTTCTTAAAGACTTCTTGAAACTCTGAAACTAGAGTCTATATTCTAAATGTTAGTCCACAGGACAGAAAAAAAAAAATAATGCACAAGTTTATCTCTTACCTAAATTTTCCAAAATTGTAGTGTTGGAGCATTCATTACCATCACTCTTTGTTAATTCCTTATGTTTTGAGCAAGTGTATGGCAAAAATCTTTCAAATGAAAAGGAAGTATTTTTTAAATAATTGTTTATTCCAAACTTTTCATCAGAATGAGCTCCCTAGTTCTTCAACGCATGTAGATTATGTGGTATTTTTGAATATAATGTTCTTATTGAGTGTTAATTGCATGCACCTACAGCTTTCAAAGAAGTGGTAAGTAGATACTGTCAAGCTGATAACAGCCAGTCTTTTCTCTAACATTATGCATGTGTTAATTTATAAGGTGCATTAGCAGGAACTTCACAAAACCTTTATTTTTGGATTACTTGATGATGTGAGTGAAGAAAGAAAAATGCAGATATACTGCTCTTATTTAAAATGTTATAATAAGGCAATGGGCAAGAGTGTTGTAGCACAGAGATTTTTATTGATAGAAGCTTTTTACCAATTTGCCCTAATTTCTTATCTTTCAGAGTTAGCACAGAAGTCTAGGCAAACCCTGAAAAAATCTCTGTCTAAATGTATTTTCTGTTAATTTTCTTTCTCATTTGGAAAGATCCCAGGTAACTATAGTTAAAATCATTTGCAAAGCCCTCAGTCAACCATTACATTCTTGTGTAACATCACAGGGTCCCATGAGATGGGTGTGGTTAGTACACCCCAGGGCACCAAATTTACAGGTGAGTCTAATATTAGAGTGTGTCGTATCCCTGTTGAGAACTTATAATAATTTTATTATAATAACTCTAGTAACTTACAATAACTTTTATTGATTTTTGTGGTAATTCAGAAATAAGATTTAATTTTAATGTTCTTTCTATTTAATAAGAGTCTATCAAATTAATAACCCTAAAAGTTATAAAAGAAATCCTGTTTATTAATAATTTGAAAAATCAGGAGTTCTCTGGTGGTCCAGTGGTTAGGATTCTGGGCTTTCACTGCTCTGGCCAGGCTCAATCTTTTGTCAGGAAACTGAGATCCTGCAAGCCACACAGTGCAGCCAAAAAATCAGACTGTAAAGCAATTTAGAAACCCTAGTTACATGTGCTTTGAGAATTCTCTCCATTACAAACATTCAGCAGGGATTTGTATGTGTGTGTTGAGTATGGGAACAGGGAACAGGGCTGAGGTCTAAGACAGCCCCTGTTTTAGCCAAATTACAGCCTGCCTTGAAGTTCATGTTGGGCTTCCTTGTGGCTCAGCTGGTAAAGAATCCACCTGCAGTGAGGGAGACCTGGTTTTGATCCCTGGGTTGGAAAGATCCCCTGGAGAAGGAAAAGGCTACCCACTCCAGTATGCTGGCCTGGAGAATTCCATGGACCGTATAGTCCTTGAGGTCTCAGAGCATACACAACTGAGCAACTTTCACTTTGAAGTTCATGTAACATCTTGAGACGTACCCTCTTATCCTCTAAGGAAGAGGCTCTGTATAGTGTTCTTGCATCCTAGATCTTAACACAGAAATCACTTCTTTATATGATGTTGCATAATATTTCAATAATGAATGAATGAACATATGAAAAATACATGCATTTAAAAATATCTAGTGATTCAATTGGGCTTCCCTCGTGGTGCAGATGGTAAAGAATCCACCTGCAAAGTGGGAGATTTGGGTTCTATTCTTGGATTGAGAATATCCTCTAGAAGAGGGCATGGCAACCCTCTCCAGTATTCTTGCCTGCACAGTTCCCACGGACAGAGGAGCCTGGCGAGCTACAGTCCACGCGGTCACAAAGAGTCGGACATGACTGAGGGACTAAACACATTGATTCCATTATTTTCAACACTCATATTATTTCTACTTAGTGAGGTTTAAAGTAACGTAAAAAATGTTTCTGGGATGTTTTGGAGTTCAATTTAAGGTGTGTTCGAAAGTACAGAATGTTTATAACAAGAGATTTTTGTTAAAAATGACAAAGGAAATCAGTTAGCTATGGTTCCTTTTCCTACAAACTAATCTCTTCCTTCTTTTTCTTTTGAGCTCCTATTTTAAATTCTTTCATAGCATACATTTATTTCAAAAAGTAGCATTCATTTTATGGGAAACTTTACAGTGTTCTGCCTTTTCCATTTCTTTATTTCTTTCTGAGGATTTATTTAATCCAACATACATATTTCTGTGGAGAAGGCAATGGCACCCCACTCCAGTACTCTTGGAAAATCCCATGGCCGGAGGAGCCTAGAAAGCTGAGATCCATGGGGTCACTGAGGCTTGGACACGACTGAGCAACTTCCCTTTCACTTTCCACTTTTACGCATTGGAGAAGGAAATGGCAACCCACTCCACTGTTCTTGCCTGGAGAATCACAGGGATGGGGCAGCCTGGTGGGCTGCCGTCTATGGGGTCGCACAGAGTCGGACACGACTGAAATGACTTAGCAGCAGCAGCACCAGTACATTTCTAGTGAGTGAAAATCTAAGAGGCAAACTCTTAATGGCTAGCTGATCTGACAGCTGATTCCAAAGGTAAAGGCAACAGAAATAACAGGGTGAGAGTTGCAGAGGACTGGCCAATTCTTACATAGAAAAAATTTTTAAACCTTATTTTCTAGTTAAGTAAGTTGGAACCTGGATTGTTATCATCACATTGCAGTATATTCTTCTCCCTTAGGAACTCAATGCAGAAAGACAAAATAACTATACTTAGAAATGGCACAATGGAATTAAATATATATATATATTTTTCTCCTCAAATTAGATCTGGCCCTTTGATGACTTTGTTTCTTTTTCTGGGATGTAGATTTTCTAAAGGCAAACCGAGAACACTACACAATCTTTGAATTGTAACCAAACTGAGAGTCAGCCTCACTTTTCCTCATTCAGTTTTTGTCCACTTACCTGGTTCTCATCCCACATGTTCTATACCAAATATGCAAAGCCACAGGTGTGCTTTCCCAGGGCTGAGGGCACAGAGGTCTTTGTGGGCAGCCTAACCTTGTTGGGCTAATTTCTATAGGATGTGGTACCTTTTAGCCCACATGGAAGGAATACAAAGGAGGGAACAGGCTGATGTCCCAAGGCAGAAGAAGATAAGGATGTGTGTCTATAAAGCACAGTCAGTACAGTTGTTTCTATGCTAGGAAACAGAATCAGGGCTGTAACTCTGAGACTTTTACACTGGGTGTCGTTTTGCTGGTAAGTAAAAGGCGGTATGCTGTGGTCAGGAGTGACAGGCAGAGAAGCCGGAGGAAATGTCACTGCTGTGTGGGAGAAGATAGGGCTTATGCAGTGTGCTGCAAAGGAAGGACAGTTTTATTCCTTTCTTCCTCAGCCACTCCCACTTCCAGACCTTACCTCCTTCATAGAAATTCCTACTGAAGGAAAGAGTTGCTATTCCAGGCCCCAGATCTTGACATTGTCAGTGGACAGGGGCATCATTCCTTAAAGGTGTCCGACTCTCGTGACCCCATGGACTGTAGCTTGCCTGGCTCCTCTGTCCATGGGATTCTTCAAGAATACTTGGATGGGTTGCCATTTCCTTCTCCAGGGGATCTTCCGAACCCAGGAATTGAACCCAGGTCTCCTGCCATTGAGGCAGATTCTTTACCCACTGAGCTACGAGGGAAGAGCCACAAAACCATGCCTCATTATTATTCTCTTTCTGATTTCTTATGGCTGACTGAGTGTTCTAAGGGTCTTTGGAGTTTGCTTAATACACACACTTATATCTCTTCTACCCCTTCTTTCTCTGTCTCTGTCTGTCTGCCTAAAATATCTTTCATTCTGTTGGTCCTTAGACAGACTTGGAAATTGTTAGGTCCTTTAAATAATCTTTTACCAGAGCTCTATTCTAAGTATTTCCACCATTATTAGTTAATTAGTACATCATTTCTTATTTCCCTGCAGAGAGAAATAATATTGATCAGTACAGATATAGACTTTTTAAATATCTGGCCATAATACCATCAAACATCACTAAAACCACACCTATATAAGATAGAGAGGGAACTCAAAATATAGACAACTTGTTTTGGTGAGAGAGAAAGAAAAGCATTTGGGGTCAAATAGATCTGGGTTTGAATCCTTGCCAAAACATCTGTGAGACCAAAGGCTAATTATTAATTGAACATTATGTATGTTAATTTAATATATACTATTTGTCTGAACCTGTTTTCTTATCTGGGAAATGGAGTTTATAATGTTTGCCTTGAAAAATCATTGCTAAAATCAGAGATAATAGTCTTTGACCCATAGTAGATAGTCAGTATATAGAAACTTTTATTCTAATCAACTTCTGATGATTTTCCTCCTTTCTGCTGTCCCAGATGACCTCTTTTTCTCTTTTATATACCGCCCTTGGGCTTCCTACCACCTTCACATCATTTCACTTTTTCCCTTAAAGGTTACCCTTATTTATTGTCCTCAGATGTCATAAGTACAGAACTACAGGTAGTTGAAGTTGGAGTAAAGAAACACCTTGAGGCTCCTAGCTGGAAACCCAAGAAAACTAATAACGTGACCCTTCTATAATGATATTTCTTAAAACTTTTCCACTTTTTACTTAGAGTGAGCAGATAGAATGGGTTCTTATTTTTAGAATGTACATATTTTTTGTTTTGAAAATAAAAAATTTGTTATATACACTGAAAATAGCATAAACTGTTAACTTACTGGAATGATCTTTCTACTTTTCACAACTTTAAGTCCTGTATAAACAATATTCATTAGTAATTGTGATAGAGAAACAGTGTTAATAAGACTAACATCATTTGTTTCCTTTTTTTTTAAAGCAAGTCCCTAATAGGTTTAAAGACCTATATATAGAAAACTATAAAACACTGGTGAAAAAAACTTTTTTTTTTTTTTTGGTTTGTTTGGTTAATAAAAATAGCGTCTAAATAAAACTTTACCTTACCCTTACCCACTGCCGCTGCTACTTCACTCTATTCATGTTGGAGCAAGAACTGACTGGTTATATTTCCATTGGCATTATTGTTGTTATACATTTTGAAGTTAAGATAGGGCTTTTATCTTTTATTGTATATAGTATATATAACACATATACATATATTACTTTATACATATATTTCTCCCTAGAAGAAACATAAATGACTGCTAGTATTTTGTCAGTCATAGTCATTCATTTTGTGTAGCAATTTTGAATCACCTCCAGCTCTCAGATGAAATCATTTTCCCATTTAAATTTTTATTACTGCCAATAATTATGAGCAGTATAGTTTTTTAAAAAAAACAGGATAACTTTATTTAAACAATACATTTTTGAAAAATTGTACAATGTTATGGAAGTATAATCAATGGGTAAAAATCTTAATGTAACTCTGTATATTACTTTAACATTTTCTTGCATTTTACTAACCAATTTTATATCTACTACCTAATAAACCCTGACAGAGACCCCATAAATTAGATATTATTAATATTCTAGTCAAGATAGAGACTAAAATCATTTCCTCTACCAAAAGTATGAAGCTAGAAGTTGGTGTAACCAGAGCTCAAGTATGAATTGTTTAGATCCAAATCTTATGCTCTTTCCTGTGACCATGTTGCAGTTAACAGATATTTTTATTTTTAGAATATTGAGCAAATGCTCCAAATCTTGGGTTAAGTGTCAGAGAGGCAAAAATAGAAAGTCATCCACCTGGGATGATTTGTCCTAGAGAGTGCAATTAACTTGGTCCCCAAATGCTTTAAAGATCTGGGACATTTTTGACTAAGTAGGTGAAGGTTGGTAGAATTTGCCAGTTTTTTCATCCCCACTTCATTCACTTCTTTGTACTTTAAATTTGGTTTCATAGAACAAAGAAGAAATGGAACATCACATAAAGGCTGACAGTTCATGGATGGCTCTAGGCATTTAAATATTGTTTCTTCTACTACAGAGTATTTCAGAGAAAGCATATAGATTTCAAAGGTTCATGAAAAATGGGTTGGAGGCAAGTTACGAAAGCAGAATGATGGTTCGGGATGCAAGAGTGTATTTCATTCATGGAAGGAAGATGTTAATGTCAGAAGCATTATCACTGAAATGAGAGTACCAATTTATTAGGATTCTGCTTATTTACCTTATAAATCCAATTGGTATTGTCAGTTTACCCTCTGTAATTCACTGAAGCATGGTGTTTCTCATGAGTAACAGATACTTTACTCTCAAAAGTATCAGAAAGTGAAGAGAAGAAGTACAGGGAGAGTAAATGTTGAGGTAAGCCTTTCAACTTCATGCGTCTTGTTGCACTTGAGAAATAGAGTGATATTACAAATAGAAAGGAATCTTGGCAAGTAGAACATTGCCACCTTGCACAATGTGATTATAGACAAAGAATGGCCATGCTGTATTTTCTGAAGGTACTATTATTTTGAGATGAAAGATTAGGGTAGAATTATAAACTATTACATTTTCAATTGCAGTATCACAGTGGTTCCCTTGGATTTTCTATGTTCAGAATTTTTAACTGATTTAGAGCATATTGATATAGAATATTTGGGAAAGTAGGGAGAAATGAAAAAGAAGGAGCTTAGAATTAAAAGCAAGATCTTAAGAGGCAAAAAGGAGAAAAATCAAGTCACAAAATCTGCTGCTGCTGCTGCTGCTGCTAAGTCACTTCAGTCATGTCCGACTCTGTGCGATCCCATAGATGGCAGCTCACCAGGCTCCTCAATCCCTGGGATTCTCCAGGCAAGAACACTGGAGTGGGTTGCCATTTCCTTCTCCAATGCATGAAAGTGAAAAGTGAAAGTGAAGTCACTGAGTCATGTCCTACTCTCAGTGACCCCATGGACTGCAACCCACTAGGCTCCTCCATCCATGGGATTTTCCAGGCAAGAGTGCTGGAGTGGGATGCCATTGCCTTCTCTGACAAAATCTGTAATTTGTTGGAAATATGACAGTTTCTGTGCTATATTCCTGAACTCTATATCTTCAAAGTTCTATAAATTCTATGAAATAAAGACAATAATAACTCTAATCTATAATGTTAATATAGTATTAAACTAGAAAATAAATAAGTGCTTAATACAGTATGAAGCTGAAACACTGCAAGATACTATAATACTATAATGATGCTGCTGCTGATAATAATGATAATTCTACATCCTATGCAGTTTTTTTTTTTTTAACCATACCACAAACTAAGATCATGGCATCCAGTCCCATCACTTTATGGCAAATAGATGGGGAAACAGTGGAAACAGTGGCTGACTTTATTTTTCTGGGCTCCAAAATCACTGCAGATGGTGATTGCAGCAATGAAATTAAAATACACTTACTCCTTGGAAGGAAAGTTATGACCAACCTAGTTATCATATTAAAAAGCAGAGATATTGTTGCCAACAAAAGTCCGTCTAGTCAAGGATATGGTTTTTTCCAGTGGTCATGTATGGGTGTGAGAGTTGGACTATAAAGAAAGTTGAGCACCAAAGAATTGATGCTTTTGAACTGTGTGTGTTGTTGTGAGAGTCCTTTGGACTGCAAGTCCAACCAGTCCATCCTAAAGGAGATCAGTCCTGGGTGTTCATTGGAAAGACTGATATTGAAGCTGAAACTCCAATACTTTGGCCACCTGATGTGAAGAGCTGACTTATTTGAAAAGACCCTGATGCTGGGAAAGATTGAGGGCAGGAGAAGGGGATGACAGAGGATGAGATGGAGATGGTTGGATGTCATCACCAACTCGATGGACATGGGTTTGGGTGGACTCCAGGAGTTGGTGATGGACAGGGAGGCCTGGCGTGCTGCATTTCATGGGGTTGCGAAGAGTTGGGCATGATTGTGCAACTGAACTGACACTGTTGTAACACAGATGATTCAGTGATAAGACCGGGATTGGCAGAAAAGCTGCTGCTGCTTTGTTCCTAAGTTTCTGGGAAGTGGCTGAGTTACGGATAGGCTGGTACAGATAGAGAGGGGCTGGCCCAGGTAGGTGGGAGAGGGATAAGCATAAGTAGAAGAGCCTTGAGAGTCTGCCCCCTGCCACTGTGGTCCAAGTTAATATACGTTTAGCAGACAGCTTGAGTTCACCTCCTTCCTTACCACTAGGAAATGTATTTGGAAAAGGGCTTAGTCACTTACCAGTTCTTCATTGTGAATGAAAGTGAAAGTGAAGTCGCTCAGTCGTGTCCGACTCTTTGCCACCCGTACACTATAGCCCAGGCTCCTCTGTCCGTGGGATTCTCCAGGCAAGAATACTGGAGTGGGTTGCCATTTCCTTCTCCAGGGGATCTTCCCGACTCAGGGATCGAACCCGGGTCTCCCACATTGCAGGCAGATGCTTTAACCTCTGAGCCACCAGGGAAGCAAGAGACCCATTTTAGGACAATCCAACAATCCTTCAAATGCAAGGGCTGCTTGTATAGCACTGAGAACTAGATTCTGGCTCCCTTGGTGCACAGGAGGCATGTGTGTGCTAAAGAATGCAGACTCATACTGAGAATGGGAAAGGGGCTTTTTCACCTCCTAAGTTAAACATCGGAGAAGGCATGGCACCCCACTCCAGTACTCTTGCCTGGAAAATCCCGTGGATGGAGGAGCCTGGTGGGCTGCAGTCCATGGGGTCGCAAAGAGTCGGACACGACTGAGTGACGTCACTTTCACTTTTCACTTTCACGCATTGGAGAAGGAAATGGCAACCTGCTCCAGTGTTCTTGCCTGGAGAATCCCAGGGACGGCGGAGGCTGGTGGGCTGCCGTCTGTGGGGTCGCACAGAGTCGGACATGACTGAAGTGACTTAGCAGCAGCAACAGCAAGTTAAACATATGGAGTAAAATAGAGTGCCTGTTCTCCATACCACCCTTCTAATGTGACTTAGGAGAAAACTTCTCAATATAAAGTAATTATAACCTATTCAAATCCTTCTTCCCCTATGCTTTCAGCTCCATTGATTCATTCTGCTTGTTTCAATGTTACTTTCTATTTGAGTTATATAGAAGGAAAAAAAAATGATTTAACTTGCTACAGTGCTTTTCAAAACCCAGGCATCACTAGAGTTCTTGGAAAGTAATAACTATTGAATTTGTCTTTGGTCCAGAGAGTTTTTATCCCTGTTCTTGGCAGAAGTTGACGGTTCTGACATTTGGCCATTAGTATTTGGTGACCTATGTGTCTCCAGGAAAACCTGAGTCTCTTTCTGATGATAGAAAGAAAACAAAGTAAAGCAAGGAAAACATTTTTTTTTACCACTTTCTATAGCAGACAGGCAAATTTTATTTTAACATAATTTTTTTTTTTTTTTAGTAAATGAAAATTTTCTTGGGCTTCTTAGATGGTAAAAGTCTGATATCACTTAATCAAATAAAATCAATTTGATTATCAACAGATATTTTTACTGAGGTCCATTTAGGGCTTCAGATTAATTGCTGAGTAGTGTGTTGAGTGGCTTGAACAGAATACATTATACATTAAGGTTTTATTTAAAAGCATCTATAAACCTTCCTCAAACACCTCAAAATGTATCTTTCAGAAATCCATGAAAATACGTAAGCTTTCTTTGAGCTAATAACTCAGATGATATACAGTAGTAAGCTATGAACAACAGTGTTTATATTTAAACTTTTCCTAAATGTTACTAATATAATTTTTTTCCAGTTTCATTTTTGCACTCCACTGACTAGCTGGCTTACATTCCACTTACCTTCCTGGCTTCTAGAAAATTTCCCAGTAATCCAGAGGACCGCATGTATAATAGGGCTCAATTAGAGAAACATAAAGTATTAGTCACTTAGTCATGTCCAACTCTTTGAGACCCCATAGACTGTAGCCAACCAGACTTCTATCTCCATGGAATTCCCCAAGCAAGAATATTGGAGTGGGTTGCCATTTTCTTTGCCACGGGAAATTCCCAACCCAGGGATTGAACCTGGGTCTCCTGCATTATAGGCAGATTCTTTACCATCTAAACCGTTAGGATATGTACATACTGAGATTCATTGCAAGGAATTGATTGTGGGAACTGGCTAAGCAAATCCAGTATCCATAGGGAAGATCATCAGAAAGAATAGGCTGGAGCTCTTCTTTCCAATGCTGAAATTTCTTCTCCATTAGGGAAGCCTCAACAGTGCTTTTTTTTAATATAAATTTATTTATTTTAATTGGAGGTTAATTATTTTACAATATTGTATTGGTTTTGCCATACATCAGCCTAAGTCTCCCACAGGTATACTGCTTTAAGACTTTTAAACTGATGGACTTAGTCAGACAAGCGACTTAGCAGCAGCAGCAGCAGCAGCAATGATCTAGAACAATCCCCTTACTTGAAGTGAATTGACTATAGACTTCAATATAACAACAAAATAACTTCATAGCCACACCCAGATTAGTGTTTGATTGAATAATTGAGGACTATAGCTTAGCCAAATTGATACATCCAAAGACTATCACAATGTGTCAAAATGCAACAGTTCAGTTCAGTTCAGTCGCTCAGTCTTGTCTGGCTCTTTGCGACCCCATGAATCACAGCACACCAGGCCTCCCTGTCCATCACCATCTCTTGGAGTTCACTCAGACTCACGTCCATTGAGTCCGTGATGCCATCCAGCCATCTCCTCCTCTGTCGTCCGCTTCTCCTCCTGCCCCCAATCCCTCCCAGCATCAGACTCTTTTCCAATGAGTCAACTCTTCACATGAGGTGGCCAGAGTACTGGTGTTTCAGCTTTAGCATCCACTCCTTCCAATGAAATCCCAGTGCTGATCTCCTTCAGAATGGACTGGTTGGATCTCCTTGCAGTCCAAGAGACTCTCAAGAGTCTTCTCCAACACCACAGTTCAAAGGCATCAATTCTTTGGTGCTCAGCCTTCTTCACAGTCCAACTCTCACATCCATACATGACCACTGGAAAAAAACATAGCCTTGACTAGACGGACCTTAGTCGGCAAAGTAATGTCTCTGCTTTTGAATATACTATCTAGGTTGGTCATAACTTTTCTTCCAAGAAGTAAGCGTCTTTTAATTTCATGGCTGCAGTCACCATCTACAGTGATTTTGGAGCCCCCAAAAAATAAAGTCTGACACTGTTTCCCCATCTATTTCCCATGAAGTGATGGGACTGGATGCCATGATCTTCATTTTCTGAATGTTGAGCTTTAAGCCAACTTTTTCACTCTCCTCTTTCACTTTCATCAAAATGCAACAGATCCACTTAAATAACAAAGAATTAGTATTCATCTACTGCTTGACTAAAACAACTTATCTGTGCATTTCTAAAAACATAGTTTTCAAGATGTTCATCATTACATTCTACTTTGCAGTGTAGTTTGAAATAAATTAATTAATGCATTTTTTCACTTGGATATAATATCTGAATTATCTAAAAACATTAATGCCCCAGGCCTATAAATATCAGTGCATAGCTCTGCTTTGGAGAGGGGAGAACATGAGCTTGTTTTCTTTTCCTTCCCCATCCTTTACTTGGTTCTAATGGAGACATTTTTTTTTTTTTCATTGAATTATTTGCTGCTGCAATAAAGATTTCACCCCCCACAAAATCATGCTGAATATATGGTGGCTAATTTCCCAGGCTAGCCCCTCAAAGTTCAGTTCAGTTTGGATTTAACAGTATAGAGTGATCTCAGAGTCTTCTAATTGGTCTCCTCTAGTGACAGCTAGTCCTAGACAATTAAACAAGTATTTTTTCCCATCGTTATATCTTTTCTATCTGGCTCCCATCTATTTTCTCAGCTATTTTTTATACCACCCTTTCTCTATTCTTTTTTCTCCATGATATTTCCTATTACACAATTCTATAACTGTCTTCTTCCTGCAAATATGTCTGTCAAGCAACAAAAATATGTGGATGATGTTACAGAATCACCCTAATTTTGTGGCCTTACTCTGAGATCTTACTAGGATGTTCTTCCTGTGAGAAATAGTATTTTATAAAATAAAGAACAAGAAAGGCAATGCCAAAGAATGCTCAAACTACTGCACATTTGCACTCATCTCACATGGTAGTAAAGTAATGCTCAAAATTCTCCAAGCCAGCCTTCAACAATACGTGAACCATGAACTTCCAGATGTTCAAGCTGGTTTTAGAAAAGGCAGAGGAACCAGAGATCAAATTGCCAACATCCGCTGGATCATCAGAAAAAACAAGAGAGTTTCAGAAAAACATCTATTTCTGCCTTATTTACTATGCCAAAGCCTTTGACTGTGAGGATCACAAGAAACCGTGGAAAATTCTGAAATAGATGGGAATACCAGACCACCTAACCTGCCTCTTGAGAGACCTATATGCAGGTCAGGAAGCAACAGTTAGAGCTGGACATGGAACAACGGACTGGTTCCAAATAGGAAAAGAAGTACATCAAGGCTGTATATTGTCACTCTGCTTACTTAACTTATATGAAGAATACATCATGAGAAACGATGGGCTGGAAGAAGCACAAGCTGGAATCAAGATTTCCGGGAGAAATATCAGTAGCCTCAGATATGCAGATGACATCACCCTTATGGCAGAAAGTGAAGAGGAACTAAAAGCCTCTGATGAAAGTGAAAGTGGAGAGTGAAAAGATGCTTCCTCCTTGGAAGAAAAGTTATGACCAACCTAGATAGCACATTGAAAAGCAGAGACATTACTTTGCCAACAAAGGTCCATCTAGTGAAGGCTATAGTTTTTCCAGTGGTCATGTATGGATGTGAATGTTGGACTGTGAAGAAGGCTGAGCGCCAAAGAATCGATGCTTTTGAAGTGTGGTGTTGGAGAAGACACTTGAGAGTCCCTTGGACTGCAAGGAGATCTAACCAGTCCATTTTGAAGGTGATCAGCCCTGGGATTTCTTTGGAAGGAATGATGGTAAAGCTGAAACTCCAGTACTTTGGCCACCTCATGCGACTCATTGGAAAAGACTCTGGTGCTGGGAGGGATTGGGGGCAGGAGGAGAAGGGGATGACAGAGGATGAGATGGCTGGATGGCATCATTGACTCGATGGACGTGAGTCTGAGTGAACTCCGGGAGATGGTGATGGACAGAGAAGCCTGGTGTGCTGTGATTCATGGGGTCACAAACAGTCAGACATGAGTGAGCAACTGAACTGAACTGAACTATTACCATTATTCTATAATTTTCTATTTTAAAAAGTTTACAGCAAGACTTCTTGTCTTAATGTATATTATGCAAACGTTATTCCAATACTGTTCTATAAATCTGACCACAGTCTTATTAGATTTGTTCATATGAAAAAATACACTAATACTGTTGTGCTTTAAGATGGTTTTATCTTTTTAGGTAACCATAACTAATTCTAAAGACTGAAAATCAGGAATATACCTAACCCCCATTAAAATTGTAATTTTTTTCTTTTAAAATTTACTTTTTAATAAACTTATATCCAGTTGTTTATGAAATTGGAGTGGATAATTTATTGGAAGAAAACCGTCGTAGGCTTCTACTTTGAAAATAGTATCAAATATTACTGCCTAAAAAATGCCACTTTAAAATCATTGATGTGCTATTGTCATTTTCTTTTGAATGGTGAAAGCTTTTGTTGCCATGTCAATCGCTTAATGTAAAGTTCAGTATTCCCTGGTCTCCAGTGAAAAGATATTCTTTAGCTGACTAGCTCTCTTAGAGAAGCTTAGAAAAGCTGGCTAGAGACTTTAACAGTGTAACAGAAACAGGGACTAATGGAAACTATAGCTTAAAGGTGCAGCACTTAACATGGAACAGATATGTTCCTCTAAGCTGTGAAACATTCACAGCAGAGTTACCATGCTCTCACGAGCTGCCTTACACACTGTAGTAAAGCTATCACTCAATAAATTGCTGAGAACATTCCATTGACGATGGCCTCTTTCAAGAAACTTTACAACTAAGCACCACCTGGAGCACCACCTGCTGGAGGCCACCCATTTTCAGAACAATATGGTGCCCAGACAAGCAGCCCATGTAGTTTTAGTTTGTAAGGTGTCTTGTTTGTAAGGTATCTTTCCAGAACCTATAGCACTATAAAGCTAGAGGAGATTTGGTACTAGAAACATCTAAATATTCTGATCAACAATCATTTATTGAGGAGATAGTATCATATGCCAAGTACTGTGCTGGACACTGATTATCAAACAATGAATAATGCTGGGTTGTCTTGTGGGAGTCTCTAATTCAGTTGAGAAGGCAAGTATATATAATCACCCTGAGTGATATAGGTTATTGTATTTGAAAAGTATAAATGAACCACAGGCCAGAGAAGTAAGGGAGGCAAAAGTAAAGAAATTTTCTCATTCATTGTGACACACAGAATACCTACTAGCATAAATTAACCATTCTGAAATAAGTTAACTATTTTAACATAGTCTTGTCTTGTTGAGAACATTTGCAGTGTGCCTACTAAATGGTAGCTTGTTTATTGCCAATTTTTTCACCTAGAGAGCGTTTTTTTCAGTTGGTACATTGGCTTCATTAATCAAGATTTCTTTGGAGAAGTCTATTCAAAATCCTTGTCTTAAAGACTTTGATGAATAGGGATGATTCTTATTTGGCAATTATTTGAGTTCAAAATGAGTTGGATGTTCCCTGATTTAAGAGCTAATATGATCTGATGGTTTTTCCAGTGTTGTATTTAACCAAATAATGCTTCCAAATAAAAGTGAAGAATCACAAGTTATTTGTTGTTATCCATTTAACGATTAGTTAATATTTGTATTTTCTTTGTGTCCTAATACCAGTGAGACTCAGGGTAATACAATATTTAGATTTCAGAAACATGTTGGGATTTTGACACAATGTATCATAAACTTCTTCTCACACTGTTTTTCTTAGATAAAATTATTCTACATAAACATTAGCACAGATTCTCAACTACTAATATTTTAAGATATTCATCTAGCAATTAAAGACAGAAAATGCCAACAATAAACTCATTTGTTTATTCAATAAGAGAAGAATATATGTACCTACTATGCACTAAGCCCTGAAGTAGAGCATAGAAATGTCACATTAACTAAAATATATCCTGTACCTTTAAGGAATTCACAGTCTATATGAAGAAATAGATACATTCCCAGTAGTAACAATACAATATAAAAGTAGTGATAGGCACAAGTAAAATATACTGTCTTTAGGGAGCATCAAGAATAGAGGAAGAAGATGAGGACCTCATAGAGAAGATGTTTTTGAGCTGAATCTTGAAGGGAGAATAGCCTTTGTAAGACAGATAAGCTGTGTTGTAACAGAAGTAAAACTCTTTTATCATAAATGTTTTCTCAAGTATTTTGCTATATCTACTTCATTTCTTTGCAATATAATCATAACCCTGTGAGCTGGCACCATTATTATCTCCATATTGAGACAGAAAAATCACCAGGCTTAGAAAGTTTAATAATTTTTCATGGTCCTTATCCAAAGTATCAGGGCGGGTGTAGGGGGTGGCGGCTTACTCAATAACTATCTCTTACCTACTAAAATGAAACTATTTCTTACTGTGGTGGTGAAGTACTGAACAGACACAATATAGACACACTTCTTTTTGTGTATGTGAAAACATTTTTGAAGCAGAAAATCATTTGCAAATGCAAAATTATACTTTAAAATATTTGGGATAAAGATGTTCTCTGAAATAAGTGCCCTGCTCTGCCATTGATTCATGAGTATAGAGTCTGAACTTTACTAAGGAAACTTCGAGAAATCATAAATGATGTATTAATCAGTGATGTGCTTGCAAGATTCTGACAAAGTCAGTTAGTATCAGAAGAACAGACATAAATAAATTAGTTCCTTGCTGAATAAAACACATAAATAAATCAGAAGCATGAATCTGAAAGGATCTAGATCCTGCTTTAATTAAACAGGTGGTAGACTATACCTTCCATAAAACGCTGGCTTCTCTGAATGCATCTAGAATTCCAGATACAATATCTTGCCTTTTGTTAAGCCATTGTGTGTCATCTGTAGACTCAGTAGATAAAGTTAATATTTAATCACAAGTGCAGCTGAGAAAAGGAGGCATGCTTCCAATCACAGGCAGTTGTTTGTAACTTATATCTTTCTAGAAATATTATTATATGGAAAACATTGTGGCTGCCACTGCAGTTAAATCTGTTCTCTTATTTCTTGAGTGAAATGATTTGGAGCTACCTACTCATGGTTCTGGAGAAGGCAATGGCACCCCACTCCAGTGCCCTTGCCTGGAAAATTCCATGGACTGAGGAGCCTGGTAGGCTAGTCCATGGGGTCTCAAAGAGACGGATACGACTGAGCAGCTTCACCTTCACTTTTCACTTTCATGCATTGGAGAAGGAAATGGCAACACACTCCAGTGTTCTTGTCTGGAGAATCCCAGGGACAGGAGAGCCTGGTGGGCTGCTGTCTATGGGGTCGCACAGAGTTGGACACGACTGAAGCAACTTAGCAGCAGCAGCAGCACCATGGTTTGCCTGGTTTTTTCATCTTTGAAGAGCTAAATTATATTATGTTTTAGAAATGATTTTGTGACTTCTTTTTTTCTCTAATTCCCTTGATTGCTCTAGAGAATGGTTATTTTTAAAAGCTTTAGATTTTTCTTTGCACTCATTTCTCATTTAGAGTTTGAAATGATATGATCAGATACATCTGCTTTAAAAAAGTGCATTCAAATCACAATCTGGGTGGATGGGTTTGAAGTATTTTTTTTTTTAAGTAGAAAACACTTTATTAACTAAATTTCCTGTCCATGGTAATATTTTAAATGTGTGTGTGACTAAAGAGACTATGTTAGCTTTGTAGCAGCTGGTATGACGAAGTCTATGTAGGGACAGACCAGCCTTGTTGAAAGAGGTTTTGATAACAACACCAGGGCATATGAATAAAAGTTTAGAATCTCAGGTAAAACTTGTGCCCAGGTTTCATGCAAAGAAGAGAGCATCTCTGAAAAAATGCAGAATGAATGAAATAAGTGGTAAAACAGTCAGTCTGTGGGACAGCCTGGTGCAGTAGTTTTCAAACTATAGGTCATCCTCATTAGTGGGTCGTAGGCTCAATTAATAGATGAAGATGAGTCATAATTAAAAAATAAAAAAATAGAAAATATCACAGCATGACATGTAATAAAGACGAAAATTGTTTTTAGGAAATTTTTACATATCATATATCATAAAGATTAAGTATTATTTTGTAAAGTGTTTGTTCAATCTTATGTATATCCATAATGGGTAAATATATATATTTTTATAAAATCTTGGTTAAAATAAATTACTAACAATGATCTAAAGGTAAAAGGAATCTGTATTAATGGCAAAATAGGGGTTTATTTTGGGGAAGAATAGGGCTTCCCTGGGCCAGGAAGATCTGCTGGAGAAGGGATAAGCTATCCACTCCAGTATTCTTGGGCTACCCTTTTGTAGCCCAGCTGTGTGGAAGATCTAGGTTTGATCACTGGGTTGGGAAGATCCCCTTGAGAAGGAAAGACTATCCACTCCAGTATTCTGGCCTGGAGAATTCCACGGACTGTATAGTCCATGGGGTCGCAAAGAGTCAGACAAGACTCAGCAACTTTCACTTCACTTGGGGAAGAATAAAACCAATAGTTTTCAAATCCAGTTCATCACATTGCTTAAACTTGAGTAAATTCTACTTTGTTTACAAATACTTTCATGCAAATGACATTTTTCATTTGGAAATATATATATTTTAAATTTTAAATATCTTGAATATTTTTCATATATCCTTATAAGAGGCATACCTCAATCAAATTTTTGGATTCATTTAAGTATATTATTTCGGAGAAGGCAATGGCACCCCCACTCCAGTACTCTTACCTGGAGAATCCCATGGATAGAGGAGCCTGGTAGGCTTCAGTCCACGGGGTTGCTAAGAGTCAGACACGACTGAGCGACTTCACTTTCACTTTTCACTTTCATGCATTGGAGAGGGAAATGGCAACCCACTCCAGTATTCTTGCCTGGAGAATCCCAGGGACGGGAGAGCCTGGTGGGCTGCCGTCTATGGGGTCGCACTGAGTCGGACTCGACTGAAGCGACTTAGCAGCAGCAGCAAGTATATTATCTTGAGACCAGAAACATAAAATTCAAATAGTTATATTAGGAATGAAAAGGAACTTAAACACTCATAGTTACATCATTAAATTGTCAATTTGATATTGAATTTCCTCACTTGAAATGAAATGTATAATTAATTGAATGTGTAATATCAGATCCAACACTGTAAATCATTTTATTTTTAAAAAAATTTTCAACATGTGCTGAATTTTATGTGCTCTCAGAAAGACTGTCACAATTCATGCTTTCTTATAGTTGACAATATTGTATTGTATGTTGAAAATCGGTAAACATGTAGAGTTTTTTATGTTTTTCTAATTAAAATATAATTGACATATTGGTTTCAGATGTATGACATAAGAATTTGATATTTTTCTACCTTACAAATTACTCACCATAAGCCCAGTGTATATATGTCACAAAGTTATGAACAGTATAATTAACCATTCTCCTAGTGTTGAACATCACACCACTGTGACTCATCAGTTTCATAGCTGCTTAAGTTTGTACTTCTTAAGTTATCTCACCTATTTCATGCAAGTCTTTAACCCAGTTTGTGTTTATTTTTGTATATTATATGATAAAGTAATCCAATTTGATTCTTTCACATGTAGCTGCCCAGTTATTCCAGGACTATTTATTGAAAAAGTTGTCTTTCCCCCATTGTATAGGCTTGCCTCTTTTGTTGTAGGCATATAAATGGGGGTTAATTTCTGAATTTTCTTTTCTGTTTCTTTGATCTGTGTGTCTGTTTTATGCCAGTATCATACTGTTTTGATTGCCCATTTATTATAGTTTGAAGTTAGGGAGCATGATACCTCTAGCTCTTTCTCAAGATAATTTTAGGTATTTGGAGTCTTGTGTTTCCATAAAATTTTAGAATTTTTTTATAGTGTTGTGGAAAATAGTATTAAAATAAGGGTTGCACTGAACCTGTGATTACCTTGCATATGCATATGTCCTTTTAACAGTATTAATTCTTCCAGTCCATGGGTATGACATATCCGCCCATTTGTTTGTGTTATCTTCAATTTCTTTCACCAGTGTTTTATAGTAGTATTTCAGATGGATTGAGTTGCTTGACGATATTGAGCCATCCTTGCATCCCTGGGATAAATCCTACTTGATTATGGTGTTTAATCCTTTCAATCTATTGTTGAATTTGTTTTGCTAATATTTTTCTAAAGGTTTTTACTTTTATATTCATCAGTGATATTGCCTTGTAATTTTCTTTTTTTTTATGTGGTATCTTTGTTTGGTTTTGGTATCAGAGTGGTGCCAGCCTCCTGGAGTCAGTTTGGGAGCATTCTTTCCTCTTCAATTTTCGGAGTAGTTTCAGAATGATAGGACTTAATTCTTTCTTAAATGCATGGTACAATTCACTAGTGAAACTACTTTTCTTGAACTTTTGTTTATTGGAAGTTTCTAAAACAATAATTCGTTTCATTACTGGGTAATTTATTTGTCCATATTTTCAATTTTTCTTGATTCAGTATTGAGAGAGTGTATATTTCTAGAAATTTACCCATTTATTATAGGTTATCTATTTTATTGGAATATAACTGTAATAATCTCTTATGATCCTTGGTGTTTCTGTGGTGTCAGTGGTAACTTCTCCTTTTTAATTTCCAATTTTTTTGTCCCTTTCTTTTTTTCTTGATGAAGGTTTATAAATTTTGTTTATCTTTTCAAAGAAACTGCTCTTAATTTCCTCGATCTTTTATATTTTTTCTAGTCTCTGTTTCATTTATTTCCATTCTGATATTTAGTATTTATTTTCTTCTACTTATTCTGGGTTTGACTGTTCTTTTTCTAGTTCCTTAGGTGTAAGTTTAACTTGTTTATTTGAAATTTTTCTTATTTCCTAACATAGGCCCTGTAATCACTATAAAGTTCCCTCTGTGGAAGTTCCTGTTTTCTTTGTGTCCTGTTGATTTTGGGATATTGTGTTTCCAAATTCATTTGTCTCCAGGTAATTTTAAATTTCCTCATTTCTTTCCTGATCCATTGTTTTTCAATGTTTAGCTTCCATGTGTGTGTGTGTGTGTGTGTTTTGTAGTTAGCTTTTATTCTTGTAGTTGATTTCTAGTCTCAGTGTTGTGGTTGGAAGAGATGCTTGATATGATTTCGATTTTCTTCAAGTTACTGAGATTTGGAAAAAGAATTTCATTCCTTCCAATTGCAAGAAACCATTTTTTTAATTGAATGAAACTTTAAAAATGGTCTATACTGCAGTGTTTGGAAATTTCATTTTTCTCAGCAATAACATTAAAAGATATTTGCACAAAAATAATTCTTACAGTGGAAAGACAAAGCAATCTCACTGTCTTTGGACACCCTCTTCATCACCAGTGTATCACTCTTTTTCTGCAGTCTTTTAAACCACATTAAAAGAAATCACAATGCAATATACTGTGATTCTAGGCTTACTTCTGTATATAGCATCATATTCTGATATCTATCATCTATCTATCTATATATGTATATATGTAATATCCTTTATAATCAATGATCATCCACATAAAATGAATTTCTTGCATTTTAAATATGAAGATAATAGTTTACTGTTTTGATGCATTTTAGCTACATCCTTAGGGCCCAAGTATATAGTGTAGGTTCTTAACATTATGGAATATCCATTTTTAAGGGATAAAAATAATTGTAATAGCTCTATTACTTTTGAATAGTTTGGGCCTGCCAGAAATCCAGCTGTGTAACCATAGAAACCTCATTGGCCTAGATGTGATGTCACCATCCAATGAAACTAAAATTCAACCATTCTATCATAAACTATTAATAAAAATAAATATTGAATCATCTAATTATTGGTTACAGATAACACTTTCCCAGTGCTTTACTCTAAGGAGTTAAAAAAAAAAAACTTTAAATATAATTTGTCAATATCAGTGAGTTGGGATGGGGGGTATTTGCTGGAATGCGAAATTTATTATATTTTTAAAAACAATGCAGCAAATGACTTCTGAAAATATATTCTGGTGACAAAACTATCTTTTTTTTTTTTAACAGAGTATTCTGTGTTTTAATTATTGTTAGGACAGAAAGTTGACTTCCATGAGGAAACAGAAGCCCTAACTGTATGACTGATATTTTATTGTTCTTTTGTCTTTTTAAAAAATATAAATTTATTTATTTTAGTTGGAGGTTAATTACTTTACATCATGTTGATGTATGACAAAACTATCTTAATGACGCCTCAAAGAACTAAGCACAACTTGCTAAATAAGGCCTGTGCATCTCATCCTAATGACAGAAGGGGGTTGGGACTTGTCATTATGTTCAAAGAGCAAAACTCAGAGGGTGCAATCATAAAGAGACTTTATTTTTATACAACCCTCCTTTTAATCTTAATCTTACACTAAAGGATGCTAGTTTGTCTTCTGCATTTAAATGATATGCAGAGTAAGTCTCATAACTTAGATAATAAAAGTCCCACATTCACTTCACATCACAAAAATTCTCCATTCAGTAATTAAATGTCTAATCCAGTGTAATAATAACAAACTTTAAATTTTGATTATGCTTAAAACTTCTATTTACCTTAAAGATACCTGGTAAAGGTGTTTGAAGTCTGACTAGGGGATGAATTAAACAGCTTTATCCTCTGCTAGTAATATCTCCTCAACCAATCACTGCTGCATAGTTTGGGAGGGAGAAATAGCAAGAGAACAGGTCTTATTTGATTGATACTGGTGAACTGATATCAATCCTCTAGCAAGCTACCAGGACCAAAGGTGACATTTACTCTTGAGGAACTTTCACGGAGTCAAGGAGACCTTCACCATGCCCCCTTCAAGGTGATGCATCTTCCTCATCTGGTTGCTTGTTTCTTACATCATCCCTGGGCATCTGGAAATATTTTCCAATCTCTTTCTGCTAAGATCTCCTGGCCATCTAGATCCCGCTTTTTGGAAAACATGAGAAAAATACAACCTTTTTTTCTCTTTTGCATGATAAATATCTTGTCTACAGAAATCATGGTACCTTTGGCTCGCAGTAAGAGTTCTGTCTTCTTGTTTCAGCTCCTTTACTAGAAGCGCCAGCATTTTGCCTATTAGATAGCTCAAATATAGTGCCTAAGAAGGTCCAAGGCTATATATTGAACTCTCTTGTAGTTTCTTTGAAGTGCTTTCACTAGAAAGAGCAAGAAGATGAGATACAGCAATAAAACATATCAAATGACCAGATGCAGCAATTAGGTGAGAATTGCAACCATAGCTTCTATGAAAGTGAACAGAAACATGGGCATTCTCCTTTAATAGATGAGAAATCCTTTTATTTTGAAGGGAGCTCATCTTAGGCAGTAGGAGGCACCACACATTTATTGCATCTAAACTAAAATCACTGTGCAATGAAGTTGTGCATTGTCATTTGTTTTGAAGGTAATGGATATTTCATTTGGCAAGACAATTCATTCCATTTCAGAGAGCATTTGTACATGCAGATCAGACTATAGAGAGCTGGACTTAGAGATTATTTTTTCTTATTGTTGTCAAATAAAACCAAGAATTGAAAACTTAGTCTACAGCTTTTCTCTGATATTTATCTTTTACGTGATAAATAGCACAAAATTTTAGCACCTCAGATATATCTGCAAATCATTTATCAGTGGTGATTGGTCTCTTTTGTATTTCATTTTTAGCTCCCACTTTTGCTGAGTTGGACTGATAATTAATCAGAAACCTATGCTTCGTTCTTAACTTTGAACAGTGGAATAACTGTTGTAACTCTGGAGAACACAACTCTCCTCCAACTGACAACAGACATAAATTGCATTATAGGAGCATATAAGAGAACTCAATCATAAGTTTACTGCCATCTGCACCCTGTCAAAGGTTTCTCTTGAGATGTCTGATCTTTGACAGACAGTCTACCAGGCATAAGAACTATTGATTCTTTCATCTTCTCCAATTTATCTTTTTTTTCAATTATATGAAACTATAAACACATCTATAAACTTTATTATCTTTGTGGCAATCCCATATTCTTATCCTTGCTCTATTATGGTTTCTTACATTCCTCTTCAATTTTAGTAAATATATGCATTTATAATTTCCATCTGCCAGTCTAGAATACTTATTCATTATTTAAAAGTTGTGAGAAGAAATTTTAGTATAAAGTTGATTTGTAGAGAGCACATATCTTTTCATTGTATGTTTATCTATGTTAGCCCTTGAAAGAGGAGATACACTTTAATAGCATATGAAAATTTCCTTTATTTTTTAGTTTTGGGGAAGTGTGTTCCTATGATATTAATAGGGAATGATGGAGTTACAGTTTCAAGGATATGGGCATTATTCAGATTCATAAAATTTATCATTATGGTAATTCATATAGACCTATCTTTGATATAGTCTTATAGCCCCTCTGAAGGAGTTTTTAAAATTATAATTGTGTAGCGGGCACAAGGGGGTCTAGAGGAGCTATTCCACGTTCAAGGTCAGGAGGGGCAGCAGTGAGGAGATACCCCTTGTCCAAGGTAAGGAGCAGCAGCTGCATTTTGCTGGAGCAGCCATGAAGAGATACCCCAGGTCCAAGGTAAGAGAAACCCAAGTAAGATGATAGGTGTTGCAAGAGGGAATCAGAGGGCAGATATACTGAAATAATAATCACAGAAAACTAGTCAATCTAATCACACTAGGACCACAGCCTTGTTTAACTCAATGAAACTAAGCCATTACTTGTGGGGCCACCGAGATGGGCGGGTCAGGGGGAGAGGTCTGACAGAAGTGGTCCACTACAGAAGGGAATGGCAAACCACTTCAGTACTCTTGCCTTGAGACCCCATGAACAGTATGAAAAGGCAAAATGATAGGATACTGAAAGAGGAACTTCCCAGGTCAGTAGGTACCCAATATGCTACAGGAGATCAGTGGAGAAATGACTCAGGAAAGGATGAAGGGATGGAGCCAAAGCAAAAACAATACCCAGTTGTGGATGTGACTGGTGATAGAAGCAAGACCCAATGCTGTAAAGAGCAATATTGCATCAGTTCAGTTCAGTCACTCAGTCATGTCTGACTCTTTGCGACCCCATGAATTGCAGCATGCCAGGCCTCCCTGTCCATCACCAACTCCTAGAGTTCATTCAGACTCATGTCCATCGAGTCAGTGATGCCATCCTGCCATCTGATCCTCAGTCATCCCCTTCTCCTCCTGTGCACAGTCCCTCCCAGCATCAAAGTCTTTTCCAGTGAGTCAACTCTTTGCATGAGGTGGCCAAAGTACTGGAGTTTCAGCTTTAGTATCAGTCCTTCCAAAGAAATCCCAAGGCTGATCTCCTTCAGAATGGGCTGGTTGGATCTCTGTGCAGTCCAAGGAACTCTCAAGAGTCTTCTCCAACACCATAGTTCAAAAGCATCAATTCTTTGGAGCTCAGCTTTCTTCACAGTCCAACTCTCACATCCATACATGACTACTGGATAAACCATAGCCTTGACTAGACAAACATTAGTTGGTGAAGTAATGTCTCTGCTTTTCAATATGCTATCTAAGTTCGTCATAACTTTTCTTCAAAGGAGTAAGCGTCTTTTAATTTCATGACTGCAATCACCATCTGCAGTGATTTTGGAGCCCCTCAAAATAAAGTCTGACACTGTTTCCACTGTTTCCCATCTATTTCCATGGAGTGATGGGACTGGATGCCATGATCTTCGTTTTCTGAATGTTGAGCCAACTTTTCCGCTCTCCTCTTTCACTTTCATCAACAGGCTTTTTAGTTCTTCTTCACTTCCTGCCCTAAGGGTGTGTCATCTGCATATCTGAGGTTATTGATATTTCTCCCAGCAGTCTTGATTCTAGCTTGTGTTTCTTCCAGTCCAGCGTATCTCATGATGTACTCTGCATATAGGTTAAATAAGCAGGGTGACAACATACAGCCTTGATGGACTCCTTTTCCTATTTGGAACCAGTCTGTTGTTCCATGTCCAGTTCTAACTGTTGCTTCCTGGCCTGCATACAGGTTTCTCAAGAGGAAGGTTAGGGGTCTGGTATTCCCATCTCTCTCAGAATTTTCCACAGTTTATCGTGATCCACACAGTCAAAGGCTTTGGCATAGTCAACTAAGCAGAAATAGATGTTTTTCTGGAACTCTCTTGCTTTTTCCGTGATCCAGCGGATGTTGGCAGTTTGATCTCTGGTTCCTCTGCCTTTTCTAAAACCAGCTTGAACATCAGGAAGTTCATGGTTCACGTATTGCTGAAGCCTGGCTTGGAAAATTTTGAGTATTACTTTACTAGTGTGCGAGATGAGTGCAGCAGTGCGGTAGTTAGAGCATTCTTTGGCATTGCCTTTCTTTGGGATTGGAATGAAAACTGACCTTTTCAAGTCCTGTGGCCACTGCTGAATTTTCTAAATTTGCTGGCCTATTGAGTGCAGCACTTTCACTGCATCATCTTTCAGGATTTGAAATAGCTCAACTGGAATTCCATCACCTCCACTAGCTTTATTCCTAGTGATGCTTTCTAAGGCCCACTTGATTTCACATTCTAGGATGTCAGGCTCTAGATTAGTGATCACACCATTGTGATTATCCAAGTCATGAAGGTCCTTTTTGTACCGTTCTTCTGTGTATTCTTGCCAACTCTTCTTAATATCTTCTGCTTCTGCTAGGTCCATACCATCTCTGTCCTTTATTGAGCCCATCTTTGCATGAAATGTTCCCTTGGTATCTCTGATTTTCTTGAAGTACTCTCTAGTCTTTCCCATTCTGTTGTTTTCCGCTATTTCTTTGCATTGATTGCTGAAGAAGGCTTTCTTATCTCTTCTTGCTATTCTTTGGAACTCTGCATTCAGATGCTTATATCTTTCATTTTCTCCTTGGTTTTTCGCTTCTCTTCTTTTCACAGCTATTTGTAAGGCCTTCCCAGACAGCCATTTTTCTTTTTGCATTTCTTTTCCATGGGGATGGTCTTGATCCCTGTCTCCTGTACAATGTCACGAACCTCTGTCTATAGTTCATCAGGCACTCTATCTATCAGATCTAGGCACTTAAATCTATTTCTCACTTCCACTGTATAATCATAAGGGATTTGACTGAGGTCATACCTGAATGGTCTAGCTGTTTCCCCTGTTTTCTTCAATTTCAGTGTGAATTTGTCAATAAGAAGTTCATGATCTGAGCCACAGTCAGCTCCTGGTCTTGTCTTTGTTGACTGTATAGAGCTTCTCCATCTTTTGCTGCAGAGAATATAATCAATCTGATTTCGGTGTTGACCATCTGGTGATGTCCATGTGTAGAGTCTTCTCTTGTGTTGTTGGAAGAGGGTGCTTGCTATGACCAGTGCATTTTCTTGGCAAAATTCTATTAGTCTTTGCCCTGCTTCATTTCGTATTCCAAGGCCAAATTTGCCTTTACTCCAGGTGTTTCTTGGACCTGAATCTCAGGTCCATGAATCAAGACAAAATGGAAGTGGTCAAACAGGAGATGGCAATGGTGAATGTCGACATTCTAGAAATCAGCAAACTGAAATGGACTGGAATGGGTGAATTTAACTCAGTTGACCATTATATCTACTACTGCGGGCATGAATTCCTTAGAAGAAATAGAGTAGCCATCATGGTCAACAAAAGAGTCTGAAATGCAGTACTTGGATGCAACCTCAAAAATGACAGAATGATCTCTGTTTGTTTCCAAGGCAAACCATTCAATATCACAGTAATCCAAGCCGATGCCCCAACCAGTAACGCTGAAGAAGCTGAAGTTGAACGGTTTTATGAGGACTTACAAGACCTTTTAGAACTAACACCCTCAAAAGATGTTCTTTTCATTATAGGGGACTGGAATGCAAAAGTAGGAAGTCAAGAAACACCTGGAGTAACAGGCAAATTTGGCCTTGGAATACGGAATGAAGCAGGGTAAACACTAATAGAGTTTGCCAAGAAAATGCACTGGTCATAGCAAACACCCTCTTCCAACCACACAAGAGGAGACTCTACACATGGACATCACCAAATGGTCAACACCAAAATCAGACTGATTATATTCTCTGCAGCAGAAGATGGAGAAGCTCTATACAGTCAACAAAAACAAGACCAGGAGCTGACTGTGGCTCAGATCATGAACTTCTTATTGACAAATTCATACTGAAATTGAATAAAGTAGGGGAAACCATCCCTTATGATTATATAGTGGAAGTGAGAAATAGATTCAAAGGACTAGATCTGATAGATAGAGTGCCTGATGAACTATGGACAGAGGTTTGTGACACTGTACAGAAGGTAGGGATCAAAACCATCCCCATGGGAAAGAAATGCAAAAAAGCAAAATGGCTGTCTGGAGAGGCATTACAAATAACTGTGAACAAAAGAGAGGTGAAAAGCCAAGGAGAAAAGGAAAGATATACGCATGTGAATGCAGCATTCCAAATAATAACAAGAAGAGGTAAGAAAGCCTTCCTCAGCAATCAATGCAAAGAAGTAGAGGAAAACAACAGAATGGGAAAGAGAGAGAGCTATTCAAGAAAATCAGAGATACCAAGGGAACATTTAATGCAAAGATGGGCTTGATAAAGAACAGAAATGGTATGGACTTAATAGAAGTGGAAGATATTAAGAGGGTGGCAAGAATACACAGAAGAACTGTAGAAAAAGGTCTTCATGACCAAGATAATCACGATGGTGTGATCACTCACCTAGAGCCAGACATCCTGGAATATGAAGTCAAGTGGGCCTTCCCTGATATTCAAGCTCGTTTTAGAAAAGGCAGAGAAACCAGAGATCAAATTGCCAACATCTGCTAGATTATGGAAAAAGCAAGAGAGTTCTAGAAAAACATCTCTTTCTGCTTTATTGACCATGCCAAAAACCTTTGACTGTGTGGATCTCAATAAACTGTGGAAAACTCTGAAATAGATGGGCATACCAGACCACCTGACCTGCCTCTTGAGAAACCTACATGCAGGCCAGGAAGCAACAGTTAGAACCGAACATGGAACAACAGACTGGTTCCAAATAGGAAAAGGAGTCCGTCAAGGCTGTATATTGTCGCCCTGCTTATTTAACTTCTATGTAGAGTACGTCTTGAGAAACACTGGACTGGAAGAAGCACAAGCTAGAATCAAGATTGCCGGGAGAAATCTCAATAACCTCAGATATGCAGATGACACCACTCTTATGGCAGAAAGTGAAGAAGAACTCAAAAGCCTCTTGATGAAAGTGAAAGAAGAGAGTGAAAAAGTTGGCTTAAAGCTCAACATTCAGAAAATGAAAATCATGGCATCTGGTTCCATCACTTCATGAGAAATAGATGGGAAGACAGTGGAAAGAGCATCAGACTTCTCCCCCCGCCCCCGCCCCTAAGCTCCGAAGTCACTGCAGATGGTGACTGCAGCCATGAAATTAAAAGTTGCTTACTCCTTGGAAAAAAGTTATGACCAACCTAGATAGCATATTGTAAAGCAGAGACATTTTTTGCCACAGTGGTCCATCTAGTCAAGGCTGTGTTTTCTCCAGTGGTCATGTATGGATGTGAGAGTTGACTATGAAGAAAGCTGAGTGCCAAAGAATTGATACTTTTGAACTGTGGTGTTGGAGAAGACTCTTGAGAGTCCCTTGGACTGCAAGGAGATCCAACCAGTCCATTCTGAAGGAGATTAGCCCTGGGATTTCTTTGGAAGCAATGATGCTAAAGCTGAAACTCCAGTATTTGGCCACCTCATGTGAAGAGTTGACTCTTTTAAAAGACTGTTGCTAGGAGGAGGAGAATGGGACGACAGAGGATGAGATGGCTGGATGGCATCACTGACTCGACAGACGTGAGTCTGAGTGAACTCCGGGAGTTGGTGATGAACATGGAGGCCTGGCATGCTGAGATTCATGGGGTCGCAAAGAGTTGAAGACGACTGATTGATTGAACTGAACTGAAGTGAGCTCCTTTTATAGGAGGTATTTATAATACACATTTGCTCATGTGAGACTTAAGGGTAGTTAGGGCTTTATTTTCTGTTGCAGGAATCACAGGGCCCCAGACATTCCTTTTCTTTGACACCAAGAGAAGAGGGTAAGATAGTGATATCTGAGAGTAATGGCAGAGGATCTGAAATGAACTGTTCTGGTGAATGACTGTTTGCTGTCTGACCTCTCTTGACTGCAGTCCATTTCTGAGACTGTTCCTCAAGTCTTTTCTTAATATGTGAGCCATCCAATATATTAAATACTTTTTTGCTTAATTAGCAGGTCAGATTCTATTGCTTACCACCTAAAAACTCTGAGTCAGAATTTAATAATTCTGTGTAAACTGGCATATTAAAGCTGCATGTTGAGGAAATTTAGGTATCAGATGGCATAAAAATTTCCTGGAGAGTAATCCTAGCCTTAAATGAACCTCTACTGATATGAATGTTATGGGCACCAGGGGCCTTGTCTATAAAATTAGAACTGTGGGTAAATCAATGACTTTTGTGCCTTTAGGAGCCCCAGGGATTCAAAGGGGACTTTCTCTTGGCTACTGAAAGAGAGCCAAGTGAAAGAGGACGTGATCAGTAAGTGCTGTTGAACGTCATTTCCTTCCTACATTTTACAGAGTGCATGCATGCAAAGTCACTTCAGTTGTGTCCAGTTCTTTGCAAACCTATGAACTGTAGCCTGTCAGGCTCCCCTGTCCATGGGATTCTCCAGGCAAGAATAGTGGAGTGGGTTGCCAAGTCCTACTCCAGGGGATATTCCCTACCCAGAGATCAAGCTTGCAACTCTTTTGTCTCCTGAATTGGCAGGCAGGTTCTTTACTACTACTGCCACCTGGATTCAGTTCAATTCAGTTCAGTAGCTCAGCTGTATCTGGCTCTTTGCGACCCCATGGACTGCAGCACATCAGGCTTCCTTCCCTGCCCATCACCAACTCTTGGAGCTTGCTCAAACTCATGTCCATCAAGTTGATGATGCTATTCAACTTTCTCAACATATGTTGTCCCCTTCTCCTTCTGCCTTCAGTCTTTCCCAGCATCAGGGTCTTTTCCGATGAGTCAGTTCTTTGTATTAGGTGGCCAAAGGATTGGAGTTTCAGCTTCAGCATCAGTCCTTCCAGTGAATAGTCAGGACTGGTCTCCTTTAGGATGGACTGGTTGGATCTCCTTGCCATCCAAGGTACTCTCAAAAGCCTTCTTCAACACCGTGGCTCAAAAGCATCAATTCTTTGGCACTCTGCACTCACAGTCCAGCTCTCACAGCCACCTGGGGATCCAGAGTCATATTCAGTTTTACCTATTAGATTCTCTTCACAATTGGTTTTGAATAAAGGATACCTCAAGATTTTTTAAGGAATGTATTGAAAGATGTTGAAGATGTCTTCTAGCTTCCTCATTCTATGAATCTGTGCTTTGTCCTAGAAATCTCTTCTGTGTAGTATTCTCCAAAAATAAAGAGAGGAAGCAAAATGTTTTAAGAATAAAAGCATACATTTCTAGTAGAAATAACTATCACTTATTGAGTTCTTACAGTATACAAGGACCAGTGTTATTACTGCTTTAAATGAATAAATCATTTAATACTCACAACAATCTTGTAAGTTTGATACTATACCCAAGATCATATAAGTATAGGAGGTAGGATTTCAACCCAGGCAGGCTTGCTCCCAAAATCATACTCTTCATTACAATCCTATGCTCTTTCTACTTAGTAGCAAGACATTAGAAGCTGAAGGAAACATATCAGTTGCTCTTTGGAATAAACAAATGAATAGGAATCTTTGGGAAAGTTTAAAGTTGCTCATAGTGAAGCTCTATGGAATGCATTTATCAGATCCAATGTGAATGGGTTTATCAAACAAAAAGTAGTTGAAACATTGTTTTCATAAATTGTTTCCTGCTATGCTGGCATCACTGACTTGATGGACATGAGTTTGAGCAAGCTCTGGGAATTGGTAATAGACAGGGAAGGCTGGTGTGCAGCAGTCCATGGGGTCCCAAAGATCCAGGCACTACTGAGCAACTGAACTGAAGCTGCTGACATGTTTTAATAAAAGACTGAATTTTTTCTTCCTTCTTTCAATTTTGAAAGTTTTTGGCTTCATGTATTTTGGGACATCAAGATGCATATTCATAAAAGATTGCTATATTTTCTATTTGGATTAATTCTTTTATCATTATGTAATATTGCTCTTTATTTGATTGTGTTATATAGTTTACATTGCTAATTCAGCATCCATTTAAATAGTTTAATATTTTTTCTTCTACTTTTTGGAAGCATTCACTTCTTTAAAGTGAGCTAAATGATTTTAGGATGTTTTCAGAGTTGTCCAGCTATCACCACTCTATCAATTTCAGAATATTTTTCATTAACTTAAAAATAAACCACTGAAAACATTATACTAAGGGAAATAAGCCAGAAAGAAACCATTCACCCATTAAGACACTCCTCACTATGGCTGGTGTCTCTCACACAGCATAATGTTTTCAAGGTTCATCCACCTTTTTTCAAGGTACATCCACAATGTAAGTTTTATTATTACATTATTTCTTTTTATGACTATATAATATCCCTTGCATGGATATACCACATTTTGCTTGTCTGTTCATCAATTGATGGACACTTTGGTTGGTTCCATTCTTTTACTTTTAATCTACTTGTATTTTTATACTTAAAATAGTTTCTGTTAGATAGTATACAATTTAGTCTTACTTTTATATCCACTGTAGCATTTTCTTTTCATTAGTTTGTTTAAACCATTGTAATGATTGATATGATCAGATTAACATTTGTCATCGTCTCAAATGGCTCTGCTGGCAAGTGATATTCCACTTCTTTTCCAGAGAAATATCTTTATTTTTCTTTTATTTTTGAAAGGTATTTTTATCTGTTCTTTTTCTATTTCTCTTTTTCTTTTGAATATTTAGAGGATACATTTATGTCCACTATTATCTTACCTTTTTATGTATGTGGAATATTTTTGTGTTGCTCTTAGGTTTACAAAATTCAGATTATTCAATGAGAATATGCCTTCAAGTAACTTTATGCCACTTCATATGTAGTATAAGACATAATAACAGTTAACTCCCAATTTTTCCTCTTATATTTATATCATTTGCCATATATTTATTTTTACATATTTTATAAATTCATTGCAATTATTTTTATTTTAGAAAATTAATTCTTTTAAAATTAATTTATTTTAGTTGGAGGTTAAATTAAAATGATAAAAAATGAATCTTAAGTTTATCTTCATTACTAATTCTCTTCATTCCTCTTATGGAGCCAAAGTTTTCTTTGTCCTTGTATTCCTCTGGCTCTTAACTTCCTTTGATGCTATAGTAAGGTCTGCTGGCAACTGATTTCCCATTTTTTTCCCCAAAGAAATGTCTTCATTTTTCTTTTATTTTTGAAAGATATTTTCATTGGGTATAAAATTATGAGTTAATAGATTTTTTTGTCTTTTAATAGTTAAAATTACATTTTCTGCCTAGTATAATTTATGATGAGAAATCTTCTGTAATTCTTATCTTTGTTCCTTTGCATGTGATGTATTTCTATGTCTTTGTGTTTAACTTTCGGAAGTTTAAATGGGAGATGTCTTGGGATTTGTATGTGTGTTTTGTGGAGCTTCTTGTATTTGTTGTTTGTTGCTTATCACTAATTTTGGAAAATTCTCAGTCATAATGTCTTCAAATTTCTTTCTTTCTTTTCTTCTGATAGGATTACAGTTACCTATGTAATAGGCCATTTGATTGTCCATAGAAAAATTCCTTTTCTATTTGTGTTCCAGTGTGGTTAGTATCCATCCTCTATCTTCAAATTCATAATTTCACTTTAATTTCCAGCCAGAGAGGTTTTTAATTTTTTAATATTTATTTACTTATTTGGCTGCAGTGGGTCTTAGTTGTGGTGTGCAGAAATTTTAGTTGTTGCATGTGGGATCTAGTTTCCTGACCAGGGATCAAACCGAGGGCCCTTGCATTGGGAGACTGGAGCCTTAGCCACTGGACCACGGGAGGAAGTCCCCCAGCCAGAGAGGTTTCTTCCAAAGCCTTTCCACCTTCACCATGAGAGTTTCCCTTGATGCCTGTGCTTTAGAAAAGTTCCTTTTCTATGCTCTTATCCATCCCCTAGTAGTTCACTGCTGTTAATGCAGGATGTCAGTAGGCACTGAGGCAACTGTCTCTGTTGTTCTGGTTCAGCCTTGTTTTTAGGCAGCACTTTGTTCCTGCATTTCAAGGTAGGGACCATCTCAGTGACTCTTCTCTTTTGAATGGTCTGGGCCCAATGTCTGTTTCTGCGCCTGCTCCCATAATTAGAGAATATTATTTGTTCACTTCTCCTAAATACATGGATTTTCCCCTGTGCCTTAAGTGTGATGGAGTTTTTTTCCTATTTCCCCCAAAGACTTGAGGTTTCTGGTCCATAGGAAATGTAAGGGGAAAGGATCCAGGTAGGTCTCTGTGTCTTTCCTAAAGGGATGCTGTTCCACTACCTAGTCTAGGTCCTTCCTGGCACTTCCTGTACACTCTTATCTTATGTGAGGACATCCAGTGAGGTTTGTGAGGAAGAGTCTGACAGTGGATGTGGTTCTTTGTTGTTTGGCGTGCCCAAGAGCCATATGTTGTCACAGTAGCTCACATTCTACCTTCAGGATGCTGCTGTTAGTAGAATTACTCCGCCTTCACGTTTGGCTTTGGGCATCCAGCATCTGCCTCAGGTAATCAAGGGCTACTGTGCTATTTCTCCTTGAAGACATGTGTTTTTCCTTAGATTTAAGATCTCTTGCTTGTTCTGTGACTCTGCTATCTAATGGATTCAAGAAACATGGTGATTTTACAGATCTGTGCCTTTTTTTAATGTAAGGAAGGAAGTGACACTATTTTCAGCTTACTACATTCCAAGCAGAAGCTGGAATTCCTGATGCTTACTTTTCATAAATATAATTCTAATTCCGTTGCAATCTCTAATGCACTTCACTGAAAATCACTGATAAGCAGAAAGTAAAATGTAGCTTTTATAGAACTCTTCAAGTCATATTTTGTTATGCTTCATTTTATACTGAGAAACTATATTTTAGTTTGTTTTCCAAATGTAAATTATAGTATCTTGTTAAATATCCCTTTTCATATCATGGCAACCCACTCCAGTATTCTTGCCTGGAGAGTCCCATGGACAGAGGAGCCTGGTGGGCTACAGTCCACGGGGTTGCAAAGAGTCAGACACGACTAAGCGACTTCACTTTCACTTTCATATCATACTGCCCCTTCAGAGAAGATGGTGTTCCAGAAAAAAGCGAGGACTGCCCACTCCTATCACTTCCCACATAAAGAAGCAATGACACAAACATTTCTTGGTGACTGGAGTAATGAGGGTTAATTGGTGGCATGGTAAGTAAGCAGATAAGACTAGGCAGTGGCAATCTCTACATCTTCTCAGGCATTAGAAGCCATGCTTTCTGATAAGGTGATGTCATTGTGTGTCCAGGGTTGATAAATTCCATTGTTTTACAAGGAGGGGGAATGAACTCAGACCATATGCTGAAAATTTAAGCATCTAACTATGCTGGGCACTAAACATATATGTTCAAAAAGCTTTGGGAATAATTTGTTTCTGGTACTTTTATATCCAGGTATGGATTTCTGTAGTGCCCTCAGGTTACAAATCATTACAACTAACTAATGCACATTACGAGCCTGCAGCTTCACTGACACTCATCATTTTGTATGTGTGTTTCATGTTGCTTTCTGCTGGAGCTTGCTGTGACAAGTTAGATCCCATCTGTCTGCTCAGGAACAAGCAAAATGACAAACGTAACACAGGCAACATTGTTTAGACATCCAAATTGTTTTCTACCATTTGGTTTTACTGATATGCTAACGTTTAGAGCTGATAAATAAATGAAAGATGGATAGGACCTTGAAATTGGGGTGATCCTTATGAGATGTGCAAGATGGCAGTAATATATTTAAATGGACATTTGTTTGCTATCATCTTTGTTAGGCATTTTTACTTAATTCACTCATCTCTCTCCAAAAGACTCAAAGGGTATGGAATAAATTGTCTGTCATATTTTATAACAGTAGGGAGTAAAGGAGCTGCTTTCTTCTTTAAAGAGAACTGAGTTAGTGTAGGAAGATGTGGCTCTGAGGTATGATTGGTATTTTTTTTCCCAATCTAAAATGTTTTAATGGAAAAAAGAAAAACTATGCTCTTCATTGGACATTTTTTCTTCTATAATTACTGACATATGGTGGTAGGAAGATTCCTCTAAGTTAGAGATGGGTTTCTATGAATTTTATATCCTTAATCATTCCTATTGAGAAGTGAAAAATTTTTCCCCTTATGACTTCCCATTGATTTTTCTATAGAGGTACAGCTATACTTGGGAGATGCTTTGTACTTTTTCTCTAAGGTGAAGTCAGTTGAAATGATTTAATAGTTTAATAAAATATCTTAATCACCAGGAATATACATTTGACCATATTTGTGTGTGCCTTCCCTAGCATATTTTCCTGTTTCTTTCACTTTTCATAAGATACCTTGTAGATAGAGAGCTAAAGATAAAAAACCATGTTCAGTAAATGCTCATTGAAATTATTAAATCAGGTCAGCTGACTGTTGTATATTCTCCTAATGATGGTGTTTGACTATGAGATTCTCCCTCAACCTCCTTACCTTTCCAAAAACTGCCTAACCTTGACTCAAAAACATGCATGAACTAAAATATTATGCAGCTCTTACACAAAAGACTTATAAATACCCACTATTATTGCCGTTATTAATATTCTTTTGTTTTAAAGAGAAAAGTACCAGCTCCTTTCATAGCAAATAACACAACTGTAAGAGCTGTTGCCAAGCAACCTGCATTCACAGCTCAGATGGGCTGAATTGTTTATATTCATATGTGGATAAAATTGACCCACTCCTTCTCTGAAAAAAATATGAAGTCTTTGAGATAGTTCTCCTAAGATTTTGTGGGGAAGGTCATGACATTATTGTACTGTAGGAGTTTCTGAAACTGACATATCCAATGTATATGTCCCTTTAACTACTCTTGTTACATTACAGTGTAAGTGTCTTGTTTGCAGTCTATTCCCATTAGATTGAGTTTCTTGAGGGCAAAGACTGCATTCTATTCATCACACAGGAAAGGGTTTTTATATGGCCAATATTCTATAAGTGTGTGATAGATACCTCAAAAATAGTGTTATACAAGTGTTTCTACTACATTCTTTCTACAAAAATATTTCCTTACTGCAATATAGAAGGAAGAAAGAAAGAGATTGGAAAATACAGCAATTTATGATAAGCCCAAACTGAAGCAATATGTTAAAACTACTGAAATTATAAATTTTTAGAATTAAGTGGAACTTTATGGGACATTTATTTCAGTGGTCTCAATCTTAGATCTTATTTGATTTGAATCATAAAAGGAACTTATAAATTTAACTGCTGAAGTTTTGAATTGTGGAATTTTCAAAGCTATCCAGCTATAGAACCAGGGTTGGGAACCACTGATATGGTCCAGCAGTCCCATTTTATGGTGAAGAAAACAGCCCCAGAGGCATGAGAATTGTGAGGTCATGAAAAGAGTACAAGCTTTTCTTGCCAATGTCTGACTTTAGCCATCAGTTCCTTACTGTAAAATGGAGATAATCATGTTTACTTGCAGTGCCACTGAGGAGGCGGAATGGGCCAACATATGTAGTGTGCCTAGAGTGGTTGGTGAGAGCAAGCCAAGGGCTGATGCTTCCCCAGCAATTTTTTCTGAGTTGCAAACATGATGTGAACAGAATCTTGATCCACCGACTTCCACACTCTTCAGTGCCATGGAAAGCAGCACAGGATCTCTCTAGTTCTGATGTTTATACTGGAAAGGAGCAAACAGTCATATATCTGTCAAGATCCCTACAGGAAACCCATGAGGCATCTAAATGGGTAAATAATTCAGCGAGGAGACTTTTCCCCAAAGATGTGACAAGGTTGAGGGAATCACCAAGAAACCACGAAGGAAGGGGCTGCCAGATCAAGAGGTCAGAGGATACTACCTGGGGTACCTCTGGTAGAAGTTTCAAACTCTGAGAGATAGTGAGGGACAGGGAGGGCTGGCATCTGGTAGTCCATGTGGTCACAAAGAGTCAGACACGACTTAGCAACCGAAGCAACAAGGAAGCTGCATCCCAGCTAGAGGAATAGAGCTTAGGGGCTGTACTGCAGCCTGGCAGGAAGGGAGCTGGCAATGAATTCTCTCTCCTGTTCTCTGATTTTCTGCTAGTGATCACAGTGGTTAAGCCAGAGGATAAGAAACTCAGTTGCAATTCATAAGGATTAGTCTCCTGGGGCCCAAAGTAGGGTGAAGAAGGATGGAGAAGGTTCTGGAAAAGCCATCAGAACGTATCCAGGCAATTACTGGGCTTCTACCTTAGGTTGGTTGTTTTTATGAGCATGATATCATTAAAGCTTGTGCTGCTTTGGGGCTAATCCAACTGAACATAATAAACAGCCCAAAATTAATGACACTATGGCAGAGCCTTACTTGCCAGAAATTCATATATATACCTGCCAAGTTTGCCCTGAAATAAACTTCCTCTTGGCAGTGAGACCTGAACCTGATGACTGAATGTGGGTCCTCTGCAGAAGAGACACAGCTTCCACTCTGGCAAATGGCTGCTTTATTGGAGCAGATTTCACAAGGAAATCAGCATGCAAGTCCTGCTAGATAGGGACACACAATAAAAAAATCCACTCCTGCTTCAGCAGCTGCCTGCTTTTCCTTTGCCGTCTGTTCACCTCTTTGTTTTGTAATTTATCCATCTAAGAAATGAGAAGAACACCTGCTTCTCATTATGAGACTGAGATGTTTTGAGGGAAATGAGGCTCATTCTTATAGAAGAAAAATGCTGTCTACATACACACAAAATCGAAACAAGAGACAGTCTCCCAGCACTTAGTTGCATCAATAAACCGGACCCATAGAAGATACCTGATGTTTCATTTCTTTGAATAAACCTTTCTGGATAATCACCTGAAGAATCAGAGGAAAATCAGGCACCTCTGTCTGCCTTTGAGGAGTTCACTGTCTTGTGGGAGGAATCAGAAATGAAATATTTCTTAAGGGGGATAATATTAGGTGGAGGTTTTAGCATCCTTTTAAAATCTCCTCTTGTGTATATCAGTCTATTCATAGCTAGCTAGCTATCTAAATTTTGTTTTTAAACTGTGGTCTATATACACTCTTTCTGCACTTTAAATGCATAGGATCCTAACTAGGAGTCTCTCTGGGCTCCTCTCCTATCTGATGATGCTTTCTTTTAGATTCCCAGGATTTTCCAACCATTTACATCATACTTTGGTTTTAACAAATTGACTTTCCCCATTGATTGGCATCCTTGTTGGGAATCATTTTCCTAACCCAGTTTTTCATGCTTTTATGTTAAATTTCTCTGTACTAGCTCTGCCTAGCATCCTCAACCCCATCCCTCCACTGGCTGGAGAGAGGTAACCAGTGATTTTATAAAGTGTCTTTTGAGGATCTGCAAACAGTAGACCTTCTGTTGCACTTTTCTTTGCTCACTCCTGATGGGGCTGCCTTATTCAGTAACCAGGATGTTGGGACCAAGAACCAGGAAAATTTTTGGCTTGTGAAAAATTCACAGTCAGGTTTAGGGCAGTTTATGTAAGATGTAGGGTTTCCCAGGTGGCTCAGTGCTAAAGAATCTGCCTGCAGTGCAGGAGATGCGGGTTCAATCCCTGGGTTGGGAAGATCCCCTGGAGAAGGGAATGGCAACACACTCCAATATTCTTGCCTAGAGAATCCCATGGATGGAGGAGCCTGGCGGGGTACAGTCCATGGGGGTCACAAAGCACTGGAGATGACTTAGTGACTAAAACAAACAAATATGTAAGATGTATCTCATAACAATATTAAGAGGAAATGAGGACCTCATAGATGACTTGAATCTGAGTTGGAAGTGAAGAGGGATAGCATTCGCAGGAGCAGCTAAGGCCGATATTCAGGGTATTATTAGCACAGCGTGCTCCAGAGCACAGTGACAACACCATCCTGCCTGGGTGAAGAGTTCCTGGTGAGATGTGATTCTATCATCTGCTGCTTACTGTGTGCCTACTGTGTGTCTACTGTGTGTCTAGATCTCTGTCAGATCACTTACATATACCCTCTCTGTTACAGACTGTGTGTTCCTTCTCTCCAAATTCATATATTAAAACCCTGCCTTCTCACTTCCCAATATAATGGTTTTGAGGGGTGGGGCCTTTGGCAGGTAATTAGATCATGAGAGTGGAGACTTCATGGATGGGATTAGTGACCTTATAAAAGAGACTCTGGAGAGTGCTTTCATGCTCTCTTCATCATATAAGGATACAATGAAGAAATGACCACCTGCAACCTGGAAGAAGGCACTCACAAATATTCAAATATATGACATTCTCATCTCAGACTTCCAATCTTCAGACCTATGAGAAATAAATTTCTATTTTTTATAAGCCTTCAGTTCAATTCAGTCACTCAGTCGTGTCCGACTCTTTGCGATCCCATGAATTGCAGCACACCAGGCCTCCCTGTCCATCACCAACTCCTGGAGTTCACTCAAACTCATGTCTATCGAGTCAGTGATGCCATCCAGCCATCTCACCCTCTGTCATCCCCTTTTCCTCCTTCCCCCAATCCCCTTCCAGCATCAGAGTCTTTTCCAATGAGTCAACTCTTCGCATGAGGTGGCCAAAGTACTGGAGTTTCAGCTTTAGTATCAGTCCTTCCAATGAACACCCAGGACTGATCTCCTTTAGGATGGACTGGTTGGATGTCCTTGCAGTCCAAGGGACTCTCAAGAGTCTCTCCAACACCACAGTTCAAAAGCATCAATTCTTTGGAGCTCAGCTTTCTTCACAGTCCAACTCTCACATCCATACATGACTACTGGAAAAATCATAGCCTTGACTAGATGGACCTTTGTTGGCAAAGTAATGTCTCTGCTTTTGAATGTACTGTCTAGGTTGGTCATAACTTTTCTTCCAAGGAGTAAGCGTCTTTTAATTTCATGGCTGCAGTCACCATCTGCAGTGATTTTGGAGCCCCCAAAATAAAGTCTGACACTGTTTTCACTGTTTCCCCATCTATTTCCCATGAAGTGATGGGACCAGATGCCATGATCTTCATTTTCTGAATGTTGAGCTTTAAGCCAACTTTTTCACTCTCTACTTTCACTTCCATCAAGAGGCTTTTAGTTTTAAACTAAGACAAAACTGGATAAGTTTTGTCACACAGCTAGCAAGCTGTAAAGTCCTGTTAGGTATGCAGCTCTGTATGCCTCCAAACCCTATATGGTGCCTTTTTCTGTTAAGTAAAAAAGAATTGGTGAAGGAGGACCAATTACCACAAATCATTTAGGAACCAAAAGTGAAGAGTACGGGAAAGATCTGGTAGCTATGAGACATCAGTTTTCATGTACATCATTTATGGAAGAACATTTTCTGAAATGATCTCAACCTACCCCCAAAGATCCTCAAGCAGATAAGCATATTTCTTTCTTTCTTTTGACTCTGAAAAGGCTTTAGTTATTTATTTACCTGTGCTGAGTCTTAGTTTTGGGACACAGGATCTTTTTAGTTGTGACATGTGGAATCTTTAGATACCTTAGATACCTCAAACAAGCTCTTACTTGCTGCATGTGGGATCTAGTCCCCTGATCAAGGATTAAACTCAAGCCCTTGCATTGGAAGCATGGAGGCTTAGCCACTGGACCAGCTTAGATCAGTGACTCTAAAGTCAGTTGCATGAAATCCCTGTGTTCTCTCCAAACTTTTACAAATCTGGTGATTATTTTCCTCTATCCATTGCCTGAGACGTAGTAGGGATAAAAAGGAATAATCAACAGCCAACTTCTACTCTGTCTTCCTTTGTCTTACAAACACTTTGTTATAATGGCTCTATATCTGAAGGCTTAGAATATTGTCCCTTTCTCATCTCTACCCTTTCAGGAAAATGTTTACAGCATATTGTGCATGAGAAGCCTTGAGATGATGCCATCTGAGGTGTAGGAATTGCTTAAGGTAGAGAAGAAAAATTATGTGGGGCTGTATTAGCATTCTTCATCTACGGAGAATGCATATGATATTATTTGTGGGTTATTTAGTTTCCCCCTGTTTAACTCATCTACTACTTCAAGCACTCTAAGTGGTCATGCTTCGTCCTGGGAAGGTCACCCGACTTTCAGACATAATGTCAGGGATAATCCAGAGACAGTGACAACAAACTTTTCTGTGATCTAGATTAATGCAGAAAGTTTAAAAGGCATATTGAATGTCAGAAGTGGATTTATATTAGTGAAACTCTTGTCTTACATAGCATGATGAGTGCTAGTAATGGACTTTCATTGGTGAAATAAAATGTATTCAAGATATATAGATTGGCTAAAATATTTTAAAGATACACTAACTAGGGGATCAGAATGTAGCAATGGCCAGAGTTTGTAGTCTCAGAAAAGTTTCCAGACTCAGTTTCTAAATGGTATCTTGTCTAGACATTGGTTTAGGAGATTTTCTACTTTTCTTAATGGAAGTCATAGGGATAACATAATTATATCTCTGGAATATTCTTGTGTCTGCCTTGAGTAATCCTTTCAGATCAAGTATAGTCAGAGCAGTTTAAAAAGATAGAAAATTGAAGAATGTTTTGACTTAAAGAATGATATACGATCTATTTTATGTCTCCTTTCTAATGAACATTTATTCAATAATTATCTATGTATCTGGCAGAAGTAGCTAACCCTTAAGCACTTCAGATCTTTAAGGGCCACTCTTAAGAGTGAAAAGAACTCAAGAGATCTTAGATGAGTTGGTAACAAGCTAACTTTTATTATATCCCAGCTACTTCATTGGCTATGAAGGTTTTTCTGGGTAGTTTTGGGAATTGGTCCAGTACTGATAACTTTAAAAATTAATGTTTGTTTTGAATTCTAATCAACAGTCAGTAATAGGACTTTTAGATCAACCTCATTTCTAGTTTGGAGACAGCCTGTTTTTATTTCCTAAGAACCCTTCTTAGTCTGGTTAGTGAGCTCTCGTAATATACATACTCATATGGGGAATAGAGAACCAGAAGTGCAGCCATGGATTCACTAATGGTTCCTCTGTGCTGTGGCCATAAGTTTAGGCATGGATCAGCTATCACTGATACTTTAAAGCCACTAGCAATTGGAAATTTAATAACTATGCCTGCTTTGCCACCTCTATTTTCAACTTGATTTGTTTTTGCTGGATTTATCTGCTGCTTCTTTTATTATGAATTATTAACAATAAAAGTCAGCATTATTGTTTGGTAGGATAGTAAATTACTCTTTTGTTCTTAAGGTTAATTGCAGTTTCTTGCGTCCTGTTAATCCTAATGGGAACAAGTAAATAAGCTATGGAAAACATATATGTAATTGAAAAGGTAGGTAGTCTGAAATTAAGAACACAAATTTGTTTATGTTTAGGGGCAGGAATAGTGTTAATAATATAAATGTGTAGAACAATAGAGATAGAAGAGCTATGACCCTGCCAAGAGACATCTATAATCCTATTCTTTCTGAGCTATTCAAATATGAGTGACTTCTCTGTCCAATAGACTGTACAAAGCAAATCATTGGAAATGGAATGGATGCTTTCTAAAATTCAATTATAAATATGTTGAAGAAACCAATATTCTATGTGCTTTAAGATATTTACCATAGTTACTATTTATACTGTTATCAAATATGACATAAAGATTGAAATAGTTGGTTTCTACAGTCAAAGAGAATATGACCTGATTTTATACAAGATTGAGATAGCCATAGCACAATCATAGAGAGTCCTTAAATATTCAAAGCCTTTGTTTTCCTATTGTAAACATATAGTGAATGCATTCTGAGAATGCTTATGTTTCATAGTCTTGAGATTAACATTCATGTGACAATTTGTCATCACTGTTAAAAGTAAAGTACGTGTACACCCGTGGCGGATTCATGTTGATGTATGGCAAAACCAAGACAATATTGTAAAGTAATAAGCCTCCAATTAAAATAAATAAATTTTAATTTTAAAAAAACTTAAAAAAAGAAACCTCCAAGGAGAGAAGTGCTTTTCTAATATCTGTGAGCCAAATGTACAACTCTTACAAGAAAGAGCTTTCATCTTCAACTGCCTATAGTATTTATGGTCTTAATGCCTTCAAAGGATGTGACTTGTGTTTATCTTAAAGACGTAACAAGGTACAGTGGTCAGCTCATTGAATTGTTTTCTGCAAGCCCTGTTTCAGTGTTTCAGCTAAACATTTTCCAACCTCCTGAAGCAACTCCTGACATTAATTTTTAATTTTAAACAAGGCTGAATTAAATTATGTTTATAGTTACACATATTCCAGTCAACAACAACAAATGATCAGGATAATATCTTTGTGTTTGGAGTCTTATTCCATAACATTGCAGGAGAAAATTCTCAATCATTAGGATGGAGCAGGGATATGTATCACTTCAACAACTTAGCATTGTCTGGGTTTGTCCCTGGTGCCTCTGGGAGATAGTGAGAGACATGGAGCCCTGGCATGCTGCAGTCCATGGGACTGCGGAGAGTTGGAATGACTTGGCAATTCAACAGCAACAATGATCTGCTGCCTGGAAGACTCTCCCAGAGTAGTTTGCTGTGCTCAGTTGCTCAGTTGTATCCAACTCTTTTCCACCCCATGGACTGTCGCTCGCCAGCTTCCTCTGTTCTTGGGGTTCTCCAGGAAGGAATACTGGAGTGGGTAGCCCTTTCTTCCTCCAGAGGATCTTCCTGATCCAGGGATGGAACTCACATCTCTTGCATTGACAGGTGGACCCTTTACCACCAGTGCCACCTGGGAAGCTATCGAGAGAAACAGATTTGATGTGATTCTTTGGCTTGGGAAGTCAGTAGGATTCCTGGATCATGTTTCTCAGAGGAGAAGGGCTCAGTGAAGAGCTCACATCTACCTGCTAAACATGACTGTAGTAGCTTTGGAGCTGATAATATATGGGAGTCAATCTGTGGATGAACACATTCAACAAACAGGAGATCAAAGGGACTTCTCTGGTGGTCTAGTGGTTAGGAATTCACCTGCCGATGCAGGGGACATGGGTTCAATCCCTGGTCCAGGAAGGTTGCACATGCCACAGGGCAGCTGGGCTTATGTGCTTGCGACTTCTGAGCCACACACCTCAGAGCCTGTGCTCTGCAACAGGGGAACCCACTGCAGCGAGAAGCCTGCGCACCAGGACTAGAGCAGCCTCTGACTCATGGCAACTAGAGAAAGCCTGCTCATAGCAACAAAGAGCTAGTGCAACCAAAAATAAATAACTTTTTTAAAGAGGATTCCTCAGGAGGAATTATGCTGAGGGACCAAGGATTAAGTATTGCTTATTAATAGCATTAGCTAGATTGCATTCCATGAAAGGGTACGTTTACTATGTTTTTCTCTGTTACTTCTTGATCAATGCTACATCTAAAATGCCAGAACCATATTTTTTCATTTTGTATACCCAGTAGAAGAAACATGATAAGTACTTGATATATATTGCATTTTGATTAAACTGGACATATTAATAAAGACTCTTTTGGCTACAAGGTACAGAATCCTATTTGAACAAACTGACCTATGGGTGAAAAAGATGAATTTATAATTTATGATAGGGGAAAATCACCTCCAGTATCAGCAAAACAACTGGGACCAGGCAAATAAATGTCGATAGCATGTTTTCTTGTCTCTGCTCCTCTCAAAATATTTTCTTCTGCCTCAGCGGACCAGCTTTCTCTTTTTCAGCTCACATGGAGGAAAGCTTATCAGTGGCACTCACATTTGCATGATATGAGATCAGTATTCTGGTGAGAAAAGAGATCTCTTTCTCACCCCCAGTGCTAAATTCTCCAGGAAAGGAGGTTGTTTATTGCAACTTGGGATCTAGCTTTCATATCTGGCAAGGGTCTTGGGTCCCCTGGCTGCCTGTATCCCAGTGATATAGCTGCATAAATGGCAGAAACAGGTTTTTGTTGCTGGAAATGAGTAGGTGACCCACTACTTTAGAGGAATCAATATTACAACAGCTTAAAATATACATGTGTATGCAAACATATCTAAATATGTGTTGTTATATAATATATAAAATATATGCACTATATATACTATTATTTAACATATAATACTATATACCATATACTATACAATCAATTATATATTGTATTATCGAAGTGCATGCTCACTTGCTTAGTCATGTCTGACTCTTTGTGACCCAGTGGACTGTAGCCTGCCAGTCTCCTCTGCCCATGGACTTTTCCAGGCAAGAATATGGGAGTGTGCTGCCATTTTCTTACTCCAGGGGACCTTTCTGACTCAGGGATCAAGCCCATCTGTTGCATCTCCTGCGCTGGTGTATGGATTCTTTACCACTGTGAAGTATATTAAATATATCACATTTTATGTAATAACATACAACACTTTTTCATATATAATAACATCAACCTACTTTTTAGAGACTCATCCTAGTCTTGGTAAAGCTGTACAAAGAGGAAAATAAATATTAGCTGTTTCCCTGATAATATTTTGTTGGATGCTGTGTCTTATGAATTGCATAGGGAGTGGATCACTTGTTCTGGTGAAGTGTTAGGTATTCAAACAGAGCTTGTTGGTTAATAAAGGCCCCCTTCTCCCTCTCTTTCTACCTTCCTCTATTCTTTTTTCTCCTCCCTTAGGTTAACCCACAGCAACGTGGCAGCTTCCATTCTAAAAAGCTCTGTTGTTGATAAGAACTTGGGCCTCATGAATGAAAAGAAATGCAAAGATATGAGCGAAGTTGTATAAATTACTTCCAGGATAGGTAAATTGAATTGGCAATAAATATAGTAGAGGCATGCAGATGTACCAAGGATTAAGTGTATTTTTAAAAAATTGTATTCAGGCATTGGAGAATTGATAGGCACATTTACTATATCGTATTTTCTGCAGTGTCATCCAGTTTTCTATGTATTTTCTTTATATTTCGTATGGTGATTGTGCTCTTATATTGTTCTAGGCACTGTTCTAAGCATTTTATTTGCCATCCCATTTAATTGACATAATAACTTATAAGGTAGGTTGTAAGTCTCTTTTTATAGAGTAGAAAACTGAGTCACAGAGATGTTAACAAATGTGACCAGCAACACATAATGTGTGCGGAGGCAGTACTGGACTTACCTGCGTCCAGAGCTCACCTTGTTATGCAGTCTACGTAAACTTCACTTACTTTTCTGTGCATGTACAGTGGCATGATAAGTTATGTAGCTGATAAAATTAAGGAATACATTACTGGAAATATTTTAATAAATGGAAACTATGACATTATACAAAGGTGAAGAAAAGCCTACCGTAGTTTCCTGAACTTCTCTTGACTCAAAGGTGACAGATGGGACTGTTTCAGCAAGACGAATGTCTTAAAGAGCTTCAGGGTTTTTAACATTTCACTTTTCAGTGCAGATGCAATCATTTGATTAAAGAAGTACTGGCTTGAGTTTCTCTGATTTTCAGGACTAAAAACAAGATCCTTGGAAATATATTTAATAAGTCTAAGTGGAAGCTTCAACATCTATGAATCTCTTTCCAAATAGGGTCATTTAAATGATCACAGACAGGTAACTGTCTACATTAAAACTATAAAAATATGATCTAGAACTTCTTTAACCCTCTCACATATGGGCATCTTAAATATCAACTCCATGGCATTAGCCCTTCTTTCTCCCTCTCTAATTTTAATTGGCTTAAATCCCTAAAGCTCCATCACAAAATAACTTCCAAATTAGTTTCCCAATCCTCTTTGCATAGTGCTTTTCTCACCCCAAGATCCTTTTTATGTTTTTCCTTGCACAAAATGTATTTTCAGATCTGAGTGTCACATTTGGAAATGGGAAGCCCTAGAGAAAGTAGATCATACATTATTCTCCTTTGAGTTATTTGTGACCTATTAATAAAATTCAAACATTAGAAGTGAGGGACAGACTTGCTCTATTTATCTGGCAGTTTGTAGTTGGAAACTACCTTAGGCCAAAAGCAGCAGATGCTCTGTTTTCACAGTTGTTCCCAAGCATCTCAAGAAAGTAAAGACACCTTGTCTGTCTAATCTGATCTCAGCATTTGATTTGGTCAAATGGGTGAGGACAGAATTTGTGCAGAGTGATCTTTAGAAATCAACTCAGGTCATATCCCTTTTCTGTTTGCATTTCTCTGACAGTTTTCTATCTCATTAAAGGTCCTGCCACATCCTCCATGATCTATTCTCCTCTGACTGCATGTTTTAACCCTAATTCCAGTATCTTTCTTGATTTTGCCCAATGCATTCCTTCTTAGATTCCCTTGCACTTATAGTTCCCTCTGCCTGAAACACACATCCTCAGACATTCCCGAGGCTCACACCTTCATCTGCTTTATGTTCTTCCTCAAATGCATTTCAGTGAAGCCTTTCCTGACCACTCTCATAATTTGTCACCCTCTCCCTCGATATTTCCTTTTGAACCTAAGAAGTCTTACATTTGATGTATGCATGCTCAGTCATGCCTGACTCTTTGTGACCCCATGGACTGTAGCTCTCCAGGCTCTTCTGTCCATGGAATTTTACAGGCAAGAATATTGAAGTGGGTTGCCATTCTCTTCTGCAGGGGATTTTCCCAACCCAGAGATAAACCTGCTTCTCCTGTGTCTCCTGCATTGGCAGGCAGATTCTTTACCACTGAGCTACCTGGAAAGCCCATCTTATATTTGATATATTTTACTTATTTTTCTTACTGATTATTTTGCCTTGTAAAGGCAGATATTTTTGCCTGTATTTTTCACCTAGTGTATCTCCTGAGTCTAGAACAGTGTCTCAGTAAAATACTTATTGCATAAATGGATGAACACCAAACTATATATGCAACACATAGAGAGAATAGAGGGCTTCCCTGATAGCTCAGTTGGTAAAGAACCCTCCTGCAATGCAGAAGACTCCGGTTCAATTCCTGGGTCAGAAAGATCTCCTGGAGAAGGGATAGGCTACCCACTCTAGCATTCTTGCTTCCCTTGTGGCTCAGCTGGTAAAGAATTTCCCTGCAATGTGGGAGACCTGGGTTTGATCCCTGGGTTGGGAAGATTCCCTAGAGAGGGGAAAGGCTACCCACTCCAGTATTCTCTTCTGGAGAATTTCATGGACTGTATAGTCCATGGGGTCACAAAGAATCGGACATGACTGCAAAACTTTCACTTCACAGAGATAATAAAGGGGAATGCAATGAACATTTTAAATGGTTCTAGCAAATATCTGAGACAACTTCTTATGGGAGATTATCTCAAAACTGGGTCAGGAGAGATCCGCAGGATTTTTCCAGTAGGGCAACTTGAGAAAGGACATTCCATACAGTTGAAATAATGTGTGCAAAAACACAGATACAAAACCACATAATTTGTTTGGGAAAGTCAGCTTTAAAGTATTGATGAATTTTGCTATACATTAAAATAATGATGGAATTTATCCTTTAAATAATGGAAGGTCCATAAGACATTTTAAGCAGAAATGATAGAGAACTATGCTCTGTTCCAGCAGCAATGGAAAGCCTGGATTTGAGGAAACTGAGGCTTGATTTAGGGATACAAGCTAAAAGACAGCAGCAGTGCAAGCAAAAGAAAATGGGGGATTGCATTGTTATGGGTGTACAGTAACAAAAGGAATCAATATGAATAAATGCTTGACTGATTGGGGTGTGTGTGTGTGTGTGTGTGTGTGTGTGTGTGTGTGTGTGTACAGAGTAGGTTTAGAAGGATGAAGGAGCTAAACTCACAATATTAATGAAAAACAGGATTACTTAGCTGAATTATCTAGTCTCTCTCTTTTGTTGACATTGATGCATTTCTTGGGATAATTCCTGAGCTGTTCACCTTCATTTTATAGATCCTGAGAGTTCCAGAACTCTGGTTTATTGCTAAGGGGGTGCAATTAATAAGATGATATGATTTTTTTTCTTAGACTCAATGAAAATATCAGTGAAACAGTCTACGCTCTATTTTCTCTCAACATACACAATCTTAACACCCTCTGTAAAATATCAAGACTGCTGAACTTTATATTGAAGTTAATAGAAAATTATTGATTTTGATTCACTCAAATAAAATAACTATTCCCTGACAATTCCTCTGCATAAAGTTATTCTGCATGTGAAATATATCACTGTTTCCTATTGCCAGTTCAATGTACACTATTTAGTAGAAAACACATAAACTTTAAAAGTCACAGTGACCTTTCTGAATTCCATACCTGCATAATAACCTTTGGCAAAATTGCCAGATCACTATGAATCTCACTTTCCCCACTAATCGAATAAAAACAATACCTACATCACAGAATAGTTTTGAGGTTTAAAAGAAACAAAATGTGTATAAGTCGAGGGTCCTTTCATTAGAATAACAGAAGCTAACTCTGGCTAATGAACACCTAAAGGACTTATCAGAAGGAAATTATGACTTAACATGACATGAAGCTAGAAAATGGGCAGTAATGTGCAGAAACTAAGGCAACAGGAATCACAGAAATGGCCTCATAGCCTAAACAGAGTTGTCTGGATGCAAACATTAGAAAAAGTATGCCAGCCATTTATGTTTTCATTCTTGCATCACCTGTTCAGGACTTTAAGTTCTAGGAAAGAGTATTCAATTGGCTGATTTGGCCCCTTTTAGCTTCTCTACAAGGGATCCAATCTAGAAACTTCCAGTCCAAAAAGCCCTCTAAAAATTTAGGATGCTGGGGAAAGTGGAATGGATTCTTGCTGGCCAAAAACATTAAATTGATTACTGTGGAGCTATTTTGACCATCATCCCCAGCAAGAATATATTTTAAATCATGATCTAGGGTTTACAGATGTACATATGTATTCATACATAACCAGGACAAGATTTTCTCTAAACTGAACTTATTCCTACTGTATGTATTATACTCTGTTTTTTATTTCTTTATTTATTCCACTTTTTAAAAGCCAAGTCATGGCCCACTAAGTTGATTTCATGACTTATGACTGTGCTGAAATGCGCAGCCTGTAAACATTTTATTACAGTGTATATAATATTAGCAAATCATAGATACTTTGTAAATGTCAAGTTCTCTCATACCATCTTTCCCCCTTTATTCTACCCCCGCTCGCCCATCAAATAAAATTGCAGACAGTGGCTGAATGACAAAGATATCTGAAGCTTCTTTCATTTTTATTGACCCAGTGATATAATGTTAATCATATTTCCCTAAAGAATTGATTAGACCAAAGAATCAAGATTTTTAAGTGACATAAAGCTTAGAGAAAAGCAGTACTGAAGAAAAAATTAGTGAAATTAAGAGAATAATGTGTGACTTAAGTCTCAGCAACACTAAGATTCCCTTCTTGAAATACCATAGAAAAATTTCTATTCCACACACACACATCATCTGTTACTGCTCTCTAGAATAAATAAGACTTGGAAGATTAGGCACATCTTTTCTTAACTTTCCCCATATTGAAAGAGATATTTGTCTTTATTTCAGAACAAAAATATATTTTGATCTAAAATATTGAGTTAATTGGTTTTGGAGGTTAGGAGCTAGCTGGAATTTGTAAAATAATTGGTTCCACTCTTTAATTTGTGTGTGTACGGGAAGGGGGGGCGGTTGGGGAGGGAAGGCAGTGAGACCGTCACCAAAGCATTAGGCTCATAATGGGTTCCACCCAAATGACTTGAGTCTCTGTTTTTATGCTTCAAGTAGACAACTGGAGAATTTACAGGTTTAAACTACTGTGAATTACATTTTGCTCTCCATATATTATTTAAGCCATCTCAGCAAGGCCTCTTCCCCCGCTGACAGGATCCACTGTACACCCACATTAGCTTGCCTCCTCTGGTCCTCACTTCTCAGCAGTTTAATTAATTTTCTACTGATTCTGTATCCCATTTCCAAAGAGAACTCTGACACTCCACCTGTATTCAAGCTTTTGGCGCTTAATCTCTCCTTGTCAAACCGTGGAGTGATTTCTCAGACTTGGTTTTGAGGCCTGCCTCATTAGGACTCCTCTATTTCTCTCCCTTCAAATACCAATAACGCTGTTTTCTTCTCACCAGAAGAAACCTCTGATTTCAAGGTATATATATATATATTTATTTATTTTACTTTACAATACTGTATTGGTTTTGCCATATAATGACATGAATCTGTCGTGGGTGTACATGGGGTTCAGGACTGGGAACTCAAGGTATATTTTTTTTCTCCTGTTATTCAATCTCATTCCCTCGTGCCTCTTCTGGAAACCAAACCCCCTAATCTTGCCCCTTGTCATTTGCATCTTCAAGTTGTCCTTCTCCCTGGAAGTTCCTGCTCTTTTTACAAATGTTCTCAGATACCCTAACAGACTACCCGAAACACCTTGGCTCCTTTTCTGGTCTCACAAGTGATTGTACTTTCACTCCTCTTTTCTTCAAATGATATTAATGTTTCCTGAGCATATATGCTTGTACTTCTACTTCTGCATATGTATCAATGGATTTGTGTTTCTAATCAAGTTTCTACCTCTACTAAGCTACTGAAACTCTTCTCTGGGTCCTCATGACAAGAAGATCTAAGAGGTGCTTTTTTCTACTCAAGGTCCTGCATGTTGAAAAATTCCTATGTTTTATGCCTTTCTGGAATCCTTGTCCTCAAGTGATTCCCCAGGGAGTAGGCATTTCCCAAAGTCTTCCTTTGCCATCTTTTGCCATAGAGGTTAGGTACGTGGACAGTGGAATCACAATGCCTTAGGTTCAATTCAGAATCTGACACTATAAGCTGTGCCACATTACCCACTTTATTTGTTCTTTCAACCTCATAAAATAGAAATTCAGTTCAGTTCAGTTTAGTCACTCAGTCAGGTATGATTCTTTGCAACCCCATGGACCGCAGCATGCCAGGACTCCCTTTCCAACACAACTCCCAGAGTTTACCAAACTCATGTCCATTGAGTAGGCGATGCCATCCAACCATCTCATCCTCTGTCATCCCCTTGTCCTCTTGCCTTCAATCTTTCCCAGCATCAGGGTCTTTTCCAATAAGTCAGCTCTTCACATCAGGTGGCAAAAGTACTAAAGTTTTAGCTTCAGCATCAGTCCTTCCAATGAACACCCAGGACTGATCTTTAGAATGGACTGGTTGGATCTCCTTGCAATCCAAGAGACTCTCAAGAGTCTTCTCCAACAAGATAGTTCAAAAGCATCAATTCTTTGGCACTCAGCTTTCTTTACAGTCCAACTCTCACATCTAACATGACTACTGGAAAAACCATAGCCTTGACGAGACAGACCTTAGTCGGCAAAGTAATGTCTCTGCTTTTTAATATGCTGTCTAGTTTGGTCATAACTTTCTTTCCAAGGAGTAAGCGTCTTTTAATTTCATGGCTGCAATCACCATCTGCAGTGATTTTGGAGCCCAAACAAATAAAACCAGCCACTGTTTCCACTGTTTCTCCATCTATTTGCCATGAAGTGATGGGACTGGATGCCACAATCTTCGTTTTCTGAATGTTGAGCTTTAAGCCAACTTTTTCACTCTTCCTTTCCACTTTCATCAAGAGGCTATTTAGTTCTTCTTCACTTTCTGCCATAAGGGTGGTGTCATCTGCATATCTGAGGTGATTGATATTTCTCCTGGCAATCTTGATTCCAGCTTATGCTTCATCCAGCTCAGCATTTTGCATGATGTACTCTGCATATAAGTTAAATAAGCAGGGTGACAATATACAGCCTTGACATACTCCTTTTCCTATTTGGAACCAGTCTGTTGTTCCATGTCCAGTTCTAACTGTTGCTTCCTGACCTGCATACAGATTTCTCAAGAGGCAGATTATGTGGTCTGGTTCAGAATTTTCCACAGTTTATTGTGATCCACAAAATCAAAGGCTTTGGCATAGTCAATAAAGCAGAAATAGATGTTTTCTGGAACTCTCTTGCTTTTTTGATGATCCAGTGGATGTTGGCAATTTGATCTCTGGTTCCTACATCTTTTCTAAAACCAGCTTGAAAATCTGGACGTTCACGATTCACAATTTGCTGAAGCCTGACTTGGAGAATTTTGAGCATTACTTTAAGGGCATGTGAGATGAGTGCAATTGTGAGGTAGTTAGAGCATTCTTTGGCATTGCCTTTCTTTGGGATTGGAATGAAAACTGACCTTTTCCAGTCCTGTGGCCACTGCTGAGTTTTCCAATTTTGCTGGCCTATTGAGTGCAGCACTTTCACAGCTTCATCTTTCAGGATTTGAAATAGCTCCACTGGAATTCCATCACCTCCACTAGCTTTGTTCATAGTGATGCTTTCCAAGGTCCACTTGACTTCACATTCCAGGATGTCTGGCTCTAGATTAGTGATCACACCATCATGGTTATCTGAGTCATGAAGATATTTTTTGTACAGTTTTTCTGTATATTCCTGCCACCTCTTACTACTGTCTGCTTCTGTTAGGTCCATACCATCTCTGTCCTTTATTGAATGCATCTTTGCATGAAATGTTTCCTTGATATCTCTAATTTTCTTGAAGAGATCTCTAGTCTTTCCCATTCTATCGTTTTCCTCTATTTTTTTGCACTGATCTTTGAGGAAGGCTTTCTTATCTCTCCTTGCTATTGTCTGGAACTCTGCATTCATATGGGTATATTTTTCCTTTGCCCCTTTGCTTTTGTTTTCTCTTCTTTTCACAGCTATTTGTAAGGCCTCCTCAGACAACTATTTTGCTTTTTTGCATTTCTTTTCTTGGGGATGTCTTGATCCCTGTCTCTTGTACAATGCCACGAACCTCCATCCATAGTTCCTCAGGCACTCTGTCTACCAGATCTAGTCCCTTGAATCTATTTCTCACTTCCACTGTATAACCATAAGGGATTTGATTGAAGTCATACCTGAATGGTCTAGTGGTTTTCCCTACTTTCTTCAATTTAAGTCTGAATTTGGCAATAAAGTGTTCATGATCTGAGCCACAGTCAGCTCCCGGTCTTATTTTTGCTGACTGTATAGAGCTTCTCCATCTTTGGCTGCAGAGAATATAATCAGTCTGATTTCGGTGTTGACCATCTGGTGATGTCCATGTGTAGAGTCTTCTCTTGTGTTGTTGGAAGAGGGTGTTTGCTATGCATTCTCTTTGCAAAGCTCTTAGCCTTTGTTCTGCTTCATTCTGTACTCCAAGGCCAAATTTGCCTGTTACTCCAGATGTTTCTTGAGTTCCTACTTTGCAATCCAGTCAATGCCTATATCCCAAGGTGGGCTTCCCTGATGGTTCAGTGGTAATGAATCTGCCTGCAATGCAGGAAACCTGGGTTATATCCTTGGGTTGGGAAGATCCCCCTGAGGAGGCCACGGCAACCCACTCTAGCATTCTTACCTGGAGAATCCCATGGACAGAGGAGCGTGGTGGGCCATAGCCCATAGGGTCACCAAGAGCTGGACACAATTGAAGTGGATGAGCACATTCACATGTGTATCCCAGGGTTCTTAAAATATTAGATGAATCAGTATCAGTAAAGCACTTAGAAAATCCTTCACTGGCAGTAAATGTGAGCTAGCATTTTTTCCTCCCAAGAAAATAGAAGCCCTTCTGTTGGGGATGAAGGAACACCTTTGTCAACTTCCTGTAGGGAGAGCTCCTCCACTATTTACTCTAGGCCTGGCCCTTCCCTCTCTCCTCTCCTAGTATTTTTGGGAAAGGTTCCCTGAGCTTTTAATTTAACCTCTCCATTTTTTTGTTTTGTTTTTGCCTTTCTGATTTCTCCTTCATATCTAAATTTTGTAGCTCAATCTGATTGTAGAAAAGTCTGCCTAATGCTTCCATATTAGTAAGTTCATTGTTCCACACCCCTAAACCATGATCTTCAACACTTTATATTCATCTGTCATCTGCTTTATCAATTTTAGTTGATCCAGAACTTCATCAGAGGAAAGTGGCAACTCTTTGGCCCATTTAAACCTCAAAACTAATTTTCTTTTTGCCTGTTACATTTTATTCTAAACTCCAACCTTTCCTTGCTATAAGCCATCCTACACATCCCTGCCTATAATCTTCCTAATGAAAAGCTCTTATAATGTAATTTCTTTTACCAAAAATACAATAGTTCTTTGTTATTTAGAGAATTGTGTGTGGATTTCAGTGAGAAATTCATGCTGCTTTTGTGTTACTTAGTGCTCCAGATGAGTTAGATCATTGCCCTGAAGAGCGAGAGATTTCTGCTTCTGCACGTTGGCTTATATTGTTTCTTCCACCAAGAACAGTCCATTTTTATTTTTGAAATTCTTTTAATATTCTGAGACTGTCTTACAGTAAAGATTTTCTTGATTTTCCCCAATCTGATATGATTTACGCCCTCTTTTGCATGTATTTTTCAGTTTTATTATGGAATACATATCTCCTTGTTTTATTTATAATGAGACTATTTTATTTTCCTTTGTACAATAAAATCATACCATATTTAATATGTTTCAGGACATGTGCTAAGCCCTATGCACATGCTGTTGGCTTCCCATCTTCCTAATCATGGCTGCACACAGATCATTGGGGGAAAATTTTAAAATATCAGTGCTTCACCATACACCTTGATCTAACTGATGTAGAACAGGACTTACACAGTTCCACGTCTTTGCGTAATTCCAGCAGTCATTGCCAATAGAGCTAGGATATCTCGTAAATTGTGCAGTGTGAATAGTCCTAGGCCCAGCCATCTTTATTATTGTTACTATTTTTGTATTTAGTTTCAAAAATGATCCAAACAAAAAAGCAGTGTTGAGAACTACTAGTGTGCAAGATTTCATAAGAAAGCAAATAAAAGTAATGAGAAAAATGGGAAAAAAAAAATTTTTTTAATGCAAACTATGAATGACAAGCATTCTCATTACAGAGGCTAAGATCATTCAAACAGAAGTAGTAATATACAGCATAATTTTAAAAGGGCTTCATTTTCAAAGAGCGGACCCATTGAAAAGACATGCTAAGCTTAAGATAAAATTAGTTTTAAAAAGCATCTAGACATGTCCTTGGAACAACAGACTGGTTCCAAATTGGGAAAAGAGAATATCAAAGCTGTTTATTGTCACCCTGCTTATTTAACTTATGTGCAGAGTACATCATACAAAATACTGGGCTGGATGAAGCACAAGCTGGAATCAAGATTGTCGGGGGAAATATCAATAACCTCAGATATGCAGATGACACCACCCTTATGGCAGAAAGGGAAGAAGAACTAAAGAGCCTCTTGATGAAAGTGAAAGAGGAGAGTGAAAAAGTTGGCTTAAAGCTCAACATTCAGAAAACGATCATGGCATCCAGTCCCATCACTTCACGGCAAATAGATGGGGAAATAATGGAAACAGTGACAGACTTTATTTTCGTAGGCTCCAAAATCATTCCAGATGGTGACTTCAGCCATGAAATTAAAAGACACTTGCCCCTTGGAAGAAAAGCTATGAGCAACCTAGATAGCATATTAAAAGCAGAGACATTATTTTGCTGACAAAGGTCCATCTAGTCAAAGCTATGGTTTTTCCAGTAGTCACGCATGGATGTGTGAGCTGGACCATAAAGAAAGCTGAGCACCAAAGAATTGATGCTTATGAACTGTGTTGGAGAAGACTCTTGAGAGTCCCGTGGATGGCAAGCAGATTCAACCAGTCCATCCTAAAGGAAATCAGTCCTGAGTATTCATTGGAAGAACTGATGCTGAAGCTGAAACTCCAATGCTTTGGCCACCTGATTCGAATAACTGACTCATTAGAAAAGACCCTGATGTTGGGAAAGATTTAAGGCAGGAGAAGAGGACAACAGAGGATGTGGTGGTTGGATGGCATCACCGACTCGATGGACATGAGTTTGAGCAAGCTCCAGGAGTTGGTGATGGACAGGGGAGGCCTGGCGGGCTGCAGTTCATTAGGTCACAAAGAGTTGGACACGACTGAGTGACTGAACTGAACTGAGACATGCTCTTGCAATATCTATGAGTTTCAAAAATGTAAAATATTCTTATAAATCTGCAAACAAAGATGACATCACAAAATAAAACTTGTCAAAAGGTATAAACTTGGGCTAACTTCAGATTTTTATGACTAAAAGGGGGAAAAAATTTTCACAGATTTCTGTGGAGGACAGTTTGTTATCTACAACAAGTCAAGATGTCCTCATGTAAACGAAAGAAAAAACCATTTTAAGATCTTAACAACAAGCTGAAAAATTATACAAGTATATTATCCATCTGACTAGATGTAATAGTCATTAGATTTTCATCTCACAGCATAAACCAAATATATCTTAGAAAGATGAAACCATATGTGTATGTCTGTATTTTTAATTAACTTTATATATATTATTTTAGCAGTATACTGAAAGATAATATAAACATTTCAAGGTAATGGTATAAATCTAAAAGGAAAGTATTTATAAAATTGGCTTTTCACATTTTTGCTAATAGAAATCATAATAAAATGTAAAAGAAAACAAAAAGCTGGAAATCTATTCTGAACACAAGTATTAGACTCTGTATGTGTGTGTGTATATAAATTACATATATGCATACATATATGTATTTATATGTACATTGGCTTTCCTGGTAGCTCAGTTGGTAAAGAATCTGCCTGCAATGCAGGAGACCAGGGTTCGATCCTTGGGTTATAATTTATATGTACATATAAGAGAGGCCTGGCATGCTGCAGTTCATGAGGTCCCAAAGAGTCAGACACGACTGGGTGACTGAACAACAACATATATTTTTACACAAACACACACCATAATGATGTAACATGTAAACAAATATGAAACAGATATGAAATTGATAACATGAATAGGTAAGTACAAAACAAAATTTGTTTAATACATATTTGTTGAGTGAATATGTAAGTCAAAAATGTTATTTTTCCTATCTTTATTGAGATGTAATTAACATTGTATAAGTTTAAGATGTACAATGTGTTGATTTGATACATTTATATTTTGCAAAATCATTAGTGCAATAGGCTTAATCAACGCCTCTAGCACATAATCACCATTTCTACTTTTGTGGTGAGAATATTTAAGAGCTATTCTCTTAGAAACTTTTGAGTAGCAATACAGTGTCATTTAATTGTAATCACTAGGCTGTATTACAGCCCCCAAACTTATCTTGTAACTAGAAGTTTGCACCATTTGACCAACATCTCTCCATTTCCTCCACTTGCTAGCCACTGGCAAACATTGTTCTACTTTTGTGTGAGTCTGACTTTTGGATTCCACATAAGTGATACTATACAGTATTTTTTCCCTCTGTTTTATTTCACTTAGCCCAATGCCCCAAGGGTCCATCTATGCAGTTGCAAATGGCAGTGTTCCTTCTTTTATGGCCAAATAATATTTCACTGAATATAAACACCACATCTACATGCATTTATCCATTATCTTGGCTATTCTGAATAATGCTGCAGAGGGGCTACAGATACCTCTTTTCGGTACTGACTTCATTTCCTTTGGATATATATTCAGAAGTAGGATTGCTGAATCATAAAGGAGTTGTGTTTTTAATTTTTGAGAACCTTCAAAGTATTTTCCATAGTAGCTATATCAATTTACATTTCCACCAACAGTGCACGTGTTCCCTTTCTTCACGGCCTCACCAACACTTTTGCTTCTTGTCTTTTTTGTAAAAGCCATTTTAATAGATGAGAGGTATTATCTCATCATGATTTTAATTTGCGTTTCCCTGATAATGAGTGATATTGAACATCTTTTTGTATACTTCTTGGTCATTTGTATGTCTTCTTTGAAAATATGACAGTTCAGTTCCTCTGCTCATTAACTGGATTGTTTGTTTTGCTCCTGAGTTGTATGAGTTGCTTATATATTTTGGATATTAACTCCTTATCAGGTTGTCATTTGCAAATATTTTCCCTATTGTATATGTTGCCTGTTCATTTGGTTATTGTTTCTTTTGCTGCAGAGAGACTTTTCAGTTTGATGTCATCTCACTTGTTGATTTTTGCTTTTGTTGCATTAGCTTTTGGTGTCCAAAAAAAAATAAAAAATCATTGCTGAGACTAAGAGTGAAATGGACCCCTCTGGCAGCATCCCACAGCTGGGGAAGCTAGAGGCTCAGTTGCACGCCTTTCCTTTCCCCTGTCATCGGAGATATCATATGCTGAGAAGATCCCTTTTGGCCATGAGCTGTGCCACTTTGGAAGAGGGCTGATGCAGGTAAAGTCAAACTGTTCCTTTCACCCCTCTTCAGTGCATTCAGATTCTTAATTTCTTTGTTCCAGTGGTGTGCTGAAACTTCTCTGCTGGAAACCTGGACTTCCACAAAGGCTCTCTTATCCAGGGGGTAACTAAAACTGTTTTCTGAGGTCTCCTGGACCACAGCTAAGAGGAACTGGAGTCAATTCATGGGCCATTGGAGGATCCACTGCCAGGACTGAGGTCTCTTTGGTTATTATTGGATGCACAGGTGGGCAGGGCTCCTCACCAGTCCCTGGTGTATAGTGCTGGATCCCACCACTTCTGCAGAGGCACTTTTGTACATGGGTGAATGCTAAAGTTTGGTTGCTAACAGGGGACATGAGCAATGTGCATTTTATTAAGCTATGTTGCTGAAGATATTCTTCAAACATATATATACACACATATATAGTATATATAAATATATATTTTACAGTACTACTAAAGACAAATTACACAAGAAATGCTGGGCTGGAAGAAGCACAAGCTGGAATCAAGATTGCCGGGAGAAATATCAATAACCTCAGCTATGCAGATGACACCACCCTTATGGCAGAAAGTGAAGAGGAACTAAAAAGCCTCTTGATGAAAGTGAAAGAGAAGAGTGAAAAAAGTCAGCTTAAAGCTCAACATTCAGAAAATGAAGATCATGGCATCTGGCCCCATCACTTCATGGCAAATAGATTAGGAAACAGTGGAAACAGTGTCAGACTTTATTTGTTTGGGCTCCAAAATCACTGCAGATGGTGACTGCAGCCATGAAATTAGAAGACGCTTACTCCTTGGAAGGAAAGTTATGACCAACATAGATAGCATATTGAAAAGCAGAGACATTACTTTGCCGACTAAGGTCCGTCTAGTCAAGGCTATGGTTTTTCCTGTGGTCATGTAGGAATGTGAGAGTTGGACTGTGAAGAAGGCTGAGTGCTGAATAATTGATGCTTTTGAACTGTGGTGTTGGAGAAGACTCTTGAGAGTCCCTTGGACTGCAAGAAGATCCAACCAGTCCATTCTGAAGGAGATCAGCCCTGGGTGTTCTTTGGAAGGACTGATGCTAAAGCTGAAACTCCAGTACTTTGGCCACCTCATATGAAGAGTTGACTCACTGGAAAAGACTCTGTTGCTGGGAGGGATTGGAGGCAGGAGGAGAAGGGGACAACAGAGGATGAGATGGCTGGATGGCATCACCGACTTGATGGATGGGAGTTTGAGTGAACTCCAGGAGTTGGTGATGGACAGGAAGGCCTGGCATGCTGCAATTCATGGGGTCGCAAAGAGTCGAACACAATTGAGTGCCTGAACTGAACTGAACTGAAAGACAAATTAAATAAATGATCTGATACAATGCTTTACCTATCAAATTACCAAAGATTTAACCAAATAGTTACATGATATTTCTCCATGCTAGAGACTCTGAGTGGATGAACACTCAGAAACTGCTGGATGTGAATGGGTGTAACATTTTGAAAAGCAAACTAGGGCTAGGTATTAAGAACTTTCAAAAAGTTTATTTCTTTTGACTCAGTACTTCCCCTTCTTGACTTCCTTCTTAGAAAAATTTCAAGGATATAAATTACAACGTAAGCAAAAGAATGTTCACTTCATTTGCAATAGAAAAAAATGTTAGAAATAGCTGAAAAGTCTGGTTACTGGGCAGTAAAAATATTCCTGTTATTGTTTATAAAAATATGTTAAATAACTTCATCATTAACATTTTATTATATAATCATAAATAAAACTCTGAACATGAAACTATTAGCATGATTTGAACTTTTAAAGAAAAATATATGTAAAATAATATTGGAAAGACTTAAACATAGTACTATTATTCTCTAGATAGTGGGATTATAGGTGATATATGTAATCCTCTTTATAAATTTATATATATAATTTTGAATATATGAAAAAAATACACAATAGTAGGATGAGTTTTCAATAAATAATATGCTGATAAATGGTAATTTAGAAACAATGCAAATTAGATTCATCTGTGACTTTGAACACATCAAAAATGTATTTATTGTTTTAACACAATATTTTCTATGTATATCTGTATGCTAGCACTATAATTTTTTGCAACTTGATTTTTATTTGCATCTCAATGACTAAAATCTCTACATTTTTTTTCCAGACAAAGTAACAGAATGGCTAGTTTAGTTTATTATACAAAAACTGAGTACACAGTTATGGCACAATCAAGATTTTCATTTAAATTTGAATCTTTAATTATCTCATGGGAATAAAAGAAGTAGGCTTATGCATAAGTCTTAGCCTTTTGCTATAATGCCATTACAAATCAATTTGAGAGAATGCGTGGAGTTCTTATACTGTTGAGAACATTCAGCAATTACATTGCTTCAGAATGCAATTCTTTATAGAATATGTACTCGCTGGAGAATTAAGTAATGTTAAATAAATTAGCATCTTAATGAAAGTTGTATATTAATACTGTTCTTGTTCCTAAGTAGTAATTTAATTCCAGTAAATCAAGGGATTCAATTTTCACTAACCAAATATCATTGTCTTAGAAAGTACTATGTGGCAACTGAGCATTTGCTGTGCATGCTTGCTCGGTTGCTCAATCGAGTCTTAACTCTTTACGATCCCATGGACTGTAGCTTGCCAGGCTACTCTGTCCATGTGATTGTCCAGTCAAGAATATTGGGGTAGATTGCCACACCCTCTTCCAGAGGATCTTTCTGACCCACAAACTGAACGCACATCTTTTGAATCTCCTTTAGAAGGGATTCTTTACAGCTAAGTCAGGGGAAGCCCCAGCATTTGCTGTACTCTCCGATAGTTAGAGAGCATTATTATTAAAAAGATGTATCCATTTTGGTTTGAATATGTATGGTTTGGAAATTTTGTTTATTGGCCTATAGAACAAATTAGATAGGTGTATTCAATGCTCTTAAGTGAGTTATTAGATAATTCAGTTCAGTTATAGAATATGATAGTTATATACTATACTGCCCAGGTAATAGAACTTGAATAAGAGTTCTATCAGAATGGATGAAACTGGAGCCGATTATACAGAGTGAATTAAGCCAGAAAGAAAAATGCCAATACAGTATAAAAACACATATATATGGAATTTAGAAAGATGGTAACGATAACCCTGTACTTAAGACAGCAAAAGAGACACAGATGAATAGAATAGTCTTTTGGACTCTGTGGGAGATGGAGAAGGTGGGATGATTTGAGAAAATGGCATTGAAACATGTATAATATCATGTAAGAAATGAATTGCCAGTCTAGGTTCGATGCAGGATACAGGATGCTTGGGGCTGGTGCACTGGAATGACCCAGGGAGATGGTATGGGAAGGGTGGTGGGAGGGGGGTTCAGGATTGGGAACACGTGTATACCCATGGCAGATTCATGTTGATATATGGCAAAACCAATACAGTATTGTAAAGTAAAATAAGGTTAAAAAAATAAATAAAATAAAATTTATTTAAAAGATTCAGCTTAACAACAAAGGTGACAACAAAATTCTTACCATACAATATAAGACTTAGAGAATAATTTTCAAGTAAATATTTTAACCCACATAACTTCAAAGTTTTCAATGAAATTGAGGCCTTTACTGTTTTTTTCTAAATAATGCATATTGAAGAGTTAAAAAATACCATATATGCAGGTAAATGTGAAAATCCAACATAAAGTGGGAAAAGAATCTTCAAAATAAAATTTGAAAGTATGTATGCAATGGAAGAGGCACAAGCTGGAATCAATATTGCCAGGAGAAATATCAATGACCTCAGCTATGCAGATGACACCACTCTTATGGCAGAAAGTGAAGAGGAACTAAATAGCCTTTTGATGAAAGTGAAAGAGGAGAGTGAAAAAGTTGACTTAAAGCTCAACATTCAGAAAACAAAGATCATGGCATCTGGTCCCATCACTTCATGGCAAATAGATTAGGAAACAGTGGAAACAGTGTCAGACTTTATTTGTTTGGGCTCCAAAATCACTGCCAATGGTGACTGCAGCCATGAAATTTTAAAAGATGCTTACTCCTTGGAAAAAAGTTATGACCAACATAGACAGCATATTGAAAAGCAGAGACATTACTTTGCCAACAAAGGTCCATCTAGTCAAGGCTATGGTTTTTCCAGTAGCCATGTATGGATGTGAGATTTGGACTGCGAAGAAGGCTGAGCACCAAAGAACTGACGCTTTTAAACTGTGGTGTTGGAGAAGACTCTTGAGAGTCCCTTTGACTGCAAGGAGATCCAACCAGTCCATTCTGAAGGAGATCAGCCCTGGGATTTCTTTGGAAGGAATGATGCTCAAGCTGAAACTCCAGTACTTTGGCCACCTCATGAGAAGAGTTGACTCATTGGAAAAGACTCTGATGCTGGGAGGGATTGGGGGCAGGAGGAGAAGGGGACAACAGAGGATGAAAAGGCTAGATGGCATCACTGACTTGATGGACGTGAGTTTAAATGAACTCCGGGAGCTGGTGATGGACAGGGAGTCCTGGCGTGCTGCGATTCATGGGGTCGCAAAGAGTCGCACACGACTGAGCGACTGAACTGAACTGAACTGGTGCAATGTTTTATCTTGAACTGTAACTTATATCATGTATTGCTGCTGCTGCTGCTGCTGCTGCTGCTGCTGCTGCTGCTGCTAAGTCACTTCAGTCATGTCCGACTCTGTGCAACCCCATAGACAGCAGCCCACCAGGCTCCCCTGTCCCTGGGATTCTCCAGGCAAGAACACTGGAGTGAGTTGCCATTTCCTTCTCCACTGCATGAAAGTGAAAAGTGAAAGTGAAATCGCTCAGTTGTGTCCAACTCTTAACGACCCCATGGACTGCAGCCCACCAGGCTCCTCTCTCCATGGGATTTTCCAGGCAAGAGTACTGGAGTAGGGTGCCATTGCCTTCTTCATATTAGGTATTAGGTTGAGTAATGATAATTACACAGATCACTTAGTGGCATATGTGTGTGTTACATGTTTTACTGAGTCATTCATTCAGGTTTAGTTTCCAAAGGCCCTTAGAAATTTTATCCTCTTTTTACTTCTTTCTCTTGAACTTCTAGACACTCTCTTGGTCTTGATTAGTGCCTTGAACTCTTGAGTACTGTCTTTGTTCTGCCTTCTTAAATCAGAATGCAGAATATACAGTGCTCAGGAATATATGAAAAATATTGTGTGAATAGTATTTGTTAAATACATATCATTTGCTAAGTTCTGTGCTGGTCATTCTGTGTGTGTTTGTGTGTTAGTTGCTCAGTCGTGTCTGACTCTTTGCGACCCCATGGACTATAGCTCACCAGGTTCCTCTGTCCATGGAATTCTCCCGGCAAGAATACTGGAGTGGGTTGCCATTCCCTTCTCCAGGAGATCTTCTTGACCCAGTGATTGAACCCTACTATCCCAAGTTACAGGCAGATACTTTACCTCTGATCCACCAGGGAAGCCCTTGGGCCATGTGTTATTTAATACTAATAGCAAATCATTTCACAGATGAGCATGTTAAAACTCAGATAGTTTAAGTTACTTTCCCAAAGGTACATAACTATAGATTATTAATGATGGATTTGGGATTTATTCTTAGATACATCTGACTCCAAAGCTTACAACATGAACTAAGAAATGGAGTATACATATCAACATTTTCATCTGATAAACTACCTACCCTGTGTCTATTAAAAGGCCTTAATCAATTTTCTCATAAATGTGCTGATATTCCTGTAGCATTTTCTTTATCTTACCACTTTGAATGTCTAAGCTGAGGTTCACTGGAGTTTCTTTCATTAAGATTCTTTGGGCTTTCATTTGTGTCAATCAAAGACAGCATCTTAGAGATGAACTTGAAGAAGCTGAACAAGGACTTAAATACCTGTTGGTTGTCAGTAGACTTCTTCATCTATATTGCTGTGTGTATCTTCAGACTCTCCCAAGAAACTTTTCCAAAAGAAAATACCTGGAATCCAGGTACATCTGGAGGTCCTGGAGACCAGATCCAGGTTCAATAATTTGCTTGATATACTCATAGGACTCAGTATCTAGTAACCCTCACAGCTTTGATTTATTTTATTTTTTTAACACCAAAAACATTTTGTATTGGGATATAGGTGATTAACAATGTGATAGTTTCAGGTGAACAGTGAAGGGACTCAGTCATACATATACCTTGGGGGCGAATGGAGAAGAGAGATTGATTTTTTGTAATGAAAGTATACAGAGCAAAGTCAGGAAAGAAAAAAAAAGCACAAAAGGCAAACTTGGGAGAAACCAGGCAAGTGCTACTAATATGTTTCCTTAAAATAATTTAAATGTTTCAAAAATATAGAATAAAGAATCATGTAACATCCATGCATCCACCACTCATATTTAACAAACGTTAGCAAATTGTCTTTTTTTTTTCAACTGTAGCTATATTTGAGGGTTACTTTGTTTTCCTTACTAGCTGTTAGTTCAGTTCCTATTTTCCCATAGTGGGATCATCCTGTAGCTCTTTATCTGCCGAGCTACCAGGAAAGCCCTTACATTACTACCAACATCTAATTAATCACAAGGTTCTACAGGAATCTCCTTTTTCCATACCTCTCCAATCATTCACTCATTTTCAACCACATTCTCACTGACCTAGAACCTTATCAGTTCTTATCTGCACTACACTCTCTTTGTAACTTTCCTTGTAACAGTTTCTTCAACATGTCCTCTTCCAACAATCCATCCTCCATGTGCTGCCGGAGAGATCTTTTTTAGATTTTAACCTTGCTCATGTCACTCCCCCACCTTACATTTTTTGATGTGTCTCTATTCATGTCTTCCTGTTGAATAGCTTTCCAAGTATTCCAGATAAAGAGTAAACTCTGCAGCAAGATATTTAAAGCCCTTAGGATTCTGACCCTGATTCCAATTTGCCACTTTCTTTGGTGACTTTTGCTCACCACTTTGCTCTCCAGCCATTTGAATCTGACAAGATTTCTCAGAATTTCTCATGTTTTCTCTTAACTCAAGACTTAAAAAAAAAAAAACAAAAACAAAAAAAACTTGACAAAATGTAACTTACAGTTTTTGATGATCAAATATATAAAAATGCTAAACCCACTATCACTTCCTAGCACTTCATCTAACTGAGTCCTGTGATGATCCCTTGTCGTAAAGAAGTTGATTCATTCATCTCTTCTTCCCCAAAGGCTTTCTTAATCTCCATTTCCTCTTTGCCCCAAGTAAGGAGGTTAGTCCTCCATCTTCACTGATTGCATTATATTGTCATTTGTTTACTTGTTTGTCTCACTTTCTTTGATATCAAATAATTACTCATATTTGTATCCTCAATGACAACCACATACTTGCTCATAGTAGATACACAGTAAATATTTGTTGATAATGGAAAAATTGAATTCTCTTGTAGAGATTATATTTTAAAAATCTATCAAATTCATCCCTGACCATCTAAGTTCAGCTTATAAATCTCCTCTAAGTTGAGCTTTTGAGACCCTTCTCCCTCTGTTAGTTGGCTATGAATTTTCTTTCCTTTGGGATATTCTTCTTTTATAACTCATGGTATTTTGCCTTGTATAATTTGTGAGCATATGTATCTTTGTCCTACCTTTCCAACTACAACTTTTATTAATACCTTCTGAGGGCAGATCCTAAATCCTCATCCTCATTGTATACCTGGAACCAACCTGTGTTCTCTGTGACAGGGAATTAATATATGCTCACTGGATCTTGAATTTATTTAACTGACATATCCTAGTGAGACCCCAGTGAGACAGCCAAGACCACAAACCAATCATATTTTAGATCTAATTGAAAAAAAAAACTTTTGTTGCTTAAACTATTCTATTAAAATAATAAATCCTCAATATAAAGCAATAGACTGTGTTTCCGTAAAACAGCAATGTAAAGTCAGAATGATGTGGTGAAGTTATCTATAGCTCCTAGAAAAATGTCAGAAACAAAATATTCAATAATAAATAGTTTACTATTTTATGACATTTAAGAAATCAATATCAGAGTTCCTAGAATATTCTCAAATACTGTTCATGGTTTCTTGATGGCTATACTAACGATATTTAAGCAAAAACAATGCCCAGTTGTGTATGTGACTGATGATGGAAGTAAAGTTTGATTCTGTAAAGAACAATATTGCATAGGAACCTGGGATATTAGATCCACAAATCAAGGTAAATTGGAAGTGGTCAAACAGGAGACGGCAAGAGTGAACATCAACATTTTAGGAATCAGCAAACTAAAATGGACTGGAATGGGTGAACTTAATTCAGATGACCACTATATCTACTATCGTGGGAAACAATCCCTTAGAAGAAATGGAGTAGCCATCACAGTCAGCAAAAAGAGTCCAATGCAGTACTTGGATGCAGTCTCAAATGACAATGATCTCTGTTTCCAAGGCAAACAATTCAAAATCACAGTAATCCAAGTCTATGCCCCAATCATAATTCCAAAGAAGCTGAAGTTGAGTGGTTCTAGGAAGACCTACAAGACCTTCTAGAACTAACACCCTCAAAGATGACCTTTTCATCACAGGGGACTTGAATGCAAAAGTAGGAAGTCAAGAGATACCTGGAGCAACAGGGAAATTTGGCCTTGGAGTACAGAATGAAGCAGGGCCAAGGTTAACAGAGTTTTGCCAAGAGAATGCACTGGTCATAGCAAACACCCTCTTAGAGACGACTCTACACAGGGCCATCAACAGATGGTCACCACAGTAATCAGATTGCTTATATTCTTTACAGTCAAAGATGGAGAAGCTCTATACAGTCAGCAAAAACAAGACCAGGAGCTGACTGTGGCTCAGATCATGAACTCCTTATTGCAAATTCAAACGTAAATTGAAGAAAGTAGGGAGAACTACTAGGCCATGCAAGTATGACGTAAATCACATCCCTTATGACTATACACTGGAAGTGAGAAATAGATTCAAGGGGTCAGATCTGATAGAGTGCCTGAGAATTATGACCGAGGTTCATGACATTGTACAGGAGGCAGTGACCAAGACCATTCCCAAGAAAAAGAAATGCAAGGAAGCAAGATGTTTTCTGACAAGGCCTTACAAATAGCTAAGAACAGAAGAGAAGTGAAAGGCAAAAGAGAAAAGGAAAGATATACCTATCTGAATGCAGAGTTCCAAAGAATAGCAAGGAGAGATAAGAAAGCCACCCTCAGTGATCAATGCAAAGAAATAGAGGGAAACAATAGAATGGGAAAGACTAGACATCTCTTCAAGAAAATTAGAGATACCAAAGGAACATTTCATGCAATGATGGGCTCAATAAAGGACAGAAATGGTATGGACCTAACAGAAGCAGAAGATATTAAGAAGAGGTGGTAAGAATACACAGAAGAACTATGTAGAAAAAGATCTTCATGACTGAGATAACCATGATGGTGTGATCACTCACCTAGAGTCAGACATCCTGGAATGTGAAGTCAAGTAGGCCTTAGGAAGCATCACTATGAATGAAGCTAGTGGAGGTGGGAATTCCAGTTGAGCTATTTCAAATCCTAAAAGATGATGCTGTTAAAGTGCTGCACTCATTATGCCAGCAAATTTCGAAAATTCAGCAGTGGTCACAGGAATGGAAAAGGTCAGTTTTTATTCCAATCCTGAAGAAAGGCAATGCCAAAGAATGTTCAAACAACTGCACATTTGATCTCATTTCACACCCTTCAAAGTAATGCTCTAAATTCTCCAAGTGAGGCTTCAACAGTATGTGAACTGAGAACTTCCAGATGTTCAAGCTGGACTTAGAAAAGGCAGAGGAACCAGAGATCAAATTGCCAACATCTGTTGAGTCATTGAAAAAAAGCAAGAGAGATCCAGAAAAAACATCTACTGCTTTGTTGACTATGCCAAAGCTTTTGACTGCGTGTATCACAGCAAACTGTGCAAAATTCTTCAAGAGATGGAACAGCAGACCACCTTAACTGCTTCCTGAGAAATCTACATGTAGGTCAAGAAGCAACAGTTAAGACCGGACATGGAACAACCAACTGGTTCCAAATTGGGAAAGGAGTACGTAAAGGCTGTGTATTGTTACCCTGCTTATTTAACTTATATGCAGAGTAAATCATACAAAATGCTGGACTGGATGAAACACAAGCTGGAATCAAGACTGCTGGGAGAAATATCAACCTCAGATATGCAGATGATACCACTCTTATGGCAGAAAGCAAGGAAGAGCTAAATGAAGAGCTTGATGAAGGTGAAAGAGGAGAGTGAAAAAGTTGGCTTAAAACTCAACATTCAAAAACTAAGATCATGGGATCTGGTCCTATCACTTCATGGCAAATAGATGGAGAAACAATGGAAACAGTGACAAACTTTATCTTCTTGGGCTCCAAAATCACTTCAGAGTGTGACTGCAGCCTTGACATTAAAAGACGCTTGCTCCTTGGAAGAAAAGCTATGACCAACCTAGACAGAATATTACAGAGACGTTATTTTGCTGACAAAGGTCTGTCTAGTCAAAGCTATGGTTTTTCTGTTAGTCATGTATGGATGTGAGAGTTGGACTATAAGGAAAGCTGAGTGTCAAAGAACTGATACTTTTGAACTGTGATGTTGGAGAAGACTCTTGAGTGTCCCTTGGATAGCAAGGAGATCAAACCAGTCAATCCTAAAGGAAATCTGTCCTGAATATACATTGGAAGGACTGATGCTGAAGCTGAAACTCCAACACTTTGGCCACTTGATGCGAAGAACTGACTCATTTGAAGAGACTCTGATGCTGGGAAGGATTGAAAGCAGGAGGAGAAGGGGATGAGACAGGATGAGATGGTTGGATGCCATCACTGACTTGATGGACATGAGTTTGAGCAAGCTTTGTGAGTTGATGATTAACAGGGAAGCCTAGCATTATGCAGTCCATGTGGTCGCAAAGAGTCAGACATGACTGAGTGACTGAACTGAACTGATAGTAATGATATGGGTAAGTATCAGGCAGTCTTCACTGAAACATTGTTCTAAATTTGAAATTTTCTCAGACACTTATATCAAGATTCTATTGTATGCCATCAAGAGTTGATTTAGTCACAGTTATTACAGGCAGTCTGAAAAGTAAGAGTTTTGGTAGATGTTCATGCCATTTTATAGAGAAAAGGCTAATTTTTGAATAAATTTTAAACAATTTTACTTGAAAGAACAGATGATATGCATTAGGCACAATCAGAAGTCATCATAGAACACAATGCATTGTGCTCTTTCCAACACCATAATTATGATTATTGCTACATTTAACAGACATTTATTGAATACTTACCATGGGTGAAGTACTATGCTGAGTATTTGAAAGCACAGTCTGTGAAGATGCTAATTTATATCCCAATATTTATAAAATTTTATACTAGAAAAATTTTACCTTTACCTTTCTCTCTTTAAATAGTAGTTCTTAGGGACTTAGGAGGAGGGGAACATGAGGAGATGTTGGTTAAAGGATACAAATTTCCAGTCCTGTGAAGTAAATAAATGCTGGAGATCTAACATACAGCAATGAAACTATAGCAAAAATATAGTATTATATACTTGAAATGTATTTAGAAGGTAGATCTTAAAATGGTCCCACCACTAAAGATAGAATAATTATGGTGATTATTTCATGATGTATATATATCAAAATATCAAAAGGTATATCTCAAATATATGTATATATATATGACTTTTACTTTTCACTTCTACTACTTTACTGAATCTGGAAATGTATACATTTCTGAAAGTATACATTATGAAAATTTCAAATGAGGCTTCCCTTGTGGCTCAGACAATAAAGAATCTGCCTACAATGCAGGAGACCCAGGTTCAATCCTTGGGTTGGGAAGATCCCCAGGAGAAGGGAATGTCTGCCCATTCCAGTATTGCCTGGAAGATCCCATGGACAGAGGAGTTTGGTGGGCTACAGCCCATGGGGTCGCAAAAAATTGAACATGACTGAGTGACTTAACACTTGCACTTTCACCATGTAACTTAAATATATACAAGTTTAATTTTTCATTTCTATTTACTAAAAAATAATGATAAATGCCAGAATTAGTCTGGCAGAGAGTACAAATTCATATATATTCAAGAATTACATTAAAAATTGCTACATATTGTCTAACATGGACATGTACACAGGTATCTTTTCTGTGCTGTCTTTCTAAGTGAGCAGTATGGGGATAATATAATAATTGGTGCTTCTGTTGAGGGCATGTTCTTTGGTGAGTGCTTTGAATGTTCCATCTTGTTAACTATGAGGAACAGAGAAGTTAAACACAGAGATAACTATAGAGATTTCAACCTTGACTGAGTGACTTAAGAGTTTGGGCCACTTCATAATATTGGTATAATGATTTATTTTGCAAAATCAAGTGTAAAATGCTTATTTCTTAAAAATTCACTAATCTTTGATACCTGCAACTTTATCATTTTCTAAAGAAAATTGTATTTATTTGAAAATTTGTGATACAGTTAAAATACAGCCTGATCATGACTTTTTTTATGGCATATAGTTCCAACTGAATATTTCTGCATTATTTCACGAAATAGTTGAGCTATTCTGTTACACATATTTTAAAATATCATAGTAAATTCATAATAATAGTATATTTATAACCTCACAATTACATTAAATCTTCACCTATAGTGAGGCTAGAATACTAAATAAATGTAACAGTCATCACATTCTGAGGTAACCACTTGACAAATAGCTAGAATAAAAATCTGAAAAGTAGGTCTGTTGAAGACTGCTATAGCCAATATAGTCTACAGCAATTTAAAAATGGATATTAATAAAAATACTCTGTTATGTCTGCTGCTGCTGCTGCTGCTGCTGCTGCTGCTAAGTTGCTTCAGTCGTGTCTGACTCTGTGCGACCCCATAGACAGCAGCCCACCAGGCTCCACCGTCCCTGCGATTCTCCAGGCAAGAACACTGGAGTGGTTTGCCATTTCCTTCTCCAATGCATGAAAGTGAAAAGTGAAAGTGAAGTAACTCAGTCCTGTCTGACTCTTCGCGACCCCATGGACTGCAGCCTAGCAAGCTCCTCCATCCATGGGATTTTCCAGGCAAGAGTACTGGAGTGGGATGCCATTGCTTTCTCTGTGTTATGTCTGAGGCGGTAAAACTAACAGATAAGAAGCATCGTTATCATTTATGCAAAGGTTGATTAAAATTATAATTCTTTTTCTTTTTTTAGACTTACTAAAGTTATTCAAGGTCAGTAAGTATAGGGCAAGCAAGGAAAAAAAAAAGCAAATGTGCATTAAAAAAGAATCGTTTCTACCACCTACATGCCTTCTAAAGCAGGCCAGGTGAAATAAGTTAAGTTGAAATGTTACTCAAATGATAATACTTTGATACTATTAATTGATTCTAGATAAATGCTGCCTATCATTCTGAAAGGAGCATCAAGCTAGATCCCATGTTACCACTATATAAAACTATTGCTGTGTAATTTTATATGTCTCTAATTCATATTTGCATGTCCTTTTATAGCTTCAAAGTGGGTACATGTTTCATATTCATTTAATTCTCATATTCAGTTCAGTTCAGTTCAGTCACTCAGTTGTGTCCGACTCTTTGCGACCCCATGAATCGCAGCACGCCAGGCCTCCCTGTCCATCACCTTCTCCTGGAGTTTCCTCAGACTTACATCCATCGAGTCCGTGATGCCATCCAGCCATCTCATCCTCAGTCGTCCCCTTCTCCTCCTGCCCCCAATCCCTCCCAGCATCAGAGTTTTCCAATGAGTCAATTCTTTTCATGAGGTGGCCAAAGTACTGGAGTTTCAGCTTGAGCATCATTCCTTCCAAAGAAATCCCAGGGCTGATCTCCTTCAGAATGGACTGGTTGGATCTCCTTGCAGTCCAAGGGACTCTCAAGAGTCTTCTACAATATCACAGTTCAAAAGCATCAATTCTTCAGTGCTCAGCCTTCTACACAGTCCAACTCTCACATCCATACATGACCACAGGAAAAACCACAGCCTTGACTAGACGGACCTTAGTCGGCAAAGTAATGTCTCTGGTTTAGAATATACTGTCTATGTTGGTCATTACTTTCTTCCAAGGAGTAAGTGTCTTTTAATTTCATGGCTGCAGTTACCATCTGCAGTGATTTTGGAGCCCCCCAAAATAAAGTCTGACACTGTTTCCTATGTTTCCCCATCTATTTGCCAGGAAGTGATGGGACCGGATGCCATGATCTTCATTTTCTGAATGTTGAGCTTTAAGCCAACTTTTTCACTCTCCTCTTTCACCTTCATCAAGAGGCCCTTTAGCTCCTCTTCATTTTCTGCAATAAAGGTTGGGTCATCTGCATATCTGAGGTTATTGAGATTTCTCCCAGCAATCTTGATTCCAGCTTGTGTTTCTTCCAGTCCAGCGTTTCTCATGATGTACTCTGCATATAAGTTAAATAAGCAGGGTGACAATATACAGCCTTGACAGACTCCTTTTTCTACTTGGAACCAGTCTGTTGTTCATGTCCAATTCTAACTGTTGCTTCCTGAGCTGCATATAGGTTTCTCAAGAGGCAGGTTAGGTGGTCTGGTATTCCCATCTCTTTTAGAATTTTCCACAGTTTATTGTGATCCACAGAATCAAAGGCTTTGGCATAGTCAACTAAGCAGAAATAGATGTTTTTCTGGAACTCTCTTGCTTTTTCCGTGATCCAGAGGATGTTGGCAATTTGATCTCTGGTTCCTGTGCCTTTTCTAAAACCAGCTTGAACATCAGGAAGTTCATGGTTCACGTATTGCTGAAGCCTGGCTTGGAGAATTTTGAACATTACTTTACTAGCATGTGAGATGAGTGCAATTGTGCAGTAGTTTGAGCATTCTTTAGCATTGCCTTTCTTTGGAATTGGAATTAAAACTGACCTTTTCCAGTCTTGTGGCCACTGCTGAGTTTTCCAAATTTGCTGGCATATTGAGTGCAGCACTTTCATAGCATCGTCTTTCAGGATTTGAAACAGCTCAACTGGAATTCCATCACCTCCACTAGCTTTGTTCATAGGATGCTTTCTAAGGCCCACTTGACTTCACATTCCAAGATATCTGGCTCTAGATGAGTGATCACATTATCATGATTATCTGGGTCATGAAGATCCTGTTTGTACAGTTCTTCTGTGTATTCTTGTCATCTCTTCTTAATATCTTGTGCTTCTGTTAAGTCCATACCATTTCTGTCCTTTATCGAGCCCATCTTTGCATGAAATGTTCCCTTGGTATTTCTAGTTTTCTTGAAGAGCTCTCTTGTCTTTCCCATTCTGTTGTTTTCCTCTATTTCTTTGCATTGATCGCTGAAGAAAGCTTTCTTATCTCTTCTTGCTCTTCTTTGGAACTCTGCATTCACATGCTTATAGCTTTCCTTTTCTCCTTTTTTTTCGCCTCTCTTTTCACAGCTGTTTGTAAGGCCTCCCCAGACAGCCATGTTGCTTTTTTGCATTTCTTTTTCATGGGGATGGTCTTGATCTCTGTCTCCTGTACAATGTCATGAACCTCATTCCATAGTTCATCAGGCACTCCATCAGATATAGGCCATTAAATCTATTTCTCACTTCCACTGTATAATCATAAGGGATTTGATTTAGGTCACTCTTGAATGGTCTAGCGGTTTTCCCTACTTTCTTCAATTTAAGTCTGAATTTGGCAATCTCCTGGTCTTGTTTTGGTTGACTGCATAGAGCTTCTCCATCTTTGGCTGCATAGAAATAATCAGTCTGATTTCGGTGTTGACCATCTGGTGATATCCATGTGTAGAGTCTTTTCTTGTGTTGTTGGAAGAGGGTGTTTGCTATGACCAGTGCATTTTCTTGGCAAAACTCTATTAGTCTTTGCCCTGCTTCATTCCGCATTCTAAGGCTAAATTTGCCTGTTACTCCAGGTGTTTCTTGACTTCCTACTTTAGCATTCCAGTCCCCTATAATGAAAAGGACATCTTTTTGGGGTGTTAGTTCTAAAAGGTCTTGTAGGTCTTCATAAAACCATTCAACTTCAACTTCTTCAGCGTTACTGGTTGAGGCATAGACTTGGATAACTGTGATATTGAATGGTTTGCCTTGGAGACTAACAGAGATCATTCTGTCGTTTCTGAGATTGCATCCAAGTACTGCATTTCAGACTCCTTCGTTGACCATGATGGCTACTCCATTTCTTCTGAGGGATTCCTGCCCGCTGTGGTATATAATGGTCATCTGAGTTAAATTCCCCCATTCCAGTCCATTTTAGTTCGCTGATTCCTAGAAATTCAACGTTCACCCTTGCCATCTCTTGTGTGACCACTTCCAATTTGCCTTCATTCATGGACCTGACATTCCAGGTTCCTAAGCAATATTGCTCTTTACAGCATTGGATCTTGCTTCTATCACCAGTCACATGCACAAGTGGGTATTGTTTTTGCTTTGGCTCCATCCCTTCATTCTTTCTGGAGTTATTTCTCCACTGATCTCCAGCAGCATATTGGGCAGCTACTGACCTGTGGAGTTTCTCTTTTGGTATCCTATCATTTTCCCTTTCATACTCTTCATGGGGTTCTCAAGGCAAGAATACTGAAGTGGCTTGCCATTCCCTTCTCCAGTGGACCACATTCTGTCAGCCCTCTCCACCATGACCCGCCCGTCTTGGGCTGTCCTACAAGCATGGCTTGGTTTCATTGAGTTAAACAAGGCTGTGGTCCTAGTGTGATTAGATTGACTAGTTTTCTGTGAGTATGGTTTCAGCATGTCTGTTCTCTGATGCTCCCTTGCCACACCTACCATCTTACTTGGGTTTCTCTTACCTTGGGTGTGGGGTCTCTTCACAGCTCTGCTCCAGCAAAGCACAGCTGCTGCTTCTTACCTTGGCGAAGGGTATCTCCTTATCACCTTCATTCCTGACCTTCAACATGGGATAGCTCCTCTAGGCCCTCCTGTGCCTGCGCAGCCTCCGCTCCTCAGGTGGCTCCTCCCGGCCGCTGCCCCTGGCCTCGGGCTTGGGGTGGCTATTCAGGGTCACCGCCCCTGACTTCGGGCGTGAGTTGGCTTCTCCCCTGCCGCTCCTAACCTCGGACCGCGGTGTCTCCTCCCAGCCGCCACTGGCCTCGGAGGCAGGGTAGCTACTCCCGGCCGCCACCCTGACCTCAGATGCGAGGTATCTCCTCCTGGCCGTCACTGACCTTGGACGCGGGGCAGCTCCTCTCAGCCGCAAACCCTGACCTCGGACGCGGTTGGCTCCTCCCGGCTGTCACTGGCCTCGGACGCAGGGTAGCTCCTCTCGGCCGTTCCTGCACCATCGCAGCCTGGCCCTCTAGGCAGCTGCCCCTGACCTCGGACATGAGGTAGCTCCTCTCGGCCTGCACTTATGGACTGTAGCCCACCAGAGTCCTCTGTCCGTGGAATTCTCCAAGCAAGAATACTGGAGTGGGTAGCCATTTCCTTCTCCAGGGGATCTTCCCAACTCAGGGATTGAATCCTGGTCGCCTGCATTTCAGAAACTCTTTACCATCTGAGCCACCAGGGAAGCCCTAATTCTCACATTAGAAGTTAGCAAAAATATAAAAACTGAAAGAGATAATAGAGGTCATGTAATATATACACTATCTTCACAGATAAGGAAATCTGGATCCAAACTCATTTCAGAATATGAAAATCAGAATGGTGAGGGAACGCAAACCAATGTGAAATGGTTGAAGCTTGTGCCCAAGAAATCCTTGCTCAACTGGATTAAATGGAATAATGTAATGTAGGAAACTAGTCTGTTTAAATAGGAACCAAGAGATGGTAGAAAAGCAATTTGCTTGGAATTCAGACATGAAATGATATTAAGGAGGATATTAATATCATTAATATCAAAAGGATATTAATATGTAATTAATAATTGCATATCATTTCATATAGTAAAATAAACCTTTATGCTTTAATCCATCACAAGATAAACTAGTTGGGTAAATTACACCTAGCTGGAAGAACTCTTTCCTAAGCAGCATGTCATTTTAAGAACTCAAAACAGAAAAATAAAACAAAGAGGCACTTACTAAAATTGCTTTTCTAATAAGAGATTCAAGATGCCACACTTTTTTTTTTCTTTACTTTGCTTTTTCAGAAAGACATGCTGGACATACAAAATGTTTTGAAAAAAAAGTGCAATGCGGAACTCAGTATGTTTTTATCTGGTTCAGTACCTTTAAGTCCTTTATTAAAACTGCCTGTTTACCTCAGGCAAAAAAAGCTTCTACATTATGTCAATATTTTAAGGACAACATGGGGAAAAATATTGCTTTTCAATAGTTTTTCTCCCTAATCAAATTTTGTGGAAAAGAATTCCAGAACAGAAGGAGGGAAAAAAATCTTTCTGAAGGTTGTGCTGTCCTGTGGACATAGAGCAGGGGTTACTGATGACCTCAGAAAATTTGTGTTTCTGGAAACTGTCTCCTGGTTCCTCCTTCATGTTGCCTGAGACCCTTGGTACAGTCTTGAACCAGGAGAAACTGAACTAGCCTGAACCACATAGAAATTAAAACTACAAACTTGCTTTTGTGAGCACCATTTGGGGAAGAGCATACTTACAGGTTCTTTTCATTGCTGGGGTTTTAATATTATACTCAATGAAGAATTTTTTTAATAAGGCTCTACTAACATCCAGTTGATAAGTTGCCTTGGCCTAAAGCCTAGAACCATACTGTGACTAATGAGGTGGGAGTGACTTCTGCCTTTCTAGAGAGACTTGTAGGGGAGCTGATGGAGGAGGGTGGAGGAGGAGACTAGAGGAAAAGAAGATAAAGGGGCCACTTAGGGAATCCTGAAGAGGCGAAGGAGAACTGAGTTCAGAAAGGCTTCTGATTAGGTGGGTGGTCCTTTGCACATTTATCTCATTCAAACCAAATGTCTGAGTCTTTAGAGGTTTGCCTGCCATTAAGGTTTGTAAGCATAGTATTACATTTGCCTAAATGTAGGCTATTTGTCAGCTTAAAAACTGCTTGCCTTGTTTGTAGAAAGGAATGAAGAGCAGCTGCCAAAGCAAGAGACTAAATTTTCTCTGTGTGAGGCTATGGCTTAAATGGCCATTTTCAAATGAATTTCATAATTCACATTTATCACTGCTTTATGATTTATATGCTAGAAACTTGTCTTCAATGGACAGATAAGACCTTATTTCTAAAATGTAGTAGTCCTTTGTGACTGATAATTGCAGCATTTGTCAGGATGTATATTTCTGCCTGTGGCTATTTTGTTGTTGTTCAGTTACACAGCTGGGAAGAATTGAAGGCAGGAGGAGAAATGGGTGACAGAGGATGTGATGGTTGGATGGCATCATCAACTCAATTGACATGAGTCTGAGCAAACTCTGGAAGATAGCGAAGGACAGGGAAGCTTAGCATGCTGGAAGAGTCAGGTCAGATGGTTTGGTATTCCCATCTCCTTCAGACTTTTCCACAGTTGATTGTGATCCACACAGTCAAAGGTTTTGGCATAGTCAATAAAGCAGAAATAGATGTTTTTCTGGAACTCTCTTGCTTTTTTGATGATCCAGCAGATGTTGGCAATTTGATCTCTGGTTCCTCTGCCTTTTCTAAAACCAGCTTGAACATCTGGAAGTTCACAGTTCACGTACTGCTGAAGCCTGGCTTGGAGAATTTTGAGCATTACTTTACTAGTGTGTGAGATGAGTACAATTGTGCGGTAGTTTGAGCATTCTTGAGATACATCATGCAAAATTCTGGGCTGTAGGAAGCACAGACTGGAATCAAGATTGCCAGGAGAAATATCAATAACCTCAGATACGCAGATGACCCCACCGTTATGGCAGAAAGTGAAGAGGAGCTGAGGAGCCTCCTGATGAAGGTGAAAGAGGAGAGTGAAAAGGCTGGCTTAAAACTCAACATTCAAAAAACTAAAATCATGGCATCTGGTCCCATCATTTCAATGTACATAGATGGGGAAGCAATGGAAACAGTGACAGACTTTATTTTGGGGACTCCAAAATCACTGCAGATGGAGACTGCAGCCATGACATTAAAAGACACTTGCTCCTTGAAAGAAAAGCTATGACTAACCTAGACAGCATATTAAAAAGCAGAGACATTGCTTTGCCAGCAAAGGTCCATACTGTTAAAGCTATGGTTTTTCCAATAGTCATGTATGGATGTGAGAGTTGTACCATAAGGAAAGGTGGGTGCCAAAGAATTGATGCTTTTGAACGGTGGTGTTAGAGAAGACTCGAGTGTCCTATGGACTGCAAGGAGATTTAAGCAGTAAATCCTAAAGAAAATTAGTCCTGAGTATTCATCAGAAGGACTGAAGCTGCAGTTGAAGCTCCAAAAATTTGGCCACCTGATGCAAAGACCTGACTTATTGAAAAAAACCCTGATACTGGGGAAGATTGAAAGCAGAAGGAGAAGGGGATGACAGAGGATGAGGTGGTTGGGTGGTATCACCAACTTGATGGACATGAGTTTGAGCAGGCTCTGGGAGCTGGTGATGGACAGGGAAGCCTGGCATTCTGCAGTCCATGGGGTCACAAAATGTCGGACATGACTGAGCTAAACTGAAGGCTATGTCCAAATATACAGTAAAATTAGCTCTAGCTTCTCTCATGGATATATATGAATACCTTCCCTATAAATATGATGGATAAATGATGTAGATACTTGACTATTTTCTATAATTTGAGATTTTCTAATAAATCTATATTGCTAAAACATCATTGGAGTGTACTTGGCATCTCTTTTTGAGCTTATTAATTTTAAAATAACAATTCTCCTTAGTGAATTAATACAATAATTTCCTAATACTTTAGCTAGGATTGATTTTATTACATGGGTTTCAAGTAAGCAAACATTTATCAGCAACATTTTATGTTTGAAATATAAAGTTACTTACTTTTTTGGGATACAAACAAATAAAGAGATACCCCTTAACCTGGATACTGGTTAGATCACCGAACTGTGAGTTGCTTAAAGATAGCGTGTCTTTTATAGTGCTTCAGTTCAGTTCAGTTTAGTCATTCAGTCATGTCCAACTCTTTGTGACCCCATGAACTGCAACACGCCAGGCCTCCTTGTCCATCACCAACACCTAGAGTTTACCCAAACTCATGTCCATCGAGTTGGTGATGCCATCCAGCCATCTCATCCTCTGTCGTCCCCTTCTCCTCCTTCCCCCAATCCCTCCCAGCATCAGGGCCTTTTCCAATGAGTCAACTCTTTGCATGAGGTGGCCAGAGTACTGGAGATTCAGCTTTAGCATCAGTCCTTCCAAAGAATACCCAGGGCTAATCTCCTTTAGAATGGACTGGTTGGATATCCTTGCAATCCAAGGGAATCTCAAGAGTCTTCTCCAACACCACAGTTCAAAAGCATCAATTCTTCAGTGCTCAGCTTTCTTCACAGTCCAACTCTCACATCCATACATGACCATTGGAAAAACCATAGTGTTTAGAATGGTAGAATAAACGAATGATATTTATTCAATATATTACTGAATAATTCCAGTAGCTTCCTCATGCCTGCAAATACTTATGGTCTTTAGTATACATTATGAGCATTACATGGAAGCATATACACTACCATATGTAACATAGATAGCCAGTGGAAATTTTCTGTATTGCTCAGGAACTCAAATTAGGGCTCTGTAACAACCTAGAGGAGTGCGATGGGGTGGGAGGTAGGAAGGAGGTTCAAGAGGGAGGGGACATATGTATACCTATGGCTGAGTCATGTTGATGTATGGAGGAAACCAACATAATATTGTAAAGCAATTCAATCAAAAATAAATAAGTAAAAGCAAGAACAATTTTAAAAAAATTTTAGTGTTTTTGGCAAACAGAAGAGGATTAATGGATACTTCATAGAGGATGTTTCATATGTCTTGATTGTTGGTAGAATTTAGACAGCTTATGGGAAAAGGATGTGGAAATTTTATTAGCATAAACAGTAAAGACTAAGACTCAGAGATTAAAAATTAAAGTGTAGATCCTATTTGGGGGACTGACGAGTTCCTCTAATGAAGCATGGGGTGGGGAATGAAAACAGAGATATAAGGCTTGTGACCATGAATGGAGTCCTATGAAAGCCTTGCAGAGGAGGTCAGATGTTATTATGAAGATCAGCAAATAAGGAGCTACTTGAACATGTAATGAAATGACATCATTGAGTACCTGGGATGAATAGAAAATGCAACGTGATTTGGAGACAAAACACAGGTCCTGCCTACTGCACAAACTGAGAAAGTTGGCTTATAGCTCAATGAACCCAAGGACGTTGCATTGTTTGAACATTGCATAAACTGTTTGAAGCTGTCTACATAAGAATTTATTTCTGTGCCAAATTTACATTTGCGCCAAAATTTGGTGCCCTCCTCTTCTCAGCCTTCTGGCACTTTTAATGTTGTTGTTTAGTCACTAAAAGTTGTGTCCAACTCTTTTGGACCCATGGATTGAAGCCCAACAGACAAGAATATTGGAGTGGGTTTTCGTTTCCTTCTCCAACCTTCCCAACTCAGGGATCGAACCCACATCTCCCATGTCTTCTGCATTGTAGACAGTCTTTAGACATTTGGTAACTATATTCAGATGGTCCTATGGACAGTATAGGTCTTTCTTGGTGTAGGACTCATACGGTGAAAACCTTCAGCTGATGGCCTGTGTGTGCCCTGGGAGAAGAATGTAGACTCAAGGGAGGAGAAAAGCTCCATAGCCTGTTAATGTAACAAAATAAGTGACTTGAAGGAGATGTTCTTCAAACATGAAGCAAGAACATGGCAAATGAATCTCGGATTTTGTCTCAAATGACCTTTTTGCTAATGCTGTTCCCTATGTCTTCTAAAATCTCAGCTAAATGTTTTTAAGTCTATTCTAATTGTCAAAAAAAAAAAAAAAAACCAACAAACCAGAAATACCTACTTAGTTGATTCTTGCCCTTACAAATTCTATGTGGTACCTGGGGCTTATGATTTACCATTTTCACAGATTTTTAATGTTAGTCACATGTTCTCTCTTTTAATTTCCCCAGATCAAGATTTAGAAAGGGCTCCTTTCGTCAATCAGATTGTATATGCAAAATGCCACTTTCAAAAGAGATTGCTCAGCGGTACAAAGGATTGGATTCAATGTTTTGGAACTTGCCCTTTTTTCCCCAGATGGATGATTGTTAGAGGGTTATTAGAAGTAGCTAAATGAAAAAGCAATTATGAGCACTCTGTGGACAAATCTGCCTTCATTCTTATTTGAATGTTGAAACATTCACAGTATTTGTTGTGTGTTCCTGGTAATGGAATTCAACCATTTATCTTTTGTTAAAATGTATTTCAATAATATATGATTATGCAGATATATAGAAAAGCTTGTACAAAATCAGTCTCTGTGTAAGTGTTCTGTTATGACAAATAGGAAGTCTCTTCATGTAACTGCAATAAGAATGTGGCCTTTGATTTGTTCAAGGTATGCATGTGCGTGAATTTTATTGATATTTCACTCACTCAAAGAAAGGAAACAAACAAGAATGTTACCAACATATCTGCTGAATAAGTAAAACTTATGGAAAAACTAATGGCAAATAATCTCTGTTACTCAGTTTTTCTATTTTACCTGAATGTTTTAAATTAGATTAACATTAAACTATTTTTAAAAATTGCATACCTGTAATATGTACTGTCCAGATGTGTGACAGATTGTCCATTTTCAATAAAAATCAACCTCTATAGGCTATTTTTGAAAATTATTGAAAAGAGTATATCTTCTGTAACCATAAGAAATAGATGAGAAGACCCTTTGCTTTAATAGTTACATGATACTGAAATGCATTAGGACCAGGACCTTAGTGCCTAATTACTCTAAGAAATTGGTATCCAGTTATGAAACACTTCATTGAATCGTTTATGTTAAAGGACTGCTTTGGGCACTGTGGAACCTGTAAAGAACTAAATGAAGTGGATATTTATTTCAAAAGTTAAACTGAAGGAGAAAAAGAATACAAGTACTAATAGTATAGAGACTCAGAAGCAGGAGATGGCACTATGAGTTCTTGTACAGGCTTCAGTTAGAACTTTTAAAGTAATTGCAATTTGAAATGGAGGAAGGAAGAAGTAAGGACATCGGTGTGAATGGCAGCTGGTGGAAGCCAGACACATTGGTGGGACAGCTTGTACATGCAGGGACTCCAGAAGAGGAAGATCAGTCTCCAAAGCCCAGATAATTCCTCTGCTCAAAAACTCCACTGTTTCATAAACAAAATTCATTTTTTTCTGAACTGAATTTTTCTTTTCATTTTGTTTCTTCTTGTCATGCTGTTCATGCTGTTTATGATTACTGAAGTTTAATTCAAGACTCAATTCAGGTGCCACTAAAATTCTATAGCTGTTTAGCTATATTATATTTATTATTAATAATTATAATATATAAATATTATAATGAATAATTTCATGAAATCTATTAAAATTTGTATTGTGGTTTTCATACATTAGTAGGCTTTTACTTCTAATCAATTATGAACCTCTTTAGGCCAGGGACTGTTATTGTACATCTTTTTATTTTCCAGTAGAGGTAAACATTTAAATGTTAGTTCAGTCATTTTAAAATATTTTAGAATCTATGCTGAAGACATAACATGCCAAAAGTATTATGAGTTTATTCTTATTATTCTTTAAATAACATAATAAGATTATCAGCCTGGAGCTGCCTTAAAATATTTGTTAAACCTTTATTTACAGTTGATACTAAATCACTGCAGATGGTGATTGCAGCCATGAAATTAAAAGATGCTTACTCCTTGGAAGAAAAGTTATGAGCAACCTAGACAGCGTATTAGAAAGCAGAGACATTACTTTGTCAACAAAGATCCATCTAGTCAAGGCTATGGTTTTTCCAGTAATCATGTATGGTTGTGAGAGTTGGACTATAAAGAAAGATGAGTACAGAAGAATTGGTGTTTTTGAACTGTGGTGTTGGAGAAGACTTTTGAGAGTCCCTTGGACTGCAAGGAGATCCAACCAGTCCATCCTAGAGGAGATCAGTCCTGAGTGTTCATTGGAAGGACTGATGTTGAAGCTGAAACTCCAGTACTTTGGCCACCTGATGCGAAGAACTGACTCATTTGAAAAGACCCTGATATGACTATTGTAATTGTTTTGGAGTGCCATAAACTGTGCCTATGTAAAATGCAAACTTAATTGATAAATAGTTTGTGTTCTGATTGCTGTATGATTGGCTATTGCCAACATCTCTCCCATATAACAAGATTAAAATTAGACCAAATAAAAACCTTACAATGGTCTCAAAGAGTTCAAGTGAAAGAAACAGTCGTATGTCTACACAGTAAATCAAAGGTTAGCAATGATTAAGCTTAGTGAGGAAAACATATCAAAATCCAAGATAGACTGGAAAGTAGGCATCTTGCACCAAACAGCCAAGTTGCGAATGCAAATAAAAAGTACTTGAAGAAAATTAAAAGTGCTCCTCCAGTGAACACATGAATGTGCATCTCTGCTAAGTCATTTCAGCTGTGTCCGACTCTTTGTAACTCTGTAGATTGTAGTCTGCCAGGCTCCTCTGTCCATGGGATTCTCCAGGCGTGAATATTGGAGTGGGTTGTCATGCCCTCCTCCAGGGGAATACATGAATGATAAAACAAAGTATCTTATTGCTGATATGGAGAAAGTTTTAGTGATCTGAACAGAAAATCAAACCAGTCAGGATATTCTCTTAAACCTACATTAGAACAAAGTCCTAAGTCTCTTCAATCTACGTAGGCTGACAGAGTGGGGAAGTTGCGGAAGAAAAGTCTGAAGCTAGCAGAGGTTTGTTCATGAGGTTTACAGAGAGATGCCATCTCCACAACATAAAGTGCAAGTTGAAGTAGCAAATGCTGATGTAGAAACTGCAACACGTTATCCAGAAGATGTAGCTAAGATAGCTAATGAAGTTGCCTACTCTAAAGAACACATTTTCAACATAGACACAACAGCCTTCTTGGAAAAAGTTTCCATCTATGATTTTTTTGAGAGAGGAGAAGTTAATGCCTGGCTTCAAAGCTTCAGAGCAGAAGCTCACTCTCTTCTTAGTGGCTAATGCAACTGGTGACTTTAAATTGAAGTCAGTGCTCATTTACCATTCTGAAAATACTAAGGCCTCTGAGAATTATACTAAATCTACTCTACCAGTGCTATGTAAATGGAACAGCAAAACCTGGATGATAGCACATTTGTTTACAACATGGTCTATGAAATATTTTTAAAAATATTTTTGATGCTGACCATTATTAAAGTCTTTATTAAATTTGTTATTGTTTCTTTCTTTTCTTTTTTTTTTTTTTTGTCCACAAGGCATGGGGAATTTTAGTTCCCTGGCCAGGGGTTGAACCCACACCCTGCATTGGAAGGTGAAGTCTTAACTACTGTACCACCAGGGAGGTACCTATGGGATATTTTAAACCCACTATTCAGACACTGCTGCTGTTCAGTCACAGGCATGTCTGACTCTTTGCGACCCCATGGACTGTAGCACACCAGACTTCCCTGTCCTTCACCAAGCTCATGTCCAGTGATGCCATCCATCCAGTATTCAGAAATACTGCTCAGGAAGAAAGTTCCTTTCAAAGCATTGCTGCTCATTGACAATACACCTTGGTCACCCAAGAGCTCTGATGGAGATGTGTAATGATATTAATGTTTTCATGCTTGCTAATACAACATTCATTTTGCAGCCCATAGATCAAGGAATAATTTTGACTTTCAAGTCTTATTATTTAAGATATACATTTTATAAAGCTATAGCTGTCATAGACAGTGATTCCGCTGATGGATCTTAGCAAAGTCGATTGAAAACACTTTAAGAAGGATTTACCATTCTAGATGCCATTGAGAACATTTCTAATTCATGCAAAGCGATCAAAATTAGCAAAAGTTTGGAAAAAGTTGATTCCAGCCCTCATGGATGACTTTGAGGAGTTCAAGACTTCAGTGGAGGAAGTAACTGCAGATGTGGGGGAAATAGCAAGAGAACTGCAATTAGAAGTGGAGACAGAGTATATGAGTGAAGTGCTGCCTCTCTTGGTAAAACTTGAATGGATGAAGAGTTGCTTCTTATGCTTGAGAAGAGAAAGTGATTTTGTAAGATAAAATCTACTCCTGGTGAAGATGCTATTAAGATTATTGAAATGACAAACAAAGGATTTTGAATATTGCATAAACCTTAGTTGATAAAGCAGTGGCAGGATTTGAGAGGATGGACTGCAATTTTGAAAGTTCTATTGTAAATAATGCCATCAATAACATTTGACTGTGTGGATCACAACAAACTGTGGAAAATTCTTCAAGAGATGGGCATACCAGACCACCTGATTCGCTTCCTGAGAAATCTGTATGCAGGTCAAGAAGCAACAGTTAGAATGGGGCATGAAACAACAGACTGGTTCCAAATCAGGAAAAAAGTACATCAAGGCTGTATACTGACACCCTGCTTATTTAACTTGTATGCAGAGTAAATCATGCAAAATGACAGGATGGATGAAGCACAAGCTGGAATCAAGATTGCCAGGAGAAATATCAATAACATCAGATATCCAAATGACATCACCCTTATGGCTGAAAGTGAAGAAGAACTAAAGAGCCTCTTGATGAAAGTGAAAGATGAGAGTGAAAAAGTCAGCTTAAAAGTCAACATTCAGAAAACTAATATCATGGCATCCAGTCCCATCACTTCATGGCAAATAGATGAGTAAACAAAGGAAACAGTGAGAGACTTTATTTTCTTGGGCTCCAAAATCACTGCAGATGGTGACTGCAGCCATGAAATTAAAAGATGCTTACTCCTTGGAAGAAAAGTTATGACCAACCTAGACAGCATATTGAAAAGCAGAGACATTACTTTGCCAACAAAGGTCCGTCTAGACAAAGCTTTGGTCTTTCCAGTAGTCATGTATGGATGTGAGAGTTGGACTGTGAAGAAGGCTGAGCACCGAAGAATTGATGCTTTTGAACTGTGGTGTTGGAGAAGACTCTTGAGAGTCCCTTGGACTGCAAGGAGATCCAACCAGTCAACCCTAAAGGAAATGTCCTGAATATTCATTGGAAGGAATCATGCTGAAGCTGAAACTCTAATACTTTGGCCACTTCATGGGAAGAACTGACTCATTTGAAAAGACCCTGATGCTGGGAAAGATTGAAGGTGGGAGGAGAAGGGGATGACAGAGGATGATATGGTTGGATGGCATCACTGACTCGATGGACATGAGTTTGAGTAAGCTCCAGGATTTGGTGATGGGCAGGGAAACTTGGTGTGCTGCAGTCCATTGGGTCGCAAAGTCGGACCTGACTGAGCAATCAAACTGAACTGAACTGAAGAGAAGTAGCATTGCATGCCACTGAAAAATCATACATAAAAGGAAGAATGAATTATGTGGCAAACTTCCTTCTGTTGAATGAAATATATTTTTTTGCATTCCATTCTTATCTCTTCTATTGACTTTTTGCTATGGCTACTTTTAAAGTATTGCTTTTGGGATTAAAATATGCACATTTAATTTGTCACAATTTACCTTAATTTTATATCAATTCTTGTATACTCTTAGAACCTTAAGACATTATACTTCTAGTTTTCCATGCCCCAGTTATTCATTATATTTTGTTATATAATCAAATCCTATGTATGTTATGACTTTATCCAATACATTGTTGCTATTAGTATTTTTGTTTTAATAAGTCAATTGTTTTTTAAGATACAAAAGATGCACAAAAAGCCTTATACAATTTTCCATTTTTTTCCATCCCTGGACATCTTTATTTTATATATCCAAGTAACTTAATTATTTTTATTTCAGCCTCAAGAGCTTCACTTACCATTATTAGTGATTGAGGTCTGTTAGCGACAAATTCTCTCATCAATATATAATAAGTAACCCTGGTTCTACTTACCTAAAAGACCTTTAAGAACTTTTAAATTTATTTTGGCCCACTTGTTTATTTTGTTGTTGTTGTTGTTGACTGTGCTTTGGTGTCATATCCAAAAACTCATTGTCAAGACAAAAGTCAAGGAACTTTCCTCCTATCTCTTCTTCTGGAATTTTACAGTTTCATATGATACATTTAAGTTTGTAATCCATTTGGAGTTATAACCCATTTTGTGAGTGATATACGTTAGAGTTCTAGTTTCATTCTTTTGCATGAAGATATCCAGTTTTCATAATACTGTTTATTGAAGAGACTACTCTTTCCCCATTATGTGTTTTTGGGGTCCTTGTAAAAGATTAGTTGATGATATATGTGTGGATTTAAATATGAGCTCTCAATTCTGTTCCAATATTCAATGAGTCTATTTTGATACCATAACATACTGTTTTGATTAACTTTATAATATGGTTTGAAATCAAAACACATGATGCCTTCAGCTTTGTACTTATTTATCAGGATTGGTTTAGCAATCTGGTGTCTTCTGTGTTTACATACAAATTTTAGAATTGTTTTTCCTATTTCTATGAAAAATGCCAATGTAATTTTGATAGGGACTGCATTGAATCTGTATCACTTTTGGTGGTATGGGCATTTTAACAATATTAATTCTTCTAATCTATGAGCAGGAAATATCTTTCCATATATTTGTGAAAAGATTCAAATAGCCAGTAAGTATATGAAAGGGTGTTCAGCATCACTAATCATCAGAGAATTGCACATCAAAACCACAGTGAGATATCACTTCATGCCTGTTAGGATGACTTTTATGACAAAGACAACAGATATCAAGGCAAGGATATGGAAGAAAGGGAACCATTAACCATTTGTTGGTGGGAATGTAAATTCATATAGTCACTATGTAAACAGTATGGAGTTTTCTCAAAAAAAAAAAAAAAGAAAGAATATGATCCAGCAATCCCATTACCAAGTATCTGAAAGAAAGAAAATCAATACCTTGAAAAAATCTCCACCCCAATGTGTATTGAAACATTATTTACAATATATAATATATGAAGACAGTGTGTTCATCAAAGGATGAAAGGATAAAAAGATGTGGTACATACATATACAGTGGATATTGATTAGTCACAACAGTGAAGGAAATCCTGCCAAAAACAAGGGTGAATTTAAAGGACATTATGCTAAATGAAATTGGCAAGACAGAGAAAGACAAATGCTATGTGATCTCACTTATGTGTGCATTGTTAAAAAAAAAAGTTGAACTCAGAGAGAGTAGAATGGTGATTAGCAGAAGTTGAGGGTGGGCAGGGATGGAAAGATGCTGGTCAAAGTGTACAAGCTTTAGTTATAAGACGGTAAGCTCTTTGGATAATTATAAGCATTATCAATACACACACACAAAAGGTGCTGACTATGTGAGGTGATGGATGTGTTAATTAATCTAATTGTGGTAATCATTTCACAAAGTATACATGTGTCAAATCACCATTGTATACTTTAAATACATACAATTTTATTTGTCAGTATACAACAATGAAGCTGAACAAGTTAAAAACAGAACAAATGCAACGCGTGATCCTAGATTCAGTTCAGTTCAGTTCAGTTCAGTTCAGCCGCTCAGTCGTGTCTGACTCTTTGTGACCCCATGAATCGCAGCACGCCAGGCCTCCCTGTCCATCACCATCTCCCGGAGTTCACTCAGACTCACGTCCATCAAGTCCGTGATGCCATCCAGCCATCTCACCCTCTGTCGTCCCCTTCTCCTCCTGCCCCCAATCCCTCCCAGCATCAGAGTCTTTTCCAATGAGTCAGCTCTTCGCATGAGGTGGCCAAAGTGCTGGAGTTTCAGCTTCAGCATCATTCCTTCCAAAGAAATCCCAGGGCTGATCTCCTTCAGAATGGACTGGTTGGATCTCCTTGCAGTCTAAGAGACTCTCAAGAATCTTCTCCAACACCACAGTTCAAAAGCAACAATTCTTCGGTGCTCAGCCTTCTTCACAGTCCAACTCTCACATCCATACATGACCACAGGAAAAACCATAGCCTTGACTAGACGGACCTTAGTCGGCAAAGTAACGTCTCTGCTTTTGAATATACTGTCTAGGTTGGTCATAACTTTTCTTCCAAGGAGTAAGCGTCTTTTAATTTCATGGCTGCAGTCACCATCTGCAGTGATTTGGGAGCCCCCAAAATAAAGTCTGACACTGTTTCCACTGTTTCCCCATCTATTTTCCATGAAGTGATGGGACCAAATGCCATGATCTTCGTTTTCTGAATGTTGAGCTTTAAGCCAACTTTTTCGCTTTCCTCTTTCACTTTCATCAAGAGGCCTGGGTTTAAAACAAACTGTTTAAAATGATGTAGTTGGGGAAATTTAAATTGCATTTCAGATTTATTATTTGATAAAGTGTCAATATTAAATTTTCTGATCATTGTATTTCGGTTACAAAGGAGAATGCTCTTATTTTCAGAGATACATGATATTTATGGATAAAGTGCCATGATATCTGCAACTGATTAGTTCAGGGGAAAACAGATAAAGCAAATGAGTCAGAATGCTGACAACTGGTGATTCTAGATGAAGAGTATTGGTACTGAAGGTTCATTGTACTATTTTTGCAACTATTCTGTAAGTTTGAAATTGTTTTCAAAATAAAAGTTGGGATAAAACACCTTCAGTTTATCTTTTTATACTGGATATAGAAATCTATGATTTTTTTCTTATTATTTATCTTCTACCTTGTGTTATTTTCTAATGATATTGACATGGTCATTCTTATTATTGTTCACCAATATATAATGGGTCTTTTCCCCTCTGGCTCTTTAAAGAGTTTCTCCTTTGTTTTGGTTGATAGCATTTTGATGTGGCTAGATATGGTTTTCTTTATATTTAGATAGACATGGTTTTCTTTTAGATAGGGTTTTCTTTGTATTTACCCTTTGTATTGTGTTGAGCTTCTTGGAAGTCTGAGTGAATATTTTTCATGAAATTTGAGAATTTTCATTATTACTTATTCAAATATGTTTTCCATTCTCATCTCTCTCCTTTCCTTCTTGGACCTCAGTTGCTTGTATATTAGACATTTTGGCATTGTCTCACATTTCTCTGAAGCTGTTTATTTGTTCTGGTCTTCCTTCTCTCTGAGCTTTATAGTTCAGTTTCTATTGCTCTGTCTTCAAGTTCACTTTTTCCTCCCTGTTGCCATCATCTCTAATCTTCTGTTAAATTCATTCAATGAATTTTCAAAATTCTAGTGTTGCATTTTTAGTCCTAGAATTTACATTTGTTTCTTTTTTATAGTTTTCATTTCTCTTCTGAAATTCCTTTTGTGCTTTCTCATTATGTTCATCTTTTCTTTTAAATACTTTTAAGGTCTTTGTCTACAAACTCCAATATTGGTGTTATTTAAGGGTCTATATCTATTGATTCTTTTCTTCTGCTTATGAGTCAAATTTTCCCGTTTCTATACACATCTAGTATTTTCTGTTCTTTATTAAAGTAAGCAGGTCATTACTAAACATTACCTTTTTATTCAAATGTTGTTGAATTAAACAACAAAATTGTTGAAGGTCTGGATTTTGTCTTTGAGTTGCTCTATCAGCTAGGTAATTTACAGTTTTATTCTTTTAAGGCTTGCTTTCAGGCTTGACATTTTGGATTGGGAAATTACTTGTTTTGTATAGTATAACATTCCTGTGCATTGTAACATCCCTTTCTCTACCCACTGGCTTCCAGTCATTCTCCTCTACCAAACATAACAAAATACTGAGGTCTCAAACACTGCCAAAGATTCCCTGGTAAAGGGTCAGAAATTATGCTAGCTAAGAACCACTGATCTAGAGTAACCATTTATATGGGATCAGGATAGTCTTCTATGTGAGCATTCGAAAGAATGCTCAGGATATTTAGTGAGGTATCTATACTCTGGTTAGTCAGAACTCTTAAGACTCTAGCACTGTGTGGTCTCAGTTCAGTTCATATCCCCCAGTAGCCATATTTTGTCAGCCTCATGGAATCTTGCCTAGTGCATTTTCTGTTTGGTATTCAGGAGGATTTCTTTGCAGATTTGTGGAGCTCCATCTCAGTGCAGCTCCCTCATCTATGTTACTCTGTCTTGCAGATTCCACTCACCAAGACATCAGATCTCTGGGTTCTACTGCCCAGTGCAGTGATTTGCATAACAGTTCCGGACAGAAAACTGACATTATTGTGGAGATTGTCTTATGTGGCTCCATGTCTCAATGATTATATCCCTGAGTTATCTTCTCTCCTATGCTTGAAAACAGTTGCTATGTATATTTGTCCAGTTTTATTATTGTTTACAGTGAGAACTTAGCACAGGATGACTATAAATCTTTCATAATTTATTCTCATAGCTGTCACTCTCTTTGGAACCTGAATATTTCTAGTTTGCTAACATGGTCTCAAGGGCTTTTCTATTTATTTGTTGGTTGTCAGGTTGACAAAGCATCATACCATGTCACTGACAGGGTTTCTTTGCCAGCCTTATTATATTAATAGCTATATCCCTTGATATACTCAGGGAATCACGGACCCTGGATTATATGATTTCTGTGTTTTGAACACATGAACATTTTCTAGGTAATGAACTGTATCACTTTACCTTAATCTAACTCACTACTTCCTTTACATTTTTACACATTTATTTATTTTTTATTACCAACATCACTCATCTTTTTTGCCTTTGGGAATTAACTTTACACTAAAAAGCTACTTTATTGACTACAGTTATTGTATTAATTAACATTTGTAGGTAGCACTCAATTAAAAAAATACAACAACAGCAATCTTTGAAATAATTAATTTCTGAATGAGTATTGTTTTCCTACATTACTTTTACTTATGATTTTTTAAATCTATCTTTTGTGATTGTTAATTTCATCATAAGCCTAATACTCAGCCTCTTTCATGACTAGGGTAATATAAGTGAACTAAGCTATTTCATCATAAAGCAAATTCTCAGCCACTTTTTATGACTACTGTAATAGTGAGTGAAGTAATAAAAGGCTCAGGAACCAGGGTTCCAGCTACAGTCCAACTCCTGACTAGTTATATTACATTTAGCAATTTACTTAATACATTTGGTCTCAGCCTCCAAATCCTTAATGGGCCAGATGCTCTCAAATGTCCCTTTGAACTTTAATTTCTATCTTGGATCTTAAAGGCACCTCGAATATTTCTCTTTTCCCAAGCTAGCTAATTCAGGCTCCAAAAGAAATTATAGTTATTGAAAATGCCGTTTTACTACAGTCCACAAAGGACAAAATGTGATAAGAATGAAAGCAATTAGAAAAAGTTTAAAGTGCTTTCATTTCAGTTCAGTTCAGTTTAGTCACTCAGTTGTGTCCAACTCTTTGTGACCCCATGGACTGCAGCACACCATTCTTCCATGTCCATCACCAACTCCTGGAGCCTGCTTAAACTCATGTCCATTGAGTCAGTGATGCCATCCAACCATCTCATCCGCTGTCATCTCCTTTTCCTCCTGCCTTCAATCTTGCCCAGCATCAGGGTATTTTCCAAGGAGTCAGTTATTTGCATCAGGTGGCCAAATTATTGGAGTTTCAGCTTCAGTATCAGTCCTTCCAATGAATATTCAGGACTGTTTTCCTTTAGAACTGACTGGTTTGATCTTGTAGTCCAAGTGTCTCTCAAGAGTCTTCTCCAACACCACAGTTCAAAAGCGTCAATTCTTCAGCACTCAGCTTTCTTTATGGTCCAACTCTCACATCTATACATGACCACTGGAAAAACCATAGCTTTGACTAAATTGACCTTTGTTGGCAAAGTAATGTCTCTGCTTTGTAATATGCTGTCTAGGGTTAGCATAGCTTTAGTAATATAATTTTGTATTATAATTCAGGGGGCAGAATATGGTCTTATTTGTTTTTTATGTTTCTGTGTATCTTATACATGATAGATCTTGACTCTTTCACATTTCTATATGTCTGGAAAAGGAAAATAAAGGCTGAATCACTTCACATTACAAAAGAAATATCAAAATGTGACCTTTTCTGTGACTCTCGTGGCAACTTCTGTCTGTTTCATTTGGATTGTGAGTTGATCCCACTTTGGACCTACACTGAGTCTTCATGCGTAAAAGCTGGCCTTTGTTAATGTGTGGATCTGTACTATGAATAAGAGCTCTGTACTATGAATAAGAAACTGCCAAGATGCAGATGTCTACACCAAAAGAGCTGACATTTCAGTGGAGAGGACTGACAGGGTAGCCAATAATACCATATCCTGGTGATCAGCACACAAGGTGCTAGGGAATCAAGGCCAGAAGTCAAATTTAAGAAATTTGAAAGGACTTTTCATTTCAAGATTAGAGCTAAGAATGCTTTAGGCACTGGCTTCTTTCTGGACTCAAATAGGCCAAGCTCTTTCCTGTCTCAGAGTTATACCTGTGACTGGAGTACTCTTTCTCTATATCTTCACTTGGTTGGCGTCTTCCAATATCCAAGTTTCAGGTCAAATATCACCTTCTTTAAGGCCTTCCCTGTTTGCCTTATCCACAGGAGCCTCATCTCTGTAATGTATGTACATGCTCAGCCATGTTTGATTCTTTGAGACCTATGGACTGTAACCTGCCAGGCTCCTCTTCCATGAAATTTTCCAGACAAGAATACTGGAGTAGATCGCCATTTCCTACTTCAGGGGATCTTCCTGACCCAGTGATCGAACCCATCTCTTGGGTTTCCTGAATTGGCAGGCAGATTCTTTACCATTGTGCCACCTGGAAAGCCCATAATGTAATTAACCTAAAACTACTTTTTGACTATTTACAATTATCTACAATTAACTTAGAAAGATAACTGAGAGACATATTCACTTAGCTCTCTTTTTGCACCAGAAAAAGTTATGTATTTCTGTCTCTTGACTTGGAGGTCAGCCATATTATTTGCCTAGGCCAATGAAACTTTAGCAAAGTAACACCAGTAGAGATCTGAAGCTCCTTGCACTGTGGGGCTTGTTCTCTTGTGCTTCTGCCATCACCACAAGGGAGAGCTTTGACAAACAGCACAACTGCCTTACCCCCAGACCATGTCCATGATGAATACATAAGGAGCAGACCTGAGCAACAGGCCAGCTTGAAGCAGAGCATCCCAGCAGAGTTGGGCCTAAATCAGTGAAATACATCCCACCTGCAGACATATGAATGAGAGAAAAAGACTGCAGTTTTAAGCCACTGATTTTTGGGGTGGTTCATTTTAATTTATGATTTACACCTAGCAGAATGTAAAATTCAGCCAGGTACAAGTCGCAAAGTACTTTTGAACTCTTGAGTTGAAAAATTTAAACATACAAGTGATTCTTGGTTTCATGCCGCTGGGTAGATAGAAGTTATTTAGGAAAACATCACACTTGATCTTTAGCCAAAAGGCCAAGAAGCAATGAGGAAAACATCAAGTGGACCTTAAGCTAAAAAGGCACAAGAAGGTGGAATTTACAACATTTTTATGCAAGAAAAAGAGCAAGTTCTGCTCTCAGTTGTCATATTTGCCTTGTAATTTAAAGTTAGTTTAGCATGTTATTGAAGAGCTTTGAGTTGGCCTGTGGTTTTCATCTCCTGTATTAAATCATGCATCCTTAGAAAAAGACTGAGATAAAATTATAATAATGCATATTTATTGGACACAAGTGATGACAGGCAGAGTTCCAAAAGTTCATCATTCATTTAAGACACTGTAAAGATATGAGATAGAGATATCAATCAGATTTAATAGATAAGAAAATTGAGATTCCAATCCCTTAAGTAATCTGTCCAAGGTTACAAAGATTTGAACCCAGGTCTCCTGAATTGCAGGCAGAGTCTTTACCATCTGAGCCACAGGGAAGGTCTTATAAAGCTAGATAGGGACATAGATGAAATTCCACTCAAGCAATATGGTTCCAGGATAGACACGCTTAACACAATGCAACTTTGGAGTATTTCTGGCCCATGACTCATATATTACTCACATATGATACAGACACATCTGGCTTCTCAGTACCATTTCCTTCAAAAATTCCAAATAGCTCAAAATTGATTTTAAGTACTGCAGTTTTGGCAATTTAAGGTTTGCTAAGTGCAGGTGTTCTGAGTGGGTCTGCTCACACTGAGTCTCCATGTTCTGTTTGTTTGAGCTTCTGTCCATGAGGATAGGGAAGGCAGCAGATCAATGATCAGCACGTTGAAGATGGGGATTTGGGGGCTCAGAGCCTCAAAGTGAGGTGAGTGGGGATGGCTTGAGAAATCTAATCGTCATATATGTAACCTCCTCTTCGTACTTGATCAGAAAATGTTGATTTAAAAATAATAGAATTATTATGGTAATAATGTGAACATAAAATTTTAGTAATAAAGGTGGCAATGACATATTTTTATTTTTAAAAGGGAAAAAATGGCTTCTCCAAAGCCATTACTCTCTTTAATGGATACACACAAACATGCTAAGTTGCTTCAGCTGTGTCTGATTCTTTGTGACCCTGTTGCCTGTAGCTCACCAGACTCCTCTGGTCAAGGATTCTCCAGGCAAGAGTACTGGAGCGGGTTGCAGATGTAGATTGAAAATGTATGCAGATACTGGAAATTTTAGCTTCAGCTCATCTGCTTTTTGGGTCTTCACAGGTGGCTCAGTGGCAAAGAATCCACCTCGCAATACAAGAGATTCAGGAGACACAGGTTGATTCCTGGGTTGGAAAGATCCCCTGGGGGTGGAAATGGCAACCCACCCCAGTATTCTTGCCTGGAGAATCCCGTGGACAGAGGAGCCTGTAGGGCTACAGTCAACAGGGTCGTGAAGAATCAGACATGACTGAGCACGTATGCATGCACACACAACCTGCTTTTTCCTTAGTGATGGATCAGTTTGTGGGGACACATAAGATATAAAAGTCATGGTCCTGAGCACCTCACCTAATGAAAGAAAATTTAACAGTTCACAATGCTTCTTTCAAATCATTTTCTTTTCCACTTTCCATATAAAATTTTATACAGGAGATTTTCAAGTCATCTAGACAAATGTCTATTCAATTCTTGAATTTTATCTGATGGAAGATTTTTGTATTTCTGGGAAATAATCCATGCATCATGCATTTGCTTCACTATCTCAAATCTAACACATAAACCAAACTCTTAACTTCTTTTTTCTTGACTTTCCCCATCACTGTTGATATCACTGCCATCTACCTGTTGCTCAAGTCAGAGAGTCATTCTTGTCCCGCCCGTTTATCCTTCGCATTTAGTTCATCACCCAGTATTTTTGACTCTGTTTCCAAATATCTCATGGATTTCTTTCTTAACAAGCCTGTGTGTCTGCTTCCTGATCACAAATTGAGTCCCAGGCGCCATAATGTGTCATCCATACTGATCCAATAGCCTCTCACTAATTTCTCTGATCCACAGCTTTTTAATCTGTATCCCTGCAAGACAGAGTGTTTTTTCTCCCCTTCAGTGTAAATCAGATCCTTTACTCTCTTATGTAAAACCCTCTGTCCTTCAGTAGCTTCATGCTGTATTTAGAAATAGCTATAAACTTGAGCCCTGCATCCTCTGCTAGTCTCATCTCTTTGTACAGTGCTTACCTATGATGACCTTTGATTGCATTCTATATTATTCCCATTACCACGATAAGTTGTTCAAGAATTAGTTGATATAATGCTGTGTATTTATTTTATGCTTGATCCTTTGTTAGAATTTGGGAGAAGGCAATGGCACCCCACTCCAGTACTCTTGCCTAGAAAATCCCATGGATGGAGGAGCCTGGTAGGCTGCAGTCCATGGGGTCGCTAAGGGTCGGACAGGACTGAGTGACTTTCACTTCACTTTGTTAGAATTTGAGAGCGGGGCTCATATTATTTTATTCAATGGCTCATAGCACAATAACATAATACCTGGAAAATATGCTATGTGTATTTAATATTTTAAATGTATGCTGAACAAAATCTATATTTAGAGAATTCTAACCCATACAAAGTTATCCTTTTATAACTCTAGGATGTATAAACTAAGTTATATTCTTTCATATAGTTATAGATTGTTGTATCCATTTTAATGTGTCTCTGCTCTCACAACCAAATCAACATTGCATTGATCAATGTCTCTTGTGAAAATATTGAGTTTAAGTTGTTTTAGATGTTAAAAATTCTGTACATTCTAATTATTTTAAAAGTCATTGTCATCTAAATTTCCAAATTTCCAAAAGTTGCCTAGTCTGAGAAAAATCAATATATACAAAAGTACAAAATGAAAAAGAGCTTAATGAATATGCCTTTTAAAAAAATTTACCAGTTGACACTTTGCTTTAAAAGAGCTTTACATTTAAATATCATGCTACTTTAAGATAGCATCTCTATTTGCTTATGTTTTAGAAACTTAATTTAAGGATAACTTTTTAGAATTTTATATATAAAATAAATCAAAGTACTCCAGTTTTATTACTACAATAAATTTAAGTTCTTAAGTGAATCATTGAAATATTTGTAAGAATGAATACTTTGATTGTGCCAATGTGTCAGCTTGCAGTTAAGTTTTCAATGAGGTGACTGAAGGGACTTCCTGTTTAGATATAAAGAAGGAACAGAAAGATTAGAAAGTTCAGTTGTTAACAAGTCTTTGCTGGAAGGGATTTAAAAATTGGATTTTAACAACCAAACTCAACTGACATTGATGGCCTCTGCTAGTTACAAAAACATAATGAAAAAATATCCTGGCAGAATGTGCTGTTCCTGGAAAAAAAGCCCCAAATTGACAGCCTCTTGTATAGATTTATGAAAAATAGTAGAGAACCTCAAATGAAAATAATGTTAAATGGCAAGCATATTATCTCTCTAGGGGAAAATGTAATGAAAATCAAATGTTTCAGTGTTGTATTAACATTAAGTGAAATGGTGAAGTGAATGATTTTTCTTTATATTTGACTAACATGGACAGGCAGTCCAATAATTTAACCCAGAAGAAAAAGAATACAGCATCAGAAACTTTTAAGAAAAATTTTGCTGAAATAATCTAGATTATCATTTTAATTTGGTATAAAGCCACTGGCTGTTGGCCAAGAGAAGAGTTTCTTTTTAATGAAAAGAGCAGTTTTCTGCAATAATAAAGTTTTAAAGTTTCATCCCAGAATTTTGGCTGGAGCTCTATGTAACCAGTCCAGTACAATCTCCCTTGGCTTATTCTACTTTTATTACTTCATTTAACCATTTTGGCATTAAATTATTTTATCACATTTTAAGAGGATCTTAAAGTATACATACAAAATCACACACTTCAATTAGCTTGACTTGTGATGTAGAAGTGTAATCTTAAGGTACACATACAAAATCATTGCTTCAATTAGCTCAGCTTATACATCAAACTGTTTACAACTATTTATTTAAGCTTTGATATTCTGACTTCTCTATTTTCTGTACTACCAGCTAAAATAGATTTTATTGTACACTATCTCTAAAATACATTTTATTACGTTGCTCTTATTCTTCAAAATTTATTCAGTCTCCCACTGCACCTGGCATGAAATGTGAGTATCCTAGCCTAGTGTGCAACTCTTCTGATTATGTTATCCCAGCCCATGTTTACAGTTGTCCTCTCAGCTTTATAACCTTTCTTAGAACTTTACCAAGCCATGTTTTTCCTTTACATAGCTTATCTATACTATCCATTCCTTCTGACTTGTATGTCCCCCCAAGTTGTCTGACTAGATGATTCATACTCTCGCTCCAAAACCCACCTTGATAGTAACCTCCTCTCACTTGCTTTCTGTGATAGGCAGAATAAACATTAATAAAATAAATAAAGTCCCTGTCCTGTCCTTGGAATCTATGAGTACATGACTTAACATGTCAAAAGGAATTTTGCAGATGTTGTTGAGGATCTTGAGATAGATTATTCTGGTTTGTCTGAGTGATTTAACTGGGTTTCTAGAAGTGGTCTGTGAAAGAACTTCATGTCTAATGGTACAAATGTCCTTGACATACACAAGAAATCCACAAGATTTTTGAATTTGTCCTAATAGCTCAGACGGTAAAGCATCTGATGCAGGTGCAGGAGACCCGGGTTTAGTCCCTGGGTCAAGAAGATCCCTTGGAGAAGGGAATGGCAACACACTCCAGTATTCTTGCCTGGAGAATACCATGGAGTTGCAAAAAGTCGTACAGGACTGAGTGATTAATAATTTCACTTTCAACCGACATAAAATACTGATATCTTTGACTAAAAGAGACAAAGAGAGTAAAAGTGAAAGAAAACTGTCAAGGTGACAAAATTTAACAGGTGGGAAATAGGCAGATCAATTTTTCCAGCTGCAAACAAGTGCTGTCCTTCATACAAAAGGAAAGATATCTCTGAGGGCAAAGAACTGCAAGACAAGAAGACAGAACCTTGAACCACCGAGGATTACCCTCAGGCTTTGAGACCTGTGTGGTTTACCAGCTAGATTTTGAATTTGCTTTACCTTCCATTTTCTTTCTCTCTCTACTTTTTTTTAAAAATGGGAATGGCTATGACTTGTACTCCATGTGTGTCCCACTATTGTATTTTGGGAGCAGACAACTTGTTTTCTAATTTCACGGGTTTACAGATGCAGAGGAATTTTGCTCCAGAATGGATCCGTTCCTATTCATGCCTGATTTAGATGACTCAAATGACCAGAACTGGGAATTTTGAGCTGATGAGATTTATATGAGATTTTAAACTGAAGTTGATGCTGTTAATGGGCTGAAACTTTTAGAGATGCTAGAATGGAGTGGATAATTTTACATGTGGGTTGATGTGAAGTTTCATTAATATGTACCAGAAGGCAGGTTGTGTTAGAATAATGGACCCCTAATAACACCTACATCTAAATCTCCTGAACCTGTGAATACATTATGTCACATGGCAAAGGGTAATTAATATTTCACATGGAATTAAAGTTGCTAATCAGATGAATTTAAGATCAGATTTTTGCCTTAAATCACTCTTTCTCTAATAGTAAAATTATATTATATCATTTCTTTGTTTATGTTTATTTGGTGTGCTGTTGCACATCTTTTTATTTTCAATTGTTTTAAAAAATTTATTTTAAGTGAATCTGTGTGATTTAGCATAATTTTAATTCTTTCTTTGGAATTCAGTTTAATATATTATTTTTATTATAATCAGTAGGTTAAGTCAATATTCCTTTAATTGAAATGACAAATATATTTAGTCCAATTTATGCCATGTTATCATGTTGTCATTTTATACTTCTTAAATCCTCTCACTGGGTGTTTTCTTTGCTTTGATTTTTTTAGTGTGGGTGTGTATATGTGGGTGTGCCTGTGCAGTTCTTCTGATATTTAGGAAAGTTTCCATCATTATTTTAAGAGTTGATTTTGTTTTATTTCTAAAGTTTAATTACTTTTCAAGTGTGACCTATATATAAAAGAACATATGAGATGTGCACAGCTCAGTAAATTTTTACAAAGTGGAAACACTCATTTAATTATTGCCAGGTTGAGGAAATTGAATGTCCCTAGCAACCACAAAGTCCCCTTATACCCTCTCCAATTTGCTACCACACTTCTAAATATAACTATGATTCTGACTTTTAGGGCCATAGATCATTTTTTATTATTTGGAACTGTATATAATCTGAATTATATAGAAGTTACTCTTCTTTTATGTTCTTTTGTTCACTGTTATGTTTATGAGATTCATCTGTGTTATTGCACGTAGAATAGTTGGCTTATTCCCATTGCTCTGTGGGATTCACTTGTACAACTATAATAGCATTTATCTCCTTTACTTTTGTTGGACATTTAGGATGATTATAGTTCTTGACTCTTAGAGACACTTTGTTGAGAACATTCTTGTTCCCTTTTTATGATGCACATATGTATACACTTCAGTTGGGTGTGTAACTGTGAGTAAATTCTTTTGCATAGTTTACAAATATATTCAAGTATAAGATTTTATGTGTAATTTCCTGATAGCTGTTATCAATAAAAGTAATTTTCTCGATTCCATTTTCTGTTTATGTGTACATTTTAAATCTTGAACAAATATTAAGCTTTATGTAATAAATGTTTCAACATCTATTTAGATAATACTATGAATTTTCTCCCTATATCTGTTATTATGGTGTATTACACTGATTGCTTTTCAAAACTTAGTGAAGTGAAGTGAAGTTGCTCAGTCGTGTCCGACCCTCAGCGACCCCATGGACTGTAGCCTACCAGGATCCCCTGTTCATGGGATTTTCCAGGCAATAGTACTGGAGTGGATTGCCATTTCCTTCTCCAGCGGATCTTCCCGACCCCGGGATTAACCCGGGTCTCCGCATTGTAGACAGACACTTTACCATCTGAGCCACCAGGGAAGTCCAAGCCATCGCTAATAAATCAGATAACCAAGATGCAATGAAAAAAATTCTTAGAAACACAATGCTAAGTCACTTCAGTCGTGTCCGACTCTGTGTGACCTCATAGACGGCAGCCCATCAGGCTCCCCCATCCCTGAGATTCTCCAGGCAAGAACGCTGGAGTGGGTTGCATTTCCTTCTCCAATGCATGAAAGTGAAAAGTGAAAGTGAAGTCGCTCGGTCGTGTCCGACCCTCAGCGACCCCATGGACTGCAGCCCTCCAGGCTCCTCCGTCCATGGGATTTTCCAGGCAAGAGGGCTGGAGTGGGTGCCATTGCCTTCTCTGTAGAAACACACCAGCTACTGGAATTGACTCAAAAAGAAATATAAAATCTGAACAAACCTATAGTAAGTAAAGAAATTAAATCAATAGTTAAAACTACCCAACAAAGAAAAGTCTGGGACAGCATGGCTTAACTTATGAATTCTACCAATCCTTTAAAAAGAATGAACACCAAATCCTTCTCAAAATTCTTCTGAAATTGAGTGAATTTCTAACATTCTGTGAGATCAGAATTAACATGATGTGAATTTAGTTGTAGTTACTGATATGCTTTCCCATCATGAATCACAGCCTTGTTATGACGAAGGGGCTTGTGTAACTCAACGGAGCTATGAGCCATGCCATGCAGGGCCAGTCAGCATGGGTAGGTCATTGTTTGTAGTTCTGACAAAATGTGCTCCACTGGAGGAGGAAATGACAACCCACTCCAGTATTCTCACCTGGAGAACTCCAGGGAAAGTACGAAAAGACAAAAAGATATGATGCTGGAAGAGAGCCCCCAGGTCAGAAGTTATCCAATATGTTACTGGGGAAGAAGGGAAGGTAATTACTAATAGCTCCAGTAAGAATGAAGTGGCTGGGCTAAAGCAGAAATGATGCTCAACTGTGGTTGTGTCTAGTGTTAAAAGTAAAGTCTGACACTGTATTCATTGGTAGGACTGTTGCTGAAGTTGAAGCTCCAATACTTTGGCCACCTGATGCCAAGAGCTGACTCAATGGAAAAGACTGATTCTGGGAAAGATTGAAGGCAAAAGGAGAAGGGCATGGTAGAGAATGAGATGGTTACATAGCCTCACCAACTCAATGGACCTGAGTTTGAGCTAACTCCGGGAGATGATTGAGGGCAGAGGAGACTGGCGTGCTCTGCACATGGTGTGCTCTGTACATGGGGCCACGGAGAGTTGGACGCGACTGAACAGCGACAACACTGATGTATTTGGAATTGGTGCCATCGCTTTGTTTTATGCTTGCTATTTGTCCTGCCTTTCCAGTGTTCTCCCTTGATCTCGCTTTTCTGCCTTCTATTAAATTGCTTAGGAGTTGATTTTTTTGAAAGAGTATTGAATCCTGTTTCTAGGCTTCCCAGGTGGCACTAGTGGTAAAGAATCTGCCTGCCAATGCAAGAGATGTAAGAGACACACTTTCCATCCCTGGGTCAGAAAGGCCCCATGGAGGAGGGCGTGGCAACCCACTCCAGTATTCTTGCCTGGAGAACCCCATGGACAGAGGAGCCTCGTTGGGCTATGGTACACAGGGCCACAAAGAGTCAGACACAAGTGAAACATTTTAGCATTCATGCAATCTTGTTTCTACCGTTTTCCTCAGAATAGGATCGTTGACTCTTTTTGCTTTCAATCGTTTTATGTCATCATGCTTTTAGAATTTCTAATAGCATAAAGATAGATTTTTAAATGTAGTTTTAGAATAACTGTCTTTTAAAAGGAAAATTTAAAGTGTATTTAATGTAAATTTAGTATTCTTGGAATGTGTGTGTGTGTGTGTGTGTGTTATGAGCTGATCTTGGTAGGTTTATTTCTTTGATGAGGATTCAGAGTTCCCTAGATTTTGAAAGGATCTTTAAATATTGACTTGCCATGGCATTCCATTTGGAGTCTAAGTGTTTTATATAATCTTAGGCAGTTTTTATGATAATTTCTGTGTTTATGGCTCCTGTACCATACAGGCTGTGTAAATTTTGACATCACACATGTGCATTGTGACTTTTCCTTGTGTGGTTTCAATCGTAGGCCCTGGACTGACGCCCTCCTCCATGGGACCTTTCTGACCCAGGGATGGAAAGTGTGTCTCTTACATCTCTTGCATTGGCAGGCAGATTCTTTACCACTAGTGCCACCTGGGAAGCCTAGAAACAGGATTCAATACTCTTTCAAAAAAATCAACTCCTAAGCAATTTAATAGAAGGCAGAAAAGCGAGATCAAGGCAGAACACCTCAGTCTGGTGCGCAAAACTTTCGGTCTCTCTGTGGGATTTTGCAGCCCATCAAAGCTAAGCTTCCAGCTTCATGCTAGGGTGTCAGCTTCAAACTCTGACTTGCATGGTTCAGGAAACAATCATTCACATCACCAAATGGATGTTGGAAGCGACTTTCAATTCCCTCATTTACAGAGGCCAAATCCTTATGGACTGCTCATTACTGCATGTGTATCATTCAGCTTTGATTCTTTTATCATTTCCAGCACCTGAGAATTACTTTTTGCTTTTTGGTTTCATTTTATTGTGTATTTCTAGATAATTGCGGTAAGACGAATATCCATATCAAATTAGTTGACCACACTGTATGGAATTTTAGCAATTAAATTTAACAAATCTACTTTAATGATAAAAAAATGTGTCATAGTTTGAAAAAACTAGGGTGAATTAGTAAGTCATATAGCTATTGATTCAAATTTGGTAAGAACATTCTTTCCTTCACATTGTAGAATCTAGAAACTTTAGATAAGGATAATTTGCACTGGTCTGTTAAAAGAATTCATTACTGAAGTTACTAAACCATTGGACTTGCTTCTGAAAAGCCACAGATTGGTGTGCCTTGACCTTTTGTTCAAGTAAGAAAAATAGATCCTTTTTTAAAAAGACTTGCAAGAGATCCTGACAGCATGGTTTCAGCTCAGACTATATGAAAGCAGTGCTGGAAAACTAGCCCTCTATATGTGTACTGCTCACTTTCCCAACAATGTGGATTTCCTATGTTCATTTCTTAGTCTTTCTTTCTCCCTTCTTCTCTCTCTTCTTTTGTTCTTTCTTTCCTTCCACAAATATTTACTGAGGACACAAAGTTACATCACCTGTAGCACTGAAAATTATTCTTGTTGCCTGAGGTGTCTCATCTGGGAATTCCATTGTAGTAGACCCATGACCCTGCGACTCAAGAAACCGCCATCCAAAAAAATTGCTGAGAGTAACCCAGGATCTTCATAATTCATTCATTCTTTCCTTCCGCTTTATAAACCTCTCACTCATTATTATTTATTACATCTATTTCTCTGCCTCCATGTATACTCATGTGCCCTTTCCCATGTGATATTACATCAAATGTGATTGGAGTATCCATTATCTTCCATCAGGGAATATTTCTTTTCCTTTCCTCCACAGACAATGTGCATAGCTCTTGTTTCAGCCTATAATTTCTAAGCAGACAACAACCCCAGGATGGCTTTAGAAACAGTGAAGTCGCTCAGTCATGTTGGACTCTTTGCGACCCAATGGACTGTAGCCTACCAGGCTCCTCTATCCATGGAATTTTTCAGGCAAGAGTACTGGAGTGGGTTGCCATTTCCTTCTCCAGGGGATCTTCCCCACCCAGGGATCAAACCCAGGTCTCCTGCATTGTAGGCAGACACTTTACCATCTGAGCCACCAGGAAACTTTAGAAACAGAGGCCACTATAAATAAATGGTAATGAAAACTTTAGTGATGTGAGGGAACCTGTTGGATAAGCTGACTTTTAACTCCAGTAAAGTTAGAAACCAATGTTCCAGATTCTGGTCAAACCTTGCAGAATTGAAGTTAAAAATGGCTCTGTTCTGACCTAGTCCCTGGAATCCTATTGCCAATAGCTTGCTGTAACACAAGGCGATATTGGAGCCATATTGAGATTCCACAGAACATGATTCTAAGATTTTTCTGGAGGCACTTGGGATAGCTCTGTGGTATGAACAGTGGTGTATTTTTAGGCTCACAGTTACATAAAAAGACAGTGTTCTAGATGAGGTACAAATAGCAGCTACAACTTGCTCTAAATCTCTGATTTCTCCAGTTTTGCTCTCAGGAGTCACTCGTCAGCCTAGGTAATCAAAATGAGACCACCTTCATATCAACTTTATTTCCTAATAAGGCTTAAGGAAACTGAAAATATGTAAAACTTTATGATATCTTAGACAGCAGCAAATATATGTTGTTGCTGTTCAGTTGCTAAATCATGTCCGACTCTTTGAGACCCCATGGACTGCAGCACACCAGGCTTCCCTGTCTCCACTGTCTTCCAGAGTTTGCTCAGGTTCATGTCCATTGAGTCAACGATGCTATCCAACCATCTCATCCTCTGCTTCCCTCTTCTCCTATATAGTAAGTATATAGTAGACAGCTGAAGAACAAAAATATCTATTCATTTCTCTTCTGATCTGATAAATGGAAAGATTTTGAGCCTACATTTTCTGTGGCAAGTGGGTGGCATTCAGCCACAGCTGCTTGCTCCTACCTCAGGACCTTTGTGCCAACTACCTAAAGCCTCCTTCCCCTCTGATCTTCACACAGCTCAGATCTCAGCATATGGGTTATCTCTTCAGAGATGTTTCTTTGGCCACCCAATGCTTTCTCTGGCTACCCAAAGTAAAATGGTGACCTCTTCATTCATATCATATGATTCTTCAAAAATTCTCTGCCTAAACTGCATCACCACATGATAATTTTTTGTTATTATTTGTTATTTGAGTATCCTTTTTCTCCCTCATTCCGCACATGAATTTATATTCCTAGAAATATTTATTGGATAACAGATATAAATTCTGTCTTGTTGATTACAGGGTATTTCTTATTTCTAGAAATATTCTTGCTGTAGTTCTTGGAGGAGGTAAAGTCATTTAGAAATAGTCTAGATGTTGGGAATGGTTGTGAGGAGCTTTTGGACCTTGCTTCTAAACTTTGATAAATGAGACCAGAATAACATTTAGTCTACAGCAAATTTTCTGTTAACTACTGAGGCAAGAACTTTCTTAGTACTCTACGCGACTCCATGTGAACCATGATGTGTTCCATTCTAGCTACTGAGAATAGTTACTATTCCCAACTCTGTATGACCTCCAGGCACTATTCTCTCCAATCCTTTTGGTTGTTTCTTTGGCCTTAGGTAATTTTATCACCTGCACGAGCTTTCTAATGTCCAACAGAATGCTTTTGGGAAAAGCACTGCAGAGTGTTCTATCCCAACACCTCTCCCTTCTCAGTTCTTTGCTCTGTGAACTCTGGCCACGTTGGTTCCCCTGACTCCCAGGTCTTTCCACTCAACTCAGTGACTCCACTGGATCGTGCATGAGTCCGTTCCTTCCCCCCTCCCCATCTCCCTCTGTGATCTGGACACCTCCAGGCAGTAAGACCAAACAATTGTAGGGCTCATCTCATTTGATGTTCACTTTCCAGAGACCACTGTCCTTCATAATCCAATGCAAAAATGTCTTGAGACCCATTGTTTTATATATTTGGTCCAATGTTTTGGGTTTTTCAGACATAAGAATAGATTTGCTGCTTGTTACTCCAGTGTGGCCAGAAGTAGGAGGCCCACATATGAATTTAAATTTAAATTTAATTTGAAGAATAAGAACATTTCTGGCTTTATTAATTAATGTGCTCTCAGGATCTGATAGTGCTTGACACTAAGTAGGATATCACAAGTATTTATTAAATGAAATAATGCAACTGATTTGAATCAGCTAATATTAAAAGATCTGAATTTATGTTTCAATGAATCCAGATGTACTCTAAATGAACCACTACATAGAATGTAAAATTGAAAGTACTCTGTAAATATATACTATCTTTGTTTTAATTTTCTTGTATTATTAGAATGATTTTCCAAATTATAGACATAACTCAACTTATTACTTTATCATTAAGAACTTGAAGCTGAGGGACCTAAAGCATTCACAGATGCACATCTGATTATAGTGTAAAAGCAGCAAATATAGAGCTCAAATTCAAATAATTGCAAATATAAACTATAAATCTGTTTTAAAATTCATAGTATCTATTAAAATATTTTGGTCTGTCCTGGGGATGTTTTGTACTTTTTGATGCTTCTTAGCATGTGATTATTGATTCTTGAGAAAGGAAAAGTAAAGTGATTCAAATATAGAAACCATGTCACAATAACTTTCATAAAAAATAACTTATTTACAAAATAATAGCATTTAATTTCAATTATGGATATTTTAGAACGAAACAATAATTATTTAAATAACCTTTAGCTCATCTAACAGGTCGGAAATTCAGAACTAATCCTGGATTTCAGAGAAAATGTCACACATATTGTAGTTTAGTGGCTGGTAGATTAACAAATGACTTCCCTGTTGGCTCAGACGGTTAAGAATCTGCCTGCAGTGCAGGGAACGTGTGTTCAGTCCTGGGTTGGGAAGATCCAGGATGACAACCCACACCGGTATTCTTACCTGGAGAATTCCATGAACAGAGGAGCCTGCCAGGCTACAGTGCGTGGGTTCGCGAAGAGTCGGACATGAGTAAGTGACTAACATTTCCACTTTCTTCTCTTAAACAAATGAAACAAAGTAGAACAATAAAGTCTTGATTTGTAGTGGTTGCCCATTGTTAAGGGTTAAACTGTACCTTCTTAAAAGATTCTTTGAATAGGTTGAATACTAACCCCTAATACCTCAGAATGTGTCCTTATTTAGGAATAGAGTTGTTGCAGGTGTGTAGTGATGGTGAATTTGTACTGGAGCAGGAGGAGAAGGGGACGGCAGAGGTGGGATGGCATCACAACTCAAGGGACGTGGGTTTGGGTGGACTCCGGGAGCTGGTGATGGACAGGGATGCCTGGCGTGCTGCAGTTCATGGGGTTGCAAAGAGTCAGACACGACTGAGCGACTGAACTGAACTGAACTGAGAGTAGCCTTTAACAGAATATAACTGATGGCTTTATAAGTGGAGAAGAGACACAGAAGCACAGACCCGCACAGGGGAATAGCAGAGGCAGGGACTGCAATGCCGCAGTTGCAAGCTAAGGCATGCCACGGATTGACGGTGATTGCCAGAAACTCAGAAGAAACAAAAAGGATTCTACCTAGAGTTTCAGAGGAAGCATGACTACAGGGGACCATGGTTTCAGACTTCGAGCTTCCAGAACTCTGAGAGAATATATTTCTGTTGTTTTAAGCCACTTAATTTACGGTACTTTCTTATGGAATCTGATATATACATGAAGTAAGTACTTTCATTATGGCCAATTTCAACCTACTGACATGAAGTCATTTAGTCCAGATCTAGGAAAAGATGTTGACAATGGGTTCCTGCCAGCTGGTATGAGTAACCTCTAGCATACCACTGATCATAGCATTTTCTATGGATTCTTGAATATAAATTAGTTCACGAAGTCTGTTATTCATTAATCCATTTAGCAAATGTATAATGAGCACTACTATGAACCAAGAACTAGATTAAATTCTGGGATTTTATTGATATAAGTGAACAAAAAAGGTAAACAAAATCTCTCTGCCTATGTGGTGCTTCCATTTTACTGGAAGGACACAGAAAATATATTTATATGGTATGTCAGATAGTGATATTTTAAGGAGAAAAGGGAATAGAAAAGAATAAAGAGAACGATCCCAACTTTAAACAGGGGAAGACCTCTATGAGAATGTGGTATATGAGCAGACTTGAAGAAAGTGAAAGAGAAAGCTATGCAGATATTCAAATTATGAGAATTCCAGAATTCCAGACAGAAAAAAAAAAAAAAAAAAACTGGTGCAAAGATCCTAAAGCTAGGCTATATCTCTGGCTCACTGAAGAACAGCAAGGTGGCCAGGGTGGCTAGAATAGAGTGAAAGGTAGACTTGTGGAAATGAGAAAGTTTAACAGGGCTCAGAATAAGCAGGGTTTTTTTTAAGGTACTCTTTAAAAGGTTTAGGGTGAGATAAAAAGACACTGGTTTGCTGTAAGCAGAGGAGTGCCAGGATCTGGTTTATGTTCTAATCAGAATCAGTCTGCCTCCTTATTGCATTCTTTTTCTAAATCTCTTGCCTCTCTTCAGTTGGTTCTTAACAATTATCTAGGAAGCTGAAGCCTCTCACTCAAACAGCACAGGAGCCAAAAAAGAAAGATGCAGCAGCAGTAGCACTGCCAGGGATTTAAAACAGGGAGCAAAGAATTGTTTCATTCTGTAGAATTTTGCAAGCTTCCCAACAAAATGAAAAGACTCTGCTGACAGTCATGACTTCATTTACCATAAGCAATGAGATGGAGTTTCTGAGGTGTCCTTTTCTGGAACTGTTGCAGTAGCAAAGTCTTTATCTTAACATTTTCCTAAGCATAAAGGATAGAGAGATCTCCTAGAACAGTTCTTCTCAAACTTTCTTCCCTTTTTTAAGCCCCGATCTAGTATGGATTGTACTTTGATAAAATACAAAAACGATAAATTGCTAAGAAATTAAATACAGTATCAGTTCAGTTCAGTTCATTCGCTCAGTCGTGTCCGACTCTTTGCGACCCCATGAATTGCAGCACTCCAGGCCTCCCTGTCCATCACCAACTCCCGGAGTTCACTCAGACTCATGTCCATCGAGTGAGTGATGCCATCCAGCCATCTCATCCTCTGTCATCCCCTTCTCCTCCTGCCCCCAATCCCTCCCAGCATCAGAGTCTTTTCCAATGGGTCAACTCTTCACATGAAGTGGCCAAAATACTGGAGTTTCAGCTTTAGCATCAGTCCTTCCAAAGAACACCCAGGACTGATCTCCAATACAGCATAAAGACATGCAAATACAAGCCCAAAGTTATATTATTAGATTCAACAGGCATAAAATATCATGTCAGTAAATATAATAAAATAAATTAGAAAAGAAAGAATTACAAAAAATTGTTATTCATTTAAAGTGTGTGCCTAGATGACTAGTAGAGAAAATTACTATTATACTTGTAACTTTTAATATTCTATAATTATAAATAAATAAGAAGTTGTAAGCAAAGTAGAGACTCCATATGTTAAATTCTTATGTGCACACTTTGAACAAAACCCATGCATATCAATATTTAAAAAATTTTAATGGCAAATGAGTTTATTAAATTATCTAATCTCAGTTGGATAAACAAAGATGCTTTCATATGATTATGCATGTATAAACTGCTTCTTTATTTTGTTTTAATAAAATTCCTTGTAGAATAACCAGCCTCACAAAAGTCTATTGATTAAAATAGAATAAGAAATTTTATAGCAATTTCAGCAAGTTTTGAATATTTATTTTAAATTTTGGAATAATCGAGTAAAGTGAGTAAAGATGTATTTTCTAAGGTCATTCTTAATCGTTTATCAGTAACCAGTTCCAATAAGTTACTCCATAATTTTTGGTTCAGTTTAAATTATCTTTTGTTGAACTATGTAAATTCTGGATACATTAATTTCTTACATGAAGATTTTTAAATGAATGATAACTTTAGTATTATTCCATCTGCTATGGACTGAATTGAATATCTGCAAATTCATCTCTTGGAGCCCTAACCTCTTATGTGACTGTATTTGGAAATAGGGCTTTAGGGATTTAAGTAAGGTTAAATAAAGTCATAAGAGTGAAGCCTTGGTCCAACAGGATTAGTGTCCTTGTTAGAAAAACTTGTTCTTGCTCACTGTGTCTCTGTTTATGCCAAGGAAAGTCCATGTGATTACATAGTCAGCAAGCAAGAAAGAGGGCTCTCAGCAAAACTGAATCCACTGGAACCTTGATCTTGGACTTCTATTCTCCAGAATTGTGAGAAAATTAATTTCTGTTGTTTAAGCCACCAGTCTCCAGCTATGGTATTTTGTTAGGTAGTCCAAGGAAAATAAAGCAATCAAATTCATAGTGTTCGCTGACAACACTTTGCAGATGATAATATCAAGATCATTTTTACTCACTGATCATTATTTTAAAGTTAAAACTGTGATACAATGCAAGAGACCGAAGTTCGATTCCCGGTATCAGAAAAATCAGAAAAATATATCAGAAAAATCCCCTGGAGAAGGAAATGGAAACCCACTCCAGTATTCTTGGCTGGAGAATTCCATGGACAGAGGAGCCTGGTGGGCTGCAGTCTATGGGGTTGCAAAGAGTCAGACACGGCTGAGTGGCTAACATAGCAATCTACAAAAACACCTGTTCTTTACAGTTTCTAACTTTTAATTTTGCTCTTTAATCTTAGCTTTCCTTTGGAAAAATAATTGAATCATTACTTTTCATAGAAATATAAAGGTTATTAAGTATATCCAAAGTATCAGTCAATACAGCAAATCAGACTTTCCTATCAATATGTTTAAATGTCAGAACAAACCTTATTTTTTATCCTGAAGAAACAAAGTGCTTATTTTGCAGTTTAGACACTCCTGACACAATTTTTTTCTTCAGTACCAAAAATGGCTGTTTATGGTCACATTCCACATTATCATAACTAGCTGTGTGGGGAAAAAATAAAAAGTCTCCAGTTTGTAGTATTTACTGGTTTACTTGAAGTATGTATCACCACTGTTGATGATTTTAGTCTATGAAGACAGTTTTCAGAAGAGAAATGCTAACAGTCAGTTCTGAGAAGCCAATACAGGTTCTTATATAACTCAAAATTTATGCTATGTCACAAGCGTTGTTTACTTCAGCTGACTTTTTTTAAAATCAAGACTTTCTCAATGAGGGAAGCATTGCACTGATTTGCATTCTCTCACAAGGGACATAACTTAAGTAAGTACTTCCAAATGTTTTCCTGATGCTGACAGTTGCAGCATCAGAACATAACTCTTTATATAAAGCATAAGCTGTCAACCACATTTGTGGATAAAACAATTCTTCATTTTTATAAAATTTAGAGTTACTTGAACTTCTCAGCCATAAAGCTGAAAGAGAATTTAAATCAGAGCAGAGATTTCTTTTTTCTAATTTTTATCATTTTCAAACCACACATATACTAAAAGAACTGCCACAGAAAACAATATTTGCACGTTCATCAACTTACAGTGAAAGAATGCTTTGCCAGTTTTAATTATTCAGGGAGTTAGTCTTCCACATCATTAGGCAGTTTGGGAAATCATCAAGCTATGATGGTATCAGAAAGTAGACCCTGAATTACCTTCTTTACCAGAGTCATTGAACATTTCTAAGCAAATGCAGTCATTCACTGATGTCTTATCAACTATATACATATTTAATTTTTGGCAATTGCAAATGCCATTTCATATAAAACCCATGAAACACTAATATTTATACATGGAATATTGAACATATGCTTTTATCAGATTTTGAATTTGAGGTCCACTAACTAAACTAGCACAAGTTTCTTTTCCTTCTTCACAATTTCATGGAAAGAAGATATGTTCTTACTTTAGATCTTAGCAACTTCACCATACAATTTTTAATTTCTTTAAGTTGAAAACTTTCACCTTTTAACTTAAAGGAAGCATTTTATGCCTTCTCTTTGCCAATATATCTCAATTGCCAATATCACCACTCTTGGACTTTGAGGCCATTATTATTAATAAGTGAAATAAAGGTCACTTGAACACAAGTAATATCTCAGTAGTCAATCTGATAACTGAGACAAGATGGCTGCTAAGTGACTAACAGGTAGGACATCTTGGAAAAAGGGTAATTCACACCTTGGGCTCAACGGAGCAGGACCTCCAGAGAGTTCATCATTCTACTCAGGTGTTCAGCCATGTCTGTTTGCGACCTCATGGACTGTAGCCCACCAGGCTCCTCTGTCCATGGGATTTCCCAGGCAAGAATACTGGAGTAGGCTGCCATTTCCTCCTCCAGAGGATCGTCTGGACCCAGGGATCAAAACTGCATTTCTTTCATCTCCTACACTTGGCAGGAGGATTCTTTAGCACTAGCCTGAGGAGCCATGATACTCAGAACAGCATGCAATTTAAAACCTATAAATTGTTTATTTTTTGAATTTTTCATTTAATATTTTCAGACCATGTTTGACTGTGGAAAACTGAAACAAAGGAAAGCAAAACTGTAGAAAAGGGTGTCGGGGGGTGGGTGGCGTGGGAGAGTGGGTACTGCAAACAACTATTTTGATGATTTCACAAATTCGTTAGCTAAAATAGCCTCCCAAATAATACATTATGGTTTCAGCACTTCATCATCAATGAGGGATGAATTCAACATATAAGCAAACATATTTTCAGGTAAATTTCATTGGAACTCTTTTTGCCCTGTTTCTATGAAATAGAAATTGTCCACATTGTCTGCATTCAAAGACCATTGCCACACTCAGCAAATTGTGTCTTTTCATGTAAGAAAAAATTCTGGTGAAGCTTGTGAGACCACATACAACTGGAATTATAGTAAATAATGAAAATTTTATTTATTTGAAATAGAAAGTAATCTTATATGATAAGTCATAAAACAGTCAATTAAAATTTAATGTGATTGTAAAAAAACAAACTGATAAAAATAAGTGTTCATTTATTCTCAGATTTTATATAATTTAGGGTTACATTTGGCAAAGTAACTTCAAAAGGTCACACATTGTAACTGAGTTCTACTGCATATGGCTGTGCATAGGCTTGAGTCACAGGCAACTCACCATATGAACTGGAAAATGAAGTGGTTAAACCTTATTCAAAGACATGAGTCTACCCATCAGGTTCTTAATCTTGCAACAGTGTCTAACTGCTACAGTGCATTGGTTCAGTACATTGGTTAGACGGACATCATGAGACTGATGATAAAGAACTGCTATATCTAGTAAGACTTCATCATGACCTCTATATTATGATAAGCATTTTATATGGATTATCTAGTTTAATTCTCACACAGCTCTTAATGGAGTGACATCATTTTCATCCCCATTTTATAGGTGGAGTAACAGAGGCTTAGAAAGTTTAACCAGTCCCTATTCTCACATTATATCTTCATGTTAGTTGAATGAGACAAACTATGATGCTACCTCGGTACTAGAATTTTAAGGAAGAAAAAAAGACCTATTTGTCCACAAGTAGTTCCCCACAGGCCCACCTTTCTTTCACACTGGCTTGAAATTGTCATTAGTACATGAGAATTGGCCTTCAGAAGGTTTGAGAAGTTGCCTCCACATTTGCAAGGCTGTGTGCAATGTTTATCAGTAGACATCTTTGTCCTACATTTTTGCTAGGAGAGGAAGATAATCGCAATTCTCCAGGTGGCAGATAATTCCAGGCTCAGGATGACAGAGGTGGGTTAGGGTCTTGGAGTGAAGGGTAGATGAGAAAATAAGGATACTTGATCTGACCTTGATCAGCTTCAGTTGCTTGAGAATTAATTCCTTTCATTCTTCCTCTTTTGTCTTTCGATAGCTTCCATTTCCACCCCCCACTTCTTTTTCTACTGAAACATCATAACTTTATTTTATTTTATTTTTTTAGTGTATGTAATGCTTTTATTGAACTATTTGTGATATTCAATGTAACAGTTAGATATTCTTTTTTCTTAGGGAATAAATGTATTAGAGAAAAATAGAAGATAAATATACATGAGAGTTTCAAGTGAGTCAGAATTTGTTGTTGTTGTGAAATAAGGCTTCTGTTTGAATTCTAATTCCATCTGGACAGAACTGTAAAAGTGACACTATCCCCTCATTCTCTTTTGCTTTTCTGCAGGCTGAATGATCGCTAAATGCCTGTCCTAGATAATTAAATAAAGATACCTACATTTTTGTCAGTTCTTTATTCATGGCAATAACTAATTTTAAAACTAAATATAAGCTAATTGTGGCCCCCTACCCCAGTTCTTGATTCATCAGCACTGTCAACTAAGCTTTCATCAGTTCAGTTCAGTTCAGTCACTCAGTCATGTCTGACTCTTTGCGACCCTATGGACTGCAGCATGCTAGGCTTCCCTTTCCATCACCAAATCCCAGAGCTTACTCAAATTCATGTCCATTGAGTCAGTGATGTCATCCAACCATCCCATCCTCTGTCATCCCCTTCACCTCCTGCCTTCAATATTTCTCAGCATCAGGGTATTTTCAGATGAGTCAGTTCTTCATATTAGGTGGCCAAATTATTCGAGTTTCAGTTTCAGCATCAGTCCTTCCAATGAATATTCAGGACTGATTTTCTTTAGGATCACTGGTTGGATTGCCTTGCCATCCAAGGGACTCTCAAGAGTCTTCTCCAACACCACAGTTCAAAAGCACCAGTTCTTCAGTACTCAGCTTTCTTTATAGTCCAACTCTCACATCCATACATGACCACTGGAAAAACCAAAGCTTTGTCTAGATGGACCTTTGTCAGCAAAGTAATGTCTCTTTTTAATGCAATGTAATTAGGCTGTGTGTGCATGTGTGTACATGTCTATGTTTGTTTCTACAGTTTTTTTCCTGGGAATTCTAGAACCAAAGAATCTTCACAAGTACCAACTTGTGTTGGTACTTCAACTATAGTACTGTCTAGAACAATATTTCTAAAACAAATCTAATCATGCCACATTCCTGCTGAAAATCTGAGTTGTTTCTCATCATCCTAAGTGAAAATGAAGTCGCTCAGTCATGTCTGACTCTTTGCGACCCCACGGACTGTAGCCTACCAGGCTCCTCCGTCCATGGGATTTTCCAGGCAAGAGTGTTGGAGTGGATTGCCATTTCCTTCTCCAGGGGATCTTCCCAACCCAGGAATCGAACTCAGGTCTCCCCCCTTGCAGGCAGACGCTTTACCGTCTGAGCCACCAGGAAGTGGTGGCTTGAAGGATGATGCTTCTCATCATCCTAAATGAAACCAAAACCCTTAACAAAGGTGTTAAGGTTCTTCTAGATCTCATCCTTGCTTGTCCTATCTTTCCTTACCTTGTACACTCTAAACTGAAAGCCTCACTGTTGTTTGACAGTTTTGTTGCCTCGTTAGCTGGTCCCTCTTCCAGTCTTCCCTTTAACCTGTGCAACTTCAGCTCGTCCAATAGGTCTCATCCTAGATGTCATTTCCCCTTGGGTAAAATCTCCCTTTGCAAGACCCCTTTGCTCCTTCTCTGTGCTTCTGTGGCCTATCTTCTTTTTCTTTCAGTGATTGCAACTCTATGGCTATTGTGTATTTAGTGGCCAGACTATCCACCCCTATAATTACCTTGATGGCAGGGGCTTTGCCTCTACTTTTGAGCAGTTTTATCTGCAACAGTCAGCAAAATCCTGAACTCATGCAAGACCCCCAGTGAATGAATGCTGAATGAATAAAGTCAGTCTCAGTTATTATTGAAAATGCCATCATTACCTCCAAAATATTTCTCCTAATTGACATCACTTAATTTAAATTACATTATCCTACATTTCTTCAACCTTTTTAAATATAATTAAGCATTGTGATTTATGGAATGTTGTGTTTGTCTACATGTGTTTTTGAAAATATTATTTTTATTATGCTTTTCTTCTTTCCCTGGTTATATGGTAATCTTTGGATTATTTTTAAAGAATTATAGTTTTATTATTGGATACACACAATCACTTGAATTCATTACACAAATCAAGTTGCTTTACTCTCAAGACTGTAATTATTTTAATTGAGTGTAAATAAGAGTTTCTAAAATGTTTTTGTGTGGCTTTTAAAATGAATTCTATTGCATCAGTTTGCTTATTAAATTATTTTAACTGATATAATGCAAAAGTAACAATTCTACAGCTCCTTTCAAATTGGAATAGGTAGAATCAAAAATAATATTCTCTTATTAATATCAGAATGTATCAAGTAGAAGGAATCTTATTATAAGTTTGGACTGTGGAATTTCCTAGGACTAGAACAATGCTTTTGTAAGAAGAGAAGAACAACCTTGTGAAAGGATTGCTGTTTAAAAATGTTGAAGGAGGTGGGAAATAAGGAGTCTCATATATTTGTGAGGAATAATGAAGACAGATAGCTTTCCATTAAACGTTCACCCTGTACATTCACAGTTCCATTTCCAGACCCCAGATAGAAAATGCAGTCAAAACTGGGAAGCAGAGCAGCAGAAGCTACTAGAGGCTGTGAATGTGCCTCATGAGTTCAGCACTGCCTGAGGATGATCAGCGCCCAGCACAGCAGGATTCACTCCAGACACCTGAGCTTTAGCAGATGCCCACAGGACATCTGTGGCCAAGCTCTGTCTACAGCATCACCACCACCACCATCACCACCCTACCAGCATCAGTAAGGAAAGAAAAATTATAATAGGCATCAGAGAGCTGCTGGCTCGCTGCTTTCAAGTGTGCTTCACAGAGAATTCCTTAAAACAATATCCCCATCAAAAATCCCAATACTACACCTAAACAATGAAAATTTTTCAACAGTCTCTATAAATGTGTTTAAGTGGTATACAGAAGAAATGTTTAAAATATGTACAAACAAGGAGCTGCTTTAAGGATGTTCTGCTGTAACTTTTTGTTAGTATTCCCTTACATCTCACCTGTGATAGATTTAAGACCTCATACAAAACTTTAGCAACTAACACCTCAAAGGATATTCACCAACTAATCTTAGTTTGAATATTTTCTCTATCATGTTTTGGTTGTCCTTGATTTTATGGCCTCTTGGATCTAATGCCAATTCTCATTTCTAGAAGGGGGTCATCTACAGGGAGTGGGAAAGGGCTTTGTCCAACGGCAAAGGGGATGGAGGCATTTCCCCACTAAACCTCTTGAGGTTTCCCCAACTTCAGGTTGTCTGTATTCATATACGAAGGTTTCCTCTTATGAAGTCCTTCTCTATAATGATGTATAAAAGGTCAGGAGGTCACACTTTCCCTGCTTCCAGCACCGACACTTGCTACTTGCTTTTACAAACTTAAGGATTTTATTTTTTTAAAAGAATGCAAGTAAACATTAGAAAGAGGCTCATTTTATTTCATACTTTTAAAAATTGTGGTTTTCTTGTTTGGACTATAAGCACACATAAAGTTTCACATAATATTAAAACTTAGAAGAAACAGACTTCATCCCTAAGCTTAACATCAAAAAAAGTAATTATTTCCTTCAAGTAATAAGTCATCTTGATTTTAAATACAGACTCAAAGGCAGAATTTCTTGAAAGCCTAAACTGGTTTTACCTTTACCCTCCTTTTCAGTATGACATGTGCAATAGCTCTCATCTTCAAACTGCTATAGGTGTAGTTATGATATAGATGTGAATAAATCTAAATAATTAAACTAGTTCAAACCTTTCTAACTAGAGGATATGGAAAGATAAAAGAGTTGGCCTTTTTTTCTCTTTTAGTCTATTTGATTGGCAATCATTTTCTGAGGATTTGTTCCCCAAAATATTCAGGTCATTTACCACCAGGGGCAGAGCTAAATGACCTCATTAAATAACAGTTTTACAATACATTGAGGACCTCCTGTAGTCCTCAGGCTAACAATTCCTAGGATGGAATTTTGCCTACATCCTCATCTCTTGCTAATGTTTCTCTATGCTACAATGAACGGACCCTAAATTCTTTGAATGAGTCTTGGTCTTTCCTGTGTGCTGGATAACCTTTCGAAAACTTTCTTTACTGAACCGTCTTCCCATCTGGACCTGACTAATGCCTACTCATCCTTTAGGTCTCAGCTCAGACATCACTTTCTCAGGAAAGCCATCCCTAATTATCTCTTCACCCACACTCAAATACACACCAGACTAATTGGGCCCTGAAGCCCCTCCTTCTCCAATTACTGGTCGCTGAAGACTCAGATGGTAAACGGTCTGCCTGCAGTGCGGAAGACTTGGGTTCTATCCCTGGGTCAGTAAGATCCCCTGGAGAAGGAAATGGAAACCCACTCCAGTACTCTTGCCTGGAAAATTCCGTGGACAGAAGAACCTTATAGGCTATAGTCCATGGGGTTGCAAAGAGTTGGACACGACTGAGCAACTTCACTTCACTCACTCTCCTTCTTTACCTCCATAGTATTTGCAAGTCTTGTTTAATGTCTGTTTTCACCAAGTCTGTAACACTAGGAAGGAAGATAATAGCATTTCTCATTCTCAACTTAATCCTGAGCAGAGCAGAGCACCTGGTACATAGAGGGTGCTGAGCAAATGTAGAAGGAAAGAAAGGAGGGAAGAAGGGAGGAAGGGAGAAAGGGGAAAAAGAGAAAGATTCATGCAAAATATTGCAATGTGTATTTTAGTGGATTTATGAGATGTATATAGACATTCTCTGGTCTAACTAGACTATCAGTTCAGTTCAGTTCAGTCGCTCAGTCGTGGCCAACTCTTTGTGACCCTATGAATCACAGCACACCAGGCCTCCCTGTCCATCACCAACTCCCAGAGTTCACTCAGACTCATGTCCATTGAGTCTGTGATGCCATCCAGCCATCTCATCCTCTGTCGACCCCTCTCCTCCTGCCCCCAACCCCTCCCAGCATCAGACTCTTTTCCAATGAGTCAACTCTTCGCATGAGGTGGCCAAAGTACTGGTGTTTCAGCTTTAGCATCATTCCTTCCAAAGAAATCCCAGGGCTGATCTTCAGAATGGACTGGTTGGATCTCCTTGCAGTCCAAGGGACTCTCAAGAGTCTTCTCCAACACCACAATTCTAAAGCATCAATTCTTCAGCACTCAGCTTTCTTCACAGTCCAAATCTCACATCCATACATGACCACTGGAAGAACCATAGCCTTGACTAGACGGACCTTTGTTGGCAAAGGAATGTCTCTGCTTTTGATATGCTATCTAGGTTGGTCATAACTTTTCTTCCAAGGAGTAAGCATCTTTTAATTTCATGGTTGCAGTCACCATCTGCGGTGATTTTGGAGCCCAAGAAAATAATATCTGTCACTGTTTCCAGTTTCCCCATCTATTTGCCATGAAATGATGGGACCAGATGCATGATCTTCATTTTTGAATGTTGACTTTTAATCCAACTTTTTCACTCTCCTCTTTCACTTTCATCAAGAGGCTCTTTAGTTCTTCTTCACTTTCTGCCAGAAGGGCAGTGTCATCTGCATATCTGAGGCTATTAGTATTTCTCCTGGAAATCTTGATTCCAGCTTGTGCTTCATCCAACCTCGCATTTCGCATGCTGTACTCTGCATAGAAGTTAAGCAAGGTGACTATATACAGCCTTGATGAACTCCTTTCCCACTATGGAACCAGACTATTGCTCTATGTCCAGTTCTAACAGTTGCTTCTTGACCTGCATACAGGAGACAGGTCAGGTGGTCTGGTATTCTCATCTCTGAGAATTTTCCACAGTTCGTTGTGATCCACACAGTCAAAGGCTTTAGCATAGTCAATGAAGCAGAAGTAGATGTTTTTCTGAAATTATCTTCCTTTCTCGATGATCCAATGGATGTTGCCAGTTTGACCTCTGGTCCCTCTGCCTTTTCCAAAATCCAGCTTGTGTATCTGGAAGTTTTCAGTTCACATACTGTTAAAGGCTAACTGGAATGATTTTGAACATTACCTTGCTAGCATGTGAAATGAGTGCAATTGTATAATAGTTTGAACATTCTTTGGCATTGCCCATCTTTGGGACTGAAATGAAAACTGACCTTTTCCAGTTAATAAGAGTCCTATTAAAAGTGATATCAGACCCCTATCTCAGTTTCCGTGAAAACATGGGAACCTAATTTAGATAAGTGAGAGTTATCAAATGCAAATGATGTAATCACATTGGCCAAGCTCCACTCTGAGTCTTCCACCACTTCTTCTCTAGCTCGTGTCTGTGTGTGTGTGTTCTCAGTCATGTTTAACTCTTTGTGACCCCATGGACAGTAGCCAAGCAGGCTTGTCTGTTCATGGAATTTTCCAGGCAAGAATACTGGAGTGGTTGACATTTCCTTCTCTAGGGGATCATCCCAACCAAGGGTTTGAACCCATGTCTATTGTGTCTCCTATATTAAAAGCAGATTCTTAACCACTGAGCCACCAGGGAAGTCTCATCAGTTCAGTCACTCAGTCATGTTTGACTCTTTGCGACCCCATGAATTACAGCATCCCAGGGCTCCCTGTCCATCACCAACTCCCGGAGTTCACTAAAACGCACTTCCATCGAGTTGGTGATGGCATCCAGCCATCTCATCCTCTGTCATCCCCTTCTCCTCCTGCCCCCAATCCCTCCCGGCATCGGGGCTTTTCCATTGAGTCAACTCTTCACATGAGGTGGCCAAAGTACTGAAGTTTCAGCTTTAGCATCATTCATTCCAAAGAACACCCAGGACCAAACTCCTTCAGAATGGACTGGTTGGATCTCCTTGCAGTCCAAGGGACTCTCAAGAGTCTTCTCAAACACCACAGTTCAAAAGCATCAGTTCTTCGGCGCTCAGCCTTCCTCACAGTCCAACTCTCACATCCATACATGACCACTGGAAAAACCATAGCCTTGACTAGATGGACCTTTGTTGGCAAAGTAATATCTCTGCTTTTCAATATGCTATTTAGGTTGGTTTATACCTTTCCTTCCAAGGAGTAAGTGTCTTTTACTTTCATGGCTACAGTCACCATCTGTAGTGATTTTGGAGCCCCCAAAAACAAAGTTTGACACTGTTTCCACTGTTTCTTCATCTATTTGCCATGAAGTGATGGAACTGGATGCTATGATCTTCGTTTTCTGAATGTTGAGCTTTAAGCCAACTTTTTCACTCTCTACTTTCACTTTCATCAAGAGGCTTTTTAGTTCCTCTTCACTTTCTGCTATAAGGGTGGTGTCACCTGCATATCTGAGTTTATTGATATTTCTCCTGGCAGTCTTGATTCCAGCTTGTGCTTCTTCCAGACCCGTGGTTCTCATGATGTACTCTGCATAGAAGTTAAATAAGCAAGGTGACAATATACAGCCTTGATGCACTCCTTTCCTCTTTGGAACCAGTCTGTTGTTCCATGTCCAGTTCTAACTGTTGCTTCCTGACCTGCATATAGGTTTCTTAAAGGTCAGGTCAGGTGGTCTGGTATTCCCCTCTCTTTCAGAAATTTCCCCAGTTTATTGTGATCCACACAGTCAAAGGCTTTGATATAGTCAATAAAGCAGAAATAGATGTTTTTCTGTAACTGTCTTGCTTTTCCCATGATCCAGCAGATGCTGGCAATTTGATCTCTAGTTCCTCTGCCTTTTCTAAAACCAGCTTGAACATCTGGAAGTTCACAGTTCACATATTGCTGAAGCCTGGCTTGCAGAATTTTGAGCATTACTTTACTAGTGTGTAAGATGAGTGCAATTGTGCAGTAGTTTGAGCATTATTTGGCATTGCCTTTCTCTGGGATTGGAATGAAAACTGACCTTTTCCAGTCCTGGGGCCACTGCTGAGTTTTCCAAATGTGCTGGCATACTGAGTGCAGCACTTTAACAGCATCATCTTTCAGGATTTGAAATAGCTCAACTGGACTGCCATCACCTCCACTAGCTTTGTTCATAGTGATACTTTCCATGGCCCACTTGACTTCACATTCCAGGATGTCTGGCTTTAGGTGAGTGATCACTATCGTGATTATCTTGGTCATGAAGTTCTTTTTGTACAGTTCTTCTGTGTATTCTTGCCACCTCTTCTTAATATCTTCTGCTTCTCTTAGGTCCATACCATTTCTGTCCTTTATCGAGCCCATCTTTGCATGAAATGTTCTCATAGTCACCCTTAAAAACCCTTCCAGGTTGTGTTTCAGTAGAATTGAGTTCAGTATTTTTGGCCTATTGAGATAGTCTTTTATAAGCTGTTCTTTGCCTGTTTAAGTGTATCTAATGCATTTTTTTGACCTGTTCTTGGGAAGGGATCACAGCCACTCACATGCAGTTTGATCTGGCTCAAATGTACACTTGAGTTAAACTGCAGGAACATCAATCATGGGAGATGTGAATGTTCTAGAAAGTGAACAAACTTTAAAGATTTGAACCTACAGATGAAGTGTCAATAAACTCTCATTTAGTAAGCAAGAAGATTATTTTTATTTTACAGAGCTAGATTGTTTTCTCTTAATGCTGCTAATTTGAAATAGCATTAGGAAAAAAAAAGAAAACATCTGGTAACTTTTAAGAGATGCAAATTTGAACAATATGCAGGAGCAAAATCTATGGTTGTCATGTTTCTGAGATAAATCAATTTTCTACCGCATACAGTGTAATTCATATAATGGTCTTGATCACAACCTTGAAACTTCAGCTGTTTTCAAAAAGACCTAAGTACCTGGGTTTTATTTTCTTCTGGTTTGAAGAGCAGTCAAGGGGCTTTGTGGTCTAGTTGTGAACAGCAATGGGCTTGGGAGTCAGACTGCCTGGACCCGTATCTGGGATTCACCAGGACTTTAGCTATTTGTTGAACATCTGACCCAGTAAAAGCGAGTAGCACAGAATCTGATGTCTAATACATGCTCAATGGTTAGTTCTTGTGACTGTTACTGTCATCATCTTCATCATCACTTTCACTATTGTGAAAAACAAGCAAGATGAGATGATTCTACAATTTTCCACTCTCTACAAAAAAGTGATCGATGGATAACAATATTGGCTTAAAAAACTTTCAGTCTTGCTAAACTGCTTCTTTCATGCATAACTCAGAGCTCTATTTGTGAGACTTTTGTCTTTCTCTCTCCCCACCCCAATCCCCACATTTTTTTAGTGATGGATGGGCAGACAGAGATGAAGTCATTGAAGGTTATGAGGTGGAAGCCAACGGGGGAATCACAATAAAGCTGCAGTCTCCAGAGGTCAGGTCATTTGATGATTATTTCCTGAAACTGAGGCTGGACACTAATACAAGGAATCCCTGGTTCCCTGAGTTCTGGCAACATCGGTTCCAGTGCCGCCTACCAGGACACGTTCTGGAAAACCCCAACTTTAAAAGAATCTGCACAGGTAACTCATCTTCACAAAATCACAGCTCAAATTTTGGTCATTTCCTCCAGCTTGTTCAATGAATATAGAATGTGCCAATGCTGGAGATTCAAAGACTAAATTTCCAATTTAATTTATACAATAGCTAGAATGAGGAAGAAGTGTATGTTCTCCCAAGGATTCATGTTTCTATATTCTGGACACATGGAGACTGCTTTGATCTCTGGTGGGACAAGGCATAAGAAATGATAAATAAAGGAAAAGCAAACTGAGAATTCAAGTATTTAGTATTCACGCCAGAGAAAAGAGACTTATTGTAGGCATGCTTAGGAGGTATTGACCCACAGACATCAATAAGCAGACTGGTTTGATCTCTTTTTCTTCTTTATGACTTTGCTTTGATATGAAAGCCAAAAAGATAAGATGCCGCCCAGGGTCACATCACCAACATGGGTGTTTATGTGCACAGGTGACCAAAAAACTCAGTACTTTCCTTTGTTTTACAGATGAAAAAGTCTGTAATTTCATCTTGGTAATTAACTAAGAATATGGCTAACTACACAAATTATTTCTGGCATTAATAGCATTCATATTTTGATATTAGAAAGTCATTTAATGATGGTTCTCAGTGATCTGATACCCCTCTCCCCATGCACTGACCACTACAGGATGCCCGAGAAGGTCAGGGCATTGTTAAGATCTTTCAGAGCTTGATGAACTCCATAGCATGTCTCCCTTCTCTCTGCCACCAGGAAGTACCAGAAAATTAAAGACTATCTATGACCAAATCTGGATTGTAGCACAGTGATGGGACATGGGCTGAAAAGATTTTATTTAGAAATGTCTAGAACCTCACTCTGTATGACAGTCTCTAGGTTCATCCACATCTCTACAAGTGACCCAATTTCATCAGGAGAAACAAATGTCATATATTAACTCATATATGTAAAATCTAGGAAGATGATACAGATGAACATATTTGCAGGGCAAGAATAGAAACAGACGTAGAAAATGGGCATGTGGACATGGTTTTGGGGGAAATGGGGGAGATAAATTGGGAGATTGAAATTAACATATATATATATATACTACCATGAGTGAGTAAGCTTTTAGCTAGTGGGAAATTGAGCTGCTGTATAGCTCAGTGGTCTGTGGTGACTTAGATGGGTGGGAGGGAGGTCCAAGAGAGAGGTTTATGTGTACATATAGTTGATTCACTTCCTTGTACAATAGAAACTAACACAGTATTGTGAAGCAAATATAACCCAATTAAAAAAATCAGTGCACCAGCTGCGGTGGTTAAGACTCCAGGCTTTCAGTACATCTAGTGCAGGGAGCACAGGTTCAATCCCTGGTCCATGAACTAAGATCCCACGTGTCGTGTGGTGCAGCCAAAAAAAGACGTGAGAGTGAGCGATGCAAACACCTGGGAAGGGCATTCCAAGCAGAGGGAATAGCAAATAGAGGCACTGGAATGCCTGGTTTAGTGGGAGCACAGTATGGAACTCAGGCTGCCAGAGCCAGTGAGTTCCTAGAATAACAGGAGGTAAGTAGGAGAGGCACATGGGAAAACAGTCCCACAGGACTTCACTGTGCCTTGTGAAAACTTTGACTTTGTTCTGAGTGTGATAGGAAGCCACTGGAAAGTCTGAGCATGACAGAGACGGGATCAGTATTATTTTTTCTGAACAGAATTACTTGCTGCCGTTTTTCAGTTTTGACCAAAGGGAAGCAGAGCAGTGAGGAGGTTGCTATAGCAATGCCGGTGGGAGTGTGGTGGATTGGGCCATGGTTGTGACAAGCAAGATGGAGAGAGGTGATTGATTCTGAGGCCCTTTCAATGAGTAAGGGCATTTGCCCACAGAATTGTAAAGAAAGACTGGTCTGAGCAACTGAAAAGATAGTGTCTGTTGACTGAGACGAGGAAGAATCCAGGAAAAGTAGGTTTTAAGGATCAGGAGATAAATTTCAGATGAGTTAAATTTGAGAACTTATTAGTGATACAGCTATATAACAGCTATATATCTCACAGTGATATTTTTGTTTCATTAGTAAAGTTCAGAATATTACTTTTTATACATGTGTGGATGTCTTTCTTTAGGAGTTCTCAGGGAAATATCTTGTGACCTAAGCTTTTGAAACAAAAGTTAGAACTCTGCAGCCGTGTACTCATTTGTCATATTACATGCAAATATCAAGGTTAATATCTAAACCTGGGCAGAAAGTGAAGAGGAACTAAAAGCCTCTTGATGAAAGTGAAAGAGGAGGGTGAAAAAGCTGGCTTAAAGCTCAACATTCAGAAAACGAAGATCATGGCATCAGGTCCCATCACTTCATGGAAAATAGATGGGGAAACAGTGTCAGACTTTATTTTGGGGGCTCCAAAATCACTGAGGATGGTGACTGCAGCCATGAAATTAAAAGACACTTACTCCTTGGAAGGAAAGTTATGACCAAGCTATATGGCATATTCAAAAGCAGAGACATTACTTTGCCAACAAAGGTCCGTCTAGTCAAGGCTATGGTTTTTCCAGTGGTCATGTATGGATGTGAGTTGGACTGTGAAGAAGACTGAGCACCTAAGAATTGATGCTTTTGAACTGTGGTGTTGGAGAAGATTCTTGAGAGTCCCGTGGACTGCATGGAGATTCAAGCAGTCCATTCTAAAGGAGATCAGTCATGGGATTTCTTTGGAAAGAATGATGCTAAAGCTGAAACTCCAGCACTTTGGCCACCTGTTGACTCACTGGAAAAGCCCCTGATGCTGGGAGGGATCGGAGGCAGGAGGAGAAGGGGACGACAGAGGATGAGATGGCTGGATGGCATCACCAACTCGATGGACATGCGTTTGAGTGAACTCCAGGAGTTGGTGATGGACAAGGAGCCCTGGCATGCTGCAGTTCATGGGGTCCCAAAGAGTCGGACATGACTGAGTGACTGAACTGAACTGAACATGCAAAGCAGGAAAAAAATGGTACATTCATGAATTCTCATATTATGTTTGACTCGCAAAGCCTTTTTAAAGAGCTTCTTATGTGATTATAAAAGTTAATAAATATGCTTTTATTTGGATTTCATTCTGGAATCAAGTTCAGCAAATATTTCCCTTTGTTCTTAGTTGTAAGGATGACAAAGGGCTTATTAACTTTTCTACTTGGAAATAATTCATGAAAGTATTCATCTTTTCTTCTGCAAAAATCCCAGACTTTTTAGTAGTGTTTATATATATCTTTATATGTACATAGTCATGTAAACTAACTTTTCAGTTTTAATCTCCATATGAAATTTACTTCAATTTTATTGCAGAGCAACATCAAATTTCACTTCATGTAATATTCTTATCTACTTAATATTCTTAAATATCAAATGAATTGCATAGTTTTCTAATGAATATGCAGGCACATTTATGAAAATTAATGTAAAGAAGTAGAAGTAGCCTTTCCATACTATTCATAGCTACACTTTCTGTCGTTTATTTTTACCACTTCTAATTGGGTCATTTTGATGTTTTGGAAATTTTTGATATTGAAGTTAGTTTCCATAGAAACCTTTATTGAGCTTCATTTCAGATATCATTGTTTAAATAAAGAGTTTACATGTGCTGGATTGTCAGTTTGAATATTAAGGGTCCTGAACTGAAGCTGAATAATATGAGAATCACTGTAGCTAATTAAAAAGTACTTCATGCAAGGGCTACATCACTGCTTAATTAGCTGAGTATATCAAGGGATTTGAGATGTGTTGGAAAAGCACTAACTGAAACATCAAAGTCTAATTTCTAAAAAGCAATCATTGCGAGGACAGTGGATAAAGTAGGTACAAAGCAAATCAACATCACTGTCTTCCAGTAAGTGTCTTAGTTGCCTGCAGCATTTGTGTGGTGTTGGCAGTGAAAGTGCTTTATCATTCCCCATAGGAAGTACTAAAATGATTCCATGGAAGCTGAGAGAGCACTTGGAAGTTAAACCATTGGGTCCAACACTGGTTCAGTCAGGCATCTGCCATGTTACTTGGAGGACCTTGCTTAACCTCTGAGTATAAATGTCTACAACTGGAACATGGTAACAATTTCTACTTCACACAGGTGTGAGAATTGAATGGAATAATGTAAGTGAGATATTTTGCAACTTGTAAATCATTACATAAATGTAAAGAGTTATCATTACTAACATGTCTTATCATATAACAAATAAGATATGGCATGGGTCATTTCATTAATGTATACAGTTTTTGAAATTACAAATTTAATATGACTACATTTCAGGATATGTAAACTAGAAAAAACAAGCACACAACCCTTAATTAGTTACTCTTACACAGTGCCAATATATATATAGGATTGGCCCAGAAGTTCATTCAGGTTTTCCTGCAAATGAACTTCTGGGCCAATCCAATATTTTCTTTTATTTTGTTCTATGTAGGCTTTTATGCTTTTTTCTGATTACCAAAGCAGTACATACTACTATGCTTAGTATAGGCAAATTGACAATATATAAAAGCATAATAAACATGAAAAGCATTAAAAATTTTCTTTTATATAGCCATTGTTAATTACTGTTAAATATTTTATGTATTTCTACTAAGTACACTGTCAATTTTTTGTTGTATATTGCTTTTAAAAATGAACACAAACTTTAAAAATATTTACGAACTTCTCTTTGTCATTAAATTCTTTCATTCTTAAGGGCTATATACCATTCTGCAAACAAATGAGCTATAATTTAAAATCATTTCTTTTTCATATCTTCACAATTGAAACTAAAACTACAATGATGCAATGCAAATTTTTCTAAATTTTTCCTTTTTGCATATCAGATCATTTTCTTGGATACATTTCCAGAAGTTGAATTACTCAATCAAAAGACATGAACATTTATAAGGCTTTCTAAAATAAGGAATTCTAAAAGGCAACTCCTACCAGCACATTTTGTTTTGCATAATTATACTCATAGTGTGTGTATAATTCTGTATCTTTATTTACTTAGGATCATGCTTTACTTTTTGATGTTGCTGTGTGGCCTTTATAACCACCATTTTAATAGCTCCATAATATTCTATTCAATGATTATACTATAATTACTTAGCCATTCTCACATAGTTGCATCTTTAGGTCACTTCCAATTTTCCTTCTTATAAAAAAATCAACTCAGTATGGTACAGAAAATTTTCATGTTTGTTGTTGTTATTATTTTGGGGTTGTTCCCTCACTGTAGATTTTCGAATATATAATTATTGGTCTAAGAACATGATAGTTTGGAGTTTCCTTGAAAACAAATATTATCATTATCTTGAAATATGGCAATATTAAGATTCACTGTGGCTAACAGTATATTAACTGTATGAATATATTGGGTTCACTATGTTGCCATCAGCTTTTTTATAATCTAGTGTATTTATAGCCAAAATTTTACTTTCTTTTCTTATTCTTTGTACCAAACAAGAACAGATGGTCACAATGCTTTTTAAAGCTAGTATATGCTTGTACTTGGTTATTATCCAAAACATAATGAAAGACATCTGTAATGCTTACCAACAACTGAAGACTAGTCAGTTAATAGTCTGATATAACAAAATTTCAAGAAATCCGAACTTGTGTATTTTTGCCCAGGAACTTGGAGACTGCCATTCAACCAATTTCTAGGTTGGTTACTAATTTTTATAAACTATTTGCCTCACCAGGTTTTACACTTTATGAACTTTCTATTTTGAGTTAACTTATTATGTAAGTTTGTATGAAATCGGCTCATTACTGTTTGATTCAGATTAAGATGATCTATGAACCAAGTTCCAATTTCTTTCAGCCCAGTAGGACAAGTAATAACTTCTCTTTGCCTTTTGTGAGTTTGGCCCAAATATCAATACGCACTCCTGGAGAACATCATCGGCCTTTATCCATGACCTTGTGAATCTAGCGTGACCTCACAGCTTATTAGTTCCAAATCTAGGTCTCAAGAGGCTTGACCTACTCCCATTCTCCTGCTTGGAGTACTCCCTCAGCCCTATGTAAAAGCCCAAGTTAGCCTTCTAGAAGATGAGAGAGAACATGGAGTAGAAATAGGATAACTTCTCTATTGAGGTCATCCTGGATAAGCCAATTCCCAGCCAAGCCATTAGCTTACTGTCTCCACGTGAAAAGCCCCCAGCTGAGATGAATCATGTACAACCCAGAGCAGCAGAACACCCCAGGTGACCCCCAGACTCATGAACTAAATAAATATTGTTGTTTTAAGCCACTGAGCCCTGGGGTAGTTTGCTATGCAGCATTATGGTGGCCATAGATAACTGATAAAGGGTCTCCATTGCCTTATATTCCATGAACTTCACATGGAGCAATAATAGTTGGGTTGATTAAACCGAGGAGCAGAATTTCTCAAACCAGTGCTACAATTCTCAGTCTTACCCTACTGTAAAAGAATAGTACAATATTGTGCTCTGTATCTCATGGAACAAAGCTAAACATTTTTGTATATAATGCAATGAAGAGTTCAAAGCCCCTTGATCCAAGGCAGTAAACTTATTCTCTGCTTAGGAATTCAGTTGTACAGACAGTGCTGACAAGTGGAGCACAGTTACAGCTAAGCCAAATAAACACCCTTAAAACAAAGCGGTCAGATTCTTGGACCGTGCAGGTAGAAGTTGCCTTATGGAAATATGTTTCAAAAGTCTTAGATGTTCTTTGTCCTTTCCAATTGTTATAACAAATTACCACAGACTGGGTGGCTTAAGACAGAAATCTTTTTTTTTTTTTTTCCTCATAGTTCTGGAGGCTAGAAACTGAGAAATCTGGGTGCCAAGATGATCAGTTTCTTGTGAAGGTTTTTTTCTTGGATTCCCTGAAGAACAGGAACAGGAAGCAAGGGCTTTTCTCACAAGGGTACTAGTCATATCACAAGGACATCACACCCAAAATCTAATTATCTCCCCAGATCCCTCTTTCCAAATACTAATGCCATCATATTGGAAATCAGGGTTTAAACCTAAAATTTTTGAGGAGAAACAGACATTCAGTCTATAGCACATGTATTTATATCTTTTGGTTGGAAGAATGAAAATAAAATGATCTTGTTTTGCATCTGGATATTAGAATGACTCAGGCATATCTCATTCATTATTACACATAGATGAAGTTCTGAAAATAATCTTGTACCATAAGCATAGTCTTTGTCTGCCTATTTCCTTTCTTTTTAAAATTTTAGTTGAAGTTGTTTAGTTGCCAAGTCATATTCAACTCTTTGTAATCCCATGGATGTAACCTACCAAGCTTCCCTGTCATATACTATCTCCCAGAGTTTGCTCAGACTCACATCCATTGAGTCGGTGATGCCATCCAAACATCTCATTCTCTATTGCCTGCTTCTTCTCCTGCCCTCAATCTTTCCCAGCATCAAAGTCTTTCCAATGAGTCGGCTCTTCACATCTGATGGACAAGGACAGAGCTTCAGTTAGCTTCAGCATCAGTCTTTAAAATGAATATTCACAGTTGATTTCCTTCAGGATTGACTGGTTTGGTATCCCTGCTGTCCAAGGGACTCTCAAGAGTTTTCTCCAACACCACATTTGAGAAGCATCAATTCTTTGGTGCACAACCTTCTTTATGGGCCTACTCTCACATCTGTACATGAATACTGGAAACTGTACAGACCTTTGTTGGAAAAAATGATGTCTATGTTTTGTAATATGCTATTAAAGTTTGTCATAGCTTTTCTTCCAAGGAGCAAGCATCTTTTAATTTTGTGGCTTAAGTTACCATCTGCAGTGATTTTGGAACCCAAGAAAATAAAATCTGTCACTGTTTCCAGTTTTTACCTATCTATTTGCCATGAAATGATGGGTCTGGATGCCATGATCTTTGTTTTATGAATGTTGAATCTTAAGCCAGCTTTTTCACTCTCCTCTTTCACTTTCATCAAGAGGCTCTTTACTTCCTCTTCACTTTCTGCCATTAGAGTATTATCTGTGGTTGTTGATATAATGTTCAGTTCTGTCACTCAGTCATGTCCAAATTTTGGGGACCCCATGGACTGCAGAACTCCAGGCTTCTCTTTCCATCACCAACTCCTGGAGCTTACTCAAATTCATGTTCATTAACTCAGTGATGCCATCCAACCATCTCATCCTCTGTCTTCCCCTTCTCTTCCTGCCTTCAATCTTTCCCAGCATCAGGGTCTTTTCAAATGAGTCAGTTCTTCACATAAGGTGACCAAAGTTTTGGAGTTTCAGCTTCAGCATCAGTTCTTCCAATTAATATTCAGGACTGATCTCCTTTAGGATGGATTGGTAGGATCGCCTTGCTGTTCAAGGGATTCTCAAGAGTCTTCTCCAACATCACAGTTCAAAAACATCAATTCTTCGGTGCTCAGCTTTCTTTATAGTCCAACTCTCACAACCATACATGACTACTGGAAAAACCATAGCTTTGACTAGATGGACTTTGTTGGCAAAGTAATGTCTCTGCTTTTTAATATGCTGTCTAGTTTGGTCATAGTTTTCTTCCAAGGCAAAAACGTCTTTTAATTTCATGGCTGATGTCACCAGCTGCAGTGATTTTGGAGCACCTCCAAAATAAAGTCTGTCACTGTTTCCATTGTTTTCCCATCTATTTGCCATTAAGCAATGGGATCAGATGCCATGATCTTGGTATTCTGAATGTTGAGTTTTAAGCCAACTTTTTTACTCTCCTCTTTCACTTTCATCAAGAGGTTCTTAGGTTCTTCACTTTCAGCCTTAAGGGTGGTGTCATCTGCATGTCTGAGGTTGTTGATATTTCTCCTGGCAATCTTGATTATAAGCTTGTGCTTCATCCACCCAGCATTTTGCATGATGTACTTTGCATATAGGTTAAATATGCAGGGTAACAATATTCAGCCTTGCCATAGTCCTTTCATGATTTGGAACCAGTCTGTTGCTCCATGTCCAGTTCGAACTGTTACTTCTTGACCTGAATACAGGTTTCTCAGGAGGCAGGTCAGGTGGTCTGGTATTCCCATCTCTTGAAGAATTTTCCAGTTTGTTGTGATCCACAAAGTCAAAAGCTTTTGCATAGTCAATAAAACTGAAGTAGATGTTTTTTCTGGAACTCCCTTGCTTTTTTGATGAGTCAACAGATGTTGGCAATTTGACCTCTGATTCCTCTGCCTCTTCTAAATCCAGCTTGAACATTTGGAAGTTCATGGTTCATGTACTGTTGAAGCCTGGCTTGGAGAATTTTGAGCATTGCTTTGCTAGCATGTGAGATGAGTGCACTTGTGTGGTAGTCTGAGTGTTCTTTGGCATTATCTTCCTTTGGGATTGTAATAAAAACTGAACTTTTTCAATCCTGTTGTCACTGCTGAGTTTTCCAAATTTGGTGGCATTTTGAGTGCAACACTTTCACAGCATCATCTTTAAGATTTCAAATAGCTCAATTGAAATTATACCACCCCCACTAGCTTTGTTCATAATGATGCTTCCAAAGGTCCTCTTGACTTCACATTCCAGGATGATTGGCTCTAGGTGAGTGATCATGCCATCATGGTTATCTGAGTCATGAAGATATTTTTTGTATAGTTCTTCTGTGTATTCTTGCCACCTCTTCTTAATATCTTCTGCTTCTGTTTGGCCCATACGATTTCTGTCCTTTATTGTTCCCATCTTTGCATGAAATGTTCCCTTGGTATCTCTAATTTTCTTGAAGAGATCTCTACTACTACTACTACTAAGTCACTTCAGTTGTGTCCAACTCTGTGCAACCCCATAGATGGCAGCCCACCAGGCTCCCCTGTCCCAGGGATTCTCCAGGCAAGAACACTGGAGTGGGTTGCCATTTCCTTCTCCAATGCATGAAAGTGAAGTCTCTCAGTCGTGTCCAACCCTCAGCGACCCCATGGACTGCAGCCTTCCAGGCTCCTCTGTCCATGGGATTTTCCAGGCAAGAGTACTGGAGTGGGGGTGCCATTGCCTTCTCCAGAAGAGATCTCTACTCTTTCACATTCTATTTTTTCTCTCCATTTCTTTACATTGATCACTGAGGAAGGCTTTCTTATTTCTCCTCACTGTTGTTTGGAACTCTGCATTCAAATGGGTGTCTTTTTCTTTTCTCCTTTTCCTTTCATTTCTCTTTTCTCAGCTATTTGTAAGGCCTCATCAGACAACTGTTTTGCCTCCTTGCATTTCTTTTTCTTGGGAATGGTCTTGATCACTGTCTCCTGTACAATGTCACGAACCTCCGTCCATAGTTCATCAGGCACTCTGTCTATCAGAGTGCCCTTGTGTCTATTTGTCACTTCCACTGTATAATCATAAGGGATTTGATTTTGGTCATACCTGAATGGTCTATTGGTTTCCCCCACTTTCTTCAATTTCAGTCTGAATTTGGCAATAAGGAGTTCATGATCTGAGCCACAGTCAGCTCCCAGTCTTGTTTTCGCTGACTGTAGAGCTTCTCCATCTTTGGCTGCAAAGAATATAGTCAATCTGATTTCAGTATTGACCTTCAATACTGAAATCTAGTCTTCTCTTGTGTTGCTGGAGGAGAGTGTTTGCTGTGACCAGTGCATTCTCTTTGCAAAACTCAATTGGCCTTTGCCCTGCTTCATTCTATACTGCAAAGCCAAATTTGCCTGTTACTCCAGGTATCTCTTGACTTCCTACATTTGCATTTCAGTCTCCTATAATGAAAAGGACATCCTTTTGGGGTGTTAGTTCTAGAAGGTCTTGTGAGTCTTCCTCAGTTCAGTTCAGTTCAGTTCAGGCACTCAGTCGTGTCCGACTCTTTGCAAACCCATGAATTGCAGCACACAAGGCCTCACTGTCCATCACCAGCTCCTGGAGTTCACCCAAACCCATGACCATAGAGTTGATGATGCCATCCAGCCATCTCATCCTCTGTCAACCCCTTTTCCTCCTGCTCCCAATCCCTCTGAGCATCAAAGTCTTTTCCAATGAGTCAACTCTTCACATGAAGTGGCCAAAGTACTGGAGTTTCAGCTTTAGCATCATTCCATCCAAAGAACACCCAGGACTGATCTCCTTTAGAATGGACTGGTTGGATCTCCTTGCAGTCCATGGGACTCCCAAGAGTCTTCTCCAACACCACAGTTCAAAAGCATCAATTCTTCAGTGCTCAGCTTTCTACACATTTCAACTCTCACATCCATACTTGACTACTGGAAAAACAGCCTTGACTAGTCGGACCTTTGCTGGCAAAGTAATGTCTGTGCTTTTGAATATGCCATATGGCTTGGTCATAACTTTCCTTCCAAGGAGTAAGTGTCTTTTAATTTCATGGCTGCAATCACCATCAGCAATGATTTTGGAGCCTAAAAAAATAAAGTTTGACACTGTTTCCACTGTTTCCTCATCTATTTCCCATGAAGTAATGGGACCAGATGCCATGATCTTTGTTTTCTGAATGTTGAGCTTTAAGCCAACTTTTTCACCCTCCTCTTTCACTTTCATCAAGAGGCTCTTTAGTTCTTCACTTTCTGCCATAAGGGTGGTGTCATCTGCATATATGAGGTTATTGATATTTCTCCCAGCAATCTTGATGCCAGCTTGTGCTTCATCCAGCCCAGCATTTCTCATGATGTATTCTGTATATAAGTTAAATAAGCAGGGTGACAATATATAGCTTTGATGTACTCCTTTCACAATTTGGAACCAGTCTGTTGTTCCATGTCCAGTTCTAACTGTTGCTTCCTGACCAGCATACAGGTTTCTCAAGAGGCAGGTCAAGTGGTCTGGTATTCCCATCCCTTTCAGAATTTTCCAGTTTATTGTGATTATACAGTGGAAGTGAGAAATAGATTTAAGGGACTACATCTGATAGAGTGCCTGATGAACTATGGACGGAGGTTCGTGACACTGTACAGGAGACAGGGGTCAAAACCATCCCCATGGAAAATAAATGCATAAAAGCAAAATGGCTGTCTGAGGAGGCCTTACAAATAGCTGTGAAAAGAAGAGAGGTGAAAAGCAAAGGAGAAAAGGAAAGATATTAGCATCTAAATGCAGAGTTCCAAAGAATAGCAAGAAGAGATAAGAAAGCCTTCCTCAGTGATCAGTGCAAAGAAATAGAGAATAACAACAGAATGGGAAAGACTAAAGATCTCTTCAAGAAAGTTAGAGATACCAAGGGAAATTTTCATGCAAAGATGGGCTCGATAAAGGACAGAAATGGTATGGACCTAACAGAAGCAAAAGATATTAAGAAGAGTTGGCAAGAATACACAGAACTGTACAAACCCAGATAATCACGATGGTGTGATCACTCACCTAGAGCCAGACATACTGGAATGTGAAGTCAAGTGGGCCTTAGAAAGCATCACTAAGAACAAAGCTAGTGGAAGTGATGGAATTCCAGTTGAGCTATTTCAAATCCTGAAAGATGATGCTGAGAAAGTGCTGCACTCAATATGCCAGCACATTTGGAAAACTCAGCAGTGGCCACAGGACTGTAAAGGTCAGTTTTCATTCCAATCCCAAAGAAAGGCAATGACAAAGAATGCTCAAACTACTGCACAATTGCACCCATCTCACACGCTAGTAAAGTAATGCTCAAAATTCTCCAAGCCAGGCTTCCGTAATACGTGAACCGTGAATTTCCAGATGTTCAAGCTGGTTTTAGAAAAGGAGAGGAACCAGAGATCAAATTGTCAACATCCACTGGACCATTGAAAAAGCAAGAGAGTTCCAGAAAACATCTATTTCTGCTTTATTTACTATGCCGAAGCCTTTGACTGTGTGGATCACAGTAAACTGTGGGTCTTCCTAGAACCACTTAATCTCAAAGGCATCAGTTCTTTGGCACTCAGCTTTCTTCAGAGTCCAACTCTCACATCCATACATGACCACTGGAAAAGTCATAGCCTTGACTATATGGACCTTGTTGGCAAAGTAATGTCTCTACTTTTTAATGTGATATCTAAGTTGGTCATAACTTTTCTACCAAGGAATAAGTGTCTTTTAATTTCCTGGCTGAAATCACCATCTGCAGTGATTTTGGAGCCCCCAAAATAAAGTATGACACTGTTTCCACTGTTTCTCCATCTATTTCCCATGAAGTGATGGGACCAGATGCCATGATCTTCTTCTTCTGAATGTTGAGCTTTAGGACAACTTTTTCACTCTCCACTTTCACTTTCATCAAAAGGCTTTTTAGTTCCTCTTCACTTTCTGCCATAAGGGTGGTGTCATCTGCATATCTGAGATTATTGATATTTCTCCCAGCAATCTTGATGCCAGCTTGTGTTTCTTCCAGTCCAGTGTTTCTCATGATGTACTCTGCATATAAGTTAAATAAGCAGGGTGACAATATACAGCCTTGACATACTCCTTTCCCTATTTGGAATCAGTTTGTTGCGCCATGTCCAGTTATAACTGTTGATTCCTGACCTGCATATAGGGTTCTTAAGAGTCAGGTGGGCACCTCATTCCATTTCTCTTGCCTGGAGAATCCCATGGACAGAGGAGCCTGGTAGGCTGCAGTCCATGGGGTCGCGAAGAGTCAGAAATGACTGAGCGACTTCACTTTGACTTTTCACTTTCACGCATTGGAGAAGAAAATGGCAACCCACTCCAATGTCTTGCCTAGAGAATCCCAAGGATGGTGGAGCCTGGTGGGCTGCCATCTATGGGGTCACACAGAGTCAGACACGACTGAAGCAACTTAGCAGCAGCAGCAGCAGCAAGAGTCAGATCAGGTGGTCTGGTATTCCCATCTCTTTCAGAATTTTCCACAGTTGATTGTGATCCACACATTCAAAGATTTTGGCATAGTCAATAAAGCAGAAATAGATGTTTTTCTGGAACTCTTTTGCTTTTTTGATGATCCAGCAGATGTTGGCAATTTGATCTCTGGTTCCTCTGCCTTTTCTAAACCAATACAGTATTGTAAAGTAAAATAAATAAATAAATAAAAAATAAAACTAGCTTGAACATCTGGAAGTTCATGGTTCACATATTGCTGAAGCCTGGCTTGGAGAATTTTGAGCATTACTTTACTAGCGTGTGAGATGAGTGCAATTGTGCAGCAATCTGAGCATTCTTTGTCATTGCCTTTCTTTGGGATTGGAATGAAAACTGACCTTTTCCAGTGCTGTGGCCACTGGTGAGTTTTCACAGCTATTTGTAAGGCCTTTTTGCTTTTTGCATTTCTTTTCCATGGGGATGGTCTTGATCCTTGTCTCCTGTACAATGTCACGAACCTCCGTCCATAGTTAATCAGGCACTCTATCTATCAGATCTCGTCCTTTGAATCTATTTCTCACTTGCACTATATAATCATAAAGGATTTGATTTAGGTCATATCTGAATGGTCTAGTGGTTTTCCCTACTTTCTTCAATTTAAGACTGAATTTGGCAGTAAGGAGTTCATGATCTGAGCCACAGTCAGCTCCTGGTCTTGTTTTGGCTGACTCCTAGAGCTTCTCCTTCTTTGGCTGCAAAGAATATAATCAATCTGATTTCAGTGTTGACCATCTGGTGATGTACATGTGAGGAGTCTTTTCTTGTGTTGTTGGAAGAGGGTGTTTGCTATGACCAGTGCGTTCTTTTGGCAAAACTCTATTAGCCTTTGCCCTGCTTCATTCCATACTCCAAGGCCCAATTTGCCTGTTACTCTAGGTGTTTCTTGACTTCCCTACTTTTGCATTCCAATCCCCTATAATGAAAAGGACATCTTTTGAGGGTGTCAGTTCTAAAAGGTCTTGTAGGTCTTCATAGAACCATTCAGCTTCAGCTTCTTCAGCATTACTGGTTGGGGCATAGGCTTGGATAACTGTGATATTGAATGGTTTGCCTTTGTCCTTCATCCAGCCCAGCAGGTAACATGATGCTCCTGGTATATAAATTAAATAAGCAGGGTGACAATATACAGACTTGACATACTCCTTTCCCAATTTTGAACCAGTCCCTTGTTCCATCTTTGGTTCTGACTGTTGTTTCTTGTCCTGCATATTATAGTTTTCTCAGAAGGCAGGGAATATGGGCTGGTATTCCCATACTTTAAGAATTTTCCACAGTTTGTTGTAATCCACACAAAGGATTTAGCATAGTCAATGGAACAGAAGTAGATGTTACTCTGTTATTCCCTTGCTTTTTCTATGATCCAAAGGATGGTAGAAATTTGATCTCTGGTTCCTCTGCCTTTTCTAATTCCAGCTTGTATATGTCAAAGTTCTTGGTTTGCATACTGTTGAAGCCTCGCTAGAAGGATTTCGAGCATTACTTTGCTAGCATGTGAAACGAGAGCAACTGTGCAGTAGTTTGAACATTCTTTGGCATTGCTCTTCTTTTAAATTAGAGTGAAAACTGCTCTTTTACAGTCCAGTGGCAATTGCTGAGTTTTCCAAATTTATACAAGTTTTAAAGTTGACATTCCATTTACATTTATCACAAAATATTGACTCTATTTCCCATGTTGTAAAATACATCCTTCAGCTTATCTTATGCCTAACAGTTTGCACCTCTTACTTCCCCACCCTCATTTTGCCCCTCCCTGACTCCACTGGCCACCACTTCTTTATTGTCTGTATCTGTGGCTTTGCATTGTTTTTGTTGTACTCTTTTTTTTTTAGATTCCACATATTAGTGATATCATACAGTATTTGCCTTTTTCTCTGGCTTATATTGCACTTAGTATAATGCCCTCCAGGTCTATCTACATTGCTACAAATGGTAAAATTTCATTCTTTTTTTCTGGCTAAGTTGAATGCCCTCGTAAATATACACCACATAGTCCATCCATTCATCTACTGATGAACACTTTCATTGCTTCTATATCTTTGCGGTTGCAGATAGTGTTGTTATAAACATCGGGGTACATGTATCCTTTTGATTTAGTGTTTTCACTTTCCTCAGACATGTATACTCAAAAATGTAATTGCTGGATTATATGGTAGTTTTCATTTTTAGTTTTTTAAGGAAACTCCCTAATGTTTTTGCACAGTGGTTGCAACAATTTTCATGCCTTCAACAGTGTACAAAGATTCCCTTTTCTCCACATTCTTACCAATATTTATTATTTGTGATCTTTTTGGTTTATTAAAATTATCAAGAAAGCTTCTTTAAAAATATGCAATACCAGTTAAGTCAAAACCTCTGAGATAGAATCAAATATTTACATTAAGGACAGAGAAAAACCTATACTTAAAATTTGTGAATAATTTCACTATCTGTCTGTTTTTTGTTTCCAGTTTTCAAAATTTGGAACCATATATCACTGTCCAAATTGTGAGCTTGCCAAGGTTTTGGCCCTAGCTGTGGCAGCTGTGATAGCTGATGAGAATTTAGTAATTTCTAATGTTGAATCAGCCTCATCTGTTTGCTTTATTTATTTATTGGCATGCTTGTTTGAAACATTGGCAGTCTAAAACCAGTAAGTCATGGCTAAATACTATGCTTCTCTATGTCCAGACTGAACAATTACTACATTTATTAATTGTATATTACTACATAACAACTTACCATGAAATTGGTGCCTTAAAACAACACAAATTTATTATCATACGGTTTTGTAGGTTAGAGCAAGGACAAGGGTCTTTGGGGCTAAAATCAATGTCAGTAGAGCTGTGTTCCTTTATGAAGGCTTTAGCTAAAAATCTGTTTTCTTTCTCTTTTTAACTTCTAGAGGTCACCCACATTTCTTGGTGTGTGTGTGTGTGTGTGTGTGTGTGTGTGTGTGTATGCATGCATACTCACTCATATCTGACTCTGCAACCCCATGGACTAGAGCTCACCAGGCTCTTCTCTCCATGGAATTTTCCAGGCAAGAATATTGAAATAGGTTGCCATTTCCTTCTCCAGGGGATCTTCCCAACCCAGGGACTGAACCCCTGACTTCTGCATCTCCTGCATTGGTGGGTGGATTCTTTAGCAGCTGAGCTATTATTATTCTAAATCAACAATGTTACATCTTTCTTGCCCTTTTTCCATAGTCACATCTTTGATCACAGCCAAGGAATGTTCTCCACTTTTGAATTTGTGATTATATTGTCCCCACCAAATAATCAAGGATTATCTTCTCATTTCAAGGGATGATTAATCATATCTTCAAAGTCCTTTTTGCCATATAACCTAATTTATCCACAGGTTCCAGACTTCCAGGGTATGGATGTCTTTGTGGGCCTATTATTCTGCCTAGCACAGTAGACTTTGAGATAGGACAAGGGGTTAACTTCTCTAAGTCTTTTCTACAGCCTGCTTCTTTAGCTCATTCTCTTGCTTCAGCCCTGTTCTCATTTTGGTAGAGACTCCAGGCAGTTGAGAATATGTGCCTCTGGCTAACCAGAATGGTGTTTGAATGCACGGCAACCCTTCTTTCACACTTTCTTCATCCCCATTTCTTGGTTTCCCATCAGTGGAGTTGTTCTTACACAGCCACAAATTAGAGAACATCATAAACACCATGCTTTTACCACAGAGAACAAAGAACTAATTTCCTAGATAATTCAACTTCCTCTAAAGCCACAATTGGAGAAATGTCCTTACAAATGCTCTTTGTCTCTTATACCTCAATTTACTCCATGTAAATAATTTTCCATCTTTCTCCCACAATATCCACTAAGATATCAGATATCCTCTAGGAGCCTGGCTGTCTGTGAGAGCTAGAGCCTGGTGAATTATAGTTTGTGCTTTTTCCAATAGTTTTTCATTCATCTCTATGTTAATTACTGAGTGATTGTGAGTTGATTTAAAGAAAATGTACAGATCATTTCATTCTGCAGAGTCCTACAGAGGCATACACAGTGAGATCCTGAGCTTAACAGGTGTCAGCCACACTCAGCTCTATTCTTCTTGATTTTTTGCCTTTATACCCAGAAGACTACTGTTTCAATCTTCAAGTCCCAGATTTCAAATCCCAAATTATCTCAGGGCTTGTTTCCTGAGTAATATAAAATTGTATTTGTTCTTCATGGTCCTCTTCTAAAGCTGTAGCCATTAGCAACACAGACTCTGCCAAAGACTATCCATTTAATCAAGCTTATTTGGGTTTATTTCCTTGTGCCTGTATATTGTGTTTTTCTGCAATTCCATATTAAATTTATATTTCCAATTTAGATGATGATTAGTTTTAATATCTGACCATAAGTGGGACTCTTAGTAAGTGTAAGAAGATCCTGAGTTTCTTTCTTGGGCAAAGTGAACTTCCCTTCAAGAATGTTTGGAGTGCCTCCTTTCATCACTCCACATTTTTAAAGTTCCCTCAGGTAACAAGACTTGAAATACAAAATACAAAATGGAAACAGGAATACGAATCAGTTAGGATAGATTACACAGTAACAAATGCCCCCCAAATTCCAGTACCTTCAAAGTACAGACTTAGTTCTATCTCATGTCCCATTTCCACTGCAGGTTTTCTATGCCTTTTTCTCAGGTCATCTTTACTCCAAAACTAAGCCAACAGTGAAAATTTGGTCTGGAATACTGCCCATTATTACTGTTAAAGAACAGAGTACGGCCAATCCTATGTTGGCCCTTAAAAGTTTCTACCTGGAATTGACATCCACTATTTTTAATAACACTTCTTTGAAGAAAGAAAGTTACATTAGCCTGGCCTGACATCAGGGAGTGGAGAAGTATCATACTTTCCCAGGAAAAGGCAACAAATACTTTGTGAACAACAGGTCTACCATACCCTGTCTTTCAGATTGATATTATTTAGATAAATCTAATTTCTTCCTGAAAAATGCATTCATTTACTCTCCAACAGAGGAAACACAAGAGACCCATCCAATGATCAGCCTCAAAGTTTGGATCTTATAATATTCTCTAAGTTAGGCTGAACATGGCTCTTCTTTCATGGTTTTGTGTGCGAAAGAGACAAGTCCCTCCATACCCACTGCTTAATAGGGGAGCAATGAAAGAATTATAGTCTTAGAGATACACAGCCATGATTGGTCCATAGACATTTTAAAATTCCACTGGAACGCTATCCCAAGCTTCCGTTGCTGACCTGAGAAATGTTCTCTGAATGGGCTCTGGTATGCTTCCTCAGAGAAGCTCCCAGTCTCATGTTCTTCTTGGACTTTGTATCCAGCCCCTGTAAGGTCCCTCCTTTCCCATAATCCTTTTGGTCTCTTCTGATGAAGCACTGGGCATAGTCTTCTTTGGGGGCCAAGTAGCTTTTTCAGTTTGCTTCTTGGCCTTAATGGTTATGGCACAAGGACCATTTAAGTCTTCAGTGGTCGCAATTTTTTTAGTCTAGGCTGGTAACCTTTTGTTTTCCTTATTAAAACTTTTCCCAAGAATGTAGCTTTCATTTTAACTAAGTTTCCATCACAACATGTGCCAATAGCTTTGCCTACGGTTCTTTTTTTAGAGAGTCCTCACCTTCTAGACTTAATTTTAGAAACCTTGAGCCTAACCAACTTCTATTGAAAAACCAGTCTTTGTCTGTTCTCTTAGCAATTGCGTTCATCTGAAAACTTTGTGGGTGCCAAATTAATTCCTTTGGAGATTTTATTATAATAGCATGAGTTTTGATTCGGTCTTTGTCATGAAGCTGAATTTTCGTTTGTCCTTTGTACCATAAAGATCTTCTCAGTTTTGTCCTGAAGATTGGAAATGAAAATTGATTTAATTTTCATCTCTGTACATTTAATTTTCCTACCTCCTCACTGAAATATGCAAGCTCGTTTGATAAAATATCTTTTTTTCAAGTTATTATAGATTGACAGTGTTACTGAATGCTATGTCACTGTATAATAATGATTTATATCCTTTTAGATCCTAGTCATAGTTTCTTTGCCATTTGCAACCTGTTTCTATAAACCTCCTATTTTATGATTCACAGTTATGTTTGTTGCTGTTGTATCATGCTCCTAGTTTAGATATCAATTTTGGTCAGAATAGGCTAGGATATGCTGTTATAATAAATGATCCCTAACTTAATATCTTATAACAGGAAGAATAACTATTTCATAATATTTATTAAACCAATATTAAACTGCAGCCATTTATTCATGAAGGTGAATCTCATATATCTAAAATATATGGTTAAAATGTTTAGAATTTTAAACTCAAAACTTTAATTGACAGAATTACTGTGTCAAAGTCAAAAAATTGAAGTACTTTGCTGAAGATAGAGAAAAATTCCCTTCCTCTTTACCAGGGACTAAATAGATTATAGGTCATTTTTATTAAGACAATGAATGAAAGATTCAGGACACCAAAACAGTGAGACCTCGGTCAGAAGGGTTTGTCAGCAAACCCCTTTCTTTCTTAATTAAGGTAAGATTAAGTAATAATTACTATTCTCGTACAGAGTTTTCTTGTTTCCTCTAGAGAAGTCTTTATTTAAAGGCTCTGGAACTGGAGTTTATTCTCATCTTTTGTTGTTGTTTAGTCACTTCAGTCATGTCTGACTCTATGAGACCTTGTTGTAGCCTGCCAGGTTTCTCTGTCCATGGGATTTACCAGGCAAGAATACTGGAGTAGGTTGCCTTTACCTTCTCCAGGGGATCTTCCATACCCAGGGATTGAACTTGCATCTCCTGCATTGGCAGGCAGATTCTTTACCTCTGAGCTACCAAGGAAGCAAGATCAATATTACCTCTTAACAACATAGATGTTTCTAGGAAAATAACAAGCATGTACAAATTCTTACAACATACTACAAAGGCCTTTGAATGTCTCAGAGCTATGCTTCCCCCTTTCCAAAAACAATTTATTTACATCAACTCCTAGGCATTAAATGGCATCAGCCTGGCTCTACCATTCTCCCATTGTTCACTGAGTCATGTCTGACTCTATGCGACCTCATGTAGTGCATCATGCCAGGCTTTCCTATCTCTGGGAGTTTGCTAAACTCACGTCCATTGAATTGCTGATGCCATCCAACCATCTCATCCTGTTGCCTCCTTCTCCTCCTGCCTTCATTCTTTCCCAGCATCAGGATCTTTCCCAATGAGTCAGTTCTTCGCATCAGGTGGCCAAAGTATTGGGGCTTCACCTTCAGCATCACTCCTTCATTCTCTCTCTTTTTAAAAAATATAAATTTATTTATTTTAATTGGAGGTTAATTACTTTGCAATATTGTATTGGTTTTGGCATACATCAACATGAATCTGCCACAAGTATACATGTGTTCCCCATCCTGACCCCCCCCTCCCTCCTCCCTCCCCATACCATCCCTCTGGGTCGTCTCAGTGCACCAGCCCCAAGCATCCAGCAGATGAATGGATAAGAAAGCTGTGGTACATATACACAATGGAGTATTACTCATTCTTTCTTAAGTAACAGTTTTCCAAGTCTCTGTACTCACAGGTTAAGAAGATATTGTAATGTAGCAAAAGCCTAGGAATTCTCACCTGCAACCTTCTTCACAATGTTATCCAAAGGTCCCCGGCACACTGTGATTAGGCATTATACTTTTCAAATTCCTAAAATAAAATGTGAAAATTAGGATCATTTTAATTTTTATCTTTCTTATTATCACTGAGGCTGAATATTTTCTCACATTTCATAATTAACAAAAATATGTCCTGGGACTCCTTCATTGTGCCTTTTATTAGAAGGCCCTTTCTTGAAATTAAAATTGTTTGTATTTTTAAATTCTTATTACAAACTTGAACTTTTTCATTTTAAAATATTTGCACAATAAAGGAAATCTGTCATGTCATTAATGACTTATTCAATTTTCAGGTAAGTTTAAGTCATAAGACAGTAAATTCTAGACTCTATAGTGATGTGAACAAGTTAGAGGTGTGGTTATATAGCTTTCGAATTAACTTTGTTGAAAACAAAAATACAAGCAAAAAGTCAAATAGTATTTTTGAAGACACCTATATATCATCATTTTAAAAATAGGTGATATGGATAAATAATAATAAAACATAAACAAAAAATATACAAACTTCTAGTTATAAAATAGGTCATGTGAATGCAATGTACAGTGTGGTAACTATAATTAATAATACTCTACTGTATATTTGAAAATTACTAAGCAAGTAGATGTTACATAATAAATAATAAATGAATCAGGATATAGAATGTAGGAAGTGTGTAGAAGTCTTTCAGTTATTCAGCACAACCCCTAGAGAATAAAGACATTGTGAAAAACTGTGCTTAAGGCTAGACTATTTAACAAAAGGTTTTTATATACCTGTCTGTATGTACTTTATGTATTAATACCTATCTGTTTCCTAGTAATTTAAGGCAAAATATATGAAAATTTCAAATATGACTTTTAGTGAAATGAATAGAAAATAAATATTCTGGAAAGTTAGCTATAGTATAATATAAGATGACTTATACATGTCTTGGAGAAGGCAATGGCACCCCACTCCAGTACTCTTGCCTGGAAAATCCTATGGACAGAGGAGCTTGGTAGGCTGCAGTCCATGGGGTCGCTGAGTCAGACACGACTGAGCGACTTCACTTTCACCTTTCACTTTCATACACTGGAGAAAGAAATGGCAACCCACTCCAGTACTCTTGCCTGGAGAATCCCAGGGACAGGGGAGCCTGGTGGGCTGCCATCTATGGGGTCGCACAGAGTCGGACACGACTGAAGTAACTTAGCAGCAGCAGCATATATGTCGTACTTTTTTTTTAGATAAACTTTTTTGTAGAATAGTTTTGGATTTATAGAAAAAGTATGATGATAGTGCAGAGAGTCTATATATCCCATGATCGGTTTCTTTCATTATTAACACTGGTGTATTGTATTTGCTATAATTAATGAACCAATATTGACACATTTTATTAAATAAAGTTCACATTTTATCCAAATTTTCTTAATTTTATCCAATGTCTCTTTCTTTTTTTTCTGTTCTAGGATGCCACTCAATGACTATCACATTACATTTAGCCATGTTATCGCCTTAGGCTCCTCTCGGTTATGACAGTTACAACATGACTTTGTACAATATGGAAATTTTGTAGATTAAAGGCAAGGTAAAAGAGGGAGGAAAAAAGAGAAAAAGTCAAAGTGGCCTTTAAAGACAAAATACAAGTCATGATGAGATTGTGTTTCATGGCTAGAGATGGGTAACAGCTCTGTCTTTGACTCACAGTGTCCAAAAGACACAAACACACAAGTTGCTTACCATCCTTCAGAGAAATGAAGCTCTTCCTGGTATGGAGTCTTGAGATAACTTTGTCTTGAAGCCGTGTTTGAGAGACCACTTTGTAATGTTCTAAACAAGTCCCTTAATATCATTTCTATGGAGAATAAAAAATGGCTTATGAGGGCTAATCTCTATAACATTTTTAAGGTAGGCCAAGGTCATGATGACTGCCTGCATTACAAGTGTGAGGAGGGAAGGCAATGGGGTCAGTGAAGTGAGCTACTCAAACTCACTGGAGGATTAAGCATTTCTCTTAAAGAGCTGTTCCTTAGGGCTCTTCCCAAAGCTTCCAGGGACAACCAGATAACTCAGTGATGTCACACTGATGATTTCAGGTTGGACCCTCTTAACCCTTTCTCACCCACCTTTCGGCAAACTTCTCTGATGAAAGACAAACAAAAGACATTAAACACGGGTACTCTGTAGGGGCATCTGGCAAGGAAGACTAAAGGCTGTTGAGGCTGGTAGAACCACGAAGGGTGGATTTTGGCAGGCAGGTATTCTAGGTACCCCACAGTTTGTGGGATGGCCATCTGCTTTGTCTCTCCCTGCTTCACACTGTGTGTGCTCATCTTGGCCAGGGGCATCTGCTCATAAAAATGAATCATATTTTCTTTGGCCACATCATGTCTATGTGCAAAGTTCCAGAAGTTTGAAAGCACCATCTCTATGGAATTTATAATATGCCAAAAACCAGATGAGATTTTCTGTAATTGCAATTATTTATATTGTTCTCCAGTTTAAAATTTCTCTGTGAACAGTATTGCTAATTGAAGTACTGCTGAAACTAAAACAAAAATGTGACCTACTGTCTTCAAGCTCTTAATTTAGAAAGATGGTAATGATGACCCTATGCAAGACAGCAAACGAGACACAGATGTAAAGAACAGACTTTTGGACTCTGTGAGAGAAGGCGAGGGTGGGATGATTTGAGAGAATAGCACTGGAACATTTATATTACTAAATGTGAAATAGATCTCCAGTCCAGGCTCGATGCATGAGACAGGGCACTCAGGGCTGGTGCACTGGGATAACTCTGAGGGATGGGATGGGGAGGGAGGTGGGAGGCGGGTTCAGGATGGGGGACACATGTACACCCATGGCTGATTCATGTGAATGTATGGCAAAAACCACTACAATATTGTAAAAATAATTAGCCTCCAGTTAAAATAAATTAATTAATTTAAAAAAATTTTTAAGTATCACATATACACACAAAGTCCTGCTCTACCCTAGAGCAGGGTTAGTAGAGTGGGTTAGTAGATCACTATTTGATTTCTGGCTTTATTCCTTGATATGTGTGACTTTGGAAAAAAATTTTTTTAATATTTTGAGGCCTCAGTTCCCTCATCTGTAACATGGGAAGTATACACCAATGTTAAAGTGCAAATATTAAAATTAAGTGAAATAAATTATGTGATGCTCTTACACAAATATTTAAATTGTAATATTGCCTTGATGATATTAACTCTTTATGTATATACATAAATATGACACATTTAAAACCATTTTACTTACCTAAACATGACATGTGATATATATCTTATATATCACACTTTTTAAAGTTTTCTGTTCTTTCCATGTTTGGACAAATGTGTAATGACCTATAGCCACCATTATAGTATCATTCAGAGTATTTCCATTACCTTCAAAATCCACTGCTCTCCTCCTAGTCATTCCTCCTTCTCCCCACCCCTGCCCCCAACTCCTGGCACTGGTAACTACTGATATTTGTACTATCTCCATCGGAATTCGTGTAGTTACAAAAAGTTTTTACTAGGAAGATAAGGTTAAAACAGGAGTTTCCCTGTAGCTTAGACAGTAAACAATCTGCCTGCCATAAAAGAGACCCAGGTTCGATCCCTGGGTCTGGAAGATCCCCTGGAGAAGGGAATGGCTACCTACTTCTGTATTCTTGCCTGGAGAATTCCATGGGCAGAGGAGCCTGGCAAGCTACCATCCATGGTGTCACAAAGAGTCAGACACAACTGAGCAACTAACGCCACACTACTACTACTAATGTTAAAATAACAACAGAAATCTATGGGAAATCTGTTTTTCTACATTCCCATTACCTTATCAAATTTATTTTCAGTTATCCTTGTATATTATAAGCTTTATTTTATACATAACAAATTTCTACATATTATACTGATATTGTTGATCCAATATTCAAGTTTTCTATTTTATCTTAGATTTAAAAAATGTTTTTCTTCTTCTTATCCGTGTTTCCTTTTCTTGAAAGTGTTCGTTTCTCAGTTGTGTCCGACTCTTTGCCACTAGGTTCCTCTGTTAATGGAATTCTCCAGGCAAGAATCCTGGAGCGGATAGCCATTCCCTTCTCCAAGATGTCTTCCCAACCCACATCTCCTGCACTGCAGGCAGACTCTTTACTGTCTGAGCCATCAGAGAAGCCCACATCTAAACGCTGCACTGTCAGCCTGAAGTCATCCCCATGCCACCAGTTACTTTTATTTTACAGTGCTCCCCTGATGTTTAGACAAAACCAAAAAGGCATAATACATACACTCTGTAACAAGGGCAACATCCAGCAACTATTCAATTAAATCTAAGTTGCTGCTGCTGCTGCTGAGTCACTTCAGTCGTGTCCGACTCTATGCGACCCCATAGACGGCAGCCCACCAGGCTCCCCCCGTCCCTGGGATTCTCCAGGCAAGAACACTGGAATGGGTTGTGTCTGACTCGTAGCTACCCCATGGACTGCAGCCCTCCAGGCTCCTCCATCCATGGGATTTTCCAGGCAAGAGTACTGGAGTGGGGTGCCATTGCTAGTTACATATCAGTAAATCTACCAGATGCTTATCCTATACTATTATGTCCCAAATGCTGTGTGAGCATGTAATGCTATGCACAAGATTAGTAAAATGATACCTGTGCTCACAGAAATTTATTGTCTGACTGAGGTGATGGACATGTTCACATGATTCAATTAACTAACATAACCTGAGTATATATCACAGCACAACAGGATAAAATAATGAAGTACTAAAGTATGAGATACGGAAACTGATACAAGGTTTAGTAACTGACAGGACAGACAAGCCCATGCTATAAAAAAATGTGCTGTGAAGTTGAGATTCCTGCAGGAAGAGATGGCCCGGAAGCCAAACCTCTCAGCAGAGAAATTGATGGTGGCGCCACCACTGCAGAATTTAGGCACCAGTAGGAATGGGTTTCAGGGAACTACCAGGAATGTTCCATCAGCTGTCCTGGAATTATGACAGAATATATTCATTTTAACTTAGAACTCCCTCCACTGCAGCCAGGGCCATAGCGGTTCGCCCCAGCCTGGGGCACTAGGAGATGAAGAATTCATCTCTGTAGAATAAAAGATATTGTGTTTATATACTTATTTTTTTAAGCTACGGAAAAATGGATAATGAACAGGAAACAATGGGAAAAGGTATTGCACAAAGTACAGAATCTAGTTCAGTGGTGTGTGTGTGTGTGTGTGTGTGTGTGTGTGTATAATTTCAAATCCTGTTAGTAAATTCAGAAGTTTGTCATAAGCAAGAGATATAATTAATGATTACCTGGAAAAGCCCTTTTAAGACTCTATGCTTAGAAAACTGACAAAATGAATTTCTATATCATGTGTTTCTCACTAGTTATGGGGTAAGGAGCCACCTTAGCTTCTTCAACTCCAGGATGAGAGTCTTAAAACCCTCTTCGAAGGTTTGAAAGAAAGTAAGCAGTGTACAAATAGATGTCAGTCTTTTCCCCATTTTCTTTTAAAAGAAAGCTTTCTAACCTCAAACATGTTTATTTTTAAAGATGACTTGGAGCTTTTGTAACAGTAAAAAATATAGTCTGGCTGACAACTGCCTGTGAAAAACAGCCTTAAAATCAACTGGTTGATAGGAAAAGATGGGCTTTTACATGTTCAACAACTTGGAAGTTGGAAAAAATCATAGAACTAGAATGGAGATTGAATACAGTCTGGTTATCATTTCAGAGTAAAAACCATTTCTTTATTTCTTAAATATTCAGAGAGATGTACCCTAGACCACCACCAATAAGGCGGTAGATTTCATGAAATATAAAAGCTAGGTATTTTCTCCTTTAAGGTCCTTGTAAATTTCCTCTGTAGTTGGCTGGAGACTAATACACCATGCATATCAGTCAGTGAGAGTGATGTTTGTTTTCTGAAAGTGGAAGTGTTAGTCACTCAGTCATGTCCAGTTCTTGGTGACTGCATGGGACTATAGTCTGCCAGCCTCCTCTGTCCATGGAATTCTCCAGGCAAGAATACTGGAGTGGGTAGCCATTCCCTTCCCCAGAAGATCTTGCCGACCCAGGGATCAAACCTGGTTTCCTGCATTGCAGGCAGATTCTTTACAATCTGAGCCAAATCAGGGAAGCCCATTCATTTTCAACTACTACTTAACAAATGATCACAGCAGCTTAAGATAACACCTAGTTATTGTTTCACAGTGTGTAGGTCACAAGTCTTGGCATAACTGGCCCAACTGAGTCATGTGTCGTGTCTCACAGGGCTCTGGAGATGACTGAAATCTGTTCTTTGAAGCTGTCTTTGTTTCTTTGCTGCCTGTCAGCCAACAGTTGTTCCTATAAGTTTCTCACTTTGTCCTGCTTCCCGTAAGACTGCTTCAGCAAGGAGCAAATTCCACTCATGATTCAAATCCTCCCATTTGTTTCCTGACACACTTTTTGTTTCACCCTAGCCAAAGTTCTCTATATCCAAGACTTAAGTGGTTTAGATTGGATCAATCTGGATCATCTAGAATAATTCCCTTATTTTTAATTTCCTCAACCATAATTACAATGTACCTTTGCCATGCAACAGAACATTCACAGGTTCCAGACATGTGGTCATCTGTAGAGTGGCCTTCTGCTTAGCACACAAGTTGGGAACATGTGTATACCTGTGGCGGATTCATGTTGATGTATAGCAAAAAGAATACAATATTGTAAAGTAATTAACCTCCAATTAAAATAAATAAGTTTATATTTTAAAAAGCTATCATTCCTTATTCATTATCAGAGCACATCATCTTCATAAAAAGATACTTGTAAAATTTTAGTTAAATTATCTTGGCAACCTTACCTTGTTGTTCAGTCGCTAAATTGTGTCTGACTCTTTGTGACCCCATGGATTACAGCATGCCAGGCTTCCCTGTCCTTCACTGTCTCCTGGAGTTTGCTCAAATTCATGTCCATTGAGTCGATGATGCCATCCAACCATCTCTTTCTCTGTTGCCCCCTTCTCCTCCTAGCCTCAATCCTTCCCAGCATCAGGGTCTTTTCCAGTGTGCCAACTGTTCACATCGGGTGGCCAAAGTATTGAAGCTTCAGCTTCAGCGTTAGTCCTTCCAATGAATATTCAGGGTTGATTTCCTTTATGATTGACTGGTTTTATCTCCTTACTGTCCAAGGGACTCTCAGAAGTCTTCTTCAGTACCACAATTCGAAAGTATCAGTTCTTCAGCACTCAGCCTTCTTTATGGTCCAACTCTTATATCCATACGCGACTACTGGAAAAACCACAGCTTTGATTAGATGGACCTTTGTCAGCAAACTGATGTTTCCGCTTTTAATATGCTGTAACATGCATGAAATATGACCTCTCTAGGGAGTAGTTGCTGGCATTTGAACAACACTGATGTGCTTCAATTTTCCTTTTTGGATTCTCTCCTAAAGTGAGTATTAAGTCTTTTTGTCCCATCTCTGTTTTGGTTCTTCAGGACAATGATCAGGGAAGAAATCACATGTGGATTTTATTATGTCCTGTTGGTAATGTGGGTAGGCATAGATGCTGAATCATCTGGCATCATTTGAAAGGATTCAGCTGGTAGGAGAGATTCTGACTACCTGATAAGAGACTGTTCCTGTCACTCAGGATATGCTGCTTCCAGGAAGAAGTTAATCTCCACACATGAGTGCAAACAATGACTGCTTCAAGACCTTAAAGATAAAATCTGAAATCCTGAGCTACTGAGTCTTACATCCATGTTTTAATATGTATCATATTTTTTTGCCCAGCTCAAACAAAAAAAATTATATTCTCTCCCCCAACCATATTTACTTCCTTCAGTTCTAGAAAGATACAGTGGGAAAATATCCAGCCACAAACTATGATTGTAAAGTCCTCAGTCTTCAGTCTGATCTCTTTTTCCTCTCTTTGCCTTACTTGTGCTTCAGCCGCTTCACTACTAATGAGAATTCCGACCAGCAAGTAAGCAGTGGCAGAGACGTGAAACACGTGTGTGCTCAGTCATTTCAGTCGTGTCTGACTCTGGATGACCCCATGGACTGTGGCCCACCGGGCTCCTCTGTCCATGGGATTCTCCAGGCAAGAATACTGGAATGGGTTGCTCTTTCCTCCTCCAGGGGATCATCTCAACCCAGGAACTGAACCTGCGTCTCTTATATCTCCTGTGTTGCCAGGCAGATTCTTTACCACTAGTGCCACCTGGGAAGCCCCAAAGAGAAACTTATGTACAACTTACCTTAATTATTAACCCCAGCGTAACTCCGGGAGATGGTGATGGACCGGGAAGCCTGGCGTGCGGCGATTCATAGCATCGCAAAGAGTCGGACACGACTGAGTGATTGAACTGAACTGAAGGTTTAGGAAATAAGAAATTGAAAAACAGTGGCCAGAAAGAATGAGGCTCCTCAGTCTTCTGTGCTAGTCCCCAGAATGCCACTGTCAATCATGGGTAATGGGTGGCTTCATTCCCACCCAGTGGATTAACTTTAGGGTGGAGATCTGCACATAATTCCAATCCAGATTGGAAATGTAGACATTTACCCAGATCATCTTTCTTATTTTACAAGATGAAGAACCTTGACCCAGAAAGATTTACTGAGTGGTGCATAGTGATACAACACAAATACTATGTAAATTTTCTCACAACACAAATACATGTACATCTGACCTTATTATCCTTCTGAAAACATATGGCGAAGCCAAGGCCAAAATGTGTTAATGACTTATAGTTGTATCATTTCATATGAACAGGCTAAGACCAGAATGCAAATCTGCCATTCTATCTCCATATATACTTTCTGTCTACTTATGTCTGCCAGGTGTGGAAAAGTCCCAGGGAAAGCAGGTGTGGTATAATAGAGTGGTTATATAGGGTGGAAGGCACTTGATGGATCATTATCTGCATCTTCACATGCTATTAGTGTGCCATGATGTTTTTTGTGTCACTAATAAATCATCATAAGCTTGAGGCCTTTGTCTTGACAACCTTATTTTCTCTCAGGCCGAGATCATTCCATGGTCCCAGTGACATAGGACTAGACCTCATCCTTGAGTGAATTCCTAGGTAAATAATTTCATTTTAAAATCTTTTTCCCTTTGGAATTGAGCCAAAATTTAATGAGAAAAATTATCTATTATGCAGTCTCACTCTTAAAGCAAATATAAGTCTCCAATTGCAGAATTCTTATAGGTGCTATCTGCCTTCAGTTAGGAATAATTTAGAAATTGAATAAGAAATCCCTTTCATTGACTGACATCTTGCAGATTAAATCTGAAGCCTCTTGAACTTCATTATAGCTTCATGAATATTGTAAGGCTTTAAATCTTGACTGTGGTTTTGAAACTCAGCCAAGAAGGTATTAACGGTTGTTAGAATTTGTATTTATGTAACACCCTTTCTTCCAACTGGCTTAAAGCAACTAGAATATTGTTTCAGTCTGTCTCCATAATAGGCATATAAGTTGTTAAGTGGAGGCTTCCTTATTCCCATTTTATAAGGAAGAGCCCTAAGGGTCACAGAAGTGGCACCAATGAACAAAAGACACATAATTCTCTGTTGCATCTATTCCGGTTCTGAATCCCTGTTTGGGGAAGTTGTTTTTACTACTAAGATGCATCATTTGCATTCAGTTCAGTTCAGTTCAGTTGCTCAGTCATGTCCGACTCTTTGCAACCTCATGAATCACAGCACGCCAGGCCTCCCTGTTCATCACCAACTCCCGGAGTTCACCCAAACTCATGTGCCTTGAGTTGGTGGTGCCATCCAGCCATCTCATGCTCTGTCGTCCCCTTCTCCTCCTGCCCCCAATCCCTCCCAGCATCAGGGGTTTTCCAATGAGTCAACTCTTCTCATGAGGTGGCCAAAGTACAGGAGTTTCAGCCTTAGCATCATTCCTTCCAATGAACACCCAGGACTGAACCCTTTAGGAGTGACTGGTTGGATCTCCTTGAAGTCCAAGGGACTCTCAAGAGTCTTCTCCAACACCACAGTTCAAAAGCATCAATTCTTCAGTGCTCAGCTTTCTTCACAGTCCAACTCTCACTTCCATACGTGACCACTGGAAAAACCATAGCCTTGACTAGATGGACCTTTGTTGGCAAAGTAATATCTCTGCATATTCAAAGTAATATGCTATCTAGGTTGGTCATAACTTTCCTTTTAAGGAGTAAGTGTCTTTTAATTTCAAGGCTGCAATCACCATCTTCAGTGATTTATTATTTTGGATCCCCAAAAATAAAGTCTGACATGTTTCCCCATCTATTTGCCATGAAGTGATGGGACTAGATGCCATGATCTTCGTTTTCTGAATGTTGAGCTTTAAGCCAACTTTTTCACTCTCCTCTTTCACTTTCATCAAGAGGCTTTTTAGTTCCTCTTCAGTTTCTGCCATAAGGGTGGTATCTGCATATCTGAGGTGATTGATATTTCTCCCGGCAATCTTGATTCCAGCTTGTGCTTCTTCCAGCCCAGCGTTTCTCATGATGGACTCTGTATATAAGCTAAATAAGCAGGGTGACAATATACAGCCTTGAAGTACTCCTTTCCCTATTTGGAACCAGTCTGTTGTTTCATGTCCAGTTCTAACTGTTTCTTCCTGACCTGCATATAGGTTTCTCAAGAGACAGTTCAAGTGGTCTGGTATTCCATCTCTTTCAGAATTTTCCACAGTTTATTGTGCTCCACACAGTCAAAGGCTTTGGCATAGTCAATGAAGCAGAAATAGATGTTTTTCTGGAACTCTCTTGCTTTTGCAATGACCCAGCAGATGTTGGCAATTGGATCTCTGGTTCCTCTGCCTTTTCTAAAACCAGCTTCAACATCTGGAAGTTCAGCATTCACATACTGCTGAAGCCTGGCTTGGAGAATTTTGAGCACTACTTTTACTAGGGTGTGAGATGACTGCAATTGTGCAGTAGTTTGAGCATTCTTTGGCATTGCCTTTCTTTGGGATTGGAATGAAAACTGACCTTTTCCAGCCCTGGGGCCACTGCTGAGTTTTCCAAATGTGCTGGCATATTGAGTGCAGCGCTTTCACAGCATCATCATTCAGGAGTTGAAATAGCTTAACTGCAGTACACTGCTATAATTCTTCATTAAATCTCTACTTCTCTTTCAGCTTTTTCAAAATTTTATTTATTATTTTTGGCTGCATGTGGCCTTTGTTGTTGTGTGCAGGCTTTCTCCAGTTGCAGTGAGCAAGGGCCACTCTCCAGTTTTGGTGCATGGGCTTCTCATTGCAGTGGCCCCCTTGTTGCAGAGCCCACGCTCTAGGGCCTGACTTTAGTAGGTGTAGTATGTGGGCTCAGTAGTTGAGCTTCTCTTGTTACAGAGCTTGGGCTCTAGGTGCACAGGCTTCAGCAGTTGCAGAACATAGACTCAATAATTGTGATTCATGGGCTCCAAAGTGTAGGTTCTGTAAGTTGTGGCTCATGGGCCCAGCTGTCTCATGGCATGAAGGATCCTCCTGGGTCAGGGATCAAACTGATACCCCCTGCATTGCAAGGCAGATTCTTAATCCCTGGACCACCTGGGAAGCCCCTCTTTCAGTCTTAGTCCCAACTCCCATGTCCCTCTCCTCTTCATTTGCCCACCAGTTTTATTTCCATCAATAACATCCTCCTCCAAGTCCTAGTGCATCATTCTTAATCCTCAAAGTGCATGAGACTCTCCCAGAGTACTCTGGTCTCAGTAGTTGATTGAACTGAATGAACTGAAAATCACTCAGTCGTGTCCAACTTTTTGCACCCCCATGGACTATACACAGTCCATGGAATTCTCCAGGCCAGAACAGTGGAGTGGGTAGCCTATCCCTTCTCTAGTGACCTCCTCAACTGGGGAATTGACCCAGGGTCTCCTGCATTGCATGAGGATTCTTTACCAACTCAGCTATCAGGGAAGCCCAACCTCAATAATGGTGATTCTTTTTAATGGGTCTACATATTGGAGAAGGAAATGGCAGCCCACTCCAGCGTTCTTGCCTGGAGAATCCCGAGGATGGCGGAGCCTGGTGGGCTGCCATCTCTGGGGTTGCAAAGAGTCGGACACAACCGAAGCAACTTAGCAGCAGCAGCAGACTGGAACCCAGAACCTTCCTTTTAGCAGATACCTTAAAAGAGTCCAATGCTGATAATAACTGAGAGAAGTGTCTCACAATCAATCCTGATGTGGAGTGGAAAAGCTGGGAAGAGTTTTAGAGTCTCAAGCTTATTAGCTATGGTCTAGTATTTTACGGTTGTTTGGCCTATGTTAGGTTGAATTCTTGAGAAGCAGAGCCAGATGCAAAGAATCTTTTGCTAATAATATATTGAGGTGTGCTCTTAAGAGAAAAGGAAAGGGATCGAGATGGGGCTGGGAAATAAGTTGGCAATGTCTGATCCCACCTGGGTGCTCTGGAATACAGATTGACCACAGAATTAGCAAGGAGGTCAGCTTTTTTAACTTCAGAGTCAGTCAGACATTGGCTGAGTTCTTATAAGGAGTATTGCTAGGGGTCTTGATGAGACATCTCCAGGTTGTCTGAGAGCAAGTCTTCATAAAATGCAGCTATAGGTAGTCATCAGTCACATTGCAGCATCTGCGGCTTCTGTATTCTGGCTGGTAAAGGTGATCTGAGCAGGGCACCTAGAGTATCTACTACATCTCTGGGCTCAACAAGAATCAACGTTACTCCTCCTAGTCTTGAGCTCTTGGCTTTAAAGATTTTCCAGTTTCTGCTACAGAAGAAGCCCCTTCTTTGTCTTTCTCTTTTCTTTACTCTATGTCTTACCTTTTTAGCAGCAGCCTTATGTCCACTCTCCTGCATTAAGCTTCCCTGTAGTTCCACAGTGATTGATTTCTTTCCTCAATCTCTATCTTGGAGGACTCACACAATTTCACTCTTCAAAATATACACACAGAGGTTGACATGGAATGTATGCCCTGGATGGCTGGATGAATGATTTTCCAAATGAGAATGCTATCACAGGGGGTATTCAATTCTTATTTTATTAAATAGCCTAAGTGAATGAGCTAGCATCTCTCATTGTAATTTTATTCTAAAAGCTATTTGAAGTCTCTGTTATTCCAGGTACTGACATCTTCATTCCTCTTCATCCCATCAGAGAAACAAATGGCTATGAAACTTAAACAGCTCTCTTCCAACAGCACTCAGTTTCCAAGCTTAGATATGGCATGATTTTGGTTCTACCTTTTAAGAGATTTGAAGAATTTTCTCACTGATTTAGACTGAAATAATTGCCTGAACTTCCCTCCTTAATTCTTGTTCCATTTAAACACAGCTTCTTATTTTATTGTTACAGACATTTAGAGCTTCTAATTTGACTAATATGTTAAATAGACACTTCATTTATATTAGTTTGTATTCATAATCTCAAATAATAGCTTATAGTCATCATATCAGGTTTCCTTTTGAGTGTTCTTAAATGTATGCTAGTCTCCATCAATAATAATTAAGCCTCAGTTAGATCATGATCCTATTCCTGAGCTGTCAGTCATTCACTCTGAGAACAATTGAGATTATGTAGATGACAATTGTCTAAATACCTCTTATTACTGCATGAAAATGAGCAAGGTATGCTCTCATTGCAGGTGGAGTTTTCTGATGAGATGATGGTGGTTTTGTAGTTTTCAGTAGGAGCAGAGACTGTGTTCTGGAGGAGAAAATGGCAACCCTTTCCAGTATTTGCATCTAAAAATCCCATAGACAGAGAAGCCTAGTGAGCTGTAGTCCTAAGGGTCACAAAGAGTCAAACACCACTGAGCAGCTGAATACACAACACAGGGAATGTGTTTTGGTGGATTTCTTACAGCAGAATGGCCCTCAGCCATCCTTTCTCTGCATCACAAGCTGATCTGGGTTTCTAAAGCTTGTCTCTCTATTGCACTCAGGAGGCCAGGCAAATAGCAACTCACCAATAAACCACAATATCCGTTGGTACACAAAATATGCTTTTTGCCCTAGAAAAAAATCCACCAGCGAATTTTTATGCTGCTCCCATCTATGTGAGCAGTTGTGAGTGTATCTGGTGATTCGGTTCAGAGTTGTGGAGGCGGAGAAATCATTGCTGCCTTTATAGTTCTGTGGGAATGACTGAAAAGTTAATGCCAAATATTCATGGAGAAGATGCATTTAATGGTTTTCCTGTTAACCTCATCACTATAAGAAGCTATTATATTTGATCAATGTGACAGTGTCATCCTGGTCAATCTCTTTCTTGTTTTTTTCTTCCCAAAGATTTCTGAGCATAGACAGAGTGAATGTATATGCCCTGGCTCCAGTGCTCATTTCTCAGCAAACTAATCTCTGCATTGGTCTTCTGATCTCTAGTTTATGGTAGAATTCACCTCTGATGCTGCCTTTCTGTCCCTAGCTGTGTAAGCAATGAGTGAAGGAGTACCAATGCCACAGCTCTAACCTCACTCAGAGTGTTGTGCCAACTCAGCATGCCCTCTGTGAAGTAGGAGGTTTCCTTTATCTATGTTAAGTTCATTTGAAGAACGCTGCAAAATAGTAGGTCTCAAAATAGATCAGTGATTTGAATGCACACATACAGCTGTTTTAACCCAAAGCATGTACAAGCATACACACACATTCACATACACACGTGTGCACACACATATACATGCAATAAACAGTTCCACTCTCCTTGAATTTTACACTCAGCACCAGAAATGCCCTCAAATAACACAGGTTTTGTTATAAATGTAGTTTCGGAGCCTAGGCTTCTTGTATCTTTGTGATGAGTTATGGGTATCTATTGTTCCTTTCTTCCATCTAGCCTTGGTTTTGGCTAATTTTCTCCATTTCTGCTATGTAAATTTGAATCTTAGTGGTTGTCAAGTTCTCTGCACTCTTTTTTCTTTCTAGAGTTGGCTACTTGTTTATGTTTTTGAGAATCAAATAAGATAACATTGAAAGGTGAGGAGACACACTTATTTTGTCTAAATTCCAAGTCCTAACTGAAGGTAACTATCTTTGTTACACTAGAAAAGTTCAATCTGGTTACAAATATGAACAAGGAATAAGTATAGAAAAAGAATCATCTTGACCACATTTGTGTTTGTTTCATATCCCTATCTAAGAATAACTTGAAACCACAAGGAAATATCTTAATGTGTTGTTGAGTTATTTCAATAGGACTTGAATTCCATGACTGAGGCACCATGGAAGTAAACTCTTAACACCTAGCATCCTAGAATGCACTAAGAATCCAGCAATCAACAGAAATATGGTGTCAGAGATGGTAAATTCCATGTTCCCCTAGTGCATTTTTGATAAGTGTGTTTTGAAAAGTGTGAGCAAAGTCAGTTTGCAAAGACTTGACCCCAGTATACATTAACTGCATGCACAGAGCGTGGATGCTGCTTGAGAGAGTCCCTTGTGATACTTTGGGGCCTCCTCAAAGTTTGTTCTTATGTTGTGTCTTCCAAACTGATATCACCAAGCAAGACTATATGCTTGCCTGAAGGGCCACTTGTTTAATTAGATTCTTCAGTTAACTTTCTGTGGGTATTTCCCGCTAGAAGAAAGTGCGCTTTCAACATTTTAAGTGCATGGACCACAATCATTCCCAGAAGGATTGCCTCTGCAGCAGTCTGGAAAGTCAATTAAAACCTTGGGGAACCTGCTAATAGCTTCTTGTGGTTAGGTGAGTCTGAGGCTCAGAGAATCTAGAATATTGACTCTTTATTACAGGTTTCCTTCCAAAAGATTTTTCTCTGTTGGACTTAGCCTTCTCTGTGGAGTATTGAATGAAGCATCTAGGGTCAGAGAATCTAGAATATTGACTCTTAGTGGCAGGTGTCCTTCCAAAAGATTTTTATCTATTGGATTTAGCTTTCTCTGTGGAGTATTGAATGAAGCATCCATAGGAAAAAGTCATGTAAAAAATTCTGCCTCTATATCAACATCATCCATGTGAAATAAATTAGGACAGTGTCACCATCTGATGAAATATGCTGGATGTTCTCTTTACAGAGTATATATAATCTACAATCGAGGGTAAATTTCATTCTGCACACATGAATATTTAGTAATATATCATCAAATACCACATCTCTCTATGAGCCTAATGAGTGGAATATACACTTGGATTATAATTAGGCAAGACGTAGAACAATGTAGTACCTAAGAGAGAGAGCTCTAGAGTCAGCTGGGTGTCAGACTAGTTGTCACACATGGTTCAGCTGTGTGTTCTTGGACAAGTCCTTGGATTTTCCACTAGTAACTTGGGCATAGTAATATCACCCAGTTTGTGTCATGGTGAGGTGAATAGATAATATATGTAAAGCACCTGATCAAGTTCTCATCACATAGCAAGCATTCGATCATGTTACCTCTTACTACCTGATACTAGTCCAGGTTGGATACTAATTCTTGTATATTTTTTTAAAAAAATTAGTTTGTGTTTTACTGAGAGAATAGTTTTAAATAAAAGTTGCAAAGATATATCAGAGAATTCTTGCCCATGTGCCACAATTAAGACCTAGCACAATCAAAAAAAAAAATATATATATATATATATCAAGGAGTTCTCACATACTCTACACTCAGTTTCCCTTGTAGTTAGCATCTCATACTGCTATGAGACATTTGCCACAATTAATAAGTCAACATTGGTGCATTAATATTAACTAAACTCCATATTTTTTGTATTTCATCAATTTTCCTTTCTCTGTTCCAGGATTCCATCCAGAATATTTTTTTTTTGGTATCTCTTTGGCTTTTCTCAACCATGATAACTGTCAGATTTCCCTTGCTCTTGATGATCATGGAAGTTCTTGACAGTTCTCAGATATTTTGTAGTTTCTTAATGTATTTCTCATAGTCAGACTGAGATTATGAGTTTTGGGAGGGAGACCACAGAGGTGAAGTGTCTTTCTCAATTCGATGTATCAAGAGTACAGCCCATCAATTTATCACTGACCATATTAACATTGATCACCTGGCAATGGTAGAATATACTGGGTTTTTAGTGTCTATATCCTTTTTTTTTTTTTTTCTGTACTGTACTCTTTGAAAGCCAATTGCTAAGAGTACCCCACACTTAAGGAGTCAGAATTATGTTCCAGCTTCTTGATGGCAGAGTAGCTACATAAATTGTTTGGAATTATATATAGGAGATTTGCCTCTTCCTCATTTATTTTTATTTAATCCTTTATTTATATCAGTTTGGACTCAAGAATATATATATTTTATACTTTGGTTTATAATTCAATACTATTTACTGATTTTCTTGCTCAATTTGTCTCATCTTTGGCCACTGGGAGTTCTTTCAGTTGACTCTAGTATTCCTTTGACATATCTCTATTGCTTTACTTCTTAAGTACTTCCTTACTTTCTGTCACTGCATGATAGATATTTCAGGCTCATCCTGTATACTCCCTGCCCCAGCCCTACAGCTGTTTATTTCTCCAAAAGCATCCTAATCCTCCTTATTAGTGAGTGGTGTTAGAATCCAAAATCTGGGCACTGGGTATGCTTGTTAAGATTGGGACATTAATGAGTCCAAGGATAGGGCTGGGAAGTATATGTATACCAATCCACATGTAAGCATAAGCATGGTTATTTCTATATTGACCCATCAGTACGTGTACTAAGCTAAATTTAAATTCATACTGATACCTTTACGTTGATTCCAGTAACAAACGATTTATTCTAGCTTTTCCTTTTGCTTATCACTAGCCTTCCCCACTCCAGTTGTAATAAACTTTGATTCTGTCTTCTGTCATCCATTTCTTCATTTATTTTCTCAACATTGGTATGTGTGTACAGCTATTTCAGAACTGTTATCCCATACCCTAGGATAAACAACTTTATCAACTAGAATATAGTGCTTATATTCTACTCCTGAATATAATTTTAATAGATTTGAATCAGCCCATGAACCCTCAGGGAGTCCCTGTTACAGAATCTATATTTGGCATTCTTATGTCTGTATGCCTTTCACAACCTGAGCAGAGTGATTGACACATCGAAGCAGATTTGCATGAAGTCTGAATCCTGTATGTGCTTTAGCCATAGACCCTTGACAACACTAATCTTAGGAGCTGTTTTTTAATTCTGTGACAGATATTGCCTGAAGTCTCACTAGCCATGAGTTCTTATTAAGCCCTTAGGAATTCTGAGTTTGGTTCTTTCTAGAGATGCTGTTGGGAGATACCACATAAAAGGCAATATATCATTCCAGAAATCCCAACCAACTTTGGAACAGATAGCCTTGTGGTCTAAAAGGACTGTTAAATCTAGATAAAATGTCAGTGTAAAATATCAACTAATAATGCCTTGCAGAAATGAACCTCATATGGAAATCCATAGTATATCCCATTTGTAGGTGATAGGGGCCTGTAATAAACGTTATGGCCTATACTTAAATACCAGAGCATCAGATGACCCAGAGAGGAGGCTCAGGATGGGAAACATGTGTATACTTGTGGTGGATTCATGTTGATGTATGGCAAAACCAGTACTATATTGTAAAGTAATTAACCTCCAATAAAAATAAATTTATATTTAAAAAAATAAATAAATAAACAGTAGAACCTATGCAGAACAAGGAAGGTTTCTATTCCAAGTTTCCATTTTATCACTCAGCATGTGAATTCCAGGAAAGAGGCTGAAGTATAAGATATCCTTAATATGTAGACTTTCTATGTACAGCATTTTGTCAAGTCATAAAGACTGTATTGTATTAACCAGAAGTCAATCATAAAAGTGGATTTACAATGCTAATGCCATGTAACTTTTAAGGTTTTGTTTTCGTGATAAACAAGACCTTATATTGATTACCAGAAGATGCTGTTAGACTCTAAAATGGTAGAGCTAAGTAGAACTTTCACAAATAGTTCTTGTATTTCTGCAAAATGCACTCTGACTTATTAGCTCAATTTAAACACTGCAGTGTTAAACTCGAGATACTACAAAAGGACAAACGGTTGACAAGAACTTGAATAGCCTTAAATCATAGAACTCCCTTACATTTGTAAAGGAAAGCATGTTTCTATCATCCATAAAAAGCTAAGTGGAGCTTTGAGCATATTATGCCTCCTTAGAGTTTGGAAAAAGCCAAGATAAATAGGCTTGCCAAGGATTCCTGACCCAGCAGGTTGCTGAGAAGGGGTTAGCCCCTGATGAATTTTAACAATACCCCAACTTCCCACACTGGCTAAAGCAGCAAGCTCTCAGTAACATACTCCATCTCTGTGATTACCTGCCAAATGCTTATTGCAGGCCTGCAAAGATTAGTTACTCCAGAGGGAGTGGCTTATAACTCCACGACATGGTTTTGTGCCAGATCAATAAAAGCAAAGGCACACGGCAAGCTGCCCTTATTTTCTCTCTGTAGAGAAACAAAGAGCCCCACAGTTAAACTGAATGTTACTGACTAATCCTCAGCATCACTTTAACACACCAGGGATTGTCCTCATTTGTTTTTCACATAATTCTATAATCTTGTGAAATATGAGTTAGCTAAAATGCAATTGTATTTTCAGGGACATGAAGGCTTACTATACATTACCAGCAATTTACAAGGAGCCTGCTGTTTATGTGCCATGTAACCGGGAGCTTTTTCTCTTAACAATAGATTGTGATGATGTATTTTTAAATGTCTGTATTGTTCACATATGTTAAGATCAGTTGGGTTTAAGTAATAGAAATTCAGCTAGTAACAGTGATAAAAACACACACTCAAGTAAATGATCCTTATTTTCTTTTTTCAATCCTACTTATGCACATTTTAGTAAATTGGATAGAAAATAATGGAAGGGTCATATTTTTCTGTTATGGGAACAGAGAAAATGCTTAGAGAAAGAGGAAAATAGAGTCAGAGGAAACAAAATATTCGAAATTTTAAAACTCGAGCATGAAAAAGGCTGAACTGTTGTCTTACCACAAAGTCTTCCTGAAAAAGCATGAAGAAAATTTAACAGTCCAGGCCTTCAAGAAAAATTGAGGGCATGTTTATCCTTTGAAGTCATTATTTTAAAAACGACCTGATTAATTTTCCTTTAATTAATCTGATACTCAGGTCATTTAAAAGAACATCAATTTCACTTTCTTTGCTTGATATGTTGACAATATAAAATAATTACAATTCTTTGTGTTTCAATCTGAATAGAGATTGTATCAAAGCATGTGTTGAATATTTAGTGCTCTCCAGTAAAAAAGAGGCAGCAGAGAGATAAAAGGCCAAGAAATCAGAAGAATATTTTCTCCAGGAATAGTTATGTTTACTAATATTTCTCCAAACACTTCCTTGTTATGATGAGAAAAAAGAATGTTTGTTTTGATTCTTTTTATTTGGAATTTAATGCTATTTGAAAAAGCAGCATAAATAGACCTACATGCATAGTGGGAAAGTTGTACTAATTCAATGGAAAGAACAGGCATTAACAAAAGTACTTCATTGGAATTTAGCATTCTTTTAAATTACTTTCAGTTTTTCCATTTTGGTATTAACACTAGGACAGTATTACTAAAGACCTAGAGCAACTAAAGTCAAACTAATGGTTTTTGCTAACTGATGTCTCATCTGTTCTGAAACTGCTCCGTCAGTTGCATAGGGCTGTTCTTGTGTGCATAGTGCCACTTGGCAGGGACCAGATCCAGCACTCAAGACCACTGCCTCTGTCCTTTCTAGCTGTGTGACCTTGAATGCAGAACCCCTGGGATTTCAGTGACCCAGCCAATGTGCTTCCTTCTCAAATCTGAATCCAACTAAGGAATAGACCCAGGAGTGAAACAGATGGAGATAAAATATGCTTTATTAATAAAGTGACTGCATACATAGATAACTCAAAAGAATTTATTTAAAAATTTAGAATTAATTTATACATTTGGTGAACTTGCAAAATACAAGAGCAAAATACAAATATTAATATCAATAGTATTTCTCTATACAGGCAACAAATAATTAAAATATTTTTCAAGTACACCAACTGTAGTTGTTGCTGAGTCGCTAAGTCATGCCTGACTCTCTGCAATCCCATGGACTGCAACATATGAGGCTTCTTTGTCTCTCACTATCTTCTGGAGTTTGCTCAAACTCATGTTGATTGAGTCAGTGGTGCCATCCAATCAATTGTAGGAGTGCCATAAAAATCAAATGCCTGCATACTGAAAAATCATAAAACATTGCTGGGATAAATTAAGGAAGCCGTAAGTAAATGGAAGCCTCTAGAATACTCTGTAACATGATATGGGGAGCAGGTACAGGGGTATGTCCATATGTCAGTTCAGTTCATTTCAGTCACTCAGTTATGTCCAACTCTTTTCGACATCATGGACTGTAGCATGCCAGGCTTCTCAGTCCATCACCAACTCCATATGTAAACATTTATTAATCTGTATAGTAAAAATTTCTGCACCATATGTGAGTTATATCTTGTTGAAAAAGTTTCTAAAAGTCAACAACAAAAAAAAGAAAAACAAAAAAATCTAAACTGGATTAGGGACATGGATAAGACATGTGCAATACTAGATAGATTAACCAGGCAGTAGTTCACACAGTAAAGAATTTGCCTGCCATGCAGGAGACCAGAGTTCAATCCCTGGGTTGGGAAGATCTTCTGGAGAAGGGAATTGCAATCCACTTCAGTATTCTGGTCTGGAGAATCCCATGGTCAGAGGAGCCTGGCGGGCAACAATCCATGGGGTCACAAAAGTCAGACACAACTGAGACCAACACACACACAGCCTACTGGCTCAACTGGACAGCTACAGCCCACAATTACCAAAGGCTGGAAAATCAACCACAACCATTGAGAACCGTCAAGTGGCATCCTCCAGATGAGAGTGAAAGAGGTTGAGCTGACCTTGCATTTCTTTTCCCCAGTACAGCAAAAAGATGAGTCATCCTTCCCTTCCCATCGGGCAAGACAAGAGGCCTGAGGTGGTGCTCAGTAGGAGTCTCTTCACAAAGGAGCATTAAGTAAAGAGGAAGAAGGCATTTCTCCCCACTGGAGACTTCACTTATCTGTGCTTTAACCTTCTTAATGGTAAAATGGTGATAATAGACTGCAACTCATACAGTTTTAAGGACTGAAAAATGATAATATATGTAAAGGACTTTGCCAAGTACTAATAAAGGTAGAACTGGAGAAGCAAAACATAGACACTTTAGACAGGGGAAGACATCTTCAGGAAGATAATCTGGAAACTGAGACTTAGCTTCCTAAGAAACTGGACTCTAGGAGATCCAGACCCTTGTCCAAGCTCCAGAGTGTGTTGGACATGTATTGTTGATATATTACAGCAGAAATGTCTCTAGTATTACTGAACACAAATTCATGTGCTCAGCACACAGGGAGGCCAAACAGACTGAAATGTCAGAGTTGAGAGCAGAGATTTATTTCAGGACCAAGCAAGGAGCATGAGTGGCTCATGCTCAAAAACCCAGAACTCCCTAATGGCTCAACAGGGAGAAGTTTTATAGTCAGGATTTGGGGTGAGGACTGAAAGGTGCATGACTTTCTCTGATTGATCAGGGATGGTAACAGGACAGTTTCCAGGGCTCCTGAAGTTACTGTCCTCCACCTGGGTGAGGGCCTTGCTTCCTACAAAAGAACTAGAAGATATCCTTATGTTCATCCCTTAAGGAGGAATCAGTATAGCCCCTGGCTGTACTATTGTTTCTTTTTTTTTTACTTTTAATTGGAGGCTAATTACTTTACAATATTGTGTTGGTTTTGCCATACATCATCATGTACTATTGCTTTTTGACTGCTCCATCTTTGTTCCTGCATTGCCTCTCTTCCCCGTAAGCAACTGTTGGAATCTGCACTTTGGAACTCGGGAAGGTCAAGGAGGCCTAATGAAGCTCATTTCCTACAAACAAGAAATTGTGCTTGGTCACTCAATCCCGTCTGACTCTTTGTGACCCCATGGACTGTAGCCCACCAGGCAAGAATACTGGAGTGGCTTACCATGCCCTCCTCCAGGGGATCTTCCCAACCCAGGGATCAAACGCAGGTCTCCGGCATTGCAAGCGGATTCTTTACCATCTCAGCCACCAGGGAAGCCCAAAACAAGAAATTGGGGACACACAAAGGATTTCTACCTGGGAGAGCCTCACAGGGTCCTGCTCCATTTCACTAGGTTCCAGGTGTTTAAGTGCCTAGCTCAGAGCTGTTTCTGCTATACCATTCTGCTGGGCATCCATCCTAAGTTAGGCTGAGATAGAATAGCCAAGCCTTTGTCCCACTACCATGGATTTCCTGTTTTCAGAGAGTGTACAGTCTGTTTCTTCTCCCGTGGAGGCTCTGTGTGCTGCGGTACTCAGGTAGCAATTTATAGCCCTTGTTGTGTTCTTGCAATAAGAACAAGATTACTATTTCGAATCAAGGTAGCTATTTTCACATTCCACTGTGAAGTAGTTAGGCAGATATTCTTTTGAAGGTAAATAAACACAATCAACCACGATTATTTGATTCCTTTTAGTATATTAGAAAAAGTAATGGTTTAATGATATCCTAGTGGCCTGTAACAGTTAACGCACCACAGAAAATGAATCATAAAATCCCCTTCTCACTAATAACTCTGAGACTAGTGTTATTAAAAAGGCACCAAACTCCCAGGAGTCAGAGTGTTTTCACCTTCCCACTAAGTGACAATATTATTAGTGTGGATTCTGTATTCACTGGTCATGAAAATATAGAATCTTTGGACAGCAGGAAAACCTGTCACATATTTCTGTTTGTCTGTTGATGAATTCTTGCAACATCATCTGGGACCATTGCTACGACAAGGAAAATGGTCCCGTAAAGGCCATGTGGTTTCTCTAACTCAATGCCAAACCTTTCCAAACGGTGGTTCATTCTGAACTGGGGTAGAAGCTGGAAAGAGACTTCTTACTGACAGCAGGCACATCCCCTTCAAGTGCAGACCAGTTGGACTGGTGGTAGGGAATACATGTGTCACTTCAGATTTACACAAGCACACAGCTGGTTGTATTTATTTGGGAAAGAGTTGGCATAACAAATATTCCCTGAAGACATGTACTTAGCCTCCTGGTTCTCTGTATGATAAATACTGACAGGATGGGCTTCTTCATCTTAATTGGAGCGAAGCTAGTGGTAAAGAACCTGTTTGCCAATATAGGAGACCTGGGTTCGATCCCTGGATCAGAATGACCCCTGGAGAAGGAAATGGCAACCCACTCCAGTACTCTTTCCTGGAAAATTCCATGGACAGAGGAACCTGGTAAGCTACAGTCCATGGGGTTGCAAAGAGTTGGACATGACTGAGTAATTTCACTCACCTTACTCATAACATTAGTAAACTGTTATAGGTTGTTTGACCTGATAATTATTATTAAAGGTGCATTATATACATCTTAATAGTAGTTATCAAAACAAAACCAAAACAGCAAACTCAGTGGTCATAAGGTTTGTCCCCAGTAGAAAACTTTCCAATTGGTAAAGAACACATATTTTCTTATAGTTTGCTCCCAGGGCTGACTTTAATAGCAGCCACTTCAAATGGATGGTTTTAGTAGAATTTTCCTTTAATAGTTGCTGCTGCTGCTGCTGCTAAGTCGCTTCAGTCGTGTCCGACTCTGTGCAACCCCCAGAGATGGCAGCCCACCAGGCCCCCCGCTCCCTGGGATTCTCCAGGCAAGAACACTGGAGTGGGTTGCCATTTCCTTCTCCAATACATAAAAGTGAAAAGTGAAAGTAAAGTCGCTCAGTTGTGTCCGACTCTTAGTGACCCCGTGGACTGCAGCCCACCAGACTCCTCCGTCCATGGGATTTTCCAGGCAAGAGCACTGGAGTGGGGGTGCCATTGCCTTCTCCGTTAACAGTTGCTAGAACTCTTTAAGTAACTGCTAGATTGAAGGTTATGTTCTCATCTAATTTTTGTCTATTTTTTTCTTCTTCTTTAACTGCTGGTAATTTCTGTAACAGCTTTAACATTTAACTCTAACATTTGGAGGTTTCGAACAGTCTTTAAAGGCTCATTTAAAACTTATCAGATATATGGTATTAATTTATCTCTTTTATATCCTGATATAATACAGAGAAAAGCAAACTAACATTTAAGATCCAGGGGTTCTGGGTGACATAAATCACCTTATTTCAATGGCTTTTTAGTTTTTGCAAGGAGGATGTTTGTTTTCTGCTTTATATAACTTCTATACTTATTCTGCATGGCACCCACTCCAATATTCTTGCCTGGAGAATCCCATGGACGGAGGAGCCTGGTAGGCTGCAGTCCATGGGGTCGCAAGAGTCGGACTTGACTGAGCGACTTCACTTTTACTTTTCACTTTCATGCATTGGAGAAGGAAATGGCAACCCACTCCAGTGTTCTTGCCTGGAGAATCCCAGGGACGGGGGAGCCTGATGGGCTGCCATCTCTGGGGTCACACAGGGTAGGACACGACTGAAGCGATTTAGCAGCAGCAGCAGCAGCATACTTATTCCGCACAGTTCGACTCTAAATTGCCCTTTCTGCCTCTCTTGCTCCTATTTCTTTCAATTAGAAAAACTAGAAAATCACACTTTTAACAATTTCCTATTAAGCAGCACTGGAAGATAAGTTAAAATTTAATCCCCACTCCCTCAACCTGGCCTGGGTATTTCAAATCTTACTCACAGGATAGATATAAATGTATATTTTTAGATTTTCAAGTGTACCTAAATAGGTTAGTCTTAGAACTCTTTATAAATGTATTGTTTAATCTCAAACTCAACATCAAAGTCAAAACTCTTTACCATTTCTTCTAAACATTTCAAGTTCTCTAAGTTCCTAAAATATTCTGCTGTTATCCAGCCCAGGCATTTTAGGGTCTAATGACCTATTTAGGCTGTCATCTGTAACATGGGTAAGAATAATGGCAGAGTCTTTGAAATTCAGAGATAAAATTAAATGTTTAAATTAAAGATGTAGTGTGACTCTTCCATCAACAAGCATTTTGCCTGAGTTTCTGATAATTCAGTTCAGTTCAGTCACTCAGTTGTGTCCAATTCTTTGTGACCCCATTAATTACAGCACGCCAGGCCTCCCTGTCCATCACTAATTACAGCACGCCAGGCCTCCCTGTCCATCACCAACTCCTGGAGTTCACTCAGACTCATGTCCATCGAGTCGGTGATGCATCCAGCCATCTCATCCTCTGTCATCCCCTTCTCCTCCTGCCCCCAATCCCTCCCAGCATCAGAGTCTTTTCCAGTGAGTCAACTCTTCTCATGAGGTGGCCAGGGTACTGGAGTTTCAGCTTTAGCATCATTCTTTCCAAAGAAATCTCAGAGCTAATCTCCTTCAGAATGAACTGGTTGGATCTCCATAATTAGAAAATCTTATTCAAATATTTCTATATAGCAAATCATATATAAGAAGAAATTCATACTAACCAGTTCATTTTTCACTCTTGGTTTTTGTAATCTTAGAGATGATAATAGTGGAATCATCAAAAGAAAATATTAAAGTTTAGATAAAGCACAGACTGATTTATGATGGACTGAGGATTGTCACAAAAGATATAAAAACACTTTTCCAGGACTGTGATATAGGGAGACTTTTAGTATAAATCTCTGTGAACCTAGAGGAAATAAGAGTTATTTTCATTGCTCCTTAAGGATTTCCTTGCAATATGAGAATGTTCTTTATTTTTACCTCTATGGTGTTTGTTTTATATGTGTAAAGCCATTATTGAATTCAGAAAATAAAATTGAATAAACTATTTGAAGATAGAATATACTGTCTATCTAGAGCTAGTCACAAATACAAAGCTTAGACAGGTATGTTTGGCTTTCCCTTCTTCTGAGAGCCCTGAAAAGCATTTGAGAATTAAACATGCAGGTTTAGACTTCATGACGGCAACCTTGAAGTAATCTGTCTTTATGTTACAGGCAATGAAAGCTTAGAAGAGAACTATGTCCAGGACAGTAAGATGGGGTTTGTCATCAACGCCATCTATGCCATGGCGCACGGGCTGCAGAACATGCATCAGGCCCTCTGCCCCGGCCACGTGGGCCTCTGCGATGCCATGAAGCCCATCGATGGCAGCAAACTCCTGGAATTCCTCATCAAGTCCACGTTCATCGGTGTGTCTGGAGAGGAGGTGTGGTTTGACGAGAAAGGGGATGCTCCTGGAAGGTAAAGCAGACCTTTCCATAATGGATCCAAATAACCCTGTGATCCTCTCTAAGCCAGACAGATGGACACTCTGGCTTCTTTTGGTCACATGTTTTCTGGGTGTTATAAAGGTAGATACAACTAGATAGCTAAAAAGATGGCGCTGATGTTAGATGGAAATAGCATTATAAAACACACCCCACTGTCATCTTTGGTCTTCCTCCAGAAGGCCCGGCACTTTCCTGCAAGCCCAAGAAACCAGAGTGAGTATACCCAAACAGCAGAACCCTCCCTGGCACTGCCAGCCTCTGGTCAGCATGTTCTGATTGATCAATCCCAATGCCATACTGCTTGTGGAATATTTTAATCTTATCTGCTCAAAGAGCTTAATATATGAAGAGAACCATATGTGTCCCTTTTTCTCAGGCTACCTTATGTTCCCACTAACATGTTTCTTGGAACAAGAAAGAAAAGAATTTTCTGCCTTGTATTGAGTCTCTGTGGCTTCCAAAGAATTAATCAAGAGGCAAAGGAAAATTAAATCTAACTAAGTGTATATATATATTTTTTCCCTCAAGTCATTTTATATGCTGTCTCCTCTGCAGCACTTGCTTTTATAACACCAATTCGTCCCTATGTAATTGGTATATAGAAGATGATATCAGGATAAAGAGTAGTTGTGTTCATTCATAGGGATTTTCTTAGGCAAAGGATGATCAGAATAGTGGGATGAAAATTAAAACCGACAACAGGAAAGAAAAAAGGCCCTCAGTCTGGCTGCTGCACAGAATGCCCACAGTCTCTCTCTCTTTTTTTTTCCCCTCATAAGCCCTGTTATCTTTCAGTATGAAAGCTTGCAGAATGGGAGATTTTAGAAAAGCATATGTTGTGATAAAATGGAACAGCAAATCGTTTAATCCTCATTGCCACAGGCATATTATTATCTTCTTTTACAGATGATAAAGCTGAGTGTCAGAGAAACTAAGAAACTCCCCTAAAGTCACCCAGAGAGTAGCTGGGAGAGGCAGTGCCTTTTGATTCTGAGACTTGTAACCTTTTGCCATATCACATTGCCTTTTATCTACTTCATTGGAAGGATTGATGCTGAGGCTGAAACTCCAATACTTTGGCCACCTCATGTGAAGAGCTGACTCATTGGAAAGACCCTGGTGCTGGGAGGGATTGGGGACAGGAGAAGGAGGGGATGACAGAGGATGAGATGGCTGGATGGCATCACCGACTCAATGCACATGAGTTTGGGTGAACTCCGGGAGTTGGTGATGGACAGGGAGGCCTGGTGTGCTGTGATTCATGGGGTTGCAAACAGTTGGACAAGACTAAGCAACTGAACTGAACTGAAAATTAGGCAAAGTTGCTGACAACTTTCTTAATGTCATTTCAAAGGGACTGTAAGAGACTATTTGACCCTAAATAATTCTCCACATATCCCTTCCTTTCATGGAAGCTTAAAGTTCTACATTTAGCAAGTGCCTTGTGGGTCCTCAATGGATTCTCCCTTCTAAAATCCAACAGCTCCAGGAAGGATAAATTATATAGGTAATAGTCAACAATTAAAGCCATGGATGTTTCAGAATCTTTCCAAGCTGCCAGTTAGGTGGGAGCAACTTTAGATAGAGACGAGAGTGGGAAGGACGGAGTGACGCAGGGGCTGGACATGTGGAAGGCATCCAGGAGCTGAGCACCTTAAGAAGTGGTGCCAGATGGCACAAGTGGGTCTAAGATGCAGAACACTGACCAACTCCTCCCACCCACCTTTAAACCTATGGCTGTAATCCTGGGTTCTACTTCAAATCAGCTCTGTGAAGGATTGGATTGGCAATGGAAACCTTCCTTCATGATTCTATAGCATACACAATGTGCCTAGGACAGGGCCAGGTACATTTACCCCCCTGCAGAGATGTAAATTTCCACCTCCTCTCTCTATTTGTAAATCATCTAAAATATGAATGAATGAATGAATGAATGAAGTCGCTCAGTCGCTTCTGACTCTTTGCGACCCCATGGACTGCAGCCTATTAGGGTCCTCTGTCAATGGGATTTTCCAGGCAAGAGTGCTGGAGTGGTTTGCCGTTTCCTTCTCCACAATTTTAGCTTGTTTCTCCTTCATTTTTAATTAGATATTTAAATCATGAGTTTCCCCCTGGGTTTCTTTTCAAGGATCATTTCCTCATGTCTGAAATTGGTCAGCTTAATCTGTGTTCAATTTCTATTTCAACCACTTCCCTCTGTTTCTATCTCCTGTCACACCACCATTCATGCTTTTGGTCCCTCTTGTAATTATTTTAGTTAATCATCATGAAACAGAAATTGAATGCATTGAAAGGATGCTACAAACTTGTAATTTACAGCATAAGGATATTCTAAATAACCACCAACGTGCTGAGAAGAGACTGTGGGGCCAAGAGAAAGGAGCAGTGTTCATTAACACACACTGCTCAGGAGAAGGCCTCTTTTTAGTAAGTCAGTATTTTTCCCCTTGGTATCATCGTTTTTTGTGTTTTGGTTTTTTTTTTTTTTCTAGTTTTTGGGACTTTTTGAAAATATGTTTTCATGCCAAGATATTGTGAATTTTCCAGTTTCTAAATGCTAATAAAGTGTAACTGATTTCTTCCATTGAAATGGGGAAGGTGAAATATAAGTTTTAAGGAACCAATTTATAGGAAAAAGATATTCTAAAGCTAGCATTACACCTAAGCCTTCACTGAAAGTATATAAAGAGATTTAACAATGTAACATGGAGTAAAACATAAAGATGAAAGGAAATGAAAAAGGAAACTACTCTTATAAAGCACTCACAGTAGGCTCTGTAACCATGGCTGGTGGTTTAGATGGTTTAGTCACTCAAGTCATGTCTGACTCTTGCAACCCCATGGACTGTAGCCCACCAGGCTCCTCTGTCTATGGGATTTCCCAGGCAAGAGTACTGGAGTGGGTTGCCATTTCCTTCTGCAGGGGATCTTCCTGATTAGAACCCAGGTCTCCTACATTGCAGGCATATTCTTTACCAACTGAGCTACCTACCATGAGGAGTGTAAAAAATGAAAAAATATTGGAGGTATAGATTAGTATCATTGATCAGCCAGATGAGTGGGAGCTGTCAGCCTGCAGTTAATACCCATGTGGTTATCAGTTAGAGAGCTGCTCTGAGAACATTCTGGTTTGTCTCAGCAACCAGAGGAATGAGAACCCTCTATTACCAAAAATCAGAAAGCAGAGATGTGAATAATGCCCTCCAGGTGTGCCATTCTCTCTTCTTACTCCAGGTAAGTTTTGCTCATCTGGAAAAGTGGAGCAAAGACTTTCTTTACTCCCCTAGAATTCCCTTTTCCTTTAAGGGGTTGCTATTTATAGAAACTACCAGAATCTGGTTGTGGAGAAGCCACTAGTAACCCTGTGGGTAACAGGATATATTTGCACATTATTAAAAACAGGTAGCAAAGCTATGAAAAGATATTAGTTGTCTAGATAAAGAACTGGTGGTTCAATGGTAAAGAATTTGCTTGCCAAGCAGGAGATGAAGATTCGATCCCTGAGCTGAGAAGATCCCCTTGAGAAGGAAATGACAACCTACTCCAATACACTTGCCTGGAGAACCCAATGAATAGAGGAGCCTGACAGTCTACAATCCATGGGGTCGCAAAAGAGCCCAACACGAATTAGTGACTAAACAGTGACAAAATAAAGAACTGAGCCAGACAGAGCCAGTAGATTTCAGATGACAACCAAGGCTGACTAGTAGTAGCTTCCTGGGTTGCTGGGCGGAGGATTTTGAGTCTGAATCAGGTTTGTAGGGAAAGAATTCCCGGATGACATGACATAGATAGGGACATCGAGGGGAGGAGGAAGAGAGATGAGAAAGGGAAATGGCTGTGACAATAGAAAGATGTTTCTACTTTCTTATAGAATGGAAATAACAAGAGTATTTTAGCATAGAAATAATAATAATAGTACTACAAATGTGAATATGATATAGTAATATTGTCTTTTATATACATTTCTCTCAACTGTGAAGCAGTTTTTTTTTTTTTTTTTTACCTATTCTATGTAAGTAAATTCCCACAAGAAGCCCATGAGCCTTAAAGAGGTTACTGACATTCCAAAATCATGGAATCTACTGGTGAAATATTAGAAAAGAGATTTCAGCTAATACATTCTAACATCAAATCTTGAGCTTTTTCCATCAAACTGGAAAATACTCTCTACTTCCTTCACTGGGAAACAATGAATCTGGCCTCCAGAACACACACAGAATTCTAAATGTAGATTTTACCGCTGTGTAGCATCGCAGCATTTAAATAACTGAAATAGCTGACACCGATTATTTGGATTCAGAAACGTTTGTCCTAATCAAGGAAGAGACCAGTTTAAATGTCAATGCTCAAAATGTTAAATCCTCAACACCCTTGCTAATTAAAGATGCATTCCTCAGATTTCTTGCTCTATTAGCACCAAAAATAGGTAAGACTCCAGACTTGATAAGACTCACCTCTTTTAATCCAGTGTAATTAAAGTAGCAAATGGATGTGAAAAAGAAATTTGGAATAAAAGTATTTAAGCTAAAAATTAATGTTCTGAGGAATTGTTACTTGATCAAAGAATAATCTGGTGAATAATGATTTGAAGGATATGGTGATCAACCCAGCACATACAGAATTATTTTCAAGAACACACAGAAAGAAAAGTACAAGAATAATATATTCTTTAACAAATGTGGATGATACAGAGACTGAAGAATGGAATATACATTTTGGAAACTCATGGGACACATAACTAAACTAAATAAACTAAAATATTGACAGTAGCTCATGTTAGGACATGGGGTGTTTCTAACTTTTATTTCTCTTCTCTCTATTATTATCTATTTACCAAATTCTTTTAGTTTCTACATCATGTCCATATGCTCCGAGACACACATGTTGTTTTCTTTGTAGGTATGATATTATGAATCTGCAGTACACAGAAGCCAATCGCTATGACTATGTACACGTTGGAACTTGGCATGAAGGGGTCTTGAACATTGATGATTACAAAATCCAAATGAACAAGAGTGGAATGGTACGGTCTGTATGCAGTGAGCCTTGCTTAAAGGGTCAAATCAAGGTAAGCCAGTCACCGATGCATTCTTGGACAGTGTCCTTGAGGAGACGTCCTGCCTGTGCAGAAGTGAAGGGCAATACATTTTTCTTTAACAAGAAAGGGTGTGCTAGGCTTATTGTTTCTGTTGTGTTTAGCAAAAATTGAGAAGACAAACCAAGATTGGAAAATGAAATAGGAAACCCTTTGGGATATTTAAAACAGTCTTTATTTGCATTGCAATGAGCTGTGATCTTAAATACAACATAGAAAGCAAGGGGGTATGAATAATCAAATTAAAAATTGAAACAGAAGTAAACTTAGAAGCCAAAGCTAATGATACTGCTTAGTCATAGTTCTAGCTATTGTCGAAGAAAGCAGAAGCTGAGCAATGCCAAATAAGTGTAAAACTAAAATAAAAGAAGTTGAAATGAGGGAACATGGGAGCACTGCTTACCACTTCTCTTTTCTCTACCAAGTTCTTTCATTTTCCTGAAACTATTTTCCAACCAAAAGAGAGTCCTCACTTTCTAATTATACCCAGAAACTTTCCAAGTTGGGGCAAGTGAGTGACTGCAATATCACTGTGTATTTGAAACTAGAGTAAATAAACATCCTATATTGGGCATTTGACTGAATGGAGGTAGAGAGGAGTCTTAGGGTAGAAGGCATGGAAAGAGCACACTCTGTATCCCATGCTATTTAAAAACCAAACTGGCTGATGCAGTAGGAAATGGAGCATAGAGGGGTGATTGTGAACTGGCAGAAATGTGGATTAAAGGATTAATAGGTCTTTCTCATCTCTAATTTTCTGTGATTCATCTCTAGGAGTAGACAGGACTGTCACGTAAATGTCACAAAGCACAGCTGGGGCTGTATGGATACTGTGGGAGGCTCCTGCTCTCCCACCATGCCATCATGCTGCTATGCCATTCATGGAATTCATGGAGAAGTATACTCAGGGGTCTTTAGGGCGAGAGTCTAATAGTGTTGCTGCAGCTGCTGGATCCACCACTTTATCCCTATTGATCAAAGATGGTTGAGGATCTGGGACCCATAACATCTAAGAAGAGCTGTGTAGGTGGACTCAAACTCTCAAGGGAATCAGTCACTTTGAGTATGAAAAGAACTTCTGAGGAAACTCACTCTAGTTTCAAATGTCAGCACCTTCTCTGCAGATGTGATATTAAAAATATTTAATAATTGTCATTGGAAAAGACCCTGATGCTGGGGAAAGTTTGAGGGCAGAAGGAGAAGATGGGCAACAGAGGATGAGATGGTTGGATGGCATCATCGACTCAATAAACATGAATTTGAACAAACTCCGGAAGATAGTGAAGGAGAGGGAAGCCTGGCGTGCTGCAGTCCATGGGGTCACAAGGAGTCAGATACAACTGAGCAACTGAACAACAACAATAATTGTCATGACAACTAGCCAATCAGAATGAACTCTGTTTTAGTGCTATGACAGGGTGCTGGAGGTCTCCTGCCATGCTCATGGTAAATCCTTGAGTTGTTGTATCATGGGAAGATTTAGGTGAGGATTCCTACCTGAATAGGGTAGTATGAGGCAATTGGTAGGCTTGGAGACACCACTGGTTTCCATCCATTGTAGAAGCATGTCAGCAGTGTAAGAGTGGCTCCAACCAAACCAGTACGTGTGGGCCATAGGTCAGTGCGGAGTCTCCCCAACAATCCACTTCTGATTCTTATGCACGTGGAATTTTTCACATGAGGCTCTCTGGTGGTATTAGTAATAAAAATTTTAAAAATCGCTCAGTCGTGTCCGATTCTTTGCGACCCCGTGGACTGTAGCCTACCAGGCTTCTCTGTCCATGGGATTCTCTAGGCAAGAATACTGGAGTGGGTTACCATTTCCTTCTCCAGGGGATCTTCCCGACCCAGGATCAAACCCAGGTCTCCAGCATCGGAGGCAGACACTTTAACCTCTGAGCCATCAGGGAAGCATCCTTGGAAATTGAGAGAAACCTAAAACCTATCCTTGACTCTTGCTACAGGATGTCAGACCACAAGATTTTGGGTTCATCCTCTTCTCTGGATGGCTGGGAAAACCAGGACTTCTGTGACCTCAAGTCTTATAGCTGGAACAACCCAGAAGCCCTGGGTTTTATGCTCTTCTTCCCTGGTAGCTCAGACAGTAAATAGCGTCTGCTTGCAATGTGGGAGACCTGGGTTGGGAAGATCCCCTGGAGAAGGAAATGGCAACCCACTCCAGTGCTCTTGCCTGGAAAATTCCATGGATGGAAGAGCCTGGTGGGCTGCAGTCCATGGGCTCGCAGAGTCAGGCATGACTGAGCAGCTTCACTGGTGGTGGACTGGTGACCCACAGGGAGGTCACACGTTCATCTCAGACCTCCTTCTCAGCCTGGGTGACAGAACGGCATCTTTAGTGCAGAAAACTACTATGAAAAGTTTCTGGAACTACAAAGCTTAGTTTTTCAGAATATAACAAAAGCAAACAAATAAGCAAAACCCTGGCAAGAGAAAACAAATCATTCTGAAGATGCTCTGTACTCCAGCTCCCTTTTAGAATCCCCTCCTGTTACTCTGACTGCTGGCAGGCCATGAATGGGAGCTCGCATTGCCATGTATAGTCCCATTTGTATGCTCCAGAGATAGGCCCTCCCCCAAGCCCCAGTTCAGAGGAAAGGCTGTCTGCATGCATCGCTTAGCTTGATGCTCAAGTATTTCTGGCATTCCATTTGCATTACACCCATGCAGTGCTATCAAAAGAGATCCCAGAAATCATTGCTGAGTCACTGCAGAGCACTAGCTATAAATGAAAATCTCTTGGGGTCCAATTTTTGTAATACAATGTACACTGCAGGATGAAACTATGCCCGTTCTCAATAGCATCTGGAGTGGAAGAGAGGGGGGGATGTTTGTTTGTTTCCAATAGGCACCATGGGAGGTACAGAAACAAATGATATCCGAATCCCATTTGCCAAGTAATAGCATTTATATTCTTCTATTGTCAATTTGCCGCCTAGCCAGTTCAGGAAGCAGAGCGAGATCTCTTAGTAGCCACTGCAGAGACTGGAAAGAAGCAAGGTAAAAGGTGATGGTAGGGCTTGCACTTGTATTAACTGAGAAGCATAACCTTTGGGAAAGAATTATTCATTTTAAATGTCAAATGTCACTTCAAAAGCTGAAATAAGCATTTAACTTGTTTTATGGTAACCCATAAAGCTTTCTTATGGTAATTTCCTTTGAAGTAGCTAGAAGTCCAGTTTTCTTATGTTATTGATTCTTAGAAATATAAATATTTTACAAATATAATATTTTAGGAAGGAGAAATTGATTTCAGTCATACCACAAACAGAGGTGAATAAAATCAAACTTTCATTGTTGTGTTTTATGGGTACAGTCAGGAAAGAAAGGACCCACACTAGGTGGTTCAACAAAGGGAGATTTACATTAAAAAAAAAAAAGAAAACTGGTTATTAAAATAAGAGGGGGCACTGATGCAACTCAGAGATGAGCAGTGGCTGGAATTACTCCCACCCCAGGGCCAAAGCGATGCAAGGAAGGTCGTAGATACTATCTGAGACATGGCCAGAGCTGGAGGGAGGAGATGCCTCAATATGAGGCTTCTCTTCTCTCTGGCTCTTCAGTCTCCAATTAGGTCCTCCCATTCTTCCAACCCTATGGAGAAGACACTGGAAAGAGAGCCTGGAAAATGTAGTTCACATGTCCTTAGCTCAGGTTCTCTTGAACCCTGAAAGCTAAGCAAGACTCAAGTGCTAATATTTTATTGGGAGACAGAATCCCAGGGAAGCAGAAGTGAGAGGAAAATGGAATGGAGACATGGGAGCATGGAAAAACACCTCCCCCACTGAGGTTACGCATCACTGGGCAGGACACTGCCTCACTGAGCACAACTTAGCCTCATCAGATCTCTGGACTTCTCAGACTGTTTATTGGAGCAAAGAAAGGAGAAAAATGTATACACTCCTGCTATTCTGTTTTCTGCTTCCCATGGTCAGTGTTTGCTCACAGGAAGTGACATCACCTGAGGCCTCGAGGCGGCTACTGGGGCAGTCAGTCTCTGTCCTGTTAGGTGGACCTTCTTCAGATTTGGACTCAGTGAGGGGAGGGGAAGCAGCTGTGGGTCTTCCAGCTCCTGCTGTGGTGAGTGCAATGGAGGCAGTTCTGGACCCCAGTGCCTCCTCCATGGGGAGAGAGCCACCTGGAGACACCTTACGATGACACAGTAGTGGTAGAAACTGAGGTGGAGTTGCAGAAGTGTCCAGAATGCCCAAGAACATGGCCAAGGGCCTGACACAGGTCAGGCAAAAAGAATCTGAAGCAGGACATAAAATGTGGATCATGGGTCTGCAAGTGAACAGCAAGGGCCTGGTTTGTGTGCTGGTCTCTCACACCAAGCCTGCCACTCTTTTCCTCTGTGTAGGGAAGGCAAGAAAGAGGCAAGAAGGGGTGAAGAGGCAAAGGAAGTGAGAGAGAAAGAAAGGAGCAGAGAGGCAGTAGAGATGAGGGACTAACATTTATCAAGCATATCCCTGTGCAAGTACAATAATGGATGCTTTACTGACATCATTTCAATTCTTCCTTAAAACAATGCTTTTAAAGGAGGTATTATCACCCCATTTTATAGATCAGAAATCAGAGGCCCAGAGGGCTTGAGTCACTTGTCCCAAACTTTCTCAGCTAGCAAATGCCAAGCTGGGCTTAGAGCCAACCCAAAGCTCTTATCAACCCACAGCCACATGTTGTTCAACCATCTTTCATTATATGAACAAGCATAATTCTTACAAATTTCAATTGCTGAAGCTTATTTTCTCAATAGTTCACAACAAAATTATAAATAGAGATCCACTTTTAAAATGCTAAGGAAACCAGAATCTAGAGTTAAGGATTAGATAGGCAGCATTAGAAGTATTAGCAGGCAGTTGGGAGACTCTGACGGAGATGGGGAAACTGGCAGAGAATCCTAGGGAAAGGGTCCTGGAGTTTGCTCCCACTGGCCTCCTATTCTTTCTTTTCCCTTCTCTTCTCTTTTTTTTTCTTCCTTTAAGTTTGTTTTTGGATTCTTTACTGGTCCATGGCGTCAGAGTTGGATACGACTGAGCAACTGAACTGAACTGAACTGAACTGGATTTGGGAGTTTTGTCATGGAGAGTAGATACCTCCACTTCCCCCTCTTCTGACCTGGCCAATCAAGATAGAATTACAGAGACGTTATGTGAACATGGACTATATCATATGTGGTTCTTCATTGCACATGTCATATTATCATACAGTAAAATATACCTTATACACATGAAAAAAAAAAAGCCCCAATACACCTATTTTTACGGACTGTATACTTCAGGACTGAGTTAACTATTTTTTCCCTGAACCACTTGAAAGTGAGGTGCCAATATCATGAAATTTCATACCTCAGCTTTTGTTTTCTAAGAATAAAGGCAATTCTCACATGGCTACAATAACATAATCAACTGCAGTTGTCCTGTCCTCAGCCTCCTCTTTCTGTGAATCAAAGCAAACTACCCGTAAGTTTTAAGTTGTTCATAGTTAATGCTGATGCTTTTGAACTTTGGTGTTGGAGAAAACTCTTGAGTCTCTTGGATGGCAAGAAGACCCAACCAGTCAATCCTAAAGGAAATCACTCCTGAATATTCATTTGGAAGCACTGATGCTGAAGCTGAAACTCCAATCCTTTGGCCACCTGATGCAAAGAATTGACTCATTGGAAAAGACCCTGATACTGGAAAAGATTGAAGGCAGGAGGAGAAGGGAACAACAGAGGATGAAATAGTTGATGGCATCACCGATCCAATGGACGTGAGTTTCAGTAAACTCTGGGAGTTGGTGATGGGCAGGGAAGCCTGGCGTACTGCAGTCCATGAGGTCACAAAAACTATGACACGACTAAGCAACTGAACTGAACTTATAGTTAATGTAACCAATGAAATAAAGACATGGTTCTTTCATTGTGTAATATCTTTCAAAGTCCGCTGCAGGATGGCAGAGTCTCAATAAAAATTGCACACAGAAATATAAAAATTCTTTATCTGAGAAGCTTATGATTGCATAATAATGATGTGATCTGCCCCAGCTACTAAAAACCATATTGGCTAAAATTTTGGAAAAAGTTGAAGACAAAATATTGCGGGTTTTATTATGTATGTGAAATCATGAAATTATTATATTCTTTCTGGGTGAAGAGGAAACTTTACTGATTATGATGAGAAATTCTATGGAATCATCATTAATTTATTCACAGTTACTCTGATGGCTTCATCTCTCAAGCTTTGCCAGTATTTAAGCTGGTCTCCTGGCTACTGAACTTTTCGATGATCACTTTATCCTTTGGGCTTTCCTGGTGGCTCAGATGGTAAAGAATTTGCCTGCAATTCAGGAGACCCAGGTTTAATCCCTGGGTGGTGAAGATCCCCTGGAGAAGGGAATGGCAACCCACTCCAGTATTCTTGCCTGGAGAATCCCAAGGACAGAGGAGCCTGGCCAGCTATAGTCCATGGGGTCACAGAGAGTCTGACACAACTTAGCAATTAACACTTTCTTCTTTTCACTTTGGCCTCAGATCTAGCTTGTCTGCCACTTTTGGAGACAGATGCTGATAGGAGCTGCTGCTGAGTCACGTGACGTGGAGCAGAGAAGGAGCCCAACAGATCTCCTGTGTCTTGCAGGTGGCTGTGGCTGAAGCAGAGCCCAGTCTTTTTAAAGTAAACATTTATTGGCACATTACCCACATAGAGAAAAGTAGAAGAGGAAGGCAATAGCAAACGTATGCAGAGAGCTCTTATTTCCAATCTTTGCTCTAGCTGATCCCACCACTAGAACTCTCTTTCACCAGGTGTTTTCAGAGCTTCCTCCTTTCCTGATCTTAAGTCTTTATTCAAATGTCATATCTTTCTTAAAAATTAATTTTTAATGGAGTCAAATGACCTATCTTAGTGAAGCCTTACCTGACCATCACATGCAAAATTGCAGTCATCAGTCCCATGTGCCTCCTCCCTAACAGGACCGGGACTAAGATGAGGCGAGTCAGAAGCCTACTGCACATACAATAAAGAGATCTGCCCACCCCCACCCCAACTCCACTCAAGATCTTGCACGTGCAGGGTGGACCCCACATGCTTAAATTTTTAAGTGCCTCTAAAGTCTGATTCCTAGGCCTCTTGCTTCCTATCGGTCCCTGTCCTGAACCCTATTCTCCTCTTTCTTGCTGTGTTTTTCTCAAAGCCTTTCTCTAGAATGAGAACTTCTCAAAGATAAGGATATTAGCTATTCACTGATGGTCTCTACCCTTGATGCAGCGCCTGGTACTCTGCATACATAATGAGAATGAATGAATGGCTAAATGACTGCATATGACCTGCAGAAGCATTTCATTCCTTCTTCTATTGGTATACTCTACTCTGTCAGAGTTTTGAGCTTCTTAACCTCAGTGATCATCAGGTCTTTTCATTCATCTTTCCCCATGTATTGTACCATGTCTCGCACACTGGGCCACTAAATAAAGGTTGGATACGTGAATAATTATCTGCCAACTTTTGAGATGTAGTTTTGGTTCTTGGTATAACATATCATCACTGTGATAACTGTTTTTACACTAGGAAGAGCCTAGATCTTGATAATAACTGGAGATGATGTGACTGAGGTTTGCACAAGTTGCTGAACCCTCTGCAGCTCTTTCCTCACCTGCAAAATGTACATAATTAACTTCACTCCATGGAGCAATTGTGAGCATTAGTGTAATTCTGTACAGAGTTCTTCACACATGGGCTAGTTCAAATATGTCCATTTTTGTGATCATTTTATATTCCTATATGATTTTTGTTACATTTTCCCTGTAATAAATTACAATGTAGGGATTTTCCTAAATTGATATTTTTCTATAATCCTTGCCAAACTTTCAATCCCTCCTATTTTTTGTTTTCTTAAATTCTTCATTTTAATTTCTCCTGTTTATGTCCTATTCCTTATTTCTCTCTTTCCTTTCACATACATTATTGAATAATTATTGAATAATTAATATGTGCCAAGAACTGTGCTAGCACTGTGAATGCAAAAGAAACCTAAACATCAGCTGGTTTTCCTACAGACCTAATTAGGTAGGACCCAAGTCTTTATTCTGTTTAGTTTTCCAGGCATTTTCCTCCCGAAGAAAATGTCTCTGTTTCCTTTAATGTATTGTTACTTTTCTTTCATTATATTCTCCTGATGCTGTTTACTTTCTTTTATCCTTTTTCTAAATAAAACTTAAACTAAAAAAATGCATTTCAAGTTATTCGAAACATATTCATGAAAAGAACATTTGATTTCCTATGGCATAAACAAGACTCCTACAGTGTATATGGAATTGAATCATAGCCTTGTGTGAAGCAGCAAATCATCTAGTCTTGCTAACAATAAACAGAGCACCAGTACATAGGATGTAAAAGGAATCAAAACAGTTCTTGTGTCTTGGGAAGTCTTGGTCCTTCAAGGAGAATTTCAATGAAACATTCAATCTCTTATGACTGAGAGCTGTCATAAAAAGTGTTTTACTGTAACAAAAATGAAACAATACTTTATTCAGTTATTGACTATATAGTACATGCAAAAGAAATATAACATTGTAAAAATATTAAAATAATTTAAAATATTTGTGATATGAGGAGATGAAAACATAAGAGACAATAATTTAAGAATTTTTAAAGTATCTGAATGAAACATATTTATCATATACATGTGGGTCCTCCCAGCAGTCCAGATGGTAAAGAATCTGCCTGCAATGCAAGAGACCTGGGTTCAATCTCTGGGTCAGGAAGATCCCCTGGAGGAGGAAATGGCAACCCACTCCAGTATTATTGCCTGGAGAATCCCATGGACAGAGGAGCCTGGTGGGCTACAGTCTATGGGTTCACAAAGAGTCGGACACGACTGAGTGACTAACACTACTATTTCTATCACATACGTGTGACACAATTAGTAAACAAAAGTTGACTAACTTGTGGTAATAGAATACCAACTATATCTTCTTAGTAATTACAGAGGATTTTAAGTAAGATAATTTTTCAAAGGGTTCACTGCACCAGAAATACTTCCTGGAGCCTGTGTCAGGACTCAAACATAGTGACATAGATGGAGGAAAGAGAGTTCTCTGAATGGAAAAGAATGTTTTTTCTTTTATTGAAATATATTTATTTCTTTACTATATTGTTGTGTATTAAAACCATGGATTAAACAACATACACTCTCTCTCTCTTGCCCTCCTTAAAATCTGTTCTCCAAATGGTAAAAACAAAGTCAGATGAAAAAAAATCAGATGATGTATCTGCCCTACCTGAAACCTCCCTCCAAAACAAACAGTTATATAGACACTCCTGAGGACGTAATGTTTGCTTGGTGGACTTATGTAAGAAAGTATCAGCAGTCAGACTCAGGTGCAGAAACATGGACCGGGGTCTAAGTAAACACCTGACCAAAGAGCTTATGTCTTGAAGATATTAGAAAAGGGAGGCACTAAAGTTCCTTGAGTGGCTTAATTACATTTTCAGAAAAGATTCAACTCAACCCTTATTCAGAGGGCACCTACTGTGTGTTCTTGGTACATTTCTTGATGACTGTGATCTAAAAACAGTGAAAGTAAGGCATGATTCCCTTCCTTAGGAGCCCACAGCCCACAGTGATAGTCTTGGCCGTTGCGTGCATGTTATTCTGGAGTGAGAAGAAATTAAAGCCGTGTTACAGGATTAGAGTCAGGGGCCAAAATCAGCATGCCATTTCCTTCTCCACCAGATCTTCCCAATCCAGGGATGGAACCTGGGTCTCCCGCATTGCAGGCAGACTCTTTACCATCTGAGTCACCAGGGAATCTTAAGTCTGGAGGGGTAGCCCAGAGACAGAAAAGACAAGTCCCATAATTTAGATGTTATATGTCAAACATGCACATATTTGGTAGCCACATAAGAAGAAGTAACAAAAGAATTCTGTCTGAGCAGTTCCTTTTTCATTATTTGATAAATGTATAAGCTAATCATTTTTTATGCACTTATTCAGTCATTCAAAACCTAATTTTAAGTAGTTTTCCATGTGACAGTTACCCATAGGATCTATTTTTCACTAGTCATCTTTCATAAATATATTTGTTTAGAATTATTATCTGTGGAATTTGTCTAATTTATAGTATTCATTTCATAGTTAGGAAAAAGATAAAGCTGATTGAAGAGACAGACATTACTTTGTACTTCTTATACTAATTAAAATAATAAAGCACTACTTTTAAAATTTCTCCATAGCATTAGAAAAATTTATAGTTCGGAATACAGTATAAATTTGTCATGCTTACTCTGAGGATAGATATGGATTTTCAGAAAAACAGTTTGAGTATACTTTCTAAAGTTATTTGAAAGTAAAAGAAGAAAGAGAAAACCTTTTACAGTTTCTGAAAATATACTGTCATGATATATTTTTCATGTAATTTTAAAATAGTAGCTCATTAATACATTTTGACCTGATCTACAAGAAGATAATTTTATCCTCACAAATGATAAGGTTTATATGACTTTAAGCTATGGCAATATTTACTGTTTGATTTATGACTTTACATATGAGAACATTTGATAATGTCTAACATATTAGAGTCCCATCACTTCACAGCAAATAGATGGGGAAACAATGGAAACAGTGAGAAACTTTATTTTGGGGGACTCCAAAATCACTGCAAATGGTGACTGCAGCCATGAAATTAAAAGACGGTTGCTCCTTGGAAGAAAAGCTATGACGAACCTAGACAGCATATTAAAAAGCAGAGACATTACTTTGCCAACAAAGGTCCATCTAGTCAAAGCTATGGTTTTTCCAGTAGTCATATATGGATGTGAGAGTTGGACCATAAAGAAGACTGAGCACCGAAGAATTGATGCTTCTGAACTATGGTGTTGGAGAAAACTCTTGAGAGTCCCTTGGACTGCAAGGAGATCCAACCAGTCCATCCTAAAGGAAATCAATTCTGAATATTCATTGGATGGACTGATGCTGAAGCTGAAACTCCAATTCTTTGGCCACCTGATGTGAAGAACTGTCTCATTTGACAAGACCCTGATGCTGGGAAAGACTGAAGGCAGGAGAATGGAAAGACAGAGGATGAGATGGTTGGATGGCATCACCGACTCAATGGACATGAGTTTGAGTAAACTCTGGGAGTTGGTGATGGACAGGGAGGCCTGGTGTGCTGCAGTCCATGGGATCACACAGAGTCTGACACAACTGAGTGATGAAACTGACTGAACAAGTTAGGGGAAAGACGTCTGTTTCCAGCCATGAGAGAATAAAAAGTTCAGACAGCACCCTGATGTAAACAATCAGAAAACATATGAAATACCTGTGTTCAGACATTGGAAAACAGTGTATGACCTTGATTTCAAAGAACTGAAAGGAAACAGAGATGTGAACCCTAAAATCATCCAGGCATTCTGTCTGGAGGCAATGTCCTGGTTGTTATTTAGTGAGAAAGAACACAAACAAAGTTTGGCTATCTTGATAATTTAAGAAGACAGAACCAAGGTTTAGGAGAGCCAAGGCAGATAGAATAAGTAGTGCAGAGAAAGAAAGAGAATGAATCAATTCAGAAAAAGAGCCCCAGCAGTTGGCATATGAATTCCCATCAATATTTGACTCTATCTGCATAAGTATGATGGAGAAGGAAATGGCAACCTACTCCAGGATTCTTGCCTAGAGAATCCTGTGGGCAGAGGAGCCTGGTGGGCTGCTGTCCATGGGGTTGCACAGAGTCAGACATGACTGAAGCGACTTAGCAGCAGCAGCATAAGTATAAAGTGAAAGTGTCAGTCACTCGGTTGTGTCTTATTCTTTGTGACTCCATGGACTGTAGCCCACCAGGATCCTCTGTCCATGGAATTCCCTAGGCAAGAATACTGGAGTGGGCAGTCATTCTCTTCTCCAGGGAATCTTCCCCACCCACGGATTGAACCCTGGTCTCCTGCATTGCAAGTGGATTATTTACCATATATGCCACCAGGAAAGTCCCCTGCATGAGTATAGTACAATTCAGAAAGTCCAGGGCAAGAAAAATTACTGGGGTGCTGGATTCCCAGAGGCCCCACAAGGTCAAGAATTTTCCCAGTTTCCATAAGCCAGAGTAGAGATACCTTGCTGAATACATAGAGCTAAGCAGAGAGCCCAGCAAGGTCACACTTTATAATAAGGGTAAACTATTCCTAGATTAGATAATATTCTAGACTTGCACTAAAAGATGAAAAACAATACTCAAACTGAGCCACAGGTAACCAGGCTGCCTGCCAGAACAAAGGCCAATACTTCAAGAAAAAAGTCCAGCACTCTATACCTTATGTACAGCATCTGGTTAAAAAGTTTTATACCTGTGACAAAGTGAGAAAATGTGACACATAACCAGAAAGAAAATCAAGTGATAGAAACAGTCCTAGATATTATATTGATGATGGAATTAATAGTCAAATTAAAGTGCCTACTATAAATATACAAAAGGGTTTAAAAGAAAACATGCATATCATGAGACGATACATGGAGATGGATTTTAAACAATGAAAAACAAAGAGTATTAGAAATAATACTTTAAACAATAGGATTAGCAACATAATAGACATTATGGTAGTAAAGATCAGGGAGCTTACAACATAGCAGTATAAAAAAGGGAAATGTACTTTTACTTTTCTGAGAACTATTAATGCATATTAACATATATATATATAGATGGCATTCAACTGTTTAATTTCCTTTATAAAAGAAATGATTATTGAAAAGCCTCCAAATCCAACATGGAGTGAATTGAAATTCACATCTGAACTCTAATGCAATGAGGTATACTTCAATCCATGTATTTGAGGTTCCTCAATATGTACAATTTTTTTGGAAAGTTAGTCAAAAAAAAAATTACAGTATGAAAGCAAGTCCTCATCTGAAAAAAAGAAAGGCTTTCTGGAGAAACTAAATTTAAGGCATATGAAATATCCCTGTGTTATAGGTCATACGGAAAGGGGAAGTCAGTTGCTGCTGGATTTGCACTGCCTGCAAGGAGAATGAGTATGTGCAAGATGAATTCACCTGCAAAGCTTGTGACTTGGGATGGTGGCCCAGTGCAGATCTGACAGGTAGGAACTGCCTCACTTGTCAGCCTTATCCTGAACACTGGCCTCTGCAATGCGCCTGTTGTTTAAAATGTGAGTGATTAACTCACATCTTTTCAATATTCATTTACATTGTTACTGCTCATGTCAAAGGTACACTTAAAGCTCTTAAAAGTTTTCCATCATCCGTATTGAAAGTTTATTTAAATATAAATAAAAGTGTATTCAAAGGGTATTCTTGTATACCAGTTGTTTCTGTTTTTCTTTCTATAATTTTTATCTGAAAATATATCAGGGAAGAAACATGTAAAAATATAAAACAAAATAGTTATTTTAATAGTGTGACAAGTCACTCAGTCATGACTGACTCTTTGCGACCCTATGGACTATAGCCCACCAGGCTCCTCTGTCCATGGGATTCTCCAGGCAAGAATACTGGAGTGGGTTGCCATTTCTTCCTCCAGGGGATCTTCGCAACCCAGGGATCGAACCTGAGTCCCCAGTCTCTCTTGCATTAGCAGGTAGATTCTTTATCACTGAGACACCTGGGAAGCCTCTATTTTAATAAATGTTTCTCATGCTCTACTCTCTCTGGAATTTCTTTTATCTCCTCATCTGCCCGACAAATTTTACAGTAGTTGTAAAGTTTGTTAGGCAGACACAGAGATTTTTAAAAATCCAGATAGAAAGTAGAACACAGGGAACATGAAAGCATGTAGTACATTTGGGGAAAACCATGGAACAACTATATGGGGTTGTTTGGTAAATACAAGGGCCTTGGAGAGATATGGTCAGAAATGAGATTGGATGAGGACACTGGAAGCAAATGGTAAGGAACTTATGTAAGAACTTATTCTAAATGTTTGGATTTGGGCTTTAAGCACAGGAGAACCGCAGAAGCATTTAAAGCGGTGAATAATGCCATGATATTGGTGTCTCAGAAAGATAACCATGATGGCAGCGTGGACAAGGATAGAGAATCTAAACTGAAAACAGAGAGGTGAGGAAGCTACTGTGTTGATATAAATGAGTAATTTCGAAGGGTGTGAACAGAGCAGCCACATGGGAGTAGAGAGGAATAAATGAATGCAGGAGATGATTTACTCATAAAATCAGTGGGATTCCTGTGGATGGATTACCCAAGTTTATAAGCTTCCCAATAGTAATGTTCAGGTATGTGAGTTTTGGGGCTTCCCAGAGGATGCTAGTGGTAAAGAACCTGCCTACCAATGCAAGAGATAGAAGACACAGGTTCAGCCCCTGGGATAGGAAGATCCCCTGGAGGAGGAAATGGCAACCCACTCCAGTATTCTTGCCTGGAGAATCACACGGACAGAGGAGCCTGGCAGGCTACAGTCCATAGTGTCCCACAGAGTTGAAAATGACTGAAACAACTTAGCACTTAGCATGTACATATGAGTTTTGATTTCCAAAACCTCTGATATGAGCTTACAGATGACACATGTGTCACAGATGTTGTTCACAAATTTTAAGAGTGATAGACCCATAGAAACTTTGAGTTCATAGAGACTTTTATCATCTGAATAACACAATCTTTCATTTTAGAACATGAAAGCTAAGACCTGGAGAGGCATACTTGGGTGCCTAGGGTCATAAGTAGTTAGAAGCAGGTCCTGGCCCATTGACTGCTGATCTCACGCTTCCCTGTGTGCTGTTGAAAATTATTAGGGTAACATTTACAAGTGCTGTTTACTTTTTCACTTCTTCCCAAATAAGACTCTAAAACTAAGAAATTGTGTGGCTTATTCAGAAGACATCAAAAATGGCTGCCTGAGTACAAAAAGATCAATAACTAAAATTATACTTTTAAAGTAAGAGACATGTAAAATGTTAATATGGTTAGAAAATAAACTGAATATCAAAGCTTTTATCAATCACCTGGTACAAAGGCCATTTTAAAGTGAAAAGAAACTGGAATGTTTTTGAAGGTACAAACTCTGTCTCACCCATTTTTTAATTCTCTTGCTGATTTTCAACTTCAAATATGCCTAAAAATCACCCATGAATTACTCATCTGCAGAGATTCCCATTCACTAATTCTGAGATGGGACCCATCAGATTCTAATCCCTGTCCCATCCCTTGGGAAACTCTGGCTCACAGCCTGGTTCCTTGACCATATATAATTGCTGCCTGATAAATGTTTATTCTATTGAGAGAACTCGAGAGAAGAAACCCACCCAAGTTCATCTAGGTGAATACAGATGGTTAATAGGAGAAGTTGCCTAGAGAATCTAGGAGGTTTTTGTCTCTGGGTCTAAAGCACTTTCTTTCACTCTGAATTTATCTCATGGTTGCATGCACTGAACTGACTTGAAGAAGCTTTTCCAATCTTGTTCTGGATACAAGCCTCCTCCCGCACAGGTTCACATCTTCACGAACTGATCTTACTCAGCGTGTGCTTCCTGTCCTGTTTATCTTGAGAAAGTAGTCTCCTTAGATCACCCTTGTGCTTGAAAACTAGATTTGACTTCAGAGTCAGTCCTCTCTGCTTTTTGACTGAGACCGCAGCTGACAAGAAAGAGAATCAAAGACAAAACTAGCCCCTTTCTAAGATTAATCTTAAATGTCAGAAGTCTTGGCTTTGAGGTACAAGTTTTCTTTCCTCTTGTCTACATTTTCGGAGCTTCCCCAGACTTTTCCTACTGTCTCAGCTTCCCTTTAATTGAAGCTTCTCTCATACATGAAAAGAACTTCTATTCCAATATTAAAAAGAAAAAAAAAACTTTTTGAGATCTGATGTAATAACAGAACTCAAAGTCATGTTTTATTCCCTAGACATCTTCCATTGTGGACATATTGTCTGTCCACTGCCAAGCAATGACCATCCTAGATTAGCAACAATTAAAAAAAAAAAACCCTCCTTAATTATAAACAGCAATTTATAATTTTAATGCAACTATCTTTCTAGAGAAGTAAATCTATTATCATCCATCATATATTTAAAAATCACTAACATTCAAAAAAGTTGAGCCAAGCAACAGCCCATTCTGCCTTTATCTGGTAACAACAGGCAAGTGGCTAAATTTGGATCATATATTCAAATTATGTCACAACTCTTATGTTTAAGATCTTTCAGAATATGCATCTCTCATCCTCATTTATACTTAGTTTTAATGACACCTATTGTTTCTGCATCTCTTCCACTCTTTCACATGAATGGAAAATGAAGTCTAATTTGTCACTGACTGGGTGCCACGTCAGGCTCAGAGCAAGGGCGCGGTTCCCGGTATTTTTGACTGTTGTGATAGCAGTAGCTGTGAAAAGAAAAGACTCACAGGCAGAGAAAAACAAAAATCAGTAAAATACTAAGAGGAGTATATACATTGCTTTTAAGTAATTGTTTTATTTTCATGGGTGGATTTTTTGAATTGAACTTTAGTTAAAATGAGAAATCATTCTTCTTTGGAAAATAGTGCTTTATAAGGTGAAGTTTGTTAAAAATATGCTTAAAATCATTTTATGTGAAACTTTGCATATATGCTCCAAAGGCTAAAATTAATGAATAAAAGTGTGTTAACAAGTGAGTTTTTATTCTCATTAGGATATGTTGCTTTTTGTCTATGAAGGAAAAAAAAGTATATTTCTTAGAAGAAGTGTCTTCTGAAGCTGTTAATAAGCTTCTCATGTTTTCTTCTTGGGAAAATGCACATTTTAATTCAGCATTTAAATTTCACACTTTACTTCTTATGGTGCATAAACAGAGATTTCTTCTGCCATGATATACAACTTGATAATAGTTTAACAATTCATGGACCAATTATAAGAAACCCAATGCTGCTTATTCCTTTTAAAAAGTCAAATAGTATAAAATAATTCCTCATGAAGTCAGACTACCCTAAATCTTACAATAAAAATATAAAATACTGTTATAAAATTAACTTTTAACTATTTTCCCCTACCTAACAGTTGTAGCCACCTCTCATGTTATCTACTTATTTATTTACTTTTGTATTATACACAACCACCTTCTTTGTGCCAGATATTTTTTTGAGATATTGGGACATATAGATGAATGAGACAAGGTTTATATCCTAGAAGACAAACTTCACATAAAACTAGACATGTAAGCAGAAAATTATAAGTCCTGGAATAAGACTATGTACAAAATTTCATATGAGTACAGAGAAAAAAAGCAATCATGTTTTCCCTGGCAAGAGAAAGAGGAAGGGACATTTGAGCTTAAAGACTGAATAATAAATAGAATTTCCCCTTTTAGGTAATTTGTATTAACATAATAATATCAGAGAAAGCATTTCAACGAAGCCTTATACAATTGTGAAGCAGTATTGTAAATGTTATTAAATGTCCCAATACACGTTAGGTGGAATGACTGTGGCCTATCTTTGTTTCTTGTTTCATATTAAATTTGTCGTTACTTAATTGGAAAGAATTCAGATATTAAATTTTAACCTCCTCTAATGCATTTGGGTGTTATAAGTGAGCCAATATTCAGATTGAAAATTAGAAGTCAACCCTTGTCCTCAGATTAGTGTTATTACCACTTCTCTTGGATTTTGCTCAGTAACTTGTAGTCTGCTAGAAGGAAACTGACTTGTCTGGGGTAACTCGAACCATGAACATTGCCAGGTCCTTAACTTCTCAGTGCTTTAGATATAATATGCACAACTCCTATTAAAGTCTTCTCCTTGTGGGTGCCAGGTAGGCTCAGGGCACTCATTCTAAACCACTGATTGAATTTAACCACCACCCCTTCTAGTCTTGGAATTACTAAACACTGGAGGTTAGGAAACCCTTCTCTTAAAAAAAAAAAAAAAGGATAAATAAACTACATTGCATCATATAACATATATGGACAATGGATATTTTGTCTAATTCTCTCAAAATATTGAAGCTAGCACTTCTCAAATTTAGGGTGTCTTAAAAAATGAAAAAAAAAGAAAGAAAGAAAGGAAAGAAGGAAAAACAACTTTGAAGAAGCTTATTCAAAATGTAAATTGTCAGTCCCAATCCCTGTGTGATTTTGTTTTGGGTGGTCTTGGATTGGCATTGAAAATCTTGCTTTTCACATGGGAAAAAAGACTCTAGGATCTTCACAAGAGATAAAGCAATCTTAATGGTGCTGAGCACCTAAGAATTGATGCTTTTGAACTATAGTGTTGGAGAAGACTCTTGAGAGTCCCTTGGACAGCAAGGAGACCCAACTAGTCCATCGTAAAGGAGATTAGTCCTGGGTGTTTATTGGAAGGACTGATGCTGAAGCTGAAAATCCAATACTTTGACCAGCTCATGCGAAGAGCTGACTCATTTGAAAAGACCCTGATGCTGGGAACGACTGAGGGCAGGAGGAAAGGGGGGTGACAGAGGATGAGATGGTTGGATAGCCGACTCAATGGACATGGGTTTGGGTAGACTCCGGCAGTTGGTGATGGACAGGGAGGTCTGGCGTGCTGTGGTTCATGGGGTCGCAGAGTCGGACACAACTGAGTGACTAAACTGAACTGACTGAATGGTGGGGTAGGTATATATGCTTTGGGGTATTGTTATGACAAACTGCTTATTATTGCAACACAAGAATACTTAGGCTTCTACCAGAAGGGTGGTTTTCTTCATTTGTGTATAGTACACCAGGTAAGGCAGGCTTAACTTACAGGTAGACTCGGAAGACTGATTACCTATGGAGATGGTGGAGTGTCAGTCTTTAGTTTCTGGTTACATTAATGTGTATGTGTTAGTTGCTCAGCTGTATCCAACTCTGCAACCCCATGGACTGTAGCCTGCCAGGCTTCTCTGTTCATGAAATTCTCCAGGCAGGAATACTGGAGTGGGTTGCCATCTCCTTCTCCAGGCCAGTGGAGTTTTAAACTTTAAACTGGTTACATTACGGGGGCTAGGATTTATGATATGCGGTTTAAAGTTTAAAACTCCACTAGCGACAACCAACGCTTCTTCATTTCCTGATGCATATTTTATTAGACAGGCCAACTTGGCTATACAACTTAAGGGCCATGAAAGACTTCAGTCAGCGTTTCTATCTCATGCTGTCTCAAAATCAATGTTCATTGTGCAGATTTTGGTAGCTCAATCCACTGATAAAGCATGCCCTTGTTGGAATGAGCCCATCTTAAATTTGAGAAGTGCTAGTTTTGATATCTTGAATTACATAAAATAGCCATCACGTCCACATATGTGAGGTAATGCACTTATTTGTCCTGTTTTGAGGTTTAAGGAGGAGAGTTACTCAACCCCCAGGGGTACCTAGACACCTCTCAGTCCCAGCTGCTAACCTGCACTGTCCTTCTCTCACTGTACTTTCCCTTTTGCCTTTGAATGAAGACATTACATGAGCATGTTCTGTGAGTCTTCTGAATCTTCCCAAGTATTTGAACTTGTAAAATATTTGCATATGCAAAGATTATCCTAATACTGTAGTTAACAATAGTACTTGGATTATTGAATTAGAGTATGATTGTCTCTAGTAAAACCTAGGTTTAGACAAGTACTTATTACCAGTAAGGAGAACATTAAAGACAAAAATTGTATAGATTTTAATCAGTCAAGAAGAAAAGTGTGAATAAGCAAGAGAATACAAAAAAAGAGTGTGCTACATGTAGCAATATGAAGATAATCCTTCACAGAAGACCATGTGTAAGGATCATGTTGCTTCAAAGTTGTTACATTAGCTCATTAGCTTCCATGAGCCTTCAGCTTCTGGAGGTGCTCTGAAAATCCTCAGGTTAAAATCACTTAGGAACGCAACCTCAAGCAGTATTAAGATTCCTTTTTATTTGTTCAAAAGTTGGAGGATGAGGACGGCTTCATATAACTTAAATTCATGGATAAATGTTCCAATGAAACGTTTTCATATCCCTAGATTGATAAGTTGGAACATGCTTGCTAAGACTACAAGTCTGATCATATTTTAGGCATTATGTGTTGTGGTTTGTCAACATGGGAATGCTTTAGAAAATATTCATACTGTTTAAACTAATACATACCTATAAACCAATGAAGAAGATAACTGTGGGCCATGCATTGGAGTTACTCACAGGATTCTTTCACAATTATGCCAGTCAGTGTCCCCTCCTTCACAGTTTTCCCAGATTAATTTAATTACAAATGAAGCATGAACTGGCTGCATCTGCTGTCCTGGAAATGTTTTCCCATTAGTGTTTCATTTTGTGGCCAATTTGTTTCTACTGAAATGAATTCTTTAATTTTTTTCCATCAGAATTTTATTTAGTGTCTATTGGATTCTTCATGTGGTGCTGCCAGACAGCCATTCTGGCTTTGCCAGATAATATCCTTGTAGATCTGGCATTTTTTTTAAGAATTTCTTTGCTGGCTCGATTTTGTGTTCCTATAACTGAATTCTTGAAATTCTCTATTACACAAAATACCCATCCTGTCCACACGTGTGAGGCAATGCACTTGTTTGTCCTGTTTTGTTGTCATTAATATGCACTATTCATTATTGCTTTATATGAGACTTGTGTAAGGACTCTTAGAGTGGTCTGTAGAGTCTAATCATCTCTGAAGTGAAGTGAAGAAGTCGCTCAGTCATGTCCGACTCTTTGCAACCCCAAGGGCTGTAGCCTGCCAGGCTCCTCTGTCCATGGGATTCTCCAGGCAAGAATACTGGAGTGGGTTACCATTTCCTTCTCCAGGGGATCTTCCCGACCCAGGGATTGAACCTGGGTCTCCCGCATTGGAGGCAGACGCTTTAACCTCTGAGCCACCAGAGAGGAGTACTAGCATTAGCCTTTATAGTACCCTTTTAAATGTTATAGGTCTGAACTTCTATGGCAGCAATTATTTTATATAACATCAACACATCAAGATATTATTGTTTATTTTAAAAATAACTGAAAGCTTCTTAAAATGTGTTTTTATAGTATTTAAAGACTTTTTAAATGTGTCTTTATAGTATTAAATAAGTGGATTATTCTGAAATCATACCAGTTATTAGCTTAATATATGCCTCGTTTCTTTTAAAATTTGATGGGATACAGAGAAGCCAAAATTGAATTATTAAAAATATTTATATTGTGGTAGAGTATTGCATTTTATAATACTGGCTGGACTACTCATGTATTAAATTTAGTGGTTTTCTTTTAGTTTTAATATGACCCATGGTGAAACAACGTTAATATTTAGTACTGGGTATTCAAAATTCTATTTGACAAGGACACTCCTTGAATAACATAAACACAATCTTGAGATTCTCCTCCTTTGGTTATAGAGCTTAATGATGCTCACTTATTACATCAGTGAATAGTAATATGGGGAGAATTAGCAACAGTTCATAACTAGCTAATTAGCAGAAAATGTTAGAGAATTTCAGTTAATACACGTGGTACAAGGACTTAAAGACCTTGTACAAAACCTAAAGATATTTTGACTAACTTAGTTTATGCCTGCAACTATCCTTAGGCAAAGAGACTAAGCATTGGCTATGAAATTAAGAGGCTGGCTTTAAAAGGTAAATTCGTTATCTATTGCTGTGTAACAAATTCAGTTCAGTTCAGTTGCTCAGTCGTGTTCCACTCTTTGCAACCCTATGAATCGCAGCATGCCAGACCTCCCTGTCCATCACCAACTCCCGGAGTTCACTCAAACTTATGTGCATCGAGTCGGGTGATGCCATCCAGCCATCTCATCCTCTGTCATCCCCTTCTCCTCCTGCCCCCAATCTCTCCCAGCATCAGGGTCTCTCCAATGAAATTACCTCCAAACTTAGTAGCTTACAATGATACACATTTATTATCTCACAGTTTCTGTGGGTCAGAAATATGGGCACAGTTTAGCTGAGATCTCTGCTTCAAAGTCTCTTACAAAACTAAAAATTGAAGTATCAGCTATGGATGGCATCTAGTCTGAAGGCCTGATTGTGGAAGGGTGCACTTCCAAATTCCCTTAGCTAGTTATTGGCAGAATACAATCAACAAAGACTCGAATTTAGGGCTTCAGTTTTGTTTGTTTGTTTTGCCAGGGGTTGGGGATGAGGACTGCTCTCAGTCCCTTGCCATGTGGACATTAGCAAAATAGGGAGTTGTTTCATCAGAGCCATCAAGAGAGTCTGCTACAAGATGAAGATTGTCATCTTATACGGCTTAATCATGGGAGAGACATTCTATCAACTTTGCTATATTCTATAGCAAAGAAGCAAGTCATAGGCCTAGTTCACACTCACGGGGGAGGGCATTATACATAGACATGAATCCCAGAATGTGGGGATCAGTCTGAGCCATCTTAGAGGCTACTTACCACAATGAACAGTAATTATGCGATATTGCCATACTGTTAATTTCATTTACTCAGTAGCTCAGAAGGTAAAGAATCTGCCTGCAGTGCAGGAAGTCTGGGTTTGATCCCTGGGTTGGGACGAACCCCTGGAGAAAGGAATGGCAACCAACTCTAGTATTCTTGCCTGGAGAATTCCATAGACAGAGGAGCCTGGTGGTTATAGTCCATAGGGTCTACAAGGAGTTGGACTTGACTGAGAGACTAACATTTCACTTTTTTACTTTCACTTTTCTTTCTTTCATACTGTTAATACATCTAGATTATGGTGTAGTATTTTCATATTAACACAAAAATTAAAGATTTGCTGTGATCTAGATACTTATGGCAACCCACTCTAGTGTTCTTGCCTAGAGAATCCCAGGGATGGGGGAGCCTGGTGGGCTGCCGTCTATGGGGTCGCACAGAGTCGGACACGACTGAAGCGAGTTAGCAGCAGCAGCAGCAGATACTTATGATAATCTGCATGCTTATATGCTCTGTTTCAATTCATCTTCCTATTTCTGTGGAGTGTTTTCTCCATAGGAATTCTAGGACACAAGGCATTACTTGGATAATGTCTTTAATTATACATAGTACAGGTATTTGTTCAAGCTGGTTTTAGGAAAGGCAGAGGAACCAGAGCTCAACATCCGCTGGATCATGGAAAAGCAAGAGTTCCAGAAAAACATCTCTTTCTGCTTTATTGACTATGTCAAAACCTTTGACTGTGTGGATCACAAGAAACTGTGGAAAATTCTGAAAGAGATGGGAATACCAGACCACCTGACCTGCCTCTTGAGAAATCTATATGCAGGTCAGGAAGCAACAGTTAGAACTGGACATGGACCAACAGACTGGTTCCAAAGAGGAAAAAGGAATACGTCAAGGCTGTATATTGTCACCCTGCTTATTTAACTTATATGCAGAGTACATCACGAGAAACGCTGGGCTGGAAGAAGCACAAGCTGGAATCAAGATAGCTGGGAGAAATCTCAATCACCTCAGATATGCAGATGACACCACCCTTATGGCAGAAAGTGAAGAGAACTTTAGTTCCTGATGAGCCTCTTGATGAGAGTGAAAGACGAGAGTGAAAAAGTTGGCTTAAAGCTCAACACTCAGAAAACAAAGATCATGGCATCTGGTCCCATCACTTCATAAGAAATAGATAGGGAAACAGTGGAAACAGTGGCTGACTTTATTTTTCTGGGCTCCAAAATCACTGCAGATGGTGATTGCAGCCATGAAATTAAAGGACGCTTACTCCTTGGAAGGAAAGTTATGACCAACCTAGATAGCATATTAAAAGGCAGAGACATTACTTTGCCAACAAAGATCCATCTAGTCAAGGCTATGTCCAGTGTTCATGTATGGATGTGAGAGTTGGACTGTGAAGAAAGCTGAGCACCAAAGAATTGATGCTTTTAAACTGTTGTGTTGGAGAAGACACTTGCAAGTCCCTTGGACTGCTAGGGAGATCTAACCAGTCTGTCCTAAAGGGGACCATTCCTGGGTGTTCATTGGAAGGACTGATGCTGAGGCTGAAACTCCAATACTTTGGCCACCTCATGTGAAGAGCTGACTCATTAGAAAAGACCCTTATGCTGGGAGGGATTGGGGGCAGGAGGAGAAGGGGACGACACAGCATGAGATGGCTGGATGGCATCATTAACTCAATGCACGTGAGTTTGGGTGGATGGGGAGTTGATGATGGACTGAGAGGCCTGGCATGCTGCAGTTCATGGGGTCACAAAGCGTCGGACACGACTGAGTGACTGAACTGAATTGAACAGGTATTTTCATGATTAAATCAACTATAACTTGACCACGTGCAAGAACTATAGCACATCTTGTCTGATAGTAAACCCTACATGTTAGAATTGTGGGTTTTTGTGTCACCAAGAATAATGTATTTTTATGATAATAGTCTCAAAGTCCCAGTTGTGTGTTGGTGCATAAGATTTTCACTATTTTATTAAAACAAGGTATTTGATGTTCTAGTAATAGTGAAATTATTGGTAGACATTAAAGGCATCTATATCAATAACAAAGAAATATTATTTCTTCTGGAAGTTCAGAGGACAGACAGGGACTTTGTGGATGCCAGTTTCTTCCCCAAAGTTAAGTCATTAGACAGATTTTAGGCAGTTGTCCTGAGTTTTACTAATATGAGGTGATGATTCTTTTTTTTTAAATTGGAGGTTAATTGCTTTACAATGTTGTGTTGGTTTCTTCATCATAGCAATGTGAATTATCCATATGTATACATGTCTCTTCTCCCTCTGGAGCCTCCCTCCCACCCGTCTAGGTATCACAGAGCACTGGACTGGGTTCCCCTTGTTATATAAGCAGCTTCCCACTAACTATCTGTTTTACACGTGGCAATGTATACGTTTCAATGTTACTCCCTCAATTCGTCCCCTCCTCTCCTTCCCCTGCTGTGTCCACAAATCTGTTCTCTATGCCTGCATCTCTATTTCTGCCCTGCAAATATGTTCATCAGCACCATTTTTCTAGAGTCCTTATATATATACATTGTTGTTGTTTAGTCACTATGTCTAACTTCTTTAAGACCCCATGGCTTGTAGCCCACAAGGCTCCTCTGTCTATGGAATTTCCCAGAGAAGAATACTGGAGTGGGTTGCCATTGCCCTCTCCAGGAAATCGTCTCTACCCAGGGACTGAACCCAGGTCTCCTGCTTGGCAAGTAGATTCTTTGCCACTGAGCCAGCAGGGAAGCCTATATATGCATTAGTATATGATATTTGTTTTTCTCTTTTGACTTACTTCACTCTGCATAACAGGCTCTAGGTTGGGGTGATGATTCTTCAAATGACACCTTTATTTGTGATAACTGTTTGCTTTCTTATCTGCATGCTACATGCTAAGTCACTTCAGTTGTGTCCGATTCTTTGCAACCCCATGGACAGTAGCCTGTCAGGCTCCTGTGTTCATGGGATTCTGCAGGCAAAACTACTGGCGTGAGTTGCCATGCCTTTCTCCAGGGGATCTTCCCAACCCAGGGATGGAACTCACATCTCTTACATCTCCTGCACTGGCAAGCCGGTTCTTTACCACTAGTGCCACCTGGGAAGCCCTTTTCTTATCTATAGCTTCCCAAATCAAAGAGAATAGAGGCCCTTTTAATTGTTTTAACTAAGGATCCATTATTATATTGATTTCTATCTTATTTACTTTTAAAGTCTATCTGATTGTCACTTGTTTCATTTGCTATTGTTTTCTCCCATTCAGAAGGCTGTCTTTTCACCTTGCTTATAGTTTCCTTTGTTGTGCAGAAGCTTTTAATTTTAATTAGATCCCATTTGTTTATTTTTGCTTTTATTTCCAGTATATTGGGAGGTGGATCATAGAGGATCCTGCTGTGATTTATGTCGGAGAGTGTTTTGCCTATGTTTTCCTCTAGGAGTTTTATAGTTTCTGGTCTTACATTTAGAACTTTAATCCATTTTGAGTTTATATTTGTGTATGGTGTTAGAAAGAGATCTAGTTTCATTCTTTTACAAGTGGTTGACCAGTTTTCCCAGCACCACCTGTTAAAGAGACTGTCTTTACTCCATTGTATATTCTTGCCTCCTTTGTCGAAGATAAGGTGTCCATAGGTGTGTGGGTTTATCTCAGGGATTTCTATTTTGTTCCATTGATCTATAATTCTGTCTTTGTGCCAGTACCATACTGTCTTAATGACTGTGGCTTTGTAGTAGAGCCTGAAGTCAGGCAAGTTGATTCCTCCAGTTCCATTCTTCTTTCTCAAGATTGCTTTGGCTATTCGAGGTTTTTTGTATTTTCATATAAATCTTGAGATTATTTGATCTAGTTCTGTGAAAAATACTGCTGGTAACTTGATAGGAATTGCATTGAATCTGTAGATTGCTTTGGGTAGTATACTCATTTTCACTATATTGATTCTTCCAACCCATGAGCATGGTATATTTCTCCATCTATTAGTGTCCTCTTTGATTACTTTCATCAGTGTTTTATAGTTTTCGATATATAGGTCTTTAGTTTCTTTAGGTAGGTATATTCCCAAGTATTTTATTCTTTTCGTTGCAATGGTGAATGGGATTGTTTCCTTGACTTCTTTTTCTACTTTCTCATTATTACTATTTTTTTTTTTTGGTTTTTATTTTTATTTTTTTTCTTATAATTAAATTTATTTATTTTTTTAAATTACAATACTGTATTTGTTTTGCCATACATTGACACGAATCAGCCATAGGTGAACACAATCGCCCAATGCCAAAGCCCCCTCCCACCTCCCACCCCACATCCTCTACCTGAATCATCCTGTGCATCAGCCCCATGCATCCTGCATCCTACACCAAACATAGATTAGCGCTTTGTTTCTTACAGGAAAATACACATGCTTCACTGCCATTCTCATTATTAGTGTATAGGAATGCAAGGGATTTCTGAGTGTTGATTTTATATCCTGCAACTTTACTATATTCGTTGATTAGCTCTAGTAGTTTTCTGGTCGAGTCTTTAGGATTTTCTATATAGAGGATCATGTCGTCCGCAAAACAGTGAGAGTTTTACTTCTTCTTTTCCAATTTGGATTCCTTTTATTTCTTTTTCTGCTCTAATTGCTGTGGCCAAAACTTCCAGTACGATATTGAATAGTAGTGGTGAGAGTGGACACCCTTGTCTGGTTCCTGACTTTAGGGTAAATGGTTTCAATTTTTCACCATTGAGGATAATGTTAGCTGTGGGTTTGTCATATATAGCTTTTATTATGTTGAGGTACATTCCTTCTATTCCTGCTTTCTGGAGAGTTTTTATCATAAATGCATGTTGAATTTTGTCAAAGGCTTTTTCTGCATCTATTGAAATAATCATATGATTTTTATTTTTCAGTTTGTTAATGTGATGAATTACATTGATTGATTTGCGAATATTGAAGAATCCTTGCATCCCTGGGATAAAGCCCACTTGGTCATGGTGTATGATCTTTTAATGTGTTGCTGGGTTCTGATTGCTAGGATTTTGTTAAGGATTTTTGCATCTATGTTCATCAGTGATATTGGCCTGTAATTTTCTTTTTTGTGGTGTCTTTGTCAGGTTTTGGTATTAGGGTGATGGTGGCCTCATAGAATGAGTTTGGAAGTTTACCTTCCTCTGCAATTTTCTGGAATAGCTTCAGTAAGATAGGTGTTAGCTCTTCTCGAAATTTTTGGTAGAATTCAGCTGTGAAGCCGTCTGGACCTGGGCTTTGTTTGCTGGAAGATTTCTGATTACAGTTTCAATTTCCGTGCTTGTGATGGGTCTGTTAAGATTTTCTATTTCTTCCTGGTTCAGTTTTTGGAAAATTGTACTTTTCTAAGAATTTGTCCATTTCTTCCAAGTTGTCCATTTTATTGGCATATAATTGCTGATAGTAGTCTCTTATGATTCTTTGTATTTCTGTGTTGTCTGTCGTGATCTCTCCATTTTCATTTCTAATTTTGTTGATTTGATTTTTTTTTCTTTGTTTCTTGATGAGTCTGGCTAATGGTTTGTCAATTTTATTTATCCTTTCAAAGAACCAACTTTTTGCTTTGTTGATTTTTGCTATGGTCTCTTTTGTTTCTTTTGCATTTATTTCTGCCCTAATTTTTAAGATTTCTTTCCTTCTACTAACTCTGGGGTTCTCTATTTCTTCCTTTTCTAGTTGTTTTAGGTGTAGAGTTAGGTTATTTATTTGGCTTCTTTCTTGTTTCTTGAGGTATGCCTGTATGGCTATGAACTTTCCTCTTAGCACTGCTTTTATAGTGTCCCATAGGTTCTGTGTAGTTGTGTTTTCATTTTCGTTCGTTTCGATGCACAATTTGATTTCTTTTTTATTTCTTCTGTGATTTGTTGATTATTCAGAAGGGTGTTGTTCAGCCTCCAAATGTTGGAATTTTTAATAGCTTTTCTCCTGTAATTGAGATCTAACCTTAGTGCATTATGGTCAGAGAACATGCAAACAACTAATCTCAAAGATATGCAAGCAACTTATGCAGCTCAACTCCAGAAAAATAAATGAACCAATAAAAAAATGGGCCAAAGAACTAAATAGGCATTTCTCCAAAGAAGACATACGGATGGCTAACAAACACATGAAAAGATGCTCAACATCACTTGTTATCAGAGAAATGCAAATCAAGACCACAATGAGGTATCATTTCACACCAGTCAGAATGGCTGCGATCCAAAAGTCTACAAGTAATAAATGCTGGAGAGGATGTGGAGAAAAGGGAACCCTCTTACACTGCTGGTGGGAATGCAAACTAGTACAGCCACTATAGAAAACAGTGTGGAGATTCCTTAAAAATTGCAAATAGAACTGCCTTATGATCCAGCAATCCCACTGCTGGGCATACACACCGAGGAAACCAGAATTGAAAGAGACACATGTACCCCAATGTTCATTGCAGCACTATTTATAATAGCCAGGACATGGAAGCAACCTAGATGTCCATCAGCAGATGAATGGATAAGAAAGCTGTGGTACATATACACAATGGAGTACTACTCAGCCCTTAAAAAGAATAAATTTGACTCAGTTCTAAAGATGGATGAAATTGGAGCCGATTATACAGAGTGAAGTAAGCCAGAAAGAAAAACACCAATACAGTATACTGACACATATATATGGAATTTAGAAGGATAGTAATGAAGACCCTCTATGTGAGACAACAAAAGAGACGCAGAGGTATAGAACGGACTTTTGGACTCTGAGGGAGAGGGAGAGGATGGGATGATTTGGGAGAACGGCAATGAAACATGTATACTATCTTGTAAGAATGAAGCGCCAGTCTATGTTCAATACAGGATGCAGGATGCATGGGGCGGGTGTACGGGATGATTCAGGGAGAGGATGTGGGGTGGGAGGTGGGAGGGGCTGGCATTGGGAGATCGTGGACACCTGTGGCTGATCATGTCAATGTTGGCAAAACAAATACAGTATTGTGGGGTGGGAGGTGGGAGGGGCTTCGGCATTGGGAGATTGTGTTCACCTATGGCTGATTTGTGTCAATGTATGGCAAAACAAATACAGTATTGTAATTAAAAAAATAAATAAATTTAATTTAAAATAAATAAATAAATAAAGATATGAAGACAGAAAAAAAATAAAGTCTATCTGAAAATGTCTGGTCAAATATTAGATATTTTGTAACTTGGTAATTTTTAATTTTAACGTTTCATTTTATGTTTGATTCTCCTAATTCAGATCCAAGCCCATTTGCACAGAGGATATAGGCCTTGTTACATCCGTTTTGAATCTACCCCATAATTATTTGATAGTCTTCCTAAAATCTATCTTTCATCTTTGTTTTGAATCTTTTAGTGAAAGAAAAACTTCTGAAATTTTCTTATGTAATATATTTTCTATTTTAAAATTTTACACCACTGAGTTATTTAAATCTTCCCTTTTCTAATCCACTCCTTTAAAAATATTTTGCCACATGAGGCTAGCAATTAATTGAGTTAATTGGTACATATCTGCAGTTTAGGACAATAAGTGTCTAATGAAAATCCTGAATTCTGCCCAAAATATTTTGCCTATACCCCTGAAGTTTAGGAAAATCATTAATTATATCTCTCAATTTGGCTCTAGACCAGGGTTTTCATTCGACTTCAGTGGATCTAACTTGTGTTCTAAAACTTTTAAATGCAGTATTCTTTGCTAATAAAAACTCTAAAGATAGAATATCTCATTTATAAAACCAGGTTGCATAAAAAAGAGAAATGCAAAAGAGAGTAGCTTTCGGAATGTTACAAAAGCCTTGACAAAGACTCCATTGGAATTTGAATTTTATTTAGCAGCCTCGGAATGCCAATTAAAAGAGCCGAATACACTAAGTCCCCTACATAGCAACCTTCAAAGATGCGAACGTGTGTTCATGCGTCCAATCGTGTGAGTTAGTTCTGGTGTCTGGCATGCACTGTCACAGAGTGCATCCTGCGCAGTGGCTGTGCTTTTGTGTACTGTGCTGCACGATATTGTATAGAGTACAGTAGTATAGTATCTTTATTTCAAGTCCAGGATGTCCAGAAGCAAGTGTAAAAGCAGTGCTGGATAGCCGATTATGACAGTTGGGCACCTCGGCTAACTTCATTAGACTTATGAACAAATTGAACTTACAACCATGCTTACAAACAGAATGTGCTCATGTGTAGGGGGCTTACTGTATTGGCTATTAAGTATTTTATCTCCTAATTTGCCTACTGTTGTTGCTTAGTCACTAAGTCGAGTCTGGCTCTTCTTTTGCGGCCCCATGGACTGTAGCCCACCAGGCTCCTCTGTCCATGGGATTTCCCAGGCAAGAATACTGGAGTGGGTTGCCATTTCCTTCTCCAAGCTGTTCTTAAATATTTTCATTTATTGCTTGTGTCCCCCAAAATGGTCATTATTATTCTATCAAATCATCTTTCTAAACTTTATCAAGGAAACAGAAAGATTTAGAGTTAAAATGTGACTTATTTTGGAAGGAGGAGTTCTTCCAGGAAGAGCTGAGACTTTGATACACAAAAGAGGGAGGCCACTCTGGTCAGCCAGGAGCATGTGCTTGTGAGTGGTCAATAGTTATGTATTAAAATGCGTCTGTTCCTGATTGAGTGATTATCAGAAGCCAAGACTGACACTGACTGGTTGACATGCAAAAGGTGTGCTCACTGACGGCAGCACTTGTTGACTGACTGAACAGATCTGAAACAAGTTCTGGTGGTTCCTTGCTCTCATGGCTTTAGAACAATGAATCTTTTCCTAAATTTATGGAAATATATGTTTTTATTCTCACAATTCGGGAAATAACGGCCCAGACCAAACACCAAACCGTGTGAAAGGGTTTTTGCCAAGACTTGACAAATGTTTTTCTCTCTGTGAAATACAAAACAGACTTTATTCTAGAAGGGAAAGATAAGCCAGGCATTTAGAAACAGGGCTGTCTCTCCTTTCAAGAGGTGGGTGAGGGAGGTTTCATCCTTCCTTAGTACGTCTATTAGAGGCTGATAAGTCAAAGGCCCTCAGATGCCACATACAGATCATACGTAACTAAAGGGGTGAGACACTAAGATTTAAAGTAAATAACTTAAAGTGAGTACTATAATATGTGGTAAATAAGAGAAAACAGATTCTTCTAAGGAAGTCAAATGAAATGTATGCTTAAAACAGCTTTCTAGCTGGCAAGAAAGAAAGAAAATGCTTTTCTAATGAGCTGGACTTTTGTCTATCAGCTGGATTTGTCACTGAACAATAGCTACATAAAAATAAAAAAATTGTCAGTTTATTTCTTATTGACTTATTCTGTTACATTGTGACCATCTAACTTTCCATGGAAACGCAGTTCAGTTTCCATTTTTCCCTTTCATCTTCTGAAAGTGTAGAACTGAGTTCCATCCGCAAAGCACATCCACTTATAACACTTTAAGAAAAGACTATTTTTATAGGCTTAAGTATGTCACATTAGGCTTGAGATGAGATTAGATTTGGGAGCATGACTGTCCAGAGAAAACAATGGTATATCTTTATTGGTGTGATAAGGAGGCATTTTTTTAAAAGGAACTAAAACACCATACATCATGGAAGCTGTGAATACAGCTATGCCCCTGCAAGTAGTAAGCACTGTTGTTACTGATCAGCAAAATCTTGGATTCATTGTGAAACTCTCTTTCTCATCACAGGATGTGAGCCCATTCCTGTGCGCTATCTTGAGTGGAGCAACATCGAGTCCATCATAGCCATCGCCTTTTCCTGCTTGGGCATCCTCGTTACCTTGTTTGTCACCCTGATCTTTGTGCTATACCGAGATACACCTGTGGTCAAGTCCTCCAGCCGGGAGCTCTGCTACATCATCCTAGCTGGCATCTTCCTTGGTTACGTGTGTCCTTTCACCCTTATTGCCAAGCCCACCACCACCTCCTGCTACCTGCAGCGCCTCCTGGTCGGCCTCTCTTCTGCCATGTGCTACTCCGCTTTAGTGACCAAAACCAACCGCATCGCACGCATCCTGGCTGGCAGCAAGAAGAAGATCTGTACCCGGAAGCCCAGGTTTATGAGTGCCTGGGCCCAGGTGATCATTGCCTCAATTCTGATCAGCGTGCAGCTAACCTTGGTGATAACCCTGATCATCATGGAGCCGCCCATGCCCATCCTGTCCTACCCGAGCATCAAAGAAGTCTACCTTATCTGCAATACCAGCAACCTGGGGGTGGTGGCCCCTTTGGGCTACAATGGGCTCCTCATCATGAGCTGTACCTACTATGCCTTCAAGACCCGCAATGTGCCCGCCAACTTCAATGAGGCCAAATACATTGCCTTCACCATGTACACCACCTGCATCATCTGGCTGGCTTTCGTGCCCATTTACTTTGGGAGCAACTACAAGATCATCACTACCTGCTTTGCAGTGAGCCTCAGTGTGACGGTGGCCCTGGGGTGCATGTTCACCCCCAAGATGTACATCATTATTGCCAAACCCGAGAGGAATGTCCGCAGTGCCTTCACCACCTCGGACGTGGTCCGCATGCATGTTGGCGATGGCAAGCTGCCCTGCCGCTCCAACACTTTGCTCAGCATTTTCCGAAGAAAGAAACCAGGGGCAGGGAATGCCAAGTGAGTTGTCTGGCCTGGGTTTGCCTTTTCTATTTCTCTCTCTATCTCTGCCTCTCTCTTTCTACTTTCTTCTATTTGACTAAAGCATGTTCTTCCATTTCCCCAATGTTTTCCATGTCCTTTCTTAATCTTCTCTTTTTCTTTTCCCCCAAATCTCACATTCTGTTGCAGTAGGAATGTGTTAGTACTAAAGGTCTTCAGTGTTTTTATTTCTCTGAAAGAGCAAGGAGTGTGAAGCAACAACCAACTGAGTGCATATTCACTCTTACCTGGAATCTACAGCTTCCGTTCTGCCCCTAATGCTTTCCTTTCGCATGGGTCCTTCTTCTGTGGAGTATCAGTACATCTCCGGGGGTCTGGGCAGAGATACAGTCTCTAGTTCTAATTTCTATTTTAGATTATGGTTGAGATAGTTTCTGATTTACTTTTTTTTTTTTTTTAATCACTTTTGAGCCATACCATTACTCACCTGGGATGGAGAGGGGAGAAATTTAGCACCTAGAGGAACGGGCCTATTTCAAAATTTGAGTTTAGCTAAGCACCAAATATATCCTGAAATAAGTTCCTTATGCAACTATCTTACCAGGCACCGCTTCTTTATTTTATGTGTACTGTAAACTTCATAATGCTGCACATGAATTGACCTATCTCTACTACACGGTTATGATCAGAATGATTTCTAGCCCTCAAGCACCAAATGAAACAAGAAACCAGATTAAGGTAAAGAGCTCAACGTTGAGAGTCAGTGTGAACATCAAAGTCCAGCTTACTTCTATTTTGGTAATTTTTCTGAGCAGTTTATATAATACACACATTCCTGTCTTTTTCCTGACTGTTTTGCAGAGAAGCATATGCTAAAATTTGCATGTGTCATCTCATTCTCAGACCCATGAAAACAGATTTCATGTCACATTTACAACATTAAAAATAACATGCATGCTTAACGTTCTAACAGTAATTTAATTTTCCAAAAATGAAACTATTTCCCTCAGTAGCAGTATTAATTTTACTTTTTGAAACAGTCCTATGAAAGTGAAGGCTTTTAATAGTAATAGTTATGTAATTGTTTTAGAACTATTCTGTGCACTTGAATAAGTCAGCAAGGTAAGAGGAATGGGTGTTATTTTCCCCCTTTTGTTAAGTGAGGACACCAAACCACTGTGAATTTGTGTGACTCTTAAGTAAATTCCATTTAGTTAGCTATTCTTTGCCTAGGCCTTAACTGGCATGAAATTTCTCATCATAACATATGTCAAAAAATCTACATGCCTTAAATTTCTGGGTTTTGTATCTTTGCTTGCAAAGCACCATGGGTCTCTTTTATAGAAACCATATAATTCGTTTGAGGCTCAGATGAGGGAGTCTCTAGGAAATAAATATTTCTGAAGTCCATCAAGTTTTATTATTACTTCAAACAAAGCATCCCTAATTTTTTTCAGTATTAAGGATGAAGTCATTACATCTACTTCTTCATGAAATTCTGATTATTAAAGCCACTAATTTGTTTTCTTCCCTTGCCCTGATTTTTCATTCTAACAAACATCCCCTCAGTTCCAGTGAGCATGAAAGCAAAACAACAGTGCCGTGAAATGAAAAAAAAAAGACCATAGCTACAGAGTCCAGATGTACATGGCATCATGACAATTATCATTTAGATGGAAGGAATGAGAGAGAAAAAATGAAAAGAAGGGAGAAAACACTCTTTAAACCCAAATGTTTGTGAAGACTAAGAGACTTCAGCTGCAGCCCAGACGGCTTTTAGCGTGTTCCATTCCACCATCTACCATTACTCAGCTCCATGTTTTCTAACTGCCTTCGCTGCAGTTCTTCAGAAGTTTTCTTACGATTTTTGGTCATGAGTCATTTCTGAAAACTGTTCTTCTAACCATTTAATGGAAAGAAGGAACCTATGTAATCAAGATATCTTTTGTTGGTACTCAGGATTATGCATTTTGACAGCTCTCTCAGTGATTCTGTGAGAGACAGCTATGGGCACCTGTCCAAGAGAGCAGTGACTAATCCTTAGTACACATTGCTTCGCTGCTGGGATAAAGTGAAGTTAGCTTACCATGTACACAGTCCCCAGGCATTGTGCTTATTCTGATTACCTTCTCACACCTGGAACTGATTTCATTAGGAGTGGAGAATATTCCCAGCATTATTATGAATTTAGAAATTAATTTCATTGGAATCACACTTTAGAGAGAAAAATCACCTTGGTCTAAATTGGGCTGGTTGTCTAGGAAGCACTGCTTTCAGCACTCAACGCGCTGCTCAACTATTATTGGCTATATTTTATGTATTACATGTTATTAGATTCTGACAATAAGAAAAAACACTTCTAATCAGTAATTCTAATATGCAGCTTTCTTTGTACAATTGGTAGCTCCTCCAAAGGGTATCACACAGCTGAGCTGACCCACAGAGGGTATTTGAGGTTAAATTTCCATGGAAAGCAACCATTTATTTACTCATTTTTCTCACTTACTCTGCTGTTACTTTTCTTGTAACTCTCTATGAGACTGTACTTTTAAAATATAACAATAAGCTCAGGGCCTGTTTTTACCTTTTTATTGCTGGTTTATGATTTCCTGGGTTGTCTCCAAAGTTGCAAAAATCACAAACAATCTAATATTTTCTACAGCAATAAAAATCTACCAGAGTTTTGCCAACTGAAGCAAGGGGCTGAAAACTTTAGGGAACACATCACCCAGTGAGTGTATTGCCATTCTGGATGTGTAATCCCTGCGTTTATGGTGCACTGTGGGTGTTCAGCAGTCTGCATATGTAGCTATAAACACAGAACAGATGCTGTAATGAAGAGCTTCTAACTGATCTATCTTTTTTGATATTATTCTGAGGAGTTGCAAGTCCGACTATATTCATACCAGGCTGTTTCTGAGACGGAGGGAATGGCTGGTGTTGCGTGTCTGTTTTTGCAAAGTCTACTTCAATTTGTTGTTTTGTTCACAGCCATATATCTGACACGATCAAAGGTCTGGGCACTTGCCTTTATGTTTCCTGAAATAAAATTTAGGAGGAGTTTAATCAATACATTGGGTGTTTGGATTACTTAAATTGCTTATAGTTAGATGTCCTACTAGGCATAATTCTGTCCTAGAAGATCAACTGAATAACATAATTATCTTTGACCAGGCTAATATCTTAAGCTGTTAATGTACTTGAATGGGAACATATTCAGGCCCTAACTTAATATAAAGATATTGGTAAAATTCTCTTTCTTGGCAGGAGAGGAAACATAGAAATCCATAGATATGAGTAATTAAGTTATTTAGGTCTGAGTTACTTGTCACTTCCTTTTAAAGCAAAATGAATTAGCATTATGCAACTAAAAGCTTAAAGCATTATGTAAATGACATGCTTTCTTTAAAAAAAAATTATTATATCAATGGCTAAATGTCAAACTAACATTTCTAGTCATTTTTTGAATAAATAGCCTCAACGAGTGCCAAATAGTTTGAGGGCACATGGAGCTGAAATGTGACAACACACTCCTGTGCCTTTTGGGGGTGTGTAATTGCAAGAAAACTAAAAACAATGATAATCACCAGAAAAATGCATTAGATTGATGCAAGGAGGTAATTTTAAAACATAGGCTTCTAATTAAATAGTGTATTAATATGTTCTTATGATAATTTCTTAAGCATCTGTATATATGCTTTTATTTTTTTAATTTTTGTTTTTACTTTACTTAGCTTTACAATACTGTATTGGTTTTGCCATACATTGACATGAATCAGCCACGGGTGTACATGAGTTCCCAATCCTGAACCCCCTCCGACCTCCCACCCCATATTATCTCTCTGGATCATCCCCATGCACCTGAGGACAAAAGCTCTAAGTGAAATACAAGTAGAATGATGCTGTGAGAACATCTTCCTCTTGATCTGCTAGAAACATATTGTTTTGTCCATAAGAAAAGGTAAAGAAGTCTGCAGCATCAGTGTGTATGCTCTAATTTTTCCTCCTTTATTATGAAAGGAACGACGGCTGTTAGCCAGAAGACATCAAAATCAAATAGAGATAACATGTCTCTTTCATAAAAAGAACTCATTCACTTTTCTAGCTTGTAAATGAGAAAATCTGTCATTTTAAAATTATTTTTCCCTTAATCATATGATAAATGGCTTTAAAAGTCATTGTGATTCTTCACTTGGTTTTATAGTAACTTTCAGAAGATTTTATGGAAATACATATCATAGAATTTTACTACTTGAGAGCAACATTTATGGTGGATATACTGTTTATTATCCACTTGTTTAATCAACAAGTGTGTCAACAGTAACATATGCTTCATAAAGCACTTAGGTACTTGGTATGGTGCTAGTTAATATTTAGGATAAAAAAGATTTAAGAGATGGGCACAGAATGCACCAGTCTTGCAACATAGTAAGGGAAACACTAAAAAATACAACTAAATATGCTGGGTTAGGTGCCATAATAGAGGACCAATATAGCATTTTGTGTGTTCAGGGAAGAACGAGATTCAGCCCAACTAAATGGAGTGCAGTCTATGGAAAGATGAGGAAAGACTTCTTGATAAAAGTATAAAAGTGGCATTTGAACTTAATCATAAAGGATGCTTTTCAACAAGAGAAAATGTGCTACGGTGAGACCATTTCACATGCAGAAATAATATAAGCAAAGAATTCAGAGATGTTAATGTACTTTTGGTTTGAAATATGGGATCTGTTGAGTAAAGTACATGGAGAGGTGTAGTGTGGGAAAATTTGTAAATACAGAAAGAGGACAGATTACAGATAGTGATCAATGTTCGAAGAAGAAATTTGGATACTTATCATGAAGACTACAAGATGCATTAATGACTTTTGTGAAATTTTATGATCATGTGTGAGCTTTATGGGAATAGATCGACTGTAGACAGACTAGTTAATAGAGTGCTACAATAATCCAGAGGACAGGTTAAAAATAAAAGGTTTAAATGAGACCAAAGAAAGAAGTCAAATTCAAGGCATGCATATGAGAAGTGTTCTGAGCTTAAGTCATTAGAACTGAAATTTGATTTGGGGAGAGGAAGAAAGTCATGAACAATAGAAATTATCGTTTGAACACCTCTCATAATTTCAGCTACAACTACCATGTAGCAGCTGGTAGTGGAAAAGCATATCTACCATGAAAACTGATAGGGAATACAGGAATAGGACTGGGGAAATGTTGCTAAGTTGGGTTTCAGACTTAACCAATCAAAAATCCTGTAACAGTAATTCAAACAGAGGCATCCATGAGATTATCTAACAATTCAAGTCAGGAGCTTAAGATGCAGGTCTGAGCCAGAGCTCTAGATTTGAGGATTAATTGTCAATGTCAGTGGCCAAAAGAGTGATTGTGATATGAGAATAGAAGAAAATCAGAGGAAGAACATTAAGAAACACTTACTTACATTTAAGAGAGAAGATAAATAAGGAAAAACTGAAAGCAATAAACAACACATAATAAAAAGGGGGAGACAGAGAAATTTTGCATTATCAAGGAAACCAAGCAAGAGGCTATTTTAATCCACTCTGTTGCCATAGGAAAATCCCACAGACTGGAGGCTTAAAAGACAAACATCTATCATTTCACAGTTCTGGAGGCTGAGAGTCCAAGATCAGGGTTTCATTATGGCTGAGTTCCAATAAGACCTCTCCCATTTGGGTTGCAGACAGCTGCCATCTAACCCTAATCACCTCCCAAAGGCTCCACCTCCTAATACCATCATGTTGAGGGGTTAAGATGTCAACACATGAATTAAAGGGAAGCACAACCATTCACTCCATAACAGACTGTTTCAGGATGATAGAACTTGCGATTTCCATGGATGGAGACACCATGGTTATCCTTGAGTGATTTCAGCGGTGTGATGTGAGTAGGATTTTTACTGCAGTAAACTGAGGAGCTCATCATTAAAGGAGTTAAGAAGTTTAGACAGTATCTAAGGAGGCCAGGAGGGAGGAGTGGTATGATACAGGAGAAATGTATGCTCACTTATAGTATATGAGAAAGCAACTGACTGACGAGGAGAAAGAAAAATATAGAGAGCCTATAGTTTATGCTGGGCAGTCTGACCCAGAACTGTGCCCCTGCAAAAGAGCTATTTGACATCAATTAACAAGTGTCATAATGAAGCACCAGCTCTGAAGAGCATGTTGATTGTGGTTGATGCTGGTTCTCATTTAGTTACATGTGTGTTGCCTGACATTAGAAAAGAGGAATCAAGCTGGGAAATTAGAGAAATTTTAAAATCTGAAAATACAAACCTTTACTATTGATCTTATCAGGCATCCGGGAATGCAAACATTGTAAGATAGAGATGGGACAAATGTGGGAAAGCTGAAAAGAAAGGTGTGCTGTCCTGGCCTTGTGAGTGGAGCTGGAGGAGTCACAGCTCCTAAGTCCAGGCTGCCTGCAGAAGAAAGAAGAGTCCAGTGTATTCAGAGTCAGACTCAGATGAGAACGAAAGAGTTCCCTTCATTCAGCTCTGATTAGAAGGCGCTAGAAATCCAAACCCTTGGCTCTCTTCCTGACAGCCAGTCATAGTGCCCGGGCCTGCCAGAGAGAGAATATTTCGTTTGGGGTAAAGCCTTATGCTCCCTGAAAAAGCAAGCTGAAATGCCTTTACTCTCTGAAGTAAGTAACACTATGACCTAAAAGCACTTCAGTCATAATTTAAGATGAAAATAAGTTAGAGAGTAAGTTGTGTGTTGAGGGGCGGCCACAGTGAGATACCGTCTTTAGAGACCATGGGCTTAAGTGCAGGGGGAGGGATGAAGGGCATGGGCACATGAGGGATGGGTACAACTTGTTCCCAACAGGTGCGGCAAATCTGCAGTCAGCATTGTTTACTTTCCCCCTCTTCTGAATAATACACTCATTTTGCAAATAACACAGAAATAGCTACTTTCAATACTCATATTTTATGTTTTCAAATTCTATGGGCACAGATTCTGCTACAGCTTCAAAGAGAACATATTCCTTTTCAACATAGGCCGACTTTTATATTTCTTTCAAATTCAAATGAACTTGCCTGATATACATATTCAAGTTCTCAAACTTAATATTTTATTCTCCTATGTTTATAATGTGTAATTTCTGAACTGAATTCAAAAGCATTCCAGATGGTATCTATAATGACCCAAAGTAGGAACATGGAACATTGTTGTGTAAGTAAAGAAACTGAGACTTGGGAAGTTCAAGGCCATTTTTGTGAGAGGAATACATGGGACTAAAATCATTTTATCACTTTAATTAAAATATGATTTTAATCACTTTTATGTTTGTTATCTCAAAATGCATTCATTCACACCTGCATTCAATAAAAGGAATGAGGCATAGGGTTTGCCCTCAAGAAGTTCACAGTTTAATGGTATAAAACCCCATTAAAATAAAATCCAGTGAGTGAAATAATAGGAAACGGCACAATGTGGTGATTTAGGTGGCTGTGTAAATTTAGAGTCAGAAGGTTACTGAGTCTGGGCTCCTTATCTTTGCAAGGTCCCACTCAATGTAACAGATAATTTTTATTCTTGGTCCCACTCTATGTAACAGTCACCTATTAAATGAGAAAAACTATCAGAGGAGACACTGGAGGCCTATAGGTTAAACATGATCACCGATGTTCTTAGGTCAGAAGAAAAAAGCTTATAGGCTCATTAATTAGAACTCTCTGACTTCAAGTTACAGAAGCCAAACTAAGCTGGCCTAAGCAAATTTATTTTCCCTTTGTATAAATAAATGGAAAAATCTATACAGAGTATAGTGCAGTGCTTAACACACAGTAAAACCTCAATAACTGTTAGCTAGTGCCACTAAAGTTATGCAAATGGGGGAGGAGGTATGAAAGTTTATATGCTAACATAAAACTCTGCTCTACCCGCTCACATGAAGACAGATCTGAAAGCTGGGTATGTGCATCATCACTGTCACTTTATAATATCCACACTGGACAGCATGGAGGAGCTGTGTGTCTGCTGAGAGTCCAGGCATGCAGGTGTTACTCAGTGTGCGAGGTGTGCAAGGAAGGACACCCTGTTTGACATGACTTGGCACCCTGTCCATGCTTGGCCACAGCTAAAGAGAGATGAGATCATTTGCATTCCATCTGTTAGCCTCAGTGTCCAGTGTAAAGTGTTATCTATTCAAAGGGGAAGCAGGCCATGTGAGCAACATGTTTGTAAAGCTAGTTCAGGAGCAGAAATATTAGCAGCCTGCACAATGAAGAAACTGAAAAGAAAGGACCAGAGGATTTGGAAGCTTCATGTTGAGAACAGTGCCGATAGGCTCATTAGTGAGAACTCTTTCGAAGCTAGTTATAAAAGCCAAATTAAGCTAGTCTAAGCAAAAGGGGGTGGGGTATTTAACAGAAAGAATATAAAGAATAATCTCTGATATCTTGTGGTAACAAAGTTTGGAATGGTACTGGGTCACAAAGTGGGCTGGTCTCCTGAAAACAAAAGTTTCAGTGCTCTGTGTAATCTCCTGGCTCCCTCCTTAACATGATCAACGTAAGATAAAAGAAGTTATGATAATGGGACAGCAAGGGGAGAGGAGAGGGAGCCGGAGGAATGGTTATAGATCCATCCCTGGGCAGCTTAGAGACTTTAGCCAGTGATTCTGTCAGTGTCTTATTGAAAGAGAACAGCCTCCTTCTTCTCCTCTTACATCTGCTTTCTCCATTTCTGGGCCCTCTCAATCAGTCCAAGGACAACCATTCCAGTGCTCCCGAGTTTACATGTTGTTATAGGTCCAGTTACTGAAGACACTGCTTCAATCCCCTCGACCCACATGCTTCTACATAAAACAGGCAGAAACTGATTGCTTCAGCCTGACTCAGATGTCTATCCCAGGTCAAGGAGATGATGGACAAAGGATGGAGTCACAGAGTATAAAACCATCTCCCAGGGGCCCATCACTCCCGGAAGGCAGTTCTCAGAAAAGCCGTATAATTATAACATGAGCAGAAGCCCTACAAGTATCTCCACAAGAGTAATTCCATCTCCATCCCACCAACCCCCTTTTCTACTTCAGCATCTGAATAAGTCACTTCTAAGCACCAGCATTTTATATTTAGAAAGTTTGATGGAAAGAAGCTCTAAAACTTGCAGGTGTTAACCAGTCAGCCAAATAATCACCTGTCTGTGCAATATGTGACTATTACACACTCCAGCAGATATGCCAATAGAGGGGCGAGAAAATGCATCACTCTGATATAGCGTTTGCTATGAAGGTAGGGGATGTAGAGTCAGACAAATGTAAAAACCAGGCCTTGTCTTTGCTACCTGATAGAGGATCCTGGCTATAAAATACTCCTGAGTTGCCTGAAGATGAACAGAGCATGTGTGTGCTAAAGTTGCTTCCGTTGTGTTTGACTCTTTGTGACTCTATGGACTATAGCCCGCTAGGCACTCTCTCCATGGGATTTTCCAGGCAAGAATATTGGAATGTTGGAATCAGGGGATCTTCCTGGCCCAGGAATTGAACCTACATCTTCTGCACCTCCTGCATTGCAAGCAGATTCTTTACCCACTGAACCACTTGGGAAGCCCCAAGATGAACAGAGAGGAAGGGAAAAGCTGTTTTTTAAAAAGGAATTATGGATCATTAGGATAGTGTGCTCTGAATGAATTAAAATACATCATAAATTACAGGCCAATGATAAAGTGTTACTTATTATTGACATTGGTTGATAGAATAATAAAATAAAATCAGCAAATATTTAATCCAGTTAACCAAAAAAGTGTCTATAATTTGATTTTATCTCAGAAGGGAAAGGGAAATCTACTATAACTGAAGGCAACTTAATAACACCCTTTATGCAGATTATCTTCAAGATAAATGAGAAGTCTGCTGCTAACAAAATTAGGTCAAGTCCCTAGTGATGCTGCTAAAGATATTGAAAAACAACTGCTTAAAAGAAATCAATAACGATACAAAATACTTTCCTGTCTCTGATTTCTCAGTTGTAAAAATATATACTGTGAGCTTGCCCTTAGTAAATGCTCTTAGACACTGTGGGAATTAATGTCATTTTCCATTTGATTAAACTTCACACTGCTTGTTATTTGGCTTAGGTGGGTGTGGGATGGGGGAGTAGGAAAAGTGTTAACAAAGGAAAAAAATGAAGACTTAACATGATCAACATAGGATAAAAGAAGTTATGATAATGAGGCAGCAAGGGGAGAGGAGAGGGAGCAGGGGGGATGGTTATAGATCCATCCTTGGGCAGCTTAGGGACTTTAGCCAATGATTCTGTCAGTGTCTTATTGGGAGAGAACTGCAAGCCATTTTAGTAAGATTTTATTTAGCTCCAACTGTTTAAAGTCAAAAGTTATTACAGGGCCTATCCTAGTATAAAATTACTCTTGCTCTGATGGTTAGAATGGGCTCAAGGCCTGACACACATTAGGAAGCAAAGCTCTAATGACTCACTCACACACCTAATGTGTGCCGGCCATTGAGACAAGGGCAGGGAGTGAACAAAACAGATCCAGCCCCTGTCTTTGTGGACAGTTGGATCCTGGCCAGAAGACCAGACATTAAACATGTAATTACAGGTGTAGCGAGTGTTTGTAAGGATAAATACAAGGTATTACAAGAGTGTTACTAAGAGGATCTAGGAGTCGGACACGACCGAGCGACTGAACAGGACTGAACTGAACCAGTCCTGATGTGTAGAAGCTGGACATGCTCCCAGGATGAAGGATTATTTAGGTTAGGACTTCTGAAGGAGAAAAGGAGTTAGCTAGGACAGGAAGGGAGTTAGTGTGGCAGATAAGTCAAGGAATCAGAGTGTAAAGGCTCTGAGCTAAAAGACCAAACACACAAAAGCCACTGATGGCTGAAGGCCGTCAAGCAATTCCAGGATGCCAGAGGTGAGAATAAAGGGAAGTATGATAAGGAGACGAGAAGGGTCAGCTCAGACCAGATCATGCAGGGCCTCCATAAGGACCTCAAAAGTGTGGTTCTCGTCCTTTGAGCAAAGGAAGGTCACCCCAGTCACCAAGCAGGGGGCCGCCGTCATTAGTGAGAAGTCTAGAGCCAGCACTTCACACTCAGAGTGGAGGACACAGGAGAGCAGGGTACAGGTTTGGGTGCGCTGGGAGGAGGCACGTAGGAAATTATAGTGACCTGACCTAGGGTTTTGACAGTTGTGGGTAAAGAGAGTGAACATAGAGAATTGCTTAAGAGGTAAAAATAGAAGGAAAGATTGTTCACAGAAATTCAGAGTAGGTGGAGCTGTGCACTCACTTCAGGGTAGTTTAGCTCCAAAGCCCATAATACATGAACTGTTACCAGATTAAATGTGTTATCACACCCAAGATGTGGTTGTTCTATAAGAGAGGGAGACTGATAAGACCCAAAAGCAGAGAAAAGCAGTTACTCAAACAAGCATTGGGAATGGCCATAGAGCTCTCTGATAAGGAGATGAGGGAAGGAGATGGTGACCCATGGGCTTTGAAAACTTAGGTCCAAATGACAAGATGAGTCCCAGGACTAAAGGATGAAGCAAACTATATTGGCTTAATGCCAGCAAATGTTTTAATACTGAAACTTGCAACTCTCCACCCCTTCTTCTGATTCCCTGAGAGCAAGTAACTATTAATTATTGTATTTTCCTATTTATACACAGTTTTATATTCAAAGTCCTATACATAGTTTTCCACAATTTCCTGAAAATGCAATTGCAATTCTGTAACTAAAAATCAGTCGATACTGAGCATTGCCATCACCCTGGAAAGCTTGCTCGTGTTCCTTTCTAATCTGCCCCACTATCTAGTTATTGCTATTTAGTCACTAAGTTGCGTTCACCTCTGACTCTTTTCTGACTCCATGGACTGTACCCTGCCAGGCTCAACTGTCCATGAGATTTCTCAGGCAAGAATACCGGATTGGGTTGCCATTTCCTTCTCCATGGGATCTTCCTGACCCAGGGATTGAACACTCATCTCCTGAATCACAGGTGAATTCTTTACCATTGAGCCATTAGGGAAGACCTCCACTGTCTAGAAAAGTGAAAGTGTTAGTCCCTCAGTCGTGTCTCACTCTGTGACCCCATGAACTGTAACCCGCCAGAGAGACAACCTCTATTCTGATTTTCAACCCCATAGATTAGTGTTGCCTGTTCTTACTCCATAAATGTGAACTTGTACACTTTTTTTCCTACTATAGCTGTGTATTTTATTTTATTTTTGATTGGAGTATAATTGCTTTGCAATGTTGTGTTAGTTTCTGCTGTACAATTAGTGAATCGGCTATATGTATACATATATCCCCTCCTTCTTGAGCCTGCCTCCTCTACTTCCATCCCCCGCTCCAGGTCATCACAGAGCACCAAGCTGATCTCTCTGCGATATATAGCAGCTTCCCACTAGCTATCTGTTTTACGCATGGTACTGTATACATGTCAATCCTTCTCTCCAAGTTTGCCCCACCCTCACACAACTTTCTGTCCAAAGGCGACTTTCTGTCCAAAGGCGACTTTCTGTCCAAAGGCATCTTTCAGAGATCCTCTTTAATATCTTCAAGTGTTTCTGAAACTTATTCATTACCTCTTAGTTAAGAACCTCTGCTTCCACTCTGAACCTATTTTGAATCTGTTCTTCTGTATCAAGAATCATTGAATGTTCCAATGGAAAAAAATAACTTGAAGATTATCTCCTTACCTCTCTGAAGTTCTCTTCTTTCTGATTTATTAGTCTCTTGGATTCTGGTTGCCATGAGAGCTTCTCGAGGTCTTTAAATGGTTTTTCAAAATATTTTACCTGTTTTCTGATAGTTGTTTTCAGTGGGGAGCTATAATTTATCCCAAGGAATTATATCTTACCTGGAAACAGAAGTTCTCTTATACCAATCTAAATATTTCCCCTTCATCTTTCTCAAGTTATGAGGTTTATCATAATCTTTATCAGGTTATGATATTGCCAAGGTTTCTTTTAGGGCTATGGTGACTACGTCTAATCTATAAAAGAAATTGCATGATATTTGTCTATCAGTCTATGATAGTCTATTGTCTATTTGTCTATGATAATTGTCTATCAGTTTCTTTTCAGGTTTGCTGGGTGATGGCATGATGATATTAACACCTCTGCTTAAACAGATATGATAATGAAAACTGTGTCTAATATTAATGCTGTAGTCAAGGATATTAAAAACTTCACAAAGTTAAGTGAACTAAATTCGTTTTAGTTATCATTAATTTTAAGCTTCTTACAAAAGTAATAATTTTGTCTTCTGTCTTGTTTCAAAACATCCTGAGGTGACAATTTTAGTTTTAGGCAAGTTGTTTTCATCTCTTTCTCTTACTCCCTGTGATAAATCAGAGCAAAATAATACAAAGACTCACTTTGTCAGTTTGGCACCTAAAGTTTATCTGGAAATATACCAGGGTTTTCTTTTTCCTTTTATGTACTTTAAGTTGTAATTTTTTTCTAATTTTGAGCATTTACTTTTTCATTAATAAAGATGCCTATATGTGAAAATAAATATTGAGAATATCTATAAAATAAAGTAGTTTATTTACAGTATAAAGACTAAATTTACCAGAATTTTGAATTAAGAAAGACTTCAGGACCTACAAAATATTAGTATGAATTTCCAAATTCTGTAATTTGTTTTTAATTATTATTGAATTATTTTGGCCACCTGACTTGTGGGATCTTAGTTCCCAACCAGGGACTGAACCCAGGCCCTCAGCACTGAGAGTGCAGGGTCCCAACCACTGGACAGCCAGGGAATTCTCTCAAATTCCTGTGATTTCCACTTAATAGCTCCTCATATATTTGAATAGATATTTAGGATTTTTACCTTTTTCAGCAAAAGAAAATATATTCAAAATTCCCATATAATACCTTAGTTCATTGGGATAAAGCTAAAAGAAGAGGGAATTATACTTCTGAATTATATATTATAAATTTCTTTTATACTAACAGTTACAGCTTATTTTGCATATTTTAAAAAGTGATAAATATTCATTGAGAATTTGGAAAATATAGGAAAACAGCTAATAAAAATCACCTGCAATTCTACCCATACACAGAGAAAAACCATCATTAACATTTTTATATATAGTTTAATTTTTGCACACACATACACATTATTTTTACTAATTTTTAATGTAAATTTTGCTGGAGATCTTATGACAGTTGATGTTAAGTATAAGAATTAATTTAGTAATTTTTACCAAAAATAATGCATGCTTTTGATATTCCTGCAATTACCAAAGTGATAAAGGACTTCAGGATTATTTCTGTATTATTTTCATATAAGGAATATTTCATCCTGTTTTGTTTATTCAACCATTCATTCAATACTTACTGCAAATAGATGATCATATGTCTCTCTATGCCCAGGAAAGTCCCAGTTTATGCTTTTATCCATGATAATTTTTAAGAGCACTGCCTTCATTCTTAAAAGTAATCAGTTTGAATGAAAAATTACATTTTTTTTTAATTTCCAAAAATTGAGACAGATAAAAGGGGATTAAAGTAGCCTGCAATGGTAAATCAATCATGGATCCTGCCCTCAGAAACTATGACCTGTCTACTGTTGGAGTTTAGAATTAAAATCAATAAGTTACATAATGCCTGAAAAAGATCACAGGAGAGATGAAAAGATATAATACAGATTGCAGTCTAATCAAGATCTTGTTAAACATTTTAGAATTCTAGGGAAATTTGTGAGGATGCTCTGTTAAAAATCTTGAAGGGACTGATTCCTATACAAACTGCAAAGCAGCTTTGCTTAGCTCAGTTCCTGATTGGATTAGGTTGATTTGTCCACTCTATGTGGGCTTCCCAGGTGACGCCAGTGGTAAGGAACCAGCCTGCCAATGCAGGGGATGCAACAGATGTGGGTTCAATCCCTGTGTCAGGAAGATCCCTTAGAGGAGGACATGGTGACCCACTTCAGTATTCTTGCCTGGAGAATGCCATGGACAGAGGAACCTGGCAGGCTACAATCCGTGGGATTGCAGAGCTGGACATGACTGAAGCGACTTCCCAAGCACACATGTCCCACTCTACTTCGCAGAAAAAAAAAAAAAAAAAAATGGTGAGGCAACTCTGGTAGAGATAACTCAGAACCTTTAGAACATCTATAGAATCTTTATATATTTATTGTTGAGGTCCTTTAATGGACCAGGACCTGGTGGTCTAGAGTTGACAAGAAAGTAAAAGAGAGAGCTGGAGGGAGGCAAGAGAGAGAAAGAAAGAAAGAAAGAAAGACACAGGGACCCAAGCTCTGATGGAGCAAAGGTGTTTTAATGATTTCTCTGTGAGTATATAAAGGCTGTGAGTACAAGAAATTTCTTTCGACAATGATAAAGATCAGAAAACCAAATGCACAGCAACTGTCACCAAGGGAACAAGGGATTAATAATGGTCACAAGGTCGGGAGACAATCCACATCTCAAGAAAGGGGATCAAGACTAAGCAGTTTTGTCATAAAGAGACTGTTTACTAAAGGAGATTCAAGCCTGTCTCACATAATAACCTCAGTTTCTGGGAGCAGCGCTGTTCAATTTCAAAAGAAACAAAGGCCTTGTTAGAAATAGCACATAGGAATCCTCCTGTTAAACATTCCCTGACATTTAGAACATTTATAGAATCTTATTTTATATATTTATAATGTCTTATCTTATAAAACATGTTTAGGTATGGAAAAGTGAGAGACATATAACACCAAAAATACCACAAAGGAAACAGACAATAGAAACAGACCCACAGGTGAAACACTCATCATTGTTGGAGTGTTAGAAAACCAAATCATTACTCTGAGCATTGACAAATAAGACTCATCCATATAGCTTGTGTTTTAAGTTTTTTTCTTTTACAGAGAAATCTAATTAACACCTACAGAAGGTGTCAGTCAGTCAGTTCAGTCACTCAGTCGTGTTCAACTGTTTGCGACCTCATGAATTGCAGCACGACAGGTCTCCCTGTCCATCACCAACTCCCAGAGTTCACCCAAACTCATGTTCATTGAGTCGGTGATGCCATCCAGCCATCTCATCCTCTGTTGTCCCCTTCTCCTCCTGCCCCCCAGTCCCTCCCAGCATCAGAGTCTTTTCCAATGAGTCAACTTCGAATGAGGTGGCCAGAGTACTGGAGTTTCAGCTTTAGCATCAGTCCTTCCAAAGAACACCCAGGACTTATCACCTTTAGAATGGAGTGGTTGGATCACCTTGCAGTCCAAGGGACTCTCGAGACATAGAATAATTACATTATTTTATTGTTTTGTAAAAAGTAATTGATCTATATAATGTCACCAATGACCACTAAAACAATTAGATGAAAGACTGATGGTGAGTTTTATAATCTATACATCAGGCTGACAGCCTTAAATCCACTGATCAGTCTTAATGTGATTACTGGAAGACCGAGTTTATGTTCTTCCCCATAACAGAGAGAAAACACCACCTCTAATGAATTATTCTCTCCATACAATTGATCATGAAGTGGATCAAGAATTCAGATCTAACTATAATTCCTAGGAAATACAGGTAACAGAGAAACATGTTAAATAACACATAGAGACTCAATCCTTAAAATTCATAATCTGGATGCTTCTTCAACAGATAGATAGCAAGCAAAAAGGAAGAGGGGATATCTATAGATTAAAAAAGACATAAGACTCACTGACAAAATATGATACATAAATATTATTTCTATGATGATTTGAAAATCAAAAGTAAAATAAAAATATAGAGATGCGATTCCCTGGTGATCCAGTGGTTAAGACTTTGCCTTCCAATGCAGGGAAGGAGTGTAGGTTTGATTCCTGGTCCAGAAGCCAAAAGCCAAGGGCCAAGATCCCCTTGGCCAAAAAATCCCAAGCCATAACAGAAACAATATTGTAACAAATGCAATAAAGTCTTCAAAAATATAGAGACAATCAGGAAATTAAAATATTGATTATTTAATATAAAAATTTTAATATCAAATATTGTGCCCAGTCGTGTCTGACTCTTTACAAATCTATGGACAGAAGCCCACCAGCCTCCTTTCTTCATGGGTTTTCCCTGGAAAAAATATTGGAATGGGTTGCGACTTCCTGCTCCAGGGGACCTTCCTGATGCAGGGAACCTAGGGATTAAACCTGAGTCTCCTGCATCTCCCGTACTGGCAGGAGGATTCTTTACCAATGAGCCACCTGGAAAGCCTAATATCAAATATTAAAGAATCACTATTAATGTACTTTCGTGGTGGTTTAGTCACTAAGTTGTGTTCGACTCTTGCAATCCCATGGACCGTAGCCTGCCAGGCTCCTCTGCCCATGGGATTCTCCAGGCAAGAATACTGGAGTGGGTTGCCATTTCCTTCTCCAATTAATGTACTTTGGGAAATATTTTTCCTTTTATTATAAAATTATGTACCTGTATGGCAGGCATATATACTAAATTCTTTATGGATGGAATAACACTGTTTTAGATTTGCTTTAAAATAAATAAATGGCAAGTACAGATGAAATAAGATTCATAAACATATTGACTATTATTGAAGCTGGCTAATAGGGATATGGATTTCATTTTAGCATTTTTCCATGTTCATATATTTAAAACATTTTTCTTAATAAAGAGTCAGTTTTAAAGATGTCTGAAAAACAAACTGAATTAGAAAGAATAACAGGGATTCTCACATAGCACTGTAAAATTTGCAAGCATTTTGCAGAGCAATTTGGCAGTATATAAGAAAGAATACTGTGCATTTGCAAAAATCCATCAACTCTACTTCTCAATCCACACCAGAGAAAAGCTTTCTCATATGTGTGCAAGGAGAGATAACCAAGAATGTTTACTATAATATTGCCTAAAATAGCAGGATGTAGGAAGTAACCTAAATGGCCATCATCGGAGAATTGATTATATTCTTGATAATGAAGTATTTATTCAATTTAGTTTAAGTTAATGAACTGGAGCTATGTGTATTAACACAATACTATGCAAAAAGTGCAGATTGCTGAATGGAAATATTGTGTGATGCTATGAATGTGAAATCTAATAACATGCTAAGTCATATCACAATGATAATAATATTTATTAATACATAACTATACATGTTGAAAAGGTATTAGTATATGCCAAGTATGATATATACTAAATTTTCTCTTGAAAAGAAGAGTATTGGTGTTAAGAATAATACGTAGAGTGCTTCAAATTTATCCCTGATGTTTTCAAAAGAAAAGGAACCCTAATAAGACAGAATGTTAATATTTGACAGACCTATGATGGTAATTGAGTTGAATTTTATTAGCTCATTTTCTATAGTTTCTTATTAACTTAGAAATCTTTACAATTAAAGATTTTAAAATAGAACAATATTTTATACTACATGATTGTCTTTATAGAAAACCTTACTATACTAAGTTAGATGTGCAGGTATTATAAATAAGAGTAAAACAATAACCAGTTACAATAGGTCTATATATACAGTCAGCTCTATTTTCCACTTTGATGCATGAATGCTGAAAAATAACATATTTAAATTCAGATAATAGAAAAATGCATTTGACTTTGGAAAGCAGTCAGAGGTACAAATTATCCCATTTATTTATAACAAAAAAAGATAGATATCTTCTACAAAAATGATCTTGAGTGATTGCTGTCAATCTTTATGATTACTTTGGACAGCTGCCACATTATTTCCATGGTGACCATCTGGAATTGCATACACCATTTTATCTCTGCTAAAAGACTCACCTGCAAACCTGTCATAGACATGCAGATTCAAACACAGATAGCTAGCTTGGCTCTGTACCTAGCTTTTACCCACTCCAGATACATCCACTCAATGTTGCTAATGTTTCTTGGAAAAAAAATTCTAGAGAGAAAACTATTTTGTACTAGAAGTTATTAAAATTCCTGAATAAGGCAAGTGGTTAAAATTTATGAGTAAAACAAAGTGAAGTTTGAGATACTCTGAGTTAGTCTAACTTAAATATACACTGAGATTAAAATATCCATCTTTTGTCTGTATTTTGTTCCTCCAGTATTCTGGGCTTCCCAGGTGGCACTAGTGGTAAAGAACTCACCTACTCATGTAGGAGACATAAATGATGCAGGTTTGATCCCTGGGTCGGGAAGATTCCCTGGAGGAGGGGATGGCAACCCACTCCAGCATTTTTGCCTGGAGAATTACATGGACATTTCTAGTAACATCTTAAGCAGGAATGGCATATTGCTATTGGAAGCATTTTCACATGTACTGTGTCAACAATCCTTCTTTATGGATGAAAAACTGAGTCTGAAAGAGGCAAATACACAGTTGGAGAGTATCTGGTCTCCTGAATCCTTGGCCTGAAATCTTATTGCTATATTATAATGAATAAGACTTGTCTGTAACAACTTCTCAAGCTGACGTAAAAAATAGTTCTTAGCATAGAAACCAATGTATGGGTTATTTGCTATAAAGAAAATAACACATGAAAGCAAAGCATATGGGACTAAGTACATTCAAAGAGTGACGTTGTTGCTGTTGTTCAGTCGCTAAGTTCTATCTGACTCTTTGCAACCCTATGGACTGTAGCATACCAGGCTTCCCTATCCTTCACTATCTCCCTGAGTTTGTTCAAATTCGTGTTTATTGAGTTGATGATGCCATCCAACCATCTCATCCTCTGTCATCCCCTTCTTCTCCTGCCCCCAATCCCTCCCAGCATCAGGGTCTTTTCCAGTGAGTCAGCTCTTCACATCAGATGGCCAAAGTACTGGAGCTTCAGCTTCAGCATCAGTCCTTTCAGTGATTTCCTTTAGGAAATCAGGGTTTGATTTCCTTTAGGACTGACTGATTTTATCTCCTTGAAGTCCAAGGGACTCTCAAGAATCTTCACCAGAAAGATTATGTGGACAATGGTAACAGATGGGAGAAGCTATACACACAGATAGAAGGGAATTTGAAGAAAGAAAGAGAAGAAAGGAGGAAAACAAGGGACCGAAGAAAAGAAGCATGGAAGGGGAAAGAAAAGAAAAAAACTCACTTCCAGAAGAAATTGAAGATGAATCTTTCTAACTAAACTTCTGGGGTTTCATTAAATCCACAATTTCTGCCAAAAGATTCAGCACAGATTTGGGACTTATATTTGACAAGCCCCCATATGCTGCATTTTCCTCCAAGCTTTTACTCTGGCTGGCGGACTCTGGGGTTGGTTGAACATGTGGTTTTACAGTTGTTAAAAATACCCTGAAGTCCAGCTCCTTCACTCAGATTTTATGCAGTTGATAAAATGGCCACACTGGAATCAGATGTTTCAATTTTTGACTTGTAGCCTTTAATAATCCACCTCTTACATAAAAGTAACATCTGTATACAAGGGTTATTTACATTTCACTTCAACACAAAGTCAAAGTCAAAAACTAAAGAAATGGCACCATGAAGGAGAAGTTGTCATTTTTTTCAAGTATGTCAATCAATAATAAAGATGGCTTTGGTATTGTTTGGAATAACTGCATGGAGCTTAGCTGTCAGTATGGTTGAAGCCCCCAGAGGAACCACGGAGCAATCTACACCTGCAAGGGTAGTTTCAAGTCAGCTGCAGGGGGCAGCTTCCTGCCCCAGGTCCCAGGAGACACCACTGCTAATCTGGTCAGGCATGCCACACTCTGTGCGCCTGTGCTAATCTCAGCAGGGCGAGCCTCTAAGCTGCCACAATGTTTCCCCGTGCTTTTATCATCATCCATACATCTCAGCAGACAGGACCACTACATCATTTGCATAGCCTAGTGCAAAATGAAGAGCTGGAGCCCCTGTTTGGACACGTAGAAGGAAAAATGTTAACGGTACTAAAATACAAAGCCATTTCTTTTCAGCCAGCTTCCCGTCCAGCCAGTTACTGGGCAGATGCCATGCAGAAACTAAACCTGGGCAACTCCCCTTTTCCAATGCCCCCTGCCCCAACTCATGGTGGACTGGGGACCCCCACGGATATTGCAACACCACCTCAGAGACTGGCAAGGCACCTGCGTGGAGGAGGGGTACAAGGCTCATCCCTGCCCTGTTACTTGCCAGATGCACAGAGGACGTGCCAGTACAGGGAGGAGATGGCCGCGGCCACTTGCTCCCTTGTGATGCTGTGGGGTAACAAGACCTTGTCGTCAGGTCCTGATCTGATCTTCCCACATCCATGCTGATGGTTGCCTGGCAGGGGAAGAGGGTGGCAGTGATCACTGGGCAGGGGTGGGTAGTGGGAGGCTGGATGGGTTCTGGTCACCAAGGCAGAGTAAAAGAATGTGGGATGGGGAGGGAAGCAAGCTGAAAACCTGTCCAGGGAGCCAGGACTATGCATGGGGTGAAGCTCTAAACCCCTCCCTATGCGTTAAGTTTCCACATGCAACATCACTTATAAAACACAAATTGAGTGATAAAATTATTTGTGAATTTCAAAAGATGAACTGAGAACACTAAACCCTGAGTTCAGAGCCCTTCTCTTAAGAAACCCACCAGTGTCTGTGTTGGTCATGGGCCAGGAAATCAGCTCTGCCAGGGTCCTATCTTCTCTGTACCATTGGACCAGGCCACATATGGACATTATCTAAAGAAGAATTAATTGGAGGCTTCAAGGGGATCAGGCAATTTAGCAATGCAAAGCCAAATGCTTTGAGTATATTTTCTGTCTTCATGAGGACTGAAGTTGTTTTAATGTTACTTTACAGGTGAAATGCCCTTTTCTCCCAATAACTTCATTTATATATTCACACATCATATTTTTGTTTCTGGGCATCTACCACTAATGTTTTCATGACCTTTATGACTGCAGATGGGCACATTAAGTGTCATATTGCTTTGACTTATTCAATAGCAAACAGGATCTCTTTGTCTGATTTTCTTGAGTAAATGGACTAGTGCGGTGCAAATGAAATTATACCAAAGTGTTTCAAGTTCTTATCTCTGGATGAGAATTTCAGATCTTTCTGGATAGATCGTGTACTCTCAAATGGTTTACTGAATGTTCTAAACTTGATGGAAATGTATATATTTATTAGTTTTATTTTTCTCCTTCACCTTCAACTGTGCTATGAAAAATCTTTTTTCTCACCTTCTACATTCAGATTAGAGTCCTTGCTTACAGGTATTAAAGAGACATTCCACAATGCTCTTGTTTCAGATCTCAAAACTCACATCTCTCCTTCCCAGAACAATGTCAGGCCTCAGCCTGAAATCTTTTCTGCCTCTTCCTTCCCTCTTCTGAACTTCCCCTCTTCTGCCTGCTTTGATTGGAAAGAGGGATAGGAAGGTTGGCAAATGCCTTTGATTTTCCTGGAGCTGTTATAGTCCTCTTCTGATTAACACTGGATAATTGTCGCTAGGATCTTGGGTAGATTGGCCCAAGGATGATTGGCAGAGAACATTTGTGAGAAAGCCTTATAGGGGACTTCATGACTACAGTCTTATCCACACCACTCATAGCACCTGCTGATGGTTCTCCTTTAGCATCTTCCTAAATTCTTTTCTGTGACTGGCTGCCCTCTTAATATGGAGTGAGACTAAAATGGCTTTGTCCTACCAGCTTCTAAAGAGGGAAGCTCATGTTTCCTTGACTTGTGGGAAATCCAGGTAACTTCACTCCAACAAATGCTGAAAAGGCCATCTGTGCATGGCCGGCACATCAGCCTTGACATGTCTAGTAAAGGATCTTCTCCACTTACCAGACCCACACACTGTGCTATATAAAGAGACATCCAACCAGGGCCCGAGATGAATTTCTTCCCCTGGGGAGGCTCATCCAGTCTCTTGCCACTTCCCTTCTTTCCACCTCTGGATATGTTCCATCTTGTGAGGGCCAAGAGATACCTATGACTTTATGTGAAGTAACAGCATTCCTTTTATGATAACATAATATGGAGTCAAATTAGCACTACAATTAAGTGTCACAGTGTAAGATGTAAATCTGTAAGCATTCTTTAAGATGGGTGGTGGGTTGGAAGATTCAGATGGAATCCACTGCCTCTAAGAATAAAGGAGGGTAACAAGATTGGAAGGAGCCAATTTGGGAGAGACATACACACGGCAAAAAAAAAAAAAAAAAGCATCTGCCACTTGAAAAGAGATGGTCCCACCAGGTAAAGGAAAGAATGCACTCCACTGATGTGACTTTCAGAATTGGTCCTGGCAATAAGATGCACCTGGGCAGGACAAGGAAAATGCAGGATGTGGAGGTGGAGTGACCCAGAGAAAGGCTCAGGAGGCAGGCTCGGCCCTGCCCCCACCCAGGCACCGCCTGAGCGGTGTGATTGCCATCTCTATGTACGTGTGTAACCACTCACTCACTGGGTATCTTTTTCTTTTCAATCCTCAGGAAGAGGCAGCCAGAATTCTCGCCCACCAGCCAGTGTCCGTCGGCACATGTGCAGCTTTGAAAACCCCCACACTGCAGTGAATGTGTAAGAGAAGCTGCATGGAAAATAGAGTGGTTTGCCCCTTGCTTTCTCTCTCCTGGGTTTTTCTACTTTCTAACATGGAAACGAAGTGGTGCATGCCATCAAGGACGAGGAGCCATTACGTGCCATGGTTTGCACGACTGCCTTAATTTGATTGTCCACCGTTCTTAAAAGGACACTGTCAAGTTGTTAGTCTTTCTGCTTTTTTTCCTTATGTTTTCATGCAAGATGCAACACTTTTTCCCATTCTAGAGGTTCACTTTTGTTTGTGACTCCCACTCACAAGCTTGAAAGTGAATTTTCCCCCTTTACAAATTTGGCAGCTTCTCCTGGGCAAACAGAGCTCTTTTCTTTTATTTTCATTGCTTTTTTTTTTTTTTTTTTTTGCTGCTGCACAAATGTTTGATATGATCCTGTCTGCATTTAAGTAAAGCCATAATTTGGATGGAAGAATTCCATAATGTCAGTTGGAGCCGGGGGCGGTGGGCACCAAGATGAATCTCTGCTAGGTGCCTCCTATCCCCTGGGGAGCACAAAAGTTTTGTGAGTCCCCCAAAAAGTGAGTTTTGCAAAAGGAAGGGAATTATTTTCCCAGAATTCGGAGTGCTTTTATCAGATCCTCTCCATCTGATAAAAACGGTGCATGTTTGGTCCAATTTTTGACCTTTAGATCTTGACAGTGTCTCTTTAAGTCAACAAAAGAACATAAACCATGTTCAATTCATTGTGCACAGAGTCTGTGGTCATTCTCAGCTGTTCCTTTACAGCCCTTCAAACTCCTGGGAGAGTCAAAGGTACACATTCCTGCAGCAGAAGGGAGCTCCCTGTGGCTCAAATAGCTCTTCAAATGAGAAGAGCCCAGTTTGTTCAAATGTTTGCTACCAAGCCTGGCCATGGAGCCCAGTGAATGGGGTCCTAGCGGCTCTTCTCTTCACTCAGTGGAGTGCATTGGGAAATCATGTTCTGACGTCCCCTGGAAAGGCCCCAGTAGAATGAGTTTGGTTGCGATCAAATCACACTGACTGTTAGAGGGAAATAGGTGCGGTTGGGAAGACTCTGTCTGCACAGCAAGATCAGAGCCTCTCTCATCTTCCAGGATGCTTTCTCTCTAATTCTTCCAAGTCCAAAAGCACTGAGTGTTTCTTGCATCAAGGGTTGAGTCTGACCAAGGACACAGTAAGGACATCCTGATGATGACAGCTGCTGGCTGCCTGTCAAAAGGAATTGATGGGTCTAGGAGACGTGCTTGTCCTGTCATGACAGCAGGGCCAGAGAGAGAGGAGAGGCACCTAACATTTCATGACTTTAAGGTGAGTGCCTAAAAACAACAAAGGTGGAAAGTGGTCCATCCATAGTAGGTGACAAAAAATAGTGCAACCGTCAGGAAAGCAAACAGGTTGATTAGTTTTGCAATAAGACTATTCAAGCTTCCTGGAGACAATAAAGGATCAGGAAGACACTAGTAGCTTCCAAGCTGTGCACCACAGACTAAGACTGGCTATTTTAGCCCTAGTTGTCCATCTCCCCACTCCTCCCCGCCAAAAAATATATAGATATATTTTTTTTTTTGACCTTCGATTTCCACAGCTCTTGTGAACAAGGCAGGCAAAAAGACTAGTGATAGAAATAAAGCTGCCTACTGGATCTTTAAGGTCTGCTTGGATCTCCCCCACCTCTGAGGAATAAGCCCTGCAGAGCAATGCAGCTGCCCTGTATTTCCAGGGCAAATGTGAGGACTCCAGGTATTGCCAAAGAGCATCAAGGGACTTGCTATTAAAGTGATAAGGCTGGAAGCATGGAGCATAGAATAAACTATAATGCTTCATCTGAACTTTGTTCAAAAGGAACATAATCTAGGCTCATCTATACTTCCTGGAAGAATATAACTGCAGCTAGTTTACCTCCACTAAAACAACACTGCTGTACTAATATGTTGTCATAAATAAACGTTGGCACCGAAATTTCTTTCCTCAGCCAGCAATCATGATTATGGTTGGCCAAAGGCCATTTAAAATATACTTAGAAAAAAAATCTAAGGACTTAGCTGGCAGTCCAGCAGTTAAGACTTTGCCTTCCAATGCCAGGCGCTGTGGATTCCATCCCTGGTCCAGGAGCTAAGATACTATATGTGTCTTGCAGCCAAAAAAAAAACAAAACAAAACATAAGCAATATTTTAACAAATTTAATAAAGACTTTAAAAATGGTCCACATTTTTTTTTAAAAAGTCTCAAATAAAGAAAAAGTTTAGAAACCATCAGAATTCTACTCTTCAGTTGGAAATATATTTGTCAATTTTCTTGAGACAGTAGACCCTAAACCTGGACAAAGTTTATGGGCTGTTCCATACTCTGTTGACCTTGATGAGCTAATTTCATTTGCAGATGTCTTTTTCTTTATTAATTTATTGGAGAAGGCACAATGCTTAATAAAAGCAAACTGATTTTATTTATGTTGTCTTTTATCCCAAATCATGTAACTTTAGGATATTCAATGTGATTGAGCTGAAGATTCTCAAAGGAGGATTGTACACTTAGACCTTGTAATATTGTAAATTTCAGCAAGTCAAATGATTTTCTGACCAGCTTAGGATAAAGTTAGAATCGGCAAGGAGAGGGATAAAATTCACAGTGCTACTTAAGGCTTCATATCAGCAGCAACTTCCATGTTCTCATAATATTGAAAAGTATTTGTCTTCACCAACACATTCAGAAATCCTCTACATTATAAGCAGTGCTGATTCAATAAGATGAGAAATTTTGAAAGTTCAAAGAAGCTTCTGAATATTGAATGTTCAGAGAAGCTTCCAGAGAATATATACTGAATATGCAGATTTAGCTGGGGAAGCTTTCAAGAAGGGAAGCTGGAGTTAGTGGGAGTTCTTTGTGTCGAAGGCTAGCTTGGGGTTGCCTAAGAAAACAGGAGTCTGACTCAAATGGTTTCAAACAGTTCCCAATGCCTGAGATGCTACAAGGATCACTATTCAAGCTGCACTATGGTACCAGCTTTCTAAAGAACATGGAGGTGAGATACCTGGACAGGGCAGCTCTGGCCTCCCATCCAGGCGGGTCTCCCTTAGGGCAACACCAGCCTTTCCTTGAAGGCCACATGTCCCGGCCACAGCTGCTGGGTCACAGCGGAGCTGTCCACAAGCCTGTGGCTGTGGTTTGTTTTCCTGGTGAACCATTCTCTCCACTCTATGACCCAGTGGCACTTCCTGCTTCCATTTGCATTTTCAAAGAAAACAAATGTTACCCTGCTCAGGTTCCCAGGACTGAGACTTCCCTCCCCAAGGGAAGACCTCGCCTTGCCTGGGCTCTTTGGAAGCCATCCTTCTGTCTGCTGCGCAGCTATTAAGCCTAGTGGCAGAGACTTGAGTTGGACATAAGGGAGACAGGTGCTGAGCAAGCTTCCCCCTCAGGCAGCTTGTGCAGGATGCTTTCCTCAGACACCCACCCACTGGTATTCCCGTTTTAGGCCTCTGCGGAGCAGAGAGCAGCGTACTCTGCAGATGTAACTAGTACTTACCGAAACAAATAAAACAGACAGGATCACTCTGAATGCCAAAGATATACTAATCTGTTTACACCACCCACTTCCAACTCTTCTCTAAAGTGCTGTAAATAGTGGGTCTTCTGTTTGGGGGTTGGGGAGGGGGGGCAGGAATTGTGAAACTTATCTAATGAAAGAAAAACCAAAGCAAGATACTGAGCCAGCTGGAGCTGGAATTGCAGCCCTCCGCCCTCTAGCCCTGCATGACTCTCCATGTATCTCATCCTCCTGTCTCCAGTCCCTCCCAAGCCTAACAGCAATTTCCTCCAGTTACTTCAGTATCAGTAAATATATTTAGCCACTCAAGGTATCCTCTGACAAGTTGCTTTCTGACAGTTTTGTGGTGTTTCTAAATCAGATTGCTTTTCCTAAGATTAAGGAACCAAGTAACATTAAATGATAGAAGAAAGAAGCCGGCTGCCTTGAAAGATAAGGTATTAAAACTACCTTGGATTAAAGAAAAGTATTATTTCATAATAATATTGCATCTTTATAATGTATTTATTGCTTTTTACTGCCCCATATTTTATACATTTTTCTCTTCTTAATATCACAGCAATGAGTTCCTAACCTTTTCAAATAGGATAATCACTTTTCACACCAAAACAGTTATCAAATACTCACCTGAACCTGTGATAGTAATCGTACCTTTATTAGTTTGAACACAAAACACACCAGAAACAGCTTCTCAGAACTTAGTTACACTTGTATCTAGAAGTACAATTTATCAATAACAGCATTTTACATTTAAAATTAGCAGCACATTATCTACAAGGACATAATATTGATTTAGCCTAAAAACAATGCTTTAATGCCCCTGTAGATTCATGGACCATTCAAGCTATCTGCTGACCATAGGTTAAAGATAACTAATGGAGAAGGACCAAAGTTTATACCCTGTGCTGTAGTTTCTATGAAATGATGCTTTTCCTCCAATATCTCTGGTTTTTAGGAAGCAATTTATTTTGTCCTTGGGGAAAAAAAAAAAGTTAATCTAATTTTCTTAATCTGATAAAGTCCCTAGGGCATTAGGACTGTTTCCTAATTAAACAGTACTTTACAGAAAATCTAGAGCAAGACTCTGAGGGGAAGGAAAGCTGCTAACTTTGACTGCTGGGGTGGAAATCTCCCCTCACAAGAATAAAAATTGTATTGGATAAAACAGAACTGAACTGTGATCATCTCTGTCTGCAAGATGATTAATAATGCCTTTCAAAGGATTTAAACAGAGGCTGATAGAGGACTCCTGTACAAGGAGGAAGACAAGGCAAGTCAGTCAGCAAAGGGGTGAACTCAGTCCCAGGAATACAATGTTGCCCTTTTGTTAGCATATATGGAAACTGGACAATGTTTTGTTTATCTAAGCCTACTGATTGAATTAAATCAGACTAGCTCTGGAGGGAATTGGTTTTAAAACACACATTCACATACACATATACAAATAAATGAAGACATGAGCAGCCTTTTAGTTTAGTGATTTTCTTAATGAGCATGGAGAGGCAAGCATTTGGAGAAGGAAAAAAATGTTTCCATTGCCATTGAAAGGGCTGCAAAGCATTGCCATTGGAAAGTATATTAAAGCATACTAAGCAAAGCAAGAGGCGACTAGGCAATTTTATACTTTCTGGAAGAGGCATATTAAATGCATAGAGAGAAACAGTGTAAGTAGAGTGGGAGATGGAGGAAATTGGGAAAGAGGAAAGTGGGAGGTGAGCTTGCCCAGAATTTCAAACTCAGAGGAGGAACTGTGGATTCTGGTCTTGGCTTTGGCTGGTTGGTTGGCTGTTCTTGGCAGGAACACCACCAGCTTATTCTTTAGTTTGCTCACCTCGGGAGAGAGTTAGCTATTCTAACAAGAACCTAATAAGTCGGTAATCTCACACTCATAAGCAGTTAGACATCCTTAGAGAACACATTGAGCATGCACTTGCATGAAATATTAATTTTGATATCATATTTTGGAGATGAGATTTTTTTATCTGACAATTAAAAATATAGCATAGATTATCAGCTATATGGAGAAACTACTTTCTTCCCAAATAATAAGAAAATTTAGCTATTATGTCTATTTTAGAACTTTTATATGCAGAATTTTCTAGAATTGATATCAGACTTTCTACACAAATCTGTACTTATTTGATTCACTTGACTTTTTAGGATTATAAAATTTGAAATGTCAAAACATTACCATCATCATATATGTGGCACTCACACATAATTTTTTAAGTATTCATTCTTGTATTTTCAAAATGATTAAATAAACCATTATGTTAACCATTGATCATTTCCTGTTTTCCAGACTAAAGACTATGATACGAAAAAGTCTATTTCACATCTCCACCTAAGAAAACATATGCACTTTCCTTTTTTCTTTTAATGTCAAAAAATGTGTCATCATTGTGCCACTTCCTCTGTTGTTTTCATGGATACAAAGAAAAGGCAAAATCTTGAAAAAAATTATTTCCTGATATAAGTATTAACACTGTTGTTATTAATAATACGCTATGGTAAGGTACCACCATCTGCTAAAAAATATACAGAAAATAAATAAAGAGTCCAAAAGTAAGATCAGAGTTATTAGGACAGAATAGAATGTGCATATATGCACACAGTACATCTTATTTTTTCTTTTTCGGAGATATATTCTATTTGGTTGGCTTTATGAGGATCCCATGAAGGGTGTAGGACCCCTGGTGCCCTAAGCCTTTTTTTCCTCAATGATCAATGAAGTAAAGGCCCTGGAGAGGTATTGATGTCAGTAACTTCTGCTTTGTCTGAATCTTAATCTTATCCTTTTGCATCAATTATGCACATAGACTAAGACAGGATATGGATATTCATATTTTTCTGGGCTTTCCAGTTCCAGCTTTTTCAAACACACCGACTTAAATGTTGCCAGTGTGAAAATCCCAAGATACCTGCTATGAGTGAACTGTGATCCACCATATGCATCAGGAATAATGCTTTGAAATAAAAGGAAACTCGAAAGCTGGGAAACTCGAAAGTGGAGCATGTGTCTGGGTTTTTCTGTCATTTCCTTTTTCCCCTTCTGTACAGGTGCCATGTGCATGACCAAGCTGCCTCTTGTGCCATATGAAATACCTGCATATCAGAATGGACATCTGGGAGGATGTGTTTTATAACCTCACAGGACGATGAGAGTAGTTTTATACGTGGGTCTTAATTTGTTTCACTGACTAAGAAGAAAGGGAGACAATAGCTATGGTCATTATGCTCTGTTGTCTGTGTGTGACTAAGATTTTATTTTTAATTTGTCAGTCTTGGGATCTTTCAAAAGCTTGCACTGAGTAACAATTTTTTTACCGCCTTTGAGCATGTGTGTGTGTGTGTGTGTGTGTGTGTGTGTATCTAATAGCTGTGAAATCAGACTTAAATGAAAACAGCTGCTTCTACAACAAGCTAGCTCTTCTCCACTACAATTTTTCTCAGGGTCAAAATGTCCTGCCTTGTGGGGGTGGATGGAATCCCTGGCCACAGCTTCAGAGGCAACCTGCGATCGCTGCAGCTTTTGGAGTCTGATGGGTAAAAAGGAGAGGGTGGGAGTGTGTGCGACAGGCAGACATACAGTGGGAGGGAGTCAAATTGCTTTGAGCTAGGCTTGCAAATGTTCTTTGTGTATGTTATCCCGCGTGCGTGAGATGCCCGCAAATAAACCCATCTCTGTTCTATTCATAGTTCTAATGGCAAGTCTGTGTCGTGGTCTGAACCAGGTGGAAGACAGGTGCCCAAAGGTCAGCACACGTGGCACCGGCTCTCGGTGCACGTGAAGACCAGCGAGACGGCCTGCAACCAAACAGCCGTCATCAAACCCCCTCACTAAAAGTTACCAAGGCTCCGGCAAGAGCCTGACCTTTTCTGATGCCAGCACCAAGACCCTTTACAACGTGGAGGAGGAGGACGCCCAGCCGGCGGGCTTCAGCCCTCCCAGCAGTCCTTCCAGGGCGGCGCCCCGCCGCGTGCCGACCGCGGCCAGCACCCCGCCTCTGCCGCCCCACCTGCCGGCCGAGGAGACGCCCCTCTTCCTGGCCGAGCCGGCCATCCCCAAGGGCTTGCCCCCGCCCCCTCCAGCAGCCGCCGCTGCCGCAGAAATCCTTCCTGGACCAGCTGCAGGGAGTGGTCAACAATTTCAGCGCCGGGATCCCGGATTTCAGCTCGGTGCTCGCCGTGCCCGGGGCCGTGGGGAACGGGGGGCGGTCCCTGTTCCCGCCGCCGGCGCCCGCGCAGCACCTGCCGCTGCTGCCGCTGCAGCTGAGCGCCTTCGCCGAGGAGCCCGCCTCGCCGCCCGGCGAAGACGACGACGAGGACGACAGCGAGAGGTTCAAGCTGCTGCAGGAGTACCTGTCCGAGCGGGAAGGGAACACCGAGGAGGACGAGCTGGAGGAGGAGGAGGAGGAGGCGGACCTGCCGGCGCCCAGCAAGCCCACCCCGGAGGCCTCGCCCGCCCTGACGCCCCCCGTCCCCCTTCCGCGACTCGGTGGCCTCGGGCAGCTCGGTGCCCAGCTCCCCGTGTCCGAGTCGGTGCTCTGCACCCCTCCCAATGTGACCTACGCCTCGGTCATCCTGAGGGACTATAAGCAGAGCTCGTCCACCCTGTAGGGAGGTGGCGTCCGTGGGGGAAGGGCCAGAGGCGGGGCCGGGGAGCCTGAGCACCTCCCGCGCGGAGACGTGCGCGAAGCCGGGCGGGGAGCCGAGGCTGGAGGTGAGTCAGGGAGCAAGGAGGCGACGGCTGCTGCCGCCTTAGCACGGCCAGCGCCGGAGGTGCTGGACTCCGCAGGCCAGAAGGGATCCAGGCGAGGATTCCGAGTCTTGAATTCTTCTCTGGGGAGAAAGGGAATTCCGACAAAGCACAATCCCATATAGTATGTAACTTTTATCGCAAAAAATAAATAAAATAAAACCAACCCACATAATCTCTTTGGACTTCTGCGCATAGACACTCCCACCCACTTGGCCCGTTTGGAAGGGGACAGTGGGGAGGACCGCTCAGTTAATCGTTAGCTCGTCATTCCGGTGTGTCCAGTGAGCTTGGTGGAGCAGGTGGGTGAAGGAGGGGAACCACTCAGAGAACGGTGATGGACAGCAGCTCGTTTCTCAAGCCCTTCTCCCTGCTGGGCGCACAGAACCCTGGTATCTGGCACTCCTGGGGGAACTGGCCCCAAAAGGAGTCCGTCTTCACCGACCGCACGCCCATCCAGTGCCAGCCTCGCTGTCACACTTGGAGAAGGGCGCGTGGACACCTTGCTGCTCTGGGATTTTCCTCTATTTAGGAGAAGAGGAATAGGAGCAAAATCATCAACCATAAGCGCTTCATCAGTAGTGCTAAGGGAGGGCGGAAGGAAAAATGGCAGTGCAGAGGCTTGGGGCTTTGAACAAAATCAGCAAAATCAGCTTCCCATATCTGATGCTCGCTTATTGGTGATTTCGTTATAAAAAAAAAAAAGGCCAGATGAGATTGTTTTGAGAGTAGCAGAAGACTTTTGCGGATTTACCTGCGTGCCAAGGGGCTCCCCTTCGCCCTTACGTTAAAGAGAACAAACCACATGGCAAAATCGTTACCTTCCATTTACTGTAGCAAATAATACTTACCAGTTGAACTTTCTAAGATGCAGTATGTATTTGGTGCCATTGTTTCTCCTATGTACTACAGAAACAAATCTATCTTTGAACTTAATGGTGTACTCATAGCAGCTATTATTGGTTTCAATGACAAATAATTCTTTCCAGCTGTCACCGAAGTCCTTGTAACTAGCAAGTGAATATGTTCCTGTGTCCTTGTACTCCCGTGATAATAAAGACTGTGCAATGTAATGTCAATCTAACTGCAACTAGAAGACTGTCTCTCTGATATAGTATAGATATTTTTATGTTCCAGTAATGTTTTATATACCATTATCATCAATACCTACAGGAGCCCTTTGAAGGTTGGAGTCCTATGGTCCAATGTTTTTCATATGCTGCTCAGATGGTCCTTCTTCTAAGAGGGAACTTATTTTTCAGATATTTTATGATGTGGAAATATGTTATTAATGAAGTGGTTTGAAGATTTGTTATACTAAAAGCTCACAAAAACTTGGGTAACAGTAAAAAGGTAGATTTTATATAACTGCACACATCATTATTAAAACATAAGATTGAAATAGTATTTACATTATTTCTGTTTCCTTTATGATTTTTTAAAAATTTTCCACTACTACTTGAGCTTTATGTGCTTAAAGCATACACTAACCACTGACTTGTCATAATTTTTTAATTTATTTATTCCTCACTTTTTAATTTCTTTTCATTTTTATTTCCATGTTCTTTCCTTCATAGATTTTCACTGCCCTAGCTTTTCCTCTTCTTTTTGTTATTTGTAGTGTGTAATATCCATGTCTGTGTAATCCAGTTGTTTCATTTTTACTCCTCCCTTTCCCCCAATAAAAGAGACTTTTCTTGCTGGTTTGATTCTTGTATTATTTGGGAGTGAATCTCATCCCCTTAAATATCTCTATTTATGCCTTATGTTCAGTCGTTCAGTGTGCTTCCTTCATGTGAAAGCTGCTGATTTCTCAGCCAAAAATTATCTTAGACTCTTTAAATGCCCACTGCATCATTCGTTCAGAATTTAACATCCACTCCAGTGTTTGAGGCTCATATTTCTTATGTCTTCCCATATCCTACTGCCAAGTTTAGTCAGTTTTATTTGAAGAAAAGACTGCCTTTTCTTTTTAAAAAAAATTATTTTATTACACCTTTGGTAGAAAGACTCATGACTGAAATGTGATTTCAGTTCCATTTTCACTGTCATGAGGCAGAATGAGGACAATGGATGGTTCTAATGCTTGATATATGATCTACTAATTGGCAAACTAGCAAGGGAAACTATACAATCTAATATTAGTGAAACATGTTTTTATCCGAATGTCATTGACATCTGTTCTCAACATCAGAACTTGTGCATTCAGAAACTTTTAAAGTAAGAATAGATCAGAAAAACTTCTACTATTCAAATACTATGTCAGTTTGTCCTGAGGTTTTAGTCTCAGATGTTTGGTGAAAACATTCAACACCAGTCACATTATTACTCTGAATGCCTACAATTACCATGATTAAAAGTTTTCCTGAGTACAATAGATTATTAGTTCTTAAATCATAATTGTTCAAAATTGGAAATGTACACATACATACCCTATACAAAAAGGGCAGAAACTTTCCACCTTAATGTATGTGCTTATACAAGTTGTTTGGCTTCTTGTGAAAGTGTTTTCCTTTGGCTCGTTACTGCCTTTTGTCAAATAATCTTGATAATGCTGTATAATAAATATTTTCTATTTATTAAACGAGTATGTTCCCGCTCTCTAGTTTGTAAGCATGACAATGACAGAAATTGACTGGTATAAAAAATAACTTCAATGGTTTGGTTTTGCTCAGAACACGTCTTTTAGGTGAAACCTGGAGATCACCACACAAAATCTACAGACTAGGTAGGTGACAAAGTAGAGCGTAATTTGATTATGAGGAAGGATGTATCAGTTTAAAGTGAACTCCAGAATTTAAATTTTCAGTAGTGTGGCAGACATTGTCATCTAGCTTTTTGATAGAATATGTGAGGTTGGCAAACTCCTGCATCACCAGCAAAGCTTTAGAGACAGAGGCATCTGAAAACCCCATCATTGTTTCATTTGTGCCCCCACAGCCTTTTCCCCCTTGGCTCACACTCTAGGGGCACCTGCTTTCTCACCTTGTTGATATCCTCCTGCTCATCCCAACTTCTATTCCCCTGCGTTTCAATAGAGACTTAACTGGTCCTCAAAACAATGGAGCCTCTTTTATTCACATCTCTGAATGAGACACCTGCAAAGTAAGTCATCTACCAAGTGTCATTCGAAGAGAAAACTTGGTGATACCAGGGCCACATCCATGAGATCGTGGTGCATTTAGATGGAAAGAGCAGCCTCTATCCAGAAAGGCTGATGTTGAAGAAACTACCAGAATCAGGAGCTGAGACACTGAAGTTATCTACATTGTGCCCAGAAAATAGAATGAAAAGTTATGAAATGGGGGCTTGGTGTCTGATGAGGAAAACCCACAGGAGAGAGAAGGAGAAGCAAAGAATGGGGAAGGAAAGGAGAAAATGGTAACATTTCAGATGTTTAATCCAAAGAAGAAGCAATGTATTATCGCGAGTCATTGAGGCCTCTGCTTGGAGAGTCCAGAAGCTTCATCAAAACGGAGACATTTGGAGATGGCGAAATTGGAACCCAGATACTACAAACGTTGTATGAGGAACTACCCCAACAATTTCTATCCTGAGAAGCCACCAAAGAGAAAAGAAGCAACATATTTTTAAACCTATTCTGAGCCAGAAATGTTGCAGTACCCCCCCACCTCTTCCCACCTCCACCCCTCGAGATCTTAGTTCTCTGACCAATGATGGAACCCCCCAGCCCCTGCAGTGGGAGCATGGCGTCTCAACCGCTGCAAGGCCAGAGAAGTCCCTGCAGCTCCTTTGCATTCATTCTCAGGTAATCTTCCCAGTACTCCAGCCAATATTGTAAAGAACTAAAATAATTTGCTCTTGCCCAAAATCTCCTAGATTGTAGGTGGCTCAGCAGGGAATTGACTCCCATACTAAGCCTGTGAATTCGTGCTCTTCTCCGGAACCCAGGATAATACATAGGAGTCACTGTTAATCCAGATTACTGTCACTTCCCTGGTGGCTCAGACGGTAAACCGTCTGTCTACAATGTGGGAGACCCGGGTTCAATCCCTGGTTCGGGAAGTTCCCTGGAGAAGGAAAAGGCAACCCACTCCAGTACTCTTGCCTAGAAAATCCCATGGACGGAGGAGCCCTGGTGTCCATGGGGTCACAAAGAGTTGGACACGACTGAGCAACTTCACTTCACTTCCCCTTCATAGTCCCATATTTTATTCACATCCCAGATCACATTATAATTTACATGGCTCTTTCCCTGAAGAGACTGTTAGTTCTTTTGTGTTCTGCTCTAATACCTGATTTCTGAGTCTTCAAGGCAAAGCAGACACTCAGTAAGTATTTGCTGAGAAAGTAAATGAGTATTTACTATATAACACTATATAGTTTTCCCAGCCCAGTTCTCTGAAAATTTGTTCCAAGATCCTTATGGGGTCCAGATCTCTATTTCTACCTACTGATCCTAAATCTGCCAACTGGAATAGCACATGTTTTCATCATGAAAAACAAGTTCTTCTTTTGGCGTCAGAGAGAGCAGTCCCACTGGGCAGCAGGTCTGCTCTGCCTGCAGAAGAGGGTGGCAATACTCAGTGTTCCCTGAGCCCAGCCAGAGGTCTGGCAAGGAAGTGCTAGGTGTGGGAAACAGCGTCCTCTTCCGGAGAACTGCAGATAAGACACAGACTGCTGGAGAAGGTACCAGTTAGAGGACAAATAAGTCATCCATGGGAATGCATGCACTGGGGATTCCTTCCTTACGGAAGTACATACATCCCTTTAGACAAAGTGAAAGGCTAATTGCATCACCAAGTCTTGGGAAAAAGGAAGACTGAACTTCGAGAATTCAAGAAGTGATGCTATTAAACTGGAAACTGGCTTGATTATCTCAGGGTAGCTGGAGAAGCAGCAGCAGCTGCTGCTAAGTCACTTCAGTCGTGTCCAGCTGTGCGACCCCATAGACGGCAGCCCACCAGGCTCCCCCATCCCTGAGTTTCTCTGGGCAAGAATACTGGAGTGAGTTGCCATTGCCTTCTCTGAAGAAGCAGTGCTTACAGCTTAATAAACAAGGAGGAAAATCTTATGAATGAAGATTATAAAAGCTGAAAAGGAAAATCATCACAGAATTAAAGAGTTGGAAGTAAATTTAGAAATCACTTAAATGCTTAACCTCAGTGAAGATCTGTCTTATTCCCTTGTGTCTTGTTCTTCTTCCCATGCCAGGCTGGGGCCAGGTGAGAAGCCAGCATTGACTAGGGTTGGACAGGGAGGGGGAGGGCTGGCACAAGGCTTTTGGCCAGCAGTTGTGCAAAGAGAGAGAGCAGACGGTCCTGGATCCTGGAAATGCAAGTCCGAAACTACGTTGTTAATACCCAAAACTGGTCAGAGAACAGAACTACTGTGTAAATCCAGGATGAAGGTCTCTGGGGAACCAGGAAAACTAAGAGATAGCACCAGCAAGATATGCAACAGGATGGCAGCCTGCTGGAACTGCAGAGACAAAATGCTGGTAACATAAATAAGCTTTTGTTAAGAATCACAGAGGCTTATATATTCATGACCTGGTTTAAGGGATGGAATGGATTTAGGGGACTTTTGCCCTCTGCTTAGGTATTTCCAGGGACTGAGATCTTGCATTAGATAAGAAAAAGCTCTAATTGTTAGAAAAACCTTCCTTTTCCAGAGTCAAAATTTGCTTCTTTTCTCTAACTTTTGTCCTGAATATTCGTGGAAGGACTGATACTGAAGCTGAAGCGCCAATACTCTGGCTACCTGATGCCAAGAGCCGACTCACTGGAAAAGACCCTGATGTTGAGGAGGATTGAGGGCAGGCAGAGAAGACGTGACAGAGGATGAGATGGTTGCATGCCATCACCGAATTAATAGACATGAGTTTGAGCAAACTCCAGGAAATAGGACAGGGAAGCCTGGCGTGCTGCAGTCCATGGGGTCACAAAGATTAAGGTACAACTTAGCAACTGAACAAACACTTTTGTCCAGTTCAAATTCTGCCTTCTGAAAAGAAGACTGAATACATTTAGTCCACTGGGCACAGGGCTTCCTTCAGCCATTTGAAAACAGCAATTATGCCGTTAGTTAGTGGCTTATTCTCCAAGCCAACTGCTTTCCTTCTTTCACTGTGAGCTTTGTTCTTAAGTTCCTAAACTATTAATCAGGCTATGGTTATATCCCAATTTTGGAATATCTTTTTAGCCATTCTGCATGCAGAACTAGGCATAATACTGCACAGACACATGTGAAACTGTGCAACTCAGATTAGGACTTGAATCCGCCATCTTTAACTGAGATCACACACCTGGTCTCAGGATTTATGCTCAGCCTTGCAACTGTCACGACACCTGTGCGCATGCCATTTTAACTTGCTGATGTGTTACAGTGAGCATTTACTGAGGCTCATGGTCTAACAGAAGTTGACTCGTCACCCATCATCCTGGATCTATTTGGTTCCTAACCAGTTTTTGTATCCTTAAGGTTGTGCCCTGCCCTCTTCTCTCCTATTTCATCCTGACTCTTTTAACCATTCGTCTAGTGTTGCTGCCTCAGTTCAGTTCAGTCACTCAATCGTGTCTGACTCTTTGCAACCCTATGGACTGCAGCACGCCAGGCCTCCCTGTCCATCACCAACTCCCAGAGTTTACTCAAACTCGTGCCCATTGAGTCGGTGATGCCATCCAACCATCTCACTCTCTGTTGTCCTCTTCTCCTCCCGCCTTCAATCTTTCCCAGCACCAGGGCCTTTTCAGAGAGGGAAATGGCAACCCACTCCAGTATTCTTGCCTAGAAAATCCCAGGGACAGAGGAGCCTGGTGGGCTGCCGTCTATGGGGTCGCACAGAGTTGGACACGACTGAAGCGACTTAGCAGCAGCAGCAGTAGCAAGGTCTTTTCAAATGAGTCAGCTCTTCACATGGGGTGGCCAAAGTTTTGGAGTTTCAGCTTCAGCATCAATCCTTCCAATGAACACTCAGGACTGATCTCCTCTAGGATGGACTGGTTGGGTCTCCTTGCAGTCCAGGGAACTTTCAAAAGTCCTCTCCAACACCACAGTTCAAAAGCATCAATTGTTCGGCGCTCAGCTTTCTTTACACTCCAACTCTCACATCCATATATGAATGCTGGAAAAACCATAGCCTTGACTAGATGGACCTTTGTTGACAAAGTAATGTCTCTGCTTTTTAATATGCTTTCTAGGTTGATCATAACTTTCCTTCCAAGGAGTAAGCGTCTTTTAATTTCTTGGCTGCAGCCACTATCTGCAGTAATTTTAGAGCCCCCCAAAATAAACTCTGACACTGTTTCCCCATCTATTTGCCATGAAGTGATGGGATTGGATGCCATGATTTTAGTTTTCTGAATGCTGAGCTTTAAGCCAACTCTTTCACTCTCCTCTTTCACTTTCATCAAGAGGCCCTTTAGCTCCTCTTCACTTTCTGTCATAAGGGTGGTGTCATCTGCATATCTGAAGTGATTGATATTTCTCCCAGCAATCTTGATTCCAGCTTGTGCTTCATCCAGTCTGGTATTTCTCATGATGTACTCTGCACATAAGTTAAATAAGCAGGGTGACAATATACAGCCTTGACATACTCCTTTTCCTATTTGGAACCAGTCTGTTGTTCCATGTTCAGTTCTAACTGTTGTTTTCTGACCTGCATACAGATTTCTCAAGAGGCAGGCCAGGTGGTTTGGTATTCTCATCTCTTTCAGCATTTTCCAGAATTTGTTATGATCCACACAGTCGAAGGCTTTGGAATAGTCAATAAAACAGAAATAGATGTTTTTCTGGAACTCTCCTGCTTTTTTGATGCCTAATGTTATGGTAATTTGTTATGGCAGTCTTGCCACCTTTTGGGCTCACACTTAGCCCTGAGCCAGCCATACCCCTTAAGCCATTTTCATATAAACTACAGGAAATAGATATGAATGAGGACATTTTAGCAGGTTGGATTTCCCTGGAACAGATCTTGTGAAGAGAATTTGAATAAAAGTGGTGTGTTGATCCCTGGAAGCGCCAGCAGAAGAGTGGGAGAATAAGGCAGCCGATATGGCCACCTGGCCATGCAGTTCACCTCTGTGGACTCAGCCTCACTGAAACTCTGGGAGACAGTAGTGGACATGATTCATCCTTGTCTCTGTTCCCTACAGGGCAAAGGAGTTGGGAGCACTGAATCACTGATTCCTGTCATGGTTAAGGACCACTAGGGAGGGAGGCACATGTTGGTTCCAGTTGCTTCCAGTGTGTCTCTGAAGCAGATTCTTGTCTCCAGAGAAAGGCTTCAGGCAAAGATGCTGCAGATGTTGGCAGCTGGAAATCTAAGAGTTGGCCTGTGGGGGAAAGTGAATGTCAAGACTGAGCAGGGCACCAACAATACTTGCTATAGATATGATATGGAGATAGACAGACAGGTAGATAGCAAACATACATGCTCACAGATACAGACACTGGTACAGATAGGAATAAAAACAAGATCTGTGGAAGGCAAGGCAAAGGTATATTGAAGGACCTGAAGTAAGAAAAAATGCTTCTAAAAAAACTAAAAGTTGTATTCTTACTTGAAGTAAGAAAAATGCTTTGAAAAAAGCCATTCAAAGAAACTACTGTTTCTTTGGGACTTTCCTGGTGGTCCAGGGGTTAAGAATCCACCTACCAATGCAGGGTTCGACAGCTCCTATGGGAAGATTCCGCAGTCTGTTGAGCAACTGAGCCCCTGAACTGCGACTACTGAGCCTGAGCTCTAGAGCACGTGAGTCGCAGCTACTGAGCTTGTGTGCCCTAGAGCCTGCGCTCCGCAACAAGAGAAGGCACGCAGTAAGAAACCCGGAACCTCAACGAACCTATCACTCGGCAATGGACAGAGCCCTGTGGCTCAATGGCCGGAATGGATCTCTATGGTCTCACAAGTCATCTTGCCCTTGCATCCAACCCCCACATATAAAATGTAGACTCAGCCACAAGAAGGGGCAGAGATCTCCTGGTAGGCCAACAGGAAAGGTAAGTGATGGAGATCCTGAGGGGCAGAACGCCTATATTGGGGATAGTCGAGCAGAGAGCTGGCCAGCCTACAGCAGCCTGGTGAAATGGTACAGGGGGCATCAATAATAGGTCAGAGCAGGTGGTACTGAGCTGTTAGCAATAACAAGGGAGGGCGTCTCATAGGCTGTTAGAGGTCAAGGGGTTGGGCAGGGTCAGTATGTGTGTGGGCAGTCCAACCCAGGAAAAGATTTGGATAGATGGCTGTGAAATGAAGCAGGGATCAGCAACAGGGACAAGTAAGGTAACTGTAGGCAGCAGCCAAAGCAGGTCCCAGAGCAGCAGCTGAAGGCAGAGGTGCAGGCAGGGTGCAAATTACATCCAAGGCAAGGCTTTCCCCCTTCGATAACTCAACAGAATTTGGAAGTGCCGTGGCATTTGCCACAGAGCAGGCAGGCAGTTAGGGTAAATCATTAAAGTGACCTACTTAGCACTTGCAAGCTAATGCGTTAAGAGCATTTCTTACATACATGAACAAAGATACTCCATAATCTTTATTATATGCATACCTTGCAATTTGTTTAACCATTCCCCTGCCATTCGATACTTAGACTGTTTATAACTTACTGAACCCTACAAATAATATGAGGAATTATTTCACACCAAAAACTTTTTTCTATATACAATATTTCTTTAGGTTTGTTTTCAAGATTATGTTATCAGTTATTTGATTATAGGGCTACCTTGGAGGCTCAGACAGTAAATAATCCATCTAAAACACAGGAGACCTGGGTTTGATCTCAGGGTTGGAAAGATCCCTTGGAGAAGGAAGTGCCAACCCACTCCAGTGTTCTTGCCTGGAGAATCCCCATGGACAGAGGAGCCTGGCGGGCTACAGTCAGTCCATGGGGTTGCAAATGTTGGACACAACTGAGCAACTAAGCACAGCACATCTGATAATTTTATTTATTCCCTCGCAAACAATGTTTATTTTGCATCACACTTAACTTTGTAACACTCTTGGAGTTAGAATGTATTCTCATTTTATAAATGAGAAAATTGAGGCTCAAAAAAGATGAAGAAACTTGCCTAAGATCTCAAAGCTGACAGGATATCCATAGAGATGACACTACATGTCCTGGGTCTCAAATCACGTGCTCTGAACCACCATGCTATGCTGGATACTGCACTGAAAATACTATCCTGGAATTAGTTTTGAGAGTTCTTAAAGCAAGTAAACACATTTAGTTTGAATAGCAAAATGACAGAAAATTTATATAGCCTGCTCTAGAATCACCAGTTGGAGAAAGCAATGGCAACCAACTCCAGTACTCTCGCCTGGAAAATCCCATGGGAGGAGCGCTGCAGTCCATTGGGTCGCTTAGAGTCAGACTCAAGTGGCTTCACTTTCACTTTTCACTTTCATGCACTGGAAAAGAAAATGGCAACCCACTCCAGTGTTCTTGCCTGGAGGATCCCAGAGACGGGGTAGCCTGGTGGGCTGCCGTCTATGGGGTCGCGCAGAGTAGGATACGACTGAAGTGACTTAGCAGCAGCAGCAGCAGCAGCAGCAGAATCACTGGTTGGGAACTGGATATGAATCATCTCCCAGAGGGCTTCAGGATTCCATGGGGTTGGGGAAGTTTGCTCAACTCCACAAGCAGAATCACCACATATTGACTCACAATGGAAAGCTACCAATAAAACAAGCAAACAAACTCAAAATCATTGTCTAATTATAATCATTTATAACACTATTAGGAAATACTTGAAGTAAAAAGTATATTATAGTAGAAAGTTTATAATTTATATAATAATTATCATATTCTATGGTTCTGCAATTTAACAAATGACATACCATTCTAAATTAAATATACTGGGAGTTTTTAAAAGAGTCACTCTGTTTTTCAAATAGGCAATTATTATTTCCAAAATGTTTACTAAAAGAATTTAGAATAAAAAAATATCTTAGGGAGGGAATGACACCTCTTTCTCAAAAGTATGAAAAATTTCATGAGTAGATAAAAAGGTAATTTATTAAATTTCTAATAAGTTCCACTCAACAAGATTGAGGTCAATGTTGTTCAGTTCAGTTCAGTCGCTCAGTCGTGTCCAACTCTTTGTGACCCCATGAATCACAGCACACCAGGCGTCGCTGTCCATCACCAACTCCCAGAGTTTACCCAAACTCATATCCATTGAGTCGGTGATGCCATCTAACCATCTCATCCTCTGTCGTCCCCTTCTTCTCCTGCCTTCAATCTTTCCCAACATCAGGGTCTTTTCAAACGAGTCAGCTCTTCGCATCAGGTGGCCAAAATCTTGGAGTTTCAGCCTCAACATCAGTCCTTCCAATGAACACCCAGGACTGATTTCCTTTAGGAGGGACTGGTTGGATCTCATTGCAGTCCAAGGGACTTCTCCAATACCACAGTTCAAAAGCATTAATTCTTCGGCTTCAGTTTTCTTTATAGTCCAACTCTCATATCCATACATGACTACTGGAAAAACCATAGCCTTGACTAAATAGACCTTTGTTCACAAAGTAATGTCTCTGCTCAGCAGTGGCCACAGGACTGAAAAAGGTCAGTTTTCATTCCAATCCCAAAGAAAGGCAATGCCAAAGAATGCTCAGTGTTGTTTAGATGTCACTAAAGCTTCAACATATTAGCTCTTTTAAATAAATTTAGCTCAACAGATGTAAAGCATCTAAATGTTTCTTTCACTAAAAGTGATACATCTGGTTCAGGGAAAGATGCAATGTATTGAAAGAACCCCAGATTGGAAATCTTTAGCTACATCCAAAATTAGCTGTTTGCTTGTAGGTAAACAACAGTCAAAAGCCATAATCAGGTATAGGTTTTCACCTTATTTATGTCTGGGCCGGTATCACAAATTTGCCTCCTTCTTTCAGATTTTCTCTCCTGTGGTGTGTTTTTCATTTAAAATTAAACCTATAGATTAAACAATATCAAAGATATAATGCTAGGGACATAGGGTTATATAGTAAGTCTTTTAAACATTTGCTATTATTTTATATAATTTAAATTCATCATTTTAGAGATTAAAAATGTTGAGGCAGAAAGGAGTGAAGTGATTTACCCACAAGCAAACAGCTAATTTTGGATGTAGCTAAAGATTTCCAATCTGGGGTTCTTTCAATACACTGCATCTTTCCGTGAACCAGATGTATCACTTTTAGTGAAAGAAACATTTAGATGCTTTACATCTGTTGAGGAAATGGCAGCTAACATTTAATGAATATCAAATATGTGACAGGCACTGCACTGGATGTTTTTCAGGGTTAAACAGTTAAAATCCTTAGAACAACCCTATAAGGGTTGTTATTTTTTAACTCTGACAAACTGAGCCTTAAAAAGTCTCAGGTATGTTACCTAAGTTTAGAAACCTAGTAAATAGATTTGAATTCTGGCAGTCTGACACTGAGCCTGCTCTTAACAACTCTACTGTGCTGATTCTGCAAGTAGGTGTGATCTGTATTAATCAGGATATGCTACATTGTGCTACAGTCTCAGAAAAGAAGGGAGAGAGGGAAGGGGGAAGCAGGGGGAGCTGAGGGAGAAAAGAGAAAGAAAGATGAGAGGACTGAAATTTCAATGCCTCAAGAAAATAGTGTTTATTTCATGTTCACATAAAATTTGCCACCCCCCCTTTGTCCTGGTAGCAACTTGAACTTGGTCTCTAAGTTATTTCAGTAAAGCAAATGAATGAGCTGGAGTTTGTCCCCTGATCTCTAACTGCAAGGGAGGCTGGAAAATGCAGTCATCCTAATGCCTACGGCCAATGGTGAGCAGGTTTCCTCGTCTCTGCCACGGCCATTATCCTCAACCTACAGGTAAGAAAATCGGCACTCAGATATACTAAGTAATTTGCCTAAAGTCACAAGGCTAATAAGTGTTGATGACTAAGTTCACAGGACCGCCAGAATCCAGATCAGCTTACCTACTGATCACTAAACGATGCAGACCCCGAAGTCTCCTGGCATTTTCCACATTGTCACCACTTTGACTGCACACAGAATATTTGCTAGTGTAGACTCTTTAGATTTGTTATCTTTTTTCAGGTTTTCACTACAATATAATCTGCTTTCATGTAGCCACAAGGACTAACACATGGCAGACATTTTTAGCACAAACTTCCATGACCAGTCCTTTCCATTTATCAAAACCCAGTCTGATGGCCGATGGCAAAGAGTGCCACCAGTGCTTCAGGGAAGGTTCTGCTACCTCAGGTAGCTAGATGTGACTTAAAATAACCTTCATCCTTCTGTGATGGGAAAGTTAATTTACCATAAGCAGTGATGCACAGAGTCGGACACAACTGAAGCGACTTAGCAGCAGCAGCTGTGATGATCAAGGGGCAGCATTTTTAAGTGGTTGAAAACATTAAACTTCCTTCCTCATAACTTTCAGCTAAATGACTTTTAGCTAAAATTAACTTCTTACTGCCTAACTTGTTAGTGTCAAGGTTTCCTTGATGGCTCAGTGGTAAAGAATCTGCCTGTAATGCAGGAGGTGCAGCAGAAACTATGTTCAATCCACTGGTTGGGAAGATCCTCTGGAGGAGGAAATGGCAATTCATTCCAACATTCTTGCCTGGGAAATCTCTTTGGACAGAGGAGCTTGGAGGGTTACAGTCCAAAGGGTCACAAAGATTTGGACATGACTTGTTAAAAAACTAGTTAAAACATTCTGAGATAAGATATAAAATTCATACATTTACAAAATTACTGTAGAACCCTAGTGATACGATGAAATACTTTTCTAGGAGAGAGGACTTTTAATTAGTGAGCAGTTTCTGCTCACTCAGGCTGATGATATCTGATCTGACAAAATACAATCTATTGCTCCTGGAGAAATAGGTGTCCTTTATTCCTTAATTAGATATGTTTTATTTCTACTTAATGGAGAGAGTGGTTGCAGCCTCTTCAGCAAAAGACAGCCTCAGAGGCACTGTACCTGAGACCTAGAGAGATGGAAGTGGTAAAGGACCCCTGATCATTGACCCACATTCGCAAGGCATGCAGTGACCCCTGTGGGTTGACATGCCCCTTCCCAAGATACAAAGAGGGTGCACTTTATGGCATCATTTACTTTCACCTTTCTGATGGGGGTCTTTGCTACATAGATTTTCAGAGAAGTCCTCATTCTAACAGGTAGTAAAATATTAGTCAAAAGTATTGTTTCAGCCCCTTCTACCTACAGAAATACTGTAAATATTCATTGTTTCCTTTTATTTTTATTGAAGTATAGTTGTTTTGGGGCTTCCCAGGTGGCTTAGTAACTTCCCTGGTGGCTCAGACAGTAAAGCATCTGCCTGCAATGCAGGAGACCTAGGTTCAATCCCTGGGTTGGGAAAATCTCCTGGAGAAGGAAATGGCAATCCACGCCAGTATTCTTGCCTGCTTGCCAATGTAGGAACTGCAAGAGAAGCAGATTACTGGGTTTGATCCCTTGGTTGGGAAGGTCCCCTGGAGAAGGAAATGACAACTCACTCCAGTATTCTTATGAGGATAATCCCATGGACATAGCCTACCAGGGTCTACTGTCCATGGGATTCCAAAGAGTTGGACATGACGGAGCAACTCAGCTTGATAGTTAATTTACAGTGTTGTATTAGCTTCTCCTTTACAATGTAGTGAATTAGCTATTTTGTTGTTGTTCAGTCATGTCCGGCTCTTTGCAAATCCCATGGATTACAGCATGCCAGGTTCTTCTGTCCTCCACTGTCTCACGCAGTTTGCTCAAATTCATGTTCATTGAGTCGGTGATGCTATCTAACCATCATATATTCCCTCCCTCTTGGACTTGCCTCCCTACCTTCCCATCCCACTCATCTAGATCACCAGAGAGCATCAAGCTGAGATGAACTGGAGATTAGGTTTGACACATATACACTGCTACGGCTACTGCTCAGTCACTTTAGTCGTGTCCAACTCTGTGTGACCCCATAGATGACAGCCCACCAGGCTCCCCTGTCCCTGGGATTCTCCAGGCAAGAACACTGGAGTGGGCTGCCATTTCTTTCTCCATATACACTACCACCTGTAAAATGGTTAGCTAATGGGAATCTGCAAAGTAGCACAGAGAGCTTAACTCATTACTTTGTTGCAATGACTCTCCAAGTTTGGCTCTACAGATATTAAATCTGAAAGCCCAGAGATTTTACTCAATAAATACTATCCACTTTCACATTCACACTCCACCATTCTAATTTGCCTGAATATAAAGGCTAAACTAAACAATGGAGATGGAACAACAGGCTGGTTCCAAATAGGAAAAGGAGTACGTCAAGGCTGTATATTGTCACCCTGCTTGTTTAACTTTTATGCAGGAAAATCCCATGATGGAGGAGCCTGGAAGGCTGCAGTCCATAGGGTCACAAAGAGGGACATGACTGAGTGACTTCACTTTCACTTTGCACTTTCATGCACTGGAGAAGGAAATGTAACCCACTCCAGTGTTCTTGCCTAGAGAATCCCAGGGACGGGGGAGCCTGGTGGGCTGCCATCTATGGGGTCGCACAGAGTTGGACACAACTGAAGCGACTTAGCAGCAGCAGCAGCAGAATACATCATGAGAAACGCTGGGCTGGAAGAAGCACAAGCTGGAATCAAGATTTGCTGGGAGAAATATCAATAACCTCAGATATGCAGATGACAACACTCTTATGGCAGAAAGTGAAGAGAAACTAAAATGTCTCTTGTTGAAAGTGAACGAGGAGAGTGAAAAACTTGGCTTAAAGCTCAACATTCAGAAAACTAAGATCATGGCATCTGGTCCCATCACTTCATGGGAAATAGATGGGGAAACAGTGGAAACAGTGTCAGATTTTATTTTGGGGGGCTCCAAAATCACTGCAGATGGTGATTGCAGCCATGAAATTAAAAGGCACTTACTCCTTGGAAGGAAAGTTATAACCAACCTAGACAGCATATTAAAAGCAGAAACGTTACTTTGCCAACAAAAGTCCATCTAGTCAAGGCTATGGTTTTTGCAGTAGTCATGTATGGATGTGAGTCAGAGTTGGATTGTGAAGAAAGCTGAGCACCAAGAATTGATGCTTTTGAACTGTGGTATTGGAGAAGACTCTTGAGAGTCCCTTGGTGTGCAAGAAGATACAACCAGTCCATCCTGAAGGAGATCAGTCCTGAGTGTTCATTGGAAGGACTGATGCTGAGGCTGAAACTCCAATACTTTGGTCACCTCATGTGAAGAGTTGACTCACTGGAAAAGACCCTGATGCTGGGAGGGATTGGGGGCAGGAGGAGAAGGGGACAACCGAGGATGAGATGGCTGGATGGCATCACTGACTCGATGGACATGAGTTTGGGTGAACTCCGGGAGTTGGTGATGGACAGGGAGGCCTGCCGTGCTGCGATTCATGGCATTGCAAAGAATCGGACATGACTAAGCGACTGAACTGAACTGAACTGAAGGGGAAAATATGCACTTATGAAAGATTTAGTTTTCTGTACTGTAGTCTCTCCTGTTTACCAGTTCTGTGGCATAAGCAGATAAAATTGAATGACATCTCATTTTTTCTGGTGCCTGTGTATGAAAAATTATGATATTGCATGTCATTATGTATACCAGACTTCCCTGGCAGCACAGACTGTAAAGCGTCTGTCTACAATGCGGGAGACCCAGGTTCGAGCCCTGGGTTGGGAAAGTCCCCTGGAGAAGGAAATGGCAATCCACTCCAGTACTATTGCCTGGAAAATCCCATGGATAGAGGAGTCTGGTAGGCTACAGTCTGTGGGGTTGCAAAGAGTCGGACACGACTGAGCAACTACAACTACAACTATGTATACTGTATAAAGCAACTTCACTTTAAACAAATAATATCTATATTCCTCTTCCTTACAACCAACATGAATGTGTTTTAAATTTAATTCCAAAAATGTTTATCAAAAGCTTAATAAGGAACATCATCTCTGCTTACTTATAAATTTTTAAAAAATCCATTATTTTCAAGCTGATTCTCTTTAAACTTCTGTCTAGAAACAGCCTTAAATCACTACTGAATATTTTTTAAAAACTTTACCACCACAGCCAAAGTGAAAGAAAGGAGAGGAAAATCTTTTTACATTTTGGAAATCATTGGATCCTTCAAGACACCAGGAATTAAACCTAAAATATGAGTGAATTTAATCCCTTAGCAAATACTGTTGTTCTTTATATTAAAAGTAAAGTTAGAAAAGTTACTTATGAGTGTAACACTGCCCAATTTGACCATATTGGTGCTCAGAGAGTTGTGACAATTTCTTTCAAAGATTTGAAATAAAATTTCAATAGCTTCATTGTGTCACCTGGCCAAAGACAGGATGGAGATTCTTTTCTTTCTTGAGTCCTTTATGTTAAATGAATACCCCATATAGTTCTCATGTTTAGTAGTTTGTTGTCGAGAATCAGGGATTAGGATGGAAAGTACACAATCTTATGATTGTCAACTGTGTTTCTTCCAGTGAAAGCCAACCTTCCTGGTTGGAAACAAAATAGAAAATCAGCATCGCAGGAATCTTTCAAGCCCCCAGCTTTTAAAGAAATCAGGTAACAATAATGAATGTTACTGTAAGCCCTCTAGGTTCTCAAACATGCAGTGCACTTTAGCAGTACCCAAGGAGCTCAAAAATAAAACATTGTTGGGTCTAATGACCTAGTATTTCTATTGTGCAGCAAGTTTCGAGAATCATTGCCTTACGTGTAGCAAGAATAGACACTGGATTTTAAAAAGGAGAAACAATCCTCAAGAGTTGCATTAATAGAAAAAAATTTTAAAAAAAATCATGCTCCTATCTAAAACCCTGGCCACACTGTGCATAACAAACTGACAGTTCACCTTTCATGGTCCAGGCAGCCAAGAAAAGCTACAGTAAATACTAAAGAACAACCTTGGGAGACAAAGAGCTTTCTCCTCTTGTCCTCATTACTCTTCATCTAGTTCCAGCTGGAAGTAACATCCTCCAATAGGAAAGAGAGGGATTTGGACTGGATACCAAACAAGGAGGGTAGGAATGTGAGAGATAGTATTGGAGGATAAACTCTATATGCAGCAACCACAGAGTCACCAGCTTTATTCTTTAAATTTCCCAGTTCATGCAGACACGGATACTTTGAATCTATGTTCTATCAGACTCCCTATGGTTTTTATAGAAATGATTAAGCATATTATATGTGACTCATTAAAGAACTGGTTATAAAGAACTGAAAGCCAGACACTCCACTCTGTGCTCAAGAACTCACTGGCAATTCAAAAACCAGACAAGTAAAAAGTGTCCAGCAACAGAAGAGTAGGAGTGATCAGTTCTGGTGGTGTTCAGAGCCTTCCTTCTGCTCAGCAGCCATGATCATCACTGCCTGGGTCTGCGGCATGGTCACCCACCTGGCTGTCAGAGGGAAGAGAGTGGTTCAGGCACCACAGTCAGTCCATAATCAGACCATGAAATCAGTCAATAAATAACACATGCTGAATTTCAAAGGGAGATTGTCATCAATAATTTCTTCTTTTTCTAAAACCATTAGTAGTAGAAAAACAGAGGAGATTGTCAACTTAGGTGACATTTAATGCTTCTGACACCTACCTATGAATTGTGAATTTTTCTTACTGTTTTCAATGGCTGTTTTTGGTTGTGTATTTGTGTGTGTGTGTGCATGCGTTTTGTGTGTGGGTGTGTAACATAAGGTCTGTCCTAGGTACTCTTGTGACTACAAAGATGAAAAAGATCGAAGCCTGCAGCACCAGGAACTATAACAGACATGCTACATAAATGATATCATTCAATTGATTATTACTTACTGTTTTGTTATGTATTATCTCATTTGATTACTCCTTCACAACAACCTTATGAGTTTTGGTATTACTTTTTCTTGGATTGGTCGCCAATTCTCTTTTATATACCAGGATTACCTTACCCTCAAGTGTGTGTATAAAAGCAGAATATCAAGAGTATTTTATGGTCAAATAATTTTGGAAACTCTTAGTTAAATAAAGATGCTTCTCTACTATGGAACATCTTAGAGCTTTTAAATCCAATATTCACTGGAACTCTCTAAGAGAGTGTTAAGCACACGATGTGAACTCAACCAGTTTGACCATAGAAAGCTTTGTTAAGATGACTTCTCTTGGCAACACTATCTAGGGAGAAACCTTCTGTGTGAGTACAGCCTTCTATTATTTGCTCTCAGAAGCCATATCTGAATAAAGGCACAAATACCCGTCTTAAAAGCTAGATGTGGTCAGTGCTCTCAGACAGGAAGAGACAGAAGCCAGGGCAGTTCAGGGTAAAAGGAAAATACCTCCAGCTGTTAGAACAGACTGCTCAGGAAATGTGACATTTGGACTTTATCAAGAGTGGTATCAGTTTCCTCCCAGGATCCCACTCTCAAAACCCAGTGATCAGCAGAGTTAGCTGCAATTTGGAATCATCTGGAGGCTTTCAGTCAGTTCAGTTCAGTAGCTTAGTCGTGTCTGACTCTTTGTGACCCCATGAATCGCAGCACAGCAGGCCTGGAGGTTTTAACAAATGCTAATCTCTGGGTCTGACTCCCAGTGAGTCTGATTTATCTGGTTTGGGGTATAGGCCAGACATCAGGATTTTTAAATCTGACCAAGTGATATAATGGACAGTCAAGGTTGAGACTCTGGAGAAGTCTGTGACTTGCCTTATCCAGAATACAAACAATGCTTTCTCTGCAAAAATTCTCATGGTGACACCCCTCAGCTGTTCCCACAGTCAAAGCCATAATCAGGCATAGGTTTTCACCTTTTTTATGTCTGGGCCAGTATCACAGAAGCTTCCATATTTGCCTCCTTCTTTCAGATTTTTCTCTCCTGTGGTGTGTTTATCATTTAAAACTAAACCTATAGAAGCTTTATAGGATCAGGATAATAGAGCTGTTAAGAGCAAGCTCAGTGTCAGACTGCCAGAATTCAAATCTGTTTACCAGGTTTCTAAACTTAAGTAAGATACCTGAGACTTTCTAAGACTCAGTTTGTCAAAGTTAATAATACCAACTCTTATAAGGGTTGTACCAACTCATAATAATGATTTTCAACTGTATAATAATCCAACAACCGGTTGTTCAAGGCACCCTGGGAAACATCCAGTGCAGTACCTGGCACATATTTCATAGTCATTAAATGTTAGCTGCCATTTCCTCCACCTTCTCCTTCTTCATTATTAACATCATCTTCATCATTTTGTTACTTTTTGGATTAACTCATGCAACTGTCCAGAAGTTAAAGGAAGCTTGTTAGGACCCTGTTAGGAACTGGAAGCTTTCTAGGGATGCAGAATCCCAGGGTCCACACCAGATCAGCATTTTCAAGGTGAATTACAGACATTTAAATTAGGAGCTGCTTCCATTCTGAGTTGTCAGCTTTGCTCAGATTAGAATCACCTGAAAATAGCTTTAAAAAAATGGATCCCAGACCAATCAAATCAGAATTCTGCTAATGGGACCCAAGCATCAGTATTTTCAGAGTGCCAAGGGTGATTCTAGAGTACAGCTAAAGTTGAGAGACTGTTTTAGGTTTAGAGATTTACCAGTAACCTCAAGCTTCTCATTCTAGGTCAGCCTCACTCTCTCTCTCCTACTCTCTTCTGTATCTCTTTCTTTCTCCCTCTCTTTTCTTATCGGGCTTCCCTGGTGGCTCAGATGGTAAAGAATCTGCCTGTAATGCAGGAGACATAGGTTCTATCCCCTGGAGGAGGAAATGGCAACCCACTCCAGTATTATTGCCTGGAAAATTCTATGGACAGAGGAGCCTGGTGGGTTGCAGCCCATAGGAACACAAAAAGTCAGACACAACTGAGCAGCTCTCATTTTCACTCTCTCTTCTTACTGCAGCCAGATTCTATTTTCTTTTCCAAATTTTTTGGCTTCTTTTTCACTCAAACTTGCTTGTGTTCAGATTCTGAACTCTAACTTGAGCATTGATGACTCCTTCATTTGAAAGAGGGTAAACTGGTATTCCAAACTCAACCTTTTGTCACTTCCTAGATAAGCCCCCACCCCTGTGATCGTCTTAATTCTGCATACAGCCTCATCTACACAACCTTCATTTTATATCCTTTACTTTCAGATCTGCTAAAGGGAAAGGTCTCTACCTATTTTAATTCTTAGTAGGTGAACATTTCTAGAGATAAAAACAAACACTAAAACTTTATTTTAAAAAATAAAAATAAAAGCTTGTCTAAAATATTACCAAGAAGATGGATCATGGCACCAAATTTTTATAGCTTTCAGACTTCTTTTACATTCATGAGCACATGTGAATCTTACAACAGTCCTTTATTCTAAATCCCATCAAGCACTCATATATAATAAGGTGAAGGTGAAGTCACTCAGTCGTGTCTGACTCTTTGCGACCCCATGGACTGTAACCTACTAGGCTTCTCTGTCCATGGGATTCTCCAGGCAAGAATACTGGAGTGGATTGCCATTTCCTTCTCCAGGGGATCTTCCCGACCCAGGGATCCAACCTGGGTCTCCCGCATTGGAGGCAGACGCTTTAACCTCTGAGCCACCAGGGAAGATTCATATATAATAAGGAGAGGAGTTCAATGACTTGCCCATGTCCTCAGAGCTAGTCAATGGCAAAGCCAGGTCTTAGATACTTACCTTCTGGTATATTTCAGTCTACTTCTATCACACTACATTTCAAGTCAGAAGGTCCAGAATGCGACTGCTCAAACCCAGTGTCAAGCAGTGCCAACTAATGAGAATAAAGCAGGAGCCTGTGAGCTGTGCCTCTCTCTGACTTTGCCTAATTATCATGGCAGGCCTAGCAAGACATGATTCTCTGGCTTGGAAGTTCTACATTAAACAAGTAGAGATCTGTGTTTTTGAATCTTCCTTCAGGAAATTTTGCTTTTTCATTAAAAAATTTACTAGTCCCTGGTCAGATTTCTCTCCAAAACCACTGCAATATTTGCTTGGATAATGAGCTTTCAGTGTGTCTTTGACCTGAACTTTACCTGTTTCCCACAGGCTCACCAGCCTGCTACCTCTCACTGAAATGTTTCAAGAATAGAATGCAGGGAGGAGAGAAGAGACCTGCATGCAATAGGAAAAAAAAAAAAAAAAGAACAAATGATATATAGGAAAGTGCATCATTTACCTCTGAAGAGCATTGAATTAAATATTAAAGCACCACTGAAAAAGAAACCACTTCTTCCAATCAAAAAATTATGTTCATGGCATTTTTTATTTCATTCATTATATTATTTCTTTAGATCTAGAATTTCTAAAGACCTAAAATTTATTAAGGGTAGGCTTTAATGTTCTTACCACACAAAACAAAAACAAAGGCAATTATGTGAAGTGGTATATATGTTAATTGCCTTGATTGTGGTGGTCATTTCACAGTGTGCTGGTAATCAAAACTGATTCCTACTATAAACAATGTGAAAAGACAACCCTCAGAATGTGAAAAAGTAACAGCAAATGAAACTGACAAAGGACTCAGTTCAGTTCAGTTGCTCAGTCATATGCAACTCTTTGCGACCCCATGGACTGTAGCACGCCAGTCTTCCCTGTCCATCACCAACTCCTGGAGCTTATTCAAACTCATGTCCATCAAGTCAGTGATGCCATCCAACCATCTCATCCTCTGCCATCTCTGTCTCCTCCCACCTTCAATCTTTCCCAGCATCGGGGGCTTTTCAAATGAGTCAGTTCTTAGCATCAGGTGGCCAAAGGATTGGAGTTTCAGTTTCAGCATCAGTCCTTCCAGTGAATATTCAGGACTGCTTTCCCTTAGGATTGACTGGTTGGATCTCCTTACAGTCCAACGGACTCTCAAGAGTCTTCTCCAACACCATAGCTCAATTATAAAGTTATTAACCTCCAATTAAAATAAATTTATATTTAAAAAAATAAATAAATAAATAAATAAAATAATTTGGTGCTCAGCTTTCTTTATAGTCCAACTCAGATCCATATATGACTACCGGAAAAACCATAGCTTTGACTAGACAGACTTTTGTTGGCAAAGTACTGTCTCTGCTTTTTAAAATGTTGTCTGGGTTGGTCATAACTTTTCTTCCAAGGAGCAAGCATCTTTTAATTTCATGGCTGCAGTCTCCCTCTGCAGTGATTTTGGAGCCCCCTAAAATAAAGTCTGTCACTGGTTCCACTGTTTCCCCTCTGCTTGCCATGAAGTGATGGGACTAGATGCCATGATCTTAGTTTTCTGAATGCTAGACCTTAACAATCAAAGTGTTAGCCTCTTAGTTATGCCCGACTCTTTGCAACCCCATGGACTGCAGCCCACCAGGCTCCTGCGTCCATGAGATTTTCCAGGCAAGGATACTGGAGTGGGTTGCCATTTCCTTCTGCAGAGGATCTTCCCAACCCAGGGATCGAACCTAGGTCTCCTGCTCTGCAGGTAGATTCTTTACTGACTGAGCTACAAGGGAAGCCATAATAATCAAAAGATCTTAACAAACCCAATCCCATAATAAATATTTTCCAATAACAGGATTAGTCAGAATGTTTCCAGGAAGGAGAAACTGTTCTCAAGCAAGATATTATTGTTGTATAATCCTTATTTCAGTTCAGTTCAGTTCATTTCAGTCGCTCAGTCATACCCAGCACTTTGCTACCCCATGAATCACAGCACGCCAAGCCTCCCTGTCCATCACAAACTCCCTGAGTTCACTCAAACTCATGTCCGTCGAGTTAGTGATGCCATCCAGCCATCACATCCTCTGTTGTCCCCTTCTTCTCCTGCCCACGATCCCTCCCAGCATCAGGGTTTTTTCCAATGAGTCAACTCTTCGCATGAGGTGGCCAAAGTACTGGCATTTCAGCTTTATATCAGTCCTTCCAATGAACACCCAGGACTGATCTCCTTTAGGATGGACTGGTTGGACCTCCTTGCTGTCCAAGAGATTCTCAAGAGTCTTCTCCAACACTGCAGTTCAAAAGCATCAATTCTTTGGCGCTCAGTTTACTTCACAGTCCAACTCTCACATCCATATATGACCACTGGAAAAACCATAGCCTTGACTAGATGGACCTTTGTTGGCAAAGTAATACCTCTGCTTTTTAATGTGCTGTCTAGGTTGGTCATACTTTCCTTCCAAGGAGTAAGCGTCTTTTAATTTCATGGCTGCAATCACCATCTGCAGTGATTTGGGAGCCCCCAAAAGCAAAGTTTGACACTGTTTTCCCTGTTTCCCCATCTATTTGTCATGAAGTGATGGGACCAGATGCCATGATCTTCGTTTTCTGAATGTTGAGCTTTAAGCCAACTTTTTCACTCTCCTCTTTCACTTTCATCAAGAGACTTTTCCCTCTTCATTTTCTGCCATAAGGGTGGTGTTATCTGCATATCTGAGGTTATTGATATTTCTCCCAGCAATCTTGATTCCAGCTTGTGCTTCTTCCACCCCAGTGTTTCCCATGATGTACTCTGCACAGAAGTTAAATAAGCAGGGTGACAATATACAACCTTGAAGTACTCCTTTTCCTATTTGGAACCAGTCTGTTGTTCCATGTCCAGTTCTAACTGTTGCTTCCTGACCTGCATATAGGTTTTTCAAGAGGCAGGTCAGGTGGTCTGTTATTTTCATCCCTTTCAGAATTTTCCACAGTTTATTCTTTGGCACTGCTTTTCTTTGGGACTGGAATGTAAACTGACCTTTTCCAGTCCTGTGGCCACTGCCGAGTTTTCCAAATGTGCTGGCATATTGAGTGCAGCACTTTCACAGCTCATCTTTCTGGATTTGAAAAAGCTCAACTGGAATTCCATCACTTCCACTAGCTTTGTTCGTAGTGATGCTTTCTAAGGCCCACTTGACTTCACATTCCAGGATGCCTGGCTCTAGGTGAGTGATCACACTATCATGATTATCTTGCTCGTGAAACTTTTTCTTACAGTTCTCCTGTGTATTCTTGCCACTTCTTCTTCATATCTTCTGCTTATGTTAGGTCCATACTATTTCTGTCTTTTATCGAGCCTGTCTTTGCATGAAATGTTCCCTTGGTAACTCTGATTTTCTTGAAGAGATCTCTAGTCTATTGTTTTCCTCTATTTCTTTGCATTGATCGCTGAGGAAGGCTTTCTTATCTCTCCTTGCTATTCTTTGGAACTCTGCATTCAGATGCTTATAGCTTTCCTTTTCTCCTTTGCTTTTCGTTTCTCTTCTTTTTACAGCTGTTTGTAAGGCCTTCTCAGACAGCCATTTTGCTTTTATGCATTTCTTTTTCTTGGAAATGGTCTTGATCCCTATCTCCTGTACAATGTCACAAACCTCCGTCCATAGTTCATCAGGCACTCTGTTTCCTAGATCTAGTCCCTTAAATCTATTTCTCACTTCCACTGTATAATCATAAGGGATTTGATTTAGGTCATACTTGAATGGTCAAGTGGTTTCCTTACTTTCTTCAATTTGAGTCTGAATTTGGCAATAAGGAGTTCATGATCTGAGCCACAGTCAACTCCCAGTCTTGTTTTTGCTGACTGTATAGAGCTTTTCCATCTTTGGCTGCAAAGAATATAGTCAATCTGACTTCGGTGTTGACCATCTGGTGATGTCCATGTGTTGAGTCTTTTGTGTTGTTATAAGACAGTGTTTGCTATGGCCAGTGCATTCTCTTGGCAGAACTCTATTAGCATTTGCCCTGCTTCATTCCATACTCCAAGGGCAAATTTGCCTGTTATTCCAGGTGTTTCTTGACTTCATACTTTTGCATTCCAGTCCTCTATAATGAAAAGGACATCTTTATCGGATGTTAGTTTTAAAAGGTCTTGTAGGTCTTCATAGAACCATTCAACTTCAGACTCTTCAGTGTTACCAGTTGAGGCATAGCCTTGGATTACCATGATATTGAATGGTTTGCATTGGAAACAAACAGAGATCATTCTGTCATTTTTGAGATTGCATACAAGTACTGCATTTGGACTCTTTCGTTGACCATGATAGCCACTCCATTTCTTCTGAGGAATTCCTGCCCGCAGTAGTAGATTTAATGGTCATCTGAGTTAAATTCACCCATTCCAGTCCATTTTAGTTAGCTGATTCCTAGAATGTTGACATTGACTCTTGCCATCTCTTGTTTGACCACTTCCAGTTTGTCTTGATTCATGGACCTGACATTCCAGGTCCCTATGCAATATTGCTCTTTACAGCATCGGATCTTGCTTCTATCACCAGTCACATCCACACCTGGGTATTGTTTTTGCTTTGGCTCCATCCTTTCATTCTTTCTGGAGTTATTTCTCCACTGATCTCCATTTTGGGCACCTGCTGACCTGGGAAGTTCGTCTTTCAGTATCCTATCATTTTGCCTTTTAATACTGTTCATGGGGTTTTCAAAGCAAGAATACTGAAGTGGTTTGCCATTCCCTTCTCCAGTGGAACCACATTCTGTCAGCCCTCTCCACCATGACCCTCCCGTCTTGGGTGGTCCCACAGGGCATGGCTTAGTTTTATTGAGTTAGACAAGGCTGTGCTTCATGTGATCAAATTGGCTAGTTTTCTGTGACAATGGGTTCAGTGTCTCTGCCCTCTGATGCCTTCTCACAATATCTATCGTTTTACTTGGGTTTCTCTTACTTGGACATGGGGTATCTCTTCACGGCTGTTCCAGCAAAGCATAGCTGCTGCTTCTTACCTTGGACAAGCTCGCCCCTCCTGACCTTGAAGGAGGAGTAGATCCTCTTGGCCCTTCTGTGCCCATGCAGGAGTAACAGGCAAATTTGGCCTTGGAGTATGGAATGAAGCAGGGAAAGGCTAATAGATTTTTGCCAAGAGAATGCACTGGTCACACCAAACACCCTCTTCCAACAACACAAGAGAAGACTCTACACGCGGACATCACCAGATGGTCAACACTGAAATCAGATTGATTATATTCTTTGCAGCCAAAGATGGAAAAGCCCTATACGGTCAGCAAAAAAAAAAAAAAAAAAAAAAACAGAGCTGACTGTGGCTCAGGTCATGAACTCCTTATTGCCAAATTTAGACTTAAATTGAAGAAAGTAGGGAAAACCACTAGACCATTCAGGTATGACCTAAGTCAAATCCCTTATGATTATACAGTGGGAGTAAGAAATAGATTTAAGGGACTAGATCTAATAGACAGAGTCCCTGATGAACTATGGACAGAGGTTCATGACATTGTACAGGAGACAGGGATCAAGACCGTCCTCATGGAAAATAAATGCAAGAAAGCAAAATGGCTGTCTGAGGAGGTTTTACAAACAGCTGTGAGAAGAACAGAAGCAAAAGGCAAAGGAGAAAAGGAAAGATATAAGCATCTGAATGCAGAGTTCCGAAGAATAGCAAGAAGAGATAAGAAAGCTTTCCTCAGCGATCAATACAAACAGAGGAAAACAATAAAATGGGAAAGACTAGAGATCTCTTCAAGAAACTTAGAGATACCAAGGGAACATTTCATGCAAAGACAGGCTCGATAAAAGACAGAAATAGTATGGACCCAACAGAGTGAGACACGACTGAAGCGACTTAGCAACAGCAGCAGCAGCAGCAGCAGCAACAGAAGCAGAAGATATTAAGAAGAGGTGGCAAGAATACACAGAAAAACTGTCCAAAAAAAAAACTGTCCCCAAAAAGATCTTCATGACCCAGATAATCATGATGGTGTGATCATTCACTTTGAGCCAAACATCCTGGAATGTGAAGTCAAGTGGGCCTTAGAAAGCATCACTACGAAGAAAGCTAGTGGAAGTGATGGAATTCCAGTTGAGCTTTTTCAAATCCAGAAAGATGATGCTGTAAAAGTGCTGCACTCAATATGCCAGCACATTTGGAAAACCCAGCAGTGGCCACAGGACTGGAAAAGTTCAGTTTACATTCCAATCCCAATGAAAGGCAATGCCAGAAAATGCTCAACTGCTACTGCTAAGTCACTTCAGTCATGTCCAACTCTGTGCGACCTTATAGATGGCAGCCCATCAGGCTCTGCCGTTCCTGGGATTCTCTAGGAAAGAACAGTGGAGTGTTTTGCCATTTCCTTCTCCAATGCATGAAAGTGAAAATGCACTCATTTCAGACACTAGTAAAGTAATGCTCAAAATTCTCCAAGCCAGGCTTCAGCAATATGTGAACCATGAACTTCCAGATGTTCAAGCTGGTTTTAGAAAAGGCAGAGGAACCAGAGATCCAATTGCCAACATCTGCTGGATCATGGAAAAAGCAAGAGAGTTCCAGAAAAACATCTCTTTCTGCTTTACTGACTATGCCAAAGCCTTTGACTGTGTAGACACAATAAACTGTGGAAAATTCTGAAAGAGATGGGCATACCAGACCACCTGACCTGCCTCTTGAGAAACCTATATGCAGGTCAGTAAACAACAGTTAGAACTGGACATGGAACAACAGACTAGTTCCAAATAGGAAAAGGAGTACTTCAAGGCTGTATACTGTCACCCTGCTTATTTAACTTATATGCAGAGTACATCATGAGAAACGCTGGGCTGGAGGAAGCACAAGCTGGAATCAAGATTGCCGGGAGAAATATCAATAACCTCAGATATGCAGATGACACCACCCTTATGGCAGAAAGTGAAAAGGAAAAAGTCTCTTGATGAAAGTGAAAGAGGAGAGTGAAAAAGTTGGCTTAAAGCTCAACATTCAGAAAACCAAGATCATGGCATCTGGTCTCATCCCTTCATGGGAAATAGATGGGGAAACAGTGTCAGACTTTGTTTTGGGGGCTCCAAAATCACTACAGATGGTGATTGCAGCCATGAAATTAAAAGACACTTACTCCTTGGAAGGAAAGTTATGACCAACCTAGATAGCATATTTAAAAGCAGAGACATTGTCAGCAAAAGTCCATCTAGTCAAGGCTATGGTTTTTCCAGTGGTCATGTGTGGATGTGAGAGTTGGACTCTGAAGAAACCTGAGTACCAAAGAATTTATGCTTTTCAACTGTCGTGTTGGAGAAGACTTTTGAGAGTCCCTTGGACTGCAAGGAGATCCAGCCAGTCCATCCTAAAGGAGATCAGTCCTGGGTGTTCATTGGAAGGACTGATGCTGAGGCTGAAACTCCAATACTTTGGTCACCTCATGTGAAGAGCTGACTCATTGGAAAAGACCCTGATCCTGGGTTGGATTGGGGGCAGGAGGAGAAAGGGATGACAGAGGATGAGAAGGCTGGGTGGCATCACTGACTCATGGACATGAGTTTGAGTGAACTCCGGGAACTGGTGATGGACAGGGTCCTGGCGTGCTGGGATTCATGGTGTTGCAAAGAGTCAGTCACGACTAAGCGACTGAACTGAAGTGAACTGAATCCTTAGTATAGAGTTTAAACTGAGTTGTGTTGTGTAATCATAGTTCCAAGCTTAAAGGAAAAAAAACAAAAAGCAAAAAACAGAACAAAACCGTTTTATATGACTAAGACTATGGAACGTAGGGGGTAAAAAAGTTTGTCTTTTCCTCTTCCTTAAGAATTCCAGACCAGTATCTCCTCTCCAGAGTCCCAGACCCCCCTTTCTCTTCCTTGATGCTCCCAGACTTGTTATCAACCCACCTAAGAACTGACTCTCTAATCGTGATGAACTTATGTGCAGAGCAACAGTGAAGACAAAGACATGGAGAACAGACTTGTGGACACAACAGGGGAAGGAGAGGGTGGGCGAATGGAGAGAGCAGCATTGAAACTTACACATAACAATATGCAAAATAGTCAGTGAGAATTCGCTATATGATGCAGGGAACTCAAACCTGGCAGTTTGTGACCACCTATAGGTGTGGGATGTGGTGGGTGGGGGTTGGCTAGAAGGGGAAGTTCAAGAGGGAGCGGACATATCTGTATCTATGGCTGAACTCATATTGACATACGGCAGAAACCAAAACAATATTGTAAAGGGATTATCCTCCAATTGAAAATAAATAAATTATAAAACAACTGATTCCTAGGATGTTGATGTGCACTCTTGCCATCTCTTGCTTAACCATGTCCAGTTTACTCTGATTCATGGACCTACACTTCCAGGTTCCTATGCAATATTGCTCTTTATGGCATCAGACTTTACTTTCACCACCAGACACATCCAAAACTGAGTGGACCCACAACACATCTACTTCTGCTTTGACCAATCTGCTTCATTCTTTCTGAAAAGTGAAAGTGAAATTTACTCAGTTTTGTCCAGCTCTTTGCAACCTCATGGACTATGCAATCCATGGAATTCTCCAGGCCAGAAGACTGGAATGGGTATCCTATCCCTTCTCCAGGGGATCTTCTTGGCCCAGGAATCAAACCGGGGTCTCCTGCATTGCAGGCAGACTCACAATTCCCCTCCATTTTTCCCCTATAGCCTATTAGACACCTTCTGACCTGGGTGGCTCATCTTCTGGTGTCATATTGCCTTTTCATATGTACATGGGGTTCTCATGGCAAGAATGCTGGAGTGGGTTGCCATGCCCTCCATCCGAGGATCTTCCTGACATAGGAATTGAACCCATGTCTCTTTCATTGTAAGCAGATTCTTTATGGTGAGCCACCAGGGAAGCCCCATATACACATATATGTACATGCTATTTGCATAAAATGACAGTTACCCTGGAGGATAGAATGGAGTTATTTATTTTTACCTTTCCTCTTTAAATAAACATGGAGTATCAAAAATGGAGGGATAGACTAGAGATTTCTCATCAGTCTGTCAGGGTTTAAATAAAAACTATTCTTAATACTTTAAGAATGAGATGATGTTATCATTAGCCAAAGAATACCTGAGGCTACCGGAAGCTGCAAGAGGCAAGGAAGGATCCTCCCCTATGGGCTTTGTAGGGAATATGGTCCTGCCAATTCCTCGATGTCTGCCTTACAGCTGCCAGAACTGTGAAAGAATGAATTTCAGTTGTTTTAAACAATATAAATAAATAAATGCTCTTGACTTTGTGATGAATGCCATTTTGAACACAACACAAATCCAACTTTTTAAGATGTGCACAAAACACATTATCAGTTACTTCAAGCATCTTATCGCAGCCAAATGGAAGTTTTAGTGAAAGGAAAGGCCCAGAACCTTTAGCTAGAAAGTGTCTCAGTCACCCTTTATATCAATAGTCTCATCTGTTTCTCTATTCTAGCACAGCTTGTTTTAGAACAACATGGTGTTTTTGTCACAGCCACTAGACTAAGATATCAGGAGGGCAGACTGAGATGTGTCTGACACATCTTTATATTGGAGCAAAGAATTTTTCAGTGTCTTGTACGTTATATACATGTATTAAACACTGAATAATTTTAACTGACTTGTAAAAGCATTTAAACAGTTGTAGGATTTGTTATCTCTATCCCAATGCCTAGAATAGTGCTTGGTGTCAAGTGCATATTCAACCATTATTAATGAATGAAAAAACATTTGATTGAGTAAATAAATACATAATTTTTTTGAATGGTGAGTGTGCTTACCAGGGAAACTAATTTATTTAGTGAAGTCTAGGGAATTGAAGGAAATCAGATTTGCAAAGTGGAAGAGCAGCCATGAATAAGTGAATACATTTTAACATTGCTATTTTGAATATTTTCTAGGAGTTTATTGCAGTGTGCTCAGTCATATCTAATCCTTTGTGACCCCATGGACTGTAGTACACCAGGCTCCTCTTCCCATGGAATTTTCGAGGCAAGATTATCATTTGCTCCTCCAGGAGATCTTCCCTACCCAGGGATTGAGCCCACAACTTTTGCCTCCTCCTGCATTGCAAGATTCTTTACCACTAGCACCTCTTGCAAAGCCCCATGGGCTTATATCTATCTCTCAATTATTCAAGTTAATATCTGTTAGACAAGGGACTTTCAGATCTCCAAGTTTCCTTATGATAATGATCTAGAATAAATGCAGTTCCTAGTAGTTAAACATTTCTGCACATAAAAGCAAACAATGAAAACTTTATTTGAAAAAAAACTTGATCTAAAACATATTGCCAAAAGCTGGATTGTGATACCTAATTTTCATAGCTTCCAGAATTCTTTTATTTTTAGCAGCACATGTGAAGTCCTGAAAAGACTTTTTTTTTTGTTTTCAGCTGAAGTAATTGTTTATGTAGAAAATCAAAAGAATTGAGCAGGGAAAAAAACTTTCCTGGAACTAATAAGTGATTATAAAAAGTTTGCAAGATACAAGGTTCATACACAGAAGTCAAGTGCTTTCCTACATACCAGCAAGGAAAACTGGATTTTCAATTTAATAAAACTGTGTCATTTACATTAGTATCTCAAAAACTGAAACACATAGGTATAACTCTTACAGAAATATGTACAAGGCCTATACAAGGATAAATACAAAAATCAGATAACTGAAATTAAAAAATTAGAGAGATATGTCATGATAATGAATAGAAGACTCAATATTGTATGGATGTCAGTTCTCCCAAATTTGATCTTTAAATTCACTGTAATCTCAAAAAAAAAAAAAAAGGAAGAAAGAAAAGAAAATTACTTTGTCAATATAGACAAACTTATTCTAAAGTTTACATGCAGAGGCAAGAGACCCAGAATAGCCAATTCAATATTGAGAAGAACAACTGAATGATACCAGTCCTCCAACTTCAAGACTTACTAGGAACCAAGACATTCATTGTTGTTATTGTTCAGTTGCTAAGTCATGTCTGACTCCACGGACTGCAGCACACCAAGCTGTTCTGCCATACACTATCTCCTGGAGTTTGCTCAAATTCATGCTGTCTGAGTCAGTGATGCTATCTAATCACCTCATCCTCTGCTGCCCGCTTCTCCTTTTGCCTTCAATCTTTCCCAGGATTAGGGTCTTTTCCAATGAAAATAAGAGGTGAAGAGGTGGCCAAAGTATTGGTGTTTCTGCTTCAGCATCAGTCTTTCCAGTGAGTATTCAGGGTTGATTTCCTTAAGGATTAGTTGGTTTGATCTCCTTGCAGTCCAAAGGACTCTCAAGAGTCTTCTCAAGCACCACAGTTCGAATACACTGTGGTACTGGCAAAAGAACAGACCAACAGATCAGTGGAACAGAATAAGAAGGCTCCCAAATGAGCCCAAATAAATATAATCAACAGATCTTTGACAAAGAAGAAAAATTAACACAAAATAAGTACAATCTTTCCAAAAATGGTGCTAGAACAACTGAACATTCACATGAAAAACAAATCTAAATACAGATGTCATTCTCTTCAAAAAATTAATGCAAAATGGATCATAGACCTAAATGGAAAATCTGAAACTGTAGAACACCTGGAAGATAATGGAAGAAAATTTAATTGATGTTGGGATTGGCAATGACTTTTTAGATATAACACCAAAGGCATGGTCCATGAAAGAAATAATAAGCTAGACTTCATTAAAATGAAAACTTCTGCTCGGCATAAAACAACATCAAGAGAGTTATAAGGCAAACTACAGACTGGGAGAAAATATTTGCAAAAGCACATCTGAAAAAGAATTGGTATCCAACTCACAAAGAATCCTTAAAACTCAACAATACAAAAATATACAACCCAATTATAAAATGGGTTAAGGGTCTTAACAGACACCTCACCAAAGAAGATAAAAAGATGACAAATAAAGCACATGAAAATATGTTCCACATCACATGTCAGCAGAGAAATGTCATTTAAAAAAAAACAGATACCATGACAGGATGGTTAGAATGGACAAAATCTGAAACACTAACAGTTGGTGGTGAGAATGTGGAGCAGCAAGAATGTCGTTCATTGTTGTATATGTGTGTGTGTGCTCAGTTGTGTCCAACTCTTTGCCATCCCATAGACTACAGCTCTGCAGGCTCCTCTATCCATGGCATTTTCTAGGCAAGAATACTGGAGCAGGGTTGCCATTTCCTTTTCCAGGGTAAACCTGCATCTCTTGAGTCTCCTGCATCGGCAGGTGGATACTTTACCAGCTGAGCCACCAAGGAAGCCCATTTTTTGCTAGCTGAAGTGAAAAATGGTACAACCACCTGGAAGACAAGTTTGGTGGTTTCTTGCAAAACAAAACATAGAAACTCTTACTATAAAATCTAGCAATCATGCTAAATATTTACCTATGGGAGCTGAAAACACGTCCACACAAAAACCTGCATGTGAATGTTTTAAAGAAGTTCTATTCATAATTTCCAAAATATGGAAGCAAGTGATATATCTTCAGTAAGTAGACAGATAAAGAAAATAGTACCTGAAGACAATGAAATATTATTCATGACTGAAAAGAGATGAACTATCAAGCCATATAAAGACATGGAGGAATCTTAAATACATACCATAAGTGAAATAAGCTAATTTGAAAAGGCTACATATGATATGATTTCAACTATATGGCATTCTTATGAAGGTAAAGAATGGTGATAGTAAAAAATCACTGTTTTCTGGGTTGCAAAGGAAGGATGAAAAGGTAGGGTACTGAGGATTTTTCAGTTCAGTCAGTTCAGTTACTCAGTCATGTCCAACTCTTTGAAACCCCATGGACTGTAACATGCCAGTCTTCCCAGTCCATCACCAACTCCTGGAGTTTTCTTAAACTCATGTTCATTGAGTTGGTGATGCCATCCAACCATCTCATCCTCTATTGTCCCCTTCTCCTCTTGCCTTCAATCTTTCCTAGCATCAGAGTCTTTTCCAGTGAGTCAGTTCTTCTCATCATGTGGCCAAAGTATTGGAGTTTCAGCTTCAGCATCAGTCCTTTCAATGAATATTCAGGACTGATTTCCTTGAAGACCGACTGGTTTGATCACCTTACTGTCCGAGACTGTCAAGAGTCTTCTCCAGCACCACAGTTCAAAAGAATCAATTATTCAGTGCTCTGCCTTCTTTATGGTCCATGCTCATCTGTGCTCTCATATCCATACATGACTACTGGAAAAACCTTAGCTTGGATTAGAGGGACCTTTGTTGGCAAAGTAATGTTGCTGCATTTTAACATGCTGCCTAGGTTGATCATAGCTTTTCTCCCAAGGAGTAAGTATCTTTTAATTTCATGGCTGCAGTCATCATCTACAGTGATTTTGGAACCCAAGAAAATAAAGTCTGTCACTGTTTCCATTGTTTCCCCATCTATTTGCCATGAGTGATGAGACCAGATGCCATGATCTTAGTTTCTGAATGTTGAGTTTTAAGCCAAATTTTTCATTCTCCACTTGCACTTTCATCAAGAGTCTCTTTAATTCCTTTGTTTTCTGCCATAAAGGTGGTGTCATCTGCATATCTGAGGTTATTGATAGTTCTCCCAGCAATCTTGATTCCAGCTTGTGTTTCATCCAGCACATTTCACGTGATGTACTTCATGCTTCCCTGGTGGCTCAGACGTAAAGCATCTACCTACAATGCGGGAGACCCGGATTCGATCCCTGGGTCAGGAAGATCCTCTGGAGAAGGAAATGGCAACCCACTCCAGTACTCTTGCCTGGAAAATCCCATGGACGGAGGAGCTTGGTAGACCCTAGTCTATGGGGTCACAAAGAGTTGGACACGACTGAGTGACTTCACTTCACTTCACTCTGCATGTAAGTTAAATAATCTAGGATTTTTAAGATAGTGAATATGGTCTGTACCTAAGTCACTTCAGTCGTGTCCAACTCTGTGCGACCCCATAGACGGCAGCCCACCAGGACCCCCCTCCCCAACCCTCCCACCCCCCCGGGTCCCTGGGATTCTCCAGGCAAGAACACTAGAGTGAGTTGCCGTTTCCGTCTCTAGTGCAGGAAAGTGAAAAGTGAGAGTGAAGTCGCTCAGTCGTGTCCGACTCTCAGCAACCCCATGGACTGTAGCCCACCAGGCTCCTCCATCCATAGGATTCTCCAGGCAAGAGTACTGGAGTGGGGTGCCATTGCCTTCTCCAACATGTCATTATACATTTGTCCAAACTCATACAATGTATAACATCAAGAGTGAACACTAAGTAAACTATGAACTTTAGGTCCTTATGATGTATTGAGGTAAGCTATAACAAGTGTCTGAGTCTGGTGGGGATATTTGTAGTGGGGGGAGGCTATGAATGTATAGGGGCTGGGAGAATATGGGGAATCTTGTACTTCCATTTCAATTTTGCTATGAATGTAAAACTGACCTTAAAAATATCAAGAAAATCCCAGTAGCCTTAAGAAAAAAATATTGTGTAAGGAGTTCAGTTCAGTTCAGTCACTCAGTTGTGTCCGACTCTTTGCGACCCCATGAATCGCAGCACACCAGGCCTCCCTGTTCATCACCATCTCCGGAGTTCATTCAGACTCACGTCCATCGAGTCCGTGATGCCATCCAGCCATCTCATCCTCGGTCGTCCCCTTCTCCTGCTGCCCCCAGTCCCTCCCAGCATCAGAGTCTGTTCCAGTGAGTCAACTCTTCACATGGGGTGGCCGAAGTACTGGAGTTTCAGCTTTAGCATCATTCCTTCCAAAGAAGAGATAATGGTAATATGAACATGAAAGTTTAAAAAAAAATCTGTATTTTTAACAATGTACATTGAAATATCAAAGAAATGACATAATGTTTAGAAAGTATATTTTAAAAATAATTTAAAAATTAAATAGAGAAAACATGAGCAAGTATAGAAAATTCTGACAACTATTCTCAGGTGACTCTAGTGGTAAAGAACTTGCCTGCCAATGCAGGAGAGGTAAGAGACATAGGTTCATTCCCTGGGTCAGGAAGATCTCCTGGAGGAGGAAATGGCAATCCACTCCAGTATTCTTGCCTGGAAAATCCCATGGTCAGAGAAGTCTGGCTAGATACAGTCCATAGGGTCGCAGAGTTGGACATGACTGAAACAACTTATTGACTATGAATGATAAATCATAGATGCTTATTATACCACTCTATACTTCCATGTTACAGTTTTTCTAATGTTGCATTATCAACACTGTGATAATGGTACACAGTAAACACTGAGACCAGAGTTACAGTTCTTCCTGGAAGTGATCAATTTCATCCAGATCTTGTTATCTTTTAAGAATTATTCTACATAGCGATAGTTATGTTACTATATATTTTATGTATGCGACCATGCCATCTACCCCTTCTTTGTACTCTGTTTTTTCAGCTATTTTGGGAACTTCCTTAAGTTATATTACATATAGAAGTTCTGCTACATATAGAACTATGTCATGCTTCTTAATGTCTGCCTGTGATTCCATCTCACAATTTTAAGGAATGATGTTTTGTCCATTCATATGCATAATAGAGTAAATGACTTCGGGGTTAAAAAAAATCAATGGGAATATTTTTCCCAGTCTCTCGTGATGCACGCTTGACCAAGGCAAGGAAAAAGGGCTTTTAGCCAGAAGCTCATCACTAATGGAAGAGTTGGCACATGTTCATCCCTTCCTGATGCTATAGGACATCGAATGCTACATGTACATGGGTATGGCTGGGTATCTGTTAACCATGTTCTTTCCTTCTCAAAATGAGTGAAATATTATTATTCAGTAAGAAGATGGGGCCAATATTTTTAGATGAGAGAATACATTTTATGAAATGAAAGAATATCTCTAAATTAAAGACTAATTTAAAATAATTTGTATTATATAGAAAATTATAGATACAAAATAGCTTTCAGAATGGAATGCATATTTTTCATAGGTTTGGAACCAAAATAACAAAGATAAAGCTATTATTGTAGTTTGACTTTCTCTTTCCTTCTATGTTCTTCTAAGTTAACAATAATCACCACTGAAGTATTTTTAAATGCTAAATTTTGAAATATGAAACATTGTAAGATTATTTTTAAGAAAGAACACTAAATGTTTAACTGTAAGGATAATTTATACTTTATAGGTTAAATATATTTACATTAAATCAGGAAAATGATTAAATAACACCCAGGAATTCAACCAGAACTAATGCATCATGAAAAAGTTTGTTATATGGAGTGATAAAGTAGACCTCACTATAAAGCAAAAGAAAGGGAAATTTCATTTTTTCTATTGAGTCATATATAACATTCCTGGTGATCCTCCACACACACACATATAAAAATCAGAAAAAAATGTCTATATATGTCATATTTTTCTACCATTTACTCATCAACTTAACAAGAATTATGTCAAGTAGAAAAATATAAAATTTTAATATTTGTATATTTCTCTATTCCCCCCCAAAATTCTCTCTCCTCCAAAGAATAAAATGTGCTTTGTGATCTTTATAGTGACATAATTCCACACTTTATTCATAATAGAATTTAACATTAGTATTGCCTTCTTTTATAACTTTAAGTACTTCTAGGAAGAAGTCTTTGCCAATTCAGAGGACAGATCCTTAAGATATTATTTCTGTCTTCATTTATTCTCTCTGTCTGATTTCATTACTCAAACACTTAAAATAGAAAAATGAAATGATTTAAACAGAAGGAACCTTGAGATGGCCAAACACAGCCCTATCAACGTTGTACTACTGATAGTTATCGCTTATTGAACAACTATTTTGTACCAAGCACTGTCCTGAGAAATTTTCCTATGTCATTTAATGTGATACATAAAATATAATTGTCTCCAATTAATGGTGAGGAGAAAATGGAGTGGTTCACATATGTTAATTATATTAATTAAGCTTACTGGAGGAACTAGTTAATCTTGTCTACTCAGAACAGACAAGTCATCCCTACTTTCAGTCAGTGTAAACTGAGTTGAGGCTGATCCTGTCCTGGCTCCAGGGAAAGAATCTGCCCAAGGCCAGAAAGATTAACTGATTCAAGCATTAACTCCTAACCTAAATTGGGCCAGTTGAATAAACCCCAGGCCCCATGAGGCTTGCTTTGAGACAAGAGATGCCCTCGCTCTGGGGAGATTGCTAAACTGGCAAGATATATAAACCTGGAGCTCATGGTGACCCTTTTCCCTTGGTGCAAGGAAAAATCAAAAGTAATGGGACAAATTCCTAGTGACATGGGTATGCCTGAAGTCTGAGCTACTTCTGGATTTAGAGTTATATAAATGAACTGTTGTAGCAGTCTGAGCACAGGTTGGAAAAGAATTTCCAACACACAGCAGTTCAGAAGGGAGTGAGTTTATTAAGAAAAAGAGCAGAGATAAAGTGAGTTCTGCAAGAGCAGCAGGTTGACCTCCTGACAGACCAGGGAGAGTCAACAGATTTTGTGGGTTAGTAGCCAATTTTTATAGCCTCAAGACAAAGAAAATTCCTGCTAGAAGGTTGGCACTGGGTGATTGGTTAGGGTGCTATAGCTTTAGCACCCGGGTGGGCTTTTTTCCCTAACATGGGTAAGGAAGCCTGTTGATGATGATCAGGGTAGCTTTGGCAGTGGTTACAAAGGGGCTCAATCAGCTTCGGGGGTGACTTGGTTCTGGTTTCCACTTCTATGGCCTTGGTACACAAGCCTCACGGGCCTCATGCCTGTGGCCTTGGGGCAGGACTCAACATGAGAAAATTCCTTTTTTAAGTCTGTTGGTTTGGCTGTCTTTTGCACTGGAATGAGTGAAGAATTTCAGTATCACTGTGCTAATACATGGCTCAATCAGAAATTAAACCCAGGTTTCCCATTCTGATCCCTTTACAAACAGTACTGGGGTTTGATTTAATCTATTGCTACCTATAAAGAACTGGAACAAACTGGAATAAGATTTAGCCATAGAAGGTGATCCAGAATCATACCTGAAGACAAAACTTTATACAGAAATAATTTAGTAAGGACATGCCACTAACAAGAGAAGGGGAACCCAGGGCAGAATAGAAGCCAAACAAGGGAGAGGTTTTGGGCAAAGCTCCTGTCTCAACCTGATTTCTGAGGGACTCAAAGGTATAAATTGTTGTCAGTGGCTAAGTTGTGTCCGACTCTTTGTGACCCATGGACTGCAGTATGCCAGACTTCCCTATCCTACACTATCTCCTGGAATCTGATCCAGTTCATGCCCATTGAGTTGGTGATGCTATCTAACCATCTAATCCTCTGGTTCCCCCTTCTCCTTTTGCCTTCAATCTTTCCCAGTACCAGGGTCTTTTTCAAAGAGTCAGAAGTGTAAATTTCACTGTGGTTTGTCCAACTGGGCTTCTGAAATTAGGTTCCAGTCACCCTCTGGCAAATAGGTCACCCCAAGTAGAGGGAACATATATTCTGAAGAACCTCCTCTCTCTGCATATGTTGGAGACAGAGCTCTGGGAACTCAGGGGCACCCTCTGAAAGGCTACTATAGGAAGTAAATCTGAATTAGAAGAGCTTTTCCTGATTATTTGCAATGATCAGCTTCTCTGGAATAGGATCCTAGTTCAGTCAAAACTATAGGATGGTCTCAGTAAGTCTATGTGAAGTTGAAGCACAACTTGTTTCCTTGTCATCTTGTAACATTCCCTAATCCAAGGACAGGAACTTCTCCAAGTCAATGACTTTCTCATATTTATTTTGGTACCAGAGATCATTTACCCCCTCACCAAGCTTGGACCCCACCAAATACACTTAACTTTATTCAGCATGAATTTCTTCACATTTACAGTAGGGAAAATAATACAGTCATGAAAATTATATTAAAATTACATGATAAAATGCATTATCACAATACCTCATGCTGAACTATTTGCATGTTGTAGAAAATATAGGCTGGATTTAGTCCTTGAAAAAAATTCCTGTGTTGGAGCCCTAATCCTGAGTATCTCAGAATGTGGCTTTACTTGGAGGCAGAATCTTTAAAGAGGCAATTAATTTAAAATGCAGTATTTTAATTAAAAAAATAAATTTAATTAAAAAAATAAATTTAAGCAAAGCAATAAAAAAAAAAAAAAATGAGGCCCCTTAGGCTTATCCCTAACTGAATCTGACCGGTGTCCTTATAAGGAGAGAGACACCAGGGATGCTGGTTTGCAGAGGAAATACTATGAGAAGACACAGTAAAAATTCATCCAACTCCAAGCCAAGAACAGAGGCCTCAGAAGAAATCTGGTGGGACAACACTTTGATCTTGGAAGTCTAGCCTCCAGTAAGGTGAGAAAACAAATCTGTGTTGTTGACACAATCAGGTCTGTGCTACTTTAACAGAAGCCCTGGCAAACTGATTCACATGTATGTCAAAGCTGTCCCTTCTTTTGTTTCTTATTCCACTAATCCATCATTCCTATGTGTGTATAGAGGACTGTATCATGAAAAAAGATGTGTCTTCCTCACAGAGTTTTGGGCCCACAGAGTTGAGCTTTCCAAAACAAACCCTAGAAGAGAATAAAATAGTTATTTTTTTTCCAGGTGAAAATTTTAAATAGACTCGTATTCTACATTCCTTGACACAAATATTAGCGTGAAGGAAATTATTCCCTGGAACCATGATAATGTAAACATGAGGATCAGATGGAATAAAACCAGGACCTGGAGTCCATGTTCATTTATGTTCAGAGCATTAGTAAAGGATGGGATAAGAGTGAAGGTGAAATCTCCCTTTGGTCTCTAGGGTTTAATTTTGGTTCACCAACTCTATAAAAGCCACTTAGGAACACCAAGCACTTAATAGAACCTAAACAATCTCTCCTCATCTAGTCTATAATTCTGAAAAATGAATCTAGAAAACCAAAGCTGTAAATCTCTTTATAGCTGCCTTGGTGGCTCAGACAATAAAGAATCTGCCTATAATGCAGGAGACCTGGGTTTGATCCCTGGGTTGGGAGGTTCTCCTGGAGAAGGAAATGGCAACACTCTCCAGTATTCTTAACTGGAGAATCCCATGGGTGGAGGGAGCCTGGAGAGCTACAGCTCATAGGGTCACAAAGACTGACTAACACTTTCACTTTCCAAAGGAAACAATTTCAGAAATAATTTTGATTGGAAAATCAGGCCCAATAAGTAAATTCAGATATGCAGTAAAGCCTTTCAAGACGGAAATAGAAAAACAACTTAAATGGTTACAGCAGAGAAGGCAGAATGCCCTTCTTTTTAAAATCCTGCTGAATGCTCCTGAAGTAAAGGGAATGCCGGCTATTATACACAAAGCCTCATATATACACACACACATATAAAATATATATATTATCCCATTCAAACTTCACAGTAACACAGGAAAAACAGAAAAGATAAGATCTGAGAAGTCAAGTATTTTGCCTAAGATGAAAACAGTAAGTGAAGAGACAAAAATTGAATTTTATAGAATTTGTTATATATAGGAATTTGATACAGCATTTAGAAAGATAAAGGCAAATTCAGTTCAGTTCAGTCACTCAGTCATGTCCAACTCTTTGGGACGCCATGGACCACAGCACGCCAGGTCTCCCTGTCCATCATTAACTCCCAGAGTTTACCTAAACTTATGTCCATTGAGTCGGTGATGCCATCCAACCATCTCATCCTCTGTTGTCCCCTTCTCCTCCTGCCCTAAATCTTTCCCAGCATCAAGGTCTTTTCAAATGAGTCAGCTCTTCACATTAGGTTGCCAGAATATTGGACTTTCAGCTTCAGCATCAATCCTTTCATGAACACTCAGGACTGATTTCCTTTAGGATGGATTGGTTGGATCTCCTTGCAGTCCAAGGGACTCTCAAGAGTCTTCTCCAACACCTCAGTTCAAAAGCATCAATTCTTTGGTGCTCAGCTTTCTTTACAGTCCAACTTACAGCCCTACATGACTATTGGAAAAACCATAGCCTTGACTATATAGACCTTCAATCAAGTAGACAATTTAATGCACTCTTTTATCAAAATATTTTCAATGTTCAATAGAAATTTAAGTTGTATTCTTAATAATTCATGGATAATAATTAAATATAAGGAGCCAAAGGCAGGAATAAAATCAGGTTTCCTAAATATTGATCACTCTGTATAACATTGTAAGATAAAGAGAGCTGGAGCCACAGTTTGCGTCCATGTGATCTAGTTTTGTAATAAGTTCTCACAGCAGTTCTTTCTTGCCATTGTTCAGTCAGGAAAATCCAGCTGTCTACACATGGATGAGGGTCTGTATGAGTTAGAGGCTTACGTGGAAACAAAGACCATATCAGCTGTGAGGTCTTTGGCTGTGTCAACTTGGCTGGGCTATAGTCACCAGTCATTCAGGCAAACAGTATCTAGATGTGGCTGTGAAGTTATTGTGGATGAAGGTAGCTTCCCTGGTGGCTCAGATGGTAAAGAATCCACCTGCAATGTAGGTTCAATCCCTGGGTTGGGAAGATACCCTGGAGGAGAGCATGGCAACCCATTCCAGTATTTTTTGCCTGGAGAATCCCCATGGACAGAGGAGCCTGGAGGGCTACAGTCCATGGGGTCTCAAAGAGTTGGACACGACTAAGCGACTAAAGACACAGCACCATAATCAGTTGACCTTGAGAAACAGGTTAAACCTGGGTAGACCAGATTCAACCTGTTGAAAGGTTTTAAACAAAGAGCTGAGGCTTTCTTGATGAAGAAGAAATCCTGGCTTTTGACAGTAATTTCGGCCCATGTACAAGGGTTCCTGCCTGCCATTCCTGACATCATGCCCTGTGGACTTCAGACTTGCCCAGTCAGCATCCATATTCATGTAAATCAATTCCTTATTTTATATATATAATATCTTCTGAAGTCTCTTCTTCTTTAGTTGAACCTTGACTCATATGCCAGTTATTTGAACAACAAGCAGCTAATGTAAATAACTAACTGGGTAAAAGTTAGTAACTAGGTAATGAAGGGTAAAAAGAGAATTCTGAAGTATGAACTGGCAAAGGGAGGAAGCAGTTACCACTTCCAGTGCTCAGGATGCAAAGGACACAGAGAGGTTGGAGTTATGACAGTTCAGCAATTTGGAGGAGAGAGCTTGTGGCCTGGGACAGCACACTGAGGAGAATGAGAGAGCTGACGTGCTGTCTCTGGGCAGGCAATGTAAGGCAGACTTGGAGAATAGAGGAAAACAACAAATTCCCTATGCGTGTGTGCTAAGTTGCTGCAGTCATGTCTGACTCTTTGTGATCCTGTGAACTGTATCCTGCCAGGCTTCCCTGTCCATGGGATTCTCCAGACAAGAACACTGGAGTGGGTTGCCGTGCTCTCCTCCTGGGGATCTTTCCAACCCAGGAGTTATACTGGTGTCTCTTGTGTCTCATCCATTGGCAGATGGCTTCATTACTACTAGCCCCACTTGGGAAGCCCGCAAATTCACTATGACTGCTGCTTTAGGACAGTGCAGCTAGTGCCAGAATGAAGAATCAAGGCCAGGGCGATGTCAGGGGAAGCACAGACAGGAGCGCAGCCGACAAGTAGGAAGCAGGCAGGAGAGGCATGTCTGCTCTTTCTCCTGCAGCTCTCCAGGCTCATTCAAGGGCTCTCTGTTGTTGGACATTAATAAGGATTGAGTTGACAAAGCAAAACTGTGGTTTGCAGCTAATGCAAACATTCAGAAAGATAAAGATGAATAAGATTCCGGCTGATCACAGTTCTGTCAATCAAGAAGGCTTGATTTAACGTGCTCATCTGTTCCAGAGGGAGTTTTGGCATGAGAGAAAATGGCTCAATAACTGGAACAGCATTTTCATATTGTTCAGAATAAATATAAGTATGAAAAGGTGTAGTCTCCCAAAGAAGAAGAACAAAAAGTATATGAGAGGGCATACCTCTAGCATACCTCTACTTAAGCCTTCTATGAAATACAGCTATGTCAAAATTACCTTATTGAGGAGGGGAAAAACTCTGCCTTACCCTTCTTGAGTTCTTAGGATGGGACTAAAAATAAAATTGACCCAAGATAGGCTAACAGGAGAAGAGGAAACAAATTTTAATTTGTGCAAACAGAGGTCTCATAGCAATGGGACCTTTAGTGTATATATATATATATGTATGTATATATATATATATATATACACTGTATATATATATGTTTATATATGTATATATATGTATGTATATCATATATGTATGTATATATGTGTATATATATATGTATGTATGTATATATATATATATATATATATACATTTCTGAGAAATTGAGAGGACAAAGAAACTTAGGCTTTGGGCACCGAACCAGTGGAAAAATCTGAACAGTTTGGGCTTGGTATAGAAAATTAAGGAAATAATGTAACATATTTTAATTATAAAGCTTCTTGCTCCCAAATTCCCTGTCTCTGGCAGTGAAGATGTCCTTCTACTTCTAGATGCAGAGAGTGCACCTGTCACATGGGACATTTCTCTCCTGCTTATTGAGAGGCAATGAGGAGGGTCAAAGTGCCCCTCTCACATCAGCCATTTCTTAGATGACTTTAATTCAAAATCATCCATATGCCATCGAGTCATACTTTGGAGCAGCCTGCCCTGGACCATAACAATCTACTGCCATATTTCATCTAAAACAAATACGGCCATTTAAATCATCTTCTGCTTAAAACCTCACTTCATATTCAAGACCTGGTAAACTGATTTTCAGCACTATCAGACCACTTACAAGTCAGCCATAATCACAGTGACTGCCAAAACGGTTTTTAAAATACTCAACCCAACTAATTATATTCTTTGAATTAGGTCAGAAGTGGGGACAGAGTAGGAGGAGTAAGTGCTGTCTACTTAGGAGTTATGCAGGATTCCAACTGTGAGTAAAAATACTGGTAAGAATTGAAAGGAACATGATACATGGTGGCTGTTAAAAGTAAGGGATGGAAAGGCTTAGAAACCAGCTCGGCATAGAGAATGCGGAAACGAAGGAAACCTGAGTCACCTTGGTGATGTTTTGTTTTGTTCTGAGCAAAAGCAATAACAAAAACAGCAACAGGTCATTCATCTGGCTCGCAGATGCTGCCTGCAGAAACACCCCCACATGCCTTCTGCTCTCACCTGAAAAAGCAGCCTAGTTTCTTGAAAATGCTTGCAGTTTCATGTACCTATAACTTTTCACTGTTCCTACCTTCTGCCTGGAATGCTTCTCTTTCCTTATCTTTCCATGAACAACTTACTTAAACTTCCAGTATTAATTCAAACTTCTCCTTCTCTGTAATGTCTCCTCTCTCCCAGGTTTGCAGCATTCAGATAATTCACAATTCACACTTACTTTACATAAGTTATGTCCCTTGGAGCTGTGCAACTTGGCACCCTTCCTCTGACCTCCTCAAGCAAGTCTGGGTAGGATATGTTATCCATCTATCTGTTAATATCTATCCTATCAAAATCTCTCTGTCTATCATCATTAGTTCCTTAGGACTTCTATAAAAAATATCACAGGCTGAGTGGCCTAGACAACAGAAATTTATTTCCTCACAGTCTTGGAGGCTGTTAAACAAATTCAAGGTCCTGCTAGAGTGGGTTTCTGGTGAGATCTCTCTTTCTGGCTAGTAGATGGCTACCTTCTTGTTCTTTGCTCACAAGGCCTCTTCTCTGTGCATTCATGGGGAGAGGAAGAGAGAGACCTCTGGTGTCCCCTCTTCTTCTCATAAGGTCACAAGTCCCATTGAATTAGGTCCCTACCCTTGTGACCTCATTTAACCTTAATTACCTCCTTAGAGGCCCTATCCCCAAACACAGTCACATTAGAAGTTAGGGCTTCAGTATGTGAATTTTGGAGGAATACCAATCATTCTACATCACTATTTATGAATATTGCAGCATTTATTATTTCATATTCTTATTCTCACATCTGTATGTCTCATGTCTCATTTTCATACCCACCGCGCTCAGTTCTTTAAGGTAAGAGGCCATATTCTATGCATCCTTGTTGTCCATTAAAGATGGCCCCAAATACTTCTACTCTGAGATGGGATTTGTTTATTCCTCCTTTTGGATTTTTACAGGATCTGCAACTATTTGGACCAATGTGTTAGAGAAGTAAAATTGCTTCAGGTTCCAGATCTAAGCCTTAAGAAACTAGCAGCCTCCACTTCCTGTCTTTTATAAGACTTGCTTTTGTAACCAAGCCCCCCATAATATGAAGGAGCCCAAGGAGTGCCATGAAAAAATCTGCTGCTGCTGCTGCTAAGTCGCTTCAGTCATGTCCGACTCTGTGCAACCCCAAAAGCAGCAGCCCACCAGGCTCCCCTGCCCCTGGGATTCTCCAGGCAAGAACACTGGAGTGGGTTGCCATTTCCTTCTCCAATGCATGAAAGTGAAAAGTCAAAGTGAAGTCGTTCAGTCTGCATAGTGAGAAATCAAGGCTCACTGTGCTTTCAGCTCACAGACAGTGCCAACTTGCCAGCCACATAAGGCCATCATCTTGGAAGTGATCCCTCTAGTTCAGCTGCTACCATGGAGACGGGAGACATATTGCCCTTGAAAAATCTTGGTGAAATTACACATTTATCAGTAAAATATTTTGTTCTTGTAAAATATATGATCACTAAGTTAAGCCACTAAATTTTCAGTTGGCTTGCTACCAATAGACAACCCTCTGTCCTTTCTGCTCCTGTTCCCTGTGCTTACCACAGTATCTGAAGCATTCTAAAGTTAACATTTAATATATGAGGAAACCATGTATAATCATATATAAAGAAAGGTCTCAGGCAAGGTGAAATGAAGGTTAAAGACATGCTTGATGTATAGGTTTTCAGACTTGAACTTCTTACCAGATGGAAAATAAGCCACATACACCATTACACATAGATTAGACCAACTGACACAAAAAAACTGAACCAACAAAATGTCACAGTGTATTAAAAGGAAAATCAAGACTGTTTGAGTAATGTATACTTTAGAAATTTTTAGTTTGCAAGCACTAGAAAACCTAACTCAAACTAGCTCAAATGACATAGAAAATATATTGAATAATATAAAAGGTGGGCTTCTAGATGGTCATGGTCTAGGGGCTCATTGGTGTAACTCAAGACCTAGTTTCTCCAAATTTCTATTGACTTCTTCTAGTATGTCTGCTTAAGCCTAAATCTGCACTCCTTCTAATTACAAGAATAGTCAGAATGTAGAGAAATTATATGTCTCCTTTCTAATTTTCAAGAGGAAAAGAGAATCTCCACTAAAGAATAATGAAGCTACTTTTCCAGAAACCCCCATCAGACATCTGCTAGCCTCTCAGACATGTCAGTTTTTATAACCAAAGAGACTGAAAGTGCTAGTTGGTTGGAGTCAATCAGGAACCACTTTGAGAGGAGGGCTATGGGCTCTATGAGGGAGGGGTGAGTATTTCATCCAAGATAAAGGGTACTACTGCCAGCAAAAAGGAGGCTGGGTGTTGGATAGTAAAAACCCACAAGAAATACCTACTTGTGGATGCAACGTTAGTGACAGACTTCAAAGACTAGGTGGATTCTCTGGAGGCTCACACAGTAAAGAATCCACCTGCAATGGAGGAGACTCGGGTTCAGTCCCTGGGTCAGGAAGACCCTCTGGAAAAGGGGATGGCTACTCACTCCAGTATCCTTGCCTGGAGAATTCCATGGAAAAGAGAATCCTAGCAGGCTACCGTACATGGGGTTGCAAGGACTTGGACATGCCTGAGCGACTAACACTTTCACTTTCATTTGAAGAATAGATATGTATGAGAGAGGAGGTTACTGGTGACAGGTATAACAAAACCAGAGCTCAGTATCAGGAAAATACAGTGAATATGAAGGAAACATCAAACAGCCTAACTGAAGAACAAAGGGATATTGGGACTTATAAGAGATTTATCTGTGGCTTTTTAGATATCCTTAGGAGAAGGCAATGGCACCCACTCCAGTACTCTTGCCTGGAAAATCCCATGGATGGAGAAGCCTGGTGGGCTGCAGTCCATGGGGCCGTGAAGAGTCGGACACGACTGAGCGACTTCACTTTCACTTTTCACTTTCATGCACTGGAGAAGGAAATGGCAACCCACTCCAGTGTTCTTGCTTGAAGAATCCCAGGGATGGAGCCTGGTGGGCTGCCACCTAAGGGGTTGCAAAGAGTCGGACACGACTGAAGCAACTTAGCAGCAGCAGCAGCAGATATCCTTGAGCCCCTTACAAATTGAAAAAAATACCGGGTTTACAGACATGGGTATCCTTCTGGGAAAAGTCCACAGATTGTTAAGGATATTAGTATCAAAGAACAAAACACTAAAAGCAGCGGTGACTAGAACAGAGCAACATGGTAAAAGTTTTGGATGCTAATGTCGAAGTTCTTGAATGTCAGGGTACAATGTTCATTTTTAATTAAAAGTGTAGCACAGGTCCTTTAGAAAGTAGATTGAAGAAATTTCCTGATTTGGGAGGAAAATGATAGATTCAGCATTAGGTATATCAATTTTAAGATGATGGTAAGACAGTGACTAAATAGAGAATTGGAATGTGGAACTGAAGCCTGGGATAATCAGTGAAGTCACACTTGTGGAAGTTTAGAGATAGAAGCCATCATAACCGCCACCACTGGCCTGTAGCTACTAGCAAAGCAACAGATTCCACCATATTCTTTCACTGTAGCTCATGTTACTGTTTCAGTCTTCAATTCCTGAGCTCTCAGTGAAACTTCTTTCATCTAATGAGAGCAGTGTTCAGGGAAATGAAATTGGCTTAGCAGAATTCATTTTTCATTAGCAGTGTTTCCTTCATAGAAATTAAAGTTTAATTCCATACTGCTTTAAAAAAATGATACAGTAGCAGTGAATCAACAGGCTTCTCTCATGAGATTCTTGGCTCTTCAACATGCAAGCTGTCTCCTGATAATACCTGTTATTTTGTAAGATGTATGGTTTAAACATGCCTTTTAAAACCTATTAGGGTGCTCGCTTCGGCAGCACATATACTAAAATTGGAACGATACAGAGAAGATTAGCATGCGCAAGGATGCCCCTGCGCAAGGATGACACGCAAATTCGTGAAGCGTTCCATATTTTTAAATTATTTTTTTTCCTTTTTAAATTTGTTTATCCATCCTTTTTTCCCCTAAACTTTCTTAAATTTTTAAGTCTTCTATATTTCTAGTTATTATTTTTAGAACCTAATATTACTTAAAAAAAAAAAAACCCTATCGTTTAAGCAAACGCCGTATATAGTCTTATTGGTGAAGGAAGTTGTCTTTTAATAATTCTGGAGTCTTTTATTATATTTTACTTTTTTTTCTTTTTTCTTTTTCTCTATTTTTTTTTTTTAAATTTCTCTCTACTTCTTCATCTTCTCTTCAATAATCTATCTTTGAAAATCCAATCTATACTCCAGATTTTTAATCTTGGCATTTTGGTATTTGTTGCTAATTTTGTACTTTTAAAAACCTAATCCTCAGTACCCAGTTTTACATGAGTGCAAGACTACTGGCTTGACCACTCTCTCCACCTTTGGAATCTCCCTTTTCACCACCAGGCGGCTTTTGTCTCCTCCCTCCCCCTCCCCCTCTCTACCCAACCCTATGAATCTCTGTGCGTTCCAGAAGGAGGAGAACTCTAAGGGAACTGGTCACTGACCGGATCTGTATCCCTCCTTCCCATCTCCCTCTTTTATCCCCCTGTCCACCTCTATCTACTTCCCTTCCTCTCCTCTTCCATGTATAACTCTGTGACCACCTCTGAGCGGTCCAGACTTCGGAGCACACACAAGAAAGTGGTTACGGGTTAACTTGCTTTTCCCTCTTATGATTCCACCTCATCCCATTCCACTCACCTCTAACTACTCCCTCCCTCTTCTCTCCTCCAAGTAACTCACCGATCCTCTAGGGACGACCCTCAAGGTGGAGAAACCTATCATCATTAACCTAGATGTTTTAACATTAGTGCTGAATAGATGGAGAAATCATGAGGCTATTCTAAAAATAAATCTGAAAACCAGAATCAGGAGGAGTAATTCCAAATCCTGAGATCATCAAAGAATTCCTGAATACAGGGAACATTATCCAATTAGAGCTCATCAAACGCCTTCATACCTATACTAAAATTGAACACTGCCCAAGGGCCAACAAGCTCCAGAGCAAGACATACCACGCAAATTCTCCAGCAACACAAGAACAAGCCCCTGAGCCTCAATACACAGGCAACTCAAAATACTCCAAAACCACTGACGTCGCATAACCCATTACTTCACACGTCACAGCACTCCAGAGAGAGGAAATCCAGATCCACCCACCAGAACTCCAACACAAGCCTCCCTGACCAAGAAACTTTGACAAGCCACTGATATAACCCCAAACACAGAGAGGAAACTCTATAATAAAGAGAACTCCACAAATTCCCGGAATATAGAAAAGCCACCCCAAACGCAGCAATATAACCAGGATGAAGAGACAGAGGAATACCCAGCAGGTAAAGGAACAGGAGACATGCCCACCAAACCAAACAAAAGAGGAAGAGATACGGAATCTACCTGAGAAAGAATTCCAAATACTGATAGTGAAAATGATCCAAAATCTTGAAATCAAAATGGAATCACAGATAAATAGCCTGGGGTCAAGGATTGAGAAGATGCAAGAAAGGTTTAACAAGGACCTAGAAGAAATAAAAAAGAGTCAACATATAATGAATAATGCAATAAATGAGATCAGAAACACTCTGGAGGCTACAAATAGTAGAATATCGGAGGCAGAAGATAGGATTAGTGAAATAGAAGATAGAATGGTAGAAATAAATGAATCAGCGAGGGGAAAAGAAAGGCGAATTAAAAGAAATGAGGACAACCTCAGAGACCTCCAAGACAATATGAAATGCTCCAACATTCGAATTATAGGAGTCCCAGAAGAAGAAGACAAAAGAAAGACCATGAGAAAATACTTGAGGAGATAATAGTCGAAAACTTCCCTAAAATGGGGAAGGAAATAATCACCCAAGTCCAAGAAACCCAGAGAGTGCCAAACAGGATAAACCCAAGGCAAAACACCCCAAGACATATTTTAATCAAACTAACAAAGACCAAACACAAAGAACAATTATTAAAAGCAGCAAGGGAAAAACAACAAATAACACACAAGGGGATCCCCATAAGAATAACTGCAGATCTTTCAATAGAAACTCTTCAGGCCAGGAGGGAATGGCAAGACATACTTAAAGTGATGAAAGATAATAACCTTCAGCCAAGACTACTGTACCCAGCAAGGATCTCATTCAAATATGAAGGAGAAATCAAAAGCTTTACAGACAAGCAAAAGCTGAGAGAATTCAGCACCACCAAACCAGCTCTCCAACAAATACTAAAGGATAGACTTTAGAAAGGAAACACAAAAAGGACGTATAAACCCGAACCCAAAACAATAAAGTAAATGGCAACAGGAGCATACTTATCAATAATCACCTTAAATGTAAATGGGTTGAATGCCCCAACCAAAAGGCAAAGACTGGCTGAATGGATACAAAAACAAGATCCCTATATATGCTGCCTACAAGAGACCCACCTCAAAACAACGGACACATACAGACTAAAAGTGAAGGGCTGGAAAAAGATATTCCATGCAAATAAAGACCAAAAGAAAGCAGGAGTAGCAATACTCATATCCGATAAAATAGACTTTAAAACAAAGGCTGTGAAAAGGGACAAAGAAGGCCACTACATAATGATTAAAGGATCAATCCAAGAAGAAGATATAACAATTATAAATATATATGCACCCAACATAGGAGCACCGCAATATGTAAGACAATTGCTAATAAGCATGAAAGGGGAAATTAATAATAACACAATAATAGTGGGAGACTTTAATACCCCACTCACACCTATGGACTGATCAACTAAGCAGAAAATTAACAAAGAAACACAAACGTTAAACGATACAATTGACCAGTTAGACCTAATTGATATCTATAGGACATTTCACCCCAAAACAATGAATTTCACCTTTTACTCAAGTGCACACGGGACCTTTTCCAGGATAGATCACATTCTGGGTCATAAATCTAACCTTGATAAATTCAAAAAAATGGAAATTATCCCAAGCATCTTCTCTGACCATAATGCACTAAGGTTAGATCTCAATTATAGGAGAAAAACTATTAAAAATTCCAACATTTGGAGGCTGAACAACACCCTACTGAATAATCAACAAATCACAGAAGAAATAAAAAAGAAATCAAATTATGCATCGAAACGAACGAAAATGAAAACACAACAACACAGAACCTTCGGGACACTTTAAAAGCAGTCCTAAGAGGAAAGTTCATAGCAATACAGGCATACCTCGAGAAACATGAAAAAAATCAAATAAATAACCTAACTCTACACCTAAAGCAACTAGAAAAGGAAGAAATAGAGAACCCCAGAGTTAGTAGAAGGAAAGAAATCCTAAAAATTAGGGCAGAAATAAATGCAAAAGAAACAAAAGAGACCATAGCAAAAATCAACAAAGCAAAAAGCTGGTTCTTTGAAAGGATAAATAAAATTGACAAACCATTAGCCAGACTCATCAAGAAACAAAGAGAAAAAAATCAAATCAACAAAATTAGAAATGAAAATGGAGAGATCACGACAGACAACTCAGAAATACAAAGGATCATAAGAGACTACTATCAGCAATTATATGCCAATAAAATGGACAACTTGGAAGAAATGGACAAATTCTTAGAAAAGTACAACTTTCCAAAACTGAACCAGGAAGAAACAGAAAATCTTAACAGACCCATCACAAGCATGGAAATTGAAACTGTAATCAGAAATCTTCCAGCAAACAAAAGCCCAGGTCCAGACGGCTTCACAGCTGAATTCTACCAAAAATTTCGAGAAGAGCTAACACCTATCTTACTGAAGCTATTCCAGAAAATTGCAGAGGAAGGTAAACTTCCAAACTCATTCCATGAGGCCACCATCACCCTAATACCAAAACCTGACAAAGACACCACAAAAAAGGAAGCTACAGGCCAATATCACTGATGAACATAGACGCAAAAATCCTCAACAAAATCCTAGCAATCAGAATCCAGCAACACATTAAAAAGATCATACACCGTGACCAAGTGGGCTTTATCCCAGGGATGCAAGGATTCTTCAATATCCGCAAGTCAATCAATGTAATTCATCACATTAACAAACTGAGAAATAAAAATCATATGATTATCTCAATAGATGCAGCAAAAGCCTTTGACAAAATTCAGCATCCATTTATGATAAAAACTCTCCAGAAAGCAGGAATAGAAGGAACATACCTCAACATAATAAAAGCTATATATGACAAACCCACAGCTAACATTATCCTCAATGGCGAAAAATTGAAACCATTTCCCCTAAAGTCAGGAACAAGACAAGGGTGTCCACTTTCACCACTACTCTTCAGCATCGTACTGGAAGTTTTGGCCACAGCAATCAGAGCAGAAAAAGAAATACAAGGAATCCAAATTGGAAAAGAAGAAGTAAAACTCTCACTGTTTGCAGATGACATGATCCTCTACATAGAAAATCCTAAAGACTCGACCAGAAAACTACTAGAGCTAATCAGTGAATATAGTAAAGTTGCAGGATATAAAATCAACACTCAGAAATCCCTTGCATTCCTATACAGTAATAATGAGAAAGTAGAAAAAGAAGTTAAGGAAACAATTCCATTCACCATTGCAACGAAAAGAATAAAATACTTAGGAATATTCCTACCTAAAGAAACTAAAGACCTATATATCGAAAACTATAAAACACTGATGAAAGAAATCAAAGAGGACACTAATAGATGGAGAAATATGCCATGCTCATGGGTCGGAAGAGTCAATATAGTGAAAATGAGTATTCTACCTAAAGCAATCTACAGATTCAATGCAATTCCCATCAAGCTACCAGCAGTATTTTTCACAGAACTAGATCAAATAATCTCAAGATTTGTATGGAAATACAAAAAACCTCGAATAGCCAAAGCAATCTTGAGAAAGAAGAATGGAACTGGAGGAATCAACTTGCCTGACTTCAGGCTCTACTACAAAGCCACAGTCATTAAGACAGTATGGTACTGGCACAAAGACAGAAATATAGATCAGTGGAACAAAATAGAAAGCCCTGAGATTAACCCACACACCTATGAACACCTTATCTTCGACAAAGGAGGCAAGAATATACAATGGAGTAAAGACAGTCTCTTTAACAGGTGGTGCTGGGAAAACTGGTCAACCACTTGTAAAAGAATGAAACTAGACCCCTTTCTAACACCATACACAAAAATAAACTCAAAATGGATTAAAGATCTAAATGTAAGACCAGAAACTATAAAACTCCTAGAGGAGAACATAGGTAAAACACTCTCCGACATAAATCACAGCAGGATCCTCTATGATCCAACTCCCAGTATACTGGAAATGAAAGCAAAGATAAACAAATGGGATCTAATTAAAATTAAAAGCTTCTGCACAACAAAGGAAACTACAAGCAAGGTGAAAAGACAGCCTTCTGAATGGGAGAAAACAATAGCAAATGAAACAACTGACAAACAACTAATCTCAAAGATATATAAGCAACTTATACAGCTCAACTCCAGAAAAATAAATGATCCAATAAAAAAATGGGCCAAAGAACTAAATAGGCATCTCTCCAAAGAAGACATATGGATGGCTAACAAGCACATGAAAAGATGCTCAACATCACTCATTATCAGAGAAATGCAAATCAAGACCACAATGAGGTACCATTTCACACCAGTCAGAATAGCTGCGATCCAAAAGTCTACAAGCAATAAATGCTGGAGAGGATGTGGAGAAAAGGGAACCCTCTTACACTGCTGGTGGGAATGCAAACCAGTACAGCCATTATGGAAAACAGTGTGGAGATTCCTTAAAAAATTGCAAATAGAACTGCCTTATGACCCAGCAATCCCACTGCTGGGCATACACACCGAGGAAACCAGAATTGAAAGAGACACATGTACCCCAATGTTCATTGCAGTGCTGTTTATAATAGCCAGGACATGGAAGCAACCTAGATGTCCATCAGCAGATGAATGGATAAGAAAGCTGTGGTACATATACACTATGGAATACTACTCAGCCCTTAAAAAGAATAAATTTGACTCAGTTCTAATGAGATGGATGAAATTGGAACCAATTATACAGAGTGAAGTAAGCCAGAAAGAAAAACACCAATACAGTATACTGACACATATATATGGAATTTAGAAGACAGTAATGATGACCCTGTATGTGAGACAACCAAGAGACACAGAGGTATAGAGTGGACTTTTGGACTCTGAGGGAGAGGGAAAGGGTGGGATGGTTTGGGAGAATGGCAATGAGACATGTATATTTTCGTGTAAGAAACGAAGCGCCAATCTATGTTCAATGTAGGATGCAGGATGCATGGGGCTGATGCACAGGATGATTCAAGTAGAGGATGTGGGGTGGGAGGTGGGAGGGGGCTTCGGCATTGGGAGATTGTGTTCACCTATGGCTGATTCGTGTCAATGTATGGCAAAACAAATACAGTATTGTAATTAAAAAAAAAAAGAATGAATTAAAAAGTGAATTTGGAAAAAAAAAAAAAAACCTATTAGGGATAAAGTAGCTTTTATTTTGGGGGAAGGGGGACACTCCATGTTTTCTTTCTAATTAGCAGTTAATTCAGATTTAAATTCTATTCAACCATTGCTCAGTAGCTTTGCACAACAATACATCTGTCTGTTGGATAGGCCGTAATACACATAAATCACTAGCACAGGGTAGAGCTGGAGAAGAAAAGGAGTAATATCATATACTACTTAGTGACATTAAATTACAATCATTCAGGTGAAACTGGATATAATTGTACATAATAAGCAGACTTACTCTCCATTAGACATTTAGGATTTATCTTTCAATGGTAATTAGCATAAGTAAGTAATTTCAGAGTGTTCACTAATGAATAATTATGTATTATGAGTATTTGCAGAATGACATATAACTTGGAGGGTAAAGAGAAGTAACAGTGTACTGAATAAACAAAATACACTAAATAGAACAAATAAAAAAGACAGAAATCGTAAAAGTTAGTTTCATTAAGCCCTATTTGAATATTATCCCAATGCCCAAATTTCACTAGCCCCATTCTTCATTTTAATATATCCTTATAATATTATATTTTATCCTTGCAATAGAAAAGACTTAAAATCTATGTTGCACAGAAGATATTACAATCTTTATACACATTGCCTTCCAGAAATACCTATGAATTCCCATATACTTTTTGTAGAGTCGAGATTATCTCCCATGCTATTGATATTCTAAATTATAGTATCTAAGATTCATCTTTCTCTTTATTAGCATCTACCTTCTAATGAAAATTTTTCTGTAGAAGGTGTATTTGGTGGTTTTATAAAGGTATTTTCTCTCAACTTTTTTCTCTAGCATTGTGTTTTTCATTTAGATAGTCATAGGATGGCAGCAATACTTTGAACCATGGCTTGTAATGTATATCATTTGTATAGCAATCTTATTAACAAGAAAACTATAGCAAGTAAAAATAACATCAAGAACATCAATCAAATTGTGAAATTATTGAGACAGCTGCCCAAATAAGTATAGAAGAATATTTATGGTGTTGTATGAGGCTGTGGCTTGCCTTGTAAGAACTGACTGCATATTACACAGTAGATTTTCTATTTCTAAGAAAATAACATTATTTTAGACTGCATTTGGTTTCAATCAGTATTGGTTTCTTCTTCTTCTTTTTTTTTTTTTTTTTGCATCTCCAGACACAATCACAAATGTGAAAGCTAGCTTAAGTGTTTCTAATGTTTTAGAAGATAAGTCTACCACTATCAGCCACAAATACTATGTACCAAGATCAGATAACAAAAGAAGGAGGTTTTTACGGGATAAATAAACAGGCTTTAAAATTCCATTCATAACTAACCTTAAAAACTGATAGGGATTTCCATCAGTAAGCTAGCTTTTGCTTTGTAAGGCTCATTAAAGTAACGATTTCTAAATGTCTATGGACAGATCTGTTTTTTTTCCCACACAGGGTTTTCCATTAGTCTGCAGCAAAACAAATCAAATATAAGCCATGCAATACCATTATTATACAATTACATTTATTTCATTCGAAAGAAAGTTTTTTCCTTCAAATGTATGTCTTCCAAATGTTATTGCTATTAAAATGATTTTGTGTTAGGGAATATCTGGAGAAGGAAATGGCAACCCACTCCAGTATTCTTGCTGAGACATCCCATGGACAAAGGAGCCTGGTGTGCTACAGTCCACGGGGTTGCAAAGAGTCGGACAGAACTTAGTGACTAAACACAATTATGAAATATCAATCAAGATGTATAGGTTTTTTTTGTTTGTGTTTTTGATTATGATTTTAATGATAAAAATAGGCAACCAGACATTTATACTCAAAATTAGGAAATCAAGAAACACCTGGAGTAACAGGCAAACTTGGCCTTGGAATATGGAATGAAGCAGGGCAAAGGCTAATAGAGTTCTGCCAAGAGAATGCACTGGTCATACCAAACACCCTCTTCCAACAACACAAGAGAAGACTCTACACATGGACATCACCAGATGGTCAACACCAAAATCAGATTGATTATATTCTTTGCAGCCAAAGATGGAGAAGCTCTATACAGTCAGCAAAAACAAGACTGGGAGCTGACTGTGGCTCAGATCATGAACTCCTTATTGCCAAATTCAGACTGAAATTGAAGAAAGTGGGGAAAACTGCTAGACCATTCAGGTATGACTTAAATCAAATCCCTTATGATGATACAGTGGAAGTGAGAAATAGATTTAAGGGATTAGATTTAATAGACAAAGTGCCTGATGAACTATGGACGGAGGTTTGTGACATTGTATAGGAGACAGGGATCAAGACCATTCCCATGGCAAAGAAATGCAAAAAAGCAAAATGGCTGTTTGAGGAGGTTTTACAAATAGCTGTGAGAAGAAGAGAAGCGAAAAGCAAAGGAGAAAAGGAAAGCTATAAGCATCTGAATGCAGAGTTCCAAAGAATAGCAAGGAGAGATAAGAAAGCCTTCCTCAGCAATCAATGCAAAGAAATAGAGGAAAAGAACAGAATGGGAAAGACTAGAGATCTCTTCAAGAAACTTAGAGTTACCAAGGGAACATTTCATGCAAAGATGGGCTCGATAAAGGACAGAAATGGTACAGACCTAACAGAAGCAGAAGATATTAAGAAGAGGTGGCAAGAATACATAGAAGAACTGTACGAAAAAGATCTTCACGACCCAGATAATCATGATGGTGTGATCACTCACCTTGAGCCAGATATCCTGGAATGTGAAGTCACGTGGGCCTTAGAAAGCATCACTATGAACAAAGCTAGTGGAGGTGATGGCGTTCCAGTTGAGCTCTTTCAAACCCTGAAAGAGATGCTGTGAAAGTGCTGCACTCAATATGCCAGCAAATTTGGAAAACTCAGCAGTGGCCACAGGACTGGAAAAGGTTGGTTTTCATAACAATCCCAAAGAAAGGCAATGCCAAAGAATGCTCAAACTACCACACAGTTGTACTCATCTCACACGCTAGTAAAGTAATGCTCAAAATTCTTCAAGCCAGGCTTTAGCAATACGTGAACCATGAACTCCCTGATGTTCAAGCTGGTTTTAGAAAAGGCAGAAGAACCAGAGATCAAATTGCCAACATCCTCTGGATCATGGAAAAAGCAAGCAAGTTCCAGAAAAACATCTATTTCTGCTTTATTGACTATGCCAAAGACTTTAACTGTGTGGATCACAATAAACTGTGGAAAGTTCTGAAAGAGATGCTAATACCAGACCCCCTGACCTGCCTCTTGAGAAACCTATATGCAGGTCAGGAAGCAACAGTTAGAACTGGACATGGAACAACAGACTGGTTCCAAATAGGAAAAGGAGTACGTCAAGGATGTTTATTGTCACCCTGTTTATTTAACTTACGTGCAGCATACATCATGAGAAACGTTGGGCTGGAAGAAGCACGAGCTGTAATCTAGATTGTTGGGAGAAATATAAATAACCTCAGATATGCAGATGACACCACTCTTATGGCAGAAAGTGAAGAGGAATTAAAAAGCTTCTGTATTAAACTCAAAGAGGAGAGTGAAAAAGCTCAACATTCAGAAAATTAAGATCATGGCATCTGGTTCCATCACTTCATGGGAAATAGATGGGGAAACAGTGAAAATAGTCTCAGACTTTATTTTGGGGGCTCCAAAATCACTGCAGATGGTGACTGCAGCCATGAAATTAAAAGACCCCTTGGAAGGAAAGTTATGACCAACCTAGATAAGCATATTCAAAAGCAGAGACATTACTTTGCCAACAAAAGTCCATCTAGTCAAGGCTGTGGTTTTCCAGTAATCAAGTATGGATGTGAGAGTTGGACTGTGAAGAAGGCTGAATACCAAAGAATTGATGCTTTTGAACTGTGGTGTTGGAGAAGATTCTTGAGAGCCCCATGGAGTGCAAGAAGATACAACCAGTCCATCCTAAAGGAGATCAGTCCCGGGTGTTCATTGGAAGGACTGATGCTGAAACTGAAACTCCAATACTTTGGCCACCTCATGTGAAGAGTTGACTCACTGCCCTCAGGGGGCAGGAGGAGAAGGGGACAGAGGATGAGACGGCTCGATGGCATCACTGATAGACATCAGTTGTGATGGTCAGGGAGGCCTGGCATGCTGCGATTCATGGGGTCGCAAAGAGTTGGACACGACTGAGCGACTAAACTGAACTGAACTGACTGATTTTATTTGAAATTGTACTTATCTATAGAATCTTACTGTTTGGAAGCTGCTTAGCCCAGAGATCCCTAACAAGCCTTTTGATATCAGTAGATCTCCTTGCTCTCCTGAAGGACAGCCCCTTTTCAGTGAGTTCAGAGAAACACTCTGTGATCATACAGAGTCTTGCGGACAAGTTGCCTCCTTCTAGGCACTGAGGAAGTGGAGATAGATGAGCCCTCGGCTGAAGAGCTGGAGTTTGTCCCATGTGAACACATACTCCAATGAAGAGGAGGAGCTAGCCTTACCCAGAAAAGAGATCACATGTTTTTCTTTCTAGAGGTCAAGAAGAGCTTCCCAACTATACATGCACAGAAAGGTCCTAGGAGATCAAAAAGGAGACTGATGTCAGAGGCCTTTTTCTAGAATCCAAATTGGTTAAGAGATGCACACGCAGACATGGGAGGACTCTGAGATATACCAAACACAGACTCAGAACTAGGCAAAGCATGATTGGCCAGAGGAAACTGGGAAGAAACGCCCCATATAAGTGATTAAAATGACCACGAGGGTGTGCTTCTGTCTCTGAGCCCACGCGTGTGTATATGTACATGTACTCTTTTTCCCTCCTTATAAACACTTGTTTCTTTCTGTTTCATTTCTACAAAGTTGAAGGGCCCACTGGTCCCTGGTAGTCTAGGGACTGGATTTCAGAGTTCTCACTGCTGTAACCTGACTTCAAACTCTGGGCAGGAACTGAAACTCTGCCTCAAGCTGCTGCAGGCCAAGGCCACTCAAGATCAGCATCACGCCTGGAATTCTAGCACAAGCAATCAGAAGGGTGGCTTGTCATGCAGGGTGGCAGACCAATGTGGGAGTTAACTTTGGCCAGAAAGAAGGGTCAGAGAAAGCAATTGCACCCCACTCCAGTACTCTTGCCTGGAAAATCCCATGGATGGAGGAGCCTGGTAGGCTGCAGTCACGAAGAGTCAGACACAACTGAGCAACTTCACTTTCACTTTTCATTTTCATGCATTGGAGAAGGAAATGGCAACCACTCCAGTGTTCTTGCCTGGAGACTCCCAGGGACGGGGGAGCCTGGTGGGCTGCCGTCTATGGGGTCACACAGAGTCAGACACGACTGGAGTGACTTAGCAGTAGCAGTAGCAGAAAGAGGGGTGGGAGAAGAAATCTACTTCTGTCCTTATGCATGGACAAAACTATCTTAACCCTTACATCCCATTTACAGAAAAACATAATAATACTTAGAAAGCTCTTGTGGTTCGCTTATTGTCTCCTAGTTAGGAGCAGATCCAAAATTCACCAATCAAAAATCTCTGATTTCTGAATGCCATGTGACTTCAGCTTTTTTTTTTTTTTTTTGTTAGTCTAACTTTATTAGAACACAATTTGCTTGGATCACAATGGATAACAAGAGAGAGAATGGCCACAGAAGATAAACAAGATAAAATATGACTAAATATTAATTCCTAAAAAGGCAGGATGTTATATATACGTAAGTTTTTTTTTTTAACATTTGTTGTTTTCCTTTATTTTTTAATTAAATTTATTTATTTTTTTAATTACAATACTGTATTTGTTTTGCCATACATTGACACGAATCAGCAGCTTTTAAGAAAAGGATCTATTTGGGAAAGATTTGGGGTTTCTCTGCCGAGGCATACAAATTGCAAACAATTCAGTAACTAACAATATAAATATTATTTGTGAAATAGAACCCTGATATATTATTTTGAGAAAACATCCTTGGTTGGTTTACCTATGCATGGAAATGTTTTACATTTATTTGCAGCTTGTTATTCTACTAGAGATAAACCGCACCTAGTCTGTCTACTTAGTTCCACATGATTAAATGACTCTGTCAGTTCACAGCCATTTTTAAATTAAGGAAATGCATGCTCCCCTTCGGCTATGCATCTCAACACTGAGAAAAGTCATTTAATTGAATAAGGCGAGATTACACCCCACAACCAGGAGATTCGACATTTTTCTAAGGATGTTGTGTTCTGCAGTTTTATGACTAACAAACCTGTGCTGACTTTCCCAAAGAGAGTATGCAGACAGCTTGCAAGTTTTTATGAACAAGAAAACAGTTGGAAATACAAGGATTATGTGGAATATCTTAAAGACACCCCCTCACCTTTGAAATCATATCAATGCTGTGAAACAGAGTATTGTGTGAACCATACCTGTCAAGAGGCTTAAATCTGAAAGCTGATTTAGAACAAGATTTTGATCTATTCATTTTACTTCCCAGTGCTTTCTTCAATACCTCTGGCTTTCTTTCTTTTGCAAAAACATTCCAAGGGCTATTAATTCATGTTTTTAAGGTCTCCAGATTGTTATTACATTGTGGGCTCATTGCACCTCATATCTAAAAGGCTTTCATAGAAATCACTGCTAGTCTCAACAAAACTTATCTGTCTAGAGATTATATTGGCTGTGAAAGAAAGTGAAAGTCGTGTCCAAATTTTTGTGACCCCATGGACTACACCGTCAGTCAATTCAGTCACTCAGTCATGTCCAACTCTTTTCAACCCTATGGACTGCAGCACACCAGGTTTCCCTGTTCTTCACCAACTTCTAGAGCTTGCTCAGACTCATGTCCATCGAGTTGGTGATGCCATCCAACCATCTCATCCTCTGTCGTCCCCTTCTCCTCCCATCTTCAGTCTTTCCCAGCATCAAGGTCTTTGCAAATGAGTCAGTTCTTCGCATAAGGTTGCCAAAGGATTGGAGTTTCAGCTTCAACATCAGTCCTTCCAATGAACAGTCAGGACTGATTTCCTTAGGTGGACTGGTTGGATCTCCTTGCTGTGCAAGGGACTCTCAAGAGTCTTCTCCAACACCACAGTTCAAAAGCATCAGTTCTTCATTACTAAGCTTTCTTTATCATGACTACTGGAAAACCCATAGCTTTAACTAGACAGACCTTTGTTGGCAAAGTAATGTCTCTGCTTTTTAATATGCGGTCTAGGTTGGTGATAGCTTTTCTTCCAAGGATCAAGCATCTTTTAATTTCATGGCTGTAGTGAAATTTCATTCTGCAGTGATTTTGGAGCCCCCAAAATAAAGTTTGACACTGTTTCTATTTTTCCCCATCTATTTGCCATGAAGTGATGGGACCAGATGCAATGATCTTAGTTGTCTGAATGTTGAGTTTTAAGCCAACTTTTTCACTCTCCTCTTTCACTTTCATCAAGAGGTTCTTTAGTTTTTCTTCACTTTCTGCCATAAGGTTGGTGTCATCTGCATGTCTGAGGTTATTGATATTTCTCCCAGCAGTCTTGATTCCAGCTTGTGCTTCATCCAGTCAAGCATTTATCATGATGTACTCTGCATATAAATTAAATAAGCAGAGTGACAAGATATAGCCTTGAGGTACTCCTTTACTTATTTAAAACCAGTCTGTTGTTCCATGTCCACTTCTAACTGTTGCTTCCTGACCTGTATACAGATTTCTCAAGAGGCAGGTCAGATGGTCTGGTATTCCCATCTCTTTAATAATTTTCCACAGTCTTTGGCATAGTTAATTAAACAGAAATAGATGTTTTTCTGGAACTCTCTTCTTTTTCTATAACCCAATGGATGTTGGCAATTTGATCTCTGGTTCCCCTGCCTTTTCTAAATCCAGCTTGAACATCTGGAATTTCATGGTTCACATACTGTTGAAGCCTTACTTGGAGAATGTTGAGCATTACTTTGCTAACAAGTGCTGCTGCTGCTGCTGCTGCTAAGTAGCTTCAGTCATGTGCGACCACATAGATGGCAGCCCACCAGGCTCCCCCCTCCCTGGGAGTCTCCAGGCAAGAACACTGGAGTGGGTTGTCATTTCCTTCTCCATTGCATTAAAGTGAAAAGTGAAAGTGAAGTTGTTCAGTCGTGTCTGACTGAGAGACCCCATGGACTTGCAGCCTACCAGGCTCCTCTGTCCATGGGATTTTCCAGGCAAGAGTACTGGAGTGAGATGAGTGTAGTTGTGTGGTAGTTTGTACACTCTTTGGCATTACCTTTCTTTGGGATTGGACTGAAAATTTATCTTTTCTAGTCCTGTGGCCACTGCTGAGTTTTCCAAATTTGCTGGCATATTGAGTGCAGCACTTTCACAGCATCATCTTTCAGGATTTGAAATAACTCAACTAGAATTCTATCACCTCCATTAGCTCTTTGTAGTGATGCTTCCTAAGGCCACTTGACTTCACATTCCAAGATGTCTGGCTCTAAGTGAGTGATCACAACATTGTGGTTATCTGGGTCATGAAGGTCTTTTTGTATAGTTCTTCTGTGTATTCTTTTTTTTTAATATAAATTTATTTATTTTAATTGGAGGTTAATTACAACATTGTATTGGTTTTGCCATACACCAACATGAATCTGCCACAGGTATACACGTGTTCCCCATCCTGAACCCCCCTCCCACCTCCCTCCCCATACCATCCCTCTGGGTCGTCTCAGTGCCCCAGCCCCAAGCATCCAGTATCATGCATCAACCTGGACTGGCGATTCGTTTCATCTATGATATTATACATGTTTCAAGGCCATTCTCCCAAATCATCCCACCCTATCCCTCTCCCTCTCCCACAGAGTCCAAAAGACTGTTCTATACATCTGTGTCTCTTTTGCTGTCTCGCATACAGGGTTATCATTACCATCTTTCTAAATTCCATATAAATGAGTTAGTATACTGTATTGGTGTTTTTCTTTCTGGCTTACTTCACTCTGTATAATCGGCTCCAGTTTCATCCACCTCATTAGAACTGATTCAAATGTATTCTTTTGATTAAACTTAAAAGCTTCTCCACACAAAGGAAACTATAAGCAAGATGAAAAGACAGCCTTTGGAATGGGAGAAAATAATAGCAAATGAAGCAACTGACAAACAACTAATTTTAAAAATATACAAGCAACTCCTGCAGCTCAATTTTAGAAAAATAAACAACTCAATCAAAAAATGGGCCAAATAAATAAATGGACATGTCTCCAGAGAAGACATACAGATGGCTAACAAACACATGAAAAGATGCTCAACATCACTCATTATCAGAGAAATGCAAATCAAAACCACAATGAGGTACCATTTCACGCCAGTCAGAATGGCTGCAATCCAAAAGTCTACAAGCAATAAATGCTGGAGAGGGTGTGGAGAAAAGGGAACCTTCTTACACTGTTGGTGGGAATGCAAACTAGTACAGCCACCATGGAAAACAGTGTGGAGATTCCTTAAAAACTGCAAATAGAACTGCCTTATGACCCTGCAATCCCACTGCTGGGCATACACACCGAGGAAACCAGAATTGAAAAAGACACGTGTACCTCAATGTTCCTCTGTGTATTCTTGCCACCTCTTCTTAATATCTTTTGCTTCTGTTAGGTCCATGGCATTTCTGTCTTTTATCAAGCTCATCTTTGCTTGAAACTTTCCCTTGGTATCTCCAATTTTCTTGAAGAGATCTCTGGTCTTTCCCATTCTGTTGTTTTCCTCTATTTCTTTGCACTGATCACTGGGGAAGGCTTTCTTATCTCTCCTTGCTATTCTTTGGAAATTTGCATTCAAATGGGTATATCATTCTTTTTCTCCTTTGCCTTTAGCTTCTGTTCTTTTCTCAGCTATTTGTAAAGCCTCCTCAGACAACCATTTTGCCTTTTTGCATTTTATTTTTTCTTGGAGATGGTCTTGATCACTGCCTCCTGTACAATTCAAGAAGCTCTGTCCATAGTTCTTCAAGCACTCTGTCTATCAGAACTATTCTCTTCAGCATATGATTTAAGTCACAGTCCAAGGACTTCTCCATGCTAGAATACTAGACTGTGTAGCTACTTGAGGGGATTTTCCCAACCCAGGGATCGAACCCAGATCTCCCACATTGCAGGCAGAGTCTTTACCAGCTGAGCCATCAGGGAAGTCCATGTTGGCTGTACATATCTATAGAAGTTAGGCTTAGGAGGAAGCCCATTTATTTAGATTTATACCTTTGTCTCATGCACTTGTTTTATTTCACCATCCCTAAGGGAAAATTTAATGAGGAACAAGCGCAATATATATGCTACTGAGCTCTGGTGAGTTCACCCATCCAGAGATTATAAATTGCTGTTTTGTTTTGATTTAAATCTGGAAGCTAGAAAGAGGGGGAGTGGTGTGGATGGTGTGGCAAACAGCATGGGAAGCGGCTGTGACGGGTCCAGTGTTGGCCTCAGTTGGGATTACATTATGTCCCCTCCATACAAACTTTCAGGTTGCAAACTTGCAAACTGTGAATGTGTGTTTGTCTGTCCAGTCACGTATGCTGGTTCTGTCTGAGGAGTCACTGTTAGTTTTGAGGCACAGAACCCAATCTGTTCAAGGAGGCTGCAGTAGCAACCTTCAGAATACAATCCAGTGCTGCCGTGCCATCTATGACCAAAAAAAAAGAAAAGAGTTTCCAGACATCACTTGATCATTTTTTCAAGAGGGTAAATGGAATTGAATACAGCAAGGAACCAGAACCTGTGCCATCAATGTCAGGCATGAGTGAAGTTATAGCTTGCCCTCCATCTCCTATTGCTGATAATCCTTCAGCCCTACCATCTCCCACCTCCTCTCCCTCCTCCAGGCAGTAACTCTTCTTCCTTCTAACTCGATGCGAGACCCTGTATGCCAGCTGCTGTAATGTACAACTGTACTTTTCAAGGCACTATACTGTAAAATTAAAAATATTTTCTTTATTTATATATTATTTGTGTGAAAAGTTTACGTGAAAAGTTTTGCAAACCTATTACAATACAGTACCAATTGTGTTAGTTGGGTACCTAGGCTAACTTTGTTGGACTTAAAAACAAATTAGACTTATAATAATAGAAATAAAGTGCATGATAAATGTAAAAAAAAAAACAAATTAGACTTATGAACACACTCTTGGAATGGAACTCATTTGTATGTAGGGAACTTACTGCAGTCTGTTTATCTCCATGGACAAACATTGAATATTTGGAGAAATACAGAGCTCTTAATACTACCTATCTGTGCAAATTATTCTTTCTGGAGGAAAAAAAGAGAGAAAGACATTCAAAAGAAAGCTGATTATGATTTAAAACCCCAATAACCAAAATATTGTTTTATTGCTATGTCTCCAGAGAGTCCCAAGAGCAGAAGGGTTTCAGACAGACCAAGATGAAAAAGTTCTGCATATTTGAGGAAAATTGGGGATCCTAGCTGCCCTCAGTGAATATTGGGAAGTGAATATTATAGTAAGGTGATGATAAGCTATTTTGTGATTCAGGCTTGTCGATCCTGGCTCATGGCTTCCACAGATCTGTGCGTCTAGACCCAGCCTGAAGTCACCTGATTCCTGGGCCAGTCCTAGAAGAGGAAGAGTAGGAACTCCCATGGTCCTTGTTTACTAGGATGAGAAATTGAGTCAGTCTTCAGTGTTGAACTCTGAGGTCCTGACATAGTTGTTGAAGTCCTACATCTTGCTGAGTTTCCCTGGATGCCTCTCAGTCAAAACAAAGATGTGGGCTCCTGAGAAAAATGCAGGGTTCTTGTCTTTCCATTTGGTTCAGGGTCCAAGTGCAAGCTATTGCCTTGAGGTCCACTATATGCACTGCCCATCTATTCTGCCTGATGATCTAGCCTCTCTGGTGTTAATATATATTTTTTCATGAAAAATGAAGATACTTTGGGCCATGAAAGTATTTCACTCCTCAGCCCACAATAGATTCAGCATTTATTGAAATAATAATTTCTGTAATAGGAGTAAGTAGTGTTTTTAAGTTATAATACTTTTTTGTATATTTATTATTTGGTATTCATTTGTAAAGAATAGTTTCTCTTATACTTATTTATGTATGTATTTGCTTTCATTTGTTCAATAATTTGTAACCAATCAATATGGTTATTTATTTCGATGCTCAAAATTTCCCAAACTTGGGAGTGAAAGTCCCTTTAGGAATGTATGAGACCAAGCTAAGGAAGTTGCTATTAGGTATTGTGATCTCTTCCTTTATAAGTTAGTAGAAACAGTTGATAATTTGGGGGCAAGGTTCAGTAGCCTGTACTTTTTGCAAGAGTTCCAAGTGATTCTATTTAGGTCACATTTTAAGAAAAACTGAGATATGTTTCCATGTCCTTGGTTTCAAGTTTAAAGAGAGAACTTCATTCTCCATTGTCACTATTAGAGTACTTTTTCTGATCATTAGAAGCACTAAATGAATTATGTGTCTTAAAAGAAGTTGAAATGCAACTTTAATTACCTTTTGACCTTCCTGGGATGCAAATTAACACATTTTTTTTTCCTCTATAATGTATGCCACTTACATTCTTCTTTACATTCTCCTAGAGAACACTATATTATCTATGCACTTTGCAGTTGAATCTAAAATGAAACTTTCTATCTTTAAAAATATGAACATACTGATACTCTTGATTTATAGAAGTAGTAAGTATCCTTCTAAAACTGCAAGATTGTTAAAGCCTGACCACAAATCCAATGGACTCTACTATAAGTTTTAATACCTAGAAAACAACTGTAAATAACCTACTCTCACACACTGTATATAGGACTAGAAAAATGGCAAACACGTTCCTGTTATCATGGCATGTTTTTCTTTTCCAAATACTCAGAGTCATATAAATAGATTACATCCTTTTCTGCACAGCTGGATTGCTTTATATCCTCTGTAACTGAATAATCCCATGCAGAAAGTAAGGGATCCTTTCCACTTCTCAGTTCATTTGTTGGATTAAAAAAAAAAAAAAAACAGAGTGGTGAAAGTTACATATAAATTGCATATTCTTTTTGTCCAAGTGGTTGGCTCTGAAAGAAATAAGATGAAAACACTGGCCCATTTATGTCTGTGATCTCTACAGGTATGAACACATCTGGTGAGATGAGGAATCTGTACTCTCTGTCCTCTGTGTGGGTGGAGGGCGTTCACTCAGGATAGAAGATAGGGTCTTCCATCACAGAGCTCCACCCCAGGCCTGATCAGCCAGGCACTCATCTTGAAAGCAAAAGTCTTTCAGTCCTGTCCAACTCTTTGCAACTCCATGAACTAAACAGTCCATGGAATTCTCCAGGCCAGCATACTGGAGTGGGTAGCCTTTCCCTTCTCCAGGGGATCTTCCCAACCCAAGGATCAAAACCAGGTCTCCTGCATTGCAGGAGGATTTTTTTACCAGCTGAGCTACAAGGGAAGCCCAGGCACTCAGCTTACTTCCAGGCTATTTAACTGGCTGATGTAGGCGAGGTTTAGCTCATGACTTCAAAACCCAGTTTCTCTCCTTCACACATAGCGAGACTCACTGGGCTCATCACATCTCTTTCACATCTGATGCCTGCAGTTGTCTGCTCCACTTCACTTGTAGACCTTTGTATTTTGTCACTGTATTTAGTACCCTCCAGTCTTTCCTCAAGCCTCTTCTTTCCTATATGCTGGTGTTTGCACATTGAAGTTTATGACAGAACCCCAGGGCCCGGAATAAATGGACCATACTTTTAAAGTGTGAAGGTCATTTGGTTAGAGGAGTTTGAGCCACACTTCTCTTACACTTACCTACAAAAATGAAAGAAAGGACATCATCACCGATGAACTCTGTGAATCTCTCTCTCTCTCTCCTTTTATTTGAAAGAAGAAAAGAGGTGGGGTAAGGGGGAAGACCAATACAGTGAGAGGAAGAATTTCTCTTAAGTATATCACAGTAGAAATGAACCATTTATACACTAGTAATAGCTGCTCTGGAAGTGACTCATATGGTATATCTCTACCATTTCCCAAACAGGAACAAAAGAATTGACTACTTGAACAACAGTGATAGAATGTTAATGTCAAGGGACACCAACACAGAGTGAAACTGAGAGATGAGCAGCTCTTGATCAACAAAGATTCCTCCCTAGATGGCCCATGCTCCCAAAGTCTTCTCTGCATTGGCAGATATGGTTTCAGAGTCCAGGGATTCCTGAAATCCTCTGCCTATGCAAATACGTGTTTATCCTTAGTCATAGGTTTATTCAGTAAAGTGTTGTGTATGTTGCTGAAACTCGGCCCACGTTCACCTGTGCTGAGTAGAAATTGGGTGAAGCTGCTGAATGGAAATTGCTGAAGAAATTGGGTGCTGAAAAGATTTGGGGTGAGGTAGAAAACAGTAGTTTTCTTGCCTTGACAGGCAAAGGGGGCCACAGTGGGCTGACGCCATCAAGACTGCGTGACGGGACTTTCCTGGTGGCCCAATGGTTAAGACTCAGCATTTCCAATGCAAGGGGCACAGGTTCAATGCCTGGTTGGGGAACTAAAATCCCACATACCATGCAAAAAAGAAGGGCCAGAAAATAAGACTGTGTGACTCATCCTGGAGGGGGTAGTGAGGAGTCTTATAATGTTCAAAGAGCAGGGTGTGATCAGCTTCTGGAAAGTCTTCTGGTTGGTTGGCGGTGAGGTAATTCCTGGTTGGTTGGCGGTGAGGTTCCAGGTAGTCTAGGCTCTATGTGCTTGTGGGCAGCATACAGTTAACTTCTTCTTCCTGATGGGGAGTCTCAGTACCTGCAAACAGCTCAAAGGGTATGGCTCAGAATATTATCTAAAGTCCTTGAGGAAGAACTTTTAAAGGTCTTGACTTTGTTTAATGGCTAAAGTATTTTTATTTTTATCTTGCTTGACTGTCTTCTTTTCTGTATGTTTTCACGTCTCTGATTGAATTTATTCTTTGGTTCAAGTTTTTCTATGGATGAAAGAAGGGTGCAGGACATGGATGGAGGTCTATTCTGGGAAGGCCTCATGGATTCTGCTCAGTTACATGCACACATGATTACTGAGTATGGTTAATCAATGCTCACAAAAGTGGCAGAATTTGGCTCCAAGAAGCAGGTACGTTCTCAGGAGAGGAATGTGCTATTAAGACAGTTAATTAGGAAATATGTAAGACCAAGTACTCTTTCAGACCTGAGTCCACCTATTCAACCATGACAACCAGCTAAGCTGGAAGTCAAAGACGAAAAGGGATGAGTCGAGGCTGCACTAGTCTTGACTCTGCCAACTTATTTTTCACCAACTTAGGCTATGCTACTGGCATTCCTCAGAGGAATTAACAATGTAATTGTCACTTAATTACAGGGCTCCATCATAGATCAATTATTACTTCAGAGAATTATGCTGGGAAATGTGGCTTAGTAGTCTTAGTTCTCTCTAAGTTTCCCTCTGCTATTTTCAAGTAAACTTTTCATAGAAAGGATAGAATCAGGTGGTTTGACAAAAACAGAAAAGCCAGAGCTGTCTGGATACCCTTGAATTGACATCTCTACGAATGGAAACATTCACAGAACAATGGGGCTGGGAGAAATTCATGGGAAGCTGTTCACTATGAAAGAGAAGAGAGGAAATGCTTAATACTCAAATTCAAGAAACAAGGAAGGAAAGACGTGCATGTTTTCTTGGGGGAAGGAGGAGAGCAGTCAGGACCTTGCCTCCTCTCACCTCAAATTCCAGATCATACTATTGTCCAGAATGCATCTGAAGCAATTCAGGGGTGAGGTCTAACGGCAGATTTGGACAGGGTTTCCTTAGTGTAGTTAAAACTTGTCTCACCACATACTTGGTCTGTAACCTTACACAAATTTTGTAACATTCCTCCTCTATAAAATGAGAATAATACTAGCATTCATTTACAGCATAAAAGTTTGCTGTAAGAATTAAAGGATGTGCATGAAGCTTAGAGTCTCATTCAGGCTCTTACTTTTATGGTTGATTGTATTTTTAGTAGAAATAACCATAAATTAGCTTGTTTTAAACGAATTTTTTTAAAGTTTAAGCTTGGGCTTCCCTGATAGTTCAGCTGGTAAAGAATCCACCTGCAATGCAGGAGACCCCAGTTCAATTCCTGGGTCAGGAAGATCCGCTGGAGAAGAGACAGGCTACCCATTCCAATATTCCTGGGCTTCTCTTGTGGCTCAGCTGGTAGAGAATCTGCCACTAATGTGGGAGACCTGGGTTTGATTCCTAGGTTGGGAAGATCCCCTGGAGAAGGAAAAGGCTGCCCACTCCAGTATTCTGTCCTGGAGAATTCCTGTATAGTCCATGGAGTTGCAAAGAGTCGGACATGACAGAGCAACTTTCACTTTCACTTAAAATTTAAGCTTAGCATTATAATTCTCAGTTATATTCCTGAACTCTAAGTCTGTCGTTCTTTTGCATTTCAATAGTCATTTCTACTAGCAGTTTAACTTTTTGACTAGCCCTCTTCTTACTGATTTTTAAGAATTCAGAATTGAGAATTGATAAATTTGATTTTAACTTGATAGCTTATGTTGTAGAGCCAAACCACATTTTCTGGTATATGTGTGGAAGGACTATTAGGGAAATTAACATTTGTTGAATTCCCTCAACATTCACTACATTCTATGTGGCAGAAGGGTAAAAATTTCTATTCATACAGAAGAAAACCTAGACTCAGTGAAGAAAGACAACATTTTTAATATAGTGATGATTGTCCAAACTTTCCAATTATAAGAAACTTTTCAAAGATATAAAAACATCACAGATCACCTCATAAAAAGTCATAAGTATTGTGTTTGTTGACTGAGAAAATAATAACTGAGAATAAATGTGTAGAATATAAGTTACATTTGGAACAAAATAAAGATGAAAATGGGTGGATTATTTTTATTCAGTCTATAAATTATGATATGTGGACCAGTCCACATCTCAGCTTCTTGCAGTAACTCTGCGGACCTCTAGGATTTCTTAATTCACAGTCACCATAAGGATGACAATACCAGTGGAACTACATTGCTTGAAGTTCTGTATTGCATCCTGTCAACAACTCATGCAACTGACAAGTCTTTCTGTCTCTCTCTCCAGGTTGTCTACAAAATTGGGCTTATTGGTTAAACCCCTGTGAGCCAAGTCAAGACTAGACTGGGTATAGTGACCACCTTTGCCCAAGTCAACCTATCAACTGAAGCAAAGTGTGTTGAAATGCATCTTGAAACCTTGTGTGATGCTTTGCCGGGGAAAACATGATCTTCTGTGTCACGAACATGTTGGTCAAAGATATTTACTGTGACAATGTGGCTGGTGACAGCAAAAATGACTTGCTAATGGAAGCAGCTGGCTTCACTGCTCAGGTATTATCCTGATCCAGGCCAAGTCAGTGCTGGCTCCACACTGAAGCTGGATTGCCACACTGCTTACCTTGCTTGTAAGGTTGCCAGGCAGAAGATTGATTGCTTTTCTGGTAAGTAGTGGAAGATGGCCCAAATTTTTAAAAATCTACTCACGCTGCCATCTTTAAGGGGATTCATGACAAAACTATGTACACGGAGAGTTTCTCTGAGTGCCTTCCTCTGGGTCATTTTGCTGTTCATGATGTGAGGCAAATAGTTACCATGGTTGCCATCGCAACAGCAAGCAAGAAGCCTGCAGGAGCTGGCAAGGTCAACAGATCTGCTTAGAAAACTCAGAGGGCTAAATGAACAGAACTCTGCACTGTAGTAATTGGTTGTGGAAGAACAGCTCAGAACTGTTTGTCTCATATGGCTATTTAAGTTTAATAGTAAAACCCTGGTTAATCATATAAATGCACTGTAAAATCTTCAGAAAGAAAGGAACATTTCACGGACCACTTTATTTATTTTTTTTTCATGTAGTAGTTTTAAGTTGTTAGATTTTTAAATCAGTACTTTTAATGGAAATATCTTAACCAAAATCTGTCATAGAATATTGAAGCACATTAAAATGAAGTTGAATAATAAACCTGTATCTTTTGAACAACACCAAAACTTTCCATAAAATTTCTTAGGAAAAAGTTGCCTGTGACCTATAGCTGATGTTCTGAAATTTGATTAATTAATTACCCTGATTATTTTCAGGATAGAGATTGAAGTGCTGTTTCTTTCTTTTTTTACCTATATCCAATAAAAGAATTGTTTCTTAAGCTAATTTCAGCACATAGTGAAATGTTATTGGTGTGATCTATCAATTACAGTACTTCATGTTGCTTAAGATAGACAAGCAGAGTAGCTTGTTACATGATGTAACTTATAGAGGGTTATATTTCTGCAATATTAAAACTCATATATTACACAGTATTTAATTTTATGTAGTTCTATTAATATTGAATAAACATGTTGGCAAAAATCTTTTTAAATTTGTTTCTCTTTTTAAAATGCATTTTCATATTTATAAACGATGTAAAACTTGTTAAAACAAAAAGTCTGAAATTACAAGGTTTAATATAGTGAGGAATGGCCTTCTTTGATGAGTTAATTGTGTCTAGTTCCAGGAAAACAAGGATATTGGAAGCTGAAAAATAAAAATTGCTTCAGAGTCGTTTAACTTGTGGCATTGGTATAACTTATTACCAATCAATACCTCCACCATAAATGGCTGGTGAAAAAACACAAAAGCTTGAAAAAAAGTCTGCTTGGTACCATTGAAGAGAAATCAAGAAAGCCAGGGTTCAACAGTTCAGTTCAGCTCAGCTCAGTTCAGTCACTCAGTTGTGTCCGACTCTTTGCGATCCCACGAATCGCAGCACGCCAAGCCTCCCTGTCCATCACCAACTCCCGGAGTTCACTCAGACTCGCATTCATCAAGTCAGTGATGCCATCCAGCCATCTCATCCTCGGTCGTCCCCTTCTTCTCCTGCCCCCAATCTCTCCCAGCATCAGAGTCTTTTCCAGTGAGTCAACTTTTCGCATCAGGTGGCCAAAGTACTGGAGTTTCAGCTAGGACCCTGAAACAAAGGAAAACAAACTGGAAAAAGCTCCCATTAGAGCTGTCCACTTAAAATACCTAACTTCTTAAGGCATGTTAAAGCACATTGTGTTAGAGAGGCTAAGAGGACAAGCAGAATGTCTTGGGTAAGAAATTAGCAAAATGAGCAGAAAGTCTGGCAATGTTGAGGGACCATAAGAACAAAAACTACAGCTTAAGACCAATCAAGCATATCCTAGCTTCCAGTTTTGAGCCTGAAAAGTCTACACTGTAAGAATAAGATCCAACTAGAAATAGACTAATAACCCTCACAAAAGAGTGAAATCCAGTTTTGAATCCTATATGACCTGCTCCTATTCTAATAGCTTTCCTGAAAGCAAATTTCATTCTCTGTGAAAAAGATGTCAACAAGAGCTTCAATATACATAGGGTATATTTTATAAAAATTATCTGTCAATAAATCAAAAATTGATCAAGCATACCACAAGAATAACTGACCAAAAACCAAGAGGAAAAGACCATCATAAAAAAGATCCATAAGAGACATAGATATCCAGAATTATCATTTTAAAACATTAAAATAATTGGTTAATGTATTCAATGCAATATTACAAGACAGTGACAAGATGGATCATGGCATCCACTCCCATCACTTCATGGCAAATAGATGGGAAAACAGTGGAAACAGTGATAGACTTTATTTTTGGGGTTCCAAAATCATGGCAGATGGTGACTGCAGCCATGAAATTAAAAGACACCTTAGAAGGAAAGTTATGACCAACCTAGACAGCATATTAAAAAGCAGAGACATTACTTTTCCAACAAAGGCCTACGTAGTCAAGGCTATGGTTTTTCCAGTAGTCATGTATGGATGTGAAAGTTGAGAACTGAAAGTTGAGAGCTATTAAGAAAGCTGAGCACTGAAGCATTGATGCTTTTGAACTGTGATATTGGAGAAGACTCTTGAGAGAGAGTCCCTTGGACTGCAAGGAGATCCAACCAGTTCATCCTAAAGGAAATCAGTCCTGAATATTCATTGGAAGGACTGATGTTGAAGCTGAAACTCCAATACTTTGGTCACCTGATGCAAAGAGCTGACTCATTTGAAAAGACCCTGATGCTAGGAATGATGAAAGGTGGGAGAAGGGGGCAACAGAGGATGAGATGGTTGGATGGCATCACCAACTCAATGGACATGAGTTTGAGTAAACTCTGGGAGTTGGTAATGGGCAGGGAGGCCTGGTGTGCTGCACTCATGGACACAAAGAGTCAGACACAACTGAGTGACTGAACTGGACTGACAAGATAGGGAATATCAAGATGGAGAAAATCAATAAAAAAGAACTACAGGAAAATAAAATATTTTAAAATATAGCAATGGGCATTAAAAAATCTCTTTAAGAGGATAAGAGTTTAAAAAAAAAAAAAAAGAGGATAAGAGTTTAGAGAACAAGATGATGAAGTCGATGGATATGGAGTACATCTCTCCAAAGATACATCAGGAATACATCTTCAGACACAGAAGTACATGCAGAAGAACACCAGCTGAGAGTGGACAGGAGTGCCTGGCCGGTGGAAAAGAATATATAGAACCTCACAAAACTTGGTAGGAAAGGAACTAGGGGGAAAACAGGACTGTTACTAGGACTGGACCTGCCCTTGACAGGTAGGGGAACTGAAGCAGGGGTCTGATCCCCACAGTGGGGCAAGTGTCTGAGTCAGAGGAAAAACACTGAAGGTTGAGAGTGAAACAGCTGATCCGTGACAGCCTAAATGGAATGAGAATCAGACAGTCCTGCCACAGCCATACATACCCTGGACAGGGATGCAGGTCCCCTAGAAGGCGCTGTGTCTGGGAACTAGAGCTTAGGGATTGCAGAGCAATCCCAGGGTGAGGACTGCTGCTGACTATGGAGAGATGGGCTGAGGGGATGTGAAGAGGAGAATGTGGTGGGAAATGCCTGTGGAGGAAAGCCAGGCAGCTGTGGAAGCAAGGCAATACTGCTGAGTCACACATAGCATCATCATAGCCTCTTTTCCCACATGCCAGCATCTCCAGCTGAACAATAAATAGAGAGGCTGGCCTGTCAAGCGCCTGACACAGGGAACTACAGAGTAGGACTCCTGCCAGGGCAGTTCCTCTCTGTGCCTGACATGCTGAACAGCAGAGAAGGGCCCCAGGCAAGGGAGCCCTCGAAGTACCTGAACAGGCAGAGCTACAGAGAAAAACTAGCCAAAGAGGCTTTCTGATCGCCAGCTACCAGAGGCTCAAAAACAGACTCTGATAGGGCCATGACTCCCGCAGTGGAGGTAGTCTACATCCCTGCACACTTGGCACAGCCAGCGTAACCTGCGATTCAAGCAGCTGCACCACCTTCACACTCAACCCTCACTGGAGCAGAGCTGCCACAGGCAAAAAAAAAAAAAAAGTCTTGTGACTATGCACTTGGGGTCGCTTCAGTTGTGTTCAGCACTGCGACCCTGTGGACTGTGGCCTGCCAGGGTTCTCTGTCGGGGTGGGGGAGGGGGATCTCTAGGCAAGAATACTGGAGAGTATTGACAAATACCGGTTGCCATACCCTTCTAGAGCACTATATTTCCTTCTGCCCTAACCACCAACTCCCTTGAGTACCTGGTGCTGCCAAAACCCTTGCAACCCAAGCAGTTGCACCACCTCCACACCTGGCCCTCACTGGGGCAGACCCAAGTCTTTCAGGGCAGCCTCAGAGGCAAACTCCAGGGAACAACCCACATGCAGAGGTGGAAATAAAACCACAGTTGAAACCCAGGGGCAGTGTGGCTAAGGAAGAAGACCCAAAACCGTCCCACCAGCTGTACATTTATTGTTCTTATGTTTTGACTTGTTCTGAAGTTTTTCTCATTTTTATTCTTTTTCCTTCCCCCTACCCCCTGGCTGTAGTTGTCGATTTATTGGCACTATGAAATCTAATTAAGCTTTTAAGTTTGTTTTTTTTTTAATCACACTTTTTATTGTTGTTATAAACCTCTGCCTGTATGTTGGGCTTTTGTAGTTCTGTGGAGTTTTCCTTTTTATTTTTTATTTTTCTTTCCTCTTCACTTTTTTCTCTTTTTAAAATTTTTAATATTAATGTTTAAGCCTATTATTGTTTTTTCTACATGTATTACTTTCCTTTGTTTGCTTTTCTTACTGTTCCTTTCCCCTTTCAGTTAATCTTTAATGTATATAAATCTTCTTTATCTACCTTTATTTAACTTTACATATCTATTCTTTCTTACTTTTCTTTCTTTCCTTTCCTCTCAACATATTTGTTAATTTTGTTTTCATGCTTTATTCCCCACTAGGCACATTGCTTTAGTTTTGTTTCCCAATTTGTGCTTTAGTTAGTTTTGTTCTTAACTGGTAGATATAATTTTTGGTTTCCTTTGTTTATTGGGTCAATCTATTGTACTTTTTTTGTTGTTGGACTCTTTCAATTTTGTTTATGGATGTATATGTATATATTCCATTATTTTGATTATTATTTGCCTGATTTTATAACTGCCATTTGTCTGGGGTTCATCTTTGGTTTCTCATTTTTGGATATATGTTTAACCTCACTTAATGCCATAACAAACCACCTGTGGAATCTTTGTTCCTGATCAGAAGCCAAGCCCTGAGGCTTTGGAGTAGGAGTACTGACTCCAAGACCACAGACTACCAGAGAACTATCCCTCAGTTCAGTTCAGTTCAGTTGCTCAGTCGTGTCGGACTCTTTGCGACCCCATGAATCGCAGGACACTAGGCCTCCCTGTCCATCACCAACTCCCAGAGTTCACTCAGACTCACGTCCATCGAGTCAGTGATGCCATCCAGCCATCTCATCCTCTGTCATCCCCTTCTCCTCCTGCCCCCAATCCCTCCCATCATCAGAGTCTTTTCTAATGAGTCAACTCTTCGCATGAGGTGGCCAAAGTACTGAAGTTTCAGCTTTAGCATCATTCCTTCTAAAGAAATCCCAGGGCTGATCTCCTTCAGAAAGGACTGGTTGGATCTCCTTGCAGTCCCTAAGGAGTATCAAATAGTGAGAACTCCCACAAAGGAAACCACTTGAATACAAGACCTGGCATCACTCAACCATCAGTAGCACCCTGTGCAGGATGCCTCATCCAAACAACAAACAAAACAAAAATATAAACCCAGTCCTCAACAGACAAGAATACCACCTCACCCAGCCTTGTCCATTGGAGGAAAAATGCAAAACACTCAGCATAAATCTTACCCTAAACGAAGCTTACACAAACCACTGCACCAACCTTAGGAGGGCAGAAACCAAAAGGAAGAAAGAATTCAACCTCAAACAAAACAATTTTTAAAAAAATAATGAAAAGGCAGAGAAATACTGCACAAATAAATCAACAAGTGTGGGGCCCTAAATGGGAAACCTCGGAGAAAAAAAAAAGGGGAGGGCCAGTTTGACAGTTGGAAACCGTTGGAAACTAAGATGTTGCCGGGCAGAAATGATAGGGGCTGGGTCTATGTTTGTCAAAGTTTTTGATTGGCTCTCTTGATTTCCATGCAAATGAGGATTTGACCTTTAACATGATTGGTGCGACTGAAGGCCCAAATGACTTGACCTCTAATGTGATTGGTGCAACTATGGAAAGTCCCTCCTAAACCACCCCCTGCTTGCCTATATAAGCTGGGTGTTTGTAGCAATAAAGTGGAACCGCTTCAACGGAACCCCTGTCGCGTCTGATTGTCTGTCGCGTCTGATTGTCTCTCCTCTCCTCGGGAACCCCTCGGCTTTGCTGAGGGAAGTTCCACTGCCTCCACTCTTTCTGCGGAGTGCGCCCCCAGCAAACAAGCTAGAAACACAGAAATCCAAGTAAATGAGGAGGAAATAGGTAAACTGCCTGAAAAAGAATTCAGAATAATGATAATAAAAATCAAAAACCTTGAAAAGAGAATGGAGAAAATGCAAGAATCAATCAACAAATCCTGGAAGAATTAAAGAATAAACATACAGAGATAAACAGCACAGTTACTGAAATTAAAAATGCTCTAGAAAGAATTAATAGCAGAACACCTGAAGCAGAAGAACAAATCAGTGAGCGGAAAGATAAAATGGTGGAAATAATTTCTGAAGAGCAGGATAAAGTAAAAGAATGAAAAGAACTGAGGATAGTTTCAGAGACCTCTGGGACAATATCAAATGCACCAATATTCAAATTATAGGAGTCCCAGGAGAAGAAGAGAAAAGAAAGGGTATGAGAACATTTTTGAAGAGATTATAGTTGAAAATTTCCCCAACATGGAAAAGGAAATAGTCAATCAAGTTCAAGAGGCACAAAGAGTCCCAGCCAGGATACACTCAAGGAGAAACATACCAAGACACATCCTAATCAAACTAATAAAAATTAAACACAAAGAAAGACTATTAGCAGCAGCAAAGGAAAAGCAACAAGTAATATACAAGGGAACCCCCATACACTTAACAGCTGATCTTTCAGCAGAAACTCTGCAGGCTGGAAGGGAAAGGCAGGATATATTTAAAGTACTGAAAGGTAAAAATCTACAACAGATTTTACTCTACTCAGCAAGGATCTAATTCAAAATTGATGAAGTAATCAAAAACTTTTCAGACAAGCAAAAGTCAAGAGAATTTAATACCACCAAACCAGCTTTACAACAAATGTTAAAGGGATTTATGTAGTCAAGAAATACAAGATAAGAAAAAGATCTACAAAATCAAACCCCAAACAATTAAGAAAATGGCAATAGGAACATATATATCAACAATTACTTTAAATGTAAACAGATTAAATGCTCCAACCAAAATATACAGACTGGCTGAAAGGATGCAAAAACAAGATCCATATATATGCAGTCTACAAGAAACCCACTTCAGACCTAATGACACATATAGACTGAAAGAGAAAGGATAGAAAAATATATTCCATGCAAGTGGAAATAAAGGAAAGCTGGAGTAGAAATCCTCATATCAGATAAAATAGACCTTAAATAAAAAATATTAAAAGAGATAAGAAAGGACAGTATATAGTGATCAAGGGATCAATCCAAGAGGAAGGCATAACACTGTAAATATCTACATACCCAACATAGGAGCACTTCAGTACATAAGACAAACACTAACAGATAATAAGAGGAGAAATTGACAGTAACACAATAATAGTTGGAGACTGTAATATCCCACTCACACTAGTGGACAGAGCATCAAAACAGAAAATTAATAAGGAAACACAAGTCTTAAATGGTACATTAGATGAGATGGACCTCATTGATATCTTCAGGACATTCCATCCAAATGCAGAAGAATACACCTTCTTCTCAAGTGCACATGGAACATTCTCCAGGATTGACCACATCTTGGGTTGCAAATCAAACCTCAGTAAACTTAAGAAAATTAGAATAGTATCAAGCATCTTTTCTGACCACAATGCTGTGAGACTAGAAATCAATTACAAGAAAAAGACTGTAAAATACACAAACACATGGAGATTAAACAATACATTCCTAAATAACCAACATATTACTGAAGAAATAAAGAAAATCTAGAAATAAATGCCAATGAAAACATGACAACTCTAAACCTATGGGATGCAGCAAAAGCACTTCTAGGGAGGAAGTTTATAATGATATGATCCTACCTCGGGGAACAAGAAAAACATCAAATAGACAACCTAAGTTTATACACAACTGGAAAAAGAAGAAGAGCAACAACAACAAAAACCAAAATGAGCAGAAGGAAAGAAATCATAAATAGCAGAAATAAATGAGAAGGCAATAAAAGAAACAATAGTAAAGAATAATAAAACTAAAAGCTGGTTCTTTGAGAAGATAAACAAAATTGACAAACTTTTAGCCAGCCTCATCAAGAAAAAAAAGAGAAAAGGATCAAATCAACAAAATTAGAAATGAAAAAGGAGAGGTTGCAGCAGACAATGTAGAAATACAAAGGATTATAAGAGACTAATATGAACAACTATATGGAATTAAAATGGATAGCCTAGAAGAAATGGACAGATTCTTAGAAAAGTTCAATTTTCCAAGACTGAGCCAGGAAGAAATAGAAATTATGAATAACCAAATTACAAGCACTGAAATTGAAGATGTGATTAAAAATCTCCCCAAAAACAAAAGCCCAGGACCAGATGGCTTCACAGGAAAATTTTATCAAACATTTAGAGAAGAGCCAATGCCTATGCTTCTAAAACCCTTTCAAAAATTTCAGAGGAAGGAACACTTCCAAACTCATTCTACAAGACTACCATCACCCTGATACCAAAACCAGACAAAGACAACACATACACAAAAATGAAAACTAGAGGCCAATATCACTGATGAACATAGATGCAGAAGTCCTCAGCAAAATTTTAGCAAACAGAATTCAACAACACATTAAAAAGTTCACACATCATGATCAAGTTGGTTTTATTCCAGAGATGCAAGTATTCTTCAATATATACAAGTGAATCAATGTGATACACTGTATTAGCATATTGAAAGATAAAAAGCATATGATCATCTCAATAGATGCAGAAAAAGGCTTTGAATAAATTCAGTACCCATTTACGATTAAAACTCTTCAAAATATGGGCATAGAAAGAACCTAGCTCAACATAGTAAAGGCCATATATGATAAGCCTACAGCAAACATTATTCTCAGTGGTGAAAAACTGAAAGCATTCCCCTTAAGATCAGGGACAAGACAAGAGTGGCCACTTTCACCACTATTATTCAACATAGTTTTGGAAGTCCTAGCTACAGCAATCAGAGAAGGTAAAGAAATAAAAGGAATCCCGATTGGAAAAGAAGTAAAGCTCTCACTGTTTGCAGATGACATGATACTGTACACAGAAAACCCTAAAGATATTATCAGAAAATTGCTAGAGCTAATCAACGAATTTGGCAAAGTTGCAGGATATAAAATCAATACACAGAAATCAGTTACATTTCTATATGCTAACAATGAAAAATCAGAAAGAGAAATTAAGGAATCAATGGCATTCACCATTGTAACAAAAAAAAAATTAAATATCTAGGAATAAACTTACCTAAGGAGACAAAAGAACTGTATACCAAAAATTATAAGACACCGATGAAAGAAATCAAAGATGACATAAACAGATGGAGAGATATTCCATGTTCCTGGGTAGGAAGAATCAACATTGTGAAAATGACTATACTACCAAATGCAATCTACAGATTCAATGTGATCCCTATCAAATTACCTATGGCATTTCTCACAGAACTAGAACAAAAAAATTCACAATTCATATGGAAACAAAAGACCCTTAATAGCCAAAGCAGTCTTGAGAAAGAAGAAAGGAGCTGGAGGAATCAACCTTCCTGACTTCAGATTATACTACAAAGCTATAGTCATCAAGATGGTATGGTACTGGCACGAAAACAGAAATATAGACCAATAAGACAAGATAGAAAGCCCAGAAATAAACCCATGCACCTATGGATACCTTATTTTTACAAAGGAGGCAAGAATATATGATGGGGCAAAGACAGCCTCTTCAATAAATGGTGCTGGGGAAACTGGACAGCTACATGTAAAAGAATGAAATTAGAACACTTCCAAACACCATATACAAAGATAAACTCAAAAGTATTAAAGACCTAAATGTAAGACCAGAAACTATAAAACTCTTAGAGGAAAACATAGATAGAACACTTGATGACATAAATCAAAGCAAGATCCTCTATGGCCCACCTCCAAGAGTAATGGAAATAAAAATAAAAGTAAACAAGTGGGACATGATTAAACTTAAAAGCTTTTACACAGCAAAAGAAGCTATAAGCAAGGTAAAAGACAACCCTCAGAATGCGAGAAAATAATAGCAACTGAAACAACTGACTAAGGATTAATTTCCAAAATATACAAGCAGCTCATACAACTCAATAACAGGAAAACAAACAATCCAATCAAAAAGTGGGAAAAAGACCTAAACAGACATTTCTCCAAAGAAGACATGCAGATGGCTAACAAACACATGAAAAGATGCTCAACATTTCTCATTATTAGAAAAATGCAAATCAAAACCACAATGAGATGGTCAGAATGGCCATCATCAAAAAGCCTAAAAACAATAAATTGTGGCGAGGGTGTGGAGAAAAGGGAATGCTCTTGCACTTGAGCAGCAGCTGCGCAGCACTGGAGTGGTGGCTGCATGGCACTGGAGCGACTTTGAGGAGATATCCCACGTCCAAGGGCAAAGAAGAAGCCCCAGCAAGATGGTAGGAAGGGCAAAATCATGTTTAGAATCAAACTCTATACCCATCAGAAATGCTCAGAGGGCTCAAATAAACCTTGTGCACACCAGGACCCAAAGATCCCACAGAGACTGAGACAGAACTGCGTTTGAATGTCTGCTGTGGAGGTATCGGTCAACAGTGGACTTCTGCAGGGGCAGGGGCTCTGGGTGCAGTAGGCCTGAGCATGGCATAAGCACTCTTGCAGGAGATTGCCACTAACCCCACCATAGAGCCACCAGAACTTACACAGCACTGGGAAACAGACTCTTGGAGAGCACAAACAAAACCTTGTGCATACCAGGAGAAAGGAGAACCAGGACCTAGGACCCAGGAAAAGGAGCAGTGACCTCAGAAGAGACTGACCTAGTCTTGCCAGTGACTGTCCAGGGGTCTCTGGTCGAGACATGGGTCAGCAGTGACCACAACAGGGTTAGGTCTTTGAATGCAGCAGTGTATGCATGGGACTTTTTGAAGGAGGCTGCCATTATCTTCATTAGCTCCAACATAGTTTGGCCTCAGGTCGAACAACAGGGAGGGAAAACATCCTCACCCATCAACAAAAAATAGGATTAAAGAGGTACTGAGCATGGCCCCGCCCATCAGAACAAGACCCAGTTTCCCCCTCAGTCAGTCTCTCCCATTAGGAAGCTTCCGTAAGCCTCTTATCCTTCTCCATCAGAGGGCAGACAGAATGAAAACCACAATCACAGAAAACTAACCAGCTGATCACATGGACCACAGCCTTGTCTAACTCAATGAAACTATGAGCCATGAAAGGTAGGGCCACCCAAGATGGACAGGTCATGGTGGAGAGTTCTGACAAAAGGTAGTCCATTGGAAAAGGGAGTGGCAAACCACTTAAGTATTCTTGCCTTGAGAACCCAATGTACAGTATGAAAAGGTGAAAAGATAGGGCACTGAAAGAGGAACTCCTCAGGTCAGTAGGTGCCCAAGATGCTCTTGGAGATCAGTGGAGAAATAACTCCAGAAAGAATGAAGAGACAGAGCCAAAGCAAAAACAACACCCAGTTGTGGATGTGACTGGTGATTGAAGTAAATTTCAATGCTGTAAAGAGCAATATTGCATAGGAACCTGGAATGTTAGGTCCATGAATCAAGGCAAATTGGAAGTGATCAAATAGGAGATGGCAAGAGTGAACATCGACATTCTAGGAATCAGGGAACTAAAAGGGATGGGAATGGGTGAATTTAACTCAGATGACCATTATATCTACTACTGTGGAAAAGAATCACTTAGAAGAAATGGAATACCCATCATAGTCAACAAGGGAGTCTGAAATACTGTACTTGGAAGCAATCTCAAAAACGACAAAATGATCTATGTTTGTTTCCAAGGCAAAGCATTCAATATCACAGTAATCTAAGTCTATGCCCTAACCTGTAATACTGATGAACCTGAAGTTGAACAGTTCTAGGAGGATGTACAAGACATTCTATAACACTGAAAAAGATGTCCCTTTCATTATAGGGTACTGGAATGCAAAAGGAGGAAGTAAAGAAATACCTGAAGTGACAGGTAAATTTGGCCTTGGAGTACAGAATTAAACAGGGCAAAGGCTAATAGAGTTCTGCCAAGAGAACACACTGGTCATTAGCAAACACCCACTTCCAACAACACAAGAGAAGACTCTATATATGGACATCACCAGATGGTCAATACCAATATCAGATTGATTATACTCTTTGCAGTCAAAGATGGAGAAGCTTTATACAGTCAGCAAAAACAAAACTGAGAGCTTACTGTGGCTCAGATCATGAACTCCTTATTGCCAAATTCAGACTTAAATTGAAGAAAGTGGGAAAAACCACTAGACCATTCAGTTATGACCTAAATCAAATCCCTGATGATTATATAGTGGAAGTGACAAATAGATTCAAGGGATTAGATCTGATAGACAAACTGCCTGAAGAACTATCAACAGAAGTTCATGACAGTGTACAGGAGGCAATGATCAAGACCATGTCCAAGAAAAAGACGTGTAAAAGACAAAATGGTTGTCTGAGGAAAGTGAATTCACTCAGTCGTGTTCAACTCTCTGTGACCCCGTGGACTGTAGCCCACCAGGCTCTTCCATCCATGGGATTCTCCAGGCAAGAATACTGGAGTGGGTTGCCATTTCCTTCTCCAGGGGATCTTCCTGACCCAGGGACTGAACCCAGGTCTCCTGCATTGCAGTCAGATGCTTTAACCTCTGAGCCACCAGGGAGGAGGCCTTACAAATAGCTGAGAAAAGAAAAGAAGTGAAAAGCAAAGGAGTAAAGCAAAGATATACCCATTCGAATGCAGAGTTCCAAAGAATAGCAAGGAGAGATAAGATCAGTGCAAAGAAATAGAGGAAAATAATAGAATGGGAAAGACTAGAGATCTCTTCAAGAAAATTAGAGATACTAAGGGAACAGTCCATGCAAAGATGGGCTCAATAAAGGACAGAAACGGTATGGAACTAACAGAAGTAGAAGATATAAAGAAAAGGTGGCAAGAACACACAGAAGAACTATACAAAAAGATCTTCATGACCCAGATAATCAATAACAGTGTGATCATTCACCTAGAACCAGACATCCTGGAATGCGAAGTCAAATGGGCCTTAAAAAGCATCATTATGGACAAAGCTTGTGGGGATGATGGAATTCCAGTTGCGCTATTTCAAATCCTGAACGATGATGCTGTGAAAGTGCTACACTCAATATGCCAGCACATTTGGAAAACTCAGCCGTGGCACAAGACTGGAAAATGTCAGTTTTCATTCCAATCCCAAAGAAAGGTAATGCCAAAGAATGCTCAAACTACTGCAAAACTGTACTCATCTCACAAGCTAGCAAAATAGTGCTCAAAATTCTCCAAGTGAGCCTTCAACAGTATGTGAACCATGAAATTCCAGATGTTCAAGCTGGATTTTGAAAAGGCAGAGAAATTAGAGATCAAATTGCCAGCATATGTTGGATCATTGAAAAGCAAGAAAGTTCCAGGAAAGAATTTGCTTCTGTTTTACTGACCATGTTAAAGCCTTTGACTGTGTGGATCCTAACAAACTGTGGAAAATTCTTAAAGAAATGGGAATACCAGACCACCTGACCTGCCTCCTGAGAAATCTGTATACAGGTCAAGAAGTAACAGTTAGAACTGGGCACAGAACAACAGACTGGTTCCAAATAGGGAAGGAGTACGTCAAGGCTGTATATTGTCACCCTGCTTATTTAACTTCTATGCAGAGTACATCATGAGAAACGCTGGGCTGGAAGAAGCACAAGCTGGAACCAAGATTGCCAGGAGAAATCTCAATGACCTCAGATATGCAGATGACACCACATTTATTGCAGAAAGTGAAGAAAACTAAAGAACCTCTTGATGAAAGTGAAAGATAAGAGTGAAAAAGTTGGCTTAAAGGTCAACATTCAGAAAACTAAAATCATGGCATCCAGTCCCATCACTTCATGGCAAATAGATGCAGAAACAGTGGAAACAGTGTTTATTTTTCTGGGATCCAAAATCACTTCAGATGGTGACTGCAGCTGTGCAATTAAAAGACACTCCTTGGCAGGAAAATTATGATCATCCTAGACAGCACATTAAAAGCAGAGACATTATTTTGTTAACAAAGGTCTGTCTAGTCAAGGAAACAATTTTTCCAGTAGTCATGTATGGACGTGAGAGTTGGACTATAAAGAAAGCTGAATACCAAAGAATAGATGCTTTTGAACTGTGGTGCTGGAGAAAGACTCTTGAGAATCCCTTGAACAGCAAGGAGATCCAACCAGTCCATCCGAAAGGAAATCAGTTCTGGATATTCATTGGAAGGACTGATGCTGAAACTGAAACTCCAATCCTTTGGCCACTTGGTGGTAAGAACTGACTCACTATCAAAGACCCTGATGCTGGGAAAGATTGCAGGCGGGAGAAGGGGATGACAAAGGATGAGTTGGTTGAATGGCATCACTGACTCACTGGACATGAGTTTAAGTAAGCCACGGGAGTTAGTGATGGACAGGGAAACCTGGCGTGCTGCAGTCCATGGGGTCACAAAGAGTCAGACACGACTGAGCGATTGAACTGAACTGAACTTGCACTGTTGGTGGGGATGTAAATTGATACAGCCACTGAGGAAGATGGTATGGAGAGTCCTTAAAAAGCTAGGAGTAAAAGTACCATATGATCCAGCAATCCCACTTCTATCCATATACCCTGAGGAAACCAAAATTGAAAAAGACACATGTATCCCATTGTTCATTGCAGCACTATTTACAATAGCTAGGACATGGATGCAACCTAAAAGTCCATTGACAGATGAATGGATAAGGAAGTTGTGGTACATATACACACTGAAATGTTACTCAGCCATAAAAAGGAATGCATTTGAGTCAATTCTAATGAGGTGGATGAATCTAGAGCCTATTATACAGAGTGAAGCAAGTCACAAAGAAAAGATAAAAATCATATACTAATGCATATATATATGGAATCTAGAAAAATGCTACTGAAGAATTTATTTGCAAGGCAGCAGTGGAGAAACAGACATAGACAATAGAATTCTGAACATGGGGATAGAAGAGGAGAGGGTGAGATACCTGGAGAGAGTAACATGGAAGCTTACATTACCATATGTAAAATAGATAGCCAACAGGAATTTGCTGTACATCTCAGGAAACTCAAACAGGAGCTGTGTATCAATCTAGAGGAACGGGATGGGGAGGGAGGTGGGAGGGAAGTTCAAAAGGAAGGGCGTATATGTATACCTATGGCTCATTCATGTTGAGATTTGACAAAAGACAACACAATTCTGTAAAACAATTATCCCTCAATTAAAAAGTATATTTAAAAAAGAGGGTAAGAGTTTAATAGTAAATTAAGTGTATCAAAATTGAAAATTTTGAACTCAAAACCATGTCACTAGAAAACATATAGAATAAAGCATGGCAATAAAGATGAAAACATAGACAATGTCCTAAGCCACCTGAGAGAAAGTTTAAAGAACTAATATATGTGCAATTAGAATCCCAGGAAGAGGAGATTATGTAAAAAGGCAGAGAATAATTGATGAGATAATGGTATCTCAGTGGGTAAGGAATCTGCCTCAAGATAGGAGACACAGAAGATGCATTTTCAATCCCTGGGTTGGGAAGATCCCCTGAAGGAGGAAATGGCAACTTATTCAAGCATTCCTGCCTGGAGAACCCTATGGACAGAGGGACCTGTCAGGCTACAGTCCATGGGGTTGCAAAGAGTCAGACACGACTGAGGTAACTGAGCACACAAAAGAGCTAAGAATGCTTTCAAAACCAAAGAAAATAACAGTCCACAGATTGGAGAAGTGCTGTGAACCCCAAGAAAGGTAAATCATGTATTTCTGTTCTTCTAAATGTAATATTAACAATTTTTTCTTCTAGCTGAAGCATTTCCTGTAATTTTGTGTGTGTGATTGTTGGTAATGATTCTCTCACATTTTCTTGCTTAAATGTATCTTAGTGCTATGCTGTGCTTAGTTGCTCAGTTGTGTCTGGCCTTTTATGACCACATGGACTGTAGCCCACCAGGCTCCTCTGTCCATGTGGATTCTTCAGACAAGAATACTGGAGTGGGTTGCCGTTCTCCCCTCCAGGGAATCTTTCCAACCCAGGGATCCAACCCAGGTCTGCCACATTGCAGGCAGATTCTTCACCAGTTGAGCTACCAAGGAAGGCTTTAAAAGTATCTGGTGTGCCTTAATTTGAAGGATGTTCTCCCTAAGTTAATAGCTAATTCCCTTCTGCTTTTAAAATTTATGATTCATTGTTTTATGGTCTCCATAATTTTTCTGGGAAAGTCAGCTCAGACTCATTTTTATTTAAATGTAAATGTGTCTTTTGCTGCCCTCTGCCTGCTTCTAAGATTTTTTTTTTTTTACTTTAGTGAGTGAAGTCGCTCAGTTGTGTCTGACTCTTTGTGACTCCATGGACTGTAGCCTACCAGGCTTCTCTGTCCATGGGATTTTCCAGGCAATAATACTGGAGTGGGTTGCCGTTTCCTTCTCCAGGAGATCTTCCCGACACAGGGATCGAACCCAGGTCTCCCGCATTGTAGACAGACACTTTACCGTCTGAGCCACCAGGGAAGTCCATGGTCTTTGACTTTGGTTTTCATCAATTTTAATATATATTTTAATATAATAAATTGTTTAATATATATTTAAGATAGATACTTAGTTCCCTTGATTTTGTCATTTTGTTATTGTCATATGGTGGATACATTCATTATCAAAAATGATAAGCTTGTCATCGTAAATCTCAGGGTAAATAATTCCCTCATTATTGCTACATAAACCTATGAGATTTGGGTGCCCTAAACATGTGAACTAGAAAAGCCTCATCTTATAGTAGGTGCTTGAATCAGGTCTGTTTCTCTTTAGAAGTGTTGCTATTTTAGAGATGTCACTGTCAAAAACAATGAAACAGTCTCATTATCTCCTAAGAGTAAAGAAAAATTTTAGTTGGTAAACCATGTCATTTTGGCATCATAAAAAATGTAATTTAATATATTAATTTTTAATGTCAATGCTAAACTTGTTTAAACTCTGCAAGAGTATTCTCAAGTCCTCTAACATTCTTGGGGCATCTTTTCCTTTAATATACCCAATAAAATTATTTTATACTTCATCTCAACTTTTGTGAAAACTCTAGTGTGCTTTGTAAAATGTCCAGACATTCAGAAATTCTTTGCATTATCTTGGACATCTCAAACTTTTTTTTTAAATAGGACTTTCACCTCCTCAGTTAAATTTATTTCAAGGTATTTTATTTTTTTGATGCAGTTGTGAGATGGCTTTATTATCTTTCTGTTGATTTATTATTAGTGTGCTGCTAAGTCGCTTCAGTCATGTCCGACTCTGTACGACCCCACAGACAGCAGCCCATTGGGCTTTGCCATCCCTGGGATTCTCCAGGCAAGGACACTGGAGTGGGTTGCCATAGGGAAATGCAATCCATTTTTGTATACTGAGCTCACACTTTTGTTACTGTATTCCTGTCTTTGGTAAGCCTGCTTTGGCACTTCACTCATTTTCTCTGTCCTCTGTCTGCATAGCTTTACTACTAATCGTCCAGGCTTCTCCTCTTCTCCCAAGGCACCACCGACTTAAATTTCACTGAAGATTTGGTAATAACATTGCACAGAAAATTATTTAAAAATAAAATTACATCACTGTTCATAGAAGTAGCTTGGTGTCTCTGGTCATTCTCCTTAGACCTGATTTCTTGCTGTGCTACTGGTCACCTTATTCCTTCCAAGACCACTCGATAAACTTCCGAACTATTTCTAACAGCCAGAAGACAATCTGCAAATGCTTATTACTCTATCATATGGAGATGTGAATCACTTCCGTCTTATTTCTACTCATCTTGACCAGTCTGGCTAACAGGTGCCTCCAAACACACGAATCTCCACAAGACACACACACATATGTATGCACACGCACACACACACACACGCGCGCGCGCGTCCCAGTCTAACACAATGATTTATTTGCAGGCAAAAAGTCAGAACTTCCACTTTCCAGGATCTCACACACCTTGAGAGAAATATGGGAAAAAGTCCTTATGTTTCTTTGAAGGAGAAGAGAATAGGAAGATTTAAAAAAGGTTCACTGGACTAAGTTTTTTTTTTTAATACTTTATTCTACATTACAATACTGTATTTGTTTTGCCATACATTGACATGAATCAGCCACAGGTGTACACGATCTCCCAATGCCGAAGCCCCCTCCCACCTCCCACCCCATATCATCTCCCTGGATCATCCCATGCACCAGCCCCAAGCATCCTGTATCCTGTGAACTTTTAAAGTAAATCATGAAGAGATAAGTGGGATTCTAGCAAAGGAATTCAGAGAGAGACAATGATGTAAGAAAGTCTGCCTGTTGTCAAAGACCATGACATGTTCTGGCCATAACTAGTAATTTGAGGTTGCTGGGGGAAAAAAAATGTGTATGTGTCTGTGTGTGTGTGTCACTTATGAGACAGCCAAATAAAGCTATCCAAGCATGCAGGCTGAAAAAGAAGCTGGAGCTCAGGAGAAAGACATAGATTAAAGATCATCTTTGGAAAATCAGACCTTTCTAGGCACAAAATCAATCATCTCAGAAGTGTTCTAGTAGTGGCCACTTAAATGCTTAATCTATACAATTTCATAAGTGATAAAAAGACAAATAGACTAATCTTAAAAGTGAAAAGTGGCCTGTAGTGGGGTTTATCTGCTTAGGCTGATTTTGTGAACATGTGAAAATCATTTCTGTCATTATCTATGATGTTAAGGCAATGGATCTTGCAAGTATAAATTAAAGTGTTTAAGGAGCTTCTAAAGGACCACTTGTTTACCTCTTTTTAAATGACAACTGGAATACTATCTTACGTAAAATATGGCTTTACCTAAACATATCATCTGGAGAAGGAAATGGCAACCCAGTCAAGTATTCTTACCTGGAAAATCCCAAGGGCAGAGCAGCCTGGCAGGCTATAGTCCATAGGGTCTCAAAGAGCTGGACATGACTGAGTGATTAACTCTCCAAGCATACCATCAGGTATTTCATTATAACATAAGTATATATAATAAAATTGCAAGCATTTATAAAATTTCCAATAGCATATGGATTATTTAGTCCTCCAAAGAACTGGAATTACAAGTTTCAGCTCTAATTTTTAACAATAAACAGTACTTCTTTCTATCAGTGTGATATAGAAAATGTTTCAGAATTTTTTCCTTTTAGAAACAGACTGCTATTTTCCTTTTCGATAGTGCCTTAAGCGTTAAGGCTAAATCTTGCAACTTGAAATGTTCAGAGAGCAGAAAATGTCCAATCTAAAGTCAGGTGGTCACTGTTCAACCTACTTCATTTGAGTCCTTACTTTGACAATAGTCTTTAAAACCAGTTTGGCAAAAGATTCTGCAAATTTTAAAAGTTTACCTAACACAACAGGAAGACATAGTTTCACTCTCAACACATAGAGTTTTAGCATAATCCATAGGTAGAAAAAAAATAAAGTGTATGGGAATGCACACTCCTCCAGGAAGATAGAAGAACTGGGAATTTGTGTAGGGAAAGAGGGTAATTTGGAAGGGGTGAGACCAGGATTTGGAAACTCACAGCTTCAGTTTCTCCCCAACTGCTTAACACTCCTCAGCAGGACTGATGTTAGAACAAATGGGTTCCGTATAAATTTAAAAATCAAACAAAAAGCAAAATAGAGTAAAGAAAAAGGTATAATGGAAGAAAAGACCTGGTACCTTACAATTTCGACATTCTGGGATGGTCATGGCAGCGTAGAACTCATGGCACTGTGTAGTTATGGGCACCTTTAAAAACAAGACACAAGGGACTTCACTGGTAGTCTAGTAGTTAAGACTGCATTCCCAGTGCAGGGGCCTGGGTTTGATCCCAGATTGGAGAACTAATATCCCACATGCCACATGGCATGGCATGGCCAATTTTTTTTTTTTTTTAATAGCCACACACCTTTCACTCAGAGACCTTCAATTACAGGAGGGCATGGACAGAGAACAAGATAGAAGACCGACTTACTCTGGCTTAGCAGGAGGTTCCAGAGATCTGCAGACACAGTATAAAGATCAGCCCCTCCTAAATCACCCTGAGGAAATAGAATCTACTTTTCGTGGTCTCTTGTTGGGAGGCAGGGGAAATTTGAGAGAAGAGAGAGAGGAAGGTAAGCATGAAGTGAAGTGAAGTGAAGTTGCTCAGTCGTGTCCGACTCTTTGCAACCCCATGGACTATAGCCTACCAGGCTCCCCTGTTCATGGGATTTTCCAGGCAATAGTACTGGAGTAGATTGCCATTTCCTTCTCCAGCGGATCTTCCCGACCCAGGGATCAAACCCGGGTCTCCCTCATTGTAGACAGACGCTTTACTGTCTGAGCCACTAGGGAAGTCCTAAGGTAAGCATAGGAAATTTAAATTTTCAATTGATTGATTTTTTTTTTCATTCCGTTCAGTCGCTTAGTCATGTCCAACTCTTTGCGACCCCATGAATCGCAGCATGCCAGGCCTCCCTGTCCATCACCAACTCCCGGAGTTCACTCAAACTCATACCCATTCAGTTGGTGATGCCATCCAGCCATCTCATTCTCTGTCGTTCACTTCTCTTTCAGCCCCCAATCCCTCCCAGCATCAAGGTCTTTTCCAATGGGGCAGCTCTTCTCATGAGGTGGCCAAAGTACTGGAGTTTCAGCTTTAGCATAATTCCTTCCAAAGAACACCCAGGACTGATCTCCTTTAGAATAGACTGGTTGGATCTCCTTGCAATCCAAGGGACTCTCAAGAATCTTCTCCAACACCACAGTTCAAAAGCATCAAATCTTCAGTGCTCAGCTTTCTTCACAGTCGAACTCTCACATCCATACATGACTAACTGGGTTTTTTTCATTAGTCTCACTTGAAAAATAAATTTATTTTTAGAATAGTTTTAGATTTATGGAAAAATTGGGAAGATTATATATGCAGTTTTCCTGTACCTCATTCCCAGTTTCCTCTAATACTGAAATTTTATATGAGCATGGTACATTTGTTATAATTATTAAACCAATACTGACATATAATTATTAACTAAAGTCCATACTTCATTCAGATTTCCTTCGTTTTTATCTGATGTCCTTTTTCTATTTCAGGACACTACGTTAACTTTAGTCATCATGTCTCTACTTAAAAATTTTAATACATAGTATATATTTGTATTAATAGTAACTTATTTTACGGTCCTTGTCTGCTAATTCTATCTTATGTTTTAGCTCTTGGTAGATTTTTATTAATTTGTTAAATCCTTACAATACCATCCACCCCCCAAAAAAACAGGTTACTATTATTCCCATTTCATAAAGAAACAGAGGCATAGAGAGATCAAGTAACTTGCTCAAAGGCATACAGCATTAAATGATGGAACTAGGTCATGCATCCACCCAGTTTGACCCCATAGAAGTGAGTGCAAACCAAAAATGTGTTAGTTCAAATTATCTTAAATTTCTTTAAGAGTGTCTGAGAATTTCAGTTCTCATCATTCAGAGTTCCAGAATTCCTGGGCCCCTGTAAAGAAATGGAGAAAAATGTTCCCTTGGCCATGGTATCTGACATATAAAACTTTCTAGAGTCTAATTTGAGCCTGATATTCTGCTGTGTAATTTATGACTCTGGCCTTACCTGTCAGGTGAGAGGAATGGACTAATGTGTGAGAAAAAAAAATCATATCCAGCTATAAGCTTTTTTTAGTCAATGATAAAGTGAAATGCAGTTTTCTTGTTTTGAGCACTTTCAGACAAGATCAGCTCAGGCTACAGCAACTCACAGACTTATATAGGTTTTTATCCCTAAAGAATTTTGAACAAATTGATTAATTAATCTTAGCTTAATTTGTCTGCAAAACGAGATGACCATAGAACCTACTTTATGTGGACATTTTAAGAATGAAAGCAAATACATTTTACAAAAAGTGAAATGTCTAGCATGCTACTTTTCTTTTGTCCATCACCATTAAACATGGAGTAGTCAGAAGACAGGAAAAAGACCTCTTCTAATCCTTCTTATCCCATGACTTCATCAAAACAAGATCTTAATGGTAGAAATTTCTCTAAGGAAATTGTAATAATAAAATCATAGGAAGTTCAGTGCTGCAGTCTTCAGGAACTGCAGGTCTATGAGTGACTCGTTACTTTATATGCCAAGTACCTTCTATAGTCTCCAAAGTCAAAATAAAGTACTGGCAGAAATACCCCATTTACATACATTGGCCTCCTTGGCCTTCATTCTGTTTATTGGAAATCCTTTTAGTGGTGCTTTCCTCCAGGGCTATCCCTTTAGTTTATGGGAGCTTCTATTCTATGATACAAACAGTCCTAGGCAAGGTTAAATTTTCTGATTAGTTTTATATTACTACAACTCTGTCAATATATCTCTACCCACATCAGGGAAGTGGTTTTGACAGATGAGGGAAGTAGGGGAAGGAGAGAATTTAGGGCATTTGAAGACAGAAAGAGCCATGAATGGAGGTCAGGCTCCCCAGTTACTGTGGACCCCAGATATTACACCCCCAAATCCTCCCCACATCTTTATTCTAGTTGTTGGAGGATTCCACATCTTTGAAAATTTCTTCATAATTCTTGACCATGAGTGCTGAAGGTTGCTGACTGCTATACATTTGCTTCATATGAAAAACATGGATTCTGTTATAACCTAAGTTTTCTGATATTCATCATCTGAAAGAAAACTATTGCTTTTGTTTTAATATCAGGATGATAGATGTGGAATTTTCCTCAAAGTCTTTTCACAAAAGAACAGATCTTTTTGACTATGTCAGTCTTGGACCCCACGGACTGTAGCCCACCATGCTCCTCTGTCCATGGAATTTTCCAGGCAAGAATGCTGAAGTGGGTTGCCATTTCCTCCTCCAGGGATCTTCCTGACCTAGGGATCCAACCCTGGTCTCCTGCACTGGCACTGGATTTTTACTGTGCCACCTGGGAAGCCCCAGTAAACATTGTTTAATTCTGGTCAATAATCAGGATTAGGAGAGGAGAGAAAGAAGAAAGTGGGGGGCTAAAGAGAAGTCCATATGATGAAACTAGATATTCATTTCCATTCAGAATCAAAATTGTTAAAAGTCACTGCTGTGCCATTTTATGCACCCTGCACAAAGCAGCAATAAAATAGCCCGTCTTCTTGAAATAATCAGGTGCTACATGTATCGTATAACATTTGAAGAAGAGCTACTGGTTTAAATGACAGGCGAATGTGGAAGGGAATCACTCTAACACTGGAATTTTGCACCTAGTTCATCAGAAGGAATCTTTTCATAAGACAAGTTAATGAAAACTGTAGCAGATTAAATGGGTAGCATAAAACATTATCATTTTAAAGCCTTTGCATAATTCTGCATAGAAAAAGAAATAAACTGGGGGGCAGAGCAGATGGCTTGCTGCACACTACCAGTGCTTTGTGTACACACAGTTTAAAATGACAGTCTTTATTGTTCCCTGAACATGGCTTCTGATGACAGAGGAAAGTCAACAGGCTTAAAAATATGCAGACGTGTTAATATAACTTTATAAATGAAGACTTCACTTCATCTATTAAAAAACTCAAGGTCATTCTTTACCATATGTCATAAAGATATTGGCTTTACTGATAGATGGAAAATACAATCTGGAGAGAGCTATGAGACATCAGCCACCAACTCCTAAAATAGACGAATGAAGAAAGAAATAACGAGGGACATTTATCTTTAAAAAATGTTCTGGTGACTATTGGGCTGAATCAGCCCCAGCAAACTCTGTCCAATTTGGAGTGATAAAAACAGAAATATAAAATAAAATGCAAATTGAAAAATTAGAAAACAGAAAAGCATATAGCAAGAGACAGCTTTCAGAATAAATACCTGATTTTTTAAAGAGATGATTTAATAGAAGATTTTGAGAATATATAGAGGGAAATCCAGGTATAAAACTGAGATAAGAACTTCTCAATTTTAACACAAAAGATAGAAATTATTGGGGGGGGTTAATTTAGGTCTGCTTAAATTGGAACCACTCTTTCTGAAGAGAAAGGAGAGATCAAAATGAAGATATAAAGGTGTGACTATGTAAAATTCCAAATAAGGAATATAAAATGTAAAGTAAAGACATCAGAGAACCCAAATGACATTTTTCTTCCATATCACATTCAGCTGAAGGAAAGAATTGAAGAATTCTAGAATAAAAGGGGAAAAGATAAAAGAAAACTGGGGGAGGGAAAGAAAAGCAGGGAAAGGAAAGCCAATACATGTTCACTTGTGGATGAAGAGTGGATTGCTACTGGACACTGAAAAAGGTGAGGTCATATCACAGATGGTGCTAGAAGATGAAAACACAGTATGTGCTTTGCCTGATTACTGTATGGGGCAATTGAAAAATGAATGCAGAACTTTTTCACACTGCCGGCAGCCAGCGTGAGGAAGTCCACCCATTGCAAAGGTCATGAGGAAGGAAGCTTGGCATACGCAAAGGCGTGATCAAGCCTCAAGAAACCCCTGTTCCTGAGCATCTACCCCCAAAACCAGAGTCTGTTTTATGCTCTCACCTACGCCTCTGACTTTCCATGGGGCTCTCCCCCATAACCAGTTCTCTCGGAGAAGGAGTAAACGTGCAGCTCCAAGTCAATAAAAATTCTTGGGCATGACAAGAGTGTTTCAACTTAAGAACTCCTCTGAAGGTTATCTAGCCTGCCTGTATAGGGTCATCTGGCCACATGTGATTGTTTACAGCCTCCCGACCATGAGAGGCACAAGATGTTTCAGACTTACTAAAGGCAAATTCTTTCGGGAAGTTAGAAATCATTAGTATAGTGGGTTGGTTAGGAATTATATTGGTGAAGGGTTTTTCATTTGTTGTGCCAATAATTGCTGCTAATTCCCTGCCCTGGGTGGGACAAGGGTGTCTCAGGTCAAACCTCTCTGCTGGCCAACTAATTTGTGTGACAGGATTATCCATACTCCTGCCACATGATTGTTTACTACCTCTAAACCACAAACAGCACAGAGAGTTTGGAATATTTTGAGAGTCTTAATTAGCATAGGGATTTTCTCATTGTTGAGTCAATGATTGCTGCCAGGCCTCCATATCCTTAGGCACCTGGGAATATATTAATCAATGTATTTGGAATATAGAAAAGGAAGTATAGTAGTTTTTGATGTTAGCAATACTAGACTTTTTGAGTTAATGAATTTTCTCTTTTGTTATAGATCACTGTACTTTGTTATAAATCACTGTGTCCTTGCTATGTAAAAATGTAACTTTATCACTATCTTAAGACTAGATAGATTTTTTTTATTAAATTTATTTATTTTTTAATTACAATACTGTATTTGTTTTGCCATACATTGACACAAATCAGCCATAGGTGAACACAATCTCCCAATGCCGAAGCCCCCTCCCACCTCCCACTGAAATTGGAACCGATTATACAGAGTGAAGTAAGACTAGATAGATCTTAAGGGGAACATTGGTGAAGGGTTTTCATTTGTTGGGCTGATGTTTGCTGCTAAATCTCCACATTCCCTGCCTTTGTAATAAATATAACTAGCATATAGGAGAAATAAGTATTAACCTTTAAGATTGATCATGTTAACCTTGGGTTAAATAAATTCCTTTCTTGATTGTAACTCACTACACCCTCACCCTATAGGAATGCAACTTTATTTGGAGGGTGGTGCCTGGTTTAAGAAAAACACCCTTGGAAAAAATAAGTTTTTGGTTATCAGAAAGAAAGGGTCATAAATGTCAGCAGGCCTCATGGCCAGAATATGGTGTAAAACCCCTAAAACCATTTTTTATGTAAAGCACCTGATTTTGATAAAGGTCAGGACTGCTGACACCCACGTGACTCTGTATTCATCCCTATGTGTAGCAAAAGGTATATAAGCAAACCTAAAAATTAAAAATTCAGATCAGTTTCTGGAAAGACTGATTCCCCCATGTTGTTCTTTCTTGCTCCTCATTTTTCTGGCTGAATTCCCATCTGGAGAGTGGGTGCCCTCCAAGTCTACTTAACTGTCCTGGCTTTCAAGTTCATGCAAGAAGGAGCCCAAGAAGGGGCACCTTCCGATATTCGGATGGTGCCGGTGGTCCAACGCAGATGGTGCAAATTCCTTGTCTTGGAATTTTATTGGTATCCCATGTAAACCAAGTTATTCAGCCTCTTTTTCTCTCCTACTATTTTCTGGCCAAATTCCCATCTGGCGCATGGGTACTCACCAAGCCTGCTAATTTTGCCAGGGCTTCTAAGATCGCACTAGGGAGGCCTCAGTGCCTCCTCTCCTTCGGGAGAATGGAAAGACACCTGTGGCCTACGTAGGTGGTGATTGGTATTCCATGTAAACCAAGTTATTCAGCATCTTTTTCTCTGCTAATTTTCTAATCCCTCTCTATCTGTAATTAAATAAGTTATTTCCAAGGATGCCGACTCTGTCTCACCTTCGAATCACCCTGGATCCACTGGGGCTGGACCCCGGCATCACACTTTGCCTCTTCTCACCCAATGCTGCTGCTGCTGCTGCTAAGTTGCTTCAGTCGTGTCCGAGTCCATGTGACCCCATAGATGGCAGCCCACCAGGCTCCCCGTCCCTGGGATTCTCCAGGCAAGAACACTGGAGTGAGTTGCCATTTCCTTTTCCGATGCATGAGTGTGAAAAGTGAAAGTGAAGACGCTCAGTCGTATCTGACTCTTAGTGACCCCATGGACTGCAGCCCACCAGGTTCCTCCGTCCATGGGATTTTCCAGGCAAGAGTACTGGAGTGGGTTGCCATTGCCTTCTCCTCTCACCCAATATATGTCCACAAAGAACAAGAACACTACGTCTGTCTTAAATGTAAGAACACTAAGAACTCCTGAGACTGTGCTACAGCCTACAAAGCTAGAATGGATTTAGGCTTGAGGCCCCATAACCTGAGTGGAAATAATGTGTGTGTAATCTGGATGTTTCCCTCCTTCAAATAATGCTCAAAGAGGGAGTCATGGATGGACTTTGGGAATCCAAGATCCTCTTGATATTGCATGTAAGTTTTTGCTTTGCCCTCATCATATGCATAATTCCTAGAAAGTGAGACCATGCTTGCACAAGGTTTTTTCTATAGCTCAATCAAAACAAAAATGTTAAGAACCACTGTGGTGCAAAACAGACTGAACTTTGTATGTAGAACAGGTGAGAAGGGAAGCCAATGGCTGCACACAGGTTATGATGCTCATGAATTTATTAACTGCCTACCTGAGTCAACTTGTAAACTTAACATTTATAAGTTGTATTCCCCAACTTATAAATGATAAAAGTGAGGCCTGAGATAGATAAATTTAAAGGAAAAAAAGAAAAAGCATGTCAAATGTCACACAACTGATTGACTCGCCAGATGCTCAATTTATTCTCCATTGTAATTATTGACGCTCCTTTTCCCTAAAATGATGTCATTTTCCCAACGTCACTGAGCATTCCCTTCCTCTGACTTCAATTGCTATGAGCATGTTATACTTATCAAAACTGTATGTTGAGAATAAAACTTCCTCAGAAGCTCCAGGCCAGTGAATACAATTGCGTATGAGACTTCTCTTGTCAGAGAACCTCAAAGTCTGTTTTTCATTCGTCATGACATGAGTTTCCTCTAATCTTCCCTTTCAAAGCATCTGGAATCATCATTGTTAGTTGCTCAGTTGTGTCCAACTCTTTGCAACCCCATGGACTGTAACCCACCAGGCTCCTCTGTCCATGGAATTCTCCAGGCCAGAATACTAGACTGGGTAGCCATCCCTTTCTCCAGGGGATCTTCCTGACCTACAGATCAAACCCAGATCTCATACATTGCAGGCAGATTCTTCATCATCTGAGGCACCAGAGAAGTCATTATCAACTGTCTTATAGACAGAAAAGTTTCAGATGGAAATAAAAAATAGAACCATTAAAGTTAGAAATAACTTTGATTCCTTATTCTATCTTAGCACACAACCTAGATACTTTTCCTAGTCATTTGGCTTCTTAAATGTTTTTATGAGTTCTGTGGAAAATACCATTGGATTCTTGATAGGTCTTGTGTTGAAACTATGATAGCTTTGTGTACTATGGATATTTTGATAATATTAATTCTTATGTCCCATGAACATGGAATCTTTTTTTCACTTATGTTTGTCTTCTTTAATTCCTTTCATCAATGTCTCACAGTTCTTTCATTTCCTTGATTAAATTTATAGCTAAGTATTTTTTTGATGCTATTGTAAATGGGATTATTATTTCTTTATCAGACAGGTCCTTGTTAATATATAGAAATACTACTAATTTTTGTATATTGGCTTTTGTATTCTGCAACTTTATTGAACTACTTAATTAGATCTAACAGTGTTTTGGTGGAGTCTTTTGGGGTTTCTGTATAAAGATCATGCTCTATGCAAACAGAGACAGTATGACTTTTAATATTTTTTTGTCTAAATTGTTCCAACTAGAATTTCAGTACTATATTGAGTGGGACTGGTGAGGGTGTGCATCCAGATCTTGTTCCTGACATGAAGGAAAGTCTTTCAGGCTCTCACCCCTATGATATTAGCTGTGGGTTGTCATATGTGGCCTTAATTATATTGAGGTATATTCCTTCCTATGTCCAATTTGTTGAGAATATCTATCATGAGTGGATGTTGAATTTTATAAAATGCCCTTTCTGTATCTATTGAGGTGATAATATTTTTATTTCTCATCTTATTAATATGATATAGCACATTTATTGATTTCCTTATGTTGAACCATCATTGCATCCCAGGGATAAATCTCACTTGATCATGGTGTATGATCCTTTTAATGTGCTGTTTAATTTGGTTTACTAGAATTTTGTTGAGAATTTTTGCATCTGTATTCTTCAAGGATACTGGTCTATAGCTTTCTTTTCTTATAGTTTTTGTATAACTTTGGTATTAGGATAATGCTGGCCTTGTAAAATGTAATTGGAAGTTTTTCTCTTCTTCAAATTTTTGGAAGAATTTGAAAAAGAATGGCACTAGTTAATGCCACTATTTAATTTTAATTTTATTGACTAAATCACCTTATTCATTATCAATCTGTTTAGATTTTTCTACTGCATGGTTCTATCTTAGTAGGTTGTATGTTTCTAGTCATTTACTCATTTTTTAGGTTGCCCAATTTGTTGTAGTATTATATAATTCTTCATAGTAGTGTCTTATAATGCTTCAGGTTTCCGTGATATCAGTTATAATGTCTCCTCTCTCATTTATAATTTTATTTATCTGGGTTCTTCCTCTTTTTCTCTTGGCAAGTCTAGCTAAAAGTTTGTCTATTTTGTGTTTGCATTGTGCAGCACCCTGGGTGCTTTGTTTAGGCTGCCCCATAGAGGTGGACCAGGCCCTGTGCTCAGAAATAGACAAGACTTCAGATTTGCTCCCCTGCCAAAGGGAGAAGGCGAAGAACAGGTTCTACAGTCATTAAAACTCAGAATCAAGTAGAACTACGCACTGGCTCCTTGACCAGACAGAGCCAATAGCTTGTCTCTTCAGAGTCAAGTATAAATGTGTCCAATTATATATTTTAGACACGCATATACTAAAAAAATTTTTTAGCTAAAATTCAAAGTTAATGGAAGATAATTACTTTTATTTGCTAAAAATGGCCACCTCGTTAACTTTCGCATTTGTTTAATTCTTTGTCATGAACTTTGAAGATCTTTTTATTTCATACTATTAAGGCATTTCCCACAGGCTTCAAAGGTGCTCACGTTTGCCAGCAGCCTTCATCATGCACTTCCTGTACTGCTGAGGTTCTTCACCTGACTCACCTGTACCTTATTACTGCCCCAACTTCTGGGTTTCCCCTAGGTCCTAGGGTTCCCTTGCTTTTCCACTACTGGCCATGGACTGATGTCTATACCACGATGGTGTTTTGTCACTCACTCATGTCTAGTATTAAACAGTTATTAAGTCCATTGCGCTGGTCTCTGCTCCTACCGTACCCTCCTGGAGTATTAAAGCTGAACTTAGAGTGAGAACTCCCAAGTTACCTTTGTGGGTAGTTCTAATTTTTAGGGAAGCAGTTTTTGTGTTGAACTGAAACTGTCTTCCTTTAAGCTTTGCCCTATCTGAGTTTCAACAGAACTTTGCTTGTCGAGAGCAGAAAATGTCTTATTCACCTTGGTATCTCCAGCATCTATGACAACAGCTGGCACACGGAAGTTTCTCATAAATGTCTACCAAATGAAAAATGAATATTATTGCTTCTGGAGCTACACTGTGTAAAGTGAATCTCTTATCTACAGCCAGTTCTTCAAATATGCAAACAATGTCATAGAGGCTTGCATCAATCTTGCCTATTATATGCTAGGCATTCCCAGTTCCTTAAGTCATTTTTCATTTGAGAATCAGTTTATCTGGCACAGAAAAAGCACATGATAAATGTTTGTCTATTAAGAATTTAACCACATTTAATTAAAATGGCAAATATTTATATGGAAATTTAATGCTAGATACAGATCTACCTGACATAAAAATTACTCCCATCTTTACATTAAAAAATAAATAATAATGGTCAAAGTGATCACAGTATCCCCTAAAAAATGTGTAATATGCTAAACTTTCAATAAGAAGAAGGCTTAACATAATATATATTGCCTAGATCTTTTGAAAAATGTCTGTAAATGTGTATACATACCCAAGTATGCCCATAATTTGTTTTAATTTTGAAATATAATACTTTAATTTTGTGCTAAATTTTATTTTAAAAACTTTCACCAATTCTCCAATGTTATTACTTTTCAATTCCTAGGCCTCCATAAATTATCTAGATATAACTGCCATCAAGTTTTATTATGTTATTAGTTCTAGTAAGCCAGTACTTTTTTTTTTTTCCCCCACAACACACAGCATGTAACTGTTAGCTCCCCGACCAGGGTTTGAACCTGTGCCTTGCTGCAGTGAAAGTTAACTTTCTGAGTCTTAACCACTGGATCACGAGGAAGTCCCAATTCAGTATTTTTCAAATGAAACCCAATTTTTCAATTTTTATTGCAATAATTAGCAAAAGGGAAGATTGTACTAGCTGTTCAGTTCAGTTCAGTTCCAGTTCAGTCACTCAATCATGTCTGACTGTTTGTGACCCCATGGACTGCAGCATGCCAGGCCTCCCTGTCCATCACCAACTCCTGGAGTTTACCCAAACTCATGTCTATTGAGTCAGTGATGCCATCCAGCCATCTCATTCTCTGTCATCCCCTTGTCCTCCTGCCCTCAATCTTTCCCAGCATTCAGGGTCTTTTCAAATGAGTCAGCCCTTCGCATAAGGTGGCCAAAGTATTGAAGTTTCAGCTTCAACATTGGTCCTTCCAATGAACACTCAGGACTGATCTCCTTTAGTATAGACTGGTTGGATCTCCTTGCAGTCCAAGGGACTCTCAAGAGTCATCTCCAACACCACAGTTCAAAAGCATTAATTCTTTGGCGCTCAGCTTTCTTTAGAGTCCAACTCTCACATCCATACATGACTACTGGAAAAACAATAACCTTGACTAGATAGACCTTGCTGACAAAGTGATGTCTCTTCTTTTTAATGTGCTGTCTAGGTTGGTCATAACTTCCCTTCCAAGGAGTAAGCCTTTTTAATTTCATGGTTGCAATCACCATCTGCAGTGATTTTGGAGCCCCCAAAATAAAGTCTGACACTGTTTCCACTGTTTCCCCATCTATTCGCCATGAAGTGATGGGACCAGATGCCATGATCTTAGTTCTTTGAATGTTGGGCTTTAAGCAAACATTTTCACTCTCCTCTTTCACTTTCATCAAGAGGCTCTTTAGTTTTTCTTCACTTTCTGCCATAAGGGTGGTGTCATCTGCATATCTGAGGTTATTGATATTTCTCCCAGCAATCTTGATTCCAGCTTGTGCTTCTTCCAGCCCAGCATTTCTCATGATGTACGTTGCATATAAGTTAAATAAGCAGGGTGACAATATACATCCTTGATGTACTCCTTTTCCTCTTTGGAACCAGTCTGTTCCATGTCCAGTTCTAACTGTTGCTTCTTGACCTGCATACAGGTTTCTCAAGAGGAAGGTCAGGTGGTCTGGTATTCCCATCTCTTTCAGAATTTTCCACAGTTTCTTGTGATCCACACAGTCAAAGGCTTTGGCATAGTCAATAAAGCAGAAATACTAGCTGTTACAGAAAGATTTATAGAAAAATAATAATAAAGGAGGAGAAAAAAAACCAATAATTCAATCTAACAACTGTAAGAAAAATTATTCTAGAAAATAGTAAGGGGCACATCTAGGTGCTAGATACACTTTAATTAGGTTATTAAAAGAGTAAACTGCCCAACAGAGTTTCAAAACTGCATACTTTCCTTCACTTTTCCTATAAATTGAATAGCTGTATTTGATCATTTTTAGCAAGTAGAAAAATTAAGATCTGCCTTTTATTTAGACCCCATGCTAATCTCTAAGATGAAATACTGACTCTACTTTCTCTATTTGTATTTACTTAGACTATGGTCTAAGCACCAAGAACAGGGTAGGAGTTGGAAGAATCTTATTCTACATTAAAACTGGCACATGGCCACACTTTCAAACTGGTAATTAAATGAATGCACATAACTAAATGAATAGGAAATAAAGAGGATTCCTCTTAGTAAGATTCCCTAAAGGAGGCATGTCTTAAACACTAAAACAGGGAAAAATGCTGAAGAAAGTTGGCTGCATCTTGTCCTTAATCAAAAGGCTCTCCATTAAAAGCAAGAGTTTCTGAGTCCAGTTTTAGAAAGTATATATATGTCTGAGTGTGTGTGTGTGTGTGTCTGTGTGTCTGTGTGTCTGTGTGTGAGAGAGAGAGAGAAAGAGAAGGAGAAGGAGAAAGAAAGAGAAGGAGATTGCTACTGTGTTGGTTTCAGCTGACATGATAACCCTGGGAGTAATACTGAGATGCTGCAGTACATGAAATTATTTTTGTCTTAGTCTGTTCAGACTTCTATAACAAAGGAACATAGACTGGGTAGCTTACAAACAACAGAAATCTGTTTCTAACAGTTCTGCAGACTGGAAAGTCCAAGATCAAGGGGTTGGCAGATCTGGTGAGAGCCTTCTCCTTTGTTCTTAGATGTCTGTCTTTTAAATGTGTCCTCACGTGGTAGAGATGGGTGAGAGAACTCTCTGGGGTCTCTTATGAGGGTGCTAATTCTTTCCATGAAGGTCTGCCTTCCTGATTTAATCACCTCCCAAAGACCTCAGCTTCCAAGATATCACATGACAGGCTAGCATTTCAATCTAAAAATTATGGTGCAGGGCACAGAAATACAGTTCATAAGTTTTCCCCAACAAACACACTATGTGCCAGAATGTTGGGACCCTATGTTCTAACTGCAGATCACTTTTTCTCCCCTGTAGAAGTAAACACCGGTCTCCACCTCTCCATCACCCACATATTGCATTGGCTCCACTGGCTATTCATTTTCTTAAATAGAAGATTTGAAGGGAATCACTGGAGTACATTAAAATAAGTTGCAGAGGAAATGTTTCTATTTTCAAAGAAAAAGAAAGATTCTGCTGGCTCTATGATATGCCCTCTGACAAGCTGCTGTTTGGAAAGCAAATCTACTTCCACCCTCAAGTGCATCTGGGAGAACACTGAGGAAGAAAACCTCTGTATTGAAGCATCTTCTTTTGTGGAGATACATCAGGAGAGGAGTGATCAATCTCCAGTAAGGAAAAAAAAATTAGGGCTGGTGCTAGAACACTCATGAGGAGAGACATTCAGGATCCAGTAAAAGAAAAGATGCAGGAGCCCCCTGAGCCATGTGCTGCAAATGCTGGTGAGATTTGAACTGCCTTCCTCCTCTGCCTCTCTGCTGCAGTGTCAGAAGCCAGGGAGGCCAAAACACTTGGGATTTCTTTATTTGATTTGTAGCATTTGTTCAAACTGTATTCCTAAACCCCTGACTGAGCTACTAAAAATAATATGACTCTTAAGACAAATAATGAGTAGCACTCTGGACTGAGCTATAGGAGAGGGAGCAGAATATTTGTAGTTGAGATTTGGAGAAGAATCAGTGAGGGATACAGAGCACAAAAACTGCCAGAGCTGATGCAAGAAACACTCTTCAGTCCAACTGCCCCTCATGTTGTCTATTCCCACCAATAAAACAAACAAGTTTCAGAAACATTCAAAGATATTGATGAGATTGTCTGAAAGTCGCCCTTGGCTAGCTTAAGATTAAGAAAGAGACAGACTAAATGATTCTTAAAGCATAAAAAATAATATCCAGAGGATCTGTGTAAGACCACATTAATTAAACCACAATTTATATTGTAAGTAGGAAAAACATGTTAATTGCAAAATGTGTAATTCCTAGCTGAACAGTTTGATGATGTCAGTGCCAAAACAAAGGAAAAAGTTTGCCCTGAGACTTCCTTTCACAGCAGGAAGCAAGAACAGTCTAAATATACCCCAGCCTAGGTTTTCTTCTAAACACAAAAACATGAAACAAAGCCTTCCACTTTCATCACATTAGGACAGTTGAAGAACTGTCCTATCTCCCTTATGATCTTTGTGGGTAATTCTAAATCAAGCTCTGTATAAAGAACACTAACCATCACTGAAGTGAGGTGAAGTGAAAGTCACTCAGTTGTGTCTGACTCTTTGTGACACCACGGACTATACAGTCCATGGAATTCTCCAGGCCAGAATGCTGGAGTGAGTAGCCTTTCCCTTCTCCAGGGGATCTTCCCAACCCAGGAAATCGAATCCAGGTCTCCCACATTTCAGGCAGATTCTTTAACCAGCTGAGCCACAAGGGAAGCCCGAACCATCATTAACCAGGCATAACCCAAATCAGTTAAAATAGATGGGATTATTTTGGCAATTAGCATGATTTATTGAAAGCCTCAAGCTGGAGGTACTTTGGCGTCATTTCCTAAAAATCTTCTACGGGAATTAATTCATATGATAATGTAGCCAATGATTTTGGAGTTAATGTAATTCAGATGATTTTACAAATTAAACTCATAAAGTTAATTTAATTTTGATAGCTCAGGAGAAAAAAATCCCAGCCTTTTTCATCAAAGTGAGTAACATTTTCTTTGAGGACAGTTGTCTGGATTTTAAAACAGAAAATTACCTCCAGCCCTCACTCCACAAATCAATTGAGATCTATGCCTTAACAACTTCCAACAAAAATTCTACTCTAACGATTGTGACAGCTGTCTCAGAAATTCCTGAAACAATTTATTGTTTTTGTTTTTATATTGTATTAAGATTTAAATTCGATAAAAATTGTGGGCACTTTTCTCTGTCCTCGACTTAAACGGATACTGGATGAAAAACCTGTCCAACATTGCTATTACTATTTATAGGCAGGGAGAGACCCAGATTTCCCCAAACATGAAAGACTGATTTTTAAATTAATGATCTGCTGGTAAGGGGTGGTTGGGATGCTCTTTTCTCAAAGCATCAAGTAAGGATTTCAAAGAACATCACAGAACAATAAATCACTGACAGAATTTGATAGCCTCATCCAAGCCTAGTCACCTCTACAGTCTCGTGTCAACAGTAGGATTAGGGTCACAAATAGGTTCAGGAAATATTATATAAAAAGTTAAGTTTGGGGAAATGACTATTTTCTATACACTCCACTTTGGCCTTCTCAGTAATTCTGGTAAATAGAGAGCGGAGGGGTTAACAACTCTGATTCTATCTAGTGCATTTGTCCAAAGCAATGACATTAAATTCTGTTTAGCAATAATTTCCTCCCAAAATAACCTAACTCTCCCTAGATTATAGCCCATGGATAAAAGTTGTCTTGTTTCCCCCAATCTCCAGACCACATTAATATTTACAGTCTGCACAGACTTAGAGAATGAACAGGGGAGGAAGGATGTGCGGAGGAGATAGTTTGGGAGTTTGGGATGGACTTGTACACACTGCTATAATTAAAATGGATAACCAACAAGGACCTACTGTATAGCACATGGAACTCTGGTCAATGTTATGTGGCAGTTGATGGGAGGGGAGTTTGGGGAAGAATGGATCTATGTATACATGCAAGAAGATCCAACCAGTCCATCCTAAAGGAGATCAGTCCTGGGTGTTCATTGGAAGGACTGACGTTGAAGCTGAAACTCCAGTACTCTGGCCACCTCATGCGAAGAGTTGACTCATTGGAAAAGACCCTGATGCTGGGAAGGATTGGGGGCAGGAGGAGAAGGGGATGATAGAGGATGAGATGGCTGAATCGCATCACCGACTTGACGGACACGGGTTTGGGTGAACTCCGGGAGTTGGTGATGGACAGGGAAGCCTGGTGTGCTGTGATTCATGGGGTCGCAAAGAGTTGGACACAACTGAGCAACTGAACTGAACTGATATGTATGGTTGAATCCCTTCAGTGTTCATCTGAAATGATCACATTATCAGCTATACTCCAATACAAAATACAAAGTTAAAAAATATTTAGAGTCTGGCTCAAACAAATTTATACATGCTGTGAGAGACAAGCGGAGAAGGCAGTGGCACCCCACTCCAGCACTCTTGCCTGGAAAATCCCATGGACGGAGGAGCCTGTAGGCTGCAGTCCATGGGGTCTCTAAGAGTCGGACACGACTGAGCGACTTCACTTTCACTTTTCACATTCATGCATTGGAGAAGGAAATGGCAACCCACTCCAGTGTTCTTGCCTGGAGAATCCCAGGGGTGGCAAAGCCTGATGGGCTGCCATCTATGGGGTCGCACAGAGTTGGACACGACTGAAGCGACTTAACAGTAGCATGTATGGCAAAACCAATGCAATATTGTAAAGTAAAAAAAATAACAACAACAATAAAAAAAAAGCAGCAGTGGGAGACAAAGACAAAATGAAAAAGTCAAAAGTTTATCAAAATATATTCATTAATTCTGGCAAGAAAATGTGGATCCCCAAGGGGGATATCAGTGGCTAGGAGCCCTGAGACATGCCATAGGCTTCTTAGAGAAGTGGATCTTCAGGGGAAAGAATGAGTTACTTTTTAATTTTTTTGCAAATTGCAGTGAAGTCAGCCTCTGTTAGGAAGATCCCTTGGAGAAGGAAATGGCAACCCACTCCAGTATTCTTGCCTAGGAAATCCCCATGGACAGAGGAGTTTTAGCAGGTTACAGCATGTGTGTGTTTAGTCACTCAGTCATGTTTAACTCTTTGCGACCCATGGACTGTACCCTGCCAGGCTCCTCTGTCTATGGGGATTCTCTAGGCAAGAATACCGGAGTGAGTTGCCATGCCCTCCTCCAGGGCATCTTCCCAACCCATAGATGGGACCCAGGTCTCCCTCATTACAGGCAGATTCTTTACCATCTGAGACACAAGGGAAGCCCAAAAATACTGGAGTAGGTAGCCTACCCCTTCTCCAAGGGATCTTCCCAACCAAGGAGTTGAACCAGAGTCTCCTGCAGTGCAAGCAGATTCTTTATCATCTGAGCTACTAAGAAAGCCCACAAATGACCAGGCATGGCACTACAAATTTAAAGAACTCAGATTTGATGATAATTGAGTCTTTACTCAAAACCTTAACACCATTTCAGTCTAAAAGAAATTTCCCTAAAAGGAATCAAAAGCTGATTATAGAAGCCCTAATTGGGGATTAAATGAGTAATTCCTTTCTCTTTGCAGACTTCAGCCTTGTAAAGCTTGCTTTGTACATTAATGTCAAAAATTACTGCAGAAACCTTCGATATGATGTTAGCTGAACCATGATCCAGTGTATACACAATGTTTGGTGGACATGGCTTTACAGACCTCATGTCAGTCCCCTAGGAGTCAGAGGTCCCAGAGTATGGGGTCGCAAAAAGTCATACACAAATTTGAGACTAAACAGCAACCAAATATGACCTGTTGTGCCGAAATGGACCAGGCCCCCTAAAATTCAAATGGACAAAAATGTGAATTCCAGTCACTAATTTCAGCAGCTCTTTAGAAGTGGTTGACAAGTTTATTTTATTTAACATCTTTAAGCACCGGAGCTGTGTGCTGTGGTGAACTCAGTTGTATGGTGAAGCAGAAGGAACAAAGAATGAAATAATGATTTAATTCTGTCAATATAGATTGAATGCTTTCTTAGGGAGATGCTGTGAGTACTTTTCTACTGAGACCTGAGGCCCCTGCCAGGGTGTGAAATGATTTCCCTTCTCATAGGAGTCCAGGATGTTAACAGGCTTCCCAGGAGGAACTGACTCATTGGAAAAGGCTCTGATGCTGGGGAAAATTGAAGGCAGGAAGAGAAGGGGATGACAGAGGATGGTTGGATAGCATCACCGACTTGATGGACATGAGTCTGAGTAAGCTCCAGGAGTTGGTGATGGACAAGAAGCCTGGCGTGCTGCAGTCCATGGAGTTGCAAAGAGCTGGATGTGGCTGAGTTACTGAAGAACAACAGAGGGTGCCAGTGGTAAAGAACTGGCCTGCCAATGCAGAAGACAAAAGAAACTTGGATTCCATCCCTGGGTTAAGAAGATCCCCTAGAGGAGAGCATGGCAACCCACTCTAGTATTCTTGCCTGGAGAAACCCTCGGACAGAGGAGCCTGGCAAGCTATAGTCCATAGGATTGCAAAGAGTCAGATATGACTGAAGCGACTTAGCATGCACAAATATGTCCTCATGTTTTTCCTATCTGCTGTGAGGGAAGAAAAGGGTGTGTGCAAATCTGTAGAAATATTTCTTGTTGTTGTTGAGACATCACGCTGGCTGGTGTTTTACAGTTCTACAAGTAGGAGGAGGAAGCGTGTCCCTTTGTAGCTCAAATAAGGCAATCAGAAATTAGAACTGGATGCTTCCATGGAAGCCCAGATCCTACCCCGGGTGCTATAAATAGAAGTGAGGAGAACACCTTCCCCCTGCTGGATCTACTAGTGGGCTTCCCTGTGGGTTTGGCTACAGACTGAGAACATAGCGACAGCTTTATCCACAGCAGCTCCACCCACCCTGAGGCGTCTAAGCACATGTGAGCTTTGAAAATCTCACCCACACAGGGGGCTGACAACATTGCAGGGGCTGGCTGTGGAGTATTTAGCATCATGGTTAATGGGCAATAAAAGGAGAATATAGGCCTTTGCTTTTCTTTTAACGTCCTGACATTCCTGCCTCATCAAGATCCGAAAGAATCTAAGAATGGACATCTCACACAGGCAGCTTACAAAGGTGAAGCACCTTCTAGAATTAGGAGTTTATAAAAATGAACAACAGTCCTTGTTCTGAAAGCTCTCTCTTCCAGGGACAGATCCATAAACATCTAAAAATGAGGCCAGATTCACAGATAAGAGTTGAAAAGCTAATAGTAATAGTAATAATACAAAGCAGAATCTGGTCATTGTTGAAAAAGGGGGGTAAAAGATATGGAAGAGATTATTTCTAACACATTCCAGGAACAGTTAACGATTGTTGTTTTGAAACTATAAGCTTTTTCAATATCCAGATATTACCAAGAGAGGTACAAAACTAAGGATGAAGTTCTAAAAGGGAAATTAAAAAAAATAGATAGGTAATTGTATCATACTTAATAACTGAGTAAGCCATTCTACCAGTCAATGCTTTGGTTGTAGCATTTATAAACCCAACATAAGATGAAAATTAATCTGGAAATCACCATTTTCTTCCTATTTAGTACAGAATCTTATGAGGATGACTGAATTGATGCTCTTTTACATAAAAAGCAATGAAAAGCCATTATGTTATTGTAAACAGGTGCTTCCCAACATTAAAAAAAATTAGAATCTACTACACTAGTCTGTGTTTCTGAGATAAATTTTAAAAGATCATTTTTATCTATCATGTTTTATACAAATAGGTTTGCATTATGGTAGCTTCTTTGAAAGTTTAAAATACACTTTGTAGAAGGCATAATACTTAAGGCTATTTTCTTAATTTCAACAGTTATGAGAAGGTATTTCACTATAAGAGGACATTAGCTTAGGTGCTAGAGGCACAACAATAATGAAAATATTTCTTATCTTCAAGGAGCCAACAGAGATGTGCTAAAGCCACAAGCCAGTTAATGCACTGAGGTTCTGTAACAGACACATTGTACAAACGGATATGATGATAGAGGAGAAAAGCAAGGAAATTGATCATAAGATTCAGAAGAGAGTTTATCAAGAATTTTGGATTAGAACTGGATCTTAGACAGAATTTGGGGTGTGCAGTTTATGGGGCAAGGGCAGATTAAGCATATCAAAGTACATGTAAAAGCTTGGAGCTACCAAAGAAAATGTAGAATGGCAAAACATTCCACATGGCTGGATTGAGATAGAGGTGAATCGGGTAGAGAAGCTGAATAAAAGATCAACAATCTGATTGCATGAATACTCGTCTTTTATTTAAATTAGTCCTTTCAGGGCACCCACATTACTGTTTTGGTTTTTCTGTTGTTGTTGTTGTTGTTGTTTTTCCTGAAAGTGTCTGCATATGGGCCTTTTATCCAGGATTTCTCAAGCGCTCTTGCCTTCATGATAGACTGAAATCGTGTTCTCCATAGTTCACTATCTAAGAATCAAAGTGCATGCTTTTACCCCACCCCCACCCCTTGTACATAGATCAGCTGTCTTCATTGTGTATCCACATGCCTAATTTCCAGATGATTAATTTGATATAAAGGATTATAGATCACTGACCTGTACCACCTCCCAGGGACTTTTGTCACTGCATATTTACAACAGGCTCTCAGTTTAGCAAATATGAGAAACTAGTCATAACAAAGGGATGGGATACTTTCAGTTTCAGATTTGAAAGTTTATGATTAATTTTGATAGAGCTAAACGTTATGAGGTCACAGGGCAGCTGAGTCACTCTGCTCCTACGCCATGGACGTCACACTTATCCGGTGTTTGTTGACTTGCAAATGCAGACACTTGATCCAAAGGGACTTTATGTTAACACACTTGTAAATTAACAAAGTGTAAAATCCCAGGACCAAAGATAATTCAGTAAATATTTACTGAGTGCATAGTATTTTCCAGGCACTGCTCTGGGAGATACAGTTACAGCAGCGAGCTAAACAAAGTCCTTTCAAAGGCTTACATTCTAGATGGAAGAGGCTGCCAAGACATACATTCATACAGACAGACATGAAATAAGAGAGGGGAATACAGAGTGATGAAGGTAAGAAGATCAAGGAAGGCCTGCTCAGTAAGGTGATGCTTTAGGGACCATCTGAAGTGCACACATGTGCCAAGCAGCATGAATAAAGTCACGTGCAGTAAGTGGTTTAAAGTGCTGAAAGGAAGAGCAAAGAGGCTGATGTGGCTGGAACAACATCAGGGAGGGGGCAGCAGAGCAATAGCAGGACTCTGGTTACAGGCCTTGTGGGTGTTGTGATGGACTTTGGATTTTTGTGTAAATGAAATGAGGAGCCACTTCAGTTAGGAGAAGAGGAAAGGCATCATGTGATTTATGCCTCCAAATGATCGCTCTGACTGGGCTTCCCAGGTGGCACTGGTGGTAAAGAATCCACTTGCCAGCGCAGAAGATGCAAAAGACGAGGGTGCCATCCCTCAGTGGGGAAGATCCCTTGGAATAGGAAATGACAACCTGCTTCAGTATTCTTGCCTGGAAAATTTTATGGAGGGAGGGAGCCTGGTGGGCTACAGTCTATATGGCTGCAAAGATCTGGACACGACTGAGTGACTGGGCACTCCCTGTGATCATTCTGACTAGTATGGACAGAAGAGAAGAGAACACTTCCACACAAGTGGAAGCATGAGGCTCTTGTACTAATCCAGGGAGAAGTGGGTGGTTTTGACTAGGGTGATAGTGATAGTGATGTCTGGGAGACAAAGGTTGACTGGACTGGGGATCCCTTCTAAGTCACCGAAACTTGAAGGCAGGGCTTTTGTCTGCTTTATTGTCTTCTCTATCTGCAGTTCCCAGAACAGTACCGGATATATAGCAGGCAATTAGAAAATATTTTAAAATACTGAGTAAAGGTAATGAATAGCAGACTAGATGTGGGGGAGTAAGAAAAGGCACAGAGTCAAGGATAGTTCCAAGATTTGGGGCATGAACAACAAAGAAGTGAAGATGATTGTTGAGATGGTGAAACATTATGGAAGAACAAATTGTGGGTGGGAACTGAGACTTTGGTTTAGGCCATGGTAAGTAGGTGGGTGAATATAAAAGAGTGGAGTTCAGAGATACATCAAGGGTGAACACTTCAGAGTCAAAAAAAAAAAAAAAAAGCAAGCAACCTATAAAACCATAAGTCTGGATGATATTACCTAGGGAGTCGTGCAAGTAAAGAAGAGAAGCAGGATCCCCAAGAAACATCACCATATTGTGGTTATTGATGGAGAACCACAAACGTCTGAGAAAGAGCAACTGAAGAGGGAGGGAGGGCAGCCAGAGAGAAACAGCTCAGTAGGAAGAGGCAAGTGTGTATCAGCGAGACCCAGCGAGATAAGAACACAGCTGCCCAGTGGACCAGTTCTGGGAAGAAAACTGTTGTCTTTACCAGTGGAAGAGAACTAGGGAGAGACAACTTTGTCATTTTTTCCCATAAATGAGCAGAGGAGGGGAGGAAATAGAAAGAGAGAAAAGGTGGTAGCTGGAGGAGAGTGTGGTCCAGGAATGAGGAAAACGATGCTCGAAGGACATGCTAGATACAATTCAAGGTCAGCTGACAAGGTAATATTTCACACGTAATATAAGGTAAACATTGAAATAATAATCCTTGGACTCTCATAATCCTCTTTTTTAAATTATGTTCTTAATCAAACAAAACTGATTCAAATATATTTGAGGATTTATTGCCTCTGGCAATACCCTAATTCTAAAGTGTGTTCTTGCCTGTGTGACACGCAAAACAAACAGCATTACCAAGCCCTTCTTTGCTTTCACTCTCTTTCCTCCCTCCTCCCCTTCATTCATAGGTAGGGTAGGTCAGCAGTGAATAATCCAGCTGAGTTCATTTGATGAGGACATGGCTCACTGGTCTTTTGCTCACTCCTGTTTTGACATTTGTGCATCTCTGGATAAGCCCCTTTTCACTAGGGAAATGACCGCTTCTCTCCATCTCCACCTCAAGGTCCTTCGCTCAAAGAGGTGGTACCCCTTGGTTACTGCTCCTTGACTAGAAGAAACATCATAATTATCAGTATGAATCAAAAGCCAGGGTGGTGTCTAAATTGTTGCATTTTTTTTACAGAAGTTAGTATGAAGGATGACAAATTTCGAGTCAAGTAGATTGCTAGGAAAATTTTTAAATTCTTGCTGTCATTATTTCTGAAACACTTTCAATAGAGATACCTAAGCATATTAATTGGGGTGACTCTATAAAATAAACATTATGCAAAAAAAGGCAATAAACCTTAGGATATTTGGGAAATTAAAATCTAATGTGAAAGTATCTTCAATTTAATTCATTCATTGCACAATTTAATTCATTTGTTCAAGATACCATGAAATATGTGTGAAACATATAATTGAATAAGAAACAGCTCCCACCATTGAAAAAGAAAACAACCAAGTATATGATTATTGACAACAACCTGCAACAGATATACTCACCCCAAGAATTAGTTACTCTCTAAACACATCAAGCATTTCATATTTAGTATTGCTACAAAGTCTTTAAAAATTACTAAGTCACCCTTTCTCTAACCCTCTGTCTTTGGAATGCTACTCAGCCTTACAAACAGCTTTCTGGGGAACTTTGGATCTCTATGTTAAGAATTAACCCTTTCTCCTCTCATTTTGCAACTATTTATCATTTTCCTGCTAATAAGTACATGTCTGTTCACTCCATGAGACTGTGAATACTTTGAAGATAGGGATGATATTTTATTTTTCTGTGATTCCCCTCAGCCTCTGGCCTAATGCCTCGCTCGTAATGAGAATGAAATGTATTTTTGTGAGCTAAATTATTTCATTGATCATCAGCCTGAGAAAGCTTAATGAAGGACAAGAAACCTAAATAATTGCTGGAGTACTGATAATATTGACTAAAATTTATTCAATTTAGTCCAGGCCAACAACTATGCTAAGGGCTATATAAACAGCATGTCTGATCCTTACTTTAATCCTCACAAGACCTCTTGGAGCTGTATTTTATTTAGTTTCTTCTAAAACTGAGAAAAGTGAGGGTAGTAAAGATTACTTAACATGATCAAGATTCCACATTTGCAAGGGATAGTTTTGAATGTGGCCTAGGTCTAAATCAGTGTGGACTTGAATCTAATTTTATCTAACTCAGTGTTTTACCCGTCATTCAAGCCGCCTGTCATTGCAAGAAATGGCAGGAGCTTGTCCTCTATTGAGTATCTATTCCATATCAGAAATTGTGCAATTGCTCAATCTCTTTTATTTCATAAGATGCTTATTAAACTTTCAGGGGATAAAGTCAAAGAGGCTTAAAGAGTGTAAGTAAATTGTTCAAGATTGCACAGCTAGAAGTTGCAGAGCTGAGACTTCAACCCTAGGCTAACAAGGACAATTAAAAAAACTTTAGACGCTAAGGCTGAGGTCTTTCCCACCTCCATTCCCATAATAGCTCAAGGCTTCCCTTCTCTGGATGCAGGGGAAGAAAGGTTTTTGATCAGTAACAATGTGTTTTGGAGGGTTTTCCCCTCGTGACCAAGAAATTTTCTGACACTGACACCAGCTGTGGTTGTTCCTCAGTCACTCAGTCCTGTCCGACACTTTGTGACCCCATGGACCGTGGCATGCCAATCTTCCCTGTCCTTCATTATCTCCCAGAGTTTGCTCAAACTCATGTCCATTGAGTTGGTGATGCCATCCAATCATCTCATCCTCTGTCGTCCTCTTCTCCACCTGCCTTCAGTTTTTCCCAGCATCAGGGTCTTTTCCAATGAGTCAGCTCTTCACATCAGGTGGCCAAAGGATTGGAGCTTCAGCTTCAGCATCAGTTTTTCAATGAATATTCAGGGTTGATTTTCTTTAGGATTGGCTGGTTTGATCTTCTTGCTGTCTAAGGGACTCTCAAGAGTCTTTTCCAGCACCACAGTTTGAAAGCATCAGTTCTTCAGTGCTCAGCCTTCTTTACAGTCCAGCTCTCACAACCGTACATGACTGTTGTCTACCAGACGACAGCATCAGAGTTCACAGGTTAAGAACTCAGTCCCACAAGACTGCCCTCAGCCCAACTTCAGATACCAGTCAGAAGCCCATGTGCCAACCTGGGCTTTTGACTGATTCGCCTGGTTCCACAATTCCTTCTTTGAATTCAGTTAATTTGCAACTCACAGAACACAGAGAAACATTTTACCTACGAGGTCACTGGTTTATTATAAGAAGACATAACTAGGAAGAGCCCGATGGAAGAGACACATAGGGAAAGGCAGGCAGGAAAGAGTGGATTTCCATGCTCTCTCTGGGCTCAACACTCTCTCTAATTGTCCACATGTTCACCAGTGCCAAAGCTCTCCTAACACTGTGCTTTGCAGTATTTATGGTGGCTTGATGTTGTTTTAGTCACAAAGTCACGTTGGACTTTTTGCAACCTCAGACTGTAGCCCACCAGGCTCCTCTGACCTTGAGATTCTCCAGGCAAGAATACTGGAGGGGGTTGCCAGGCCCTTCTCCAGGGGATCTTCCTGACTCATGGATCAAACCCTTGTCTCCTGCATTGGCAGGTGGCTGCTTTACCACTGATCCACTGGGGAAGTCCAGAGGCTTCATTACATAGACATAATTGACTGAATCAATTGATGACTGAAATCAATCTCCAGCCTCTTTCTCTCCCAAGAGGTTGGGTTGGAATGGAAAGTTCCAGTCCTCTAATCTTTTGGTTCACTCCTCGGGCAACCAGCCCTCAACCTTAGGAGTTTTCCAAAAGCCATCTCATTAATTTAACAATAGACATTTTTACTGCTCTTATCACTTAAGAAATTCCAAAGGTTTCAGGATGTCTGTTCCAGAAACTGGGAAGAAGACCAAATGTACACGTCTTGTTATAAATCTCAGTATCACAGAAAGCCAGTCTCCTGAGGACTTCCAGGCACTGTGGGGGTGCCTCTGGGGAATTTAAACCAGAGACTGTTGTCCGCCTTGAATTACACACCTCTACTTCCTCCCTACCTAAATCATAAAGAAACTGACATTTTCTCCCCTCAGTTCTTCCTCCAGATTTCCACCTCTTTTAGTAGCATATTGTTTAACCTCCATGTATTTTTATTTCTTACAGTGTTTTTTTTTCCTTCAATCTACCTATCTTTAAACTGCTCTCTTCCTCATAGATTTTATTTTTTCCTTTTTACTGTTCTTTCAAATTTTACTTTTGCAAGATTTTTCCAACCAAGTTTGCAGATTGTGCCCTATTCATTGAGCTTCCCAGGTGGCACTAGTGGTAAAGAACCCACCTGCCAATGCTGGAGATGTAAGAGACACAGGTCAATCAATCCTTAAGTCAGGAAGATCCCCCTGGAGTAGGAAATGGCAACTGACTCCAGTATTCTTGCCTGGAGGATTCAATGGACAGAGGAAGCTGGCAGGCTAAATAAAGTCCAAACAGAAGGACATGACTGAAGCGACTTACCACACATGCTCTATTCATTATATATTACTCTTTAAGGAAGCAAGTGGGGAAACTGGGGCGGTAGTGAGTTGGAGTGAGGAATTATCACCCTCAACCAACACAAGGAATGCTGTAACTTCCAGTAGGAACCCCAGCATGAAGAGTTGAATGCAGAAAGTGGGGACTGATTTTGATGTCTCAGATAAGAAAAGTTGCGAGGAGGAGTGAGAATTTGTTCAGGATGACAAAACAAGAGTATGATTTCAAACTAGGTAACATGCAGAACATGACTAGAGGGTAGAGTGAGCCTGAGGTGGTGAGATTATGCAGGGACAGAAAAACAGATGACTCACTGTTTGCTAGTTGTGAAGGGTGATGGCAGAAGGAACTCGAGAAGAGTAAAGGCTAAGAGAGAAGTGAGCTGATTGAAACAGAAGCATAAAGAGCACTGAGGCCCTAGCTGTTTCTGTTTGAGAAAGTAAGCTTTGCACCCTCTCTGCTTTCCCAACAAGGAATTAAAACATGTTTAACTCAGTAACTATCCCCAGTATCACGAGTGGGTGTCCTAAAGAATAAGCATATTTTATGTAGCTTATAGTCATTTGTTTGGCCAAATTATGAGATCACACACTGACAGAGAATCAGACTCAGGCTAATGAATATACACATTTAAAAAATATTAGTCTTAAACTGAAAAACAATTGAGACATTTAAATGTTATGCATAAATCAGAAGGTTAGAACAAGTTCATTCCAAGTGATTACAGCTCAAATCTTGAGTGAATGACCTGCCCAATGACCTTCCATGAGGCTTCATTTTTCAGAAATTATATTGCTTGTCATTTATATGAAAGATGCCCTTTTTTAAACCTAATCTTAATCATTCACTTTTTGTTTATGCTTCAGAAATGTACTGTTTAAGCTTAATTTTTTTTTAATGATCTCCTATAGTAGGATTTATTCTTTGGGTTTGATATGATTCATTTGGATCAGCATTGTAGAAAACCTCCAAAGTGAGGGTGTTTCTGGGTCTTGCAACCATTCAGAGAACACTTGCCTGCAGGTTGAGGACTTAGCGGGACTTTTTCACAATTTTCCCTCCCGCAGCTCACAATATTATTTTCTTTCCTCTTGATCTGCTCTGTGCTTCTCTATAGTTTAGTTCATTTTTCCCCCATGGTGACTCAAATGAAATTCGGCAGTCTCTGCTCCATAGCTTCCTATTATTCCTTCCTTTCTGTTGCAAGATTTCCATCTCTTTTCTGATACTTCAGTGGTTGAAGTACCTCCCTCTGAAGAGCTGTAAGTCCTTCTATCGAGCACTTAGTTTAATTACCACCTATGTAATTTCATATTAAGTTGTCTCTTTTGACGCAGTAGATTGTGAGTCTCCTGAGAGCAGGAGCTGATCTTTTATTTTTATATCCTCTGTAACTGGAACAATGCTGTCACACAGGAGGTTAGCAATGAACACTTAGGAACATTTATGAATCCAGAGTGAAAGGGCTTTGGTTGAGTTGCCTCCCTTGTGATACGGACAAAGCATTTAGCCTTTTTCCAACTTGTTTCTTCACATTCTCTTGTAGTTATTTTGATTGAGATCAAGTTGTGTAAAGTGCTTTGTATACTGTAAAGCAGCGGTCCCCAACATTTTTGTCACCGGGGACTGGTTTCACAGCACGGACAGGGTGATGAGTGGGTCAGGATGATCCAAGTGTATTACATTTATTGTGCACTTTCATTTCTATTAATATTACATCAGCTCCACCTCAGATCATCAGACATTTGTCCGCAGAGGTTGAAGGCCGCTGATGTAAATAAAATATATAACCAAGCATGCTACTGTGTTAACTTTAGGTTTGATGTTGGGAAAAAAAAATACCAGGAATAGTGCAAACCAGTGGTTCCCACACCAGGGCGGTTTTGCCTTCACAAGGTCACTTGGGAATGTGCGGAGGGATAGTTGGTTCTCATCTCTGGGTGAGGGAAGAGTACTGGCTATTGGTACCTAGTGGTTAGGAACCAGGGATGCTGCCACACATCATACAATGCACTGAAAAGCCCCCAGTAAAGAGCCACCAGGCACAAATTGTCAAAAGGGCCAAGGCTGAGAAACCTTGGGTCAAACTTCAAAACATATCATAGGTAAAACACTTTTCTTAATATATCTACTGCTAGACAATTGCCTGAGTTTTAGCTTTCTTATGCATAAATAGGAGCCCTCATATTAAAGTATTTATAACTATTTATAACTTTTATAATATAAATGTGTTTGCTTACTCTTTATTTAGTCTCCTAGAAACAGTAATCTACATATGGGAGGAACTTTTAGTTTTCTCTTTCTTTAAGCTCACAATGGGCTTATACTTTCCTAGTCCCCTTATACATAGACAGACCTGCCTGACCAGCTTTAACCCATGCTTTGTGAATAGAAGTTTGAACTGTGGTTTTGGAGAAGACTCTTGAGAGTCCCTTGGACTGCAAGGAGATCCAACCAGTCCATTCTGAAGGAGATCGGCCCTGGGATTTCTTTGGAAGGAATGATGCTAAAGCTGAAACTCCAGTACTTTGGCCACCTCATGTGAAGAGTTGACTCATTGGAAAAGACTCTGATGCTGGGAGGGTTTGGAGGCAGGAAGAGAAGGGGACGACCAAGGATGAGATGGCTGGATGGCATCATTGACTCGATGGACATGAGTCTGAGTGAACTCTGGGAGTTGGTGATGGACTGGGAGGCCTGGCGTGCTGCAATTCGTGGGGTTCCAAAGAGTCGGACACGACTGAGCGACTAAACTGAACTGAACTGAACTGAGTCCCTTAGGGCCAAAGCATTGAACAGCCGTCACAAAACCACCCTCTTCTTTTCTGCTCTGGTCTGGTGATTACAGAAGCAGCCTGGATTCCAGGACCTCACATGATAGACAGCTGCCTAGAAATTCACCCAGATCCACATCAGATTTTATGTGAGCAAAAATAAACCTTTTTCTAGGTTAAGCCACCACCACTTGAGGCTTATTTGTTAAAGAAATCTAACTCAGAGACACATGACTACCACACTAATGAAACTGAGAACAGTTTTGGTTGCATCGAGCACTTTATACTCAACTTGAACCATTACTGGAATAGAACTTGATCTCATTCAATATTTTAATGCATAATTGTTGGAAGAAAGAAAAAGAAAATCATTGTCCCACTGTCTTGCTTTTCAGAGTGAAAGTGAAAAGTGAAAGTGTTAGTCACTAGCCGTGTCTGACTCTTTGTGACCCCATGAACTATAGCCCTCCAGGCTCCTCTGTCCATGGGATTTTCCAGGCAAGAATATTGGCATGTGTAGCCAATCCCTTCTCCAGGGGATCTTCCCAACCCATGCATCAAACTCTGGTCTCCTGCATTGTAAGCAGATCAGATTCTTTAGTGTCTGAGCCACCAGGGAAGCCCCAATTATGTCCAGTTATGTCAAATACACTAGTTCCAGACTCATGGTTTTGTTTTCAAAGGTCACAGTCTAGAAATTTGGACTAAAGTATTTTGTGATATGTAATCCTTCAACCACCAACACATATTTAAATAATGTGTAGCAAATCTTGAAAGTCCCTTGAAATTCTCACTGACTCAAAATGCCATAACTGCAGATCCTGGACAATCCGCTGCTGAGACTTCAGGGTCTTTTGCTATAGGAAAACTCCTGGATTAATTAGTTACGAGTTCCAGGATGTATTTCTGTCCCTGCTGAGTTGGAAGGAATTCTCAAAGCTTGCTCTCTTGCAGCCAAACAGTTTCAGTTGTTATGGGTGATAGAGGATTGTTTACTTGTCCCCTTTAAGCTACTAACTGATGAGAGCTGGCATCTGTAGTACTGAAGTGTGAGTAGCAGGGACTCTGGAATCAGATGTCTGGAACCTACCACCTCTAACCTGTATCATTTAGGGCTTATCCCTCATCTGTAAAATATAGATAGTAAGAGTACCCATATTATAGAGCTGGGCAGCTAAATAGTTATTATATGTGTATGCACTCAGTCGTGTCCAACTCTTTGCGACCCCATGGACTGTAGCCCACCAGGCTCCTCTGTCTGTGGGATTTCCCAGGCAAGAAATACTGGAGTGAGTTGCCATTTCCTTCTTCAGATGATCTCTCCAACCCAGGGATTGAACGTAGGTCTCTCGTGTCTCCTTCATTGACAGGCAGATCCTTTACCCACTTGTACCACCTGGGAAGACCCAAATAGGTGTGATATGGTTTACAATAATATTTGTCAAGAGCAAATGTTCAATCAAGGTGAACTTACATTATCTACAATGGCTTTGAACTAGTATCCACAAATAGTTTCTTCAAAGTGCTTCATGCATTAACTAGACAAGCAATTGCTATTCTCAAGGGGGTTCTATGCTTTACCAATTGAACATTTCAAAATGTATTCAAAAGATAAAGAGTTTAAAAACATGGCATAATCTGTGTTGAAATGTGCCTTTTCTGTTGTAAAATTTTCTATTAAACCATACAGGAGAAGGCAAGATTTGTATATTCATATTTTCTCAAATGAATGGCTCAGAATATTTAACAAAATGCCAGAAAAGAGGCATTTGATAAATATTCTTTCTCCTATCATTTCCATTTCCTTTTAAAATCTCCAGGCAATTGAATAAAAAATGGGAATGACTAGTTTAGACATGAAAATCATACTGAAAATAAAAAAGCAGATAAATTGATTTAAAAATGGCCTTTGGTGGTTTCAAAGTGGATATTCAATTCAATATGCTGCTGCTGCTGCTAAGTTGCTTCAGTCGTGTCCGACTCTGTGCGACCCCATAGATGGCAGCCCACCAGGCTCCCCCATCCCTGGGATTCTCCAGGCAAGAACACTGGAGTGGGCTGCCATTTCCTTCTCCAATGCATGAAAGTGAAAAGTGAAACTGAAGATGCTCAGTCGTATCCGACTCTTAGTGACCCCATGGACTGCAGCCTACTAGGCTCCTCCATCCATGGGGTTCTCCAGGCAAGAGCACTGGAGTGGGGTGCCATCGCCTTCTCTGTCAATTCAATATAAGGATCAGTAATAGAGCTGGTGACAGTGCTTTCCCTGGGAGACTGTGTCAACTAACTCTGTGAAGAAATAGTGAAAAGTTTATTCTTGCCCCCACACAACTGTAGGGCCTCCATAAGAGTCTGCGGTGTAAAGTACTAGAACTCTCCTAAAAACTGAGAAAAGATTATAATTGCATTTGGCTCTATGATCTCATGAATATTAGATTATCCTGCACAATATAGAAACAGAATACAGTAAGGAGAATTGCCCAAACTAACTAGAATTTCATTTATATTTTGCCAAGCTATTCTACAATAACTGAAAATTATATGAAAGGAACATAGAATTAAAATTATAATTGTAACATAGCAGTATATAACCTATGGGAAAATAGTGAAAAATTTCATTGATACACCTAAAATATTTGTTACACTTACAATTACATAAAATTATGCTAATAATAAGGGAAATTTGTGCTTTTGTTCTAATCATATATTACTATAGACATTTAAGAAAAATGAGAGACTGAGAATTTAAATGAAAGTGCAGACAGAAAAATTGCTTATACACGCACAGCAAAGAAACTGACGAGAAAGGAACACAGTACCAGCTATTCAATAGCTTCTTAAAGTAAAATCTATTTTTAGCATATTTTATACATTTATCAAATGTACTGCATATTTATGAATGTTATCTTTATATCACATTGTGCAGAAAGCAGAGCATATGTATTTAACTCTACTTAAACCTGAGAGAATATAGACTGAGATGTTGTGATCTTTGAGATCACTTAAGAATTGATACAACTAGAAATTTCTCTAAATCCTGTGTCTTTATTTCTTAAAAGATCACAAATTTAGTCAATGGATAAATCTAAAATGTGAACTCAAGTCTAGGAATAGGGTCTAGTGGTCTTTCAATATTGACTCATGAAAAAATTGTATTGAATTATAGTTGATTTATAATGTTGTGTTAGTTTGTGGTATACAGCAATATTCAGTGATACATGCATGTATGCTTTTTCATATTCTTTTCCATTATGGTTTATTACAGGATAGTGAATATATTTCACTGTGCTATACCATAGGACCTTGTTGTTTATCTATCTTATATACTATAGTTTGTATCTGCTAATCTCAAACTTCTAATTTATACTTCTCCCACCCCCTTTCCTTTTGGCAACTTAAGTTTTTTTTTTTTTTTTTACTATGTCAATGAATTTGTTTCGTTTGTATCATATTTTAGATTCCACCTAAAAGTGATATTGCATTTACCTTTCTCTTTCTGACTTACTTCAGTTAGTAATAATAACCTCTAGATCCAGCCACATCGCTGCAAATGTCGTTACTTTGTTCTTCCTTTATAGCTGAGTATATATACAGTAGGATATTTTCTACTGTATTTGTATATATATACATATACTCTGTGTGTGTGTGTGTGTGTGTGTGTGTGTGTGTGTTTGTGTGTGTGTGTGTGTGTGTGGGGGGCTTTCCAGGGTGGTGCAGTGGTAAAAATCCACCTGAAAATGCAGGAGATGCAAAACACATGAGTTCTGTCCCTGGGTTGAGACAATCCCCTGGAGGAGGAAACGGCAACCCACTCCACTATTCTTGCCTAAAAACTCCTATGAAGAGAGGAACCTGGCAAGCTACAGTCCATGGGTTGCAAAGACAAAACTGAGCATACACACATGTGATATATATTCATCTATTGATGGACACTTAGGTTGCTTTTATGTGTTGACTGTTACAAATGGTGCTGCTATGAACATTGGGGTGCATGTGTTTTTTTCCAGGCACACATTCTTTTGATCTCTTCTTCTCCAGGTCACACATTCTTGATGTTGGTCCAAGTCCAACATCAATGGAGTGGGAAAATATTCTCTACTTTCCAAGGGGGAAGGAAGAAATATTTTCTGAAAATAAAATCTAATTTTTCACATTTATGCTATATTTCATTTTTCAGGGAGTTCTTTCTGGGTGATTTCCTATCGCTATTTTTTGCAATCATATTTTTATTTCCAAGAAATTCTTCTTTGCTTTTTGCTCCATTTTATAACAGGATTATTTTCTTTTTAAATAAAAAGATCTGCCAAGTCCAGCCAACTCCAGTCAAACGTTATGGAGCCCCAGCCAGTTACAGCCTAGTGAGCAAGAAAATGAATACTTGTTTTTGTATAACACTGAGCTCTAAAAAGTTTGTTATGCGGCATTATTGTCATAGTAATAACTAATACAAGATGAAAATACAAAATTCAAAAGAAACAAAAAGACTCAGTCTAAGATTTTAAGTAGCCGAATACTAAAAGTCTCACAACGAGAAAACAAAGAAAATAAAGGGGGAGAATTTAGAAAAGAAATAAAGCAAGAAAAATTTCCAGAACTGATTGACACAAATTTCCATCTTGAAAGAGCTCCAAAAAAAGAAAGAAAGAAAGAAAGAAAGAGCTCAGTAATTACAAAAATATTCACACTAGCACAGATATGAAATTTCAGAAAATCAAGAATAAAGAGGAGGCTAAAACTTTCCATACAAAATAAACAGTTTACTTTAGAAAAAGGTTGAGCAGAAAGGCATTGGATTTGATAAAGCAATGCTGAACGCAAGAATTCAATGAACAAATGCCTTGGAAATTAAAATTGAGAGGGTAAAAATTCTAATCTAGAATCATAACTATTCAACCATTAAATCAAAGATAAGAGTAGAATAATAGCATTTCAGGCATGTAAGGACTTAAATATTTACTTTCAAAGGACCTTCTCTCAGAAGTTACTAAGAAACATGCTCCAGTTAAGATGAGGTAGACTTGGGGTCCAAGATGTCAGAGCTCCAACATATAAAGGAAATGAAGGAAGTTTCCAGAATAACAGCAAAGGAAAATTCCAGAACAATAGCTGTGCAGCCAGTCTAAAAGCTTTCAGTCCAAATTAGGGAAAGGATGAATATCCAGCATAAATATCTTCATGGAAAATCATGAAGCTAATAGTTTACCTGATATACTATTTCATGAGAGATTTTACAGGTCTTTTTGAGAGTTTAGGGGAGATATCAGAATAAAGACAGAACATAAAGAAGGAACAGTAAATTATTACTTATAAGGAAAAAAAGAAAACCAAGATTCTTTTGAAAGGACTGTATTGGAAATATGTGCTCTAAGTCACTTCAGTCGTGTTGAACTCTTTGCAAGCTTATGGACTGCAGGTTCCTCTGTCCATGGGATTCTCTAGGCAAGGAACTGGAGTAGGTTGCTGTTTACTCCTCCAGAGGCTATTTCCCTACCCAGGGATCGAACCCACATCTCGTAGGTCTCCTGCACTGGGAGATGGATTCTTTACCACTAGTGCCCCCTGGGAAGCCCATTGGAAATATACCATATTCCATTAAGTATATGTACACACATAACAGGGAAACCAAAAAGTAACTGCAAACTGCCTTCTGTAGCCCAAAAGGCTTCATCAAAATAACTTTAAAATCAACTGTTTTTACCACTATTTTATAGATTTCTCCGTGTATTCAGGTAGGATTCATTTGCTTTATCTCCAGTGAGTTACCCCACTATTTAAATATATAAATCATAGCTCATTTTTCTCTTCTCTTTGTTTCTACTTTTTTCCCTCTTACAGTCAAAGATGATGCATTGTACATGATCTTGTGAGCATTTGTGAAAAGTTGAGTTTTGTTTTGGGCTTTAGTTTTTGTTTTTAGCATAGGTATGGGATTACTAGGTGTGATGGTTTATGTAATGAGTCAACTTGCGGAGGCTACAGTACCCAGATACTGGTCAAACATATCTGGATATTGCTTTGAAGATATTTCTTAGATGAATTTAACATTTAAGTCAGTAAACTTCGAGTGAAGCAGATCACCCTCCATAATGTAGTTGGACCTCATTTAAATAGTTAAAAGCCTTAAGTAAAAGACTGACCTCCCCTGAGAAAGAGGGAATTCTAGCAACAGGCTGCCTTCAGGTTTAAGCTGCAGCATCAAGTCTTTCCAGGTCTCTATCCTGCCAGCCTGTCCCACACATTTTGGACTTGCCAACCTCTATAATCATGATATAAGGCAATTTCTTAAAATTAAGGAATGTCTCTCCCTCTTTTATATTTTTAGTGTATGTGAGCTCTAATTGCTCCACATCTCTCCCAGTGATCGGTGTTTATCAGCACTTTTAATTTTAGTCAATCTAGAAGGTGTGAAAAGATTTCACACTGATTTATGGTTTAAATTATCATTTCCCTGATGACTAACGAGGCTGGTCCTATCTGCATATGTTTGTGGGCTATTTGAATCCTCTTTTGTGAAATATCTCTTTTTTAATCTTTTCTCTCATTCTTCTATTTTGTCATATGTATTTTCTTAACAACTTTTATTAATTATATGCTTCAAAACTGAGCTTTTTAAAATTGCATAGCACATGTATTTCCCTATTCATTCTGTTAACTCCGTCTCTAAAAGGGAAATTTTTAAAGTTTTATGTAGTCCAACTTAGCCTATTGTCCTTTGCCGTGATGGTTTTGGTGAATGCTTTTAGAATCCTAACTTATTCTGAAATCATAAAGATATTTTTCTATGTCATGTTCTATAACAGTGCTGTCTGAAATAGAACTACCATATGGGATACAGGATATCACAGACAGATACCTGCATTCCCATATTCACAAGAGCCAAGACTGGAAACAGCCTAAGTGTCCATCAACGGATGAATGGACAAACATGTGGGATACATACAGCAAAATACGATTCAGACCTGAAGAAGAAGGAAATCCTGTAATTTGTGACAACATGGATGAACCTTGTGGGCATTGTGCTAAGTGAAATAAGTCAGACAGAGAAAGACTGCATGGTGTTACTTACATGTGGAATCTAGAAAGGCAGACTCATAAAAACTGAATATGATGGTGATTACTGGGGCTGAGGGCAGAGGAAATGGGGAGATGTCAATTGAAGGGTACAAACTCCCAGCTAAGGTAGATAAGTTCTGGGGATCTGATGCACAACATGATGGCTGTAATTAGCAATACTGTAATTATGGTTATATTTTTGAAAGTTGCTAAAAGTCAGACGTTCTCACCACAAAAAAGAAGTGGTAATTACAGGATATGATGGAAATGTTAGTTAAGGCAACGGTGGTGATTATTATGCAGTGTATGTAAGTGTATGCCTTAAACTTATACAATGTCAATTTTATCTCAATAAAGCTGGGATAAAATTAAAGGAATTTCAGCAATGACATAGGAGTTCTTTAGTTGTGTTAACCAATATGGTCACCATTAGACCACGTATGGCTATGGAGAACGTAAAATATAGCTGTTGACCAAGGAAATACTTTAAAATTTTTAATCTAATTTAAATTGCTGCTTATGACCAGTGGCTGCCATATTGGATAAAATTATTCAGTTGTGTTCTCAGACTATAATAAGATTAAACTAGAAATCAGTAACAGAATAGTTGGGAAACCCCAAAATATTTCTGAATTAATATACTTTAAATAATCTATGGGTCAAAACAAGTCAATCAGTTGTGTCTGACTCTTTGAGACCCCATGGACTGTAGCAAGAATACTGGAGTGGGTTACCATGCCCTCCTCCAGGGGATCTTCCTGACCCAGAGACCAAACTTACGTTTTTATGTCTCCTGCACTGGCAGGTGGGTTCTTTACCATTAACGCCCATTAAAGGGAAGCCCATTCTATAAGTTCAGAATTATGGTATTATTAATTCCTGATATTGTTATAAATAACTGAATAGATAAATAAGTGGGAGGAAAGACAAATCTACATGCGGAAGAATTCAAAATAGCTTATGTAGTAATTCTGCCCTCACATTTCAAACCCCTTTTGTTCAAAGGTCAACAGTACTTAGCCAGTTTAGTTCAGTTTTTCAGTCGTGTCCGACTTTTTGTGACCCCATGGACCACAGCACGCCAGGCCTCCCTGTCCATCACCAACTCCTGGAGTTTACTCAAACTTACATCCATTTAGTCAGTGATGACATCCACCCATCTCATCCTCTGTTGTCCCCTTCTCCTCCTGCCCTCAATCTTTCCTAGCATCAGGGTCTTTTCAAATGAGTCAGCTCGTTGCATCAGGTGGCCAAACTATTGGAGTTTCAGCTTCAACATTAGTCCTTCCAATAAACACCCAGGACTGATTTCCTTTAGGATGGACTGGTTGGATATCCGTGTTGTCCAAGGGACTCTCAAGAGTCTTCTTCAACATCACAGTTCAAAATTCATCACAGTTCAATCTTCAGTGCTCAGCTTTCTTTATAGAAGTACTTAGCCAGTACTTCTCAAAATTGTTAAGGCCATCAGAAATGTGAAAAGTATGAGAAACTATCAGAGCCAAAAGGAGCCTAAGAAGACATGTTCACTACATATAGTGTGGTAACCTGAATGAGATTCTGTAACAGAAAAAGGGCATTAAGTCAAAACAGAGGACATTTGAATAAAGTATAGATTTTGGTTAATTGTATCTATATCGGTGCATTAGTTGTAACAAACATACAATATTAATGTAAGATATTAACAACAGGGGAAAGCAGGTATGAAGTACGTAAGAACTTGCTGTACTATTTTTGAACTTTTCTGTAAATCTAACGCTATTCTAAAATAAAAAGGTTATTTAAAAACTTAATAGGGATATGTTGAAAACCTCCTCTCAAAAACTGGGTTTTCCTACTCCTCTATTTTTATTCAAAATTTTATTGGCAGCCCTAGTCAGTGAAATAAAATATGAAAAACAAGATGTATGATTGAAAAGTAATAAAAAATATGTTTCTATACATAGAAAATGCAATTCTATAAAATTTTAGAATTATCAGGGTCTTTGAATCTAAATTCATTCTATACAAATCAACTTTATTTTTATAAGCCAGGTACACACAATTCAAGACCTCTTCATACGACTGATATGTAAGATATTAAGACTTACATAAATGATAGCTATACCATGTAAATATTTTTGAAGACTCAGTTTTAGTTCTCCCTCAAATTGACTTAGGGACTCAATATAATTTCAGTGCAAGTCCCAGCAGGCATGTTTGTGAACAATGAGATGCTGATTCTAAGATGTATATGGAAATCCAAAGGAACAAGAAAGGCTATAACAAAAACCTGAAAAATAATTACATTATAACTAATGCAGGTGAGGGCTTCCATGGTGGCTCAGCAGTAAAGAATTCACCTGCAGTGCAGGAGACCTGGCTTTGATCCGTGGGTCTGGAAGATCCCCTGGAGAAGGAAACAGAAACCCACTCCATTATTCTTGCCTGGAGAATTCCATGGACAGGGGAGCCTGGTGGGCTGTAGTCCATGGGGTCCCAGAAGAGGTGGACATGATTTAGCAACTAAGCAACAACAAGTAAGACAAGTAATTGGTGTAAGCACAGACATAGACTAATGGAAGAGGTAAGAGTGCAGAAACAAACCCAGTCTTATATGACCGTTGGAATTAGGACTAAGGCGGCACTGCAGAGGAAAGAGAAAAGGATGGTCTTTTCAATAAACAGCCCTGGATCTGTTGGTTATCCCCATGGTAAACAAATGCAACTTGGCACCTACTTTAATATTTCCTTTAGTGTAGGCCAGCTAATTAGTGTAGTTTTTGTTGTTCATTCAATGATTACTTGCTAAATGGCATTTTCCTATTTTATTTACAAAATGTATAACTATCTGAACTATTTCACTTATTTGCTTTTCAATTATCTGTCTTATTTCCAGTACTGCATAAAGTCCTTGAGAAAAAGAATTTTCTCTGTTCTGTTCAAACTAGTGTACTTGGAATATCTAGAACATTTCTTGGCACCATCAGAAGCTTCTTCATAAATAAATAAATTTATTAATCTGCCAGGGAAATTTGGCATGAAAATAGCAGGTAATCCCTTGATCTGGCACTTGAATGTTGAGACAGAGTTTACTTGGGAAAGCCTGTGTGCTAAGTTGCTTGAGTCATGTCTGACTCTTCGCAACCCTATGGACTGTAACTCACCAGACTCCTTTGTCTGTGGAGATTCTCCAGGCAAGAATACTGGAGTGGGTTGCCATGCCTTTTTCAAGGGGATCTTCCCGACACAGGGATCAAACCCACGTCTCATGTCTCCTGCATTGGCAGGTGGGTTCTTTACCACTAGCACCACTTGGAGAAACCTTTGGAAGAGATTTGGGTGGGGTAAGGGTTTAGAATATATTCTAGATGGGGAGTGTAGTACATACCAAATGTGAGTAAATGTGAGAGAGTATTACAGGGTGACTTTCTAAAGAGGTTATCCCTCTAGGCAGTAAATGAAAATGCTTGTTTAAGACAGAGTTTTATTTATTCAGTCACAAGACTCAGAATCTCTTTGGAGATGGGCCTAGTGTGTAATCTGTTTTAACAAACCCTGTTCACTTAAGATTGAGAACCACCAGATCCAAGCTATTATCCTTCCTTTAGCTGGGACCATTTCTAATTTTAAATCATTTACATGTGCCTTTTTTTTTTTTTTTTTTAGTACCACAATTCTATTTTTAATGCCAGTGGAAACATAGGAAGGTGAAAGAAAAAAAGAAACTCATAAAAATCTATGGTAATCTGTAAGTATGAAACAATATACTGTACTAAGGCAGTAAGGGAAAATTTCTCTTTCCTCAAGCTGAAGACTATTGAAAGGGCTCTCAGTTGAGTGAACATAAAAGCTGTAAGCCAGCTGGCCATAAACCATCTTTAGAGACATAGGCATGATTTTTCAGTAGCTATTCTATTAAAGATTTTACTCCACCTTGACTTAGAAGTCAATTTTAAACCTCCTCCACTTCGGAAAACATTTTTCAGGGATTGTCAGAGGACAGGCCGAGTGGCAGGCTTTAGTTTACTCAAGGAAGCTACCAGAAGATTTCAGCCCCAGGTGTTTCTAAATATTATGGCGTGGGAGTGGGGAGCGAGGGGAGGGAGGACAACCCTCGATTTTACAAACACAGCAGGCAAGGTAAGGCCTTCTATCTTTCTTCTTTTAAATAAAAGCCCTCAATACTGTTTTTCAATCAATTCCTAGCATCTATCTCAGTTTCTACCATGGAAACACTTAAAATTAAGACATTCATGGTTTGCTGGGGAATTAAAATAAGATCGTTTTCGTGGCCATGTGTCTTCTTCCTCAGATTCATCGATACAAAAGCGTTTTCAGTCCTTTGTCAAGTTCAGAGTCATCCGTCCACTCTTTTTCACTTCTAAAGTGAACCACTGGCGATCAATCAAAGGCAAGGGATCTCCACGTGCTAAACTCCCTCGGGGCAGAGCCAGGGAAGGAGATCGATTTCCAGACACGCGCCTTCCAGGCTGGGGTCCCTCCTGGACGATCGCTTCTCGCCCTCCGTGCTCTCTAAGGGCTTACACCACCTGGCTGGGTGGTCTGACCTTGACCCGCCTGGTCCCCCTCGCCGTCGGCGCTCAGCTACCCTCTGCTGCCACCAGGGGGCGGCCGAGCTCGGCGCAGCCACGAGGAGGGGACGCCCGGGGAGAGGAAGTGGCCCGAGTTCTGGCCCGGCCCGCGCGGAGCGCTGGCGGCGGCGAGCTGCGGCCTCTCGCCCGGGCCTCCCCGCCAGGCCAGTCCCCCGGCCTTTCCCCGCCCCGCGCGGGCTGCCAGCGGCGGCGGGTTCCGGGTCCTGTGACCGGTCAGGCGGTGCGGCGGCGCGGCGGGAAGGGCGGCCGGTCTCGGAGAAGTTTCGACGGCCGGCGGAGCACCCGGGGCGCCGCGGGGAGGGCGCGGCCGGGCGGGGCCCCCGAGCTCGCCGAGAGCGGCCGGCCGGCGGAGCGGGGTCGGGGGGCGCTCATGGCGGGCGGCGGAGCCGGGGACCCGGGCCGGGGGCAGCCGCCGCCGCGGCGCCGCCCGAGACCAGCGAGCACCTCTTCAAGGTGCTGGTCATCGGCGAACTCGGCGTGGGCAAGACCAGCATCATCAAGCGCTACGTCCACCAGCTCTTCTCCCAGCACTACCGGGCCACCATCGGGGTGGACTTCGCCCTCAAGGTCCTCAACTGGGACAGCAGGACGCTGGTGCGCCTGCAGCTGTGGGACATCGCGGGTAAGCGGATGGCGGGAGCCGGGGAGGGCGGGGGCCCGAGGCGGGCGGCCGACGGCCCCGGGCAGGGGGCGCCCGCGGGGTTTCCCCGCCGTCGGGAAGCCTGGCGGGGGCGTGGGGGGCGCGGCGCTCGGCTGCTCTGCGTCTCCTTGCTTCTTTCTCTGTCCTCTGCCAGAACTTGCCTGCCGGAGTAAGTTTAAAAGAAAGGGACTCAACCACCTGGAAAGATGGCAGGGATGCTGGACTCGGGGAAATCAGCACAGTGGAACAGGCTTTGGTAGTCGAAGAATTTAAAAGCAGAACGAGATAAATAATGTGTAGAGAAAATAACCCTGGTTAGACGCCTCAGCTCGGCCTTTGGAAAGCTCTGGTGTTTTTAAGAGACAGGAGGCCCTCTCCTTTGGAGCTCTCACCTGACCAGAGATAAGAAAGCCACGGAGGCTTTTCCCCAGTTTTAATTCTGAATCTTGACGAGAAAGAGGGAGGGGAAGGGGCTGGCTCCTCTCATTCGCTTTAACATTTTACAGATGAGAACAGAGGTTCAGAGTGGTTGAACGACTTACCCAAAGTTACACTCCTAGTTAGGGACACCCCCAAGACTAGAAACCAGGGTTACTTTTCAGAAGTAACCTGAGTCTGAGACCCTTCCTTGGGAGCGAAACCCCCGTTCTTTGTACGCCTTGCTCGCATTCCTAGGGCAGGCCACCCACGCAAAGATTTGAGAAAACTTCTCTTGAAACGTTATGCTCCTCTTCTCCCCCTGAACCAACACCTAGCCCCACTCCTGCCTCCCCACACCCAATATATAATGTTATTTCCCTGCCATTTGCTTTCCATTGTCATTTTGGAAGATATTATCCCTGTTTGAGGAGAGTACAAATTTTCCTTACTCTCATGGATGAAAACTTGAACTCTGGCTGGTGTGGTGGGTTGGATGTGTGCATTTAATAAGCCATTAACTTTGAGAAAGTTGAAATATGGAAGTGGTACCAGGAATTACTCTGTTCAATCATTGTGAGTGTTAAGCTCAGTCTGCCTTCGAGATGGGGGCATGTTCTGGATTAAAGAGACCATCCTTAACCCTCCACTTGTATGACTGAAGCCTGTAAAAGATGTCACCCAACTGGTGAAGAGTCAAGGACCCAGGTCTATCTGCTGGGGAACAGCTTATTACATATGAGATGATATTGAAGAAATATCACATATATACTTATTTATTTAAGACTAGGCTTCTCTACCTCTGATAGGAAACTAAAGTGATGTATGTCACCTCTAAAAGGGGGGGATAGTCAGCCTTTGGGCTCAGCTTGTTTTTTTGTTTTTTTTTTTTTTTTTTTGGTTACAGAAAACAAAATGTTCGTTTGAAAAGTTTTGAAAAGTCATCTTTTGAAGCCAGAGGCTTCTTTCGAAACACTTCCTGCTTTTTCACAGAGCACTTATGAGTACGAGTATTGCTCCTTGACAAAGGCATGGATTCTAAAGGTTACCTTACCATGTGATAATCATTCTACCGAAATCTTCAGTATAGCTGTGAATTTCCATGAAGATGATTTCAAATCTCTGCCTAGGAGAATAGTTGAGTTTGCTTTGTTCTTCATGTAAAATAGTGTGGTGTTTAGCAATTAAATTGTGATTGCCTCCTTCTGCAGGTAAATAAAAGATTTTTTTATGGCACAGTTGTGTTTTTTAAGCTTCAAGGAAAAATGCTTATATTTGGAAACTTGGGAAAGCAGAAGCATGAATTAGAGTTTTCTTCCCCTTTTTCATCCTGCTTAACCAGACCTATTTTACCAGGAGGCGAATGTATTTGGTCTCTACCAGACTCTGGTACATATCAGCCTAGGTGGAATTTTCCTGCAGTTTTGCCTAAATCCAAAGCTTGAGCCTTTCCAGGAAGGAAAGCAGACCTTTCAGAATCTCTAAAAGGGATTCCATCGAGCAAGTACACACCAGCAATGAACAAGATTAGAGGTAAACTTATGAGATGATTGGAAATTATAAGGTTCATCTTTTAAATAAGGTTTTCAGCATATAAGGAAACTAAGAGCAAAAAATAATGTGGCTTTAACTTAAGGTTTAGGGAGCTCTATCATTAACTCTGTCTTTAACAAACCAAGGTTTGGTTTGAATATTTGAGTTTCTAGTGAATCCTGGCTCATACCATTTGAATTAAGTAGTCATGATGTAATGAAGGCAAAGTGAAGGTCACTCCAAATAGTTCCCCATGGCTAAACATATTTGCCTTGTGTAGCAACAAAGTTGAATCATACTTAATTCTCAAAGGGAGGAGGTATTCCTTGATTGCAAAATAGTAGGTGGAGCTGGCCACTCGACATGACTAACTTAAGGTGTGCTGTTATTACTGGTTATACTTTTGTTGCTGCTCTGGAAGTGGGAAAGGTGTAAAGAAATTATGTCAGTCTCTATACTTGAAAGCTCTGGCAAGCGTAACAGGCAAGAATTACCCAAATGTTTTCTGTAAATGTAGCCAAGCAGTTTAAGCTAAACTCTTCAAATTGAGAACCATAGTGACTCATGGATACAGGCCTTATAAATCCTTATTAAATCAAATGACTGCAGCTTTAAAGTACAGATGCAATTTTACACAGTTTTATGTTAGGCAATTCCTTTCTTTTATTTCATATCTGCTTTGAGACTGCTGCTCAACACATTACTGAAATATACTGAAATATTGAAGTCTTTGATAAGATTTTAAAGAGAAAGTTTAATAAGTGTATATGCTGAATTAAGATGCAGTATCTGATCTTCCTTTTAACATGTATTATAGATGAATGAGTACTTGGCTCACTGCTTATTATAAGCTTATTAGCAACTGTAGAATTTTCCAAGTAGGCTGAATGGCTGGCCCAGGCTAAATCTTTCTTTTTTTTTTTTTTAAGCTTGTCCATTTAGATCTAGTATAATTTAGTCTGCATACATTCATTGTGGTGATTTGCTTTTATAGGGAAAGCAAAATTTTATCTCTACCTTCTTAGAATGTTCAGCTGGTCCTGAGAATTAAATTAATGTAAGAGCCTGGGTAGCCTATCCCTTCTCCAGCAGATCTTCCCAACCCAGAAATCAAACCGGGCTCTCCTGCATTGCAGGCGCATTCTTTACCAACTGAGCTATCAGGGAAGCTTTATGTGACATAGGAGTCCTCATAAGGAAAGGAAGAACCCCCAAAAGTACAAAAATATAAATGCTTTTATACTAGATTGAACAAAGGCAGCTGTAGAAAAATAACCAAACTCTGTGAGATGCTAAAGGAAGATAAGAGCTATTTTAACAAGATCTGCTTCTGCAGAATTCTCTCAGTTTGATCATCTCTGGTGATAAGCCCAGTTCCTTCCTTCCTTATGGGGAGGACATCTTTCACATGGGAGTTTTATCTCCTGATTTAAGGAGGAAGAAGGGGAGGTTGGAGCACCCATCTTGCTCTTGTTTTTCAAGTGCCTTTAGTTCAAATAATACTTATCCCATAGTGGCATTAGAGTAGGCAGGGAGCCTATTCTCCCTCTCTTCAGTTTTTAGTATCAAAATTTCTTTATAAAAATCTGAGTAATACTCCTTTGGGCCAGAGAACAAATAAGAAACAATGTACTCTGAAATTCATGTAAATATGATTTATCAGAGCATAAAATGCATGCTTGGAAGACCTTACAAGTTACATAAACCATCCTTAGATTCACTTTTTGAGCCATACTTAGATTCGGTTTCGAGTTTTTTGATTCCCATCTGAAACTAAAGTGTTGATCTTGTCTTTCTTGTTCTCTCTCGCATATTGCCAATTGCTATAACTAGTGGTCTCTTCTTGTTTTCTCTGATAACGCTCCAGTTCTTCATGAGCAAGAGCCTGGAATATTATCTCATGCTTTCTTGACCTTTAGAGTGTCTATCAGTCAAGGATTATTAATGTTCAAGTTTTTCTAAATATGAAGAAGCCGTTCTTCGATGAATTAGTCTCTGTTATATGTAGTCTCTTAGTCCTACAGTTACTTTCATAGGACTTATTATGGGTCAGTTACTTAATAACTCATTTTAAAAGGATTGAAATAAAGTCTTTCATTACATCTGACTTGTACAGTCTTGCCATCTTCAGCCTTATTCTGGCTCAGTTTTGTGCTGAATTCCAAGCAAAGCCTACTATCCCATTTTACATCTTTAAATCTTCCTTATTTCATAAGCCTTGACACATCTTTTGGGTTCCCCAGTCTGAACTGTGCTTTCACAAATGCCCAGACAGGAATTTCAACATAACAGCATATTTGTGTAACTGACATGAAGAAAATTCCTCTGGTAATGTCGCGCCTGTTGCCTTTCCTTCTTTTGAATATGTTACCATTCCTAATCGGCCTCAGTTAGCCCAAGTAAGGTAAAAGTTGCTCAGATTAGAGGTACAGAGAGCCAAGTTCTGATAAGAAGTACTAAAATTTGACTTGGCTGCAAGCTATATGCCTAATCAGTCTATTGTTTGAATAGGACTAAAGGCTTTTAGAGACCCTATGGTGTAAACCCAGGGAGGTGTGGTAAGCTGACCAAGAAAACACAGGTAATCCATGGCACAGGTCTCATGTCTCTAATAGCAGAGTGGATTGTTGGTAACATAAGAGTGACATAAACTTTTGTCTAAATTTGCAAATGTTCTGGTCAGCCCTGTTTTGGAGCATATGACTCATATTTCATACCTATTATAATCATTACCATCTCTTTATGTCATCAGTCCAGAATTTCTAGTTCTTATACTTAATTATGAAGCATACTACTTCCAAGGCAGACACTTTTGATTGGCTGCATCTCTCTCTCTCTCTCCCTTTTTTTTTTTGTACATTTGGAAAGACGCTCCAAACTATGGACTTCTCTGAAGTTAATGAAGCTATTTTATTGGTATTTGGTGTAGAGCACACCCTGGCAAACAAGGCAATAATTACAGCTGTTTGTCTGGGCTGCTCTGTGATCTCACAGATTAAGCCTGTATGCCATGCATTATTCCAGAGGTGCAGTGTTACTTTCAAATATATCTTAGGAATTTCAGCTTTATGTATGGTATTCTGACCTTCCAAAATGGCAACCCACTCCACTGTCTTTGCCTGGAGAATCCCAAGGACAAAGGAGCCTGGCTGGCTATAGTTCATCAGATTTCAAAGGGTCAGGCATGACTAGTGACTAAACAGCAACAGCAGCAGCATCCTGACCTTCCAGCTTTCTTAAGCTTTTGATATGTAAATTTCAATGATTCTTCTTTTTAAAAGATATTTTTATTTTGTATTGGGGTATAGCTGGTTAACAAACAGTGTTATCACAGATGGCTTCCTATTCCCTTTTAACATGTACTCAAGAATTTGTTTTTATTCAAGTGAAATGAGATCACCACATCAGGAGACAATTGCCATTAAAAGAGATAGTTTGTTACGATAGGAAGGACCATGTCACACCATGCAGGACCACACAGGGAAGAACCAAGGTCATTTAGGAGACAGAAGGAGCTAGGAGAAAGCAGAGCAAGGGCCAGAGCCTTTTTTGTGATTTCTGAAGGAAGGAAAGGACCTCGCAGCATAGGCAAGCTGAGCAAGCTTATGATTGGATAGTTTGAAAGATTTCAGTTTGCTGAGGTCTATAGGGATGGTCCCTAGTTGTCTCAGACCTAGACCTAGACTGCAAGAGCCTGTGGAGGAGAAGGACTCAGGACTGATCGTTTTATTTATTTATTTTTAATACTTTATTCTACATTACAATACTGTATTTGTTTTGCCATACATTGACATGAATCAGCCACAGGTGTCCACTATTTCCCAATGCCAAAGCCCCCTCCCACCTCCCACCCCACATCCTCTCCCTGAGTCATCCTGTGCACCAGCCCCATGCGTCCTGCATCCTGTATTGAACATAGACTGGCGCTTCATTCTTACAAGATAGTATACATGTTTCAATGCCGTTCTCCCAAATCATCCCACCCTCTCCCTCTCCCTCAGAGTCCAAAAGTCCGTTCTGTACCTCTAAGTCTCTTTTGTTGTCTCACATAGAGGGTCTTCATTAGGACTGATCATTTTATATTGAAGATGCGCTCTCAGCAAGTTGTTTGCTCTAATACCTAGATAACCCTGGGCGGAGGGCTGGGGGAGGGGGCAGTCCAGTCCCTCCCCTGGTCTAAAGGCCCCAAGATGTCAAAGTAATCATAAAATATATTTTAAAACCCTGATGTATACATATTTCTAGGCATTTATTAAAATGGACTAAAAGATGAGAAAACGTAATCTTCCAAAGGGGAAAAAAAACTTTGAAGGCCTTAAATTTGGATTCCAAGAATAGCGTATCCTCAAAATAGTGAAGATTTCACACTTAATCAACACTTAAGTAGTAGAGAGTGGGCTCAGTTGACAAGTTTAAGTTGCACTGTGGCTGTAGAGCCCTTCTCTTGGATGAAGAGATGGTGAAAAAGTGCTGACTTATGTGAGGAAATTTCTGGAGGTGAGATAAATGGTCAAGAAAAAGGTGTTCAGAATTTTATTCAATTATATTTTCAAAAGAGCTTTTTGCCCTTTTTACAGTCACAGAGGCTAGAAACGTGTGATTCCTTCACTCTTATTTTGAGAGCGACAAACCACATAAAAATAGATGGATAGTGGAGGTTTAGTTTAAGGCTTTGTGTTGGTCTTTCTGACAGGAGATCTTACATTCTCTTCTTCCTTATTTTTTTTGCTCACTTCTGTCCAGATACTTTCCTTAAGCATTTTATGTAGTGATTTTTGATTGCTTTGGAATTAAGCTAAATATATATTGGGTTTTTGCCTTTTTTTTTTTTTTTTTTAGTGTGACTGTATGGGGCCTGCTCCATCAGACTCATCTGAGGTGCCTAAATTTATTTTCCTTAGCATCATCTGTCAAACATCCCCATAAATCATGGTTTAACAAGAGAAAAGTTAAGTCCCTCACCAGTAAGTCTGTGGGTGAGCAGTCCACAGCTGGTGGACAGAACCATTCATTCTTCAAGGACCAAAGCTGACATTTCACCACTCAGCTGTCCCCTGGCTGTATTCTTTGCCTTTCTGGTTCAGTCAGACGCTCATGCCTTGTTGCAAGGGCAGCTGGGAAATCTAGGGCTTTTTCTGTTTGTTTTCAAACTGGACACACTGCTTCCCCAAATAGAATTCTGTGAAGGGGATACTGCAGAAGCAACTAGCAATTTTCCATGCTTAGCAAGTCAGAGTTCCTAGGGAGAGGGCCTGGAAGTGTGTACTTTACCAGGCACCTGGGGTAATCTTTCCCAGGTGGCAGAAGTGGTAAGACCCCCACCTGCCAACGCAGGAGACATAAGAGGCGCAGGTTCGATCCTGGGTCAGGATCCTGGGTCAGGAAGATCCCCTGGAGGAGGGCACGGCAACCCACTTCAGTGTTCTTGCCTGGAGAATCCCGTGGACAGAGGAGCCGGGTGGGCCAGAGAGTCAGACACGACTGAGCGACTAGGCACACACAGCATGGATGATCTGGTTCACGCTCAGGTTGAGAGCGGTGGCTCTGTCTTGCCTGTGCTGCCCATTGCCACCAGACCCATCCCCTGTTCACTCCACCAAACAAGTCTGCTGCTCCCTGGGCTCCTTGACACCCGCCTTTCCTGGCCCCCAAGTTCCTGTCTGTTTTGCATCACCTACTCCTTACCTGTGTTGCTGTCTCAAGAGGTGACGTAAGGAGACACGATAAATCACACGACAGAGATGGGCCATGTCTTGCTCTCACTGAATGCTGTACTTAAGAAAGAAAAAGCCAATATCTCAAACTTCCAAAACTATTCCGACTTTGGACACAAATCAAAAGATACTTTGATTTTATTTCTCTCTTTAAATTGATTAAAGTCAGATGTTCTTTTTACAGTCACCACAGAAGATGTAAATAGTTGAATAAAAACAGACTACACTGTGACCTAAATACCACAAAAGCTTGCTCGTCTCTAATTAGCAAAAAGAAAAATCCAGTTTCTGAACTGTTGTGTATCTGGGAATAGGTAATTTTGAAGGCTGTTTATCGAGACTGCTGTTGCCATCTCAAAAGGAGTTTGTTTTAGTTTTAGTTTAGGTATTTATCTGTGTTCAGTTTTGTTACTCTCTTGCTTGACAGACGGGTTTGATCTCAGCCTCCAATGGTGATGGCATGGGTACAAACGGTACTTTGTACATGATTTAAATAGCAACTTTGCCTCCCCTCTATAATGCATTTTTTTCCAAGTGGAAATATATTTCCAAATATAAGCATAGAATCTCAGAGGTAGAAAGTTTTGGTAAAAAACCCTTCATGTAATCACAGTTAACATTTATGAAAAGCTGCTTTCTAGTCACTGTCTCTCAATTTACCTTTTTTTTTTAAATTGAAAAATAATTGCTTTACAATATTGTGTTTGTTTCTGCCATACAGCAGCATGAATTAGATCAGTTCAGTTCAGTTGCTCAGCCGTGGCCTACTCTTTGCAACCCCGTGGACTGCAGCACGCCAGATTTCCCTGTCCATCACCAACTCCTGGAGCTTTGCTCAAACACATGCCCAATGAGTTGGTAAACCATTTCATCCTCTGTCATCCCCTTCTCCTGCCTTCAATATTTCCCAGAATCAGGATCTTTTCCAATGAGTCAGTTCTTCCCATCAGTTGGCCAGAATATTGGAGTTTCAGCTTTAGCATCAGTCCTTCCAATGAATATTCAGGGCTTATTTCCTTTAGGATGGACTGGTTGATCTCCTTGCAGTCCAAGGGACTCTCAGGAGTCTTCTCCAACACGACAGTTTAGTTCAGTTACTCAGTCGTGTCCAACTCTTTGCGACCCCGTGAATCACAGCACACCAGGCCTCCCTGTCCATCACCAACTCCCAAAGTTCACTCAGACTCGCATTCATCGAGTCAGTGATGCCATCCAACCATCTCACCACAGTTCAAAAGCATCAATTCTTCGGCATTCAGCTTTCTTTATAGTCCAACTCTCACATCCATACATGACCACTGGAAAAACCATAGCCTTGACTAGACAGACCTTTGTTGGTAAAGTAACGTCTCTGATTTTGAATATGCTATCTAGGTTGGTCACAAATTTCCTTCCAAGGAGTAAGTGTCTCTTAATTTCATGGCTGCAGTCACCATGTGCAGTGATTTTGGAGCCCCCAAAATAAACTCTGACACTGTTTCCACTGTTTCCCCCATCTATTTACCATGAAGTGATGGGACCGGATGCCATGATCTTAATTTTCTGATTTTAGTTCACTGATTCCTAAAATGTTGTCGTTCTCTCTTGCCATCTGCTGTTTGACCACTTGCAATTTACCTTGATTCATGGACGTAACATTCCAGTTTCCTATGCAGTATAGTTCTTTATAGCATCAGACTTTACTTCCAATACCAGTAAGATCAACTGGGCGTTGTTTTCACTTCATCTCGGCCCCTTCTTTCTTTCTGGGGCTATTTTTCCACTCTTCTCCATATTGGGCAGCTACCAACCTGTCCAATGGAGTTCATCTTTCAGGGTCAGATACAGGTATACATATGTCCCCTCCCTCCTGAATCCCCCTCTTGTCTACCCTCCCCCAACCCCACCCTTCTAGGTTGTCACATAGCAATAGATTGAGCTCCCTGTGTCACACAGCAAATTCCCACTTGCTATCTGTTTTACATATGTTAATATATATGTTTCTGGGAAATTACAGTTGAGTAAACTGAGACTCAATAAGGTTAAGGGATTTCCCCAAGGTCTGTACACCTGTAACTTGCAGTTAGGGCATGAATCCAGATATTATTGCAAAGGTTTTATGGTCATGTTATATTATCTCTCCTTATGCTGTATACATGATAGAAAAGAAAACCAGACAAATGAATGGCATTGTGTAAAATCACATGACTCCTTTTACCTTCTTCATGGTAGAGTATTAAAATATGAAATTCAGTACATTATTGAATCCAGCCTCATATGGTGCTTTTAGACCTGTTTTATTTGAGGGTAATACAGTCATTTGTTTTATGAAAAATTGTATAAACAAGTGGGGGGAATGGGTTTTAGTTACATTGTTTTATTGGTGAGTATTATGGTAGTTTTTTAACATAAGGAAATTTTTTTTCTTCTAACAATGCCTATAATTTTAGCATGTTAAATATTTAAGTGTAATTCTGGGGAACACTTATAAGGGCTTTATAAAGTAGTAGTATAAAAAGTCATTAAATAGATGCCCTAAAAATGACAAAACCTATGTGGCTATGAATTGTAGCTTCTTACATATAAAACCTAAGACCCATTATGACATCACTATATTATCTATATCAAGCTATAAAAATTTTTAGTGGCTAGATATCTTTCTAGAACTGGTGACTGGACTTAAATTTTGGCTGGATCTTGCTCTGTTTACCTGCCAACCACACAAACGTGTTAAAAATGCTTCATCTCTGAAATGCATACTGAACTTTAAGGATATGTTTTTAAAGAACTTTATATGCACTCACTAGGAACTACATTTTTGCCCAGTCACCTTAAGCAAGAACATGTAGTTCAGTAATTCTTGTTGTTTGTTGTTTAGTTGCTAAGTTGTGTCCGACCCTTTTGCAGCCCCATGGACATGCTCCTCTGTCCATGGGATTTCCCTAAGCAAGAATACTGAGTGGGTTGCCTTTTCATTCTCCAGGCAAGAATTCTAGATTAGCGGGATGGATGGATCTTCCTGCCCCAGGGATCTAACCCTTTGTTCCCTGCATTGGCAGGTGGATTCTTTACCTCTGAGCCACCTGGGAAGCCCAGTAATTCTTAATGGGTGGGAAAGGATAAGCATTTATACTTGGAAAGCTAAGCACTGATTGTCTTATTGCTCTGATTTATTTTTCATGGTTTGGCTTATATTTTGAATTTCAAGTAACATTTAGAGATATTTAGATTTTTTGGCAAATGGGCACATGAACATAAAGTATTGAGACAAACATTAAAAAATAGCGATTAAAACCATAGAGAAGGCGTCTCTGGCCTGTATTTCTGATAAATGTTCAAAATGCAGTATTTTGCTTTCAAATCTGAGAGCAGGTATTTCCCTTTGGAAAATTTACCTACACTAAAAAGAGAGAAGGCAAGCCGTTTTGTGATTTTTCCTTGATTAGAATACATATTCTTGGAAATGTATCAAGTTGTCTCAACTCCTTCTCAAAGTCGTTAGTGTTGGGTACTCCAGATATTGGGGAAGCATTTTAATCCTTTTGCCAACGTGTACCTTACAGGTCATCATCCATTAGAGTATGTATTACCAAGTCGTGCATCTTTAAATGTCTTTAAACCTAGATGACTAGCACTGTGCTCTTTTTTTCCCTTTCTCATTGCCAAGATATCTAGCTATAATCAGGGTTCCTTCCGCTAGAGAAGGAAGTAACACATCTTTTTAAAGGATAACACATTTTAGAAGCCATTTGGAATATTCAGGCAATATGCCCACAGCAATATGGTTGAAAAAGCCTGTCCCCAGTATCCAGCCTAGCTAATGAAGTCATCTGTGAGGCATGTCCTTAGCTGTTGTGGTCAGGCACTTGGGGACACAGAGCAAGCCTGTAACTTTTTGTGGCAGGGCTGTGTGTCCTTGAGGAATGTCTTTCCCAGGTTCATGCTACTTTGGATCTATATGATGACACAGAGCCATGGGGAGCAGTGTATGCTTGAGAAAATGCTTGGCTACCACATCAGGCAGCACATTGGATAACACATCAACCTAAGACACCTGAGTAATGTTGTCTCACTGAGATTTTATTTTCTTATCTTTAAAATATAGGAGGTTGGGTGAGATAATCTGGAGCAACATCTTCTCAGAAAAGCATAAAGTGGTCCCTCTCCTTCCTGTAAGAGGAGATTACAGCTCTGGTCTAGGAAGGTGGTGTTTGTTGCTCAGAGTTCTCCCCACCATGTCTGTACTACTACTACAGACCATGTAAGAGGAAGATCTCCCAGGTTCTGCTGAGTTTCCATATTGCTGTATACTTTCACTCCACGCGCACACACACACACACACACACCATGAAACAAGACACATGCAGCTGTCTTTACATTTAATAACTGCATACTTTCTCCTCTAACCGGTCCGCTTGCATCACAGGACACAATCCAGGAGCATTCAGCATGCAGCATGGCAGAAATGTCCTGCTTTTATTTATGTACTTGTGGAAAGAAGAGTCCTAGAATAATAAAAATTTCATAGAATAAACTTAAAATGGTTGATTGGCTGCCCTCCAGTCCATTTTAAAAAATATTAAGATTCCATGGATTTCTAATGCAGTTCTAGTTTGCATATGACAGTCTTACCTATTAGCCCTTATCTGAAGTTAGGAAGGGCTGGCTTCTGCAGTGCTTAAAAGGGGAAGAAAAACACCTGCTTCTCCTAGTGATGACTCAGTGCTTCTGGGAAACTGCCTCCAGCAGTTAAAACTTAGCCTTTTAGTCCATGGATGGTGAGCATGGCTCTGACTGGCTGGCTGCCCCGGGGCATGTAAACTGAAAGTCACAGCGTAGAAGTAAAGAAATAAAGTTTATGAAGATATTATATTTTCATAGTATAAGCATTTGAAAGGCATTTTTTGATAATGTATCTTTCAAAAAGACTAGTAAGATTAGCGTACTCACTTCAGTGAATGACATCCCCTTGTTGAATACCATAATATGCTCTTTGTATCTCTGATTACACCTAACACATCATGGCATTGCTTGGTTTCTTTCCTCAGATAGACTGAGATTCTTAGGATCCTATTCATTGTTTCAACAGTGTCTAGCACAGTGCCTGGTACATAGGAGGAACCTAATACGTATTTTCTAGTTGAGATCAAATCTAGCTATAAGAGGTAAAAAGATATTTGTGAGTTGTACCAGTCAAGATAAGCTAGGTTGTGGTAGGGTGCCAACAGCCTTAAAATGAGGAAGATCTTCTGGAGGAGGGCATGGAAACCCACTCCAGTATTCTTGCCTGGAGAATCCTATGAACAGCAGAGCCTGGCGGGCTAACAGTCCATAGGGTCGCAAAGAGTCGGATATGACTGAGCTACTGACACAGTTGCACACACTTTCTACATGTCCTTAGTAGGGAGCAGAAGTAGGGGGATGGTGAGAAATGTGAGGGTGGTTTTTCATTGGAGCCCCTTGAAGACCCAGGCTAAAAGAGGCCCTGCCATCTGATACCATAACCTCAAAGGAGGGGTAACCTTGCTGCCACCCGACAAGTGATTCTGCTGGGCAGGGACACTTCTGTCCACATTCCATGAACACAGCTGGTTTAGTCGGGGCAGGACAGTGTGGTCCTCCATGTATTCAAAAGTGGAGGAAAATGTATTATTCATGAACATTAGTTGTGTTTTCCACTGGTCTCCTTTGTTTTAGATAGTAATAGGGGAATAGCTAAAATTACCCAAGGAGCAGTCATAACAAAGATACAGGCTGCAATCCTTGCAGGAAAGTTTACTTTCCAGCTTAACAACTGAAAGAGCTTTAGCAACCCTGTGCATTTAAACCTTTAAAACAACAGAGCTAAATCTAAGTTTTACCTTGTTCGATTTTTGGAGAACAGTTCCATTAATTTTATGTTAAGATTATTATTCTAAATGAACTCCTTTTATCTTTCTTCACTCCCTAATTCAATGACATGTGTTTTAGAAACTTTTGTTTTTCACTTGTCTTTACCAGTTCAGGAAAATCTCTGACGCACTTTTGAATTTTTGAAAAAAGAGATTATGAACCCAGTACAGTAGGAAGCATATTTTTCTTATTCTTTTGGAGAATAAGCTACTCCTATAAATGCATGGACTTGGCCTTTTGATGGTAGGTCATTTACATTTGATCCCCATTGCTGTCTTCTGGATTTGATGATTGCAGAATTGTCAGAAAATCATTATAACATTAATATTATAGCATAGTTTTCTGATATAGCATAGAATTCTGATATTCTAAAATAACAGAAGTGAGAGCTTGGAGGAACTTTGATGATCTCTAAAGGTCCCTAAAGACAGTTGGCTGATTTAAACAGACAACATTATTTCCTGGGGTAGCTTGACTGTCGGTTGCTTGATATTTGATTCTCTAGGATGGTTGTACTTTCCTCAAGTTTATTTTCCTTTGCAAACCATTTTCACCACTTTGAGGTAAAACATTTAACTACCTAATAATTTAAGGCTTTGCCATGTGTGAAAGTGAACGCATTCGCTGCTCAGTCGTGTCTCTGCACACTGGACTATAGCCTGCCAGGCTCTGCTGTCCATGGGATTCTCCAGGCAAGAATACTGGAGTGGATTGCCAGTTCCTTCTCCAAGAGATCTTCCTGACCTAGGGATCGAACTCGCATCTTCTGCATTGGCAGGCATATTCCTTACCTCTGAGCCACCAGGGAAGCCCAGTGATAGTACTTAGCTAGTGTTTATTCAGTGCTCACTTATGGACCTGGCATTTTACGCTCTTTGAACTTGAAGTATAACCTACACGCAGAGAAGTTAATGGTGTAGCTTCATGAATTTTATATGCTACTCCTAGTGAAGGTATAGACTGTCCCTAAACCCTTAGCACAGAAATCATTAAACTATTTTTGTAAAGTTCCTGATAGTAATTATTTTAGGCTTTGTGAGCCATTTACTCTCTATTGCAACAACTCAACTCCACCATTATAGAATGAAATCAGGCATATAATATGTAAATAGATGAGGGTGATATTCCAATAAAACTTTATTTAGCTGAGTTTTGCCAAACTCAGCCCTTTGTATATACTCCCAGGAAGGCATTTTACATTTAACTTCCCAGTGACCATATATAAGGTAGGTATTTTTTATAGCTTTATTGTGATATAGTTGACAGAGAGTAAACTGTACAATTTTATAAGTTTTACACTTGAGAAATATCACCATAGTCAAGACTGCAAGCATTTTTTATCATTTGAAATCTAATTTCTCTAATCCATTCCCCACCCTTGTCCAACATAATCAACTGATCTGCTTTCTCTTACTTTATTACTGTGGTTTCTAATTTTTTGGTATTTGATATAAGTAGACTCACAGTATTACCTCCCTCCCTCCTCTGGCCTGGTTATTTTGACTCAGCATAATTATTCTGAGATTTATCCATGTTGTTACATTTATTCATAATTTGTTGCCTTTCTTTTTTATTGTTGAGTTGTGGTCCATTGTATGAATATACCTTAGTTTATTCATTACTATGTGAATAGACATTTGGGTTGCTTCCAGTTTGGGGCTATTAAAAATGAAGCTCCTCTGAGCAGTCGTGAGCATGCCTTTGTATAGACGTGTGCCTTCATTTTGTTAGCAAATACCTAGGAGTGGGATAGCTTGGTTGTATGCTAGATATATGCTTACATTTTTGAGAAAGTATCAAATTGTTTTCCAACATGGTTACACTATTTTTAAGTATTATTCTTTCCAGCTGTGTATGAGAGCTCCAGTTGCTCCACAACTTCACCAGCACTTGGTATAGTCAGACTTTTTCATTATAGCCTTTCTTGTGGGTATAAAGGATCAACTCAGTTGTGTTTTAAACCCAATGTTTAATAATTTTGAGCATCATTTCTTTGGCTTATTTATCATCATATAAATTCTTTGGTATTTTGCTTATTCTATCAAATTCTTTTTTGTTCTCTTATTTTGGAGTTCTGAGAATTCTGTATATTCTAAGTATGTTTTTTAAATCAGATATAGTATATATGTACTTTTTTTCTCCCAGTTTGTGCCTTTACTTTTCATTTGCTTAACAGTGTTGTTGTTCAGCCTGCTCAGTCCTGACTGACTCTTTGCAACCCCATGGACTGCAGTACATCAGGCTTCCCTGTCCTTCACTATCTCCCAGAGTTTGCTCAAACTCATGTCCATTGAGTTGGTGATGCCATCCAACCATCTCATCCTCTGTTGTCTTCTTCTCCTACTGTCTTCAATTTTTCCCAGCATCAGGGTCTTTTCCAGTGAGTTGGCTCTTCACATCAGGTGGCAAAGTATTAGAGTCTCAGCTTCAGCATCAGTCCTTCCAGTGAATATTCAGAGTTGATTTCCTTTAGGACTGACATGTTTGATCTCCTTGCAGTTCAAGGAACTCTCAAGTGTCTTCTCTAGTACCACAATTCGAAAGCATCAGTTCTTCGACACTCAGCTTTCTGTATGGTCCAAATCTCACATATGTACGTGACTACTGGTAAAACCAACAAAGGTCTGTCTAGTCACAGCTATGGTTTTTCCAGTAGTCATATACGGATGTGAGAGCTGGACTGCAAAGAAAGCTGAGCACTGAAGAATTGATGCTTTTGAACTGTAGTATTGGAGAAGACTCGTGAGAGTTCCTTGGATTGCAAGGAGATCCAACCAGTCCATCCTAAAGGAAATCAGTCCTGAATATTCATTGGAAGGACCGATGCTAAAGCTGAAACTCCAATACTTTGGCCACCTGATGTGAGGAACTGACTCATTGGAAAAGACCCTGATCCTGGGAAAGATTGAAGGCAGGAGGAGAAGGGGACACCAAAGGATAAGATGGTTGGAATGCATCACCAACTCGATGGACATGAGTTTTAGTTAGCTCTGGGAGTTGGTGATGAACAGGGAAGCCTGGTGTGCTGCGGTCCATGGGGTCGCAAAGAGTCGGACATGACTGAGCAACTGAACTGAACTGGTAAAACCAAAACTTTGACTATATGGACCCTTGTTGGCAAAAATTACATCTCTGCTTTTTAATACACTGTCTAGGTTTGTCATAGATTTCTTCCAAGGAGCAAGTGCCTTTTAATTTCATGGCTGCAGTCACTGTCTGCAGTGATTTTGGAGCCCAGGAATAAAGTCTGTTACTATTTCCACTTTTTCCCCCATCTATTTGCCATGAAGTGATGGGACTGGATGCTATGATCTTAATTTTTTGAATATTTAATTTTAAGCCAGCTTTTTCACTCTCCTCTTTCACTTCCATCAAGAGGCTCTTTAACCCTCTTCTCTTTCTGCCATTAGAGTGGTATCTTCTGCGAATCTGAGGTTATTGATATTTCTCCCAGCAATCTTCATTCTAGCTTGTGATTCATCCAGCCCAGCATTTCACATGATGTACTCTGCATATAGGTTAAATAAGCAGGGTGACAGTATACAGCCTTGACATACTCCTTCCCCAATTTGGAACCAGTCCATTGTTCCATGTCTGGTTCTAACTATTTCTTCTTGTCCGGTATACAGGTTTCTCAAGAGGCAGGTAAGGTAGTCTGGTATTTCCATTGCTTTAAGACTTTTCCACAGTTTGTGTGATCCACACAGTTAAAGGCTTTAGTGTAGTCAGTGAAGCAGATGTTTTTCTGTTTGCTTTTTCTATGATACAATGGATGTTGGCAATTTGATCTCTGGCTCCTCTGCCTTTTCTAAATCCAACTTGTACACTTGTACACTTAGAATTTCTTGGTTCACATACTGCTGAAGCCCAACTTGAAGGATTTCTAGCATTACCTTGCTAGCATGTGAAATGTGCCCAATTGTAGGATAATTGAAACATTCATTGGCATGGCTTTTCTTTGGAATTGGAACAAAAACTGACCTTTTCCAGTCCTGTGGCCACTGCTGAATTTTCCATATTTGCTGACGTATTGACTGCAGCACTTTAATAGCATCATCTTTTAGGATTTGAAATAGCTCAGCTGGAATTCCATCATGTCCACCAGTTTTGTATTTGGGCTTCCCTGGTGTCTCAGTTGTTAAAGAATCTGCCTGCAATGAAAGAGACCCAGGTTTGATCTCTGGGTCAGGAACATCCCTGGGAGAAGGGAATGGCCACCTACTCCAGCATTCTTGCCTGGACAATTCCATGGACAGAGGAGCCTGGCGGGCTACAATCCATGGGATTGCAAAGAGTCAGACACTACTGAGTGACTAACATTATTCTGTTAGGTCGTTGCTGTTTCTGTCCTTTACGTTGCCCATCTTATCTTTGCATGAAATGCTTAACAGTGTAATTGGCACCATTTAGATTTGTCATATATGGTGGTGTTAAAAAGCACACTGTCTGCTGTAAGAATGTCAGGGAGGATTGAATCCTGGCCCTGGAACTGAAATGGGTATTTTAAGTCACAAGATCCTCCTCAAAAATGCCTTGTTTCATACTTGTTTTCTTATGGTTTAACCAGAAATTTTATATGAATACAAATTTGTATATTCACTAACACAGCTGGTAAAAAGAAATATTTGGGGAGGGAATTTACAGATGATTCTAGAAACAAAAGTCACTAGAGCGCAACAGTTTTTCATAACTTCTGGATTTCTATATACGTTTGTTAGTTTGGCACCTTACCCTCCTCTAAATGTAGCCCAAAGGGATGTTTTTATATAATTATGTAATTATCTTGTTATCTGGACCAAGTTTAGCAGTACTAATTTCTCTTATTGCTGTAGTTTCATATAAAATAATTAAAATTGAGAAAAATCAAAATCATTGGTAGTGTGTGCTCTCTGTTTGAAATTCAGTTCAGTTCAGTTGCTCAGTCATGTCCGACCCTTCGAGACCCTATGAATTGCAGCACGCCAGGCCTCCCTGTCCATCACCATCTCTCGGAGTTCATTCAGACTCATGTTCATTGAGTCAGTGATGCCATCCAGCCATCTCATCCTCGGCCGTCCCCTTTTCCTCCTGCCCCCAATCCTTCCCAGCATCAGAGTCTTTTCCAATGAGTCAACTCTTCGCATGAGGTGGCCAAAGTACTGGAGTTTCAGCTTTAGTGTCATTCCTTCCAAAGAAATCCCAGGGCTGATCTCCTTTAGAATGGACTGGTTGGATCTCCTTGCAGTCCAAGGGACTCTCAAGAGTCTTCTCCAACACCACAGTTCAAAAGCATCAATTCTTCAGTGCTCAGTCTTCTTCAAAGTCCAACTCTCACATACATACATGGCCACAGGAAAAACCATAGCCTTGACTAGATGGACCTTAGTCAGCAAAGTAATGTCTCTGCTTTTGAATATACTATCTAGGTTGGTCATAACTTTTCTTCCAAGGACTAAGCATGTTTTAATTTCATGGCTGTAGTCACCATCTGCAGTGATTTTTGGAGCCCCTAAAAATAAAGTCTGACACTGTTTCCACTGTTTCTCCATCTGTTTCCCATGAAGTGAAATTAGGTGCACCTTAATGCATCTACACAGTGTTTACAAAATGGTGATACTGACCTTGAATGGTTGGTCTGTTTTCTGCCAGCATGCCTTGTGTGATAATTAAATGTACATTAATGGAAGAGGATACAACATGAGCTTTTATAAATGCCAGCATTGTGAGCAAATAAACTAAATAGTTGGCTGGTCAGATTTACATCACTAATAATATATGAACATGATAATGACATTTCTCATGTGACTGTTCGTTATAACAAAATTTGGAACTCTGAACTATCACAGTACAGCTTCAGATAAGCCCCTCTGGGGAGCAGTCATAAACTAGATGAACTCTGTTTATCCATTTAAACTTGACTATTGCATTCTTCTTCAATTATTCCATTAATAATATCTAAAAAATGTATGATGGCATAGAATTTGGAGGAGAAAAATGATTAATTTAGGGACACCTTTGCTTTCTTCACTACCAGTAAAATTAGATAAAAGCTTGTTTTTCATTGTATGTTTTAATAGGAGAATGTTCCATCATAGCACATGTTTTTATCATTAGACAAAGTTATAAATCTTAGATTTGTAGTGATTGCAGTTGTTTTCCCTCAGCACTATAGTCAGTAATTTGCCCCACTAAAGGTAAGAGCTTTAGAAGTCAGGGCAGCTGCAGGATAGGTCAGAATGACGGGCATGTGTGCACACACACATGTGGGAGTTGGGAGATCCAGTCTTAGTCCCATCTTCTTCAGTTGGAGCTGTTGGAGTCCTGGCCAAGCAGCCTTTGCATGTTTTTCCATCTGTCAGATGAAGAAAAGAATTATTCCTAAGTCAATATCAGATCGTAAGTGAATGCTTTGCCAAGACCAATATGGTATGTTTGATGGTAGATTTTTTTCCCAAAAAAGTGTTTAACATGTTAAGCTATTTTAAAAGTACAGTGGTATCCTAAGAGCTCTGTAGTGGATCCTTCTCTTAACAACGCAGTTGTACCACGTTTTACTTAAGTAGTGGTTTTGCACATCTACCTTCTTAGAGGAGAGCAGTGTTGCATTTCGAGCCAAAAGTGAGAAAGTACCATTTATATATATATTTACTCTCAGGTGTTAAAAAGATGGCTAGTGGGAAGTTGCTGTCTTAACATAGGGAGCCCAGCCTGGCGCTCTGTGACTTCCTAGAGAAGTGGGTTGGGAGAAGGGAAGGAGGCTCAAGAGGGAAGGGAGCACATGTGTAATTACTGATTCACATTGTTGTCCTGCAGATACCAGCACAGAGTTGTGAAGTAATTATCCTCCTTTAAAAAAATATTTAAAAAGGAAAAGGCAAGTGGGTTTTGCTGGAAATGTGAAAGAAGAGGAGTTAAGAACATGAGCCCCTTTATCTCAGGTCCAGGCCTAATCTTTTGGCTAGCGTTTTACCCACCACACTTATCTTCTTCCTGCAAGTCTATTTTCTTCTATTCTTGTCTCTTCCCTCCACATCCAACTTTTCTTTTTTTTCTTTAGTACCTCTCTTAGACCAAGACGAGTGAGGGGGGACATGATGGATTATGTAGCTGTAAGGACTGGCACCTTGATGCTTATGGAGAATGTAGTGTACATGCACAGAGGACATGAAACAAGATAACTGTGTCCTGAGAGCAGGTGATCAGCCACTTCTCCCCTGCGGGTTGTGGTTCTGTGTGTGTGTCCTTGATCCCACCCATCTCTGTTGCTCTGAAATGACAGATGCGTTTACAACATTATTCTTAGGGTTAAAAGGGTTATATCTAAATATAGCTTCTGGCCAAATTTTAAGTTTTTGATGTCTCACTATATTTATTTCTAGGACAGGAGCGTTTTGGTAACATGACCCGAGTATATTACAAAGAAGCTGTTGGTGCCTTCGTTGTCTTTGATATTTCGAGAGGTTCCACGTTTGATGCTGTTTTAAAATGGAAAAGTGATCTGGATAGTAAAGTACATCTTCCAAACGGCAGCCCTATTCCCGCTGTCCTTTTAGCTAACAAATGTGACCAGAAAAAGGACAGTGGCCAGACTCCTTCCCAGATGGACCAGTTCTGCAAAGAACATGGCTTCACAGGATGGTTTGAAACTTCTGCGAAGGTGAGCTCTGCTGTGTGTTTGTATCTGCTCTGCAGTTAACTCATACATCTGACCTGTAACTGTAAAGGATTTAGACAGATTTACCTGAGTGTTTTTCGGAAGCCTAGTGAAAGGTGAAGCATAGATATGTTACAGCTTATTTCAGTCAGCTGCAGGAAGGCTTTCAGAATTGGCTACTAGGGAGGTGAATAGAAGGGCAGATTTTTACATTAAAATAAAAATATTTTAGAGCAAAGAACAAATGACATTTTCTGCGTTTGAATCCTTAAAGTACTTTTCATGCACCCTGGAGTTTATGGGGTATGAAGTATATTGTCAAGTGCAACTAATTTTGATTTTTACAGAAGACTTAACAAAACATAGGGACATAGACGTCCTTATTGAAGATGTAAGTGGTGGGCAGGACTAACAAAGACATTGAAAAGGTCAGAGAGAAAATGTATTCAGATGATGTTGGGGGAATTGTAGATCAAATGTGTATGAAAATTTTGAGCTAAAGGAAAGCATCAACAATTATGACATATTTTGTCATGAACAGTAGAGTAAGATGTTGTTCTTTCAACCATGATGGAAAACTGGATAAAATATTTTTTGAAGAAAAATACAGATTGGCTGATGAAAATCTTAATAGTCTAGATATACTGGAAATCAAAAGTGAAAATCCCAAGCATAAAATTTTGTGCTGGAGTGTATTTATATGCATTGCAAGTTTCACTTTAGAGGTCCAATAGCAATCAGACATGGAAGAATGATGAAATGGTGAGATTCTGTGATGATGACAAACTCAAAACCAAACTGATATAATTTTAACCCAGTTTCAGCTTTTAGTATACTTCAGTGAATTTCTTATGTATAGAGAGGACTTAGATGGATTTACCAGAGCAGTTTTTATATATATATCCCCCCCTCCAAATCACCTACTTACCAGGTTACTTTTAGCTTTACTAGAAACCCACCCTAAAAGTGGAAGAGTATTTGCTGCCACTGAAGCTGAGAATAGTGAAAGCAAACCTATGGGAGACTATACAAAATGTGCTCTGAAAATGTTGTGATGGAGGGATCATTGGGAAGAACAGTGTCTGCTAGAGGCAGAAGTGTTTACTTCTAAGCTAAAGGCTATTTATTATATAATAAATCTACTCTATTATAAATTAAAAGTTAGTTTCATATTTAAAAAGTAGTGGTAGAACAGAGATGAAGCCCAGAGGTGCACTGCATGAGCACTCAGCCAAACACGAAGGAAGAGATTGCAGAAGGGATGGCTTTTCATAGAAGCACCTGTTCTGGGAGCCATGCCCTCTGTCTTCTCTCTGCATCTGTCAAGGGATTTGCTTTACTTCCCAGCTTTGTTGGAAAAAAATTAGTGGTGTGTGTAAATGTTTACTAGAGCAAGAGATTTGACAGAGAAGGTGAATGTATTACAGATAAAAATTCCTCTTTTTTTTAAAATTAATCATTCAGGTAATAAATCCAAATTTCTCCCCAGAATCTAGATGGAAGATTCATAAACAATAGTATCACGTGGCATGTAGCCTGAGACTGTGTAAGTCATCAGCTTCATTATATGTATAGACAGGGTAGCTTGTAGAGGTAAAAAGGAAAATATTCATATGTTCTGTGCCTTCCTACAAATATATTTCCTACAGATTTCCTTAGTGATGAGTATTTCAAGAGAAATATAATATAAAATTTTGGTTAAAATTTTTAGTCAAGGCTTAAAGTACTGCCTACATGCCACTAACACCTCTGATTCTGAGCTGGCCAGCAGTTAGCTTCAAAATGATTTCTGCTAGACTTGCAGGGATCTGAATTTCTGATGGGAACACAGCCAAAAGGCAAGTTTAAATTCATGAGCTTCATCTCTTCACCTTTATGGCAAATAATGGATTTCCAATATGAAAATGTGTGACTGATTACACTAGCATGGGACTTTCTGTTCTTAATGAGTTACAATTAGATGCAGTTAGAGAATGTTTTAATTATTTGGTATAATGGGGATGATGGAGACTGAGGGACATAAGGGCATTTAAAGATCAATACTTTAATTAAAGTTGATGCTTACCTTAGGAGTAGAGGTAAAAAAAAAAAAAAAAAGCTTGTGTTGGTGCTAGAACAGATACCTGAATAAATAGCACAGGTCTGTACTTCTCAGACAGAGTTCTCACTCTCTGAGAAAGTTACAGCAAATAAGGGAGAAGCCTAGAATGAACCTTGTGGTATTGGGTTGGAATTGGAAAGGTCCATATGAACTTAACGTTTAACGTATATATACACATACATATGTATATAAATCCCGTGTTTATGTGTATATATGTGTGTGTGCATATACACACATGCACACACACACACATATATGTATAGACAGATAAACATAGAGGCAGATACCAGTGTATGTATTGTTCTTCAGTCACTTGGTTCGTGTCTGATTCTTTGAGACCATATTAATGTAGCATGCCAGGCTTCCTTGGTCCTTCACTGTCTCCTGGAGTTTGCTCAGACTCATGTCCATTGAGTCAATGATGCCATCCAACCATCTCATCCTCTGTCATCCCCTTCTTCAGTTCAGTTCAGTCGCTCAGTTGTGTCCGACCCTTTGCGACCCCATGAATTGCAGCACGCCAGGCCTCCCCTGCCCATCACCAACTCCCGGAGTTCACCCACACCCATGTCCATCAGGTCGGTGATGCCATCCAGCCATCTCATCCTCTGTCGTCCCCCTTCTCCTCCTGTCCCCAGTCCCTCCCAGCATCAGAGTCTTTTCCAATGAGTCAACTCTTCGCATGAAGTGGCCAAAGTATTGGAGTTTCAGCTTTAGCATCACTCTTTCCAGTGAACACCCAGGACTGATCTCCTTTAGAATGGACTTCTCCTCTTAGCTTCAGTCTTACCCAGCATCAGGGTTTTCTCAATGAGTGGCTCTTCACATCAGGTATCCAAAGTATTGGAGCCTCAGCTTCAGCATCAGTCCTTCCAATGAATATTCAGGGTTGATTTTCTTTGGGATGGACTGGTTGGATCTCCTTGCAGTCCAAGGGATTCTCAAGTCTTCTCCAGCATCACAGTTCAAAAACATCACATATTTTCTGGGTGTGTCTGCTGAAGATGTTTAGAAGCCATAACGACACAGAAGTCATGAGTGTACAAGTCCTCAGAATCTGGTTTTTAAATACAGCTATCCAGTAACTAGTGGAACAAGGAAAATAAAGATGTGCCTGAGGTATTCTGTGGTTCCAGAAGCTAAGGAAACAACACAGTGATGGAAACATGTCAGAAAGACACAGGCGCCTGCTTGTAAGAGCTCCAAAATCTAAAACAATAGATTGAACAACAAAGTAAATAATTATTGTTATGGATCTAATCCATAGAATGACATGAACAAACAAGTGACTAAATGGGAGAGAAGAGAAAAAGCATTTCCTAACTGTAGAATTCCAAATCATAAATGAAGAAGAAATGATGGAGCTAGAAAGTCACCATTAAATATAATAGTAATACTTATTCCAGGGAGAAAATTAATTGATATCAAAATGAGTAGGGAAAGGTATGGTGAAAAACAGGGTATTTACACATTTGTACTTACTAAGTGCAAAGTGAAAAATAGTCCATTTTCAGTGGAGAAGCCTGGCAGACATGAACTCAAGCAAGTGTGCCTCCTCAGACACTGAAAAGATCGCATTGTGCTTAGTCGCTCAGTCGTGTCTGACTCTTTGTGACCCTGTGGCTCCTTTGTCCATGGGATTTTCCAGACAAGAATAATGGAGTGGGTTGCCATTTCCTCCTCCAGGGAATTTTCCCGGCCCAGGGATGGAATCTGTGTCTCTTGCATTGCAAGGCAGTTTCTTTACCACGGAGCCATGTGGGAAGTTCATAAGTATATGTTTATGTATTTCACACAATAGCTTTAGAAATGTCTAACAGCTTCTACTACCTCTGCTTTATAAATAAGCACAGTTTTTGCTGTGTGTTACTTATTATATATGCAATGACAGCATATGAATCAGTCACACAAATATGATAGCTAGTGATTCCTTAGAGCATCCTTAACATCTCACCCACAACATTGTTTCAGCTCAGTTTATACACATCAACTAAAAGTCATAATTTGCAGTCAGGGATGGGGAAGTGATATGCTGCATTTATCATATTTTAATGTGGTTTGAACATTTTTTTTCCACAAGGTATCCCGAATACTGGAAGTAGATATTCAAGAACAGATTATTGAGTTTTGTTTTGACATCTGTAAAGTGAAAAGTGAAAGTGAAGTGGCTCAGTCCTGTCCAACTCTTTGCGACCCCATGGACTGTAGCCTACCAGGCTTCTCAATCCATGTGATTTTCCAGGCAAGAGTACCAGAGTGGGTTGCCATTTCCTTCTCCAGGGGATCTTCCTGACCCAGGGATTGAACCTGGGTCTCCCGCATTGCAGGAAGATGTTTACCCTCTGAGCCACCAGGGAAGCCCTTTTATATCTGTGCTTTCACTTATGTGGCTAGCAACCTAGAGCAGGATGAAGATTCATCTTCAGCCATGGAGATAGTTCATTGAACCTCAGCGCCAAAGTTTAAAACATTAAAAAACAAGAACATCAGAAAGAGGGCTCCTTTGTAGGAAGAAGAGGGTTCTCTAGACCTGTTAGGCAATAGTATTGACTCTCAGAAAACAGTTTTAATATCAGAGCGGGAGATGGAGCTGTCCTTACCGTGCCCTCTCTGACACACTTTCCTAGTTCCTAGTAATACTCTTAATGCTTTCCTCTAAGAATTAATCCTTGTTTCTGCCCCATAGGATAATGTCAACATCGATGAAGCAGCCCGTTTCCTGGTGGAGAACATTCTTGCCAACCACCAAAGCTTCCCTAACGAAGAAAATGATGGAAGAATTAAACTGGACGAGGAGACTGTGAAAAAGAGAGCAAGACCCAGTGTTGCTGACTTGGCATCTGCTTCTCTCCTGCGAGTGCAGCCTGACTGACTGGAAGCAAAGTCCTGAAACTGGATTGCAGATGGTGGATGCTCTGCTCTGTAAATCTGCACAGGGCTGTGCCTGAGAATGAATGATGCCAGCCCGGGAGCCTGAGACTTTCTGAAAAGGACCCTGGCCGAGGAGCCCTGCCAGTGGCTCTACCCCTTCACCCTGAGCACTTACGCTGCTGCTGTTGCCATCATATTCAGGATAATGTTTACGTCCTTTTCAACAACCTTTAAAATGACAGTTGCTCAGTATCTGTTAAGAGTTACAAGTTGTGACTTTCAGTGTGAAAGCTGGGTGGTAATAAACTTTTCCTGCAGCCTCACTGTAGTTTCATGAGTCTATATTTTTGTCCCAGCCTCATATTTGAGAGAGGCTTTTGGACTCTTAGGGCTTCCCCTGGTGGCTCAGATGGCAAAGAATCTGCCTGTAATGCAGGAGACCCAGGTTCAACCCCTGGGTCGGGAAGATCCCTTGGAGAAAGGAATGGTTACCCACTCCAGTATTCTTGCCTGGAGAATCCCATGGACGAAGGAGCCTGCTGAGCTACAGTCCATGGGGGTTGCGAAGAGTCAGACACGACTGAGCGACTATCACTTTCACTATCACTTTAGACTCAGCCACGGAAAGCTGGAAGTTTCTGTTTAGCAATCAGTTTTTCTAGCCAGAACTTTGGTACTTCATGTAAAATTGTTTTCCTTAAAATATTATAATTTAACTAGCCCTGGCTAGTGTAAGCATGTGGTTATTCCCCTTAAATACCTTGAAATCCCCTCCTAAGGACTCAAGAAGCACTCCCACCACCCTGGCTTTCTGCTCTGGTTGCTACCAGTTGGAAACAATATAAATGAACATCTGTCCCCTCTCCTTTGTCAGTTCTCTCCTCTCTTCTTTCTGTGTGTTTGTTGATAACTAAGAACTCGACTGAGATTATCGCTGCAGTTCTAACTAGTCCTTTCAAATCTGTAATAATGCTTTAGGGGAGAATTTATTTCTAAGTGTGTACAATTAAGATTTCCACAGCAGGCATTGTGAAAAAAATTGGGTCACGTGGCTTTACACAAAGTTTTGAACATTTAAAGTATAGTACATGAGAAACTTAAAAGCAGGGTCACAATATTTGTATTGTCATTTAACCCAATTCAGGAAAAGAATAAATGTTTTGACTGAAACTTTTGTTTTGAATTCATGTAGTTCTAGAAAGGTCATTTGGTGTATACTTTTCTGCCTTAGAAAAGTCTGTGTCTGTTACTTTTGCCTTTATTTTTCTTTTGCCCTTTATTTTTAAGGGAGGTGATACCATATGAAAGGTTCAACTTATCTCTTTCAAAGGAAATTTAAAGGTTATCTGTGACATCCCCAAACCAGTGCACAATGAGGCCTTGTATTATTAAGCTTGAGCTCAAATAGGAAAGGTCTATACATTTATTAGCAGGGGAAAAAAACTAGCAAATTGCATTTGCTCTAACAGGTGTATTCTGAGAATAAGTAGTCATTGCTGTGAGCAGTAGAATGTAGCTTGCTCTTCCGTGTTAAACCTGAGCCTTGGCTAGGAATTACCAATGGATTTCTATGTTATATTTAAGTAAATCACATCCTTAACCTCTTTGGACAAGTATTCTTTACAGAATCAGATTTTCCTTAAGCCAAGGAATGGAAAGCAGACCCTGATTTAAGTAACACTACTTAGTTAATACAACCCTTAAGTCTTCCTTTCTAGGAAACATAACGTGTCATACTTTAGAAAGTCTAGGCACAAAGTTCAACTTTTAAGCTTTCTTAAATTCCAGAGTCCAATAGTATAAGTATTATGAAATGTTCATGCCAAAATCAAAATATTAGCGATATAAAACTTATTCTAGACAGTCACTGAAAGACTGGAGTCTGCTTCATATACTCTTTTTCATATATTGACTTTTATTTTTTACAGGAAATTCATCATGTTTAAATTGATTTAGCAGGTTCAAAATCATGAGTATAGCACTTTCTTTGCCCATTTTCATATTTGTTTTCTTCTCTTAGAATAATTTTAAAGATTCAGTCAGTTCAGTTGCTCAGCTGAGTCCAACTCAGCTGAGTCCAACTCTTTGCGACATCATGGACTGCAGCATGCCAGGCTTCCCTCTCCATCACCAACTCTCAGAGTTTGCTTAAACTCATGATCTTCAAGGTCGTGATGCTGTCCAACAATCTCACCCTCTGTCATCCCCTTCTCCTGCCTTCAATCTTTCCCAGCACTGGGGTCTTTTCAATGAGTCAGCTCTTCGCATCAGGTGGCCAAAGTATTGGAGCTTCAGCTTCAACATCAGTCCTTCCAGTGAATATTCAGGATTGATTTCCTTTAGGATTGACTGGTTTGATCTCTTTGTTGTCCAAAGGACTCTCAAGAGTCTTCTCCAACACCACAGTTCAAAAGCATCCATTCTTTGGCACTCAGCTTTCTTTATGGTCCAACTCTCACATCCATGCATGACTACTGGAAAAACGGTAGCTGGCTAGATGGACCTTTGTCAGCAAAGTGATGTCTCTGCTTTTGAATATGCTGTCTAGGTTTGTCATAGCTTTTCTTCCAAGGAGCAAGTATCTTAATTTCATGGCTACAGTCACCATCTGCAGTGATTTTGGAGCCCAAGAAAATAGTCTGTCACTGATTCCATTGTTTCCCCGTCTATTTGCCATCAATCTTTTGAAGATTGATAGCACCTTGAAAAAATCATTTTTCTGCAAACATGCAGGGTTCTGTATGTAAGTGTGAGGTAGTTTTCTATTTATTATTCCATACACTGTAGAAGTTAAACTCCTAAATTCTCAGTGTAGTTTGTTTTTGCAACTCATACATAAAGCTTGAATTTAGGGTGTCCGGGAAATAAAAGGTGTCCTCCACCCTTTCTAGGTTCTTCTGGCTGGTCTAAGAATTAACTGACATGAGACAGTAATAAGAAAAAATCAAATTCAATTGTATACAAACAGGGCCCCACAGGAAAAGGAAACCCAAGGACTATTTAGGAAATTGAGGCTTACCTACCATGTGAGAGGAACAAAAGAGGGTGAGGGTTGTGACTTCAAAAGGGGGGAAAGCAGTTCGCATCGAGGTGGAAAAACAAATGTTTGGTAAAGAAGTGTTACTTTGCCAGCAGAGACAGTGACATAGAGTACTCTGGTTTCCAGGCCCTGCTGAGTGCCCTGCCACCACACCTGACCCAAATTCTTTGTAGGTATCTCTGGTGACTGCTCTTTCCAGATCAGACCTTTTATCTAAATGCTTTTGGGCGGTTAAGGTGGAGGTGAAAAAAAAAAAGACTTCCTGAGTCTAGGGTTTCTTAAAAATAATCAGCCTAACCTAATCCTCATGTCAAAGAGATATATTTTGGGGTGGAAAATTTTGCTCCCCTACAAGGGTAAGCTACATAAACGATTAAAAGAAGAGACTATTTTGAAATTCCCTATTCACTTAATCACTAATTGAAAATGCCTGCACTCACTTCAGATTTAATTTTCTTAGGCTAGCGCTCAGAAATGTGCTTTTTAAAAAAATTGTGATGTTCATTTTGAAAACCCTATCATTTGGGTAGCAACAGTTAAAGTGTAATTTAGTTTGAAATCTATGGTTTTACATGAACCATGAACATGCCCAAAATATAACACTCCCATTTTCATTTATAATTAGTGTTTCTTGAAAGTCTGAACCCCGTAAACAGTGGACCAGCAGAATAAAGTCGCTTTCATCCCCCACAAAAATGGAGACCTAAGGGTTTTGAAAGGCTGGACTAATCTACAAGTAATGTAGCCATTTGGAAAAAGGAAGTCATATCTCTGTTCCTGCCTCTATTACACTGTTCCCTAAAATGATACAATCTGTAAATTCATAACGTAAGTGTGAAAACAAGAAATAAAACTACAAAAGCTTTAGCATGTATGAAAAAAATTTGACACTGGTCTAAAGAAAATCCTTAAATCTTCATATTCTTTAAGCCAAAGAGGAAAACAGATGTTTTTTGTTACAGTAATATTAAAGAAGGAATTCACAGGGCCTGGATTTCATCTTAGGCCTGTTCATGCTGATCATGCTCAGCCACCTTTCCAATGGACTCTGAACTCTGTATTTAGTGCCTATGAAAACAACAGAAGGGTAAGACCCCTCCAAACAGGGGAACCTTGAAGATCGTTATCTATGTTACTCATCGCCTAAGAGAAAACATACACTAATCACCCCTTCCTCCAGACAGGCCATAAATTTTTCTGTATCTATTGGAGTGTAACCTCGGGTTTATTGATTATTGGCTAATTGTTTGACTGTTTGAGCACATGAGCACATAGTATGTGAATCATGGGGTTCAGTCAGTCAGTTCAGCCAGTCGTGTCCAACTCTTCGCGACCCCATGAATTGCAGCACGCCAGGCCTCCCTGTCCATCACCACCTCCTGGAGTTCACTCAGACTCACGTTCATCGAGTCCGTGATGCCTTCCTTGGTTTATGTAAGTCTCAGGGAATTTGGGGTGGTGGGTTCAGACACATACACATGGGGTATAAAAGATTTTCACAAATGCTGGTCAGGGTCCTTGGCTAAGAGGAGACTCTGCCTTGGGCCCACTGGTGTAATAAGCTGCGCTCCACTATCTGCGTTGTCCTGCTGAGTGAGTTTGGCTACAACTCAGTTTGGAACGCGTGGCTACAACAATATATCTTGGATAGCAAGTGATGTAAGTAAAATTATATCAAATATAGCAAAGAAAATATTTTCAACTTGGATGAGGATTAATAAACTGGATAGTAATAGTAAAAATTCTCAAAAGACAATAAGTAAAAATGAGCAAATAATGTAAAGCCAGCATTTACAGAAGAGACAATTCATGTGTCCAATCTGAGTATCGAGGAAAATTAGCAAAAAGTGTATGAGTTTGATTATATCCCTGATCTGGATGAACATACAGGAATATAGATATTCATAATCCACTGTTAACTAGATTTGATAGACACCTCCAAGTTTTTCTTCCTGGTGGTTGTTCACTTTAGACTTTAGTCCCACATCTTGCCTAGAAGTGGGACTGCTATTGTTGGGGAAAGAGAATTAAGAACAAAACCTCCTCTCAACCCAGAAAACCCCTGCACAGAGGTAGAACAGAAAGAAACCAGTTATTATTGAATAAGCATGAAACTAGAACATGCTCATCACAAGCAATATACTAAGCGACGATAAAGACAGAATGGAATTTTACCCTTTCACATAGCCAACAGATCCAGCTCATTCCATGGTGTTCTCAAAAGTACGCAATAATTGATCCTCAGGCAAGAGGATTTATCAGCCCCACACATAGTGAATCCAAAATTCATTTAATAACTGGGATGACCGTTTGCATTAGCTAACAGAGTTAATCCAAAGGAAAAATAAGTTTCATATGTCTTTATGGCAGGAAGTAGTTTCATAACTTGATGTGAGTCTCCCAACAAAGTTAGGCTTCTCCTCTTCCAGAGAAACTTGGAGATGGAACCCTATATTCCTTGATGATCACATGTCAGAGAGATGGCTCCTGGGTCCTTGAGCAAGCTGATGAGAGTCTTATTATCTTTAAAAATGATTTACATACATTTCAAAGACACAGAGAAAGAACTTAAGTTTTCAAATGTAAATATTATAAAGAATAAGCGGAAGCAGTGGCAGGGAGTCCCTTCCTTATTTTTCACAGGGAGAATGAAGCCTTTTACTTCTAATGTGTATTTGCCTCTATTGTCAACTCTGGATAACCATTTGCTTATATGCACAAAGGAGAATATAAAGGAGCCTGTTCACTGCAGCCATGAAATTGGTTTGTTGTTGTTGTTCTTTAGTCGCTAAGTAGTGTCTGACTCTTTCTGACCCCATGGATTGTGGCCCTACCAGGCTTCTCTGTCCATGGGATTTCCCAGGCAAGAATACTGGAGTGGGTTGCCATTTCCTTCTCCAGGGGATCTTCCCAACCCAGGGATTGAACCTGCATCTCCTGCATTATAGGGGAGTTCTTTACTACTGACACACCTGAGAAGCCCAGCATTGACTGTATAAACATGCAAAAAAAAAAAAGTAATCTAAATGCTTATCTATAGGGGGAAATGATATGGATGAATGGATACCCATACAGAGAGATACCGTACAGCCGTGTAGTTACAAAGTGAAAGTGTTAGTCGCTCATTCCTGTCTAATTCTTTGCAACCCCATGGACTGTAACCTGCCAGAATTCTGTGCATAGAATTCTCCAGGCAAAAATACTGGAGTGGGTTGCCATTACCTTCTAAAGGGAATCTTTCCAACACGATGATTGAACCCTGGTCTCTGCATTGCAGGCAGATTCTTTACAGTAACAATTATATAAAAAGATGTATTAAGAATTTAAAGACTTTGAACAGCTATATGCCAAATTCCTGATTATAATTGCATCAGGGAAGGGTTAGAATTGGGGAATTTGGTCAAGGCTGACTTGAGCTTTTCGGATAATATTTACATTTTTATGGTACAGTTCATTTTACATTGGTCAGCATGCGACTACTGAAATAAAAAGGAATATTTCCATTTAAACCATAATACTTAAAAATACTGCTTTGAATTACCTTTGAAATCTTTACTTTTTGCTACATTTAATAAAATCCTTTATGATTTGGCCCTTCTTGGATCTTACACATATTAATTTATTTACTAAACCAGTTAATTTTCCTAAGATTAATAGCTGGACTTATTCAGCTCAGAGTTTTAAATGTACATCAGCATTTGCATGGAGTGAAATTTTGTTGCTCACTCTAGCCAGTGTCCAAGAATAAACAATTTATGAAATTTAAATTTAAAGAACAGGCTTTATCTATACATGAAATCATAAGAACCACCCACTTCTTTTCCAAAAAGGATTTTTTTTTGAAATAATATAGAAAATCACCAGTCTTTTTATTTCTGATTCTCCAAGTTGTTTATGTGTGGTGGGATGAGGAGGTATACTGCTAGAAGTATGTATAGATTAGTAGATCAATCTGCTGCTGCTGCTGCTGCTAAGTCGCTTCAGTCGTGTCCGACTCTGTGCGACCCCATAGACGGCAGCCCACCAGGCTCCCCCCGTCCCTGGGATTCTCCAGGCAAGAACACTGGAGTGGGTTGCCATTTCCTTCCCCAATGCGTGAAAGTGAAGTCGCTCAATCTATTGCCTCTGAAAAGTCCCCTGAATACCATCTGGCATTGTCCTGCTAGTGCATCAACATTTCCCAATCAAACCAATTATCTTTCAATCTTCTTCTCACTGCCAAACCTGCTCTAGAGGTTTGAGTGTTCATATGTTATAAATTTTATGTTCACTCTAAGTTAACATGTAATGCTATTTTTTAGTGGTAGGATTATTTTCCTGATTTTTTTTGAACTGTACTAAATTTATACCTGCCATTTCCTTCCCTTTAAGAAAACCTTGCTTTTGAGTTTTTAGCGTAGCTTTAGTCATGCTGTTAAATTGTAATTGGAGAGCCTACAGCACTTTAAAGAAATACAATAATGGCTTTAAGTGAAGCCATAATAACACTGGTTGAAACTGGCTTCAATTTCAGTTCAACACACCATTTCACTGTCTGTCTGTGGCTAAAAGATGGAATTCTGAGGATTTGTTTTATTGATTACAAACTGAAATACTCTCCAATTTTTTTCTCTTATGGAAAGTTAGTACTGTAAAATATTATAGTATTTTCTAGCCAATGTGATTCAGAATGACTATAATAGCTGGGAATAGAATCTAATTTTCATAGCATAACAGCTTTAAAATTGCATATATATATACTCTAGATATATTTGTGTGTGTTACTAACTGAGCATGTTTCTTTTCAATTCTGTCTAATAAGATGATTAATGATAAATTCATTGCATGTTGCAACTGATATGTAATATGTATAACAGTTGTCTCTCTACAGAAATGAATTACAAATCGGAACTGATGACTGGATGGATATACAAGCACTCCTCAAATACATGCAAAGCTAAGCATATTATATTCTAAAGTAATGGTCATTGTTAAACAAAAATCCACTTGTATTCAAACATTTTTAAGACCCATTTCAGTAGAAGATGAAAATTGGTTAAGTCAGTGTTAAGTGTAAAATATTATGTTCTTATGTTTTGAATTTATATATTATAATATTTCAAAGTTTTCTCACCATACATTTTTGTTTCAACTGTAAAGGGAACATGAAATAAATACTTCATTCTGTAGCAGACTTTTAAGGCATTTCATGACTCCATGAAGGACTACAAATAAGAATTTACTTCATGTTAATTTTAAGATAGCTCTAGGATGAACCAAACTAATCTGAATCAAGAGTATATGAAATTGACTCCTGTACCCAGCTCTTTAACTCATTGTTACTTAAGACTATCTTGAACTGTGGGTACCAGACGTAATCCAATGCAATAACCAAGACATTATTCAAGTCAACGGTCATGCATGAGCATGTGCTACCATTGGAATGTCAGCATCAGAATCCTCTACTTATAATTCAAAGGAGACAAGTAAAGGTTTTCTGCTCTCCTTTAATTCCTCATGTACTATATTAAATCAACAGGTAAAGAAGGGAAACCAGTATTTATTTTCTTCTTAATGAGCTGGACAAGCTTCCAAATGACTACTTCTAGTGATATTTTTGGAACTGCACATTTTGAAAGAGTTAGTCTGTCTTTTTAACCTTACTAAATGACATATTTGTAAGTACATTTTTGAAGACTTCTTGTTCTTTTCAAACCAGAGTTAATGGTGAACTTAAAAGAGAAAATGAAACATGTCTGTCAAATGGAATTACCTATGAGCTTCTCCACCCACTCAGTCTGCTTACATTAGAAAGGAAATTTAGCCAAATCCTACTGGGTCCTTTAAAATTTTTCTTTCTTTTCCTAGTTCCCATGTTTTAAATAAAATATCCAGTATGTCATGGCTGGTTAACTCTGTTTTAATATTCATTTTGAAGTCATGTTAAAATGGTGGAGTTCATTATTTATATAGGACATTAACCTTAACTCTGAAAAAATATCTGAAATAAAATTGAGGTATTATATGCTGAATTCAAAATTACTGTCTTTTTAAATAACCATGAGTGTTTGCTTCTTAAAAAGCATTTTGATGTACAAGATAAGTTTATATCTTTAAGAAAAATTACTTCATTAAGTATGCCACAGCTTTATAACCAGATCAGAATTTATACATAGGTACTAGGGGGAAAAAAGATAGGAATGGGACCCAAGAGTGAAAATTTACCAAAGACCATCTATATAACCAACCATATTTCCAAGATTTAAAAAAAAAAAACAAGAGATGAATCAGAATTAGGAACTTAGGGCAGATTGCATCCTGTCACCCATTTAATTCTGTCCCCCACAAGAGATATGTTGAAGTCCTAACCCCAGCACCCCAGAATGTTGGGGTATTTGGAAACAGAATGGTTGCAGATATAATTAGTTCAGATGAGGTACTAGCGTAGGGTGGGCTCCCAATACAATGTGGCTGGTGTCCTCATAAGAAGATGGACATGTGAAGACTAGGAAGAAGGTCACGTGAAGACAGAGGATTCGAGTTCCTTGACATCCACAATCTAAGGAACACCAGAGACTGCCAGAAAGTCACCAAAAACTAGAATAAGGGGAAGGATTCGTCTATAGATTTTGGAGGGAGCATGGTACTGCTGGAACTTTGATTCTGGACTTTCAGCCTCCAGAACTACAGATGATGAATTTTTGTTGTTTAAAGCCACCCAACTTGAGGTACTTTGTTAGAATAACCCTAGGAAATGAATATACACTCTAATACCAGCTGTACTTACTTCTTGGATCAGAGAAATTACTGAAAGTGGGAAAAATCAGAAAAATGAAGGTCAAGTTGGAAGCAATACAAAGAACAAAATGCTGAAAACATGGTAAGGGGTATAGAATTCAACAAGGCCAAAAGAAATTGAAATAAAGTTGTTTTGAAAACCAGAGAAAAGCAATGGAAATGGGCAACGGAGCTCTAACAATTGGCATGCTCAGAATATGCTAAAGTAAAGTGATTCACAGTTTGAAAATAATAAGATGTTAAAGACATGATAAGGCAATGCAAACAAACAAACAAAAAAGACACAAATATCAATCAAGGTGAGTGTTGGGCAAATGCTCCAAATGAGACATAAAAGAACATTTTATTATAGAGAGGAATCCATAAAGGGAATCTAACAATGATAAATATGTTTATCATCAACACTCATAAAACAAGTTCTAGGAAGTATTCAGGGAAAAAAAATGAAGTACAAGAATTCAGTTAAACTTTCCTCAATCAATTGTGAAATAACAAGATAGATTCTCTGCAAACATACATACTCCCCACTCCCACAAAAGGATATATCTTAATTTCCAGTAATCATGAAAAAATCAATCACAAAAATCATTGGACTACCCATAAAGAAACTTCAAATTCTCAAAAAAGAGTTGACAACATTCATCACAAAGCAATTAGATCACAAAACAGCAGAAGGCACACAACCAACTAAACAAATCAGCTAAACGAAAATTAACCTGGACATATCTCAGACCAAGGAGCAAATCAAACTGTCTCGAAAATAACTATGATGAAGACACCATATACAGCAACCACCAAACTTCAGAGAACAATTCCAAAATCAAAATGCTTACCTTGTAATTCTTTTATTTTTTAATAAAAGTGAAGGGAACAAACCTTCAATACAAAAATTTAGAAGAGTCAAGGAAGAAAATAATACTGATAGCAGATGTTTGTTTACTAGAAAACAATTTTTGTAAGAAAAGTTTTTAAAGGGAAAGGGTAAAAATATATAAGCCTAAAAGTTATGATATAAAGAAAATAATGGAATTTAAATGAGAAAGTAAAGGTCCCAATTGAAAATTTTGTTCAACCCTATGCAAGTGAATTAAAAGGAAAAAAATTTCTTAAACTTCCTCAAAGAGAAAAATAATCCAATTTTTATATTTGAGAAATAAATGGTCAAAAAAATCTAACTTACCAAGGCAGCCTTCTTTGTAACTACTATCACCAAAAACTGCACCAAGTCTAGAATATATCATGGGGAACTCAATGAAACTTTTAAGGAATTCATGTTTCCAATACCATTTAAACGGTTCCAAAGTGTAGAACAAAGAAAACTCTTTATTTTAAAGGAAATTAGCTTTGAAAGCGTGAAAAATACCTTGTTGCTGACTAAAGTTGAGCAAGTGATAACACTAACTTACCAGCCAGTTTGTGGAAGGTTTCTACCAGACTGTAACTAGAAAACAACTAGTTAGTAGTGATTAAGAAATCTGAGAAGTACTGCAAGGTAATTTTGGCAATGCAAAGTGTGTCCCTTGGGCCCTGAGGAACACTGACCTCCTGCACGCCCACACTTACCGTACAATGTCAGAATCAGAGGTAATAATGGACTTTCTAGAAATGGAAGGGGTAAGACAGAAGGGGCTTCCCCACTAGCTCAGTGATAAAGAATCTGCCTGCAATGCAGGAGACCAGTGTTCCATGCCTGGGTGGGAAAGAGACCCCGGAGGAGGGCATGACAACCCATTCCAGTATTCTTGTCTAGAGAATTCCAAGGACAGAGGTGCCTGGGGGCTACAGTTCATAAGGTCGCAAAGAGTCGGACATGACTGAAGTGACAGCATGCACAGAAGACAGAGGAACAAACTCTGTGAATTCCAATTCAGTCTTGCTGGTGTTTTATTATAATTCCAAGTTTACTATTAAGAATGAAACAGCCCACTGTTGTGAACTGATGATTACATGAATATAAAAACTCTCAACCAACAAGAAATGTTATTTGTTAGATGAAAGCCCTTTAAAATAAAAATGACTAAAACATTTTTTCCAGGATTAAATAATATATATAAATGAAGTCAGCATGATATTTATACTGAACCTGACAAGGGTGCACGAAAGTAACAAACTAGCTACCAACCTTAAAGTGAGGCAAAAACCCTTTATAAATAATTAATAAATGAAACCAACAATACAATAAAGACCAACATAAGATGCCCAGGATGGGTTTATATAGTTGTTTACTATTAGAATTATTGGGAAAGCTATTAATGATATTTAATATGGAAAAAATCAAAATACTGTTATTTTTCTGTAAATGTTGAAAAAGACTGCATAAGAGTTAAGTGTAATTAATCTTTCACTCAATAAAAACTCAGATGCCACTTTAAAAAATAGTAATGAATAGATACTCCCTGAATATGGCTTTTAAACTACTGTGCCCTAAAGTTAACACCTGGGAAAATGTTTACACTGGTGGGATCCAAAATTTTAGAGATGCAGATAAAAACTGAGATAATTTTATTATTTTTAAAAATGATATTTTTCCTGAAGTTGATAGCTTAAATGTTTGTTAGAGCAAATATCATGTAAGACATGTATGTACTCTCAAGAATATTAGTTTGGTTACTTCTTCAGCAGGTTCCATCTAACTGATTACATTCTTTGCAAGCAAATATTGACTTTTAGAAAAATGTACTTTACTTAATAATTAAGGCTCTTTTGGTGGTTTTCATTCAACTTCCCTTGAGAGCATGTACTAGCTTCTGCCCTGCTTAAACATCTCATACCTAGTTACCGTGAAAACACTTTTATGGACAAAATATTTATAAATAAATGTCCTTAAAATATAGAAATAGATTGACGGTTGAGATCAATATCAATAGACTATATTTACATAAAAGGTCTGTATCCTTTTTAAAGTACTGTGTTTATAAAAAATGTAATATGAGCCAGCATACTTATTAATGTAATGAAGTGAAGTCACTCAGTCGTGTCCGACTCTTTGCAACCCCATGGACTGTAACCTATCAGGCTCCTCTCTCCATGGGATTTTCCAGGCAAGAATACTGGAGTGGGTTGCCATTTCCTTCTCCGGGGATCTTCCCCCATCCAGGGATCGAACCCGGGTCTCCCACATTGTAGGCAGATGCTTTTACCGTCTGAGCCACCAAATTTAATATGACTACATAGACTTTCAGAAGCAAAAAGTTAACACTGGTTTGGTAGCCTTTTTTCTGGCCTTGATAACACCTGATAACTTTAAGTTCAGTTCAGTTCAGTCGCTCAGTCATGTCCGACTATTTGTGACCCCATGGACTGCAGCATGCCAGGCCTCCCTATCCATCATCAAATCCTGGAGTTTACCCAAACTCATGTCCATGGAGTTGGTGATGCCATTCAACCATTTCATCTTCTGTCGTCCCCTTCTCCTCCTACCTTCAATCTTTCCGAGCATCGGGGTCTTTTCAAATGAGTCAGCTCTTCGCATCAGGTAGCCAAAGTACTGGGGTTTCAGCTTCAACATCAGTCCTTCCAATGAATACTCAGGACTGACCTCCTTTAGGATGGACTGGTTGGATCTCCTTGCAGTCCAAGGCACTCTCAAGAGTCTTATCCAACATCACAGTTCAAAAGCATCAATTCTTCAGTGCTCAGCTTTCCTTATACTCCAGCATGCATATCCATACATGAATACTGGAAAAACCATAGCCTTGACTAGACAGACCTTTGTTGACAAGTAATGTCTCTGCTTTTAAATATGCTCTCTAGGTTGGTCATAACTTTCCTTCCAAGGAGTCTTTTAATTTCATGGCTGCAGTCATCATCTGTAGTGATTTTGGAGCCTAAATAAATAAATAAGGTCAACCATTGTTTCCACTGTTTCCTCATCTATTTCCCATGAAGTGATGGGACCAGATGCCATGATCTTAGTTTTCTGAATGCCAACTTTTTACTTCTCTTTCACTTTCATCAGGAACTTTAGTTCTTCACTTTCTGCCATAAGGGTGGTGTCATCTGCATATCTGAGGTTATTGATATTTCTCCCAGCAATCTTGATTCCAGCTTGTGCTTCATCCAGCCCAGCATTTCTCATGATGTACTCTGCATATATGTTAAGTAAGCAGGGTGACAATATACAGCCTTGATGTAGTCCTTTTCCTATTTGGAACCAGTCTGTTGTTCTACATCCAGTTCTGACTGTTTCTTCCTGGCCTGCATACAGATTTTTCAAGAGGCAGGTCAGGTGGTCTGGTATTCCCATCTCTTTCAGAATATTCCAGAGTTTATTGTGATCCACACAGTCAAAGGCTTTGGCATGGTCAATAAAGCAAAAGTAGATGTTTTTCTGGAACTCTCTTGCTTTTTCAATGATCCAGCAGATTTTGGCAATTTGACCTCTGGTTCCTCTGCCTTTTCTAAAATTAGTTGGAAAATCTTGAAGTTCACAGTTCACGTATTGCTAAAGCCTGACTTGGAGAATTTTGAACACTACTTTACCCTTTGTCAAATCCTCCTTGAAACACTAACTCAAAGAACTGATGAAGAGTATGCCTACAGTAGAGCCAAGATAAATCAGACTTTGTTCAAGAACCATGTAGAAGACCAAGCTATTGGGCTTCATTGTCAGTATTCTTCATAAAGAGAAACCAGTATTGATGAAATTGCCTCATGAAGGTATAGATTCACATAACTCCAGAGGGGGTGGCAGGACTAGAATTGACATCTATATTGGAAAGTAAAATTATCTCTATTTGTAGAAAACATGATATTATAAAACCCTAAAGAATTCACTGAAATACTAGTTATTGTTATTTAGCCACTAAGTCATATACAACTTTTTGGGGACTGTATGGGTATCACCTGCCAGACTCCCTTGTCCATGGGATTCTCTAGGCAAGAATACTGGAATGGGTTGCCATTTCCTACTCTAGGATATCTTCCCAACCCAGGGATTGAACCTGCGTCTCCTGCTTTGGCAGGTGGATTCTTCACTGGTAACCTCCCAGGAAACCCCCAACACTAGTAGCTTTAGTTTTTCATAAACTAGCTCAGCAAAGTGGCTTTAACAAGATCAATTCACAACATAAAAAATAGTTATATTTCTGTACAGTAGTGATGAGCAATCTGAAAATGAAATTAATAAAGCGGTTCCATTCAGAATACCATCAAAAAGAACAAAATACTTAGGAATAAATTTAACCAAGGAAGTATACCATTTGTAAGCTAAAAACAACAAAGCATTATTTTAACAAATGAAAAGTGAAAGTTAGTTGCACAGTCGTGTCCAATCTGCGACCCCTTGGACCGTAGCCGGCCAGGCTCCTCTCTCTTTGGAATTCTCCAGGCAAAAGTACTGGAGTGGGTTGCCATTTCCTTCTCCAGGGGATCTTCTGACCCCAGGTTCGAACCCAGGTCTCCTACATTGCAGCTAGATTCTTTACCAACTGAACTACTAGGGAAAACTTTTTTTTTTTTAATAAATGAAAGATCTAAATAAATAGAAAGACACCTGTGTTCATGGATTGAAATTTTTAATATTGTTAAAGTGACAAGAGTTCCCAGGTTAAATGCAATCCCTATGAAATGCCTGATTGCCTTTTTTTTTTCTGCAGAAAGAGATAAGTTAATCCTAAAATTCATATGGAAATGCAAGAGACATCAAATAGCCAAAACAATCTTGAAGGAGAAAAAATTGGGAGGACTTACACCTTCTGATTTCAAAACTCACTCCATAGCTACAGCAATCAAGACAGTTATAGGTTCAGTACAGAATCATAGAGATGCCAGGTCATATAATAATTTTCTCTACACTAAACACAATAACAGTTTGACAGACATTTTAAGGTTGAATTTCCCAATATGAGGTAAATGTTAATGCAAAGAAAAACACTAAATCTTTAATTTAGAATTATATTTTATGACTTTGTATATTGAGCTTTCTCATACATGAGCATACCTGCTCTGACACTTGAAGTACTCATTTTTGTAAAAAGAAAAGAACATTCTATTTGTGCAGAGCTCAGTATTAAGCTGTAAGTAAGACATTAGCTTCTCTCTGTTGCTATGGGCAAGTTACTTGAATGACTTCCACAGATTCTTAAACTGAACAGAAATTGCTTCCCACTCAGTTATAATTTTACCATGCAGAGGCTAGAAAGTGGGAATAAATAATGAAGGAGGTCATCCAGGTTCACATTTAATGCTCTGTGTGGGACGTAGCTGGTGGAGAGGGGAAACATAACCTAGTGGCAGAGAGATCTTGCTTTATGATCTGAAAGAAATTCTGGCAGCTGTGACTTTACTTTCATGAAAGTAAATGGGAAAACAAGGAACAAATGTGGTTGCTAAAGTTGTTCTTTTAAAGTATACTATACAGAAATAAGTAAACAATCTCCAATTAAAAAAAAAATAGAATGTGAACTATAGGTTGATTCTGAATGTGGTACTATTTGCCCTGTATTTGTTATATTATTGAGATAAAGATTGAAGAAATGGAAAATGTAAGCAATGTTTTTCCTCAAACCACCTTTGTGTAATCCATAACTTTATTGAGGGTCTTCCCTGATAGCTCAGACAGTAAAGAGCCCGCCTGCAATGCAGGAGACCCGGGTTCTATCCCTGGATGGGGAAGATCTCCTGTAGAACAGAATGGCAATCCACTTCAGTGTTCTTTTCTGGAGAACTCCATGGACAGAGGAGCCTGGTGGGCTATAGTTAATGCGGTCGCAAAGGGTCAGACACAACTGAGTGGCTAACACTAATAGCTTTATTGACAAGAGACTTGCTGGTGGCTCAGACAAGAATCTCCCGGCAATGTGGGAGACCCAGGTTCTATCCCTGGGTCAGAAAGACCCCCTGGAGAAGGGAATGGCCAACCACTCCAGCATTCATGAACAGAGGAGCCTGATGGACTACAGTCCATGGGGTCACAGAGTCAGACATGATTGAGCAACTAACATTTTCCCTTTCTTTTGGTAGATTAAAGATGGCCACAAGTTCTTTATAACTCTTCCTTTAGGAAGTAGATTTTATTTCCTCTCAACCTGAATCTAGTCTTATCCCATGATTGCTTAACTAATATAGCAGATGTGACACCATGCCAGTTCTAAGCTTAGCCTTTTTTTTTTTTTTTTTTTTTAATTTTATTCATTTGGCTACATCGGGTCCTAGGCTCGGCACTGGAAATATGCGTTGCATCATGTGGGATCTTTGGCTGGGGCGCAGGGACACTTTAGTTGTGGCAGGAGGATTCTGGAGAGCCAGACCTCGAGTAGCTGCCGCGGCATGGGCCCAGTTGCTCTGCATTATGTGGACTCTTAGCTTCCCAAGGAGGGGTGCAATCCAGGTCTCCGGCACTGCAAGGCAGACTGCCAACCGCTGGACCACCAGGGAAGTACTAGGCTTAGCCTTTTAGGGGACTGACAGGCAGCTTTTGTTCTGTCCTCTGGGAACACTCATTCCTATAACTCTGCCTTCTAGAACCTAGCTGCCATCCAAGGGTCTCTGTGAGGTGCTTCGGTCAATATGCCCAGCTGAGCTTCCAGGCTTCAGCCAGCATCAGCTGACAGCCAGCTGAGTGAATCATCTTAGATGTTTAAGCCCAGTAGAGCCACCCAATAACTGTGGTCCCAACTGTGACACCTCTGGCCAAGTGCTACTCAGGCAATCACAATTAACAGGCAGGACGTGAGGGGTAATCAAATGGTTGTTTTAAGCTTTCCTCAGTTTTTCTCCACACCCAGCTTAGATTCCATGGTTTGTCTTTCTAGTCACATACGTATTAATCCTCTGCCTCGTTTTTCTTGTATGTTTCTCTTGGCCCTTCATATACTTGGAATTTTATGGTAATTGTATATTGCTCCATCACAAAGTCCAAAGTTTTCATGAGTTATCTTTGTATGCCTCTCTCATTCATTTCTTTTTATTCCTGAGTGGTATTACTGAATATTCACATTTTGTTTGTTCTCCTATTGATGGACATTTAGGTTATTTCCAAGTTTTGCTATCACGAATAAAGGTGCTATGAATTTTCTTGTACATATCTTTATGTGACTGTGTGTTTTCATTTCTCTTAGGTAAATATTTAAGACTGGAATTTCTGGATCTTACAGTAGGTGTGTGCTTGCTTAACTTTATAAGAAACTGCCAAACAGTTTTCCAGAAGTCATCCCTGTTATCCCAGTTGATGAAAATGAGTTGGTCAACCTTGTGAAATGAGATCATGCCATGGCTCAGTGAACAGATCTGCCCCGGTGTGACACTAAATCAGACACCAACAAACCTCCGAGGGCGCTGCTTTATTCATATCCTTAAGTTGTACACAAGTTTCTCTTTGGGCCAAATCTAAAGCAGAAAAGAAAATTCTGGGAATGATAATTTTAAATTTAATCAGATTGACAGAAAAAAATCCAGCATACCACTATTAGTTTTATTTTTTGATTTCTGGATTATACTAGGTCTGTATTATACATACTCATTATATCTCACTGTGTTTTAATTTATACTACCCTAAAGTCACTGCAGATGGTGACTGCAGCCATGAAATTAAAGGACGCATACTCCTTGGAAGAAAAGTTATGACCAACCTAGACAGCATATTCGAAAGCAGACACATTACTTTGCCAACAAAGGTCCGTCTAGTCAAGGCTATGGTTTTTCCAGTGGTCATGTATGGATATGCGTGTTGGAGTATAAAGAAAGCTGAGCGCCGAAGAATTGATGCTTTTGAACTGTGGTGTTGGAGAAGACTCTTGAGAGTGCCTTGGACTGCAAGGAGATCCAGCCAGTCCATCCTAAAGGAGATCAGCCCTGTGTGTTCTTTGGAAGGAATGATGCTAAAGCTGAAATTCCAGTACTTTGGCCACCTCATGTGAAGAGTTGACTCATTGGAAAAGACTCTGAGGCTGGGAGGGATTGGGGGCAGGAGGAGAAGGGGACGACAGAGGATGAGATGGCTGGATGGCATCACCGACTGGATGGGCATGAGTCTGAGTGAACTCCGGGAGTTGGTGATGGACAGGGAGGCCTGGCATGCTGCGATTCATGGGGTTGCAAAGAGTTGGACACGACTGAGCGACTGAACTGAACTGAACTGAATGACTGCTTATTGACTATTGATATTCCTTATCTTGTGATTGTCCATGTTTTGTGTTAACTTTTATTAGGTTTGCTATTTTTTTATTATTGAATTTTAGAAAGTCTTTTTATATTCCAAATACAAATCTTTCATTGTATAAGTATATTGTGATGATTTTATCCCATTGAGGCTTGCCTTCTAATTTTCTTGTAATGACCATTTTTGAACAAAATTATTTTAATTTTAATGAAGTTCAGTTTATTAAAATTTTTACTATGGTTTGTGATCTCTGTGTTTTAAGAAATCATTGAACATCTGAAACTTGCGAAGATACATGCCAATATTCTTTTAAGCAGATTTAGATTTTTATGTTTAGATCTACAACCCATCTTGAGTTAATCTTTGTATATGGAGTGAGATATTGGTTCAAGTTTCTTTTTTTTATTTTCTCATATAGACAGCCAGTTCTTCTGACACTGTATATTAAAAACCACATATAATCTCTTTGTCCACATTGTTTCATTAACACCTTTAAAATTACTGAATTTTATTGTGTATGTCATCTATTTTTGACTTCTGATTTTAATTAAACTATTCTATTCCATAGCAATAATTATTATAGCTTTATAGTAATTCTTTCAAATTTGTAAAAGTAAATCTTGCAAATTTGTTCTATCTACTTAAATATTTAAAAAAATTATTTCTAGGTCACTGGCATTTCTTTATAAATAATAGCAGATTGTCAATTTATGCCCAAAAAGAAAACTGCTTGAGTTTTTATTGGAAAGCATTGATTCTGTTTGGGGGAAATTGACATTTTTTACAACATTAGGTCTCCTAATCTATGAACACAATGTATTTCTTTGTTTAGGTCTTCTTTAATTTTAGCAATAAGATTTTCAGGTAGGAGCCTTGTACATCTTTTGTTAAATTTATTAACTGTGTATTTTTCTTGCAGGCATTGTAACATTGGTTTAACCTCCCATCCCCATGCCAGTCTATAGTCAATAGGACAGCCAAATTATTATTATTAAAAATAAAATTAGATGTCACTCCTCACATCATAACAAACAAACAACTGCTTCTATTAAGCTTAATAAAGTCCAGAGTCATCTTAATGGTCTAAAAGTTCATCTTGTCTCATTTCCTACCATTATTCCCCTTGTACCATCTCTAACAAACACATTGAGCTCCTTGATCTTTCTCCAGATGCCTTCCTCCATAGAGGCTTCGTTGTTTCCCTTGTCTGCCGCACGTAACTGCTTGAGACCTCATGGACCATAGCCCTCTGTGGTTATGGACTAGGCTTCTCTGCCCATGGGATTCTCCAGGCAAGAATACTGGAGGGGGTTGCCATGCCCTGCTCCATCGTCTGCCACAGCCTACTCCAAATATGGTCATGGCTTCTTCTTTCACTGTCTTCAGGCCTTTCCTCAGAGCTCATTGTATCACCTGACTCCTATCACCTTATACGAAATAAACCTAACTCACTCACTTACCATCACCCTATCCTACTTACCTGGGAGACCTAACATTTTCATTTGTCCAAGCTAGATGCCTCAGCTTATGCCTGCTAACCAGATGGCTTCCCACCTAGTTTTCAATTCCTTTTATTGTAACGTGAACATGAAGTCACTCAGTCATGTCTGACTCTTTGTGACCCCATGGTCTGTAGCCTACCAGGCTCCTCCGCCCATGGGATTTTCAAGGCAAGAATACTGGAGTGGGTTGCCATTTTCTTCTCCACTTTTATCATAAGAAATATCCTAATTTGAATAATAAATTATTTATCTCTGTCCTTACCTAGATTCATTTTTTCCTCAGGGCACTTATCAATTATGTGTCATATTGTATATTTACAGGTTTGTTTTCTAGTTCCCCAAAAGGGACTATAAATTCTGTGTGACAGAGTCTTTATTTTTATTGTTGACTGTTTTATCTCCAACACATTGAATATCACCCAACTTAATCTGTCATGTTAAGTAAATAATTAATAAGTATACTAGATGAATGAATTGGGGAACTGTTTGAACTTCCTTTTTTTCTTCTTCCTATAAGATGAAGTCCTAGATTAAATGAGGTTGTTAAGGCCATTCCAGCTCTAAAAGACAATGATTGCTTGTAAAACCTCATTCCTTTCTGATACAAGTTTCATTTAAGCCAACAGTGCAAAGGGAGAACACTAGAGCAATGATTTTTATAAGCTAGAATAATCATCTAAAGCCATAGACATCATTCTGTAGCAGAATTTCATCTAAGCAGCATGGATTTTATTTAAAAATAATTACCTTGGTGACAACTTGCAGAAAGACTCAAACATAAATCCTTGTTAATCATTTTCTGACCTCATTGAGTTTTTTCATACATTTCTTGTAATATTAAAAATATTTCTTATGGGATGCATAAATTATGATAAAGACCCCCAGTTTTCTGTCCCTAGGCCAGACTTGTCCCTTGAATCCCTAACTCCTTTATCCAAATGCATGTGAAATTTCTGCTTGTGTTTCTAACTGGTATCTCAAACCGAACATGTTCAAACCTGAACTACTAATTTTCTCCCCCAGACTTTCTGCTTTCAAAGTCTTTCTCACTTTAGTGGATGGTAGTTTCATTTTTTCAATTGCTCAGGCTAAAATCCTCCCTGTCGTTCTTGATTCTTTCTTTATCTTATACCATGTATCCAATCTACCAGCAAATCCTTTTAGCTGTTCCTTCAAATGCACCAAGGATTTGACTGGTTTTCACCCCTTACACTTTTGCCCTTGTGTAGCCAACACTGCATCGGTCTGAAGTACTGCAATAATATTTTAACTGGTTTTCTCTGGCCTCTGCTTTACTCATCCCTCAATACCCACCCATGTGGATTTTCAATAACGCACCCTGAAAGATCATTTTAAAACCTAAACCAGATCATGTCACTTCTCTGCCCCAATTCCCCTAATTGCTTTCATCTGACTCAGAATAGATGTCATGTTTCTGAGAGGGGCCAATGGGATCTGCAACCCAGCCGGCTCTCTCTTCATCTTTTCTGCTTTTCTTCTTGTTCTATTTGTTCTAGTCACAGTGGCAGAGAACACAATATATACCCTCACATCTCAAAAAAATATTTGCTATTGACCTTGCCTAGAATACGCATCCCCTCAGAGGTCTATGTGGCTTGATATCTTACCTTAGGTCTCTCCGTAAATGTCATATTATCAAAGGCCATTCCTGTGCCCTCCATATAATATAGCAACATCCTCCTTAGTCCCACATTTTCTGTTTCCTTTAACCTACTTCCTTTTTTCTGCTTAGCAGCCCCACCTGAGATACTGGAACAACATAATATATTCTGTGTATTTTTTTTTTTTTTTTGGTCTTCTTCTAGAATGTAAGTTCATAAGGTCTATAAATTTGTTGCAGTAAACCTAACTTATTTTAAGTTAATTGTTTTTAAATTGAGGTGTGTTTTGAAGCTGTTTTGAATTTGAGGACTACCCTAGAAGTCCAGTGATTAAGAATCTGTGCTTTCACTGCAGAGGATGTGGGTTCAATCCCTGGTTGGGGAACTAAGATCCCAAATGCCACGTGGTGGGGTCAAAAAATTGTTTTAAAAATTGTTTATGAAGCTGAGTTCAGTTCAATCACTCAGTCATGTCCAACTCTTTGCGACCTCATGGACTGTAGCACGCCAGGCTTCCCTGTCCATTACCAACTCCCAGAGCTTGCTCAAACTCATCCACCAAGTTGGTGATACCATCCAACGATCCCATCCTCTGTTCTCCCCTTCTCCTCCTGCCTTCAATCTTTTCCAGCATCAGGGTCTTTTCTAAGGAGTCAGTTCTTCCCATCTGGCCAAAGTGTTGGAGTTTCAGCTTCAACATCAGTCCTTCCAATGAATGCTCAGGACTGATTTCCTTTAGATTGACTAGCTGGATATTCTTGCTTCCAAGGGACTCTCAAGAGTCTTCTCTGACACCACAGTTCAAAAGCGTCAATTCTTTGGTGTTCAGCTTTCTTTATGGGCCAACTCTTACATCCATACATGACTACTGGAAAAACCATAGCTTTGACTAGATGGATCTTTGTTGGCAAAGTAATGTTTCTGCTTTTTAATATGTTGTTTAGGTTTGTCATAGTTTTTCTTCCAAGAAGCAATCGTTTTAATTTCATGGCTGCAGTCACCATCTGCAGGGATTTTGGAGCCCCAAAAAGTAAAGTCTCTTGCTGTTTCCTTTGTTTGCCCATCGATTTTCCATGAAGTGATGTGACTGGATGCATGACCTTAGTTTTTTAAATGTTGAGTTTTAAGCAAGCTGTTTCATTCTCTTCTTTCACTTTCATCAAGAAGCTCTTTAGTTCCTCTTTGTTTTCTGCCATACGGGTGGTGTCATCTGCATATTTGAGGTTATTGATATTTCTCCCAGCAATCTTGATTCCAGCTTGTGCTTCATCCAGTCTGGCATTTCACATGATGTACTCTGCTATAAGTTAATTAAGCAGGGTACAATATACAACCTTGATGTACTCTTTTCCCAATTTGGAACCAGTCTAACTGTTGCTTCTTGACCTGCACACAGATTTCTCAGGAGGCAGGTCAGGTGGTCTGGTAGTCCTTCTCTTTAAGCATTTTCTACGGTTGTGACCCATACAGTCAAAGGCTTTGGCATAGTCAGTGAAACAGAAGTAGATGTTTTTTCTGGAATCCTCTTGCTCTTTCTATGATCCAACATATGTTGGCAATTTGATCTCTGGTCCCTCTGCCTTTTCTAAATCTAGCTGAAACATGAAGCAGAGAATATGCACAGATGCAAACAGTGTAAAATGCCCAATACCAGAAGCGTCATCCTCCAACTGAGCAACACACACATGGCATCTAGAAGGATGGCAAGGTTGGATGTCAATCTTTCTTAGCTCTCATGGGAGAGGGAAAGGGTGGCAGAATCAGAGGTGTGTTGATTCTTTCCCACTTTTTCCAGTGCACTAATCACTTCTTGCTGCTTTAGTTCTACAAACAAACCGTAGAGTATATACCTTACACAACCTTCTTGTTCAGCATTCTCCAGGGCGACAACCTGTACAAGACCTTCCCCACCGAAGAGCTCATTAATCCCAGAAGTGCCATTGTCTACGGTAGCACTACAGAGGATCTGGAATTTCATCTAGTGCAGCCTGACAATTTTCTACATGAGGAAACTGGAACTCAGGGAAGTGAAATGACTTATCCAAAACTACTCAGACATGGCCCCAAAGTCCAAGTCTCCAGTTCCCCATTCCTATTAATCTAGGGTCCTCGATCCATAGCATTCTTCTCCAGCAGGAAAACTGGAGAGGTTGTCATTTCTTGCTCCAGGGATCTTCCTGACCCAGGGACCGAAAACACATCTCTTATATCTCCTGCATTGGCAAGCAGGTTCTTCACCACTAGTATTACCTGGGAAGCCCCTATAAATCTATACTGTAATGTATTTCATCAACCTGTTATTCATGTTGATTAAATACAGGAAATTACCTGAAAGTTCAACAACAGAACAATGGTGACACATATTCATATGATACCTTACTACACAGCTTTAAAAAATCATCATGTAGAAAGTCATTAAATGACATGGGCTGTATTGGCAGCATAGCTAAGTGGAACAAAAAGTAATAATATAACCTCAATTATATAAAATAGTTGTGTAAATGATGAGAAGGCTCTACACATAAAAAAAATCAGTGGTTACGTCTGGAAGATGGGATTAGAGACTTTTTAAACTTGTTTTTCCACTTTCATAATTTCAAAATAAATGCATTTAAATAAAAATCCATTTTGAAGTTTTCCCTTGCATCACACATCCAGTGAACTTTAAGGTGTGCATTTTTAAACAATGAAATATATGTCTATGTGTTAACTTTTCTTATATAAAAAGCATGTGTAAGATATATGTGAGGCATAAATGTATGGAAAATTCAACAAATTTCATAGATGTATAGAATTACTAGCAGCTAGGTCAAAATATAAAATGATTTCTAACTGTTTGAAACAGGTATATAAGGTGAAGGTTTGGGGAGGAGAATAATATAGCTAGTTATAATCAGGAAGCCTTACTTTTTCTGTTTAATTTTCGTGTTTAAAGATTATACTTCCTTATTATGCAAAATTACTTTCTTATCCTCCAAAAAACTAAAAATTATTTGAAACCTTTATAAATCATCATAGCATGAAATCCTGTTAGTCTCTTCTTTGCAACTACAGTTTTTACCAAGTTATTTCAGAACTTTCATGTAGAAAAATAGTGAATCTTCATGGAATGATTATGCTTATTTTACTCTTGTTTTTCTTTCTCAAAGCATATGCATCTCAATCGGTCTTCACAGTTTATAACCATTGCTTAGATGAGTAAAATGACTTCAGAGAGTGTAAATAACTTGCCTAGTATCATACCTCTAGGAGGTCATGGAGCTAGGTTGAAATGCAAGTCTACATGTCCATAAACTCACATAATACTGTTTATACAGAATATTATATTTTATTTTTATTAAAGTATAGTTGATTTACAATATTTCATTAGTTTCAGATGTACAGCATAGTGATCCATTATAAATTATTGTAAGATAATAGCTATAATCCTCTTGCTATACACAATATATACATACAATACAGCATTGCTGCTTATCTATTTCACACATACTATTTGTTAATCTCATACCCCGAGTTTGTCCCTTCCCCATTCCCTCTTCTCCTTGGTAACAACAAGTTGTTTTCTATATCTGTGAGTCTGTTTCTGCTTCGCACATACGTTCATTCATATTATTTTTAGATTTCACATATAAGTGATATCATGCAATATTTCTCTGTCTGACTTGTTTCACTTAGTATAAGTGAAATAAAGTCCATCCTCATTACTGCAAATGGCAGGATTTCTTTTTCATGGCTGAATAATATTCCTTTGTGTGTATATATGTGCGTATGTGTTGTGTTGTGTGTGTGTGTGTATATATATATATACAATATATATACCACATCTTTTTAATCCAGTCATCTATATAGAATATTTTACTATATATTATATTTAATATTAATATTAGTAAATATTTATAGTAATATTTATATACTATAATATTCATAGCAAATATTAATGTTTACTATATTACTGTGGTGGCATTTCTTCACACAAGAAAAATGGAGATGTTTATCCTAATCTTTCACTAATCCTAATCTTTCATCTCTTACTATCCAGAACTTCTTACTGCAGTGTGTCACCCAGGGCTACTCCATAATCCAGATCTCAACTGTCACTCCACCCCTATCAACCAGTCATCTATCCTTTGCCTGAGTCCATGTGGCCTTGACCTCAGCTAGATACTTGTTTCCAAAAGAACTTCCTAAGGACATCCTGTTGGATAGCCTTACTCAGGGTTGCCTCCACGCTTGATTCACAACTTTTGTATAGAATTCATTGCATTTTCTTATAAATATCATTCAAGTTTTTGTTCACCCCATAAGATTATTAGTTTTTCAGGGGCAGGAACCAAATTTTCTTCATATATTTAGAAATTTGTTATTATTATTAAGTCACTAAGTTGTGTCTGACTCTTTGTGACCCCGTGGACTGTACCCCACCAGGCTTCTCTGTCCATGGGATTTCCCAGCCAAGAATATTGGAATGGGTTGCCATTACCCAATGCATAAAATGAAATGTCCAGGTAAACTAAACCTCTAAATAAACACAGTTTCAAATCATTATTTTTCAGAGACTACATTGCCTGCCCCAAACAAAGTGATAATAAAAACACAACAAATAAAAAATATATCCCATTAGGAGGAAAAACAAAATTAAATCAACTGGAATTGTCCTAGATATATATGACATTCATATGACACAGATGACAAATTTAATAATAAGTTCTTAAGACAGTTATTGTAACTATATGTAATATTTTTAAGATGGCAAAAGCTATCCAGTTTCTTAGTTTTTCTAGGTAATATTTCTCTGGACCTCCCACAGGCCTGAGACATATCTGTTGGTGCATCCTCTTTCACTATTATCCTGCCTCAGTTTACCGTAAGTTGATGTTGAGCAATTGCGTCGCAGTCCCACACAAGAGCTGCCACAGTGGAGCACCCAGCTCTCACCAGTGACGGGATCCACATTACCTGTTGCTCAGCCATGAAGTTCTATTTCAAGATCTTCCTTTCGATAGTGATTTTAATTAACTTTTATATGATGTCCCTGGGTGTAGCTTCTCCACGATTTTTTGGTTTGTTTGTTTGCAGTAGAGTTTACTGAGTTTCTGAGATTAACAGCTTTGACAAAATTTGGAAAATTTCTCATCGTTATTTTCCCATCTAATGTTTTCTGGATCTTCTTCTCTCAGCCCCTACACCTGCCCTCCTTGCTCATTCATTCAGGGACTCCAGTCTCATGTGGGGCTTCACAGGAAGCACTGGTGGTAAAGAATCTGCCTGCCAGTTCAGGATACATAAGAGATACTAGTTTGACCCTGGGTCAGGAAAATCCCCTGGAGGAGGGCATGCCAACCCATTCCAGGATTCATGCCTGGACAATCCCATGGACAGGGGAGCCTGCAGGGCTAGTCCACAGGATCACAAAGTCGGACACGACTGAAGTGACTTAGCACACACACACACATGCTTGCTGCATGTGTGTTAGTCTATGTAAAGTTGTTCCACAGCTCCCTGAGATCCTATTCTTTTTTCCTTCTGTTTCATGTTGGATTGTTTCTGTTGCTATGTCTTCAAATGAACTGATCTGTTCTTCAATCTCTAATCTGCCATTCATCCCAATCAGTGTATTTTTTCAACATAGACATTGAATGTGCAGTTTTAGGGGTTCTAAAGAATTTAATGTAGTTAATCTTTCTTTAGCTTCTTGAACATGTGGTACACCATGATAACAGCTATTTCAATGTCCTGTCTGCTAATTCTATCATCCATGGTTTTTTTTCTGAGTCATTTTCAATTAGCTGATTTTTTTTTCTCCTTTTAATGGGACATATTTACCTGCTTCTTTTTTATGCTCAGTAAATTTTATTGGAACCAATCTTTTGAATTTATCTGTTGGGTCCTGGTTATTTTTGCATTCCTATAAATAATCTTAAATTTGTTCAGGGAAGCTGTTAATCTCCTTGGAACTAGTTTGATCATTTCAGGCCTTGCTTTTAAGTTTTGTTAGGTGGGAATAGCGAGGAGTTTCGTTTAGGGTGAAATTTTCACCACTGTTGAGGAAAAAAACTCCATATTCCATCTCCAGTGCATGCCAAGGTCTATGCAGTCATGCTGGTGGAAACAGGCCCCATGTGAGCTCATGCTTCAAACCCTTTCACAGGGTTCTTTGCATGCCTCAGGGCAGTTCCACCTGTGCTCCAGCTGGTCAGATCTGCACTCTGACAGACACTGAGGACCCACTCTCAGGCTCTCCTCTCTGCGCTGCTCTCTCTTCGACAGACTCTCATCTAGAAGCTTCAGCCTGCTAGCACTCCTGGATTCCAGCTTCGTCTCCCCAAATCAGGGACACCATCGGGCTCTGCATGGGCTCCTCACTCTGTGCCAGGCCCTTACAGTGAGCTGAGACAGTTATAAAGCCCATCTTTTTGTTGTCTGTTTAACTGAAGGATAGTTGATTTACAATATTACATAAATTGTGTTGTTTAGTCGTTAAGTCATGTCTGACTCTTTTGCAACTCCGTGGATTGTAGCCTACCAGGCTCCTCTGTACATGGAATTTCCCAGGAAAGAATCCTGGAGTGGGTTGCTATTTCCTCCTCCAGGAGATATTCCCAACCCAGGGATCAAGCCTGAGTCTCCTGCATTGGCAGGCTGATTCTTTACTACTGAGCCACCAGAGAAGTCCCATTATGTAAATTAGTGTACAATATTGTGATTCACAATTTGTCAAGTTTATGCTACATCTATAGCTATTATAAAATATCGACGATACTTTTCCTATTGTATATTATATCCATGTAGCTTACTTTATTCATAGTAGTTTGTCTTCTAACTCTATATTGACCTCCCTCCATCTCCCCCTGGTAACCACTAATTTGTTCTCTATATCTGAGTCGGTTTCTTTTTTGTTATATTCACTAGTTTGCTGTATTTTTTAGATTCCACATATGAGTGATATCATAGAGCATCTGAGTTTCTCTGAATTATTTCATGTAGCATAAACCCTCCAAGTCCATTCATGTTACTGAAAATGGCACATTTTCATCCCTTTTATGACTGAGTAGTACTCCAGTATGTGTGTGCCAATAGAGATAGATAGACAGATGACAGATAGATAGATGATAGATAAATAAACACATCACATTTTATCCATTCATCTGTTGATAGAGACTTAGGTCATTTCCATATCTTAGCAATTGTAAATAATACTGCCATTAACATTGGTGTGCATACATCCCTTTGAATTAGCAGTCTTTTTTTTTTTTCAGATATATACCCGGGAGTGAAATTGCTGGGTCATAAGGTAGTTCTATTTTAGTTTTTGAGAACCCCCTCATACTGTTTTCTTTAGCATCTGTTCCAATTTATATTCCCACCACCAGTGCAGGAGGGCTCCCTTTTCTCCAAATCCTTGCCAATATTTGTTATTTCTGTTCTTTTCCACTGAAGCCATTCTGACAGGTATAAATGATATGGTGGTTTATATTTGGATTCCCTGAAGAGCAATGTTGAGCATCTTTTCATGTACCTATTGGCCATCTGCATGTCCTCTTTGGAAAAATGTCTATTCATTTTTAATTTGGTTGTTTGCTTTTTGATTTAAGTTGTATGAGCTGTTTATATATTTTGGATGTTCATTCCTTACCAGTCATATCATAAGGATTTTATGCCATTCAGTAGGTTGTTTTTTTCATTTTGTTGATGGTTTCCTTTGCTGTGCAAAAGCTTCTAAGTTTAATTAGGCCCCATTTGTTTATTTTTGCTTTTATTTCCTTTGCTTTAGAATAAAGATTAAAAAAAATATTGCTTTGACTTATGTCAAAGACTGCTCTGCCTATGTTTTCCTCTAGGAATTTTATGGTTTCCAGGCTTATTTGTAGGTCTTTATTCCATTTTGAGTTTATTTTTGTATAGGTATTAGAGAACATCCTAATTTCATTCTTTTACATGTAGCTGTCCAGTTTTCCCAGCATCACTTATTAAAGAGACTATCTTTTCTCCATTCTTTCCTCCTTTGTTCATAAAAGCATGGTTCATTTCTGAAAAGCTCACCTTTGTTTTTCATCTGTGGGATCACTGACTCATTGCCTCAAAGTCAATGTCCTCATATCTTTTATTCAGTATTTGCTATTGCCTGTAAGAATGTAAATTCACTCCCTGTTCCTTCATCTTGTTTGGAAGCAGAAGGCTTCCCATATCTCATTCTAGAGTCTGCTTCCTACAGACTTCCCTTTCATATCTGCTATTGACTATTCTAGGCGAGTTCCCAGGAAACGTACCCACACTCAGGCTTGTGTGCATAATGTTTATTAGTAAGGGTTCTCAGTAGCCTCTCTCAGAGGGTAAGGCAAGAAGAACTGGGCAGCAGAGGTTGAACTGCAATGCTATGGTGAGATACGTCTCTGACAATAATGAGGGAGCTCTGAAGAGGAAAAGATCTGTCAGAGTTGTCCCATATATCCCTCTCCTTATACACACCACTGAGATGCAGGATGCTCTCAGATGCTCTGAGTGAGGACATTTTTTTTCTGGTGGGGGAGGAAATGCCTCAGTCCAGTCTGAGAACCACCACCTCCGTAGGTGATTGCAGCCTCATATTAATAGGTGATTGCAGCCTCATATTAATGCAGGTCAGTTTGCATCCTAATGAATTCTTTTTACAGTCAGAAAAACTGTTGTTTTTTTTCTTTAAACAGCTTATTGAATAAACAGCTTATTGAAATGAAAATTGTTTTTCAGCTAGTTTCAGGAAAATATCATTTATTATCCCACTTTTGTTAAGAATCTCTGTTCAGAATTTCCTTTCAAAGACAATCAAAACTATACATTAAGATTTGTCCTGAATAATGAGGCTTTCTCTGGCAGGGACAACTGGGTTTCATTTCTGCCAGTTCCGAGTCCTCCAAAACTAGTGGGCTTTAAAGAGACTCGATGTTAGGGTTCAAAACTGAATCTAAGTTGCAATTTATAGCAATTTTTTAGAGGACATGTAGTACAGAATGTTCTGTACTCATTCTGTTTAAAACAGACAGTATAACACCCACCTTGAGAGCTTACACAGGTAAAAGTTCCGGTTAAATAAGAAGAAGCTCTAGAAATCTGCTGTTCAACATTGTGCTTACAATTGTTGTTCTTTAGTCACTCAGTCATGTCTCACTCTTTTGCAACCTCAAGGACTGTAGCCCGCCAGTCTCCTCTGTCCATGGGTTTATACAGGCAAGAATCCTGGAGTGGGTTGCCATTCTTTCTCCATGGGAGTTTCCAGATGCAGGGATCAAACCCCTGTCTCCTGCGTTGTCAGGAACCATTCAGTTCACTTCAGTCACTGAGTCGTGTCTGACTCTTCATGACCCCATGGACTGCAGCACACCAGGATCTCTGTCTATCACCAATTCCCAGAGCTTGCTCAAACTCATGTCCATCAAGTCAGTGATGCCATCCAACCGTCTCATCCTCTGTCATCCCCTTCTCCTCCCGCCTTCAATCTTTCCCAGCATCAGGGTCTTTTCCAATGAGTCAGTTCTTCCCATCAGGTGACCAAAGGATTGGAGTATCAGCTCCAGCATCAGTCCTTCCAATGAATATTTAGGACTGATTTCCTTGAAAATTGACTGGTTGGATCTCCTTGCAGTCCAAGGGACTCTCAAGAGTCCTCTCCAACACCACAGTTCAAAAGCATCAATATTTCGGTGCTCAGCTTTCTTTATAGTCCAACTCTCACATCCATACATGACTACTGGAAAAACCATAGCTTTGACTAGACAGACCTTTGTCTGCAAAATAATGTCTCTGCTTTTGAATATGCTGTCTAGATTGGTCATAGCTTTTCTTCCAAGGAGTAAGCATCTTTTAATTTCATGGTTGCAACCACCATTTGCAGTGATTTTGGAGCCCTAGAAAATAAAGTCTCTCATTGTTTCCCCATCTATTTTCCATGAAGTGATGGGACTGAATGCCATGATATTCGTTTTCTAAATGTTGAGTTTAAGCCAACTTTTTCACTCTCCTCTTTCACTTTCATCAAGAGGCTCTTTAGTTCCTCTTTGCTTTCTGCCATAAGGGTGGTGTCATTGATATTTCTCCCAGAAAACTTGATTCCAATTTGTGTTTCATCCAGCTTGACATTTCTCATGATGTACTCTGCATATAAGTTAAATAAGCAGGGTGACAGTATACAGCCTTGACATACTCCTTTCCCAATATGGCACCAGTCTGTTGTTCCATGTCTACTTCTAACTGTTGCTTCTTTACCTGCATCCAGATTTCTCAGGAGGCAGGTATGGTGGTCTAATATTCCCATCTGTTTTAGAATTTTCCACAGTTTGTGGTGATCCACATAGTCAAAGGCTCTGGTGTAGTCAATATAGCAGAAGTAGATGTTTTTCTGGAACTCCCTTGCTTTTTGATGACCCAACAGTTGTTGGCAATTTGATCTCTGGTTCCTCTGCCTTTCTAAAACCAGCTTGAACATCCAGAAGTTCACAGTTTACATACTGTTGAAGCCTTGCTTGGAGAATTTTGAGCATTACTTTGCTAGTATGTGAGATGAGTGCAATTGTGCAGTAGTTTGAGCATTCTTTGGCATTGCCTTTCTTTGGGATTGGAATGAAAATTGACCTTTTCCAGTCCTGTGGCCACCACCGAGTTTTCCAAATTTGCTGGCATATTGAGTGCAGCACTTTCTCAGCATCATCTTTCAGGATTTGAAACAGCTCAACTAGAATTCCATCACCTTCACTAGCTTTGTTTGCAGTGATGCTTTCTAAGGCCCCCTTGACTTCACATTCCAGGATGTTTGGCTCTAGGTGAGTGATCACACCATCGTGGTTATCTGGGTGATGATGGCACCCCACTCCAGTACTCTTGCCTGAAAAATCCTATGGATAGAGGAGCCTGGAAGGCTGCAGTCCATGGGGTCGCTGAAAGTCAGACACGACTGAGCGACTTCACTTTCACTTTTTCACTTTCATGCATTGGAGAAGGAAATGGCAACCCACTCCAGTGTTCTTGCCTGGAGAATCCCAGGGATGGAGGAGCCTGGTGGGGTGCCGTCTATGGGGTCGCACAGAGTCGGACAGGACTGAAGTGACTTAGTAGTAGCAGAAGGTCTTTTTGTATAGTTCTTCTGTGTATTCTTGCCACCTCTTCTTAATATCTTCTGCTTCTGTTAGGTCCATACCATTTCTGTCCTTTATTGACCACATCTTTGCCTGAAATGTTCCCCTGTCATCTCTAACTTTCTTGAAGAGATCTCTAGTTTTTCCCATTCTATTGTTTTCCTCTATTTCTTTGCACTGATCACTGAGGAAAGCTTTTTTTTTTTTTTTTTAACCTTGCATTGTTTATTTATTTATTTTTTTAATTTATTTATTTTAATTGGAGGCTAATTACTTTACAATATTGTATTGGTTTTGCCATACATCAACATGAATCTGCCACGGGTGTACACGTGTTCCTAATCCTAAACCCCCTCCCACCTCCCTCCCCATACCATCCCTCTGGGTCATCCCAGTGCACCAACCCCAAGCATCCTGTATCCTGCATCGAACCTATCAATGCAATCCCTATCAAGCTACCAACTGTATTTTTCGCAGAGGAAAACTTTCTTATCTCTCCTTGCTATTCTTTGGAACTCTGCATTCTAATGGGTAGATCTTTCCTTTTCTACTTTGCCTTTAGCTTCTCTTCTTTTCTCAGCTATTTGTAAGGCCTCCTCAGACAATCTTTTGCATTTCTTTTTCTTGGAAATGGTCTTGACCACTGCCTCCTGCACAATGTCAGGATCCTCCGCCTATAGTTCTTTGGGCACTTCAGAGTGCCCGAAGAACTGAGCCATTAGCAACACTATGTTACGCACCCAAAAAATTATTAGATACATAGATTCTGTATTGCTTGCTTACAACAATAAATGAAGTGAAATGCAATAAAATAAAAGCATGCAATTTGAAACCAGACTGTTCACATTTACATTCCAGCTCCACCCTCTCTGTGTTTTAGACTTTGAGCAAGGTGTTGAGCTTTCTAAAACTCAGGTTTCTTCTTTACAAAATGGGCTAATAGCAACACTTCATAGGGTTGCAACTACAGAGGGAGTCTGAAAAAGAAAATGTGGTTATAAAAGCATGGATGTGGCACCAGATTGCTTCAGCCTGAATGCTGCTTGATACTTACTAATTTAATTTAGCCTCTGCTTGTTTTCTTATTTACAAGAGAGAGATTGTAATACTAGCACATCCCTAGGGTGTTTATGGTGATTAAGTGGGTTATTATAGAACAAGTTTTGTACAGTGCCAAGCATATAGTCAGTGCTCAATAAATGTTAAGTTCTGATTATGAAGTGTTGCAGAGGTTTGCAGAGTTTGAAGTGAGTTTGATTCACCAAATTCTAAGTGCCCTTACAGTTTATAAGTGAGAAGGACCAGGGCATAAGTAATGATAAAATGAGATGCAACATGATTGGATTTTAAAAATAAATAAATAAACAAATAAAGCTCTGTGGAAAATAAAGGAGAAGGATACTGATTTCTAAGGAGAAGAGATTACTGAAGGACAGAACTTGAAAGGGCAGTTAACCTGAACTCCAAGCAGGACATGTAGAATTTATGCTTCCACATTGATTTGGTTAAAGGTGAGCAAGCTGATAATTGACCTAATTGCAGAGAGGTGGCTGGCCAGCACCCTCTCTGCCATGTCCTGTGGCCGTGGAACCAAGTGGGAAGCTGCCCAGAGCTACGGCTCTAAGAGCCAGAACAGCTGCCGCTCTCCTGCTCAGTTCCTGTCATCGGGGCTCCCAGTGTGGGGTAGAGAAGTGGTTACTGAAACTCACTTCCCCATGCAGTCCAAAGAAAGACCCCTGCTTGGTCTGTTTCCCGCAGGTACAAGGAAGTAAGTATTTCTAACCACTTCCCTATGGAGCTCGGGTTCCTGTTGTCTGAAGTTGTAGCTGTTCCTCAAAAAGTTAAGCACAGACTGAAGAAAGGTAGCTCTAATGCAATACAAGCCCTGTTTCTTGAAAGCTGTTAAACAGCAAGAGAACTTGGAAACCCCTAAGCTGAGCTACAGGGCAGTCGCCTGGACTTGGTGTTTTCGGGAGCATCTCTGAAAGACCATAGCCTGTATAGTCGGTCAGAGGATTCCAGAGGCCAAGGCCATGGAGGCAGGCCAGTCCTGCTCTGCCACTGACCCTGTGTCAGAGGCAAAGTCCTTTTACCTCTCTGCACTTCAGTGTCCTTACCTGTGAAGTAACAGAAGTGTTACCTATCATGACTTGAGTGTTGATAATGGTCCAAGCACAACATTTCAGGGAAGTATTACTCTTTCCTTTTTGCAAATGAAGAAAACGGGATTCAGGGAATTTAAATGACTTATCCAGGGCAAGTCAGCTAATAAGAGTCAGTATTTAAATTCAGGTCTGTGTCTACTGTCTATACTCTAAGGAGCTAGCTCCCTCCCTAAGCCTGGCAAGTCACAGGAACTCAATAAATCACAGGTATTATTAACATTTCAAAATGGCACTGAACATGATTACCATATATACATCAGAATATGGGTTTGCAAAAGAGATATAGGTAGGGCTAATTGTTCTTTTGCACTGGCATGTACAAACACCATCTTACGATATATAGAGGAGCATATTTGACTCTTAAAATCATGACCTGACCAGAGTCTGGCTTCAGAAAAAGGCAAAATTCCTTTTCTGCTTGCTGCATACATAATATTATAAAAGAGAAAGAACGTTGGACAAAGAAGTAAAGCACAACTTTATACTTTAAAAATAGATTTTTATCTCATTCCATCCTGATATCAACTCCTTTATTTTTATCCTAATTTAATAGACAGGAAAAGGCTTCCCTGGTGACTCAGACAATAAAGAATCTGCCCGCAATGGGAGAGACCCAAGTTTGATCCCTGGGTTGGGAAGATCCCCTGCAGTAGGGAATGGCTACCTACTCCAGTATTCTTGCTTGGTGAATCCCATGGGCAGAGGAGCTTGGCAGACTACAGTCCATGGGATGGCAAAGAATTCGACATGACTGAGTGACTAATCCGCACACACAGAATAGATAAGAAAACAGTCTCTGGGTGGAGTAGTGATATGGTTGGCTTAAACCAGGGCTCCTCCATTTATTTGCTCTTGTTCACATTCTGTTACCCAGAAGCCAAGCACCTTTTTGTGGGACATTTGCTCTTCTCTTGGTTTGGGGTTCTTTATCTGCAGAACATGCATCGGCTGCAGATCATCTGATTTCCAACTAAAGGACAGACTCTCCTTGGCCTTGGCATCTTGCAGCCAATAACTGTGGCTTCAGGGACGGCCCTTGCTCAAGAGGAAACTCACCCATCCATGGGTTGGTTGCTTAAAACTGTGCTATTTTTACCCTGTAGTCTTTGTATATGCTTATGGCTTTGCATGGATGACACTAATCAGATTTAGCATTAAAACACTATTTTCATGAAGCTTGACCCTTTACTTTCAGTCAGGAGAGTTCTCTGGAAATCTCAGCTCTGTGATAAATGAGGCAGAGTGCTCAAGATGTCTTCATTCTCTTCACATATACAGCTGTTCGTAGGGTATTTCTGCGCTTGTAATCTTAGCACAGCTGATAGAAGTCATTTGCCTTGCGGATGGAATACAAACAGGTTGCTGTCTGATTGTCGCCTATGTAAACCTCAATAAGACTAACACAGTCTGACAAAGCGAAAGCCACGCTGAATGGAGACGTCTAGGCACTGATTCCTCGGAGCAGTTCAAAGATTTGCTTTTCAAGAACCTGCTTCTCTCCTGTAGAGCTGGGCCAAGGAACAGTTCCAAGAACAGAGGGAATGTCTTTATTTAAAGATGGGTAAGATGGCTTAGTTTCATTGAGTTAGACAAGGCTGTGGCCCATGTGGTCAGACTGACTAGTTTTCTTTGAGTATGGTTTCAGTGTGTCTGCCCTCTGATGCCCTTTCACAACACCTCCCGACTTATTTGGGTTTCTCTTACCCTGGATGTGGGGTATCTCTTCATGGCTGCCCGGCAAAGCGCAGCTGCTGCTCCTTACCTTGGACTAGTGGTATCTCCTCATGGCCGCCCCTCCTGACCTTGAACGTGGAGTAGCTCCTCTCGGCTCTTCTGCGCCTGCACAGCTGCTGCTCCTTAGACGTGGGGTAGCTCCTCTTGGCCGCCCCTGGCTTCGGACATGGGGTTGTTCCTCTTGGCCACCGGGCCTGACCCAGACATGGGGTTGTTCCTCTTGGCCGCCGGCCCTGACCTCGGACATGGGGTAGCTCCTCTCAGCTGCCAATCCTGAACTTGGGTGAGGGGGAGCTCCTCTCGGCCACGCTTCTGTGACGGACGCGTGCTGGCTGCCACGGACCACTAGTGGAGGTGATGTAAGTCCAGTTGAGCTATTTCAAATCCTGAAAGATGATGCGGTGAAAGTGCTGCGCTCAATATGCCAGCAAATTTGGAAAACTCAGCAGTGATCACAGGACTGGAAAAAGTCAGTTTTCATTCCAATCCCAAAGAAAGGCAATGCCAAAGAATGCTCAAACTACCACACAATTGCACTCATTTCACACGTTAGAGGAAAATCCCGCAGATGGAAGAGCCTGGTAGGCTGCAGTCCATGACGTTGCTAAGAGTCGGACACGACTGAGCAACTTCACTTTCACATTTCACTTTCATGCATCGGAGAAGGAAATGGCAACTTACTCCAGTATTCTTGCCTGGAGAATCTCAGGGACGGGGGAGCCTGGTGGGCTGCCATCTCTGAGGTCGCACAGAGTCTGACATGACTGAAGCGACTTAGCAGCAGCAGCACATGCTAGTATAGTAATGCTCAAAATCCTCCAAGCTAGGCTTCAGCAATATGTGAACCGTGAAATTCCAGATGTTAAAGGTGGTTTTAGAAAAGGCAGAGGAACCAGAGATCAAATTGCCAACATCCGCTGGATCATGAAAAAAGCAAGAGAGTTCAGAAAAAAATCTATTTCTGCTTTCTTGACTATGCCAAAGCCTTTGACTGTGTGGATCACAATAAGCTGTGGAACATTCTGAAAGAGATGGGAATACTGGACCACCTGACCTGCCTCTTGAGAAATGTGTATGCAGGTCAGGAAGCAACAGTTAGAACTGGACATGCAACAACAGACTGGTTCCAAATCAGACAAGGAGTACGTCAAGGCTGTATATTGTCACCCTGCTTATTTAACTTCTGTGCAGAGTACATCATGAGAAACGCTGGACTGGAAGAAGCACAAGCTGGAATCAAGATTGCTGTGAGAAATATCAATAACCTCAGATATGCAGATGACACCACCCTTATGGCAGAAAGTGAAGAGGAGCTGAAGAGCCTCTTGATGAAAGTGAAAGAGGAGAGTGAAAAGATTGGCTTAAAGCTCAACATTCAGAAAACTAAGATCATGGCATCTGGTCACATCACTTCATGGGAAGTAGATGGGGAAACAGTGGAAGCAGTGTCAGACTTTATTTTGGGGGCTCCAAAATCACACAGATGGTGATTGCAGCCATGAAATTAAAAGACACTTACTCCTTGGAAGGAAAGTTATGACCAACCTAGACAGCATTTTCAAAAGTAGAGACTTTGCCAACAAAGGTCTGTCTGGTCAAGGCTATGGTTTTTCCAGTAGTCATGTATGGACGTGAGAGTTCGACTGTGAAGAAAGCTGAGCACTGAAGAATTGATGCTTTTGAACTGTGGCGTTGGAGAAGACTCTTGAGAGTCCCTTGGACTGCAAGGAGATCCAACTAGTCGATTCTAAAGGAGATCAGTCCTGGGTGTTCTTTGGAAGGACTGATGCTAAAGCTGAAACTCCAGTACTTTGGCCACCTCATGTGAAGAGTTGACTCACTGGAAAAGATTCTGATGCTAGGAGAGATTCGGGGCAGGAGGAGAAGGGGATGACAGAGAATGAGATGGCTGGATGGCATCACTGACTCAATGGACATGAGTTTGGGTGAACTCCTGGAGTTAGTGATGGATAGGGAGGCCTGGCATGCTGTGGTTCATGGGTGACAAAGAGCCGGACAGAACTGAGCAACTGAACTGAACTGAAGATGACTTAGACAGTAAAGAATCCTCCTGCAATGCAGGAGACCTGGGTTCAATCTGTGGGTCTGGAAGATCCCCCAAGGAGTGCATGACAATTCACTCCAGTATTCTTGCCTGGAGAATCCCCATGGACTGAGGAGGCTGGCAGGCTACAGTCTATGGGTTCACAAAGAGCTGGACATGACTGAGGGACTAAACACACACACACACACACACACACACACAATTATCTCTAGGTTAATGGAAGAGGCTGTCTAATACGAGGGGCTCTAAACCTCAGGCCTGTGGATGGTTAAATCTCTCTAAACTGAGATTATATTGGGCCAGAGTAATATTTGGTTTTATTTTAATGCCCTTAAAATTGTTCCCAGTCTAAGCATTTCTCAGCTTCATTCATTCATGTTATCTGCCTGGTCCTTGAAGGCATTTTGAAGCAGGAGCCCCTATTTTCGGTATTTTCATTGTGTGCTAAGCATTTTAAATACATCTCATTTATCCTCATAACAGACTTGTGTTAGGTATTAGCATCTAGTGTTTACAAGTAAGTAAATCAGTGCCTAAAAATATGGTGGTGATTTAGCCACTAAGTCGTGTCTGACTCTTGGACTCTTGCGACCCCATTGACTATAGCCTCCCAGGCTCCTCTCTCTATTGGATTCTCTAGGCAAGACTACTGGAGTGGGCTGCCATTTCCTCCTCCAGGGGATCTTCCTGACCCAGGGATCGAACCCAGGTCTCTTGCATTGCAGGCAGATTCATTATCAACTGAGCTATGAGGGAAACCCAAGTAAGTACAAGTAAGTAAACTAGAGGCTTAAAAGGAGGAACTGGCCCAAGGCAAGATAACTACAAATAGCAGGACTGAATGACCGTTAAGCCAGAGGCCTAACTGGTCTTGGTTTGCTTCAATTTGGGTCTTCTGGCTCCAGCATCTTCTCAAGTAAATTATCAAAGGCCACTCCATGTGATGACCTGGATTTATTCTTTCGTGTGAGCAACCCAGTTCAGTTCAGTTCAGTTCAGTCACTCAGTCGTGTCTGACTCTTTGCAACCCCATGAACCACACAGCACGCAAGGCCTCCCTGTCCATCACCAACTCCTGGAGTCCACCCAAACCCATGTCCATTGAGTTGGTGATGCTATCCAACCATCTCATCCTCTGTCATCCCCTTCTCCTTCTGCCCTCAGTCTTTCCCAACATCAGGGTCTTTTCAAATGAGTCAGCTCTTCGCATCAGGTGTCCAAAGTATTGGAGTTTCAGCTTCAACATCAGTCCTTCCAGTGAACACCCAGGACTGATTTCCTTTAGGATGGATTGGCTGGATCTCCTCACAGTCCAAGGGACTCTCAAGAGTCTTCAACGCTGCAGTTCAAAAGCATCAATTCTTCTGCGCTCAGCTTTCTTTACAGTACAACTCTCACATGACCCCCAACTTATTTAATCACAGACATCATCATCAAACCTTAAGTGACTAAGACCATGATCTTGCCTTCCCTGCAGAGCTCCCCCTACACCCACTGTATTCATTATTGAAACCTCTATTGAGCCATTGACAAATTCACTGTGTTCATAATGTCTCCTTAATTATTAATAGAGGAAATTGTTCAAAGGAGAAAAGACCTGGGGAAAGGGGATTTGCACAGTGTGTGCTAAGTCACTTCAGTTGTGTCCCACTGTTGGGCACCCCATGGACTGTAGCCTTCTAGACTCCTCTGCCCATGGGATTTCCCAGACAAGAATACTGGAGTGGGTTACTGTTTCCTCCTCCAGGGGATCTTCTGCACTTAGGGATGGAACCCTGGTCTCTTTAAGTCTCCTGCATTGACAGACCGATTCTTTATCACTAGCGCCACCTGGAAGACTTTTATAGTATATGTCTTCAAATCCAAAAGAGTTAATCGAGGTATATGCTTCCGAAGAGCAAAGCCTGGCAGAGTCAGCCTGATAGAAAAACTCCAGTTTATAAGAACCTATCAATTCTATGGTCAAATCCACTCCAGGCCGGCTTCCTCCGGACACCCAACCCCTAGATTTCCACCCCGCTGGGGAGACCTGAGCTCTCAGGCGTTCACAGTCCCTTTGCAACCTCAGAGCCGCCTTCGCTAGGGCCGCCCCAGCTAAAACCTGACCAGCACCTGCACCGCGGCTGCAGGACCCGCACTGGCCGTCTCCTAGCAACGGCAGACGCGTAGCCTGGGCAGCAGAGGCGGCTCAGAGCTCAGAGCTCAGCTCCTGCCTGGGGCTACCTCTGCCATGAGCACCAAACAAGCCAAGAGGAAAGAGGTGCATCGTATCAACTCGGCGCAGGGATCGGATAAATCGAAAGAGTAAGGGACTTCTGTCTGCCCATCCCACTGCGAGCTTGATCCTTTGTCCTTTCCCCCTTGTCCCGACTCTGCTTCCCTGTGGCAAACTCTGCCAAGGCAGGAGTTTAGATGGCCTCCTCCAGCTTCTTTACCGTCTGTTAAGAACCCGGACCTGGGAGACTCGCCCTCTTGTTTTCGTCCATGCCTGCCTGGATCCACTTCCTCCCAGAACCCCTGGTTGCCCTGTTTCAGCGGCTGGGCGGGGTGGCTGCACTTTCTGCTCCAGTCCACGAACCTCCCACCCTTTCCTGCCACTCCTCTGCTTCAGGGTCCACCCAGGGACTTGGAAGGGCTGGGCTTCCTTACCAGAGAGGCGAGGCTCAAGGTTAGGACCACATCTGCATGGGCCCGGTCTCATCAGAGACCTTTCACCTCACTGACGAATCCTTAGTTTGTATTTGCCCCATCTAACAACTGAAGAGCTTTAGTCAGATTCTATCAGACATGAAATGGTTTTTAAAAGTTAAAACTATGTAAATATTTAATTCACGTTACTAATGTTTACTCCGATAAAGTATACAGACCCTAGTTCATGGAATCTAAATGATGCCTCTGTGATCCGGGGTGGTTTTTGCTGTGTATGTACCTTCTTATTATGTTTTCCTCCCTTCTGGTCCCCCCTCCCCCTGCCTTTGAACTTACAAAATTTATGAGAGGGCCAGCTGCTAAACATACTTCAGGGGGATCATTCATGTTTTCTCCACTGCGCCTGTGAGGGGTGGACTGTAGATTATTTTTACTTGGACTCTTAGATTTTGGATGCCTAGTTCATCTCGGAGAAGAAAATGGCAACCCACTCCAGTATTCTTGCCTGGAGAATCCCCTGGACAGAGGAGCCAGGTGGGCTGCTGTCCATGGGGTCGCACAGAGTTGGACACAACTGAAGCGACTTAGCATGCATGCATGCACTGTAGAAGGAAATGGCAGCCCACTCCAGTCTTCTTGCCTGGAGAGTCCCATGGACAGAGGAGCCTGGTGAGCTGCCGTCTATGGGGTTGCACAGAGTTGGACATGACTGAAGTGACTTAGCAGCAGCAGCAGTTCTTCATGTCTGTCTGCACCTGAAGAATCCTGTGTTGAACTTCTGTTCACCGACGCCTTCTCTTTAAACTTTTTCTCTCCCTGAACTCCTCCCTCACATGCATTGCCATGTCTGAGATCCTCTAGTTCCTAGTTCTGTTCTCTCTCATAAGCAGGCTTCCAGCTTCCTGGCAGATAATCCATTTATTTTATTAGTAACTTAAATTTAAGTTATTATTTTACATACGTAAGTCATTTTTAACAGAATTGCTCTCATGATACATAACCAGTGTAGGACAGTCCTACATGGTTATATATAGAATCAGGGTCTTTTCCCTTTTCCCCTGTTCATTTCTGACTTTACTTCCCGCTTGTTCACACGCTGTCCTTTTCACATCCTGGAATACGTACCCCAGGGCCTCTGGCTATTTCCTCTTCTAGAAAGCCATTTCCATATGGCTTTCTCCCTCACGTCTTTTAGATATCTAGCTCAATGCCATTTGTTCATGTTAGCTTCTTTGGCCAGCTGGTTTAAAATTGCAATCCCCACTTTTCTGACAAAATCAAGAACTCCCTGTTTTTCCTTTGCACTTTATTTTGTCATTAATTGTTTTTCTCATTAGCATGCTATATATTTTGCTTTAAAGTTACGGTTATTCATATGTCATCCTAATAAAAACAGGAGTTCCCTGAAGACAATAACTTTTCTTCGGTTTTATACACTATTGAATCCTAAGTACCTAGAGTGATGTTTGGGTCATATATAGTAGGCACTCAAAAATATTTAATGAATGAGTGAATGGCAATGATTAAATAAGAAATAATAACAGGATTGCAAATGAGTTTTTGAATACACAAAGAAAAGAAAGCAAACTTAGCGATGATTATAATTAATGCATATTAAAGGCTCACAGCTCTTAAGGAGTTTTGATTTTAGAGAGTTTATGATGAGATTGTTAACTCTCATTTAAAAAACAAAACAAACAACAACAACAACAAAAAAAAACACAAAAAACTGTTCAAACCAGATATCACAAAACACAGTACCTGGCCTAGCTTTGTGGTGATTCTATCACATGATAGAGATAAGATCCCTGTGGATAACCTGTTAACTCTTTCCTTACTGGGGCATCCCATTTCTTTTGAGATGATGCTTATTTTTTCCTGAACATATCTGAATTGAATTATAGCAAAAAGTTCATAAATATATATATATTTATGAAAATAAAGGTAAGGGCAAATAGTTATACAATATCTAGGCTTTGCTAGAAACTAGCTATCGTGTATTAAACATTAAATCATTAGATTTTGCTATAACATTATATAATAGGATGTGAAGTCCATTGTAAATCATGTTTATCCTCTAAGTTTTACTGAAGAACTAATGGTAGACATCAGGACAAGTCATAGATTTAGGTGTCACCTAGCATGGGCTTTCCTGGTGGCTCCGCTGGTAAAGAATCTGCCTGCAGTGCGAGAGACCTGGGTTGGGAAGATCCCCTGGAAGAAGCAACACACTCCAGGATTCTTGCTTGGAGAATCCACATGGACAGAGGACCCTGGCAAGCTGTAGTCCATGGGGTCACAAAGAGTCAGACACAACCGAACGACTAAGCACACAGGAGTATGGAGCCCAGGGATCAAAGTCTAGCAAGGCTCCAATTTAATTGTCACTTGAAATACACTGGTGACAGTGTAAGTTTTTGTATGCTCTTATTTCACCACACCTTATGGTTATGCATCCAGTAAATGCAACTAACTCTGACATGGTCCCGAGTACAAAAGTGAAAGAAGATTCCTTTAAAAAAAAAAAAAGTGAGAGATGTATTCAGAGCTTTGAAAATGGCTGTCCCGTTCAAACTTATTGTCCTAGAGCTGCCGTCTGTAACAAATCTCTTGTATTCTCTAAACTTATGTGTCAAACTGGGGACAGGACCATGTCTGGCTTTTGCCTAGCTGAGTGGCTAGCACACAATAACCATTTGCCATTTGTTTATTAATGAGCTCGTAGTTCACTTACCTAGCTTGGTTTCATTCCTTCTAAATTTGATTGAACCTCAATTCTCCCTCCCTTTCTGATCCGGTCCACTGTTGGCAATATTCAAAAACTGAAGAACATTGTATGTCCAGTTGTCACCAAATTTATTATTAATAAAATAAATATGACTTTGAATCACCAGAATAAGTATGCCAGGTAACCAAGCTGTCAGTTTATACACTAGATTAATTTATTTCTATTTTATGTATTCCCCATTTCTTTGTATCAGCAAGAATAAAATCTCTGATATAGGACTCACCTTTGGACCATTTTTTTCTGACATTGGACGTGTCATTTTTCTACTCCAGTATTCAAGTTTTTTTCCTTTGCATGAAGGGCCATCTACTTGAAATTGCTCCCATTTCAACATCCCCTGTCCTCCCTGCTCTTTTTTTCTTCTCTAACTCCAAACTTCCATGATTCTTTCAGATCTTTTAAAACTCTGTGTGCTTGCATGATAATTTGCTTCAGTCATATCCAGCTCTTTGCGATTACATGCGCTGTAGCCCTCCAGGCTCCTCTCTCCATGGGATTTCCCAGACAAGAATACTGGAGTGGTTTCCATGTCTTTCATTATAGGTACCGAATGACAATTTGAAATTACAAACCAACTTAAATTAATCAATTTGAAAACTGGTGATGTGCTAAGTCACTGCAGTTGTGTCCGACTCTTTGGGACCCTATGGACAGTAGCCCGCCAGGCTCCTCTGTCCATAAGATTTTACAGCAAGAATACTGGAGTGGGTTGCCATTTCCACCTCCAGGGGATCTTCTTGACCCAGGGATCAAATCAGCATCTTTATGTATCCTGCATTGGCAGGGAGATTCTTTACTAATAGAACCACCTGGGAAGCTTAGTATGAAAACTAGTATGCCCTGCAAAGTTACTTTCATTGCTTAGATGCCCCCAGAAGGATTTGTAATGACAGAAGCCAAACATTTGATCTTCTTGGAAGTACTGAATATAAGTCTGTGTACATGGCAGACAACTGAAAAGGAGAAGAAGCCATGCAATTCAAGTATTAAGTTATTAGAAGTGTTAATGCTTGCACTTGAAATGTTAATATAGTTAGAACTTTAACGAGAAGTTTGAGATAGGGATATGACTTGGTGCTTATACTTCCATAATTTTGTTCCACTTCCAATAGAACACTAAAACCAAGATTAAGCAAACAAAATTTGTTGAAGTAACAAGAATTATGCAACTTTCCAGATTCTTACAGATGATGAAATATCATTAGACCCCTTTTTTTAAAAATGTATTTTATTGTAGTATAGTTGATTTACAGTGTTGCATTAATTGTCGCTGTACAGCAAAGTGATTCAGTTATATATATATATACACACACATATATATACACATTCTTTTTCATTATGGTTTATCATAGGGTATTGAATATAGTTAGACCTCTTTTCAAAACAGGGTGAAATATGTTTCAAAAGCTCAAATTTTTCTATACTTACAGAAGTGTGCATTTAAATTTCATAGAATTCTCAAAAACAAGATCAACATATGTGTTTATACAAAGCATTGAAAACAAGACGATTACAAGAGTGGAATTATGATTAATACCATGAAAGTGAAAGTGAAGGTGACGTTGCTCAGTCGTGTCTGACTCTTTGCGACCCCATGGACTGTAGCCTACCAGGCTCCTCAGTCCATGAAATTTTCCAGATAAGAGTACTGGATTGGATTGCCATTTTCGTCTCCAGGGGATCGGAAATGGCAACCTACTCCAGTACTCTTGCCTGGAAAACATTGAAAACAAGACTATTACAAGAGTGGAATTATGATTAATACTGTGAAAGCAACATAAAATAGAATACATATTTTACTGAAGATTAAATTAAGTGAATTATTGGTTATACCAAGTCCAAGAAAGAGCTGCTTAAATTAAACCATGCAATAGTGGTTGATAGATAAGAAATAAACCTATTCCTCCACCACCAGAAATCAAAAAGAAAAAAAAAAATGTGTGTGTGAGAACTAGAGAGAGAGAGAGATGGTTTTTATAACTCTAGGTCTAGTCCTTATAGCTCCATAGAAAAGGGCAGATATGGAAGAGAAGCAGATAAGAACAGCTCAAGATTCACAGTGAGTTTTATGGCTCCCAGGTCACCTCTGAGGACCTCACCAGCTAATGTCTTAAGGACTCGCAATTTAAAAGGTGACCTTTGGTGACAGGGGGCTTCCCTGGTGGCTCAGATGGTAAAATATCTGCCTGCAGTAAGGGAGGCCTGGGTTCGATTCCTGGATTGGGAAGATCCCCTGAAGGAGGGCAAGGCAACTTACTCCAGTATTCTTGCCTGGAGAATCCCCATGGACAGAGGAACCTGGTGAGCTGCAGTCCATGGGGTTGCAAACAGTCAGACATGACTGAGAGACTAAGCACAGCACAGCACTCATGAGTGAACTTGTAGTTAAAATAGAAATCCGCTGTGGGTAGCTTGGCCATAAAACCTCTGACTCAGAATCAGAGGCTCTGAGACCCAGAGGAAAGAGGCCCTGTCAATTATCCCAGGGATACAGGGCAACACTCACTTGGCACAGATTAGGGCACTATATACATATCTGTTGTATATTTTTAAAATATAAGTATCTCAGCTAAAAAGCCCTGCTCAATGAGGATAGGAATACCCTGTTAGTTTTAGTGGGGTCTACCACTAGTTCTCCCTTTGAAATAATATTAAGCTGAGCATTTGTTTAATAATTTGTTGAAACTTGACATGAGTTAACAATCATTTCTGGCAATGAACCTTTTTTTTTTTAATCAGCCAGTTTTTATTTTGTTTGGTTTTGGAGGAGAAATTGTTCCTTCTCAGTTTACACCATTATTAGAGGAGTACAAGACGTTAGATTAAAAGGTTTTAAATGTACAAACTCATGGAATTTGTACCTCAGGGTTACCTAAAAACAAAATCAAATTTGTACTTTGAAACTCACAACACTGTTGCAGGTGCTTTTAAATGAGCAAAGTAATATTACCTCAATCAAAAGTAGTTATTGAAAAATATTTTAGTTGGCTTTACTATTATTTTGACTTTTATAGGTAAAAGATTATTGAAATTAAGGAATTAAATAATCTATAAACTATTAATGTGAGATAAAATGACTAAAATCTGTATCTAAGACATCAGAAATATAACTTTTATATAATTTGTGTAATTTCATATAATTTATATAATATGCAATATTGGGTAGAAATATTACTAATCTTTCTCTCTTTGACTCTTCGCAAATAAGACATGTATATGTTGTCAGAAGTATTCAACTAGATGCTTTGAAATTTTGTTATATTCTTCCCTAAGGTAGGTTCAGGCTAGTTAATTCCAGGGTCTAGGGTTATAACCATGCTGATTTGTATGGCTTAATTAACATATGTTACATATTAAAAGTAAACTTTTATAGGAAGTGAATATATATATAATCATACTTTTTTTCTGGTGCCAAATGAATACCGCAGTCCAAATATTTTGTGATTGTTTTTATTTCATTCTTCTGACCTGATGAATATCAAAATTACATATTTTGCTTCAATTAATGTGCCCTTTCTGTTCCCATTTCTTTACCACTCAATCTTGACTTCAGGAGGAACGTGTGTCTAATTTAGTTATAAATTAATGTAAAAGGTTACTACAGTTCACCAAACCTTGTGGATACACAGGCAAAAGGAGAGGAAGCAGGAAGGATTATATTCTGTTTTGCCTGCTTTTGCCCCAGGTCTGAGCCAGAAGCACAGTGAGAGTTTAACCAGGTGAGGTCACAGTCGAAGGTGAAGGCTGTACTATACAAACTGCTCACTGTTGTAATGAATTAACTATAAATTTAGGACACGGCACATGTTCGCTCCACCCTGGGTCAAAGTCTAGGAGGGATTTTGGATTGCTTTGCACCACAGACAAAGAATGAGTTCAGGAAGAAAATAGTTGGAGTTGTTTAAAAGGGCAGGAAAAAAACAAGGCTCATTGGAGCCTGTGCAAGTACTAGGCCACGGGTACTATGAACCTGTCGTTTCTCTCATGGATTTTGGCTAAAGTCATTAAGGACATTATTTCATGTATTTTCATACCGTGTTTTGTCTTTTCTCTTTAAAATATCAGCTTCGCTGCTCAACCGTGTTAGATCCTGGTAAGTGGCAGAAGCTCGGGATCCTGTGTACACTGGGATCAGAACAGCAGAAGCAGCCCCCTCCGATTCTCTCTCTCCCTTTGTTTCTCCCCATCGCTTAAGAGGGCTCATAGGAACATCTGTCCCTCCACCTAAATCTACCCTCTCGTATCCCTTCCCAGAGTTCTCCTTTCTCTCTGACCTGCTGTTTTCTTTCTTCCACACCACTCCCCCAAATTAAGTCATTCTCCTATGGTCTTATTTCACTCTCTTCTCCTTTATCCCTTTTGATCATCTAAAACAATGATGATTAAAGATGACTGAATTAAGATCTGTTGTTCTTATTATGTAATTGAGCTCAAGTTCAAGGGGACAAATCCACTTGGATTGTCTTGCTCCACGTTAAATATGTCCAAGATGGAGGTCATCTTTATCTCTCCCAAATGTGTAGATTTCTCCTGTTCATTTTAGAGAGTCTTATTACCATCTTCTGTGTGACCTTGAGTTTCAAGAGCAGTCATCTTTGACCTTCACCCACCTTTGCCCATCATGTCTAGTTGGTTTCCATATTATTTTGATTTTCCCTTCAAATTGCTTCTCTACCTTGGCTCAGCATTCATTTTGTGATGATTTTACTTACATACATCATGAAATAATTACCACAGTAAGTTTAGTGAACATCTGTCATCTCATGTAGATACAACAGTAAAGAATTAGAAAAAAATTTTTTCTTGTGATAAGAACTCTTAGGATTTATTCTTTTAACAACTTTCATATATATGATGTACAGCAGCATTAAGAATATTTATCATGTTGAAATTTATATCCTTAGTATTCATTTATGACTGGAAGTTTATAACTTTAGGCTACCTTCATCCAATTCCACCTCTCCACTCCCATTTATGGTAGCTACAAATCTGACCTCTTTTTCTATGAGTTTTGTTTGTTTCTTTGATTTTGAAGTATAATTGACCTGCAATGCCCCATTAGGTCCTGGTATACAAAGTAGTGACTTGCTATTTCTATATATTTCAAAATGATCACCATGGTAAGTCTAGTTGCTGTCTGTCACCAAAGATATTATTGTTACATAATCATTGACTCTATTCCTTACACTGTACACTTTTTACCTTTGACTCATGTATTTTGTAATTGAAAGTTTGTATCTCAATCTCCCTCATCTATTTATTTTCATATACACACAAGTACAGTGTATTAAAAAATTAAAAAAATGTTGAACTTTTAAGTTTAAATGTCCAGTTAAATAATTTTCATCAAATCAAGTGAGTTAAAGATGACATAAAAATCTGGCTTTAACCATTTTTAATTTAAAAATTGTTTAGAGGTTGCAATTTATTCCTTCATATATTTAATATTTCTGAAGAATATGGCTCAGAATGCCCCTAATGCAAATTAAGTCAATTGTGTATTCTATTCATATTCTGATTTCTTCAGGGAATTACCTGATCCTACTTAATAAGACATGCTGATTGCACATTGCATAAATAAACTACCTCCCACTATGAATCAAATCATGTCTTTACCTTGAACAGCATGCTCAAAGAAAATAATAGCAAAATTCCAGACTCACACGTTACTGAACTTTTAACATCCTTACAGTGGAAGTAATCTAAATAAAATATATATAGGATAATGTATCTACTTGTGTGTAAATAAGATACTGCTTCTCTTCAAACTTTTTGTCTTAGAAGTCTTTAATGATTTTGTATCAGCTAAAGTTTTCTTTGGTTTTCAACTCGTGTATTAATACATGTTTCATTATATTAAATAATCTTATTAAGTGACCTAGGAATTATCATTTTGTCATCTTTACTAGGTAGGTGATTAACAAGTGCTTCTAAGTTTTAAAAAGTTGTTTTATTGGCATTTTATTAATAGCCAGATTTTTAAAGATATATTAATGCAAATATGAACTATTTCTATTATATATAAGGACAGTTTTGACTTTTTCCCCAACTCCAAATTATACAAGGTTTAATTTGCCAGGAACAATATACACGAAATACAGAATATGTAAACAAAATATATTTTTGTTGCATATGACTTGGCAGTTAAATATATCACAGAATTAATATTTAATTTAATTATATATTATGACTATAATAACAGGTAATATTGCTATCACAAAGTGATGTTTGGATTTTCCTAAATTTACCTTTTAAAATTCCCATGCTTTTCTTTTTATTTGTTTAAAAAACAGATTTATTGACATAAATTTGACAACCAATAAATTGCACTGTACTTGACATTCGTATTTAAAGAATGCATTCTGCTAAATGTGGACATACATCCACACATATGAAAGCATCAACACAATCAAGATAATGAACGGATCTATGATTTGAAAATCTTTCCTTGATCTCTTGGTGATTTCTTCCTTCTGTCTTTCCCTATCTTCAGTTCCCAGGCAATCAATGTCCTGTTTTCTGTCAGTGTCAATTAGTTTGCATTTCCTGGTGTTTTATATAAATGGAATTATAAAGCTCCTTTTGTGTGGCTTTTGTATGGCTTCTTTCACTCATCATAATTACTCTGATATTCATTCATGTTATTACCAACAATTAGTGCAGAATTAATATTATGTCTTTCTTAAATATTTCATAGACTTCACCAATGAAGCCATTTGGGTTTAGAGTGTTCTTTGTGAGAACGTGTTTGATGCTAAATTCACTGTGTTAATAAACATATACAGGGATATTCAACATTTCCAATCCAATCTATCTCTTTTACAGAGTATTCTTAGTTTGTATTCTTCAGGAAACTGATCCATTTCATCTAAGTTATCAAATATATGGGCATAAAGTTGTTTGTAATATTTCCTTATTATCTTTTAAATGTCTGTGGAGTTGGTAGTAATGTCCTTTTTTCCATTTCTGATTGGTAGTTTGTATCTTCTTTCTTATATTCCTGAACAATCTGACTAGAGTTTAATCAATCAAAGAATTAGCTTTTTGATTTGCTGATTTTTTTCTTGATCATTTTGTTGTTTTCTAATTCTATTAACCTGCTCTCATGTTTTTTGTTAATTTATTTTAGATTTAACTTGCCTACTTCTTCCCCATTTCTTAAGGTAGAAATAGTACTTTGTTCCAAGATTTGACTCTTTTCTAATATAGATATTTTGTACTGTAAACTTCCCCTATTGCTTTAGTGGCATCTTGTGCATTTTAATGTTATATTTTCATTTTTATTAAATCCAGGTATTTCATAACTACCTTTCTGATTTCTTCTCCAACACATTGCTTAATCACAAACATTTTATCTACATTCCAAATATCTTCAAAGTTTCCAGGTTTTTAATTTCCATTGGCCAAAGAACATACTTTGTATGACTTGAATTCTTTTAAATTTATTGAGAATTGTTTGATGTCTCAAGTTATGGTCTGATTTGACAAATGATATTTTCTTGAAAAGAATATGTGTTTGTTGTGATCAAGTGTTCTATAAATGTCAATTAAGCCAATTTCAATGGATAGTATTCTACATTCTATATCTTCTACAACCCTACTGATTTTTGATCAGCTTGTTCTATCAGATATTATGAATGATAGTTCTAATTTCCACTATATTTATGAATCTATCTTTTGATTCTTATAGGTCCATCTGATTTTGATTCATGTATTAACAAAAGTTTAGGCTTATTACATCATTTCAATGAACTTTCTTTGTCATTATGAAATTAAAATTTTCAATCCCTAATAATATTCTCTGTTCTGAAATCTTTTTAAAGCATTTGTTTTTATTAATGTGAACATGTTCTTCCATACCTTTATTATTTGTTTATATATATATACAAAGTATTTCTTATAGATATAGTAGGATCTTGATTTTTATCTGATCTTATAATCTGTCCCTTTAAATTTTGGTATCTAGACTACTTACATTTAATGCAATTACTAATATTGCTAAGTTGAAGTCTGTTACTCCAACTAAAGTGGACATATGTCTCAGGTTTATTACTTAAGTTCTACATTTTATTTTTAACTATTAAAATGAGAAGTTTTAAAACAATATTTATAGAGATGCAAAGAAATAGAGGAAAACAATAGAATGGGAAATACTAGATATCTCTTCAAGAAAATTAGAGATACCAAGGGAACATTTCATGCCAAGATGGGCTCAATAAAGGACAGAAATGGCATGGACCTAACAGAAGCAGAAGATATTAAGAAAAGGTGGCAAGAATACACAGAAGAACTATACAAAAAGATCTTCATGACTCAGATAATCACTATGGTATGATCACTCACCTAGATCCAGACATCCTGGAGTGTGAAGTCAAGTGGGCCTTAGGAAGCATCACTACGAACAAAGCTAGTAAGGTGATGGAATTTCAACTGAGATATTTCAAATCCTAAAAGATGATGCTGTGAAAGTGCCATACTCAATATGTCAGCAAATTTGGAAAACTCAGCAGTGGCCACAGGGCTAGAAAAGGTCAGTTTTCATTCCAATCCCAAAGAAAGGCAATGCCAAAGAATGCTCAAACTACCGCACAATTGCACTCATCTCACACACTAGTAAAGTAATGCCTCAAATTCTCCAGGCTAGGCTTCAGCAATATGTGAACCATGAACTTCCAGATGTTCAAGCTGGTTTTAGAAAAGTCAGAGGAACCAGAGATCAAATTGCCAACATCCACTGGATCATGGAAAAAGCAAGAGAGTTCCGGAAAAACTTCTTCTTCTGCTTTATTGACTATGCCAAAGCCTTTGACTGTGTGCATCACAATAAACTGTGGAACATTCTGAAAGAGATGGGAATACCGGACCACCTGACCTGCCTCTTGAGAACTCTGTATGCAGGTCAGGGAAGCAACAGTTAGAACTGGACATGCAACAACAGACTGGTTCCAAATCAGACAAGGAGTTCGTCAAGGCTGTATATTGTCACCCTGCTTATTTAACTTCTATGCAGAGTACATCATGAGAAATGCTGGGCTGGAAGAAGCACAAGCTGGAATCAAGATTGCTGTGAGAAATATCAATAACCTCAGATATGCAGATGACACCACCCTTATGGCAGAAAGTGAAGAGGAGCTAAAGAGCCTCTTGATGAAAGTGAAAGAGGAGAGTGAAAAGATTGGCTTAAAGCTCAACATTCAGAAAACTAAGATCATGGCATCTGGTCCCATCACTTCATGGGAAGTAGATGGGGAAAAGTGGAAGCAGTGTCAGACTTTATTTCTGGGGGCTCCAAAATCACGCAGATGGTGATTACAGCCATGAAATTAAAAGACGCTTACTCCTTGGAAGGAAAGTTATGACCAACATAGATAGCATATTATAAAGCAGAGACATTACTTTTTCAACAAAGGTCCATCTAGTCAAGGCTATGGTTTTTCTAGTAGTCATGTATGGAGTTAGAGTTGGACCATAAAGAAAGCTGAGCACCGAAGAAATGATACTTTTGAACTGTGGTGTTGGAGAAGACTCTTGAGAGTCTCTTGGACTGCAAGGAGATCCAACCAGTCCATCCTAAAAGAGATCAGTCCTGGGTGTTCATCAGTCCTTCGACTGATGTTGAAGCTGACACTCCAATACTTTGGCCACCTGATGCAAAGAGCTGACTCATTTGAAAAAACCCTGATGCTGGGAAAGACTGAGGGCAGTAGGAGAAGGGGATGACAGAGGATGAGATGGTTGGATGGCATCACCAACTCAATGGACATGGGTTTGGGTGGACTCCAGGAGTTGGTGATGGACAGGGAGGCCAGGCATGCTATGGTTCATTGGGGTGCAAAGAGTTGGACATGACTGAGCGACTGAACTGAACTGATAGAGATGTATTCACAAATAATATATTGTGAATGTGAACAGAATTCTTTACTCTGAAATAATACTCCAAATTGACCATAATTGCCAGTGAATATTGCTTCCTCGGGGCACAATGGCAAAGAATCTGCCTGCAAATGTGGGAGATGCAAGAGACGCGAGTTCAATCCCTGGGTCAGGAAGTTCCCTGGAGGAGGAAATGGCAACCCACTCCAGTATTCTTGCTTGGAAAATTCCACGGACAGAGGAGCCTGGTGCACTACAGTCCATTGGATCACAAAGATGTATTTTTAAAATTGGATTTTGATTTAATGGAGACATCGTGATACAGAAGTTTTAAACGAAAGAATGCAACTTCCAGATATTATGGAGATTACCTCAAAAAAGACATTCATAATTACATTGTTCTCACTTTTTAGTTGTATTGCAACTTCAATCCTCCTAAACTTCCTGTCCCATACAGTGGTCTCTTATGAGTAAATGCTAAATAATATGTCTCTAAAAATAAAGCATTTTCTTGGTATAGTAGGCCAACTCGCCAAAAACTACAAACTAAGGTTCAAGTGCCTCACCAAAATCCTTAATGGAGGCAGCCTGCTTACCTTGTGTTTCTCTCCCACCTGGTTTCCCGTCGCCTTGTGCTACCTGCTCATGCAGATAAGAGTTCGTAATTCTCTAAACCCACACTGCTATTTCTTGCCTCTGTCTTATATGCTGTTTCCCTTTCACAGTGATGTCCTTTCTCCTTTTTCAATCCAGAAAATTTGTAGTTACATTTCAAGACAGTTTAGATGCTATTTATTGCAGGAAGTTTCTCCTAATTGCCTCATATTGGGCACGTTCTTTACCACCTGTGAATAATTCCATCTCTGCACATACCACATTATTCTGAAATTTACTGTTTACCTGCTTGCCTTACAAAATAAACTCAAGAACATAGATATCTATTTACATATCTGTAAGTCCATCATTTAGTGCTTGTCATACAGCAGGTGTTCAATAAATGTGAGTTAAAAATAAACGAACTGTTGGCTGAGAGTCCTTTCTCATCCTCAAATAGTGATTTTTCTAAAACATTTTAGTCTCCAGTCATATTTGTTCATTTGATCTTAGTTTTAAAATTCTGTATTCCCTATTTCCCTTCTGCCCAAAGCATAGTGAGTTGTTCCCTAATGTCAGATCTACTCCTTCTGTTCTCTTCTTAGTTTGGAAGTTTTATATTTTATTCCTTGAAATATCCCTGCAACAGACTGAATGTCTGTGTACCCCAAAATTCATCTGTTGGAACCCTTATCCCAGTGTGATGGTATTTGGAGGTGAGGCTTTGGGAAGTAATAAGATCGTAAGTGTGAAGCCCTCATGCTTGGGATTAGTGCCCTTATAACAAGAGGCCAGAGAGTTATCTACCTGTTTGCTCCAGATGAGGACACAATGAAAAGTCAGTCATCTGTAAAACACAAGAAGGCTCTCATCAAAACCTGACCATGCTGGCACCTTGATTTCAGACTTCTAGACTCCAGAACTGTGAAAAATATATTTATATTATTTATAAACCACTGATTCTATGGTATGATGTTATAGCAGCCCAAATTGACCAAGACATTACTCAATTTTTCCCCCTTGATCTTTTAAAATGCACTCATTTTTAAGTATTTTCCTACAAAGTTCACAGTTAGTATTACTCCTAAAGAACATTCAGGCACACTGGTGTCTGTCAGAATTCCCTCCCTTTCCCATCTCTTTTATTTTGGATACTTTCAAAAGCATGAAGTTGTCATTATCATTATTTGTTCACAGGAAATAACTTTCTAGAATTTTACCAAAGTGTTACAGGGACTCATTTATTTGCCATTTTGCAAACTTGTGTTCCACACTAGTTCTAGATTCGTGTCTACTTTCCCGAAGATAAATCCTTCATTATTTTTTTCGGGGGTGGGGGGTGGGGCAAGAATCTGTTATGGTAAATTCACATTTTAAAAATGTTTTTATCTAATTTAAAATAAATGTTTCTCTCTCACTTTTGACTAAGAGCTTAATTGGGTCTTAATTCTAAGGTTGACAGTCATTTTACCTCAGCTTAGAAGACATTAATTCACTGCTTTATATTGTCTACTATTTGCTGTCAATTTGATTGTACCTTATTTTTAGGTAACTACTCAATTCTTCAGATTCTCATTTTCAGCATTGGCCTATAATTTCCAGCTGATAAACCTAGATTCAGAATTCCATCTCCTGACCTCTCACTGGTACTTTGTTATTGGATGATGTGCTTTTTCCAATCTGAAGACATATCTTTCTCAATTCTGAGCATTTTTCAGTAGTAATATCATAAAATATTTCTCCTAAACACTCTCCCAAGTCCCCACCATTTTAACCATTTCATCCTTCTGAGAATGATACACTTGTCATTTCACATTTTCTCTTTATCTATCTATGCAAGAACTTGATTTTTTTTTAATTTTACCGTCTAAATCATTAGTCCTCTTTAGCCTTATTTAGTCTACTCTTTCAATATCTGAAATTTTCTTTACTAAAATTTTCCAATGTCTGTTTTTTATATTGGTCTTATTTTTTGTTTGCTTGTTTAGTATCTTCTTGTTCTCACTGTAAAGCAGAAACATTTCTTCCTTTATCTCTTTGGTAACTCTAGATATATTCATTTTAAATATCTTTTAAATCTGTTACAGTATTTATCTTTCCTTGAGTGTGATTTCCTGACTGTCCTTTGAGTTTTAAGCTTCCTTCTTTCTTCTTTCTTTTTTTTTTTTTTGCTTTGTAATATTCATATTTTGTAGATATTTTAAGCTCATGCATGCTATTTTCTGCCATTAGGTTTGGATGGTTTTTAGGATGAGTCTCTTCCTACCCATTCTGACCTTCTGCAGGGATGCTCTAGTGAAGAGGACAGGACAGTTCCTATATTGTTAAACTGATGCTGCTGCTAAGTCGCTTCAGTCATGTCCGACTCTGTGCGACCCCATAGACGGCAGCCCACCAGGCTCCTCCGTCCCTGGGATTCTCCAGGCAAGAACACTGGAGTGGGTTGCCATTTGCTTCCCCAAAGCATGACAGTGAAAAGTGAAAATGAAGTCACTCAGTCATGTCCGACTGGTAGCAACCCCATGGACTGCAGCCTACCAGGCTCCTCTGCCCATGGAGTTTTCCAGGCAAGAGTACTTTCCATCAATTGGCAAGTAGCTGCTTTTCTGAACTCCCTGAGGAATATTTCTCTTTTCTGATCAGTGGGAACATATTTACAACACCCTTGCTTCTAGTCAAGTCCTAACATAAGGAGACTTCTCTCCCACGCATGAAGTGCTATTCCTAGTATGCCATCCGTAGAGGTAGAGAGCCATTCTATCCCATTTTTTTTCCCTTTTGGCCAGCCTGTTTCCTTGTGGAATCACAGGAAATTAATGGAGGTATTCCAGACTTAGTTCAAAGCTAGGAGCTCATGAATACTCTAGCCACTTGTGCCTGCATGCTCAGTTGCTCAGTCGTGTCTGATTCTTTGTAACCCTATGGGCTGTCGCCCACCATGTTGCTCTGTCCATGGATTCTCTAGGCAAGAATACTGGAGTGGGTTGTCATTTCCTCCTCCAGGGGATCTTCCTGACCCAAGAATCGAACCCATGTGTTCTGCATTGGCAGACATGTTCTTTACCACTGAGCCACCAGGGAAGCCCACTCTAGCCACTTGCTCATTTCTGGTCTCCTGACATTTGCAGGGTGAATTCAGCTTTTTTCCAAAATAAACTTTTAAGCTTACTCAATTCCAGTTCCCAGTACTTGCTTGTGGATTACACTATTCCAGCCCCCAAACCACCACTAGAAGTTCTTTCTGTAATTAGTCCATTAACTTTTTTAAAAAAAAATTGAGATATGACTGATATATTAGTTTCAGCTATGAACATTATGATTTGATATTTGTATACATTATGAATGATTACCACAATAAGGCTAGTTAACATGTCACAGTACAGAGTTGCACATATTTTTCCTTGTGATGTGAATTTTTAAGATCTACTTTGTTAGTAACTTTCAAAGCTACAGCAGTGTATTATTAACTGTTGTCACTATGTTAATCATTAAAGTTTGCACATTTTGATCATTTACATCCATTTTGCCTATCTCTCACGCTCTGCCTCTGGCAACCAGCCACTCACATTTTTAATAACTTTCAATTGTGATAAATTCATTTTAGTAATGAAATATATAATTATTTCAACACCTTTGTATACGTTTCCCACTTTATATACCATTTTCATGTCAGATGTCTGACTTGGCCTTCTGCTGTAAATTTGCTTCTTTTGTGTTTGCTCTCTTTTCCCCAGGAGAACCTTTACATTTTGTATTTCTGCTCTGGAAACCAGTCCCTTGCCTGGCTTTCTAGAATTTTTTTCCCTCTAAACATTGGTTTCCTTTGGAATATCATTTGGCATTTGGAATATGTATAGGGTACCAAAGAGTCAGACATGACTGAGCGTCTGACAATATTTTATATTATAAACGATCCTTGTTGACTTTTACTAATTTATTTTTTAAAACAATAAATTTCCACAGATATGTTTTGTTTATAAATTGCTAGCCTCTCCTAAAAGGGTCAGGATGGTTCACTTATCTCAATAGCATATTTAGATTAACTGTGTAGAAGAAAGCGTTTAGTCATATAACTAGAGAAAATACCTTCAAAACCTTTTGTACAACTTGTAATTCTAATGAATTAAATCACTGGAGAAGGAAATGGCAACCCACTCCAGTACTCTTACCTGGAAAATTCCATGGATAGAGAAGCCTGGTCAGCTACATACTGTCCATGGAGTTGCAAAGAGTCAGACACTACTGAACGACTTCACTTTCTTTCTTTCTATAGTTCCCTTTTGGAGAAGGAAATGGCAACCCACTCCAGTGTTCTTGCCTGGAGAATCCCATGGGCGGAGGGGCCTGGTGGCCTAGGGTCTATGGGGTTGCAAAGAGTCGGACATGACTGAGCAACTAACACACACACACACACACACACACACACGCACACACACGCACACACTAGTGTTAGGTATATTGCTATATGAATAAAGTAACCCTGCATATGCTGCTGCTGCTGAGTCGCTTCACTCGTGTCCGACTCTGTGCGACCCCATAGACGGCAGCCCACCAGGCTTCCCTGTCCCTGGGATTCTCCAGGCAAGAACACTGGAGTGGGTTACCATTTCCTTCTTCAATGCATGAAAGGGAAAAGTGAAAGTGAAGTCGCTCAATCGTATCCGACTCCTAGCGACCCCATGGACTGCAGCCCACCAGGCTCCTTCGTCCATGGGATTTTCCAGGCAAGAGTACTGGAGTGGGATTATCTTATTCTCAGAAATGATGAAATCAGGAATAATGGGCTTTGAATATTTTAAAAGATCCCAACTATGCTAGAACAGTAGGTACATTCTGGCAATGATATTCAATGGCACACTGTGCTGAAAGTTTCAAAAGCAACAATTGTACGAAATCATTCAAAGTCTATGGTATATTTCACATTGGGCTGTATTTGACCACTGCTTGTACTGTGTGTTTAGCACAATAGGGGAGCTACTGAGCTGGTATAAAATATCTCTAATGAGATTCTTTCTAAGTGATCTTTAATATAGATGGAAATAAATTTGACATGTTACAAGGAAAGTAGGCCAATTAGTGATAAGGCTTAACAGCTTAAGGGAGGGAGCCAGTGTATATTTACTTAACACTTGACAGAATGAAGAGGAAAGCAAAACATAGTCTCAATAGAACCCTTATTTTTGTAAATTAAATCTTCCTTTTACAAAAGGAGTTTTTAGGGTTTTTGAACTCTTAAATGAGGTAATTTTACCATGGTTTTAAGGGTTTTAAGGGATAATTTCTTTTTATCTGTAAGGTTATACCAACATTGAGTAAAATAGGTACTATAATACACTAATTTATACCTTGATTTTTAACAATTAATATTGTGAAAAACTGCCCCTCTTCCTGATAACTATCATAATCATCCTTTTCATATTTTCTTACATGCTACCTAGAACCACCCCTTTACAATGTACGTATTATTAGACTTTCTTTTCCAGCAAGATGGTGGATTCCAATTTATAAAAATAATAACACCTAGAAACACATACAGAAGAAATAAAAATATTCAGGATCCAGAAATAAGAAGGGAACTGAAAGTCACAATGATGGTTGGATTGCCAGGGAAGGCTTATCAGTTTAAGAAAGTGGAACCTTTTGTTTAAAAAGATATAAGGTAAGATCTTGATCCCCAGAGGAAAGGAAATGCTCCCACCTTAGATAAAGGCATGTCTTTCCAGTTTAATCCTCTGTAAAAAGGTGAATGAGAAAATCCACCCAAGCACAGAGAGACTGATGTAGAGAATTAGTGCTGATTACTAACTTTAACTAACGTAAACAGTGGGTCCATCTGCATCATCCCAAATTACAAATAGTGACTGCAGCCATGACATTAAAAGACATTTGCTCCTTGGAAGAAACGCTATGACAAAACCAGGTAGTTTATTAAAAAGCAGAGACATCATTTTGCTGACAAAGGTCTGTCTAGTCAAAACTATGGTTTTTCCAGTAGTCATGTACAGATGTGAGAGTTGGACCATAAAGAAGAATGAATGCCAAGGAATTGATGCCTTCAAATTGCTGTGCTGGAGAAGACTCTTGAGAGTCCCTTGGACTGCTAGGCTATCAAACCAGTTTATCCTAAGGGAAATAAGTCCTGAATACTCATTGGAAGGACTGATGCTGAAGCTAAAGCTCCAGTACTCTGGTCACCTTATGTGAAGAGCCAACTCACTGGAAAAAAAAAAAAAAAACCCTGATGCTGAGAAAGACTGAGGGCAAGATGAGAAGTGGGCAACAGAATATGAGATGGTTGATGGCATCATCAACTCAATGGACATGAGGCTGAGAAAATTCCAGGAGACAGTGAGGACAGGGAAGCCTGGTGTGCTGCAGTCCATGGAGGTGCTGAGTTGGATATGACTTAGCAACAACACAACATGCACAACAACACATACGCAACAACCACACGCACTGACTGCTTATCTCAGTTTTAGTTCAGTTAATGCTCATTTCCTTCCCAATTGTTAGGCATTTTGAATAGCATCCCTGAGAGTGCCTCTTCTTTGTGTATGATTTGGTAATTTCACCAAGTTTTAAAACATTAGATATCATTGAAATGCTAATGATTCTCAAATTTTCACTTTTACTGTCTTTCTCCTAAACTTCAGAATGCTATATCTACCTACCTATTCAGCATCTCCATGGATGTCTGATAAACATCTACAATGCAACTCATTCAAAAGTAAAATATTGCTTTATTTCTTACCCCAGTTTTGTCCCATCCCATAGTCTTTTGTGTTTCAGGAAATATCCATTCAGTCAGCTTGTTCTACTTTAAAATACACACTAGGGACTATTGCTTGCCTCCTTTACTGTTACCAACCTGGTCCAAACCACGACCAGCTCTTACCTGTTACAGTGCCTTCCGAGTTGTCTCTTTCATCTCCTTTAGTCTTTTCTGAACATAGCTATAAAGTGATTAGAAAATTTCAGTTATGTCATGTCACTCCCTGTTCAAAGCCCTCCTTTGGTTTCCTGCCTCACTCAGGCTAAAAACCCATGCACTTCCCTTTATTTGGATCCCCTTTATCATTTTTGCCTCACCTGTTACCGCTCAGAAACCTTCTCTTTCTAAACCCCTCTTCGGTCACACTGATCTCATTATTCTTCAAATAAACTGGGATGCTCTTTGCATCTGGAATACTCTTCCTTGTTTGTGGAACATTTTTCCCATAGGTGTCCACATAGCTTGATCCTTTATTTTCTTTCACTATTTACTTAAACATTATAATATAGACACTTTACATAACCACCATATTAATAATTGTGCAAGTTAACTCTTCAGGTCCCCTTTCCTATTTTATAATTCTTTTTAGTGTTTTTCACTTTATACTATTTATTTTACTCAATTTACACTGTTTATTATGTGTCTCCACTACTAGAGTCTAAACTCAATAAGAGTAGAGATTTAAGTCTGGTTTGTTCACTGCTTACCCCAGGGTCCAGAGCAGGGTTCCAGCCTCACAAGTAGCTAAATCTCAAATAGTTAAAAAGGTGCCTTCTTTAGACTTTACAATTCATTAAAATGTAGAAAAAGCAAAACCAGAGGTTTAGAGATAGGAAAACTCCAGTATACTAATGATGAGAGTATAAGTTCAACTTTCCTGTAGAAAATTAGTCAAAATATAGATCATAAATTTTCAACATGCAAGTATTTTGATGCAGTAAGTTTCCTTATTAAAATTTGTCTCAAGGAAATGATAATGTATGCAAAGATTTGGCAAAAAGACAGCCATCACAGTCTTGCTTATAATTGGGAATAATTTAAAAATTAAAAGCCTCAAATTTCCAAATATAGAAAGTTAGTTAAATGAAAGGCAGTATATCATACAATGGAATATTATGCAATTATTAAATTAGTATTTAGATTCGTAACCACTTATTTGCATGGAAACTATCAACAGTGTACTGATAAGTGGAAAAAAGCAATCTATAAAAGAGAACATGATGAATAATGTCATTTTTAAAGAAAGATGTATCTCCTTATACATTAATCTAAAGGGATGAATAATTTTTAATGATGTGGTTTCTAGAATGATGTGAGTATGTCTTTCTTATTTATCTGATTTGTATTTCTAAATTTTCTTTTAAAACGATGACCATAGTGGACTTTTTATATTGGGAAAAATCCAAATTATAATTTCACTCTTCTTCAGAAAGCTATTACTATAGCAAATGTATCACTATCATACAAGTAAAGGATTTGGGGGTATGAATTATATATAAAAATTTCCCTTGATAGGCTTCCCTGATGGCTCAGCCAATAAAGAATCTGCCTGCCAAGGCAGGAGACCTGGGTTCAATCCCTGGACTGGGAAGCTTACCTGGAGAAGGAAATGGCAGCCCACTCCAGTATTCTTGCTTGGGAAATCCCATGGACAGAGGAGCCTGGTGGGCTATAGTCCACGGGGTTGCAAGAGTCAGACATGATTTAGCAACTAAACCACCACCATTCCCCTTCATTGTTATTCCCCTTCTATGTTGATGATGAATGTCCTGCCTCAGAAAGTAAGGACTTGTTGTTCAGTTGCTAAGTCATATCTGACTCTGCAGCTCCATGGACTGCAGCACACCAGAATCCCCTGTCCTTCCCTATCTCCTAGAGTTTGCTCAGATTCATGTCCATTGAGTCAGTGATGCTATATAAGAGCTAATGCTCAAATTTTGCTTACAGGATAATCTCTTTGTGGTATTTCAGTCTTTAAAATCTTAACATGTGGAAGTTGTCTGTCTACAGGTATGACTATATTGAAAAATACGTTTGATATGTTTGCTAATAAGATAATTAAATTTATTTCATGAAATTATCTAGTATTTTACCTCCGAGATTTGAATTCAAACCACCTCCCCTCTCTGTCTCTAGTCAGTACCCTTTTGGCAGTAATGTGCAACCGTCTGAGCAGAAGAAGGGGAGATTTCCAATCTGGCCGGAATGGAGCGAAGCAGACGTAAATGCGGAGAAGTGGGATGCAGGCAAAGGCGCCAAAGAAAGGGACAAAGTGGGAAAGAGCCCTGCACTTGTAAGTAGGCTTGAATGTGGCTAGACTTCAGTTTGGTTTTTGATTGTAAGTGGAATGGGATTTGTTAACATGTGCGGGTGCTCACTCTTCTCCAAGCCTCCATTAAAAGAGAAATTTTGTCTTTGCCCACCTTGACTCCTCTTATCCTACCTTGTCTCTCCAGGTCTTTAGTCCTGAGCTTTGGTGAACTGCATTTAAGTAAATGGGAGGAGAGAAATGCCAAAAATCCATAAGAGTGAAAGGGATAGAATAAGCTAGCTAATAGATTTCAAGAGAGTTGGGAACCAGGTATTTAGAGATGTTGGTTTAGGAAATGAGAAGTCTCTGCAAATTGTGAGCTGTTATTTAAAGATTATAGGAAAGATAAATTTTTAAGAGATGTTACAAGGTAAGAATTGACTCCCTCTTATATCCGTACCCCAAGATATTTCATATTTCGGTAAAAATCTCTGTCACTCTTCATTTACTTGTGACTTTTATAAAAGTTTTTTTTTTAATGTGGATCATTTTTAAAGTCTTTATTGATTTTGTTTCAGTATTGCTTCTGTTTTATTTTTTGCTTTTTTTGTTTGTTTGTTTGTTTTGGCCATGAGATGTGGGATCTTAGCTCCCCAACCAGGGATCGAACTTGTACCCTGAGCATTAGAAGGCAGTGTCTTAACCCCTAACCACCAGTAAATTTCCTACCTGTGACTTTTAAACATGGTGCATTCCTGAGACTGAAGCTGAGAATTGAGTTCCTACAGTTTCCAGTTGAATTGCTTCCTTAAGAATATTTATTTCCAAAAACCTCTTTGTAGAAAATACTAGTCTGGGTTTCATTTTAAATATGGCCCATTTATTTGATGCAGTAATCCATTCAACAGAAGTACTTTTAGAACACAGTACAATTTTCAAAACACAAAATTGCTGTAATGGCTAGGTTGAACTCTATTGTCTTTATTTGCAAAGAACTCTCAGAAATGGTACTTATTAGCATTTACATTTTGTTCACAAAGTGCAAAATCACAAACTGCATGATTCGTATCAGTAATTTGTTTACACAAAAGGCAGTAAATATAATTAATTGCTGACATTGTTAGTATTTGAATAATTTCAAATAACAATATGTGAGACAATGTATTCTTTGTACCATACCTAAGGTAATTATGAAATGTTTAGATGCAAGGGACTTTTGAACTCTCTGGGTTCAAATGAAAATGGTCATGTTTTACATATTTTAATAGAAATTCAGAGCTTATAGGGATTGTTTTGGAATTTTCATCAGTAAAAAATAAATAAATAAATTTTGCAAATTCTCAGTTGAGCAGCTGAGCTCTGGAAAAGATTTAGAGATAAGTCACTTCAAATTATAAAGAAGCAACTAGGAAGAGAAGAACAGAGTACCTGAAAATTCTGAAATAGGAAATGAGATTCAAAATAATATTTTAAGGACCTTACAATCCAAGCATGCTTTTATCAGATGATTATGAAAAGTTCTTGCAAATCTCTGGAAGGTTGGGTTTCAAATTCTGGAACTTTTCAATGATGTTGAAACAAGGGTAAGTCTATTGGAAGAAAATTTATTGGAAGAAAACTATTAAGACTGGAGTGATATTAAGTGTGCTGGTCACTTGATGTTCATTTTATTTGGGGGTAACACATTGGACTATTGCTGGATCCTGTATGAAACTGCATGCTTTGAGAAGCACTCCCTCATACTACTGCTGTGAATAGAGGCTATTCCACTGAAACTTGACATTTCAGAACCTAGCCAATACCCCATTATTCCAATGCAACTTTCAGAAGGTAGGAAACCACAGCTCAAATCCCAGTTGTTATGGCAATGCAAAGTGGTGCCATCTGAGATAGAACCCTGCTTCCCACGCCCAGTTCTGTTCCGCAAGCTCAGCATTCATGGCTCAGGGAGCAATGATTTCCCACTGGAATGAGTCCTGGATACTCTAAGCCTTGTGACTGCATTTCTAAAATATGGTGGCACATAAACTCATTCCAATCCTAAAGAAAGGCAATGCCAAAGAATGCTCAAACTACTGCACAATTGCACTCATCTCACAGGCTGGTAAAGTAGTGCCCCTAAATTCTCCAAGCCAGGCTTCAGCAATACATGAACTGTGAACTTCCAGATGTTTAAGCTGGTTTTAGAAAAGGCAGAGGAACCAGAGATCAAACTGCCAACATCTGCTGGATTATTGAAAAGCAAGAGAATTCCAGAAAAACATCTACTTTTGCTTTATTGACTATGCCAAAGCCTTTGACTATGTGGATCACAATAAACTGTGGATAATTCTGAAACAGATGGGAATACCAGACCACCTGACCTGCCTCTTGATAAACTGGTATACAGGTCAGTAAGTGACAGTTAGACATGGAACAACAGACTGGTTCCAAATAGGAAAAGGAGTGCGTCAAGGCTGTATGTTGTTACTCTGCTTATTTAACTTATATGCAGAGTACATTATGAGAAACGCTGGGCTGGATGAAGCACAAGCTGGAATCAAGATTGCCATATGCAGATGACACCATCCTTATGGCAGAAAGTGAAGAGGAGCTAAAGAACCTCTTGATGAAAGTGAAAGAGGAGAGTGAAAAAGTTGGCTTAAAGCTCAACATTCAGAAAACTAGGATCATGGCACCCAGTCCCATCACTTCATGGCAATTAGATGGGGAAACTGGAAATAATGGCTGACTTTATTCTGGGGGTCTCCAAAATCACTGCAGATGGTGATTACAGTAATTTCCATGAAATTAAAAGACGCTTACTCCTTGGAAGGAAAGTTATGACCAACCTAGACATCATATTAGAAAGCAGAGACATTACTTTGTCAACAAAGGTCTGTCTAGTCAAGGATATGTTTCTTCCAGTAGTCATGTATGGATGTGAGAGTTGGACTATAAAGAAAGCGGAGCACCAAAGATTTGATACTTTTGAACTATGGTGTTGGAGAAGACTCTTGAGAGTCTCTTGGACTGCAAGGAGATCCAACCAATCCATCCTAAAAGAGATCATTCCTGGGTGTTCTTTAGAAGGACTGATGTTGAAGCTGAAAGCCCAATACTTTGGCCAACTGATGCAAGAGCTGACTCTTTTGCAAAGACCTTGATGCTGGGAAAGATTGAGGGCAGGAGGAGAAGGGGGCAGCAGAAGATGAGATGGTTGGATGGCATCACCGACTCAGTGGACATGAGTTTGCGTAAACTCCGGGAGCTGGTGATGGACAGGGGAGGCCTGGAATGCTGCAGTTCATGGAGTCTCAAATAGTCAGACACGACTGAATGACTGAACTGAGCTAAACTCTTACAGGTTTTACAGGAAGAAACTGCCTTATGCATATGACCCTGGCAGTTCTCCTTGGATCGTTATAGAAGGCCACTTCTTGAAATGTGAGGCTGGTGATCAGGAAATTGGTATCAGATAAGCTGGCCATTTCCTATAAGTTCAGAGTTAGGTCTCAATTCCTCACCTAAGTGATGGCAAAGAAAGGATATGGTGAGTGAACCAAATGGAGAACTATATGATAAAGTACTGTAAGGTAGATGTAAGAAATATACCTAAAGCAACATGACAAGAAAAGAGTACCATTAACAATAGGAGAGGCTCAAATCCTGGAGAAAAGGGAATCATAATGGGATGAGCCCCACTAATTTCTTCCTCAAAGTCATTTATTAATTCAAGGTATGGAAAGTAGAGACCAAGAAGAAAGCAGTGGCCTGGAGCTTGCATCAGTTTTTCTAGGTTGAAGTGAAGTCGCATATTGTCTGAAGCTGCCAAAGCAGACCTTGAACCCAGATCCCAGGGCTGACTATGGAGAAGTGATCTGAAAATTTTGCATACAATTTTATCTTGAGACATCTATGTACCTCATAAGCTATGAATGTGAAGCTTTTGCCGCAGAGCAAATGAATAAAAAAACAGCAGTCTGGAAGCTAAATAACTGAGAAAAGATTTCATAATGATAGCTAGAGATTGGAATTTCATGTACACCAAGTTAGCTTGATAAACACTCCAGACTTTCCATTAGTGCCCCCAACATGGCTATATCATTCCATAATGAGTAAGTATGAAAAAAGTACACCAGCCCTGCCAAACCTAAGACCCAATGTTGATTAGGTCAAATTTATCTTGCACTCTGTCAGAAGGGAATAAAATCCCCCTCTTGGGAGGAAGACGTCACCATTTAGAACCTGTATATATTTTTATATCCAGTATATAGCGTAGACTCAAAATTTACCTGTCGGGAAGAGAAACAGAACCAAGTGACTAAAAATTAAGAGGAAAAAACAGATAATATAAACAGATCTAGAAGGAACTCTGAGAATTTTCAGATGGGGCACTTTAAAATTTCTAAGTTAATACTTTTAGGGAAAAAAGCAAAGTGAGGGAACCCCAGAAGTCTAGTACTTCTCTTGGAAAAGCATCAGCCTATCTTTTAAACTCATTCTTCTATCATTTTGACTAGATGTCGGAGTTGCCTTTGTCTTCATTTGAATTATTCTAGTATGTTAAGTGTGACAATAAACCATATGCTTCAGATACATAGAAATTTATTAGGTTTAATTCTCAGATAACGTCCTCAAATATAACCTATTTCTCAAGACACATGAGTGTTAGGTAAACATATAATGAAAATCAAAACAGTATTTATTTGATCTGTCCCAATTAACTTAGGGGAAATTTACTCTCTGCCCCCACCACAGACAGATTATGTTGTTTTAGCATCCTGTTTGTACTCCTAGAAATTTTCATATCTTTATTTTTCATAAAAATCTCAATAAATTTTTATTTCACACAAAGATCCCCCATCACCCACCACCTCATGAGCCAAGAATTTTCACATAACAGTTACTTGAAGTGTCTCTAAATTACTAGACTGCTTGCTTTTGGGCACCATTCTTTCTCCAGAATTCACCAATTGATCCATAGTTGGGGGTCAAAAACTAATGAATTAATTGCCTTTTGTGCATTTTTTTCCAGAAAAATGGAAACTTACATTCACACAAAAAACAATAACCTGTACACAGCGTTCACTGCAGCTTTATTAGTAACAGCCCGAAACTGGAAACAGCTCAGATGCCCTTCAATGGGCAGATGGTAAACGAACAAATACCTGCAGCATGAAATATTACTCGGCAATAAACAACAAACTATTGACACATGCAAAAACTTGAATGGACTGAATCTGCAGGGAATTAGGCAAAGAAATAAATCCAAAGGGTTACAGACTATATGGTTTTATTCATATAACATTACTGAAATAACAAAATTGTAAAAGTCAAGACTAAACTAGCAATTGCTGACTAGTATGGATTAAACACGGACTGGGGAGTCGGAGGTTCCCTGTGGCTATACAAACGTATAACGAGGCTCCTTGTGCTGGTGGAACTGTTCTGTAGTCTTGTCAGTGACAATGTCAATGTCCTGATTGTGTACTACAGTTTTTAAGATGTTACTACTGGAAAAAACTGGATGGAGAACCAAGGAACTCTTTGTATCATTTCATACAATGGTTTATGAATCATGATTACACCAAAATAACAAGTTTAATTAAAATGATTAATAAATCAAAGTCAGGTTGAAGGTACAAGTTTCATTTACATGCAATCCTTTTTATGATTCTAACCATTGAAAAGTAAGGATATATATTTTAAATCTTCTTAACTTAAATTTAAAAAAACCCAATATTTTCAGAGGAAAAAATGGCCTTACCGGCCCATTCAAAATTGTCTCCCTACCATACCTAATTCACACTCCAAAGCAGCTCATGCTTGTTCAGACTACTTCCTCTGCAATCAGTTCAGTTCAGTCACTCAGTTATGTCCGACTCTTTGAGACCCCATGAATAGCAGCATGCCAGGCCTCCCTGTCCATCACCAACTCCCGGAGTTCACTCAGACTCACGTCCATCCAGTCAGTGATGCCATCTAGCCATCTCATCCTCTGTCGTCCCCTTCTCCTGCCCCCAATCCCTCCCAGAATCAAAGTCTTTTCCAATGAGTCAACTATGCATGAGGTGGCCAAAGTACTGGAATTTCAGCTTTAGCATCATTCCTTCCAAAGAAATCCCAGGGCTGATCTCCTGCAGAATGGACTGGTTGGATCTCCTTGCAGTCCAAGGGACTCTCAAGAGTCTTCTCCAACACCACAGTTCAAAAGCATCAATTCTTCAGTGCTCAGCCTTCTTCACAGTTCAACTATCACATCCATACATGACGACTGGAAAAACCATAGCCTTGACTAGACACACCTTAGTAGACAAAGTAATGTCTCTGCTTTTGAATATGCTGTCTAGGTTGGTCATGACTTTTCTTCCAAGGAGTAAGCATCTTTTAATTTCATGGCTGCAGTCACCATCTGCAGTGATTTTGGAGCCCCCCGAAAATAAAGTCTGACACTGTTTCCACTGTTTCCCCATCTATTTCCCATGAAGTGATGGGACCAGATGCCATGATCTTAGTTTTCTGAATGTTGAGCTTTAAGCCAACTTTTTCACTCTCCACTTATACTTTCATCAAGAGGCTTTTAGTTCCTCTTCACTTTCTGCCATAAGAGTAGTGTCATCTGCATATCTGAGGTGATTGATATTTCCCCCAGCAATCTTGATTCCAGCTTGTGTTTCTTCCAGTACAGTGTTTCTCATGATGTACTACTCTGCATATAAGTTAAATAAGCAGGGTGACAATATACAGCCTTGACGTACTCCTTTTCCCATTTGGAACCAGTCTGTTGTTCCATGTCCAGTTCTAACTGTTGCTTCCTGACCTGCATATAGGTTTCTCAAGAGGCAGGTCAGGTGGTCTAGTATTCCCATCTCTTTCAGAATTTTCCACAGTTTATTGTGATGCACACAGTCAAAGGCTTTGGCATAGTCAATAAAGCAGAAGATGTTTTTCTGGAACTCTTTTGCTTTTTCAATGATCCAGCAGATGTTGGCAATTTGATTTCTGGTTCCGCTGCCTTTTCTAAAACCAGCTTGAACATCAGAAAGTTCATGGTTCATGTATTGCTGAAGCCTGGCTTGGAGAATTTTGAGCATTACATTACTAGCATGTGAGATGAGTGCAATTGTGTGGTAGTTTGAGCATTCTTTGGCATTGCCTTTCTTTGGGATTGGAGTGAAAACTGACATTTTCTAGTCCTCTGTTCACTGCCGAGTTTTCCAAATTTGCTGGCATATTTAGTACAGCACTTTCACAGCATCATCTTTTAGGATTTGAAATAGCTCAATAGGAATTCCATCTCCTCCACTAGCTTTGTTCATAGTGATGCTTTCTAAGGCCCTCTTGACTTCACATTCCAGGACGTCTTGATCTAGGTGAGTGATCACATCATCATGACTATCTGGGTCGTGAAGATCTTTTTTTGTACAGTTCTTCTGTGTATTCTTGCCATCTCTTCTTAGTATCTTCTGCTTCTGTTAGGTCCAGACCATTTTTGTCCTTTATCGAACCCATCTTTGCATGAAATGTTCCCTTGGTATCTCTAATTTTCTTGAAGAGCTCTCTAGTCTTTCCCATTCTGTTCTGTTCCTCTATTTCTTTGCATTTATCACTGAAGAAGGCTTTCTTGTCTCTTCTTGCTATTCTTTGGAACTCTGCATTCAGATGCTTATATCTTTCCTTTTCTCCTTTGCTTTTCACCTCTCTTCTTTTCACAGCTATTTGTAAGTCCTCCACAGACAGCCATTTTACTTTTTTGCATTTCTTTTCCATGGGAATGGTCTTGATCCCTGTCTCCTGTACAATGTCATGAACCTCATTCCATAGTTCATCAGGCACTCTATCTATCAGATCTAGTCCCTTAAATCTATTTTTCACTACCACTGTATAATCATAAGAGATGTGATCTAGGTGATACCTGAATGGTCTAGTGGTTTTCCCTACTTTCTTCAATTTAAGTCTGAACTTGATAATAAGGAGTTCATGATCTGAGCCACAGTCAGCTCCTGGTCTTGTTTTTGTTGACTGCATAGAGCTTCTCCATCTTTGGCTGCAAAGAATATAATCAATCTGATTTTGGTGTTGACCATCTGGTGATGTCCATGTGTAGAGTCTTCTCTTATGTTGTTGGAAGAGGGTGTTTGCTATGACCAGTGCATTTTCTTGGCAAAACTCTATTAGTCTTTGCCCTGCTTCATTCCACATTCCAAGGCCAAATTTGCCTGTTACTCCAGGTGTTTCTTGACTTCCTATTTTTGCATTCCAGTCCCCTATAATGAAAAGGACATCTTTTGGGGGTGTTTGTTCTAAAAGGTCTTGTAGGTCTTCATAGAACCATTAAACTTCAGCTTCTTCAGCATTACTGGTTGGGGCATAGACTTGGATTACTGTGATATTGAATGGTTTGCCTTGGAAACGAACAGAGATCATTCTATCGTTTTTGAGATTGCATCTAAGTACTGCATTTCGGACTCTTTTGCTGACCATGATGGCTACTCCATTTCTTCTGAGGGATTCCTGCCCACAGTAGTAGATATAATGGTCATCTGAGTTAAATTCACCCATTCCAGTCCATTTTAGTTCACTGATTCCCAGAATGTCGACGTTCACTCTTGCCATGTCTTGTTTGACCACTTCCAATTTACTTTGATTCCAGGTTCCTATGCAATATTGCTCTTTACAGCATCGGACCTTGCTTCTATCAGCAGTCCCATGCACAGCTGGGTATTGTTTTTGTTCTGGCTCCATCCCTTCATTCTTTCTGGAGTTATTTCTCCACTGATCTCCAGTAGTGTGTTGGGCACCTACTGACCTGCAGAGTTCCTCTTTCAGTATCCTATCATTTTGCCTTTTCATACTGTCATGGGGTTCTCAAGGCAAGAATACTGAATCAAAATGCTATTTAATAACCAAGGTTTCATTAATTAATTACAGCAATGTTAGTTCAATATCCTCTAGGTACTTTTTATGAACTAGCTGTGAGAACAGTCACACAAATTTCTCTATAAATGCTTCTTTATTGTTCAGGTTCATTTGATATATTCATTTTTATTGGGATAGAGTTGTTTTTATTTTAATAAAGCTATATAGAGAAATAACTTAACACATTTTTTATGTAGCATTTTTTGAAGACCCTGAAGGAAAAATTGAGTTACCGTCATCATTGAAAATTTATTCCTGGAAACGTCCACAGGATTTTTAATCAATCGGGTAAGAGATAATTTTACTATTAAACGAAATTTGTATTAGCTATGAGATATAATATCTTAGTTTTGAAAATTTGCATTTTAAAAACAATTTAAGGTAGTTTTCCTGTGGTATCTAGTAAGAAAATGTAATTACTTTTTGGCATTTAAATTAGAAATAAATATTTATCAATATAGTTTGTACTGGTTTCCTAAAGAATATTGACATTTTGTTAAAGGCCTCAAGTTTCCTTCTTCTCTGTATGATTATAACCTAAAATGTTGCACAAAGTTTTTCCTTAAATCCTGACACACTTTCTCCTCTCTGCTTCTTATGTAAAGGTCTTTTTAGGTTAGAGTTCATTAGCATTAATTTTCCAGTCCAAGAGAATAGCACTTGGATTTCTCTGTTCCAGGTATTTTTGAAGCATTTTCCAAGGGCCACTTTCATATCTGAACTCCATTTGTTTTTGTTTTTGTTTTACTGATGTGGACATCACCCAAGAAAACTTCATTTTAAATAGCACTTCATTTTAAATAGTGCTTATATACATTAAAGCTTTAGACACATTGATCTATCTTCCTAATTAATAGCTATGTTAGTTTGAATATATTTGGTATTTTTAAGGGCTTAATTATCACTAATGTCTTTTTTTCCCTTTTGAATCTCTCACTTTCATTTAATGCATAGAGAACTAATAGGCTAAATTAGGGACTTAATGCTCATCAAAAGGTTAAAATGGAGCGGATTCTTCTGTGATTATGGAATTCATTGCATTTCTGTTTCTATGCAAAGTGGTTTTATTCCTAAGAGTTTTAGCTTTTAGAATCACTGCTACTAATGAAGAAAATACAATTTATCCATATATTTTCAATTTTTGTTATTAGTTAAGAAAGTCAGAAACACTAAATCTTAAATATTTATTAAAATGAGAAAATAACAAAGTACATCTTTGTCCATCAGAGTACTTTTTCAATGCCTGTCTGTAAAACACTTTAAATAAAATAAATCAAATTTATACAAACAGTATTTTTAAACTAGTTATATTGTTAAGTGACTTTGAAATGAACAATGCAAATTCTGTGATGTTAATACAATTCACTTCATATGTATGTCTTATTAATAATACTCAGGCTCTACTCACTCTAAGTACAGAATTTACATTCTAAGCAAATGAAGAATATAAATTCCATGAAGTGAGAGTGTTATAAGTTTGGATAAGTAGGAAAGTTTTCTACCTTTTTAATCCTTTTAGCATACCTTAGATCTGAGAGATACACTCGTACTAAAAACAAATGAATTCATTGTTGACAATGATGCTCCCACCATATTGAAATACTGTCATCCCTCTCCGTACCTCTCTCCTTTGCACTGACCCTTTCTCTTGGTCTGTTGTGCTGAGAGTGGACCAGAACAGCTAGAACAAAAAGTCCAGCCAAGCAGTAAAGTTTTAGAATAGTGCTGGCCAAGTTGTATTGTATGAGTCCACAGTGATAAACACATTTGATTTTGAGACATTAAATATGGACAAGAAAAAGTGAAAGTGTTAGTCACCCAGTTGTGTCCAACCCTGTGGGGCCCCATGGACTATAGTCCACCAGGCTCCTCTGTTCACGGGATTCTCCAGGCAAGAATACTGGAGTGGGGTGCCATTCCCTTCTCCAGGGGTTCTTCCTGACCCAGGGATTGAACCTGGGTCTCCTGCATTGCAGGCAGATTCTTAACCATCTGAGCCGATAAACATGGACATACATGAAGTTTAGACAAAAACATTGTAAAATAGTAATGAGCTTTCTATATGAAATGTACTGAATATATGTTGTTGCTGTTTAGTCACCAAGTCATTCCTGACGCTTTGCATCCTCATGGACTGTAGCCTGCCAGGCTCATCTGTTCATGGGATTTCCCAGACAAGGATACTGGAGTAGGTTTCCATTTCCTGACCCAGAGATCGAACCTACATCTCCTGTGTCTCCTGCATTGACAGGCAGATTCTTTACTGCTGAGCCACCAGGGAAGCCACTGAATATATGTGTGTGTGTGTGTGTGTGTGTATGATCTTGACACATTATATGTATGTAATTTTATAAATTGTGCTTGTAAATTATGAACTTAAGAGTCAATTCCAGCCTTCAAGATAGTTGTAGGTAAATTTCTCTCAGACATTTGAAAGTACTGTATTGAGTTTTCAAGGTGCTAGTTAAACAGATGATTGAGTTTCTATAAAAATCTACTTTGCTAATCAAGTCATTTGCATGTTAATTTGGTATGTTAAGTAGATAAAGTTGATATTAATTGTAACTAATTTTAAAAATTTGCTACAAGTCATACTTTTACCTATTATCTTTTTCCTTTACTGACCTTAGTATATAAATGCAACTTTAAATATATACAAATTAAATAATGACTGCAAAATTACAAGATTTGAAGTCAAACAAGATTTTTAAAAGCTGTCTCAGTTAATATTTTTCATATAAGATGAAGAGATTTTTCTAGCTACCAGATGTTAACTAAGCTTCAGGTTTAACTTGAGTGGTTTATTTAAATTTCAAATCGGGTTTTAAACTCTGTGTGTGTGTATGCATGCTAAATTTATCTGCACATGTTACATCTTACAACATTTTATTATGTTAAAATACTGTATTTTATAGGCATTACATTATTAAATTAATATCACAGCTCTATCAGAGGTTATCTTATAGAATGTTTATTTTTTTATTTCTTCCAATTCCTCTGTGAGAAAAGAAATCAAATTTGGCCTGTATGTAGCACATGAAATTATATTAGTAAACTAAATTTCCTTTATTTTTCCCAAGGAGCAATATCTCTATATATATATTTTTGTTTCAGGCTCCAGTGGTTGTGAAAAATGAAATCCTGTTTGACTTGCTTTCAGCGAATGAGCATTTACTCAGCAGTGAGGTAGGTTGGGGAAGTATGAACCAAAAAGCCCCTAGAAGAATGCCTTCTGGACCTGCTTAAACAATTCCCGGGTGGTCAATTTCAGTGCTCTTGTTCACCTTTAAATTTCAGTATAACTGAATATTTTCGTGCCCAGACACTCAAAGAGGAAGAGAAGCTCTTTTATTGAGTTTAGCAAGAGAGTCAGTGGAGGAGATGCTAATATTAGCACTGTTTGTGCCATGGACCAGGGTAGTCAGCTTCTCACCATCTGGGCATTTCTCTTCTGGATCCATGTACCTAGCAATTAACATAAAGTTATTGCCAGTCTGAGCCCACATCATGCCCAAGAGTAGGATATCTGGTGGTGTTTGAGTTGCCAATGTGGAGGAATCAGGAGATTCATTTAAAATGCAATACCTCACCTATACAAGACAGATTTTCAGCACAGCAGTCCTACAGCCTGTGGGAACTCACCTTCTCCTTCTCCTTCTCCACCCTGGGTTCTATCCATCATAAGTAGACTTGTTCCACTTCCCTAAGGTAGTTAGATCAGAAACAGGGATTTTTTTTTCATTATTTTCTCTGAAGGCCCCGTCATAGGGGTGTAGTTATTATCCATTCAAACACTTTGTCTTTCTTATCTTTAACATCTTGGCCAATACTAAAATCAAAATGTTTATTTTTTCGGTCAGGTTGTACTGAGTAGTATAAAATTATCTCTGAATTGTTTGATATTTTATGAATTTCAAAGACTTTAGCATATATTCCATGGATGTGTAAAATGTTTTGTTTTTATTGAAGTGTAGTTGATTTACACTGTTGTCTTAATTTCTGTTGTACAATAAAGTGATTCAGCTCTACATATATACATATATATTACATATGCATTATTTTGTATATTTTTTTCTGTATGGTTTATCACAGGATATTAAATATAGTTCACTGTGCTATACAGTAAGACCTTGTTATTTATCCATTATATACATAATAGTTTGCATGTGCTGATCCCAAACACCCAGTGCATTTCTCCTCCACCTTCTTTCTTGGCAACCGTAAGACTGTCTCTATGTCTATCAGCCTATTTCTGTTTTGTATATAGGTTCATTTGTGTCATATTTTGGATTCCACAAAGGGAGTACAAAATAATTCTATAGTAAAATCTCCAGGTACATAGGAGGATATCTGATTTGCCTTTTTCAACTTAACCTACCTTTAAGAAGCTTTCTGCTGGTGCTGCTAAGTCACTTCAGTTGTGTCCGACTCTGTGCGACCCTGTAGACAGCAGCCCACCAGGCTCCCCGTCCCTGGGATTCTCCAGGCAAGAACACTGGAGTGGGTTGCTATTTCCTTCTCCAGTGCATGAAAGTGAAAAGTGAAAGTGAAGTCTCTCAGTCATGTCCAACCCTCAGTGACTCCCTGGACTGCAGCCTTCCAGGCTCCTCCATCCATGGGATTTTCCAGGCAAGAGTACTGGAGTGGGTTGCCATTGCCTTCTCCAAGAAGCTTTCTAGATAACCAAATTAAGAAAAATATAAATCTTATGACTTCAGACTCAAATATTTAATCTCCTTACAAACCAGGCAGTGAAACATACTCTGAAGTTCAACTCTTCACTGTGCCTTGCTGCCTGATGAAAACCTTGCAGGTGGGAGTTTTACTTGGAGCACTGCTGTACCTGCCGATCAATACATGAATGTGGGACTTAGAGTGTATTTAACTGTGTGCTGAGTTTTACTTCTTTCTCATGTCTCATTGCTTGTCTAATTGATCTTATTGACATAGAAGGATCATTTTCTTCCCAAATTCTCACATTTACAGAATAGCAGCTCAGTAAGGTGGCGCTATTGGTAAAGAACTCATCTGCTAATGCAAGAGACTTAAAAGACTTGGGTTCGATACCTGAGCTGGGAAGATCCCCTGGAGGAGGGCATGATAACCCACTCCAGTATTCTTGCCTGGAGAATCCCATGAACAAAGGGAGCCTGGTGAACTACAGTCCACAGGCCTCAAAAGGGTTGGACACTACTGAGTAACTAACGCGTTCACTTTCACAGCTCAATCTTTTGTAAAACTTCCAAAATAAAGCCATCATTGCTCTCAGAAGCATTCAGTCTTCCTCCTTTCTCTCTCCTTTTCTGTCCACACACACACACACACACACACACACACACACATGCACACACATGCAGCTAAAATGGTGGTCAGTGTCAAATCAGTGACCATTTACTCTGAAAGACAGCTCTTAGCTAAAGATTTTTAGCTTGTATTATGATTATATTTCCTGAGAACAAAAGCAAGATACATGACTTTATTCTGTAGGTCAGAAATAAAAATGTAGAATATATAACACATAGAATCTAATAGTACTACTGGAAGTAGATTTTCAACTGCCACCGACTCCCAAAATTACAGTGCCAACAATTGAAAAATAACTAATGAACACTACTGGTTTTTACCTCTAGCTAATGAGATGGATTATCAGCGAAATCTATGCCGTGTGGAAGATATTCAATGGGAGTGCTTTGGCCAGTTATTTTAAAGGAACAGCAGGGGACCTCCCTCTTCTGGTCTGGAAGCCCTGGGAACACATATACTCTCTGTGCAAGGCTGTGAAGGGCCACACGCCCTTGTTTAATAGCTATGGAAAGTATGTGGTGAAGCTTTACTGGATGGTAAGTTCTTGTACACATGTGTTACCATTTGTGTGTCTTTCATATGGCAAATACGTTTCCCTTACCTGCTTTTAAAGAAGCTAATAGAAGATGAGACAGTTCATAAAGGCTGTCAACTGTGTACCTACTGGAAGAAAAGTCTTACATATGTAATTTGAGATTAAAAAAAAACACAGTTGCATCCTCTGTGATACCAGTTCCCTGTGCTTCTTATTTTTTAAATGTTTATGTATATATATATATATATATGGAGAAGGCAATGGCATCCCACTCTAGTACTCTTGCCTGGAAAATCTCATGGACAGAGGAGCCTGGTGAGCTGCAGTCCATGGAGTGGCTAAGAGTAAGACACAACTGAGCGATTTCACTTTCGCTTTTCACTTTCATGCACTGGAGAAGGAAATGGCAACTCACTCCAGTGTTCTTGCCTGGAGAATCCCAGGGACGAGAGAGCCTGGTGGGCTGCCGTCTATGGGGTCGCACAGAGTCAGACACAACTGAAGCAACTTAGCAGTAGCAGCAGCATATTTTATTTTTATTGGAGTATAGTTACTTTACAATGTTGTGCTGGTTTCCACTGTATAGCAAAATGAATCAACGATACATTTACATGTGTCTCCTTTGTTTCAGATTTCCTTCCGATTTTAGGGCATCACAGAGCACTGAGCTGTACAGTATGCTCTCGTTAGTTATCTAGTTTACCCACAGTACCAATAGGGCATATATGCCAATCCCAATCTCCCACTTCAGCCACCCTGCCCCTTCCCCCTTGATATACATATGTTTGTTCTCTACGCCTGTGTCTCTGTTTCTGCTTTGTAAATAAGATCTTCTATATCATTTTTTTTTTCGGATTTCACATATATGCTTTAATATAGGATATTTCTCTTTCTCTTTCTGACTTACTTCACTCTGTAAAACTAGTGCTGCTGGCACCACTGAGGGGCAGTCCTCTGCTGCTTGTGACCTTCCAGGTGGGCATGCTGGGTAGGCAGGTGGGTGCATAGATAGGGCTCTGCCCTCTCTGGTTTGGTATCAGGGTTATGGGCAGGAAACAGGCTTTGAACTTAAGTGTGATCCAGTCCTCTCTTAATCCAGTCCTCTCTTTGCTACTACTGAAGGGCCTGATCTGATCCATTTTTTGCCCTGACCTTGATATTTGTTTTCATGTTAACAAATCTCACTTTGACACAGGAAATATTTTACCTTCACCTGAAAAGAAACAAATGGGAAAGTAGGAAGCACAGGTAGAGAATTCAAACCCCCTTAATTAACACCACAAAGTAGACTCACACCCCACTGAGCAATGATTATATTAAACACCTTTGGGCTTATCATGGTGGAATGCTCTTTTCTAAAGGCCCAGAGCCACAAGCAGGCCCAGCTATGGGATTGTAGAGTTTCTTTTTCAAAAGTTATTAGCCATTTCAAGATGGTGATATCAGCACTTTAAGCAAAGCATGAGGTCCTTCAGAGTGTGGGGTCTCATGTGACTGCACAGGTCACATACCCATGAAGCTGAGCCTGGTAACAGAGAAAAAGTATTCCTGAACATTTGAGGCAATGAGAAAAGTAAATCATGCTATTGTCTATTTCTAAGAACATGGCTTTCTCCTTAATGAGCCAGAGCCATCTATTCTTCCCGGGGTGGGGAATGCTGAATGGCCAGTGCTTAGGAATCAATAGGATCATTACATAAGAAGGGGCTTCCCAGGTGACTCAGAGTAAAAATCTGCTTGCCAGTGCAACAGCTGAGGGTTTGATCCCCAGTGGCTCAGCTGGTAAGATCGTCTGCCTACAATGTGGGAGTGAAGGACAGAGGAATCCATGGGGTTGCAAAACAGTCAGACGTCACCTAGCAACTGAGCATGCACAGTATGAAGGTAGAGAAGGGAATCTTAGCCTTTGATATCCAAAATGGGAGTTTGGGTTTATTTTTTTATATATAAGACCTTTTTTTCAAGACCTTGAAAGTTAAAGTGTTATTAGAGAAAATAACTTCCTAAATTCCTTTATCCTTCTATGTTGACCAATCAGGAGGCAGATTTAATAGAGTAGACTTCAGAGTATTACATGTGTACAGAGGAGTGAAAGGGAGAATATGGCATTAAGACTGTGGATACACAGAGGACAGTGTAGGATTATAGAAAGAAAGTAAACACGGGAAGAGTGAGGAGGTCAGATGCCTGGGTACTTAGCCCCACTTCTGCACATTTGCCTAAACTTGAGTTGGGACAAAGTTCAAAATTATCAAGAATTTCAAAACAGTGTCAGCAGAACACTAAACCCACCCTGTTAGCTTCTTTCTCTCTCTGCTCGCTGACATCCTCCCATCTTTCCTAATTTCCTCCTGGATAGGGGTCAATGTTTATTAACACTATATACCATTTTGCAAAGAAAATGTGATTTCTACTTAACTGTACAGATTCCTCAGAAACCTACACCTTCCTGAATTCAGAAACTTTTGAAAAATGAATTTAGTCCAATTTGGAAATGTCAGTCTGACACAGTCATTTAACTGGCCTCTTTAGATGGTATGTGAGTGAGTGAGTGAGTGAAGTTGCTCAGTCGTGTCCGACTCTTTGCGACACCATGGACTGTAGCCTACCAGGCTCTGAGGAGCCTCTCAGTCCATGGGATTTTCCAGGCAAGAGTACTGGAGTGGGTTGCCATTTCCTTTTCCAGGCGATTTTCCCAACCCAGGGATCGAACCCCGGTCTCCTGCACTGCAGGCAGACGCTTTACCGTCTGAGCCACCAGGGAAGCCCAGTTAGATGGTATAGTTCTTGGGAAAGAGGGCTAGGAATCAGAAAGACAACTCCATGTCCAGTGGCTTCTTCCGGCCCCTCTTTGGTTTCATCTGAGGAATGGCATCTGGGAAATGATGCTAAACTGCTGAGCACCGAGATATGGCTAGCTCCATGCGAATTATGTTGGAGGCCCCTTGCTGGCACTCATCTCCGAAGGGCATGGTCTTATTTGTGCTTACTAAGACTTGACAGAAAGCTTTTCTCATCTTCGGTATCTCCAAATGCATTATTAGGGCTACCTGGGTCTCTCAGGGTCCCTTGCACATAAAGGCAGAGAGACCATCTCCCTCAAGAGAATAGGCATGCAATATGTCCTGGAACAAATACAGGGAATGATAAAATGTGATAATTATGTAAAAGAACAGGATAGTTTAGTTCAGTTCAGTCACTCAGTCGTGTCCGACTCTTTGTGACCCCATGAATCACAGCACATCAGGCCTCCCTGTCCATCTCCAACTCCCAGAGTTTACCCAAACTCATGTCCACCAAGTCGGTGATGCCATGCAGCCATCTCATCCTCTGTCGTCCCCTTCTCCTCCTGCCCTCAATCCCTCCCAGCATCAGGGTCTTTTCCAACGAGTCAACTCTTTGCATGAGGTGGCCAAAGTATTGGAGTGTCAGCTTCAACATCAGCCTTTCCAATGAACACTCAGGACTGATCTCCTTTAGGATGGACTGGTTGGATCTCCTTGCAGTCCAACGGACTCTCAAGAGTCTTCTCCAACACCATAGTTCAAAAGCATAAATTCTTTGATGCTCAGTTTTCTTCACAGTCCAACTCTCACATCCATACATGACTACTGGAAAACCATAGCATTAACTAGATGGACCTTTGTTGGCAAAGTAATGTCTGCTTTTGAATATGGTATCTAGGTTGGTCATAACTTTCCTTTCAAGGAATAAGCATCTTTTAATTTCATGGGTGCAATCACCATCTGCTGTGATTTTGCAGCCCCCCAAAATAAAGTCTCTCACTGTTTCCACCGTTTCCCCATCTATTTCCCATGAAGTGATGGGACCAGATAGCTTCATTTTCTGAATGTTGAGCTTTAAGCCAACATTTTCAGTCTCCTTTTTCACTTTCATCAAGAGGTTTTTTAGTTCCTCTTCACTTTCTGCCATAAGGGTGGTGTCATCTGCATATCTGAGGTTATTGATATTTCTCCCGGCAATCTTGATTCCAGCTGTGCTTCCTCCAGCCCAGTGTTTCTCATGACGTACTCTGCATATAAGTTAAATAAGCAGAATGACAGTACACAGCCTTGATGTACTCCTTTTCCTATTTGGAGCCAGTCTGTTGTTCCATGTCCAGTTCTAACTGTTGCTTCTTGACCTGCATACAGATTTCTCAAGAGGCAGGTCAGGTGATCTGGTAATCCCATCTCTTTAAGAATTGTCTACCGTTTATTGTGATCCATACAGTCAAAGGCTTTGGCATAGTCAAGAAAGCAGAAATAGATGTTTTTCTGGAACTCTCTTGCTTTTTTGATGATCCAGCAGATTTTGGCAATTTGATGTCTGGTTCCTCTGCCTTTTCTAAATCCAGCTTGAACATCAGGAAGTTCACGGTTCACATATTGCTGAAGCCTGGCTTGGAGAATTTTGAAGGTCCTGACAAATAGTAGATTCTCAAGACTATTAGTTTCCTCCCCTCTTTCCTGTATTCTTTCTTTGCTCCTTTCTTTCCCCACTGCTCCCTCCTATTGTGAAAGCCAAATGAATGGATCATTCTTCTTCCAACCCCTTGGTAGAGTCACAGGGAGAAGCACACAATCAGTTTCCCAGATGCTCTCCTGCCTATCTTGAGTCCAGATGCAAAAATAGAGGAGATGTAATGATCACAGGCAACTCTCCACCCCATTCTCTTACAATATGACCTTGCTGTGGTTCATTTGCCCAAACTTGCTTAGCTCCTCTGGTATCCCCCTATTGCCTACTTATAAAACAAGTTATTTAAAGTTTTGTTATGAAATTGTATTCTTTTATACATTGTTATTGTATAGTTGCTGAGCTGTCTCCAACTACTTGAAACCCCATGGATTATAGTCTGCCAGGCTCCTCTGTCCATGGGATTTCCTAGGCAATTTACATCCCAAACTTCACTTGCCATTTCCTTCTCCAGGGAATCTTCCCATCCCAGAGACTGAACCTGTGTCTCCTGTATCTCTTCTGTCTCCTGATTGCAGGAAAATTCTTAACCACTGAGCCACTTGGGAAGGCTTTATACATTGTAGGTAATAATAAATGTGAATATAAAGGAAATACTTTAAAAATTAGTCTTTTTAGCTATGTGGCCTCCACCTGACTGTGATTTGTAATTTTTATGTAGTCAAGTATCTCATATTTCTTTACAGAGTCTAGGATATTTGTCATTTAAACAAGGTACAACTTCAAGAATACAAAAGTATTTCCCTTTAATTTTATTTTAATGTTTAGATTTATCATTTGTTTTATCTACTGTGAGAAACGAAGAACTGGTTGTTTGTTTGGTTTTTTTTTTACTTAAAAACCTCAGCTAGTTGCCCCAGCATTTTATGTCAATGTTTTACTTTTTACTCATTGATTTTAAAAACTGCTTTTATCATACACTAATTTCCAATTTGAAATTATGTTTGATTTGGGGCTCTCTTTTCTTTCACTATTTTCCTTGTTCTCTTCAAATACCGTATTACTTTAATTATAAGGAATTTATAGTTTGCTTTGATTTTTTAGAATAAAATGCACCTCTTACTTTCATTTCAATGTTTTCTTAGCATTTCTAGGTAAACATTTCTACTAGTATTTATCTTTGAACGCATATTATAATTGTTTATTCCTTATTCTACATACAAAAGGGTTAATCCTGCATTATGACCCAGCAATCCCACTGCTGGGCATACACACTGAGGAAACCAGAATTGAAAGAGACACATGTACCCCAACGTTCATCACAGCACTGTTTATAATAGCCAGGACACGGAAGCAACCTAGATGTCCATCAGCAGATGAATGGATAAGAAAGCTGTGGTTCATATACACAATGGAGTATTACTCAGCCATTAAAAAGAATACATTTGAATCAGTTCTAATGAGGTGGATGAAACTGGAGCCGATTATACAGAGTGAAGCAAGCCAGAAAGAAAAACACCAGTACAATATACTAACACATATATATGGAATTTAGAAAGATGGTAATGATAACCCTGTATGTGAGACAGCAAAAGAGACACAGATGTATAGAACAGTCTTTTGGACTCCGTGGGAGAGGGCAAAGGTAAGATGATTTGGGAGAATGGCATTGAAACATGTATAATATCATACATGAAACGAATCGCCAGTCCAGGTTCGATGCATGATACTGGATGTTTCGGGCTGGGGGACTGAGACGACCCAGAGGGATGGTACGGGGAGGGAGGAGAGAGAGGTGAGTTCAGGATGGGGAACACATGTATACCTGTGGCAGATTCATGTTGATGTATGGCAAAAACAATACAATATTGTAAGGTAATTAACCTCCAGTTAAAATAAATAAATTTATATTAAAAAAGGATTAATCCTTAATCCTTATCATTGTTTTTTGTTTGTTTTTACTACAGTTTCCCTTCTCTTGAACATTTTATTTTGATTCATCTTTCATTCAGAAGGAATATGAATTCCAAATTTTATTTACTTAGAATATATATGTGAATTTTGGAGGTAACAATATTGAGGTCTATTTTCCTTTATACATGATTATGTGAATGGTCATTTGTTTACATATGGAAAAAGTAGCTGATAACCTGTTTTAGACTATAACAGCCAATGCCTGAGTATCTTCTGTGTTTAACACTTCAGGCACTCATTCTGAGCACTCTCCACCCTACCTGAAACCCTGATACTGTCTTCCCTGAATCTGCTTCATTTTTCTCTATGGCACTGAGTATGAAGTATCCACTTAGCATGTTCATTAATATAAGGATACATATGTGTGTGTGTGTGTGTGTGTGTGTATGAATACGAATATGAATCTATTGTTTCTTGATGCCTTTTTTTCCCAGGGCTTTTGTTCATGCATATGTTCTTATTTTCACCATTGGCCCAGCCTTCAGTTCTTTTGGTAAAGTAAATACAGAAGTCAAGTTAGAGTAACCTCTTGCTAGTTCTCTTCTACTTTGATCCATTCTTTAAAATTGGACTGCAGTCCTAGAGGGTATAGGAAAATACTGAGTGATGAAAGTGAAAGTCGCTCAGTCATGTCCGACTCTGTGACCCATGGACTATAGCCCACCAGGCTCCTCTGCCTATGGAATTCTCCAGGCAAGAGTACTGGAGTGGGTAGCCATTTCCTTCTCCAGAATCGAACTGCAGGCAGATTCTTAACAGTCTGAGCCACCAGCGAGGTGAATCGATAGACGGAGGCAATTTTTAAAGAGACAGAAACAAGAACTTTGCTGTTTGAGAGACCATGTCCATGGAATAGAGACGGCCACCTGGTTTTCTAGTTGTAGATATCTATTCTCTCCGGGCTAAGAGAAAACATTTCTGCCTCTCTCCCCTAATTCCCAGGTGGTAGGGCTGAACCAATGCCTCTCTCCAGAAGAGGTGTAGTACAGAACTAGAGGAAATTATTTCTGAAAAGGTAAAATGGATTGTTATTTTCACTATGTATGTCCTTTTCCAGACATACATAATTTAATTTCTGGCTTTTTCCTCTTCCAATTCTAATTCAGTATTTATGTGTCTATCCTTCAGTTTTCACTGCAAATATTTCAGAAGCATGTTCATACATACATTCTCTGTTACCTCCTACTATTTGACTCAAGATGATGTACTAGAGATGCATCCTCTGCCCTACTTCAGTTCTCCTTCAGTTCTCCTTCCCCAGTACAGTCTTAAAGCTGCTCCAAATTGCCTTTTTTCCCCCTTCCATTTGTAGACACTTTCTTATTTGTTTCTTACTGGACATTGATTACTCCTTCTGCCTTTTTACATGTATTCTCCTCCCTCTTTCTTATTGCCCCTTGAAGCATTTATATGGCTGAGACGGTAAAGAATCTGCCTGCAATGCCGGAGACTCAAGTTTGATTCCTGGGTTGGGAAGATTCCCTGGAGAAGGGGATGGTAACCCACTCCAGTATTCTTGCCTGGACAGAGAAGCCTGGCAGGCTACAGTCCATGGGGTTGCAAAGTCAGGCACAACTGAGTGATTAACACTTTCACTTTTAATCACTTCTTCAAAGTAAACCAACCAATGAGAACCTTTTGACACGACACTTAAGTTCAGGGTTTTATACCAATGTATTGTTTCTCCTGTAAAATTATTCCCATTTTTTTCCAGTTTGGATTCTAAGAGAATAGCTTCAAAGTTCTTTGACATCAACCAGATAAAAATTTATTAGGTAGTATGAAGAACAGTATCATAAAACAGAGTTTTCTTTTTTCTTTCTCCTGGCAGTGATAACACCTACTGAGCTACATATGGTCTCCTCGGTACTTTCCAATGTCAGCATTCCTTGGGCTCCTTGAAAAAGCAATTACATTATTGCTCTCCACTTGAAATATGGATTGCTCTGGGCAGTCTTTCTCTGAGTGCTTTCATTTAGCTCTGAATAAGCAAGAAAACACACACATTGAGACCAGTGGTTTTCCCCAATCGTCATCTATCTTTCCATACAAAAGCATATTAGTTTTTATTTCTGATTAACTTTTATACTTTTAAGCACAATATCATTATAGAATTTGGAGTTTATTCAACTGTGGGTACAGGACACACCCGCATAAACCCTGTCTATTGCGTTTTTCATACTGCAACCCACAGTCTGGGTAGAGTTTGCAGTCAGCATTTGAAACAAAGTCTCTTACACCCAGTGACATTTTTGTTTTTAAACAGTGTTTTCAAGGCATATGCCATGACAAATTACTTTCCTGTTATTCAATTATTTTTATTTTCAAAATGGAAATTTTTTATTCTCAATTCAGTATTAATTTTATATATGCTTCTATTAAAACATACTCAGTCATGCCCAGCTCTTTGCGACCCCCATGGACTATAGCCCACCAGGCTCCTCTGTCCATGGGATTATCCAGGCAAGAATACCAGAGTGGGTTGCCATCCCCTTCTCCAGGGGATCTTTCCAACTCAAGGATAAAACCTGGGTTTCCTGTACTGTAGGCAGATTCTTCACCAGTGAGCCACCAGGAAAACCCATTATTAACTCTATATATGCTCTTGCCTGGAAAATCCCATGGACAGAGGAGCCTGGAAGGCTGCAGTCCATGGGGTCGCAAAGAGTCGGACATGACTGAGTGACTTCACTTTCACTTTTCACTTTCCTGAACTGGGGAAGGAAATGGCAACCCACTCCAGTGTTCTTGCCTGGAGAATCCCAGGGATGGGGAGCCTCGTGGGCTGCTGTCTATGGGGTCGCGCAGAGTCAGACACGACTGAAGCGACTTAGCAGCAATAGCAGCAGCATGCTTTTATTAAAACACATTCAAAAACTATTAAAATGTTTAGATTAGTAAATGCAATGTCCCTATGAGTCTACCTACCCAGACAATCATCGTAAATTATCTCTGTTTATCCTCTTAAACCTTTTTCTTAAAAGTATATATGTAAACACACTATATAATCTGTACCAACAGTGAGATCATATAGTATTCATCATTCTATATGTTTTCCCTAACCATGGACATTTTTTATGCTAATATCTGTTGCTACCTTGTACTCCATTGCTTGAACATAACAATAATTACAGTTGACCTTGGAATAAGATAGGTTTGAATTGCCCAGGTCCACTTAAAAGTCTATTTTTTTAAAATAAATACAGCCATATATTTATGATCTGCCGTTGGTTGAATCCTCAGATAAGGAAGGAGGGCCAACTGTAGGACTTGAGTATGTCCACATTTTGGTACCGGAGAAGGCAATGGCACCCCACTCCAGTACTCTTGCCTGGAAAAATCCCATGGATGGAGGAGCCTGGAAGGCTGCAGTCCATGGGGTCGCTGAGGGTCAGACATGACTGAGCGCTTCACTTTCCCTTTTCACTTTCATTCATTGGAGAAGGAAATGGCAACCCACTCCAGTGTTCTTGCCTGGAGAATCCCAAAGATGGGTGAGCCTGGTGGGCCACCATCTATGTGGTCACACAGAGTCGGACATGACTGAAGCAACTTAGCAGCAGCAGCAGAAGCAGATTTTGGTACATGTGACTGATTCTGGAACCAGTTCCCCTACAGATTGCAGGAGACAATTGGATATATATTTTGCTAATTTCATATTGACAGACATTCAGGCTATGACCACTATTTTACAAAAGTGATTTAGTTTTATGTATATAGATATATATATATATACACATATCTATATAATTTTCAGATTTTTTTTCCATTATAGGTTATTTCAAGAAATTGAATATAGTTCTCTGTGCTATATAGTAAATCCTTATTTATCTAATTTATATACAATAGTGTGTTTCTGTTATTCCCATAGTCTTAATTTATCCCTAACCCTCTTTTCCCTTTGGTAACCATAAGTTTTTTGCTTTTTTTCCTATGTCTGCGAATCTGTTTCTGTTTTGTAAGTTCATTTGTATTATTTGTAGATTCCACATATAAGTGATATCGTGTGATATTTGTATTTGTCTGACTTACTTCATTTAGTGTAATAATCTATAGGTCCATCTATGTCTGCAAATGGCAGCATTTCATTTTTACTGGTTGAATAATATTCTGTCGCATATATGTATATCACATCTTCTTTATCCACTCATATGTCAATGGGCACTTAGACTATTTTCACGTCTTCTTGGCTATTATAAATAATGCTGCTGTGAACATTGGGTTGCATGTGTCTTTTTAAATTATTATCCCTAGTGTTTTTGAGGATTTTTTTGTAGTGATAGCACTAGGGATTAAAATATACACACATAGCTTATCACAGTCCAGTAATATCATTTTACCGCTTAAATTGGAATATTATTTTACCTACCTTTTAGACTCCTTTATACTTCTCTGTCTATAACATAGTTGTCTTAAATGTTTCTTCTACATATGTTGAGACCCTCATGAAAACTTTTACTTTTAAATGTCAAATATAATTTTTTTTAATGTCAAATATAATTTTAAAAGCTCAAGGAGAAAAGAATACTTCATAATTTAGCCATATGCTTACTCTTTCCTTTGCTGCTGCTGCTGCTAAGTCGCTTCAGTCGTGTCCGACTGTGCGACCCCATAGATGCACCCACCCATCTGTGCAGCCCATCAAGCTCCCCCTGTCCCTGGGATTCTCCAGGCAAGAACACTGGAGTGGGTTGCCATTTCCTTCTTCAGTGCATGAAAGTGAAAAGTTGAAGTCACTCAATCGTGTCCGACTCTTTGCAACCCCATAGACTGCAGCAAACCAGGCTCCCCTGTCCATGGGATTTTCCAGGCAGGAGTACTGGAGTGGGGTGCCATTGCCTTCTCCTTTACTCTTTCTTCATTCCTAGTGTTCCATTTTCTTTTCTTTTTCTTTTTTTCACCTTTGAGGAATTTCCTTTTGCCATTCTTTTTTCAACCAGGTGCCTGGTGACAAATTATTCTCTCTTCCCTTTTGTGAAATCATCTTTATTTCACCTTTATTAAAAATATTTTCACTCAGTGCAGAATTTGGGGTTGACAATTGTTCTTCGTTCAGCATTAAGTCTGCCACTCCTTTCTGGCCTCTGTTGTTTCTGGAAAGCAATCTGCTGTTCTCCTGTAGGCAATGTCTTCTCATAGACTGCTTTCAGGCCTTTGCCCTTTTCTTGAGTTTTTAGAAGCTTGAATTTGATGTGTATAGATTCCTCAGTGTTGATTTTTATGACATTATCCTGTTTTGGACAATCTGAGCCCCTTAAATCTATAAGATTATTTTGTGACAAATTTCAAAAGTTTTCAATTTTTCCTCAAACCATATTCATATTCATATCGTTTGTACCGTGTATGTGTGTGTGTTCACACCAATAGCATGTTATATATTTTCCATTATCTCACAGATCCCTGAAGCTCATATTAATTTTTAAATCTGTTATTTCCCTTATTGCTCATAATTTCTATTGATTTAACTTGCTGTTCACTAGTTTCTCTGAAATTTGCTTTCTGCTATTAACAGATTTGTTTATTATTTAATACTAAGTTCAAATTTTCTATTTTGTCCTCTTTTATATTTTCTGTCTCTTTGCTGAGATTTTCTATTTTCTTTTTTGTTTCAAGAGTGTTCATAATTACTTATTGGAGCATATTTTAACAGCAGAGTTATAGTTCAAGCCTAAAAATTCCAACTTCTCTGTCATTTTGACTTTCTGGTCTGTAGATTGTATTTTCTCACTGAAATTAAGATACTCCTGGGTTTTGGTATGAGGAGACATTTTGGACAGTTTCCTGGATGCTATTGCTATTATACCTTAATGACTTTGGTTTCTAATTAAAATTTCTGTTTTAGAAGGTAGCCAACCTGTTTAGATTTGTAATGTACACCCTGGATCACTTTGTGAGCTTTTTTCCAAATCTCAGTTTTATTTATAAAACCTGACTAGTGCCGTGGTGTTAACCATCTCACAATCTCCTTGTTACCACCTTAGGAAGGGGAGGTGTGCGCTGCTACATGGGTAGGAGGTGAAAATAATAGTTTCTTCCAGGCCAGACGTCTCCTGTTTCCTGAAGGAGGATGGAAGTCAGTTCTTCTCATTGACTCTGCTGGGGACAGAAACTGCTTTGTTTACTTCAGATCAAGTGTGGAAGTCAGAGCTCTGCCCTGAGTGGGAAGCACACACCTGTTACTGGAGTAGAAATAGGGGGAACTAAAAATTATATAACTGGAGAAAATATAAAAATAGGGAAAATAGTCTCATTTATATAATTATGACCACTCAGATTTTGGGGAAATCTCTCATCTCTGATTACACTTTGCTTGATTTTTTTCATAATTGTGATTTGAACTATTATTTATACAACATATTTTTAAATTTTCTATTCAGCTTGGTCATAAGAGGAAGAGGGTATAAGGATATATAGCCAACAGTTATCATGACCTGGAATTGAACTATGGAAAATATTAAAATTTGAGCATGACTATTCTAAAGTAGATTTATTAACTTACATTTATCTTAACAAAAAGACGTCTTTCTGTACAAGGATTCTATAATTAAACATTTTGATGGTCTTTTAAAATTATGCAGTCCTCACAGAGTAAACTCAGTAAAATGTCCTATATACATCATTTACATGCAATGACAAAAATTTAGTCAGTTCAGTTCAGTCGCTCAGTTGTGTCCGACTCTTTGTAATCCCATAGACTGCAGCATGCCAGGCCTCCCTATCCATCACCAGTTCCCAGACTTTACCCAAATTCATGTCCATTGAGTTGATGATACCATCCAACCATCTCATCTTCTGTCATCCCCTTCTCCTGCCTTCAATCTTTCCCAGCATCATGTTCTTCTCAAATGAGTCAGTTCTTCGTATCAGGTGGCTAAAGTACTGGAGTTCAGCTTCAGGATCAGTCCTTCCAATGAACATTCAGGACTGATTTCCTTTAGGATGAATTGGTTTGATCTGTTTGCAGTCCAAGGGACTCTCAAGAGTCTTTTCCAACACCACGGTTCAAAAGCATCAATATTTTGGTGCTCAGCTTTCTTTATAGTCCAACTCTCACATCCATACATGACCACAGGAAAAACCATACCCTTGACTAGACAGACCTTTGTTGACAAAGTCATGTCTCTGCTTTTAATATGCTATCTAGGTTGGTCATAACTTTTCTTCCAAGGAGCAGAGTCTTTTAATTTCATGGCTACAGTCATCATCTACAGTGAATTTGGAGCCCAAAAAAATAAAGTCTGTCACTGTTGCCACTGTTTCCCCATCTATTTCCCATGAAGTAATGGGACAGGATGCCATGATCTTAGTTTTCTGAATGTTGAGCCTTAAGCCAACTTTTTCACTCTCCTCTTTCACTTTCATCAAGACGCTCTTTAGTTCTTTCTCACTTTCTGCCATAAGGGTGATGTCATCTGCATATCTGAAGTTACTGATATTTCTCCCAGCAATCTTGATTCCAGCTTTTTCTTCATCCAGCCCAGCGTTTCTCATGATGTACTCTGCATAGAAGTTAAATAAGCAGAATGACAGTACACAGCCTTGACATACTCCTTTTCCTATTTGGAACCAGTCTGTTGTTCCATGTCCAGTTCTAACTGTGGCTTTCTGACCTGCATACAGGTTTCTCAAGAGGCAGGTCAGGGGGTCTGGTATTCCCATCCATTGAAGAATGTTCCACAGTTTATTGTGATGCACACAGTCAAAGGCTTTGGCATAGTCAAGAAAGCATAAATAGATGTTTTTCTGGAACTCTCTTGCTTTTGCCATGATCCAACGGATGTTGGCAGTTTGATCTCTGGTTCCTCTGATTTTTCTAAATCCAGCTTGAACATATGGAAGTTCATGGTTCATGTACTGTTGAAGCCTGGCTTGGAGAATTTTGAGCATTACTTTCCTAGCGTGTGAGATGAGTGCAATTGTGCGGTAGTTTGAGCATTCTTTGGCATTGCCTTTCTTTGGAATTGGAATGAAAACTGACCTTTTCCAGTCCTGTGTTGCCACTGCTGAGTTTTCCAAATGTGCTGGCATATTGAGTGGAGTACTTTCACAGCATCATCTTTTAGGATTTGAAATAGCTCAACTGGAATTCCATCACATCCACTAGCTTTGTTTATGGTTATGCTTCCTAAGGCCAACTTGACTCCACACTCCAGGATGTCTGGCTCTAGGTGAATTATCATACCATTGTGATTATCTGGGTCACGAAGATATTTTTGTATAGTTCTTCTGTATATTCTTGCCACCTCTTCTTAATATCTTCTGCTTTTGTTATGTCCAAAATTACCAAATGCAAAAATGTTAGGTCCAAAAGTATCAAATGCAAAAATTATTTATATTTATATTTATATTACATAACATTTAATTTATGTATTCATCCCTTGGACAGCAAGGAGATCAAACCAGTCAGTTTTACTGTGTATTATTTTGAGTTGTTTCATCTAAAGTTAGAAGAGAGAATAGCTAAACACTTGTTCCTTCAAACCTGTCTTGCCCTACATTATCCACAAAGAATGAAATAAAAGGTCACATAACCACTAAATGATGTAGTATGAGTTCAGTTACACGTGTCATAAAAAGAAGACTTTTTCACCCTACTGTTCCTATCCATCCAGGACAAGCATACTGTTCATTGAGGCTTCAGTTCAAATGTCAACTTCCTGTGAAGACATCCCCTGAGCCAATTAGTCACATTTTCCTTTCTTATTCCAGAGCATTTGAAACATATTACATTTTGCATTTTGAATATTCTTATATGCCCTCCCTCTCTAGACTATAAACAATTCAATGGTATAGGTATAAGCCATGTATTATGCAGATCTTTGAGTTCACAAGGCTTGCATCACTGCTGAAAAATAAATCTCACATGTAAAACCAAAGTTTACAGGAGTTTGAGCTCACAATCATTAATTGTATCATTTATCTCAAACATTTAATTATGAAGTGATATATATATGTAAATATATCATGATTTTATTAGATAAAGAATTAACTAACTTTATGTTCAAAACAGATCTTTAATTAAGAGTAAGAGTAATATGGTAATTGGAAGTATAATCTCACTGAGCCTATGAGGATAATAAGTCATTACTAAAGTTACTTTTGGAGAATTTGCATTATGACTACAAATAAGTTATTTAATTGTGCCTAAACTTATCCATTGGAGAAGGCGATGGCACCCTACTCCAGTACTCTTGCCTGGCAAATCCCCTGGACGGAGGAGCCTGGTAGGCTGCAGTCTATGGGGTCGCTACAAGTCAGACACGACTGAGCTACTTCACTTTCACTCACTGGAGAAGGAAATGGCAACCCACTCCAGTGTTCTTGCCTGGAGAATCCCAGGGACAGGGGGAGCCTAGTGGGCTGCCATCTATGGGGTCGCACAGAGTCGGACACGACTGAAGCGACTTAGCAGCAGCAGCAGCAAACTTATACATGATTGCATGATGTTTTGGTTTTGCTTTTTGAAATAGCTCAATTTACTTCATTATGTAGGATGAGGTATCCAAGAATGTGTTAAAAGACCTCACAAATAATGACACTATAGATAAAGATATAGACATGTTTTAATTACAATAAATAAAATAATAAGCTAAAATTCTTAGAGTAGTATACAATACTAGTAGGTCAGTTATTAGACATAAGATGCTAAAATAAAATAATTATAAAATGAAATTATAAATTTTATAAAATAAAATAAAATTGTAAAAAATGATGTCAGCAGTATATAAGAATGTGTGTGAAAAATAATGTAAATCACTAATGGTATATTCCTTTCTTCTCATCTTTAGGGTTGCTGGAGAAAGATAACTATTGATGACTTTCTGCCTTTTGATGAAGAAAATAATCTATTGCTTCCAGCTACAACCTATGAATTTGAACTTTGGCCAATGCTTTTGTGTAAAGCTATCATTAAGCTGGCAAATGTTGAGTAAGTAGAATAAAAAATTATCACTCACTTGTATAAAACAAAATGGCAAACAGCAGCAACAACAACTGTGCACCCATATTGCATAGGTTTATTTTTCAAAAAATCATTTTTAAAAAGCATTGTCTCCAAAGAGTATAAACTTTCTAATATAACAATAAACATTCCACAGCCACTGGTTTGAAGTGTTGTGTTAGCCAGCAATGAGACAAAATTCCCCCAAGAAAATGCTCAAAACTGATTCTGTATCCAGTGTTTCCTTATGGTGAATGGAAAAGTCAATCATGGAAAGTAAAGTTTCAGTTTAAGGAGAAAAAGAAGTTATTTTGTAGAGGAAAACACTGGTTCATCTAGTTATTGAATATATGTCCTGCTGTTCAGTTGCTAATTCGTGTCCAACTTTGCAACCCCATGGACTGTAGCCCACTAGGCTTCTCTGTCCATGGGAGTGTTCCAGGCAAAAATACTGGAGCAGGATGCCATTTCTTACTCCAGTGTGTCCTGGATCCAGTTAAAGTCTTAGGCTCTGTGTATGCAGCCATCATTTGCTAATCTTGAAAATCTGATCTCTTCTGAAGGATGTCCATGCGTTCCTCATGGTTTAGGTAACACTGGTCCTTTTTATACATTCACGATGAAAACTATCATGTTTCCTTCAACATTCCTGGGAAATCCGCTTGTGTCTTGTATTCCTGCACCAACCTATGCGAGACACGTCTTAGCTTCCACTTGCTGACTGTGGTCCTTCTATTCTGGTCCTTGTGCCAGTGCTAAGTTGTTTCCGTCGTGTTTGACTCTCTGCGACCCCATGGACTGTAACCCACCAGGCTCCTCCGTCCATGGAATTTTCCAGGCAAGAATACTGGAGTGGGTTGCCATTTCCTTCTCCAAGGGATCTTCCTGAGGCAGGGACTGAACCTGCATGTCTTATATCTCCTGCCTTGGCAGGCGCGTTTCTTACCGCTAGTGCTTGATTCAGGCCTGAGTGATGCAAAAAGCTTTGATACCCGAGTTACCAATGCAAGACAACTGTGTGTCTCCAGTCCACGGAAGAATTCTCACACTCAATGCACCAGCTTGAGTTTGCTACCTTCCCCCTCCTGCAGTTTATCACAGCAGGTCCTTTTCAGCCAAACACACCCACTTGCTCTAGCAGGCCACTCCAGCCACTGGCTCAAAGCTCAGCCCCCTCCCTTCTATTATTATCCACAGCCATGTCGTCAGAAGCCTGGCCTGTTTTTCTGTGGTTTTCTTTTGGCTCAGCTTCTTTTTCTTTTCCAAAGCCACACAAACAAAAACAGCCCCTCCTGCTGCCACCCTCTTCATCTCTCTTTTCTGTTACCAACCCTCAATTTTCTATCCGGAATATGTGTTACCGAGTTTGCAACCCTTAATTTCAATCATTTTAAAAAGCTCAGCTCAGACAGAGCATTTAGATAGTTGAATACTACTAAGTATTTAAAATGGTAACAACTATGTTTGTTTATCTTTGAAAGGAAATAATGTTCCTAATTCTCAAATCTAACTTGAAGTCCTGAGAGTGAGAGCAGCCAGGCCAGTGAAGCAGTAAATGCATGACCGGGATAATTGGAGTGGCATTTTTATCTTTCTTAAAGCTACAGTAGAATTTTAAAGCAACTTGAGGAATGGCATTATGGTTATTTTTGAAAAACAAACAAATCCAACTTGTAAATAAAGGACCAGGCTTAATGCAGGATGCTTCTTAGACCTTGAAGTGGAAATCACTATGTGGTCCAATTTATATCTGTCCAGAAGTTTTTCTCAGATTTTACAGTAGATAGTGAATTTCTTAATGTGAGTTTTAGCTTTCTACACTAAAAATTAATATTTAGTAGTTATTTAAATATCACTGTGACATGTGCAGAGGAAAAACATTACTTTTATGAGCTTCGCACAGTCACCTCCTAAATATGATTATTCAAAGAGGAGGTTAGACTGTTAATATCTATTCCAATAGATATTTGTTATCTTGGAGATATGTGGACACATCACAGTTTATAATCTGCAAACAAAAATCCAATATAAATTTCTAAATGATGGAGTATGTGACTTATATTTCATTCTGAATTAAAAACATGTATACCAGTCAATACCATCAGTCATCACCACTGGCACAAGGTGGAACTGAAGCTCTGGTTCCTGGGCAAAATGTAGATATAGCATTTGTGTGTGTTACTGAAAATAGACTAATCACTTCAGAAAAATATTAAAAGTAAAGGATTAAAATAAGAAGTGATATTTAATCAATCACAGTCTCATTGACTTTATGCCATAGTGGCAGATCCACTCTTTTGTACAAGATAGAATGGATGTTTCCGGCTTCTCTAAAATTATCTAAGGATTTTATCAAAAATGTCTGATCCCCATCTTGCCCAGCCATGTGTGAGACTGGCTTAATATACAGACTCATAGGAATCTTATTATAATTACTAAAACTTGAAAGAGGAAAGACACTGCCCTATTTTTAAAAGAACAGATAATATGTTGAATATACAGAAGAGATTATGTACTATCTATATATACGAAGTGAAGTGAAGTGAAAGCTCAGTTGTGTCCAACTGTTTGCAACGGCATGGACTGTAGACTGCCAGGCTCCTCCCGTGGAATTTTCCAGACCAGAATATTAGAGTGGGTAGCCGTTTATGAGAACCTATTTATTCTTTTATCACTGCTTGTTAGAGTTTCCTGTCTTTTCTAGACCTCTCCCTGTTTTCAAATGTTACTGACTATAATATTGTGTTTTTACTTTTTTAGCATCCATGTGGCAGAGAGGAGAGAACTGGGAGAGTTCACAGTGATTCATGCACTCACGGGTTGGTTACCAGAAGTCATTTCTCTCCAGTATGTTTGACCATTAAATTACTCATATTTTTTTTTTTTTGCTTCTTCCCCAGTAAAGTTTCTTTAACTAAAATATTCTTAGTCTTAAAGAAAATTTCAAAAATTGCCACATTTTACAAAATGTTTGGAAAATAACATGTTATAGTATTATATAAAACTTATTGAGAATTGCAGGATTGATTCTTTTTCCTTATATATAGTAAATTTAATCCTTAAATATATGAATTACAAATATTAAAACAATGTTAATTATTTACTATGGTAAAATATTTACAGGTGACCCCTTTATACTCATACATTTATTCAGTACAGAAAAATGAAAGCAACTTTTAATTAGCTATCCAAGGCTTCCTGGGGGCTCAGAGGTTAAAGTGTCTGCCTGCAATGTGGGAGACCTGGGTTCGATCCTTGGGTCAGGAAGATCCCCTAAAGAAGGAAATGGAAACCCACTCCAGTACTCTTGCGTGGAGAATCCCATGGACAGAGGAGCGTGGTGGGCTACAGTCCACACGGTTGCAAAGAGTCAGACACGACTGAGCGACTTCACTTTCACTTCACTTCACTAGGGAATAAATAACACCAAAATGCCTATTAGACCTTAGGCACTTTAATATGTTATTCCAGTTGAAACTCACAGTCCTGAAAAAGATGATCTTATTTGATCATCCATATGACCTTATCAGCTCAGTGATATCATTAGAAATGAGAAAACTGAAGCTCAGAGTGGTTGAATTCCCTAAAGCTGTGTACATTGTACCTGGAGGTAAAATTTGAATCTAAATATTTCTGGAGCCAAAGCACATAGTGTTTCTCTCATATGACTCTAGATATATAAGCATTGTTTGCCTATGTATAAAGAGAGAGTATGTAATGCAAAGCTTACTTAAAATTTCACAAATATTTTTTGTCTCATACATAAAGATTATAGACATATGATTTGATCATGTTATCATTGACACTGAAAATTAATCAGACTAAGGTGCTAGAAAATAATTATATCAATAGATCTAAACATACCATCAGAGATTCCTTAAAAAATTGCAAATAGAACTGTCTTATGACCCAGCAATCCCACTGCTGGGCATACACACTCGAGGAAACCAGAATTGAAAGAGACACATGTACCCCAATGTTCACTGCAGCACTGTTTATAATAGCCAGGACATGGAAGCAACCTAGATGTCCATCAGCAGATGAATGGATAAGAAAGCTGTGGTACATATACACAATGGAGTACTACTCAGCCCTTAAAAAGAATAAATTTGACTCAGTTCTAATGAGATGGATGAAATTGGAACCAATTATACAGAGTGAAGTAAGCCAGAAAGAAAAACACCAACACAGTATACTGACACATATATATGGAATTTAGAAGATAGTAATGATGACCCTATATGTGAGACAACAAAAGAGACACAGAGGTATAGAACAGACTTTTGGACTCTGGGGGCGAGGGAAAGGGTGGGATGGTTTGGGAAAATGGCATTGAAACATGTATACTATCTTGTAAGAAATGAAGCACCAGTCTATGTTCAATGCAGGATGCAGGATGCATGGGGATGGTGCACAGGATGATTCAGGTAGATGGTGTGGGGTGGGAGGTGGAAGGGGGCTTCGGCATTGGGAGATTGTGTTCACCTGTGGCTGATTCATGTCAATGTATGGCAAAACAAATACAGTATTGTAAATAAATAAATAAAAAAAAATTTTAAAAAAATAAATAAACATACCATCAATCAGAATGCTGATTTTTACAAGATCAAATCCACAGTACAATTATCAATTTGGATCATCTCTGATCTTTGATGTTAGAAAACTAGCATTTCCAGGGTCCAAGTTAAAGGAGATGAAGACAGGTTTTAGTCACTTGGATTCTATCATTTAAAACATCCTTTTAGCAGGATAAGCTAGCCATTGCTTAATTCAAATAAAAATATTTGTAGGCAAAAGTTAGGAGGGTAGACAAACTCCTTGACGCCTTTTCTTGGAAGAGAACTGACCTTGCTTTTTGCCTTCAGAAAGGTTCAGATGGCAGACTTTTATATCTTGTCATAGAAAATCATTTTCTGATACCTAATAGAGTATTTATTGGCATAATATGGTCAATGTTAGTAAGGAGTAGAGAGAGGGTAGGGTTTATAAATGGACTTTACTAATTTTTTATTTTCAATGTTGATGGAATACTTATAATTTCCCATTAATTTTTCCTGCAATAAAGATACCAGAGACATGAAAACATCAGACATCTATGAGAGGGTGGTAAACAAACAGGAGATCAAAATAATTCTTGACTAGAAAATTATTAAATTAAAAATTCTGAATAGTCTCTTGCTAGAATCATACAGTGAAATTATGCATGAAAACTGAAAACAATGTTCATATACTTTCATGATTATAAGACCAGTTTAATAATTAAATTAATTTTTTAAATTGCAGTATTTTACATGCTCAATTTGCATGAATATATGATTTGCTTATAAAATGTCTATGAAAATGATATAAGGGAGGGAAGCTTGAGCTTTGGATTCAGAACTGTATATCTAGATTTATGTTTTTATGCTACCTACTTCAAGCTATATAAATTTTACAAGTAATATAATTTTGGGGGCCCAGAGTTTCCATGTGTAAAATAGGGTAAAAATTACCTATCCTATATGGCTGCTCTGGGGATCGAAAAGGTAAGAGTATTGGAAAAAGTAGCTGGTGTGTGGTAGAGACATAATTAGTGCTAGTTTCTTTCCCCTGGGGCTTCCTGGTGGTGCAGAGGTTAAAGCGTCTGCCTGCAATGTTGGAGACCTGGGTTCGATCCCTGGGTTGGGAAGATCCCCTGGGGAAGGAAATGGCAACCCACTCCAGTCTTCTTGCCTGGAGAATTCCATGGATGGAGGAGCTTGGTGGGCTACAGTCCACGGGTCGCAGAGTCGGACACGACTCTGAGTGACTTCACTTTTCTTTCCCCTAATGCATATCACTGAAAGTGAAAGTGAAGTCACTCAGTCTTGTCCGACTCTTTGTGACCCAATGGACTGTAGCCTACCAGGCTCCTCAGTCTGTGGAATTTTCCATGCAAGAGTAGTGGGTTGCCATTTCCTTCTCCAGGGAATCTTCCTAACCCAGGATTGAACCCGGGTCTCCCACATTGCAGGGAGGCACTTTACCGTCTGAGCCACCAGGGAAGGCCCCATGCATATCACTGGATTATTTAATATTATATAGAAATATGTGTGATAGCTAAGAATCAACCTTTGGAAGCAGAGAAAAGTCTAAACAAACAAGTGAGACTGACTCAGATGTTCAAGTTTATCATTTTACTTCTAAATATAATCGAAAAGTAAAAGATATGCACTCTCTTTGATTTATGTCATAATGTGTAGGATTTTTTATTATGAATACTCTGCCACATTATTCATATAATTTAAAATTGCAATTACACTATAAAATCACAAAGTTAATTCATGTGTATATATGTGTATAACTTTAAATGAGAAGAATGTCATGGAACTGTAATAATGATTGTTAAGAAATGTTTAATTTGAAATCACTGTCTGCCAAGGATCCAGGGAGAGGTCTGGCATGGCTTCCTGGAGAAAGTTCTGATTTGATCAGAGCCTCTACTGTTGGCTGGGTTTGATTTGAGAGGAAGGGAGGAAAAGGGCATGGAAAGCAGGAGAACGATGAGATCAAAGCCATGATCTGTTCAGAAGTTGGATGTTTCTGTTCCTACGAAGGATTCCGTATGCCAAGACAGCCCCTGAGGGACTTCATTGGTCATTCCAGGAGAATCAGAATATAGAAGTTTCAAAAAAAAGGATATAGAAGTTTCAAATTGTGTTCACTACTGACTTTTTCCATATGAAAATCAATAGGGTGAAAAGTGTTTTGTGGTGTCTTCAGTGTTTTCTGGTGTCTTCAACAGACAGCCCTTTCCCTTCCCTCTCACATAGAAGCACCGAAGGGAGACATTGCTAGATTTGTGATTGTTGACCTTGCCTCATGTTTTCCTACAGTTAGCACTGTCTTATCATTTGAAAACAAAAACACAAAGTTGTAACTCTCTGTATTATACTAGAAACACAGAGTGGATATTAGAAGTCTAGCAATTTCAGACGAAGAGATGATGTTTTTCTCCACAAATTTGTCTGATCTTGATCCAAAACACATGGTTTTGGATTCAGAAAGATCCATTTTAATCCTGATTTTAGTATTTCCTAGTCTATCATTTGTGACTACATAAAATTTGCAGTCTTTTCTTATACCTCAATTATGATTGCACAGCTTAGGTTGCAGAGCCTTTGGTGGATTAAATGCATTAAACAAAACAAAACAGAAAACCCTACCTGGCCACCCACATCTTCATTCCGCTTCTCAAATGTTCTAAAATCATTATCCGCTAGAGTCTTAACCTGAACTGTTCTTTCTTTATGCCTTAAATGATCTTCCACCAGATATTTACTTGGCTGGATATGTCATAACATTTAGATCTCACCAGGCTTAAATATCAACTCCTCAGAAAAACCTTTTCAGCCATCTAGGTTTAAATAATTCCTTTCCCAAATGAGTCCATAGCCCATTGTTTATTATTTTATTTTCATTATGAAACTTATCACTACCTTCCACTGAGAAGTTATCACTGCCTTCCATCTTCCACTGAGATGGTAGTGTATGAGAATAGGGACTCTTTTATCTTTCTCAATGTTGATACTTCTTGTGCTTAGAAAAAATGGCACTGCATGACCATTCCACAGTATGATCTGAATGAATGTTTGTTGATAGAATAATTTAAAAATATTTTAAAAGACTAAACTGCTGCTGCTGCTAAGTCTCTTCAGTCGTGTCCGACTCTGTGACCCCATAGACGGCAGCCCACCAGGCTCCCCGTCCCTGGGATTCTCCAGGCAAGAACACTGGAGTGGGTTGCCATTTCCTTCTCCAATTCATGAAAGTGAAAAGTGAAAGTGAAGCCGCTCAGTCATGCCCAGCTCCTAGCGACCCCATGGACTGCAGCCTACCAGGCTCCTCCGTCCAGGGGATTTGCCAGGCAAGAGTATTGGAGTGGGGTGCCATTGCCTTCTCTGAAAAGACTAAATTAGAAGTGTGTAAAAGATTCTTTGGTAATTCAGTGCAGGAACATATAGCTGAATTTCCCCAGAAAGCAATGCTTAAACTGATCTCAAAGAGTTAGTGGGAACTAGTGAGGCTTTTGGGCAGGGAAGCCAAATCAGAGAAGAAAGAATAGCGTGGAAGTGCAAGACAGCATGGTGTACTCCCAGAAAAGCACATGAATCTGCAGGAGTGGATTATGGCTGCTGGATTCTAGAGGAGAAATGAGTAGAGAGTGGAGAAGTGTACAGGAACAAAACAGACGAAGTTAAGAAATTCACAGCAGAATGTTGCTGAGAGATTTTATACAGGAGGATGATCTCAATCAGGCTTGTGAGTTTGGAGGCTTGCTCAGAGCAGGAGGACAGACATGAGGACTGGAGCAGGGAAACTGGTTTGTGCAATATTGCAGAAGGGCTTCTATGGAAAAAACTGATAAAAATGGAGAAAGGGGGACATCCCTAGTGGTCCTAAGGCTAAAACTCCACGTTCCCAATGCAGGGGGCCCTGGATTGATCCCTGGTCAGGGAACTAGATGCCACCTGCTGCAGCTAAGAGTTCATATGCCACGACTGCAGATCCCGCATGCCATAATGAAGATGGAAGATTCCAAATGCTGCAACGAAGACCCAGTGCAGCCAAATAAATAAATGTTTAAAAAGAAAAGATAAAAGAAAACATTCCAAAAAAAAAAAAAGAGAATGTTGAAAGGGTTGTCTACTGCAGTAGGAGGAAGAAGGATCAATGGGATATTTTTTTTTAATTTGAGGAGAGTTTCACGGAAAGAGACTTGATCATTCTCACTTTTCTAAGTTGACTGAAAAGTAGAAGATGGTAACAGGATGTTTTTGTTGGTTAATCAATTGATTTGTTTTTTGATAGATGTCTATTAGATAGTTGTACACATGAGCCTGGTTATCTGAAGAGAGGTTTGAGCTGGAGCTTATGAGTTGAGGGTTACATTCACATATAGAGGAACCCAAAGTGTGATTGTGCTTATTCACTCACTGAGAAAAAGATATAGGGTAGCAAGAGCACACTGAGGAGAACTATGGAGTTCAGGTCAGTTCAGTCGCTCAGTTGTGTCCAACTCTTTGTGACCCCATGGACTGCAGCATGCCAAGCTTCCCTGTCCATCACCAACTCCCGGAGCTTGCTCAAATTCATGTCCACCAAGTCGGTGATGCCATTCAATCATCTCTTCCTCTGTCATCCCCTTCTCCGCCTTCCTTCAGTCTTTCCCAGTATCAGGGTCTTTTCTAATGAGTCAGTTCTTCCCATCAGGTGGCCAAAGTATTGGAGTTTCAGCATCAGTCCTTCCAATGAATATTCAAGGTTGTTTTCCTTTATGTTGATTGGTTTTATCTCCTTGCAATCTTCTCCAACATCACAGTTCAAAAACATCAATTCTTCAGCGCTCAGCTTTCTTTATGGTCCAACTCTCACATCTATACATGACTACTGGAAAAACCATAGCTTTGACTAGACAGACATTTGTGGACTAAGTAATGTCTCTGCTTTTGAATATGCTGTCTAGGTTTGTCATAGCTTTTCTTCCAAGGAGCAAGTGTCTGTTTATTTCATGGCTGCAGTTACAGTCTGCAGTGATTTTGGTGCCCAAGAAAAGAAAATCTTTCTCTGCTTTTTAATATGCTATCTAAGTTTGTCATAGCTTTTTTGCAATCAAAAATGCAAAGCTTCTTTTAATTTCATGGCTGCAGTCACCATCTGCAATAATTCTTGCCTGGAGAAATCCCCATGGACAGAGGAGTCTGGCGGGCTGCGGTCCATGTGGTCAGAGTTGGACACAGCTGAAGCAACTTAGCATGAATGCATACAACACAGTAATTCAATGTTTTTATATATTGAGAAATGGTCTGCACAGATCTAGTTAACAGGTATCACCACACATGGTTATACTTTTTTTTTCTTGTGGTGAAAACTTTTAAGATCTACTTATACACTAGTGTATTATTAACCACAGTTACCCTGCTGTGCATTACAATGCTCTGACTCATTTATTGTATAACTGGAAATTTGTATTTTTGGAATACCTTCACTATTTTGCCCAAATGCCACTCTTTGCCTCTGGCAACCACAAATCTATTCTCTATATCAATGAATATGTTTGTTTTCAGATTCCATATATAAGTGAAACAAATCGTACAATATTTGTCTTTCTTTGATATATTTCACTTAATATAATGTCTTTAAGGGGCTTCCTTCATAGCTCAGTCAGTAAAGGATCCATCTGCAATGCAGGAGGCCCACGTTCTATTCCTGGTTCAGAAAGATCCTCTAGAAAAGGAAATGACAACTCCATTATTCTTGTCTGGGAAATCCCATGGACAGAGGAGCCTGGCCGGCTACAGTACATGGGGTTGCAAGAGTCAGAGACGACTGAGCAACTAAACCACCACTACTAATATCCTCAAAGTCCATCCACATTGTTTCAAGTGGCAAGATTTCTTTCCTTTTTATGGCTAAACAATGTTATATTGTGTATATAAATACTACACTTTATTCATTCATCCATCCATAGACACATACATCTTGGCTATTGTAAATAACATTGCAGAGAACATAAGATTGTTCTTTTGACAAACTTCTGTCTTTTTGAGTTAGTGCTTTCCTTTCCTATGGATAAATACCCAGAAGTGGAATTGTGGGACTATATGATAGTTCTATTTTTAATTTTTTGAGGAAATTCCATACTGTTTTTCATACTGGCTATATTAACTTATGTTCCTACCAACAGTATACAAGGGTTCCTCTTGCTCCATATCCTTGCCAATGCTTGTCATTTCTTGTCTTTTTGATGATAACTAGTATGCATGTGAGGTTGTAAATCATTGTGGGTTTGACTTATATTTTACCTGATGATTAGTGATGTTCAGCGCGTTTTGTTGTATCTGTTGACCATGGTTTATCTTCCTTGGAAATATGTCTGTTCAGATCCTCTATCCATTTATTAACTGGATTATCTTTTATTGATTAATTCAGATTTTAATTTGAATTAGTTAAAATTAAAACCTGGTCTGTTCAGATTTTCTGTTTCTTTGTATTTGTAAGTGGTATGTTTCTAAGAATTTATCCATTTCTTTTAGGTTGTCCAACTTGTTGTATATTTGTTTCTCATAATCTTTAATGGTTCTTTGTATTTTGTGTATTATATACAATATGTCTGTTTCGTTTCTGATTTTATTTATTTGTTTTTTGTTGGTGAGTCTAGTTAAGGGCTTTTCAGTTTTGTCTGTCCTTTCAAAAAAACCAGCTCTTAGTTTCTTTGATCTTTTTTTCTATTGTCTTTTTAGTCTCTCAATCATTTATTTCCACTCTGATATTTGTTATTCAGGAAGAGCCCCTGGAAGAGGGCATGGCAATCCACTCCAATACTCTTGCCTGGAGAATACCATGGATAGAGGAGCTTGGTGGGCTACAGTCCGTATCGGGTCTCAAAGAGTCAGACATGAAGGAAGTGACTTACCGCCAAAACATTTGATATTACCTTCCTCCTACTAACTTCAGGCTTCACTTGTTCTTCTTTTCTAGCTCTTTAAGATGTGAAGTTAGGTAGTTTTTTTAAGATCTGATTTCTTGATGTACCTCTTAGAACTACTTTTATCTTGTTATATTTGTTTTGCTGTTGTTGTATCTGTTGTGTTTTTGTTGTTGTAATTCCACTTTATTTTTCTCAAAGCATTTTGTTGATTTCTTCTTCGACCCATTGGTTGGTCAGTAGCATGCTGTTTAATCTCCACATAGCTGTGAATTTCTGTTTTCTTCTTGTAGTTAATTTCTACTTTCATACTAGAAAAGATGTGGTTGGAAAAGGTGGGTGCTATGATTTCAATCTTCTTGAATTCATTAAAATATTTTTTGTGACTTAACATGATCTATTCTGGAGAATACTCCATGTAGAAAAATGTGTATTCTGCTGCTTTTGGATGGAATGTTCTGTATGTGTCTAAGCAACAGTTAGAACTGAACATGGAACAACAGACTGGTTCCAAATAGGAAAAGGAGTGCGTCAAGGCTATATATTGTCACCCTGCTTATTTAACTTCTATGCAGAGTACATCATGAGAAATGCTGGACTGGAAGAAACACAAGCTGGAATCAAGATTGCCGGGAGAAATATCAATCACCTCAGATATGCAGATGACACCACCCTTATGGCAGAAAGTAAAGAGGACCTAAAAAGCCTCTTGATGAAAGTGAAAGAGGAGAGTGAAAAAGTTGGCTGAAAGCTCAACATTCAGAAAACGAAGATCATGGCATCTGGTCCCATCACTTCATGGGAAATAGATGGGAAAACAGTGGAAACAGTGTCAGGCTTTATTTTGGGGGCTCCAAAATCACTGCAGATGGTGATTGCACCCATGAAATTAAAAGACGCTTAGTCCTTGGAAGAAAAGTTATGACTAACCTAGATAGCATATTCAAAAGCAGAGATATTACTTTGCTGACTAAGGTCCGTCTAGTCAAGGCTATGGTTTTTCCTGTGGTCATGTATGGATGTGAGAGTTGGACTGTGAAGAAGGCTGAGCGCTAAAGAATTGATGCTTTTGAACTGTGGTGTTGTAGAAGACTCTTGAGAGTCCCTTGGACTGCAAGGAGATCCAACCAGTCCATTCTGAAGGAGATCAGCCCTGGAATTTCTGTGGAAAAAATGATGCTAAAGCTGAAACTCCAGTACTTTGGCCACCTCATGTGAGGAGTTGACTCATTGGAAAAGGCTCTGATGCTGGGAGGTGTTGGGGACAGGAAGAGAAGACGACCGAAGATGAGATGGCTGGATGGCATCACTGACTCAATGGACGTGAGTGTGAGTGAACTCCCAGAGTTGGTGATGGATAGGGAGTGAAGAAGAAAGTAAAATGTTTCTCAGGGAGTTGAATACTAGGTCAGCTTTACTGGGACGGAAAGCCCCCAAATTTTAAAGGGAACAATGGATACCAGGTGTGTCACTGCAATGTTTGCTCTGCAACCTAAGAAACAGGATCTAGCTCTAGGAAACAGGAACTCGATGCTAACTGCAAATTGTCACCAATAGTTACATAAACCTTACCTGCCTGCCCACCAATCATGCTCTGCCGAGTAGCCTAGTCCCCCTCCTCCCCTGCACAATAGGATAAAAGGCTCCCAAAGCGGGTGGTCTGGGGCTCCCCACCTTCGATTGGCTTGGTGGGGGCCCGGATCTGAAATTGCCAATAAACTGCTTTTCTTTGAACTCCGACTGGTGGTCTCTATTGGCAGCTAGTCTCCCACAGGGAGGCCTGACGTGCTGTGATTCATGGGGTCACAAAGAGTTGGACATGACTGAGCGACTGAACTGAACTGAAGTCCATTTTATTTAATGTGTTTCTCAAGACCAATGAGCTTCCCTGGTAGCTCAGCTGGTAAAGAGTCCGCCTGCATGCAGGAGAACCCGGTTCGATGCCTGGGTTGGGAAGATCCACTGGAGAAGGGATAGGCTACCAACTCTAGTATTCTTGCTTGGAGAATTCCATGGACATAGGAGACTGGCAGGCTACAGTTTATGGGTTGCAGAGTCAGACACGACTGAGCCGACTTTCACAAGATCAATGTTTTCTTATCACTTTCCTGTCTGGAAGATCTATTTATTGAAGAAAATGGAGTATTAAAGTCTCCTATTGAATACTCTTCTATACACTGGCCTTGGGATTGGGGAGTCCATGAAAGCCCTTTAAGAACTGTTTCAGACAGGAAAGAACCTGCCTGAAATGCAGGAAACCTGGTTTTGACACCTGGGTCAGGAATATCCCCTGGAGAAGGGAATGGAAACCCACTCCAGTGTTCTTGCCTGGAGAATCCCATAGACAGAGGAGCCTGGCAGGCTAGCATTGACAGGGTCACAAAGAGTCAGACATAACTGAGAGACTAAATCTTTCATGTTCTGAGTTTGCTATATAACCTTGTGGGCCTCATGGATGCAAACCCTGCTGGCTTCAAAACTGTGTGTTTGGGGAACTTCTCTCTGATCTGCAAGTCTTAAAAGTTGGAGTGCCAGATGATGCAGGGTGCAAACCCTTGCCTCCTCGGGGGAAAATCTTCAGAATGTGAGTTCTCTCCAAATTGTGGGTCACTGCACTGGCTGGGTTTTATGGCAAGACTGTGTCTCAGCCTCTTCTATCCATTCTCACTTGCCATATATGTGGGAATTCCTCAGCTAGTTGCCCCACCACCACCCCCTGTGCAAGAAAACTGTTCTATATGTAGCTATAAATTTTCTGTGTCCCTAGGAAGGAGTGAGTTTCGACTCCTCCTATATCACCATCTTAACTGGAACACTGTGTTTGGTCTCTTTGCATCAGCAAAGCCCAGCACAGAGTGAACTTAATCAATGCTTGTTGAATGAATGAATACACAATGGTGTTTCTAATTAAAATGTGAAGTAACTATTGATTGGTTTTGTGAAATTGCAAGTTCATGTTTTTTCTGCCAGTAATTTCTTGATGTGGAGTAAACAATTTAATTTGGAAATTAATTTTGTTTTTCACTTAAGCCCAGGATATACGGACAAAGTTTGGGAGCTCTTGAGAGAAATATTGCCCGAGTTTAAGCTGTCAGCTGAGTCCAGCTCTGAAAGCAAAATAACTGACATAGATGCCAAATTAAAAGAACAAGGAAAAGAAGTGAAGGATGGGAAAGAAGTGAAAGATGGCAAGGAATTCAAGTCTGAAAACTCAATAACAGCACTAAAATTGCCCGAGAAAAGTGAAAGGGCTTTAAAGGGTAAGACAATTATATCACAGTATTATTCAGTATGGATATTGTATGTAAATGTTTTATAATCATTGCTGAATTTAACGACTGTTTATAAGCATTGTCATTTATTATGTGTTGTGAAAACAGTCATTCAAATTTCTCTGTTTCCTGGATATTACAGCTTGCAGTGTTGTTTATGTTAATTATTTCACTACATTTTGCTCTCCTTGTAATCAAAGGTAATTATATATTTTAATGATATTAAATTAGTATAGTATTAATATAGAAAAAAAGACATTAAGTTTTCAGTTTCCTTTCATTAAACACATCTTTCTTATCTGTCATATGTAGAGTGGAATGGGCCAAAATACCAAACCTGAAAAGTGGTCCTATTTCAGAAAATGTGAAATGGACACAGATTAGACAGTGATTTGCAAGTTGTTTATTATAAGATTAAAGTTAAAATCTAGAAATTATATTTTTCAAGTTATTTTACAAAGGGTAGAACTGTTTCTCTTAAAGTGAGAAATATATTTAATAAGTGGTCATTTTATGCTTTCTAAAATGTTTCATATAGCCATACATATGAACAATAATGCTTGCAAGTAGAGTTGAATATACTAGAAAATACTAAATTTTTTGTATAACTGTGATAACATCTATAACCGTCTTTCAGATATTTATGCTTTATAAGATATTGATGTTTTGTTCTTATTTAGATCTTGCACATCAGCATTTCCAATCGTATATTGTCCTGAAATAACTACTGTAAATGTTCCTCAAAGATAAGCAAAAAAAATTAAGTATGTGTGATATCTGCCCCATCAGGGATCCTCTGAAAATAATCTAATGTGCATTAGTTTATAAAAGAAAGCAAAAATGAAAAAAATAGCCAGGTTAAATTTGTTTGACCCAGCGTATCCTCTGGAGAAGGCAATGGCACCCCACTCCAGTGCTCTTGCCTGGAAAATCCCATGGAGGGAAGAGCCTGGTAGGCTGCAGTCCATGGGGTCGCGAACAGTCGGACACGACTGAGCGACTTCACTTTCACTTTTCACTTTCATGCATTGGAGAAGGAAATGGCAACCTACTCCAGTGTTCTTGCCTGGAGAATCCCAGGGACAGGGAAGCCTGGTGGCTGCCGTCTATAGGGTCACACAGAGTCGGACATGACTGAAGTGACTTAGTAGCAGCAGAAGCAGCAGCAGTGTATCCTAAATTAATTTGAACCTGGAATCTCTTCCTCGTGTATCACAAATTAACATTTGTCTATCCTCCATCTATCCAGTTCCCCAGGCAGCTCAGTGGTAAAGAATCCACCTGTAATGCAGAAGACACAGGTTCAGTCCCTGGGAAGATAGAACCTGTGTCGATCAGGTTGGGAAGATCACCCGAAGAAGGAAATATCAACCCATTCCAGTACTCTTGCCTAGGAAATCCCATGGACAGAGGAGCCTGGTGGGCTACAGTTCATGGGGTTGCTAAGAGTTTGACATGACTTAGCAACTTAACATGGAGAAGGCAATGGCACCCCACTCCAATACTCTTGCCTGGAAAATCCCATGGGCGGAGGAGCCTGGTAGGCTGCAGTCCATGCAGTCACTGGGAGGAGCCTGGTAGGCTGCAGTCCATGCAGTCGCTGAGAGTTGGACATGACTCAGTGACTTCACTTTCACGTTTCACTTTCATGCATTGGAGAAGGAAATGGCAACCCACTCCAGTGTTCTTGCCTGTAGAGTCCCAGGGCTGGCGGAGCCTGGTGGGCTGCTGTCTATGAGGTCGCACAGAGTCAAACACGACTGAAGCGACTTAGCAGCAGCAGCAGCAGCAGCAACTTAACAGCAGCATCCATCCATCCAATTAACCATTCATTCAATGTACCTGGGCTTCCCTGGTGGCTCAGATGGTAAAGGTCTGCCTGCAATGCTGGAGACTTGGGTTCAAACCCTGGGTCAAAAATATCCCCTGGAGAAGGCAATGGCAAACCACTTCAGTATTCTTGCCTGGAGAATTTCATGGACAGAGGAGCCTGGCGGGCTACAGTCCATGGAGTCACAAAGATCAATGTACTACTTGCTGAGAATACCCATAAGTGTTCCAGGAATTAGCAGGAACCTGAACAAAATCAGATGTGGATCTCACTTCTTAGAGCTTAGGTAATGTGAGAAAGACTAACGTTAATTTTAAAAATCATAAATACATACTAAGACATGGGTCTTGAAGGGAAATACAGGAAACTATAAGTCATTCACATGGGAGACCTAGTCTGGGGCACCAGGGAAGAATTCCTTAAGGAATTTTGAGCTGTGTTCACAAAAATTAGAAGGATATCTGGGGGAAGATGATGGACTGTGGAGGGAAAAGAATTCTAGGTAGGAGAGATAAATATAAATATATAAATATAAATATATATAAATATATAAATATAAATATTATGAGGCAGCAGCAGAAATGACAGTGACCTGGAAGACCTGGTAGATGTTCTCAGCTGGAAGAGAGGATGTGAGGAATAAAGGGGCTTAAAAAGAACCTGAAGAAGTAGGTAGGAGAGTGATCATATCAAAATTTCTAGGTCATGCTAAGATATTTGATCTTTACCAAAGAGCCGTTGACAGCTAATGAAGACTTAGAGTTGAATCATGATCTATTTCACATTTTGAAAAGGATAGTCTGGTTCTCTGAAAAAAAATAACTTGGAATGCAGGTGGAGGTGGAAGGTCAGTGGCATGAGAAGTCACAGAAGAAAACAATTTGATGACTGTTGTATCAGCTCATGTTAGAGATGATAGTCGCTTGGAGTAGGTTAATAGGATTCTCATAGTGGAGAAGCAGATACAGTAAATTATTGAGAGATACTTATGAAGTAAAAAATAGCAGGATATGGCAAAGATAACTTGTAGAATTCTTACTTGCAGAACTGGATAGATGGTAGTATGTTTAATGGGTAATGCAGAAAAGGAATGGCTTTAAGAGGAGAGATCACAAAATGATTTAGAGCATATTGAATTTGAGGTGCATTTAAGAAATCAAGTGTACTTTTCGTGTCAGGAGTTCCAGGCTATTGATATACCCTTGGGAATCATTGACAAATGCATGCTAAATTAAATGACGAATGATATTCCCAATGAGATGGTGTAGAGTGAGAAGATTAGGAACCTTAAGACTAAGCCTGAAAGAAGCTAAATATCTGAGAGCTGGTACAAAATAATGAGCTGCTAAACAAGGTTAAAGAATGGCCAAGAAAATAGGAAGATCAGCAGAGCAGGTCACTGTTGAAAAATCAAAGGAAAAGAATGTTTCAAGAATTGGAGAGATTGTCTGTTCCAGATAGTGTTGAGAGTTGAAATATGATGGGAGTTCAAATTTCTCTGTTAGATTTTATGATACAGAGGTCACTGGGAACTGGTAAATGATGGAAGTGGAAGACACATTAGAGAGATTAAGAAATAAATGGAAAGTAAAATAATGTATAAACAAACTTGTTATATATTTGTCTGTGAAGAATAGGAGAGCAAAAAAGTAGAAGCTGTCAAGGAAAACAGGGGATTCATGAAAAATATTTAAACTTGTATCTAAGGAAGAAGAGTTGAGTATTTTTGAGTGGTAATTTGGAAGAGGTAGTTGAGATTACAGCCACAGCACATGTTTCCAGAGAGCCAAAGTGAAGGGATTGGTCCAACCTGGGGAGCAATGTCTCCTCCATCCTAACAGATTGGCGCAGAGCATGAGAGAGAGAATAGATGTAGACATCAGAGGGTGAATGGGTTTGATAGAGAGAAGTTGAGGGTTTCTGAAAAAAAGACTTCTATTCTCTCTATAAGCAGACCATTTATGAGCTGAAAGTGAAGTAGAGGTGGAGATAAAGGTTCTTATGATTATTTAAAATAGGGCGGAAGCTTGCAGAACTAGGGAAAGATTATCTCCAGTAGAATGTAGGATTCAGCTGCTAATTCTACTCAGAGGGGTTGGCCAGAGGGGTGAAATGAAACAACAGAGGAACAATAAATTTATTCATGTATTGGCAAAAACACATTTTGGTAAACATTTTTGCATACTTTCCAAATTTCTTTGACAGAGTGTGTTTTTCCTATTTCCAGATTTTATTATATATTAAGTTATGGGTTTTGAATAGGCGTTTAGTGAAAGTGAAAGTATTAGTCTCTCAGTTGTCTCTGATTCTTTGCAACCCCGTGGACTGTAGCTCACCAGGCTCCCCTGTCCATGGGATTTCCCAGGCAATAATGCTGGAATGGGTTGCCATCTCCTTCTCCAGGGGCCCTTCTGGACTCAGGGATTAAACCCAGGTATCTTGTATTGCAGGCAGATTCTTTACTGCCAGAGCCACCAGGGAAGCCCATTTTAAAAATCATACATGAAGTCATATATTATTACCTGTAACTAGTTTTAAGTCAAAACCAATTCTGATTGTCTCTTTTTATACTTATCTCCAAATTAAATATTTCATCCTACACTTATAGTTATCTTTGCCTTTGTATCTAACGTAGATGTTACATCTACTATAAAGCTAAAAGCCAAGATAGTTTTATTTTAGAGGTAAGAAACAGCACACAGTGTTAATATTATAGTTTTTTTATATATACAATTTTTTACAAAAACAACCTAATCAATACTGATTATTAATTTAGCAAATGACAAAAGAATGAATGGCAGAAATTTGAAATTTCTGTTTTCGAATTGGAAGGGATTTATTAGGAAATTAAAAATCTCAGGGAATTTTTTAAGGTGAAAGAAAACATGTTTCACAGAAATGTAAATATGGATGGAAATTCAAGTGGCAGATGGTTCTGGGTACTGGGTTTACTATGCACGTCTTGTTGACAATAAGATGTTGGTGTGGATGTTGGTTGGTGGCCAGTCTCCACCAGAAGATATTCTAGAGGCAGAAAGCTGAGTTTCTTGAAATGCAGACCCCAAATTAAGAAAAATCTAAGAAGGCTCCACATTTAGGACTCAACTTTAAATACATTTTTTCATGATTATTTTTTCTTTTTAAAATAAGACTAGCCTGACACCATGATTTTATACAAATAAATTGTATTCACCTGATTACATTTAACTTAAAATTATTTGTAGTCATTAATGACATGTCTTTCATAATATATGTCGATTTTTAAAGCTTTTTGTTTTGTTTTATTTTGATGTTACTAATTCGAGGTAAGTAGTGTTTGGAGCAGTTTGTGGCTATTTTTCTTTATACATTTAAATAATACTATTGTTTTAGCTTTCTTTTTCAACACTAATTGAGTAAGCAATATAGACTGAGATTTTGTTGTTAAAGGATTTATTGTATTTTTTAACATGTTAGACAAAGCAGATGTGAAAGACCTTGGAAAGAAGAGAAGCAAAGATGGAGAGAAGGAAAGAGAAAAGGAAAAATTCAAATGGTCAATACATGGTTCAAGACCCTCATCAGATGTACAATATTCTCTACAGTCTCTGTCAGATTGTAAGCTCTCAGTCTCCTAGAATAATAATTATTGTACACATTTCCTAAAATGCTGGAGAACATTGGAGCACAGAAATGTATTTCCTGTTCAGATATATCTAAATAAGCTTTTCAGAGTTGCCTATAATTGTTAAGCTCTCAGATGGTTGTGCATAATGAAGCAAGATCTTACATATGAGACAGAGCCAAGATTATCATAGTACTTAAGGTACAACAGTCACAAAAGTGTTTACATGAATGAAGATATGTACTAATATATATTGTTATAGTGTCTATAACATATTTTACATTATAAAATATATATTTACATAAATATTTGATTAGATATTGATATATATTTGTATATGTCCTCTTCTATATAGATTCTATATATATATATATGTATTTATAAAATCTTTTCTAAAACACTTTATAGTCCTAACATTGAGTCATCTATCTTGGTGCTTCCAGAATGCATAATTCTCAGTTCACTCCTCTTTACATGAAAATATGTCCATTTATGCCCAGTATTATGCTTTATCATTTTTTTCATTTTGTCTTCTTTCCAAATACCTTGCTGTGCTTTTTGTGAGAACAGCTTCATAGCTACACCTTTGCATTTTTGCAGAAAGATATTTGGTGGTTTGGTAAAAATAATACAAACACTAGTTTTTTTTTGTATTTTTAATTTCCTATTAAACATTTTTTTCTTATATTGATACCTTAAGTAATCTTTTTTGATAGTCGACATAACATCCCCCAATTTACTGATAATTATTTATATTTGTGAGATTGCAAAACCGTTTCTTGAGTTTATTTGTAAAAATGAAGGTAACAATGCCTTTTTCTCTACCAAACTCATAGTTAAGGTCAACCTCAAGAAACAGTATATAGTTCAAAGTTTGAACTGTGGACTAAAATTGCCTGGGTTCAGATCTCTGCTCCATGAAAAATATGTATTGGAGAAGGAAAAATTTCCCTCTAGTCTCTCCAGGTTCTTCTAGCTGGTCTAAGAATCAAATTGATATGAGGCATATTCACAGAAGAAAAAAATAATAATCATTATGTATTACTACATATGAGACCTTATAAGAAAAATAAGACCCAAAGGCATGTTAGGTAATTGAGGCTTATCTACCATGTGAGAGAAGCAGAAAGGGGGTAGGGGTTGTGACTTCAAATGGGAGGAAAACAATCCACTGGAGATGGGAAAACAAATGTTTACAAAACAAATGTTTGCCTCTGCCAGGCAGAGACAATGGAATACAGAGAGGACTCTGGTCTCCAGGCCGTGCTGAATGCCCCCAAACACACCTGGCCCACATTCTTTATAGTCTCTTTGCTGACAGTGTTCTGCCTGAATCTGGCCTTGAAATTCTTTTAGACAGTTACAAGGGGTGGTAAAAAGAAAGAATTCTGGGGTTCTCTGTTCTTAAAAAGCATCAGGCTAAAACAATCCTCATGCCAAGGAGATACATTTTGGGGTGACAAATTTTGCTCCCGTACATATACAAAGTTTCTTTTTAAATGTGAAAACGTATTTTTATAAGTTTGGCATATTTCACATCTTAATCCATTCTGGAGTGAGCCAGGGCTCACATCTAATTTACATAACGTGGCTTTAAAGATATTATTCTTCAGTAAACATTATTTAGTGCAGTTATATATAACTGCTTGAACTTTAAAGGAATAAAACAAAACTTTTCAATTAAAAATAAAAACAAGAGGAAAATAGATCTGTTGTTTTGACCAGAATCTTTAAAGGACAAAAACACCATGAATCAAATGTAGTAATTTCAGGGATATTAGGGAATAAATATCAATTCTCAGAAGCAAATCTACAAGCATTATACATTTCAAACTAAGTTACCTCTTAGTTTCCTTTCTTATGAGAGGATTAATTTGTGTTTTCTTTCTCCTTGAAATGACATAGAAACTCCCAAACTTCTTTAAATTCAAATTAAAGATTCTATGAAAGTTAAGTTACATAGGCTGATAGCCAGAGTGAGTTTATGTAATAACTTTTACATTGAAGTAAAATGATTTCTTAATGAACTATATGGTACTATTATGAAAGTAAAACTAATGAGACATTCTATACAATAGATGTACATTTGAGAGTTAACATTTTTAAATGCATGTCAAGTCGTTTACCTATTTTTCATCAGCAAAGATAAGTTCATTAAGAAATTTGAATGGTCTACCATGACCTGCCAGACCCATTTTGACTAGAATTTCCATGACACAATATATGTTTTGATTTACAGGTTCTTCAGCAATACAGTCCCCTCAGATGGTAGTATATGCAACCTTCACACCTCTCTATTTGTTTGAAAAGAAGATATTTTTATTAGAGAAGATGGTAAGCACTCAAGGCCAAGAAACTTGGTATAATTTATGGTGTTTGTGTGTGTCTGTGGTCCTTTGTTGCAGTAAAGTGTTGGGTTTTTTTTTTTTTTCGTTACCAAGTCATGTCTGACTCTTTGCAACCCCATGGAATGAAGCAAGCCAGTCCTCCACTATCTCCTAGAGTTTGCTCAATTCATGTCCATTGAGTCTGAGATGTCATCCAACCATCTCATCCTCTGCTATCCCCTTCTTTTGCCTTCAGTGTTTCCCAGCATCAGCGTCTTTCCAGTTAGCTGGTTCTTCACATCAGGCGGCCAAAGTATTAGAGCTTCAGCTTCAGCATCAGTCCTTCCAATGAATTTTCAGGGTTGATTTCCTTTAAGATTGACTAGTTTGATCTCCTTGCTGTCCAAGGGACTCTCGAGAGTCTTCTCCAGCTCCACAATCCAAAAGCATCAATTCTTCAGCACTCAGCCTTCCTTATGGCCCACCTCTCACATTCATACATGATTACAGGAAAAACCATAGTTTTGACTATAATGCACCTTTGTCAGCAAAGTGATGTCTCTGCTTTTTAATACACTGTACAGATTTGTCATAGCTTTCTTTCCACAGAGCAAGCGTTTTTTAATTTCATGGCCACAGTCACAGTCTGCAGTGATTCTGGTGCCCAAAAAGAAAAATCTGTCCCTGCTCCCACTTTTTCCCATTCTATTTGTCATGAAGTGATGGGACCAGATACCATGATCTTTAGTTTTAAGTGCTGAGATTCAAGTCAGATTTTTCACTCTCCTCTTTCACCCTCATCAAGAAACTCCTCTTCACTTTCTGCCATTAGAATAGTATCATCTGCATATTTGAGGTTGTTGAAATTTTCTCCCAGCAGTCTTGGTTTCAGCTTGTGCTTCACCCAGCCTGGCATTTTGCATGATGTACTCTCATATAAGTTAAATAAGCAGGGCGACAGTAGACAGCCGTATCTACTCCTTTCCCAATCTTGAACCAGTCTATTGTTCCATGTCCAGTTCTAACGGTTGCTTCTTGACCTGCATACAGATTTCTCTAGAGACAGGTAAGGTGGTCTGATACTCCCATCTCTTTAGGAATTTTCCAAAGTTTGTCAACACCCTTTTGCAACAATGAAAATAGAAAATATATCATTATTCAATTAAAATTCTATTCTTGAATTTCAGTCTTGTCTCTGTAATTAAATGCTTTGGTACAGGGCTCAGCACAGGCAAAGTTTTCTTAATGCTGTTCTGTGCTTAGTCCCTCAATTGTGTCCCACTCTGCGACCAACCCCATGGACTATAGCCCACTAGGCTTCTCTGTCCATGGGGCTTTTCCAGGCAAGAATACTGGAGTGGGTTGCTATGGCCTTTTCCAGGGGATCTTCCCAACCCGGGGATCTTCCCAACCCAGGGTTCCAACCCAGGTCTCCCACACTGCAGGCAGATTCTTTATCAGCTGAGCTACTGGGGAAGCCCAGATGATTGCAATAGTTTAATCTAAAAAAGAAAAAAAAAAGAGGTAGTTTCATGTAGTTTATCAATTCTCTTCATTGTAAACAAAGGGCATCAAATCATATATTTCAGTGAGAACTGTGTAAATCATTTCTAAGTAATAATACATCACCTTTCTATAAACAGGTCATACCTATTTTCTTAATGTAAGACAAAGTTAATGAATTCATATCTAGTAAGCCACTGCTATGAATGCCTTAAAATAATACACACAAAAATGTTAATTGCTCTTTTCTTAGAAAGTCACAACTTATAGAAAATTTAGAAAATATGGACAAAGGGAATAAAATTTAAATATTTGTAATATAAATGCTTAGTCATAGACACTGTTAACATTTTGGCATATGTACTTTGCTTTTTATTTTCTTCTTCTCTGTATATTTCCTACATGTATATGTGTATAAACTTTTTACTCAGGGAAATTCTATTTTACTTTCTGTTTTGAAATGAGCTTTTTCACTTGACACTGTATCACTAACATTTTCCTGTGATGTTAAACATTTGACCACATATTATTTAATAGTTACATGAGATGTGTGGATTTGCCATAATTTTTATGTTATTTTGGGGTTTTGGACATAAAAATCATTTTTTTCTCCTTTCCTTTTAAAGGGTAAATCTCACCAGATTACTCTTCAATCTATTTAGACAAACATCTTATTGCATTTGTATTGATCCCTAACCCTCTAGGGGGAATTTTAGACATCCAGCACTTTATTGCTAGAATTCCATTTGTCTGAAATCATGTGAACTCCGGGAGTTGGTGATGGACAAGGAGGCCTGGTGTGCTGCGATTCATGGGGTCACAAAGAGTCGGACACGACTGAGCGACTGAACTGACTGAAATCATTACATTAAAGTATAAGAAGACAGTAATATAATAATTTGATTAATTACAAACAGCTTACTGTTTAAAAATTCAATGGAAATTTGGTTGAAATGTAAATACACCAATTGTATGATTATTGCACAGAGATATATTTGTCTTCTGGATGATTTGACCAAGGAGCTTAAATGTTATCATTTCTTCTTCCTTTTCTTTCCTTCTTCCTGCCTCCACTTTCTCCTTCTTTTTAGATAGGAGACATTCCTTACTGCAAAAGTCTGCAATGTAAGAAGGGTATTTTGTCAAGACAATAGGACATAATGTGCTATTATGAATGTAGAGAAAAGGGCAGTTCATCTGTTTTTATTTAAAAGTTATTCAATAGTCATGGTTAAATCCAAGTGTGCTTCTCAGCACCGCCCCCCAACTTAAGTCTCTTTTTAGGGTGGCTGCATCAGCCCTGACTTTATTTTTTCTTAATCTTACTACCTGACATTGGCCATTGCCTTAGCTATTCCAGAGAAATTAAACCCTCTAATACTGTGGATTGCAAAAGACCATGAGCCATGCTTTGTGGAGTGTTCCATAGGAAGTACTTAAATACTTTTTAAAATTGAAACACAAAAAGATAAGATTGACATCGTAATTACACAAAAAAAAGCCACAGAAAAATTCACTTGAACTTTTGTCTTTCTGACTGAAAAACCAGTAAACAAAATTTTTAAATTTAAAAGACCGAAAAAAAGCACGTGTTTATTCATTAATTCAACAAGATGTTAATTAATTATTCTTTGCTAAACAACTAGCTAGGGAATTCCCTGGTGGCTCAGGCAGTAAAGCGTCTGTCTACAATGAGGGAGATCCGGGTTCAATCCCTGGGTCGAGAAGATCCCCTGGAGAAGGAAATGGCAATCCACTCCAGTATTATTGCCTGGAAAATCCCATGGACAGAGAAGCCTGGTAGGCTACAGTCCATGGGGTCACAAAGAGTCGGACACGACTAAGCGACTACACTTACACTCAAACAACTAGCTGGAATCTGAGGAAGACGCCATGTTGAGCGTGTTTAATAAGGACTCTCCACACAAAGTTTAGAGTTGATGAGAAAAACAGATAAGCAAACAGTAATAAAGTTAGAATATTCGCATAATAGAAGTTGCTTGGAATATGGTAAATGTAGCATTTAAATAAAGTGCATTGAATGAGTAACCAAATAAACGAATTAATGAAGGAGTGAAAAAAATGTATATGGAACACATAGCAGAGACACATCTTTCTGTCTAGTCGGTGACTAGGGAAATCACTGCAGATGGTGACTGCAGCCATGAAATTATAAAACGCTTGCTCCTTGGAAGAAAAGCTATGACAAACCTAGGCAGTATATTAAAAAGCAGAGACATTACTTTGTTGACAAATGTTTATCTAGTCAAAGCTATCATTTTTCCAGTAGTCCTGTATGGATGTGAGAGTTGGATCATAAAGAAAGCTGAGCACCAAATAATTGATGCTTTTGAACTGTGGTGTTGGAGAAGACTGCAAGGAGATCAAACCAATCAATCCTAAAGGAAAACAACCTTGAATATTCATTAGAAGGACTGATGCTGAAGCTGAAACTCTAATCCTTTGGCCACCTGATGCGAAGAACTGACTCATTGGAAGAGACCCTGATGCTGGGAAAGATTGAAGGCAGGAGGAGAGGGGGACAACAGAGAGTGAGATGGTTGGATGACATCACAGACTCTATGGACATGGATTTGAGCAAGCTCCCGAAGTTGGTGATGGACAAGGAAGCCTGGTGTGCTACAGTCCATGGGGTCACAGATCAGATACGACCGAGCAAGTGAAATGAACTGAGGGAAGTCTTCCCAAAGCGGGGGAGGGGGGAGGAGAAAGTTGTTGAAACAGTGGCTTTAAAGTTAGCCTGGAAAGTAGGAAAAGCATATGCGTGAAGCAGAAGAAAGCTTATGTTGGAAAGTTTGGAGGTGAAAGATAACCCACTGGGTTCAAGGGACTACTAGAGTTTGAACAGATTGCAAAAGGAGAAGTTTTAGAGGCAGTCTGAGGTGTGGGAGGAGCCTGGACATGCAGAGTGTTATAAATCCTCACTGTGGGGGTTGAAATGTCTTACAGGGTCCAGTGGTCCAGGAATTGGTCCAGTGTCTGTAATAGTAATGAGATGAGCTTCCAAGCTGTAATGAACTGCCTCCAACATTACAGTCTCCTGCTGATTCTTTTACATTAGCTATTAGGATAAGCAGGGTCTCTTGGTAGAAATCAGAATATAAAAATGATATCATGTTTTGAAGATAAATCTGCAGAAGAAAATTTTTTTCTAATGGAATTTTATTAAATGGAGTACATAGCAAAAAATTCTGGCCCCAAAGACAACAAGACCAACATGTAAAATAAAGTCAACTCGTTACCTTTATGTGAGTAATTGATAAAGAATGCAAGAAAACAAAGCAAAACTTGGAAAGAAACAGTTTCACAAATTACTCTACCTTATCCCCCATCTTATTACTTCTGGGTATTCTAAATTTTGGTTTTATTTGTTTATTTATTATTTCCTTTTTATTTAAATGGGTTAACTGGGAGTTCTAAAAAGCCTCCTCTACCTCTCAAGCCCTTACTTTTAGAATATCTGAGGTGGACTGAGTAAGGGAGTGAAATGGTGCTATGGGAAAGGAAACTTCTGGTTTGTCTTATATTTGGGCTTCCCTGGTGACTCAGTGGTAAAGAATCTGCCTGCCAGTGCAGGAGATGTGGGTTCAATCCCTGAGTCAGGAAGATTCTCCTGGAAAAGGAAATGGCGACTCATTCCAGTACTCTTGCCTGGAAAATCCCATGGATAGAGGAACCTGACAGATTACAGTCCATGTGGTTGCAAAAAGCCAGATACTACTTAGTGATTAAATAAAAACAAAAACATGAATTATTCAAAAATATTTCCTAAAGAGGCCTATTAAATATTTCACTAGAATGTTTCACTATTTTAAATTACTCTCTGTCCCTAATTCTAATATAAGGAAATCTGGAACCCTTGAACAAAGTTTCTCAATATCAAACTATGACAATTATTAAGCATTACTTTACTTTATTCAGAAGTATTGTGTAGTATGTTGGAAATAAAGTGAAGTATGAGAAACTGGCTTACATACTTTCAGTTCAATTCAGTTTAGTCACTCAGTTGTGTCCGACTCTTTGCGACTCCATGAATCGAAGCACATCAGGCCTCCCTGTCCATCACCAACTCCCCGGAGTTCACTCAGACTCAAGTCCATCGAGTCAGTGATGTCATCCAGCCATCTCATCCTCGGTCGTCCTCTTCTCCTCCAGCCCCCAATCCCTCCCAGCATCAGAGTCTTTTCCACATCCTTTCCACATCAAGTGAATACATTTGTAAATTATTTAAATAATAAAATAGATGAAAATACCATACATAACTATTTAATACTATATCTTACATCTTCTGAATGCCTTGAATAGTTTTGTTTTCTGGTGTTCCGCTGTTCAAAAGAGAAAGCAAGTGGATTACAATTTTGGTTGCAATTATAAGAAGGAACTGAGATATATAAAGCAAATGTATGAACTATCCAGAAATTATTCAACTTACAAATACTACTTAGGGCTTTCCCAGTGGCTCAGTGAGTAAAGAATCTGCCTGCAGTGGAGGAGATACAAGAGATGTCAGTTCAATCCCTGGGTCAGGAAGATCCCCTGGAGGGGGAAAATGGCAACCCACTCCAGTATTCTTGCCTGGGAAATTCAACGGACAAAGGAGCCTGCCAGGCTACAGTCCAAAGGGTCGCAAAGAGTTGACCTTATATTATTAAAGCATACTTTCAGAGGTTTCTGAATTTTTTCAATTAATTGCCAACATATAGATGGGATAAAAGGGGCATGACAATTTCCCCTCCTTAAATTAGTGCTTAAAAAAAATTTAAAACATTGTAGTGACTTTTCTCTTTATTCCATATATTTATAAAGCTTTTAAATGACTCTACTGAACTTAATACATGTTCTAGCTGAGGCAATAATTTCCAATAGGCTAGTAAGTGAGCTTCTGATCCTAATTCAAATTACTACTTTGTAAATTTTCATTTTCAAACATTGCTATTTGCATAGAAATCAATGATAAAAATGCTGACACATATGTATGGAATTTAGAAGGATAGTAATGAAGACCCTCTATGTGAGACAACAAGAGACTGAGAGGTATAGAACAGACTTTTGGACTCTGAGGGAGAGGGAGAGGGTGGGATGATTTGGGAGAATGGCATTGAAACATGTACACTATCTTGTAAGAATGAAGCGCCAGTCTATGTTCAATACAGGATGCAGGATGCATGGGGCTGGTGCACGGGATGACTCAGGGAGAGGATGTGGGGTGGGAGGTGGGAGGGGACTTCGGCATTGGGAGATTGTGTTCACCTGTGGCTGATTCATGTCAATGTATGGCAAAACAAATACAGTATTGTAATGTAGAATAAAGTATTTTAAAAAAATAAAAGCATATTTTACATGAAAAAAAAACACTAGGAAGAAAAACAGTTTATTGGCAAAACTGACTTTAATGTAGTTAATGTTTTATTTTACTTTAAATGTGTCAGCGTTTAGACCATGAATATCAGAATTTGACTACAGGATATGTTACTTTAATCTTCACATACCTTTTGATTTCTTATAGCATCTTTCCGCCATCAGTCAATAGCTGAATTTCTACAATGACTTGCATTTCTTTCAATGTCTTGATTTGGATTTGCCTGGACCATCTGCCCTTCTGTGAATGCCTCCTTTGTCAGGAGTGATCAGGGGGATTTTGTGTAGGGAAGCCTGAGGACATAAACTGTAGACCAGGCAACTGCTTACCCTCACGGACCCAACACACTAAGGGCAGTGGGGTTTTCTGAAAACTATCGAGCAATTGTTGGTGCTAAAGAAAAAAAAACTAACAAAGACTTTATATGTTAAGTACTTGTATCAAATCTTTAACCTTTAAAGAAAGTGTTAGTCGCTCAGTTGTGTCCAACTCTTTGTGACCCCATATGGACTATATAGCCCACCAGGATCCTCTGTCCATAGAATTTTCCAGGCAAGAATACTGGAATGGGTAGCCTTTCCCTTCTCCAGGAGATCTTCCCTACCCAGGGATGGAACCTGGATCTCCTATATTGCAGGCAGATCCTTACCATCTGAGACTCCAGGGAAGCCCAACAAAAATAATAATTGATTAATTTTGGACCAAAACTGATATTCTGAGACTTTTGCAATGTCATAGAATTTTAAAATCTTAGAACTGAAAAGTGACTTCTAGTTCTAGTCCCTCATTTTGTAAATAAAGAAAGGGAGACCGACATACCCTAAAAGACTAAAAGAAACACAGAAAGTAATAGTGCTTACACTGTGTGTGTGTGTTAGTAACTTAGTCGTGTCTGACTCTTTGCAACCCCGTGGACTGTAGCCCACAAGGCTCCTCTGTCCATGGGATTCTCCAGGCAAGAATTCTGGAGTGTGTTGCCATTTCCTTCTCCAGGGCACCTTCCTGACCCAGGGATCAAAGCTGGATCTCCTGCACTGCAGGCAGATTCTCTACCATCTGAGCTACCAGGGTAGCCCTGGTGCTTACGCTAAAGGATGCAGAAATATTACCACTATATCTCTCTAGAATAGTGGTGATAATATTTCTATAATGATGAAAAGTGTTATCTTAAATGCATAAAGCAGATACAAAAATCCTTTTAACCCTGCCCTCCACCTTTTAGGCTGATTCTGCTGAGAAGCTTAGAGAATATGGGCTTTCCCATATCTGTAGCCATCCTGTGCTGGTCACAAGAACTAGATCCTGCCCTCTTACAGCACCGCCAAAACCACCTCCTGTACCTCCCTGGAAACTCTTTCGTCAAAAAAAAGAAGCTGTTATAACAGATGAAGCTCAAGGTATGGTTCATATTGTCCAAAAATCTAATCAACATTTCTCTCTATGAAGTTCTAATAGTTCTATTTGTAATGTGAGAGATATATCAAAAAAGCAATCCAACATTTTACTTAAAGCCTTCATCTCATTTTTATGTCAGAAGTCATTTTATGACTTCTGCACATCTCAGACTCTGATTAGTTTGGTTTTCACATCTAAACTGACCAGATAAATACAGGTCATTCTTTGGGTGATGGCACTATGATTATAACTGTGATAGAAAAGTGGCTTGGAGCAAATAACGCAGAAAGTTAAATAGCATATATGTTAACCCACTGGTGTGGATTTCAAGCATGGGGATCGTTCTGTGGTGCCCAGTAGGACATCATCTCTAATTGACTGAATTCTATTTGAAACTGCTATAGGAGTAAGACTTCTGCCTGGGCTGGCTCCTGTCAATATCGTCGTGTAGCCAAAGAACAGCAACTATACTTGAAATACACAGGTTCACACAGGCTGAGAATATGCTAAGGAGTCTGTTCCCACCTGGTTCTTATTCTTGTATTTCTGAATTCCTTATAATCCAAGTCTAATTTTTTATTCCTTTAATTCCGTGAGCACCATGCTTGAATGGAAGAGAGACCAACATGGCAAGAAAAGGAATGAGCAAGACCATAAATGAAAAATCATGAGCAGAGGGGATTAGAAAACAGAAAGTAAAAATTAAAAAATTATGCCCTAACAGAATAGCTCAGTTTGTTTATGTTGATTCAAAGTAAACATATGGCTTTTCTGTAGCTAATTTACACTCGCAGCTTTTAATGAACGATGATAAAGAATTGGAGTGCTGTGGTTTATATAGGGGGTGTGTGTGTGTATGTATATATATACTTTCTATTCCAAAAGCTTAAATTATTTTTTTGTTATCTTTGTGTTCTTTTCCTCGCTTTCTCATTTTCTTCCTTTTTCTTTTCCACTACCTCGTTATCTTCTAATTGTATTCATCCAGTAACAGGTCGTCACATTCTAGAGGTTATTGCATTAGGCCTGTCCTTGAATGAACAAAGAAGACAAAGCCGCATGAACATACCTAGTGCCAGGTTACTAAAGGCATCCCTAAGAAGCATGTAAATAAGCTTCAAGTGGTTGGTCCCATGAACCACGTCTTATACTCTTAATGATGGTGCTTGCTGTGTTCCTGTTACCAGGTCAAGTACTGCTGATCCTTCAGTGCATGGGACAAAAGAACTGTATCTCAGCCACAGAGTAATGCCTAAGTCTCAGTGGTATTCAGAATCCTAAAACTACAGTAGCCACAGAGATTGGAGTATTTACCTGTTCCTTGCCTCCTACGTCCAACCATAATTTACATGTTTTTAAGATATAAATAACAACTGTTAACCATGTAATTTTCCTCACATTTGCTTTCTGCCTACGTTGATACAACCAGTACAGCTGGTGGCAAAAATTTTCTAGCACAACATGTTTTATCCTTGCCAGAAAAGAACAGAGATTAAAGAAATATCTGGCTTAGATATAAAGGAGAAACAGTCAGTTTATTTTTATTTATTTTTTTTTTTACTAACCTTGTCTGCCTCTCTCCTACCTGCTTCCTTATTTCAGTTATTTCCTGACATTCCTTGAGTTTCTGCAACAGGCTGTTGATGCCACTCCAGTGCCAACTGTTGATTTTGATTCCAGGAACTTTCCAACTTTCTTCCCTCCCTCTTTCCTTCCTGTCCACTTCCGTTTTTCCAAAGATCAGAATTCAAATGATGCTTGAGAGAAAAATCTTGGTATATTTTAATTTAATTAAAAGCTATATTTTAATTAAATGCAAAGGTGGTTGTGCTCAGTGTGCCTTACTCTTTGTGACCCCATGGACTGTAGCCTGCCAGGCTTTTGTGTCCATGGGAGTTTCCTGGCAAGAATACTGGAGTGAGTTGCCAATTCCTCCTCCAGGGGATTTTCTTGACTCAGGGATAGAAACTGTCTCCTGCATCTCCTCCACTGGCAGGCAGATTCTTTACCACTGAGCCACCTGGGAAACCCTAAATGCATAGAGCCACACTTAAAACAGTTCTTTCAGAATATCAGAAAGAGATGAAGGAAAAGAAAAATATTAAATATGCAGCTATTTTCTGATTTTGCTACTGACTGTTGTATAACTCTGTGTCTCTGTTGTAAGCTGTGGAAGAAAACCTCAGGCTCGATGGGATTCCAGAACTGAGGTCTTCCACTTCGAGGCTTACCACATGGCTGTCTTCTCTCCACTGGGTTTAGTATTTCAGGTGAAAATTAACAGGAAACAAAGAAAGAGATCAATTTAGAGATGATCACAGAACAAGCACAGAAAAGTCAAATGCACTGTGTCATATTCTCACTTCTTTTCACCCTGTGGCATCTTTTCCACTGCTATAGGAGCTTTTGTTAAGACAATCATGCCTAATGTTTAATTCACTGTTCACCATGTTAGTGCATGGGCTGTGTGCCTTATTCATTGAGAAGTTACTTCTTTGTCATCTCAGACACCTTTAGGAATACCCATAGCTATTTTCTTGACCTATTGCTTTCTTTTCTACTTTTGACCTTTACTTGTTACATTTTCTATTCTTCTACTACTAACTTCATGTATTTAGCTCACCTTTTTTTCATGTCTTGAGCAATTGTGTTGTTAGAAGTTAACTAAAAGAGAACATTTTTTTAGTAAAAGACTTTTATAGAAAGTCTTTCTTGTACTTGAAAAAGCAGCGAATGCCAAGTACAGTAATAACTCTAGAAGACATGATTGACTTTCTCCCTTGAGATTTCATTGTTTCATGTTGTAAATCTGGAAAGCAACTGAAGGAAGACTAAAGAAATCTCAAATTGGCAGGATCTATAAAGCCATTTTAGTACGAAACTTTATGTATCACATACGTTTCTATTTAGGTCTACTGAAATTTGCTGAGTAAATGGATAATCTAATCAGTATTGCATTAAATGTTAAATTCTACATATAATCTTGGAATATTTCTTTTAACAAGTGTAGAACACTACCTTTCTCTTTTTAGAAATAGTAATAAAGAAGCCTGACCAATTTCTTGAGATTTCAAGTCCATTTTTAAATTATAGAATGACTCCATTTACAATTCCAACAGAAACGTAAGTATTTAACATTCTTTCTCATGAATACCTCTTGTTAACAGATAAAGTATTTTGTGATTTGCATAGTTAAAAATGTATGGTTTGGTGGCAAAAGTTTGTGTAAATGCAGTGATTATAGGAAAACAAAAAGTTAGGTTCTATTTCACAGTAATAAACATTTAAGATAAATTTTGAATTGGTTAAAATAAGGCCTAAATATGTCAGGTTTTACAGCTTTGGCTTCTGTCTGAGAACAACAGAGTATTTTGTTTTACTTTATTTTTTAAAATATAAACTTATTTATTTTAATTGGAGGTCAGTTACTTTATAATATTATTTTACTTTAAATGTTAGCATTGGGAAATGTTTTTGATTCAGTTCAGTTCAGTCACTCAGTTGTGTCCGACTCTTTGCAACCCCATGAACCACATCACACAAGGCCTCCCTGTCCATCACCAACTCCAGGTGTCCACCCACACCCATGTCCATCGAGTCGGTGATGCCATCCAACCATCTCATCCTCTGTTGTCCCCTTCTCCTCCTGCCCTTAATCTTCCCAGCATCAGGGTCTTTTCCAATGAGTCAGCTCTTTATTACCTGGTAAATTAAATCACAAGATCAAATGATTGTCATAAATACCTGGGAGATGAAGTCTGTCGCTCTTAGAAGGAAACAAACAAAAAGAGCGAACTATAACAGCAAAGACAATGAAGAAAAAAAAAGAAAGACGGGAAGGAAGAATCCAAATGTACTAATATTTGAGTGTGACAGTAGGGATAGAAATAAAACCTGTGATCCTGGATCTCATGTTTCTAATGAGTTCATGTCTATGTGCTCAGTCACTCAGTTGTATCTGACTTTGTGAACCTGTGGACTATAGCCTGCCAGGCTCCTCTGTCCATGGAGTTTTCCAGGCAAGAATACTGGAGCTGGAGCAGGTTCCCATTTCCTACTCCAGGGGCTCTTCTCCACCCAGGAACTGAATCTGCATCTCTTGCATCTTCTGAATTGGCAAGCAGATTCTTTATCACTAGTGCCACCTGGGAAGTTCATCGTGGTGAAAATGAAGTCTATAGATAGCAGAAATGAAAAGGAGCAGTGGGTGATTTGTTATGAAGCAATTGATAACTAACACATGGATATGTACATATATCAAGGATTATCAAATTTATTCTTTGTGCAGTTAACTGTCTTTCAATAATCCCTCAATAAAGTTGTAAAAAAACAAAAATAAATAATATTCAATGGTATGTAAAATGGTTTAAAAAATGGGATTCTAGAACCAAGGAAGACAAAATAACTGATATTTAGAATTCAATGGATGTGTTTAATCACAGATTAGGTAAAACAAGAGAAATGAAAAACAGGTCAAAAGACAATATCCAGACTGATGTTCAGAGACTAAAACCAAAAATTTTAAAATGAGGGAAAGTACAGTAAAAGACTTATAAGACAAGTTGATAAAGATCAACATACTTATATATGGGTCCTAGAAGTACAGGATAGAGTTTGAGGAATAATCATGAAATAAAAATATAATGGGAAAATTATCCCAAAAGTTAAAAAAACAAAATTAAGATTCAGGAATTTTTAAGAAAAGTTACATAATATAAATGCAGAGAAAACTGCAGCTGGATATCATAGTAAAACCTAAGACATATAATATGATAATATATAGATATAAAGTGAAAGAAATACTGCAACAAAAAACAAAAATATTAGACCAAAGAAATCTGGTACAAAAGATATACGGTTTATTTTTAATTATTTTACTAATATAGATTTTTTTAAATAAAAGCAAGATATGGTGCTGGAACTCAATAGTCAGGAATTTACCCATGGGGAAGAGTGTTGGCAAGGGCACCTGGCAGGATTTGTGGGGCCTGACAATACCTCTTGATCTGAATAACGGTGATATGGCCATGTTTACTTGGTAGGTTTTCATCGGGTTTTACATTTATGATGTGTGTACTTTATTTTAATTTTTTAGATTATTAAAATTGTTGAATGGCTTATATATATATATATACGATAGGCTTATATATGTCATGAATACAATTACCACTAGATATGGTTTATCCTTCCCTTGGATATATTAAAATCCATGATAAGAGTATAAACTGATGAATAAAAGCAGTCAGAATTTAGATCAGAAGTCTTTTCATTGTACTTTCCTACTTCTAGAGCCTGTTTGCATCATAGCCAGTTAATCTACAACTTTTGGATTTTAGTTAAGTTGAAAATATTAGAAATATTATTGAAATAATATCTTACTTTTAAGGCTCCTGCAGTTCTGTGCCACCAACAGTTAAAACACTGAAAAGTGAGTGAGGAGAGACTGCTAGGCTGCAAAGTAGACATAGTTAGCCATGTGAATCTTAGAAACAGAAAAATCAATTTGCTGCTACCTTGGTTTGAAAGATTTGTTCTGTTATATATTTGCAAATCTAGTTTTCCTCAAACTTTCATTTTAACTTGTAAAACATCTTATAAATAAATTATTAATTTCTATAAAAATTTTAAATAAGTTTTAAAAGTTAGCTGAATTTATTTAAACATTTTAAATTGCATTTACAACAGTGGCATATTTTATTTTTCTTTAAGTACTTTAAAAACCAAAAGAATAATAAATAAACTCTTACCAATTATACGAGAAAGAAGAAAATGTTAGTCACTCAGTCATATTTGACTCTTTGGGACCCCATGGGCTATAGTCTGCCAGGCCCTTCTGTTCATGGAATTCTCCAAGAAAGAATACTGGAGTGGGTTGCCATTCCTTTTCCAGGAAATCTTCCTGACCCATGGATTGAACCCAGGTCTCCCTTATTGCAGGCAGATTCCTTACTGTCTGAACCACCAGGGACATCCCTTACCAATTATATAAATCATCATTAAAAGTTCAAATAATCAAAATGATGTTTCTGGGGAACCATGATTTTTCCTATGCATAAGAATTGATGCTTTTGAACTATGGTATTGGAGAAGACTCTTGAGAGTCCCTTGGACTGCAAGGATATCCAACCAGTCCATCCTAATGGAGCTCAGTCCTGGGTGTTCATTGAGGACTGATGCTGAAGCTGAAACTCCAATACTTTGGCCACCTGATACAAAGAGCTGACTCATTTGAAAAGACCCTGATGCTGGGAGAGATGAAGGCAGGAGGAGAAGGGGACAACAGAAGATGAGATGGTTGGATGGCATCACTTGACTTAATGGACATGAGTGAAGTGAAGTGAAGTCACTCAGTTGTGTCTGACTCTTTGCAACCCCATGGACTGTAGCCTACCAGGCTCCTCCCTCCATGGGATTCTCCAGGCAAGAGTACTGGAGTGGGTTGCCATTTCCTTCTCCAAGGGAGCTTCCCAACACAGGGATCGAACCCGGGTCTCCTGCACTCCAGGCAGACGCTTTAACCTCTGAGCCACCAGGGTAAACTCCGGGAGTTGGTGATGGACAGGGAGGCCTGGCGTGCTGCAGTCCATGGGGTCGCAAAAGTCGGACACTACTGAATGACTGAACTGAACTGAACTATTAGATTTTACAAACCAAAAATTCTCTGATACCTATAACTCTCAGTCGTATCCGACCTTTTGCAATCCCTTGGACTGTAGCCCACCAGGCTCCCCTGTCCATGGGATTCTCCAGGCAAGAATACTGGAGTGGGTAGCCATTTCCTTCTCCAGAGGACCTTCCCGACCCAGGGATCGAACCTGAGTCTCCTGCATCGCAGGCGGATTCTTTACCACTGAGCCACCAGGGAAGCCTCCATAAGTTCATTGTAAGCCTGAAATTAAATATAAAGCTATATTTTATGGCCTAATTTGTTAGATTATGTAACATGCTACATTTTTTTCATCTGTTCCAAACACAAAATACCACGTAGAGACAGAATTTTCTTAAACATAAAAATAGTAAAACTTGTGATTTTTCTACTTAATTTTATAGTTAGTGTTACCCACTAAGATGATAATTTTATCATTCCAAATAGTTTTTGATTATCTATTAGCTCACTGAGACTGCATACTTCTCAAATATTTTGTGGATTGTATGAACCGGAGTTGCAGACCACCAGGACTAAGTTTTTCAAGATTCAAAGTGTCACACACTGATGTCTAGAATCTTTATGCTAAGAGGGACCACAAACGGTTGATTTCACAACCTGAACTTCCCATGTGACTCCCTTACTTAATTTTCTTATTCCTCCTTTCAGTTTTTTTACCTAATTAAGGTGGATGAAATTCTGTAACCTGGGTCTAAGTGACTTCAACACTTGATTGGATTCAGTTAACATATTCACTGCTTGAACCTGTTACAGATTTCCTTGTGTATCCATTGTGATTGGCCTAGACAAAAGCAAAAATATGTGTAAAGGGCATTTCATCCTACCTGACTGCTAGATAGTCAGAGTTCTCAGGTCAGCATAAAAGAAAGCTAGTAGATTGGTTTGTTTTTAATGAGCCCTGCAGTGTGACTGCTACATAATTCCTTTTCCTTGAAACACTGTCTTTGTAGCAACCATATGCCTGGTTTGCCTGTTTCTGGCTCCTGGCCTTGTTTGCAAGAATCAGAGCTTCACAAGTGTTTGTGCTACCCTCTAGTGGCAGTTTCAGGTAAATCTGAGACAAAAGCTAAAACGAGGCAAAGCAAGTTTTACCCAACTGAAGGCAATGGCAGCCCACTCCAGTGTTCTTGCCTGGAGAATCCCAGGGACGGAGGAGCCTGGCGGGCTGCCATCTATGCGGTCGCACAGAGTCGGACACGACTGAAGCGACTTAGCAGTAGCAGCAGCGAGGAAAAATCCAAAAGTAAAGGAAGTTCTATATACATGAAAATTAATTTTATCTTTGAAACACACATACCTAAAATATTTTGCTGCTGCTGCTGCTGCTGCTGCTGCTAAGTCGCTTCAGTCATGTCTGACTCTTCGAGACCCCATGGACTGCAGCCCACCAGGCTCCTCTGTCCGTGGGACTTTCCAGGCAAGAGTACTGGAGTGGGGGTGCCATTGCTATTTGTACTGTAACAAATATATTTCTGTTGTTATTGTCCAGTTGCTAAGTCATGTGCAACTCTGCAACCTCATGGAGTGCAGCACACCCGGCCTCCCTGTCCCTCACCATCTCCCAGAGTTAGCCCAAGTTCATGTTCATTGACTCAGCGATGCTATCATACTGTACCCATAAACTTCTAGCTTTGGCAGTGTTGATCTGAGGGTCATGTCAGTAATAACCTGGAAGAAAATACAGTGTACTTGGCTAGCTACTATAAATATCACACACCCATAATTAAAATTTTGACTCCTGTTTCACTGATACATTGCTCTGCTACTTAATTAAATCAATTCCAAATGTAAGATTCCTGTGTGTTCTGATCATCAACAAAGATGACCACCATAGCTTTAAAATAAACCGTGTTCCAGAAAAGTTTTATAGCATTGCAGTGACCGACAGAGACTAGTGCTTCAGGAGTATAGAAAGCAATTAAATGTTTTTAACACACACACACAGAAAATACTGCTGGCTGTGGAAGAAGGAGATTGATAAAATGAACAAAATCAGGACTTTCTATTGTTGACAAAACATTAATATAAAGGGATATTACTCAATCACTATAAAAAGAAGGAAATCTTGCTACTTGTGACAATATACACAGATCTTTAGGACATCGTGTCAAGTGAAATTAGGCAGACAAGGAAGACAAAGACCATATATTCTCACGTCTTTGTGATATCTAAGCAAATAAACAACCTCGTAGATACAGGAGAACAGACTGGTGGGTGCTATTTCCTCCTCCAGGGGATCTTCCCAACCTAGGGATTGAACTTGTGTCTCCTGCATCGACCCAGGTAGACTCTACTGCTGAGTCACCAGGGAGGCCACAGGTAATAATACTGTGTTATATATTTGAAAATTACGGAGAGAAGGCCTTAAAAGTTCCTACCACAAGGGGAAAAAATTGTAACTATGTGTGGTGATGTACATTTCTTAGAGCTGTGATGACCATTTTGCCATGTATACACTGATTATTATGTTGAATACCTGAAACTAATAATAATGTTGTATGTCACTTATATCTCAATAAAAACTGCAGTTACTTATTAGTACCTTTAAACAAGAGGTTAAGATTAACAGAAATTGTTCCTTTTTTTTTTTTTTAGTCATTTTGTACGCTCTTTTATTAAGAAAGGGCTGGTTCCAGGATCTGGTTTATCTTCCCTTACTGAAAATGATGAAACTGCAACCTTTAGCCAGACAGACTTAAGCCAATTGACAAAAATTATGTCTCAGGTAACTATGTTACTCTTATTATTAGCCCAGTTCTTAACAATGAAAGTTTTTTTTCCCCTTAAACTGTGAAATAAGTGAGCGAAGTCTCTCAGTCGTGTCCGACTCTTTGCGACCCCGTGGACATAGCCTACCAGACTTCTCCGTCCATGGGATTCTCCAGGCAAGAATACTGGAGTGGGTTGCCATTTCCTTCTCCAGGGGATCTTCCCAACCCAGGGATCGAACCCGGGTCTCCCGCATTAGAGGCAGATGCTTAAACCTCTGAGCCACCAGGGAAGCCCATAACTATGAAATATATATATATATATAAATGTATTTGAACACAATAAATAATACTGAAAATAAGCTGCTTATGTACCCATTTCACAGCACCCCCACAGGTGCCCCACACAGGTATCCCTCTGCTCCTCCCACAATAACCAGGAAAGCATGTGCCCCAGGGGCAGGGCTACAAAATACAAGAGTTTATATTGGTATGTCTGAGCTGGGAAAGGAACCCTTTAAATCGGGTCCCCCAAATGAACTGAACCTGAGAGAGACATTAACCCCATGTGTTAAAGCCATTGAGATTTCAGGACTGGTTTATTATTACAGACTAGCTCAGCCTGATGTGGTTCATGTTTTTAAACAGCAAAACCGCCTTACCTTTGCCTCTTAAAATAGATATAAATGTTATGATAGGGAAAACATGACTGTTTTCAGATGTTCCCTAAGAGTTAAGATTTAGCACAAGTCAGGAATTAATTATTTACCTGTTTCTTCTTCCACCTTCATCATTACTTCCAGCTGTAATGGAAGAAAGATGATAAGGGGTAAAAATAGTCATTCTTTAAAAATATTCTAGCTGTGGAAGGATTAGGTAATTTTTCTTATACAACTTTGTGTACAACTAATTGCTCATTTTTTTTTCACTTGCTTATTGTTTCTATGACACATTAGGAAGCTGTGCCAAATGATTTTTTTTTTTTTTTAAAGAAACACCATTAAACAAACACCCTCTGAACACCTTCACCACACGAACATGTGAGATAACTCTATCAATGCCGACTATTTTCCTGGAGACTTCACCCCTGGGATCCTTTGCTCTCTTGTTCAAACTGATAGAAACCTGCAATTGTCATTGTGGGACTTTCTCTTCTCTCTCATCTCTGATAGATTTTCCAGTTTTTGGAAACGATGCTGTCCTCCTGCTTTATACTCTAATTTCGATGGCACGCATCTTCTAATACTCCCTGAGAGAAGATGCATGGAAAGTGAAGATTATGACAGCAAGAAGTTCTTTGTATATTCTTGATGTTAACCCTTTATTACACATACGATTTGGAAATAATTTCTCCCATTCCGTAGGCTGCATTTTCACTGTTGATTATCTCTCTTTGAATGACAGAAGATTTTCTACATAGTCCCTTTTTTTTTTTAACTTTTGTTGTCTGTGTTTTTGTTGTCAAATCTAAGAAACCAGTGTCAAACCCAATGTCATGAAGCTCTTCACTTAGGTTTTCTTTGAAAAGTTTTTTCAGTTTTAGTCTCTTTTTTAAAAATCAGCTTTACATCCAAACTTTCTGTTGAATTTATTTCACTTTCCTATTTGTAGATTCTAAGAGCTCTACCTTGTTCTTGATGTATTTTTATAGAAGTTTACTATTTGATAAATGACTATCTTCTTAACTTTCTGATAATACTAACTTTTAAAACGTCTCCTTATACGATTATTTCTGGTTCCTATGAATCTCTCTAGCCACATCCATTAATTTCTTTCTTTTATATGGGGCTCTTTCCTCAATTGCCTGGTAGTACTTTGTTATACACATATAAAGAGTTTATGACATTAAAGGGCTGCTGATTAGAAGAAGCTTTATGGCATGGATAGAGCTTGTCAGCTGGTAGCTTTAACTTGAGATAATTGGGGATAAATGAGCTTCATTTGGGGGTGGGACTGGCTCCAAATATGAGATTCCCTGAGGTTTTCCTCCAGCTCTGTTCAGTTTCATAGGTTAAGGGTTCTCTAATCTCCCTGCTGGGGTGGAATGTGGTGGTAAGGATTGTCATACTTTTATCCCCCAGAGTTATTAAAGCCAAGCAGCAGAGTTCCTGCGAGTCTCAAAGTTCATCATGTGAGTGTTCACTTAATTCCTCTCCTCTCTTTGTAGTAGCCTTTCTTGCTTCCCACGCTGTCTGTGAACCCATATCCGGAGATTTTTCATTTAATTTCTCCACTTGAATCAAGCTCCAGTGTCCTATTTAGGCTGAAGAAGGATAGATGCTAAACCAGAAGGGATTAGGGAGAAGTGGGAACTTGTCTGTTCCTTATATAGACATTCAACCCACCCCTATATTTTCAGCCTGTATCTCATTTCCTCCTTTTCAGTTCAGTTTAGTCACTCAGATGTGTCCCACTCTTTAGGCTTCCCTGTCCATCCCCAACTCCTGGAGCTTACTCAGACTCAGGTCCATCGAGTCAGTGATGCCATCCAACCATCTCATCCTCTGTTGTCCCCTTCTCCTCCTGCCTTCAATCTTTCCCAGCATCAGGGTCTTTTCGAATGAGTCAATTCTTCACACCAGGTGCCCAAAGTACTGGAGTATTCTCCTTCTCAGATGCCTGCTAGTTGCTCCTGGGCTTCTAAGGCTTGGATGGGCTTGCTTCTCACTAACACTTCATATTCAGTTATCTCTACTCTGTTGTCTCCTCCACCCACTTTACATCATCCAAAATATTGTTAGCATCCCCCATCACTAGTCTGTATAAATTTATACAATTTTATCTTTTAAATTATTTTCATTGTGTTTTAGAAATCGCAGTGTACTGCGTGTGCATTCAATGTATTTTCCCTGTTAAAAGTTTGAGAAACCATTTTTTATAATTTGAAATAATCCTCTCTAGTTTCTGTATCTGTGCTTAGTCACTCAGTCGTGTCCAACTCTTGCAACCCAATAGACTGTAGCCCACCAGGCTTCTCTGTCCATGGGATTCTCCAGATAAGAATATGGAGTGGGTTGCCATCTCCTTCTCCAGGGGATCTTCCTGACCCAGGAATCAAACCCAGGTCTCGTGCATTGCAGGCAGATTCTTTACCGACTGAACCACAAGGGAAGCCCCACTAGTTTCTGTATAGCAACCATTAATCATAATCTCATTTTAGTCAATCATATAAATTATTGGTGTATAAATTATAAATTATCAGTGCTTCATACCATCTAACATATCTACTCAGGGATATTATTGTTTTAATTTAAATTTTCTTATAAGATGAGCTCATATAAGCAGTATTTTAATGTCACAAATGTAAACTCTCAGTCAAATTCACATCTTTTGGATTTTAAGGTTGAAAACAAATTCCATTTTGCTGTATGTTTTAGTAAGGATTTAGAGAAATTTTGATTTCTCCAATGTTTAGAAGACTGTATGAACCCTTTTAAAAACCGTGGTGCTTTAGAGAGCAGTCGTGTTTTGTTGATCTTATAAATGATTTCTCAGTGTGTTCCTTTCAATTCACAGGGAAATGTTGCTTCACAACCTGTACTTGGAAAAGGTAAATCAATAATCTTCTCATGGCTTTTTTCTCAGATATCACAATACAAAGGGGTCTCTGCTTTCTCGCAGCTTCTTGCTCTCCCTTCTCTGGTTCCCAGCACCCCTCCCCTCACCCTAAGATATCCTCTGATGTGTAGAGTCTAATCTGCTCCCGGCTAGAAAAATCAGATAATCACACTTGTTAAAGTCAGGCTTAAAGTCAACATGAAAGGCAATCTGATTAAAGCCCCATGAGTCATGCTCATGTGTTTTAATGCATGCACATTGGATCAAAGCACTAAAACCACTGCAGATTCCTCAGTTCCCAAATAATGACTTCTGTGTGTAAAAATGTTAGTTGCTCACTCACGTCTGACTCTGTGACCCCATGGACTTGTAGTTGCTCGGTCTTGCCTGACTCTGTGTGACCCCATGGAGTGCCACCAGGCTCCTCTGTCCATGGGATTGTCCAGGCAAGATTACTGGAGTGGGTTGCCATTCCCTTCTCCAGGAGATCTTCCCGACCCAGAGAGCGAACTCCCAAGGCTCAAATCCAAAAACAGTGTTGTGTGGCATATGTATATATAACATTGTGGTTCCAGAAAGTATACGGGAAATTTATGGCCTTGATAAACATAAAATAAGATTGCAGAATCACTGACTATGGAGATCAATTGTCTTATAGAAAGATGTCAGTCACCATAGATCTTTCAAGTTTTTATTTCTTCTTCTATTGACTGGGCCATCCCATCTCTTAATGTCAGTTTATAGCAGATTTTACATGCATTGTTCAGTTGCTAAGTCATGTCTGACTCTTTGTGCCCTCATAAACTGTAGCATGTTGGGCTTCCCTATCCTTCATTATCTCCCTGAGTTTATTCAAACTCATGTCCATTGACTCAGTGATGCCACCCAACCATCTCATTCTCTGTTGTCCCCTTGTCCTCTTGCCCTCAATCTTTCCCAGCATCAGGGTCTTTTCTGGTGAGTCATCTCTTCACATCAAGTGGCCAGTGTATTGGAGCTTCAGCTTCAGCATCAGTCCTTCCAGTGAATATTCAGGGTTGATTTCCTTTAGGAGTGACTGGTTTGGTCAGACATAAAACATAGGCACCTAAATTCTGTTATAACTTTACAACCTCTAAAGAATGTGTGCTCAAATTTACAAAAGTGTTTTCAGATTTTCTGGACACTCTGCTTACAAGGTAGGATTAAATTCTCCCGAGCGTATGAAAATGGGTCTCTGCATGGACCTCTATAAATCTGAGGTCTGCATGAACATGACTATCTCAGGAAATATTTTCTCAAAAACAGATTTCAGTATGTGAGCTTCCCTCTACTGTTTTCCATACCTTAATAGCTTAGTGTTTCACACCTTCGGTGGGTTTGACACCGTTGTCTTCTGCTCTGTACAGATGAACTAGCAGACTATGGCATCAGTGACACAGTCCATCCAGCTGAGGGAGTCAGTTTGGAAAAAGATCTGATCAGCCAGACAACAGCAACACAGGAAAAATCGCAGGAGGAACTTACAATAAATAATGGTGTTTCTAAAGAAATATGGTTGGATTTTGAAGACTTCTGTGTGTGCTTTCAGTAAGTATAAATTTTATGTGTGTGTGTAATATAGTGAATATATAAGCCTTTGACTTTTAGCTTTCATTTAAAAGAGTTAAGCCAGTGTTAGTCTGGTGTTGATCTAATAGTAAACAAAAATATTAGAAAGAAATATGGATGAGTTGATTGTCCACACGGAGCATGAGTAGACAAACCAGTCTCAGGCCAATTTCAGCCTCTTCTCAAAGACTTATTTTTTGTTTAAGTTTATTCACCAAGAGAGATCATTTGCGTCCCTGTCAGGGAACTAATTCAATACAGTTATTATTTTTCCCAGCTTTGTCTATGTACAATTGACAGATAAAATTATAAATACTTAGTATGCATGGAGGGTGGATGAATTGTATACACTGCCGCTGCTGCTGAGTCGCTTCAGTCGTGTCCGACTCTGTGCGACCCCACGGACGGCAGCCCACCAGGCTCCCCCGCCCCTGGGATTCTCCAGGCAAGAACGCTGGAGTGGGTTGCCATTTCCTTCTCCAATGCATGAAAGTGAAAAGTGAAAGTGAAGTCACTCAGTCGTGTCTGACTCTTCGCGACCCCATGGACTGCAGCCTTCCAGGCTCCTCCATCCATGGGATTTTCCAGGCAAGAGTACTGGAGTGGGGAGCCATTGCCTTGTCCGGACATATACTACCATATGTAAAATAGATGTGGGAACCTGCTATATAGTACAGGGAGCTTAGCTGAGTGCTCTGTGATGACCTAGAGGAGTGAAGTGGGAGGGAGGCTCCAGAAGGAGGGGATATATGTACACATATAGCTCTTTCACTTCATTGTAATAGCAGAAACTTACACAACTTTGTAAAGCAATTAAACACACACGCACAAAAAGTGTGTACATGGTGATGAATTAAAACACATACATATTGTGAAAGATCCCCCATCCATTTAATTAACATATTTATCACCTCATATGTTTACCTTTTTATTTTGTGTGAGAACATATAAGTTCTGTTCTTTGAGCACATTTTAATTATACAGTGTAGTGTTGTCAACAATATTCACCATATTTTACGTTATATCTTCAAACCTTAATTCATCTTGTAACAGAAAGTTTGTGTTCTTTTTACCAATCTCTTCTTGTTTTTCCCACCCTCAGCCCTGACAGCCATGTTTTCCCTCTCTGAGTTGTTATTATTTCTTGTAATTTTCATCTATCTTTACCTGTTTTGCCTATAATTATTCATGTCTGAGAAACTTAATATGTAGTACTAGTCTGTTGCATACAATGACAATAACCTGTTATAAATGTTTTTCAGGACTATATATATTTTCCACAAACCAAGTTCATATTGCCTTAACTTTCAAAAATCAGAATTCAAGGTAAATACATTATGTCTTCTCTTTCACCTTAAATTTTTGATGGAATCATGCTAGTGAAAAACACTTTCAAATTTAACAAGCATTTCTAAACTTCTAATATAATTGGATTTTAAAAATTGTTAGGGTCTTCTGCTAATTGCTTACCCAGACGATAAGCAAAATTCTGCTACCTGGTATTTCCAACTGTGATCCATCTGATTACGTTGCAGCAGTTCCACCCTGAGATGCATTATTCTATAAATTCACACTAAGGAAATTTTAACTTTTAAAGAAAGAGAGGAAAAGCACAAAAAATTCACTGTGCCTGCTTGCATGCTAGGTCTCTTTAGTCCTCCTTAGTCATGTCCAGCTCTTTGCAACCCTATGGACTGTAGTCCACCAGGCTCTTCTGTCCACGGGATTCTCCAGGCAAGAGTACTGGAGTGGATTGCCAAGCCCTCCTCCGAGGGATCTTCACAACCCAGGGATCAAACAGACATCTCATATGTCTTCTGCTAATTAATGTTCACTAACTTGCACACAATTCCTCAAACATAAGCACATTTTCACTACCACTTTTTCTATATTAGCCCACATTCTTCCCTCTGCTTGAAATCAATTCACGTTAGTCCTGCCCACTGCTTGAAGTTCATTCCCCTTCCTCTGGCCAGTGTCTACAAGTCCCTCAGAGCAGCACGGATGCCACGAGACCTCCTTCCCTGGTCATAGAGTGCGAGTCAAGTATGCTTTCTCCATGCATTCCGTGTGACTGTCCACACTCAAACACTTCCCTCCCTCCATCCTGACTGTATGGTCATTCCTCGGTGTTCCTCCACCTCCCAATCCACTTCATGTCAGCATCTTAAGGAGGACTCTGTCCTTGTCTTTACTGCTGTAGTACAGGCCCTGGCATGAAGTAGAAACTTGGTTTTTAAAAAAAATTGTTGAATGAATTAATGAACAAGTCTCACATGGAGTAGAATTTTGGAGAAGATGATGAAATGTATCCTGGGAAACTAAATTACACTGAAACATGCTTGTTGCTTGTATGGGGCCATGCAAGCCCCCAGTGGAAACTCAGCATCTCGCTGAGCTAATGCAGAGTTGGGGGAAGTAAGAAAGCCTGGAGATGACTACTTCCTTTGCACTTGTACTAAATGAAAATGCAGACAGAGAAAAAGCCTTTTTGAGCATCCCTCAAGAGGTACTTTGTAGCTGGTTTCCTGCTCTGAAAGTACGAATCAGCTCTATACTAGTGAGTGGGGCTGGCAGAATGTCTGACCTGGCTAGGTAGTCTGTCTACTAAAAATACCCAGAGGAATGCTTTGACTTTATGAAGATAAAAAAAACAAACAAAACCCAAACTGTTAATTGAGAATAGCAGAACTCAGTGTGTGGTATGATATGTATTTACCATTTACAGTTAATTTAGGAATGTCATCATATTCAAATTACTGGCAACAATTAAATGATGGTCATTTATAAGTGCTCCCTCTGTTCCCAGCCTTGAACTAGGTTCTTTTTGCATCAACTCTTCAAGGCAAACCCAATTAAAGACTATTATTATTATCAATTTTCAGGTTAGGAAACTGAGGCAGACCAGGTTTGGGTAAAATGCCCAAGACCACCAAACTAGTAAGTGGCAGAAACATCAGGAGAACCAGATTTGTCCTTAGTGAAGCCTGTGCCTTTCTCACTACTGCACCTTCGGCAGAAGCGGCTCCCTGGGTCTGGAGCCAGACTGCCTGGTTTTGAATGCAGATTTCACTTGGGATAGGACTCCTTGCCTCAGTTTACTTATTTATACAATAGTAGTGAGAGACCTACATCAGAGTTGAGAAAGGAATGAGAGAATTTGTGTAAAACACTTAGAAGAATGCCTAATACTTAGTAAGTGAAATGCTAGCTGTCATTATTGTTACCAAGAGCATTTGGCACATGAGTTTTGTTATACACTGCCACCCTAAGGTGTGGGTGTGTGTGTGTGTGTGTGTGTGTGTGTGTGTGTGTGTGTGTTTGGACATTTTTATGAAGTGATGGTAAATACAGAATTTTATTTTCCTTTTAAAGTTCCAGCTTGGCAAAATAAAATGACAGCATCCATTATGAGTCCCTTCATCCCCCTGAATTTTTTTTTTTTTTTTTAACATCAATGGTCTGAGAAAATGATGACTTAGAGGATGTTGTTAGTACCCAAAATTAACGGCCTTTAGTTTGGACTGCCCATGGTCTGAGGCTAGGCAGTCCTGATTTAGGGACTTCCCTGGTGGCTCAGATGGTAAAGAATCTGCCTGCAACACAGGAGACCCAGATTCAATACCTGAGTAGGAAAGATCCTCTGGAGAAGGGCATGGCAATCCACTCCAGTATTCTTGCCTGAAGAACCCCCACACACAGAGGAGCCTGGTAGGCTACAGTCCGTGAGGTTGCAGAGAGTCAGACACGACTGAGCAACTAACACTTTCACTTTTAGTCCTGATTTTAGTGGCCACAGGCACTGCCTGCTGAACTGGGAACACAGTCTGAGGCTTGTCCCATGCACATCCTTTAGCTGTCCCCATGGGTGATGTCATGGGAGTTGGCAGGGGCTTGCAAAGATATGTCTCGTGCCTGCACCAGGGCAGATTCCCTTCACGTGGCCCAGGGCCACCTCATCTTCAAATTCTCAGCAATTTAAAATGACGGCAAATGAGTTATAGGTAGAGCCTCCCCTTGCTCACACAGGCTACACTGGCAAATCCAGGGTCCTTCAGAGTTTTCGACAGGTAGTATTTGAAACAACTGCCTCTATCACCAACATGTTGCTGAGGAAAAAAACAAAAGAAAATTAAAATAAAGTGTCAAATGCTAACTATTGGCAAACTGAGTGATGCAATCATTTTAAATGGTTACATTGCATCAAACATTTCTAGAAATCTTATTATACTTGATTATTAAGGATTTCTTTTTCAGAATGTAACTTGTTTTTTTTTTTGCATTTCAACTTGTTTTTTAAATATTGTTGTAAAATAATATAGAAAGCCTTTAAAGTATAATGACAATTAAATTTACACATTTACCATACACCATCAGTCAAAATTATGTTGAAGCACTGGGAAATTGAAGTGCAGTAATAGTACAGTAATTGAAAGACCAACATTGAAGTTAGGTATTAGTAGATAAACAGACTTACTTTTGAATCTAAGCTGTGCTACTTGCAAGTTCTGTGACCTTTGACAAATTACTTACCCTCTCCGTATTTCAGTTTCTTCATCCATAATTATAGATATTAATAGTACCTACCTAAGATGGATTGAAATCATATTCATGTAATCCTTATGTGCCTGTCCACTAAGAGATATTCCAGTTTTGCTCAGTAATTTCTTGCATGCCCTAGGCAAACATCCAGTTTAGTTCTGGAGTAGGTAGCCTTTCCTTTCTCCAGGGGATCTTCCCAGCTCAGGGAATAAACCCATGTCTTCCACATTGCAGGCAGATTATTTACCAGCTGAGCCACAAGGGAAGCACCCAGTTTGGTTCATTAGCATGCAATGGGCATAGTTCTGAAGACCTTGTAGAATGGAGTAATAGCAAAAACCACCAAGTAGCATGAGCTTAATCAGTCAGTTGTGTGTCACTCTTTGTGACCCCCAAGGACTGTAGCCAGGCTCCTCTGTCCAGAGGATTCTCCAGGCAAGAATACTGGAGTGGGTTGCCATGCCCTTCTTCAGGGAATCTTCCCAACCATTGGGTTGAACCCAGGTCTCCCTCATTGCTGGCAGATTCTTTACCATCTGAGCCACCAGGGAAGCCCATGTAGCCTACCTTAATACATTTATATTCTCTCCCTGTTTACTTATCAGGGACCCATTTTCTGAGCACTGCTCAACTGTGGGCTCAATTTCTTCCTCTACTGTCATTTCTGGAACAAGCATACCCCCTTTCTTCACTCACAGAGGAGAGCTTTGGCTCTCTCTGATATGGTGGCCAGTCTCAGTGTCTGCAGAATGGTTTCCATGGACTGCTGCCAGCATGCACCAGTGTGATTTTCTTCCTTTCATTAAATCTGTAAAGTACTTGTTGTGATGTCTAGAACACACTAAATGCTCTATGAATGTCAAGTATTGTACTTTCATTAGAACTGGGAAATACCAGCATGAACAGGCTGACATGAAATGCAACAGTTAGTCTATTTCTTACAGTTTTCAGATGAACGTGTGTCCTATCACCTATTTGTGGACAGTTTAAAGCCCATTGAACTGCTGATCTGCTTTTCTGCATTGGTACGCTGGGGAGAATCTGGAGGTAAGAGGGCCATGAGAAAATTACAGTCTGAAAGCCCAGCTCACTTTTTATTCAGGGGAAATGTGTACTACAAGTTTTAGACACCAAACAAAGGAACTTATTCCCTCTCTAGACCTCCTAAGATCTTCCTGCTCCTCTGACATCAAGGAGTATGCTCACTCTTGCCACCCATCTCTCTCTTTGTTCTGGTCATATGATCACCTCTTTAGTACACCTGGTCCCTCTTTTTTCTCCTTATACATGTCATCATTCTTGATTCTTTCAAAATCGCTTTAAAATCACAAGCTCTTTCTTCTTCGATTTGACTCTTCCAAAGGCCTTTATCTCCATCCCGCCCTGGGCCCCTACCATCATGGTTTTATTTAGAGTTTATTGTACCAATAACTGTATTATCGTAATCAATCTTAAGCTCTCTGACCCCCTACCTGAAGCTCCAGTTCAGTCTCTCTAGAATTCCCACCCCTACAATTCTTGGGCTGAATGGGGACGACCATTCATCAACCTTACAACTTTTTCTGTGTCCACCCTTATCAGATCCTTATTTCTCTGAGTCCCAACACAGTTTCCATGGCCCATCATTGTATTTATTGACGTTTCTTCACATGTGCCCTCAACACAAGTGTTTTCTTACCCTCTCAAGTTATGTTCCTGACAAAACCCTAATACTGGTTGAAAATATCTCTATGCCTGACCTGGGGTTGCATCAGAGCAGCTGAGTGTAACTGAAGAAAAATTCCTACTATCTAGCCCCATTTTAAATTGAGGACCACAAACCTCAAAAAGAACAAGCAATTGACCTAAGCACTGTCAACATTCCCCAAGTTCATCCATTCTCCAAACTTTCATTCTTATGGGTGATTATTGCAAACCTGCAGATCTCTCTCTATCTTCAAATCTCCAATTCCCACTCTCATTCTTCCTCCTTTTCAGTTGATGACCGTGCTATTATTTTCACTGAAGAGATAGAAGAGATCAGAAATGACCCACTCATCTCCTCATATTGAACTCTCTGAAGCTCTACTCACCTTTCCTTCCTATTCTAACAGATAGACTGTTTCTTTTCTGCTCTAAGGCCGGTTTCTTGTGAACACATGCACAAATGCACAAAACAGTATTCTTTGATTGACTTGTTTTACTAAAGCATTTACATGTAACTCAAATGAACAGCTCTGACCCTGTACAGGTATAAATATTTGTTGCATGCTTAATATTGAATTTCTTGCCTACCTTGACAGCAGAGACTATGGTTTTCCTACCGAGATATACCCAATGTTTTAAGTGGTATCAGATGTGTAGCAGGTAGGCAATAAATATTTGTTGAATAAACTTTCCAGACTTCAGCAGTGTGAGTTTAGTATGTCTACCTAACCAACAGTTCCTAAGCTGCATCACATCCTAGAACATTGAAACTCCAAACGCATGGAAGTGTTTCAGATCACTTGGTAGCCTGTAACATTAGCTTGAGGGTTAGCTGCAAAACAAGGTAAGAAGTATTTTGCCCTCAGCTACCAATGAAGAATAATATTTTCTACCCATTTTCATATTTTAAAAAGTTAATTAAAGTTTAATTAGACTGTTTTAATTAATTTACACAATACAATTAAATTTAAAATGTTAATTTAATTGAAATGAAAGTTTTGTTAATTATGTTATTTCTCCACACACTTAAAGCTAATAATCAAAGGTAAAAAACTTAGATAGAATGTAGCATATTTTGCCCTTGTTTTGACACTTTCTTAGGAAAATCTCTCATTTCCCCAGATGTAGAAATTTTCCTCCTTTAAAACTGCGTCCAGCAGGATATTGTGATTACTGCTCTACATAAGAAAAGCAGTGGTATACTACAATGAAATATCCCTAGCTGACCTCTTTTTTTCTAACTTTTCCGTTCCTGGTTTCTTCAGCTAGGGGAATGACTGCGAGGAAAAAAGTAGGAATAAGAACGAAGATCTTGCTTCCTCTCGAGTATTATTTCCCATAACTATTTACCCAGCATAATTTCTAATGTTTTATGAGCATTTTCAGAATATGTCTAATTGTTGGTTGTTGTTAATATTATTATAATTATATTATTATTATTAATGTCATATTGATAAAAGAGCAATGCTAGTGATGGCCAACTCTACTCTCACAGTCGAATTTTGTATATATTTATATAATTTTTTAACTTTCCATAAAGCTTTAAGAAAGAACAGCCCTCCAGTAGAGCCTGGACTACTTACAGTTGAGACGGTTTCTTGGAAATCTCTGAGGCCACGCAATCTTGTTGCGACAATTCACACCTATGCTACCAAGGCTACAATGGTTCGCCTGCCTGTCGGGTACGGAGTGGCTTTATTTTCCCCATACTAAGAATTATGTGAAGATTTGTAAACTTTTGACTATTAGATAATGAAACAATATGGAATCTAATATGTTGTTTCCTACAGTGATTTCACAAAGTATAGGTCTATCATCATGATTCTTGAGAAAAATAATACTGGGAATGAATAAACTGAGGAAATGCTGTACCTTTTGGAAGATGCATAATTGTCAAAGAATCTGAAACATCTTTAATAAAGAGCACATTTTAAATGTGTTTAACCCAGCATTTCCTAAAATTAATTTATTAAAATGATCTTTTGTTATATTATGACATAGTTCTTAATAAGGACCATGATTTTATTTAAAAACAGGCTGGAAAACAGCATTTTTCTATAAATCTATAGCTTAACCATAGTTTTACTTTTACCTGTAGCTTTATTTTAAATTAAGATACAATTGGTTAAACACATCACATTTTCCATTTTAAAGAAAAGATATATAACTGAAAAGTTTTCATGATTTTTGATAAGTTCAAAATATTACCCCATATTTCAGATAAGATAAATATTTTGCTGAATTTCTCAAGATCAATCATGATAATTCTATGTGATTAATGAAAAGCTATGGCTCTTATTCAAAAAGCAAAACCCAAGCAACAAAATAAAGTGCTAAAATAATCTATGGCAAGCATCTAATATTCTTAAAGGAATAATGAATTTTAAAAATACTATATTTTCACATCTCCCTAAAAACTCTAGTATAGAAAGATTCTTCCAGAAATCATTATCTTGTCTGAGTGCTCATTCATCAAGATGACCAAGGATGGAGAACTGATAAACAATGTATTCTTATCTGGGCTTCCTTGGAGGCTCAGACAGTAAAGAATCAGCCTGCAATGCAGGAGACCTGGGTCCAATCTCTGGGTCAGGAAGATCCCCTGGAGAAGGGAATGGCAACCCACTCCAGTATTCTTGCCTGGAGAATTCCATGGACAGAGGATCCTGGCTGACTACACTACAGTCGATTGGGTCACAAAGAGTAGGATACAACTGAGCAGCTAAACACGTTCACAATTTACCACTCCTATCTACATTTCCCCCCACAGGGACCTAAGCAGCCACCGGGAAGGTGTAAGACATGCTCTCAGTCCTCTCCATGGTGCTACAACCTGGCAGGAGAGACATACGTAACATACATGAAGCTATGCATTTGTGAGAAAATGACTATGGAATCTACAAAGCACTTGGCCAATGTGAATTATTACTGTTGTGAGGGGAAAATCAGGACCAGTTTTTTGCAATATGTCTGGAGTGCATGGGAGATGTCTCCAATATGTGCAACTTTGTCTTTTGGTGTGACCACTTTTATCCGACATAATTAGTGAAATATAGATTCCATGCTCTCTGAGGGTTCTTTCAGAGTAAAAATTCATCAGTCATTACTTCATCTGTGTTACAAAATTCAGCCTATACTAACCTTTGACTTCATTTGAGCACAAAGTATCATCAAGAAGTTAACAGAGGCCAGGACTGCAACAGAGGAGAGCCTGGATCTGTATACGGTGTCCACTCTCTTTAGGAGACACATGCTGCTCTTCACTGCGTACTCGCCCGTGGGCCCACTCCATACACATCTGCAGCATGGTGACCTTCGTCACTGGGGATGAGGATGTTGTGCTACCCAACTTTGAGCCGGTAAATTGGTTAGCAACTGTGGTGTGTGTGTGTGCTTTAGTTTCAAAGATCTTGAACAAAATCATATTTCTATTTTCTTATTTAGCGTACTCATTTTTTTTTTTACTTTTTAAAACTATTAAGTATATTCTGTAAGAAATTCTCAAATACGACATGTTAATAAGCAGTCTAAACTCTGTAGGGATACAAATAAAATCATTTTATTTTGAAAATAATTATTATTTTATTTCATTTAATTTTATTTACTCACCTCTGCTCTGTTGAATTCCCTTACACATCTGTTAACATCTAAGGCAGATCCCATAGTATCAGTGTTATTGTTCCCTTGAGAAACATAAAGGATCAGTACAGACTTTTTCAATGCAGGTTAAATTTTTGATATTGTATATGTTCCTTTCCTCCTTCTTTGTCCTAAGGAAAGGACTCTGGGATTCAGGGAGAGAGGATCCACGAAAGGGCAGTCATTTCTTCATCTGCTTTTAACCTCTTGGTTTTTCTAGTTCCTTGGTTCTGACAGGATCTGAAAGAAAAGAGAGATAAATGAATCTTCCTTCAGGTCCTGTCCTAGTTTAGACGTCCTCTCAAGGACATCTTTAGAATATGCATATGCATTTTGGGAGTCAAGTATTTATAGGGCCTTTCTACTGCATACTTCAGCTTTACCTTCCCCTCCAGTCTATCTCCATATATCTCAACTTCATATTAGTGAGATGAGATCCACTTAGCCAGTCAGTAAACCTTTTGTCCAGAGCAGTAGCAGGATGGCTCAGAACCAACTCCGTGCTCATGTTTTCATGGCCCAGATACGCTCCAGTCATGCGTTTTTCCCTCTCCAGGCAGTGGTCCTGAAGGATGCCCTATCTGCATCCTTTCCCTTTCTGCATCACCTCTCATCAGACCTAGCTCCGGCTCAGTAGACACAGAAGGAAGATCATCAAGCCCACCTTCTATGTCCCTTAAGCCCTTAATTAGATTTACCCTGCTTATTTTAAATTCTTGTTTTTCTCTTCTTTAAAAAAATTATTTTTACTTGAATAAATCAGTGTTATCTAAAAGAAATTGTACTAAATAAAACTGCATAAAGTGAAAGTGTTAGTTGCTCAGTCATGTTCGATTCTTCAAGATAACTATAAAATAAAGGCAGCCAACTTAACTGCCACCATTATATGATTTAGATGAATAATAAATGTGCTTAAGTGGTAAAGAATCCTCCTGTCAATGTAAGAGCACGGCAGGTTTGATCCGTGAGTCGGGAAGACCCCTTGGAGGAGGAAATGGCACTCCACACCAGTATTCTTGCCTGGAAAATTCCATGGACAGAGGAGCCTGGTGAGATACAATCCATGGGACCTCAAAGAGTCAGACAAGCCTGAATGACTGAACACACATAATGATATTATAATATTAAAAAAAAAAAAAAAAACCTTCAGGGAACTTGGGGATTTTTAGAGCATGAGCCACCATCTCCTTGCGTGGCCCTGAAATAAACATTTCTCTGCTTCAAACTCCAAACAAATAAACAAAAAAATTTTTTTACATAGTAAGGCTTATCTAATTTGTTTCTTTTTTATTTTTTGAGTTGAAGTAAATTGATTTACAGTATTGTGTTAGTTTCAGCTGTTCAGCCAAGTGTTTCAGTTTTAATATATATTTTTTTCAGATTATATTCCATTTTAGGTTAATTAGAAGATATTGAATATTGTCCCCTGTGTTATATAGTAAGTCTTTGTTTCTTATCTACTTTATATGTAGCAGTGTGTATCCGTTAAACCCATACTCCTAATTTTTCCCTCCCCTACCTGTTTGCCTTTGGTTAGTCATAGTTCATTTTCTATGCCTATGAGTCTTTCAGTTTTGTAAATAGATCCATTTGTACTTATTTATTTTATTCCACGTGTGATATCACACAGTATTTGTGTACTTAATCACTATGATATTCTGTAGGCCCATCCATGTTACTGAAAATGACAGCTTTTCGTTCTTATGGCTGAGTAATATTCCAGTACTGTATCCATGCATTGACTGATGGACATTTAGGCTGCTACTGTATATAGTGCTATGGACACTGGGGTGCATGTATCGAACTTAAAAGCTTTTGCACAGCAAAAGAAACAAACAAAAGGAAAAGACAGTCTATGGAATTCGAGATATTGCAAATGATGTGACTGACAAGGGGTTAATTTCCAAAATGTACAAACAGCTCATACAACTCAATGTCAAAAAACAACCTAATAAAAAATGGGCAGAAGACCTCAATAGACATTTCTTCAAAGAAGATATTCAGAAGATTAACAGGTATATTAAAAAAAATGCTCAACATTGTTAATTATTAGAGAAATGCAAAGCAAAACCACCATGAGGTATCACCTCACATAGGTCAAAATGGCTATCATCAAAATATCTACAAAAATTAAGTGCTGGAAAGAGTATGGAGAAAAGGAAACCTTCCTACACAGTTGGTTAGAATGTAAGTTGATACAGCTACTATGTAGAACAGTATGGAGGTTCCATGGTGGTGGTGCTTTAGTTACTAATTCATGTCCAACTCTTGTGACCCCATTGATGGTAGCCTGCTAAGCTCCTTTGTCCACGGGATCCTCCAGGCAAGACTACTGGAATGGGTTCCCATTTCCTTCTCCAGGGGATCTTCCTGACTCAGGAACTGAACCTGGGTCTCCTGCACTGAAGGCAGATTCTTTACCAATTGAGCGACGAGGGAAGCCCTAAAAAACTAGAAATAGGACTACCATGTGATCCATCAATTCAAAAGGATGTATGCACACCAATGCTCATGGCAAAACTGTTTACAATAGTCAGGAAATGGAAGCCATTTGTTTCTTTAGGTGATTTAATTCCCTAATTAACTATTTGGGTAGTTATCAACTCTTCCATATTATAAAAGTTATTAGGGCTGACTTTTAGGCCCCAGTAGTCTTCACTTGTAATCAAGAAGGAAAGGGGGATATAGACTGGTTCAAAAGCAGAGAGACTCAAGCTTCTGAGAGCCATCCTTGATCACTCCCAGTGCTACCACTTAACCAGGTGACTTTCCTGGTCATGGTTTCATTTCAGGGAGAAACTATGAAGAAGAGATTTTCCCAAAGCTTTGAGGGGATTGGGAGAAGGTCAGGGGAAGTAAGTGCATTAATATGGCAAGTCAACTGCCTCTGCTTTCATCAGCTTCTCTTTCCATTCTCATGCTATTCCTGCTGGACTAGTCCTTAGAATTTCTACAGGGAACTGTGGAGTGATGATAGTGCCCCTAAGGAAAGGGGCAAAAACAGATTTTGCAAAGTTTTCCTCCTGCATGACCCTCTTCAGGCTGCCTCTAAGCACCCTCTGCTCTGCAACTTCTCCATCATCTGCAGCACCTCAGGGTTTTCTCCATCTTTAAAAACAAGTCCCTTCCTGATATCCCTGTCTCCTTCTTGCTTTATTGTTACTTCCGAGTTTATAGCAGAAGGGAGCCAGAAGCCCATGCTTGTTCACCCTCTTGCCTTTTTTCTTTCTTTCTTTCTTTCTTTCTTATTAATTGCTCTCTCCCTAAACTCTTCTCTACCCTTCAGTCATCAGATACCACACAGCTGTCAGACTAATTCCTATACATTCTTCAGAACAAAGGTTGGATATTAATACTGTGGAGAAATTGCCCCTGGCCCCCAGTGGGGTAGTGTTCTTTCTATGTGTTCCTACAAGAGCAAGAATCAGGTTCCTTGTTTAACATCTCTCTGATCATGACTCCTGGTGAAATACTTTGATCAAGTAAACCCTCCATAAATAACTGTTGAGTCAGTCACATAGCAGATTTTTTAATATATTAACAGAAACTAAATATTTGTAAGCCTAATTATTCCTAAATAAATGAAAACGAAGCTGAGTTCTATGCTTGGTCTTCACAGGAGAGCTACCGATTTACAGAGCAGGCTTTAACAATTTTGAAAGCTGTTGGACATGTGATTGCTAATTTCAAAGATAAGGCTAAACTCTCTGCAGCCCTGAAGGATCTACAAACAGCTCACTACCCTATCCCCCTCCAGGATAAAGGACTAACTGCACAGCACTTCAGGGTAAGCATGTTAGAAGAACGTGTTCTATTTGTAATAATATATCTATATTTGATAAGATTCCCTAAATCAGAGCTGAGTAAATGATTTGGATGATGACAATTTGGAAAGTGATGACAGCAAGCAGAAATGAAAATTAGGAAGAATTAAATGAGAAAGAAAAGCATATTTGTTAAAGGATGTGATAATGATTGCTGTGGGTTACTGGGTCTCAGTCCTCTGGGGAATCCTGGTGAACTGTGGAGGGTATCCCTCAGAAATGTCCTACTAAAGGATGAGGTGACTGTACTATTTATCCACCAACTCCTTCCCCACTGATAGGTGGATGTTCTGAGGTACCAATATTTCCTCACACTTTGGGGGCTAGCTATCATCCTAGCTTTCCATTCAGTTCACTCCAGTCACTCAGTTGTGTCCAACTCTTTGCGACCCCATGGACTGCAGCACGCCAGGCCTCCCTGTCTATCACCAATTCCTGGAGCTTGCTCAAACTCATGTCCATCAAGTCAGTGATACCATCCAACCATCTCATCCTCTGTCATCCCCTTCTCCTCCTGCATTCAATCTTTCCCAGCATCAGGGTCTTTTCCAGTGAGTCACTTCTTCGCATCAGGTGGCCAAAGGATGGGAGTTTCAGCTTCAATATCAGTCCTTCCAATGAACACCCAGGACTGATCTCCTTTAGGATGGACTAGTTGGATCTCCTTGCAGTCCAAGGGACTCTCAACAGTCTTCTCCAACACCACAGTTCAAGAGCATCAATTCTTCGGCGTTCAGCTTTCTTTATGGTCCAAATCTCACATGGCCACTGGAAAAATCATAGCTTTGACTAGGCAGACCTGTGTTGGTGAAGTAATGTCTCTGCTTTTTAATATGCTGTCTAGGTTGGTCATAGATTTTCTTCCAAGGAGTAAGCATCTTTTAATTTCATGGCTGCAATCACCATCTGCAGTGACTTTGGAGCCCCCCAGAATAAAGTTTCTCACTGTTTCCATTGTTTCTATTTGCCATGAAGTGATGGGACCAGATGCCATGATCTTCGTTTTCTGAATGTTGAGTTGTAAGCCATTTTTTCACTCTCCTCTTTCACTTTCATCAAGACACTCTTTAGCTCTTCTTCGCTTTCTGCCATAAGGGTGGTGTCATCTGCATATCTGAGGTTATTGATATTTCTCCTGGTAATGTTTGATTCCAACTTGTGCTTCATCCAGCCCAGCATTTCTCATGAGGTACTCTGCATATAAGTCAAATAATAAGGGTGATGACATACAGCCTTGACATACTCCTTTCTTCATTTGGAACCAGTCTGTTGTTCCCTGTCCAATTCTAACTGCTTCTTCCTTACCAGCATACACATTTCTCAGGAGGCAGGTCAGGTGGTCTGGTATTCCCATCTCTTGAAGAATTTTCCTCAGTTTGTTGTGATCCACACAGTCAAAGGCTTTAGCATAGTCAATAAAGCAGAAGTAGATGTTTTTCTGGAGCTCTCTTGCTTTTTTTTGATGATCCAATAGATGTTGGCAATTTGATCTCTGGTTCCTCTGCCTTTTCTAAATCCAGCTTGGACATCTGGAATTTCATAGTTCACATACTGTTGAAGCCTGACTTGGAGAATTTTGAGCATTATTTTGCTAGCATGTAAGATGAGTGCAGGTCAGGAAACAGCAGTTAGATCTGGACATGGAACAACAGACTGGTTCAAAATAGGAAAAGGAGTATGTCAAGGCTGTATATTGTCACCCTGCTTGTTTAACTTACATGCAGAGTACATCATGAGAAACGCTGGACTGGAAGAAACACAAGTTGGAATCAAGATTGCCAGGAGAAATATCAATAACATCAGATATGCAGATGACACCACCCTTATGGCAGAAAGTGAAGAGGAACTAAAAAGCCTTTTGATAAAAGTGAAAGAGGAGCGTGAAAAAGTTGACTTAAAGCTCAACATTCAGAAAACGAAGATCATGGCATCCAGTCCCATCACTTCATGGGAAATAGATGGGAAAACAGTGGAAACAGTGTCAGACTTTATTTTGGGGGCCCCAAAATCACTGCAGATGGTGACTGCAGCCATGAAATTTAAAGACGCTTACTCCTTGGAAGGAAAGTTATGACCAACCTAGATAGCACATTCAAAAGCAGAGACATAACTTTGTCAACTAAGGTCCATCTAGTCAAGGCTATGGTTTTTCCAGTAGTCATGTATGGATGTGAGAGTTGGACTGTGAAGAAGGCTGAGCGCCAAAGAATTGATGTGCTTGAAATGTGGTGTTGGCAAAGATTCTTCAGAGTCCCTTGGACTGTAAGGAGATCCAACCAGTCCATTCTGAAGGAGATCAGCCTTGGGATTTCTTGGAAGGAATGATGCTAAAGTTGAAGCTCCAGTACTTTGGCCACCTGATGTGAAGAGTTGACTCATTGGAAAAGACTCTGATGCTGGGAGGGATTGGGGGCAGGAGGAGAAGAGGACGACAGAGAATGAGATGGCTAGATGGCATCACTGACTCGATGGACGTGAGTCTGAGTGAACTCCGGAGGTTGGTGATGGACAGGGAGGCCTGGCGTGCTGTGAGTCATGGGGTCACAAAGAATTGGACATGACTGAGCGACTGAATTGAACTGAACATGAGTGCAATTATGCCATGGTTTGGACATTCTTTGGCATTGCTTTTGTTTGGGATTGGAATGAAAACTGACCTTGACCACTCCTGTGGCCACTGCTGAGTTTTCCAAATTTGCTGGCATACTGAGTGCAGCACTTTCATAGCATCATCTTTTAAGATTTGAAATAGCTCAACTGGAATTCCATCACCTCCACTAGCTCTGTTCATGGTGGCGCTTCCTAAGGTCCATTTAACTTCATGTTCCAGGATGTCTGGCTCTAGGTGAGTGATCACACCTTTGTGATTATCTGGGTCATTAAGATGTTTTTTGTATATTTCTTCTGTGTATTCCTGCTTCTGTTAGGTCCATACCATTTCTGTTCTTTATTTTGTCCATCTTTGCACAAAAAGTTCCCTTGGTATCTCTAATTTTCTTGAAGAGATCTTTAGTCTTTCTCATTCTATTGTTTTCCTCTATTTCTTTGCACTGATCACTGAGGAAGGCTTTCTTATCTCTCCTTGCTATTCTTTGGAACTCTGCATTCAAATGGGTATATCTTTCCTTTTCTCCTTTCCCTTTCACTTCTCTTCTTTTCATAGCTGTTTGTAAGGCTCCTCAGACAACCTTTTGCCTTTTTACATTTCTTTTTCTTGGGGAAATAGTCTTGATCCCTGCCTCCTCTACAGTATCATGAACCTCCATCAGTAATTCTTCAGACACTCTATCAGATCTAATTCTTTGACTCTATTTGTCACTTCCACTATATAGTCGTAAAGGAATAGATATCAGTCAAACCTGAATGATCTAGTTGGTTTCTCTACTTTCTTCAATTTAAGTCTGAATTTGGCAGTAAGGAGTTCATATCTGAGCCACAGTCAGCTCCCAGTTTTGTTTTTGCTGACTGTACAGAGCTTCTCCATCTTTGGCTGCAAAGAATATAATCAATCTGATTTCGGTATTGACCATCTGGTGATGTTCATATGTAAGGTCTGCTCTTGTGTTGTTGGAAGAGGGTGTTTCTTATGACCAGTGCATTCTCTTCACAAAACTCTATTAGCCTTTGCTCTGGTTCATTCTGCACTCCAAGGCCAAATTTACCCATTCAGTTCAGTTCAGTTCAGTTCAGTTCAGTCGCTCAGTCGTGTCCGACTCTTTGCGACCCCATGAATTGCAGCACACCAGGCCTCCCTGTCCATCACCAACTCCTGGAGTTCACTGAGACTCATGTCCATTGAGTCCGTAATGCCATCCAGCCAGCTCATCCTTGGTTATCCCCTTCTCCTCTTGCCCCCAATCCTTCCCAGCATCAGAGTCTTTTCCAATGAGTCAAGTCTTTGCATCAGGTGGCCAAAGTACTGGAGCTTCAGCTTTAGCATCATTTCTTCCAAAGAATTCCCAGGGCTGATCTCCTTCAGAATGGACTGGTTGGATCTCCTTGCAGTCCAAGGCACTCTCAAGAGTCTTCTGCAATACCACCATTCGAAAGCATCAATTCTTTGGTGCTCTGCCTTCTTCACAGTCCAACTCTCACATCCATACATGACTACTGGAAAAACTATAGCCTTGACTAGACGGACTTTAGTCAGCAAAGTAATGTCTCTGCTTTTGAATATGCTATCTAGGTTGGTCATAACTTTTCTTCCAAGGAGTAAGCGTCTTTTAATTTCATGACTGCAGTCACCATCTGCAGTGATTTTGGAGCCCCCCAAAATAAAGTCTGACACTGTTTCCACTGTTTCTCCATCTATTTCCCATAGAGTAATGGGACTGGATGGCATGATCTTCGTTTTCCGAACGTTGAGCTTTAAACCAACTTTTTCACACTCCTCTTTCACTTTCATCAAGAGGCTTTTTAGCTCCTCTTCACTTTCTGCCATAAGGGTGATGTCATCTGCATATCTGAAGTGATTGATATTTCTCCCAGCAATCTTGATTCCAGCTTGTGCTTCCAGTCCAGCGTTTCTCATGATGTACTCTGCATATAAGTTAAACAAGCATAGCCCAGGTATTTACTGACTTCCTACCTTTGTCATCCTCCTTTACTGAAAGCCTTAAAGGAGTGATACAGAACAGGGAGAGGTACCCCTGCTCACTATTGGCCTTTCAGTTGGTTTTTGTTGTGCTCCTGAACTGTCAGTGGCATCGTGGCTTGACTACACCCTCTAAACACCAGCTGTGACAGCTAAAAACGGTTTCAGATATTGTCAAATAGCCCCTGGGGAGAAGTGTTGCTAGAGTTAGAAATTAAAACACAAGATACCCAGTTAATATTTGTTTTATTAAGGACTATTTTTAGAGTAGTTGTAGGTTCATCATAAAATTGGGCAGAAAGCATGGAGACTTCCCATATATCCCCTACCCACACACACCTCCCCCACTACTTACCAGCATCCCCCATGAGTCGTACATTTCTTACAACTGATAAGCCCATTCAAAGTCCACAATTTACATTAGATTTCACTCTTGGCATACATTCTACGGGCTCGGACAGATGCTTAATGACATAGACCTATCATTGTAGTATCATACATAGTAATTTCACTGCCCTAAAAGTCCGAAGCGTTCTGCCTACTCATCCCTCCCCTCCCCAAGCCCTGGCACACACTGATCTCTTTATTGTCTCCATAGTTTCGTCTTTTCCAAAATGTCACAATGTAGTCTTTCCAGATTGGCTTCTTTGACTTAGAAATCGGTATTTAAGTTCCCTCCCTGTCTTTTCATGATTTCATAACTCATTTCTTCTTGTGTGCTAAGTTGCTTCAGTCATATCCACTCTGAGACCCTATGACTGTAGCCTACCAGGCTCCACTGTCCATGGGATTCTCCAGGCAAGAATACTGGGGTGAGGTGCCATTTCCTCCTCCAGGGGATCTTCCCCCACCAGGGACTGAACCCACCTCCCTTACGCCTCCTACACTGGCAGGAGGGCTCTTTACCACCAGCACCCCCTGGGAAGCCCCATTTATTCTTAGTTCTGAACAACATTCCGTTGTCTGGATATAGCACGGTTTATTTATTCACTTACTGAAGAACATCTTTGTTGGTTCCAAGTTTTGGCATTTATGAATGAAGCGGCTGTAAACAACTGTGTACAAGTTTTTGGGTGGACATGTTTTCAGTTCCCTCAGGTAAATACAAAGGACTGTAATTGCTGGATCATATAACAAGAGTATGTATAGCTTTATAAAAATCATCAGACTCTTCAAGAGTGGTTGTACCATTTTCATTTCCATCAAAATGATTGAGAGTTTCTGATATTCCATATTCTAGTCAGAATTTGATGTTGTCAGTGTTCCAGATTTGGGCTCTTCTAAAGCACAGTGGTAAGTCATTTTAATTTGTATATCCCTGATGACATACAATGTGAAACATCTTTTGATATGCATATTTGCCATCTGTATATCTAGTTTGGTGAGGTATCTGTTAAAGTCTTTGGCCCATTTTTAATCAGGTTATTTGTTTTCTTATCATTGCGTTTTAAGTACTCTTTTTGCAAATATTTTTTCCCAGTCTATGACGTCATTAGAGCAGTCAAAGCCTTCTCATTCTCTTGACATTTTTTTTTACAGAGCAGAAGTTGCAATTTCAGTGAAGTCCAGCTTATCAGTTCTTTCTTCTGTGTGTCTTGGCTTTAGTGATGAATATATAAAGGCACTGCCCTACCCAAGGTCATCTAGATATTCTCCTATCTTATCTTCTAGAAATTTTATACTTTTACATTGTACATTTCAGTCTACTGTTTATTTTGAGTTAACTTTTGTGAAGGGTGCATGGTCTCTGTCTAGAGTTATTTCACTCAGTCAATTTTTAATTTCATGTAAGAAAACAGTATGTACAATTATATTAGAAATTATTTATACTAGAAATTTAATTTCTCTGTTATTCCACTTTAACTGAGCATAAGGTGTTGTTGAGGAAAGATAATTAAGAACAATCTTCAAACCAAGAAAAACTCCACAAAGGGAGAAGAAACAGAAAATCGCTGCATAAACCTTAAACTAGAATGTGATACACATCAAGGGCAATCTGCGAAAGACATTGCAAAGACCCAAGGAAATTTCTCTTTTGTATAGTTCACCAGATAGAGTCCATTATATACATATTCTCAAGATAAATGATAAATAGTGCTTAAGTAAAAAGATTTGATGGCACCATTTGTTACATGTAGTGAATCCTAAATTCACCTGGCATTTGGGGTGACCCATGTGCATGAAGGGAAAGGGGTTTTCCTTAGACCAGAATGAGTTCCTAAGAGCTCAGGGAGAGGGAGAGGTGTGATTGGGTGAAAGTCACCACAAATAGTGCCCAGGGGCCCCTACTTAGGGCTTCCCTGGCGGCTCAGTTGATAAAGGATCTGCCTGCAATGTGGGAGACTGGGTTCGATCCCTAGGTTTGGACAATCCTCTGGAGAAGGGAACGGCTACCCACTCCAGTATTCTGGCCTGGAGAATTCCATGGACTGTATAGTCCATGGGGTTGCAAAGAGTCAGACACAACTGAGCAACTTTCACTTGATTTCACTTCAGCCCTACCTAATCCATCAAGTGCTTTACTCCCTGGGAACATGTAAATAGCTACAAATAAACAAGCAGAAATGTGCCGTGGCTGGTTAATCACTGATAGTGTGATTGGATATGTGGAATCTGTCAACATTTCAGGATAAAAATTATGAAAAAAAGAACTTGAAAGAAAGAATGTGTGTTCTGGTTGTGGTCTAGAAACCTTCCATCAGTCCTCTTTGGTGAAATAAAGAGTGAATTGACATCAGCACTTTCTGAATGAGAGTCAGTGGCTTGAGAAAATACCCAGGGACAAAAAAGAATGCTCTTTAGGCAATGGTGCATCTTTTGACAACACAAAGAACGTAACTGTATAGAAAACACACATGTTAAGTGCTTGCAAAAAGTGATTTGCAAGAGTAGGAGTCTGAGTATGAATACGTTTTTGGAATACTTAATCAATATATGTAGTTTATTTTATTTTCTCATATACATTTAAATGTGACATATGATGAAAAAGTTATGCCTAAATAAATTTAGAAAAGATTTTTCAATAGGAAATAAGTACTCACAAGTGATAGAAAGTGATAAAAATCTTGAATGGCATATTTTCTTTCTTGAAGCACATGAATTAATAGTGTATCTTACAATAAATGGCATCTCAGAATAAGAGAAACCTGGTATTTAAGTTGTTAGGCATAAGAACATTATTTTTATCTTACACTGCATCACCTCCATTAATTTAATATTAATTTTTTGAATGTATATTATAAACAGTGTTGATTAAATCTTATTAAGTTAAAATTTATCAGATGTTAAAGAAATTTGTTCTCTTAGCAGATGAGGGAGTCTTCAAAGAGTCTTCTGTTAGATGTTGTGTATATCTGAGAAACAGAAAGATTTTTAGAGCCTCTCTGACTATGTAAGAGTATTTTCTTGATTTAAAAAATATACTAATACATTTAATCTTTTTCAGGTTTTTCATATTTCTTTATGGCGTTTAATGAAAAAAGCTCAAATAACAAAACCTGCACCCAACACCAAATTTGCATTCCGTGCTGTGGTTTTGGACTTGGATTTACTCGATTCTTCTTTGGAAGAGGCTTCTTTAGGTACTAATTAATTTTAGGTGTTTACATGACCAAGAAATTCCTAGCTTTATATAGGATACATAATTTGAGGAAAATTCACCCAAAATTTTTGTGGCACAGGTAGAATATGTCAGTATTGACAGTTGTAGGGCTCAAGCTTTGCCCTGAGAAAGCTCAAAAGTTTGCAAAGATCTGACATGTGTCCCCTGTTCCATGTATTTCCAGGGAGCCCAGACATCCTAGTTTTATTTGTTCCTGACCTTAAAAAGCAGACTGTCACCTACCTATATAGTACAATTTGAGGAATTCTGAAGATATTCTGATCTCAATAACCCTCATTTCTTCCTTTTCCAGTGCTCTATTCCCACGATTTTAACATTTTTTTCAACCTTAAGAGACCCTTCTTGCTATTTTCACAGAGGAATTCAACAGTATTTCACTAAAGTGTCAATATTTAGCATTTCCCTTCTCCAAAATGTTTATATTCTAAAAGGAACCACCTACAGAAGGCAATGTTAAATACAAGAATAAACCTATCATTGTGGCACTTGACACATCAGATGGCCTTGAAACTTAAAGGTAGTGAAAACTGAAGTAGAGATTAGATTAACTTTCAGTCCAAAGTCTGTTTCCTCTTTCTAGCGGAATGGGTAGATGCTAAGTACAGTGCGCCAACAAGCGATAAAGAGTATTCTCCAGAGGAAGTAGCAGCAGCAATTAAAATGCAAGCCATGTGGAGAGGAACATATGTCAGATTGCTTATGAAAGCGAGAACACCAGGTATGCTCATTTATAAAATGAACTTGCATAAATAACTGACGTGAAAGTCATTTAATCGTGTCTGACTGTTTGCAACCCCATGGACTGTAGGCTGCCAGGCTCCTCTGTCCGTGGAGGCCTTAATACTGGAGTGGGTAGTCATTCCGTTCTCCAGGTGATCTTCCCAACCCATGCATTGATCTCCTGCATTGCAGGTCGGTTCTGTACCATGTGAACCACCAGGGAAGCCCCTGGGTAAATAAAGATGAATATATGTTACATGCTAACAAAAAGTATCTAGGTTCATTCAACTATATGGCTCAGCTAATTGTTTTTAATTCTATAAACATTGAAATTTCTTGAGTTCAGGGTGCAGGTAGGTATGCTCAAGCTCTTGTTCCCGCAATTCAGTGCAGTGTGGCTTTAGTCTGTAGCTGACACAGACTGAGCACACAGCAAATACTGGCTGACGGAATGATCAGCTGTATTTTCCCAATCTTTTGTGAGTTCTTCAAAAACAGGAAACTGGCCCTTTCCCCATTCACCCCCAGTGCCTAGCGGAATGCACAGCAGTCATAGATAATTTTCTATTTCTAGGCCATTTTTCAAAGTGAATGCATGAATGAATTAAATGAAGACGTTTCTATGTATGTCCATGGTATCATACATTTAGCATAAAATGCATTCAAAGTGTATTATTATATTTTTCAAATCAAATATATTTTTGTATATGAAACTATTTTTTTGAAAAAAATCTGTTTTATCAACTCAAAATAAAACACCACAAAGGCAAAAAAATTATATTCAATTATTTTCATTCTGCAAATTTTGTTGACATTTTTATGTAAAAAGCCTTGCCTCTCATGAGTATTTTGAAACATTTTGTTGTAAAAGTATCTCTGAAACAATGAGAAATATCAAAATGTTCATCAAAGCAGTAAAAACTATAGATCCATAAATGTTAAACAAACAAACTGCATTGCATAGATTTGTGATAGAAAAATATCCCTGTTGTTTGTCCATACATACTGTAAAAAGTATATTCATATAATAATTTTTCCCTTTATAAAGACAAAAATGAGCAGCTTTTAATATTATTTGTGTTCTCACTCAACATATAATTATTGAATAATTCTTGTGTATGCAGAACTATTCTATGTTCTGGCCTTACAGAAATTAGTAAAACTTCCAAGGTTTCTGCTCTGATGAATCTTGTGTTATAGTGGTCCCAGGCATGCAATGGAAAGTAAATACATTAAGATAAAGATTTCAGATACCAGCAAGTTCTGTGAAGAAATTAAGATAATTAGGGAAAAAAAGCCAGTTTCTGACATGTTAAATTTGAGACGCTTATGATGGATTCACATTTTTTGTCAGATCATCTTCTCTTAAGCTTTTTGTGGATTATGTTTTAGGTTAAGCTTCAGTGAGATCCCATTAGCCACTGTTCTTTAGAAAAAAAAAAAAAGCAGATGGATTATAGTTTCTAATGCAAGAGTGTTCATAAGGACTTTTTGCTGTGATAAGTGATCTTTTGTTGTAAACTCTTTGATGAGTATATTCAATTAGATCAAAGAGCATTTTATCATTTTTTAACTAGAGATGAAGGGAAACAGCATAAAATGATTATCAGAACTCTTAGCTAGAGGGTCATAGCTTTGTATTTTAAACATGGCTTTATTGCTAGTAAAGCTTCTGACTCTGGATATCACCTTACTTGTGAGTTTCAAGTGCTTCACCTATAAAAGGAAGGCTTAGAACAAGATTATTTTTCCGGCACCTTACAGTTTTTATATTGTTATTTTTAGATACAAAGGAAAATGCCAGTGTTGCAGATACTCTTCAGAAAGTTTGGGCTGTGCTGGAACAGAATATGGAACAGTATGCAGTTTCTCTCTTAAGGTAAAGCAGTGTAATGATTTTTTTTTAATTGCATTATCTTGGTATCCTCCAAGTTCCGGTTCAAATGCCACCATATTTGTAGGGTTTTCCCCTAATCACTGCAGCTAGAAACATACCATTGCTTCTGAACTTCCCCACTTACTACTTTTTATTTGTCTTCACTGCACTTATCTAATATTCTAAGCAGGAAAACTCTGAGAAGCAAAGTAGAGTTTCTTGAAGTCTTTTGGTGCTCAGGAGACAGAAGTTAAAGTTTAGGACCTGCTAGGGGAGACTGTTGTTGTTTTTGATGTCCAATTGCTAATCTATGTCCTACTCTTTGGCAGTCCCATGGACTGTAGCATGCCAGGCTTCAACAGTGAAAGCCATCACTTGAAATCCCCAATGAACAGCACTCTAGAAACAGGACAAGAGTGAGATAAATTAGGCCTTAGGAAAACAGCATTTTAACCACAAATAATCTTGGAATGAATCTGATGCTGGAAAAGACTGAAAGCAGGAGGAGAAGGGGGCAACATAAGATATGATGGTTGGACGGCATCACTGACTCAACAAACATGAGTTTGAACAAACTCTGGGAGATAGTGAAGGACAGGGAAGCCTGGCACACTGCAGTCCATGGGGCTGTAAAGAGTTAGACACGATTTGACAACTGAACAACAACAAATATATAAAAGAAGCAGACCATTTTGATGTAGGAGCTAGCAGACCAAATCTCTAACAGTAACTATTATGGAAATGCTCAAGAAAATAAAGAATAAAGAGAAAATAAATTAAAAGTTTAGATTAATAAAGCACAGTTAAATGGAGATTACATAAATACAGTTTCTAACAACTGAATTTAAAATGTTTTGGTTTAACAGCATATCAGGCAGAATAGAGGAAGAAATTAGTGAACTGGGAGTTAGGTCAATAGAAAAATAGTGGAAAATAAGGAAAGAACTAAGAAAAATGTGGGGCATGCCTAGAAAGTCCAGTATTTATATCATTATAGGACCAGAATATAAAAATATAATAGCTGATACATTTCTAAAACTGATAAAATACATCAACTTATATTTTCAAGAGACTCTGCATGCAGGTTCTGTGCAGGAAGGACACAAAGGAAATCATACCTAGATTTATCATAGTCAAACTGCTAGAAACCAGAGACCAGAAGAAAAATCTTCAAAGTTACCAGGAAAAGAAGACATATTATTTCCAAAGGACAATTAGACTAATAGCTACATGTAGGAGTAAAATCTTAACCTTAGCAATGCAAAATGCAAAAGTTGGGTAAATGGAGCTACAGAGGTCTAAAGTTCTAGCATTACTGCAGGAATGGTAAAAATAACAATCTAGATGAAATGCTAATAAGGCAAGGATGCATAATATATTCTCTAGCAATGTGCTAAATGGATCAACTAGTGAATTTAAGAAATAAGATTAATATTACACATCTTATAGAGAACAGAAAAGAAGAGGAAATATTTACCAATTCAAAACTTTGATTTTAAAATCTCAGCAAACATAGTAAAAAGAAAGAAAGAAAACAAAAAACTGAAATTGCAAACCAGTCACCTGCTTGAAATTAGATGAAAAAATGTAGCAAATCAAAGTTGGAATGATATAAAAAGATAATATCTTTTAATTAAGTGGGTTTCCCACACTGAGATATGCAAGAGTGGTTTAACATTAGGAAATGTATTAATTTGGCACATTAACAGGGAAAAGGAACAAATCATTTGGTCCTTTGGATAGGTTCAGAAAAAAACATTTGAAAAAAAGCAACACAAATTCAAAATTTAAAAATTTTTAGCTAAGTTTCGAGAAGATTTTCCTTAATATGTTATGGTAACTAGTATATTTTTAAAATTACTGTAAACATAATTAGTGATGAAAGTTTGAAAGCTTTTCCTTGAGTTGGGGAATGAGATAAAGATGCCTGCCCAAACACTTCTATTCAAGGTAATACTGAAATTCTGAAAAGGGCAAAAGGTAATAAAGCAATATAAATGTCAGTAGAATTTGAAGGGAAGAAATAAAACCACCATTTACAGGCAATATGGCTGCATATATAGAAAGTACCCAAAAAAGTCACATGAACCAGAAGATATAACCAACCTGGTCTTTGTTCTTATAATTATTTTTAAAAGCTTTTTAATATCCTACTTCCCTGATGGCTCAGAGGATAAAAGAATCTGCCAGCAATGCATGAGACACAGGGGATGTGGGTTCAACCTCTTGGTCAGGAAGATCCTCTGGAGGAGGGCATGGCAACTCACTCCAGTATTCTTGTCTGGAAAACCCCATAGACAGAGGAGCCGGGCAGGCTGCAGTCTAAAGGGGTGCAAAGAGTGGACACAACTAAGACATGGGCGTGCAAATAGAAACCTATCATTTTCCTTCTACCACCAAAGACCAGCGATCCGAGAGAGAGCCGGTGAATCCTGTCCTCCCTGAGGATCTCTATAGCTTTGCTTCCCACTGACAGCACAGTCAAGCCATCCGCCATCGGGTCTAGCTCTGTCGAGACCTCTACAGAGAACCACAGTCTGTGGCCATTGCAGCTTCCGTCCCAGCTAATACCCAACATTATGCAGAAGACCTGAGACTCCCAGCGCTGCTGAGGCTGGCTCTGGTTCCTGGCCGGGATGGAGCTACAGGACCCAGGATCTCCTGATCATTTCCATTGTGTTCCAGAATATACCACAGCCTCCCAGCGGGGCAATCATGGAAAGACCTAGTTGCGCTAGAAATCGTGTACAAGGAAAACTCTGGCACTCTCCCTTGTTCATGGCCTTTGCTTTTAGGGTTTATTTCAAAATCTTTTTTGGGGGAAGTCAATTCCTCACTGTAAACTACATTCTATTATTTATTCTCTACATCGAATCTCCAGACTTTCAGTGGCTCTTATGCACTTTTATTGCTAGTTTTCCTGCTTCTAATTTTCTCACCCTTATAGCTTGATCTTAGGTGCTGATTTCCCATCTGTAAATTTTGATTACTCCCAGAGTCATGAATTAGGTTCTCCTTCAACTAAGAACTTTAGATAACTTTGGGCACTTTCGAAAGACATCATGGTTGACCTGAAATGGTCACCTCTGCCTTTGAGCCACATACAACAAGCCTTCATTTGATGAAGTACTCAGTCCATCCAACAGTGGACTGCAATATTTTATGCTGGGTTTGTTTTTTTTTTTTTGGGGGGGTTATAAATAGAATTTATTTCAAAAATTGCTTTTGCCATTGGTACTTAAACTATTTTTATCTTTCCAGACTTATGTTTAAAAGCAAGTGCAAATCTATGCAATCTTATCCATGCTATCAAGATGAAGAAACTAAGATTGCTTTTGATGACTATACTGTGACTTACACAGACCAGCCACCAAATACTTGGTTTATAGTTTTCAGGTGAGGCTATCATATATTGGCAAATATATCACCCCTAAGTGGCATAAAATATTCATATAGAGAGAGTTTTATTTGTGATAGTAGTAATAGTATGAACGTTTAACTTGCTTTTGAAACTTAGTTAAAATTCTTTCCATGTCTGATGTGCATAAACGAGCTATTATAGAAATTTCATCCATTTTTCACTAAACAAAATATGAAGAATATGAAGGTAGCTATTAGATCTTTTGATGAACGTAGCTTCTCCGATGCTTCAGCAGGGAAAGAATACAGGAGATACAGGAAATGCAGGTTCAATCCCTGGGCCAGGAAGATTCCCTGGAGGAGGAAAGGCAACCCCCTCCAGTAGACTTGCCTGAAAAATCCCATGAATAGAGGAGCCTGGTGTGCTACAGTCCATGAGATCTCAAGAGCTGGACATGACTGAGCTACTATTTATGCACGCATAATTAAACTGATATGCTTTTAGTATAGAAATGAATCATTTAATTTCCAAGCAATAGCATGTTAGAGTCACAAATTATTTATAATTAGGATTTCTTAAAAAGTTAGCATTTGCATGAAAAAATAATGTATTAATTAGAATCTTAAAGGAAAACAATATGTGTACCTTTAAGTTATTTGCAACTTTAAACTTTTCTTTTTTTCTTGGCTTCAAACCTAATTTCAAACTTTCTTTATGATGTTCATGCCAAGGGAAACTTCACTCTTTTGTAATTACAGAGAAACATTTTTGGTTCCTCAAGATATGATTTTGGTTCCCAAAGTATATACTACACTTCCAGTCTGTATGCTCCACATTGTTAACAATGACACAATGGAACAGGTGCCAAAAGTGTTCCAAAAAGTGGTGCCTTATCTTTATACCAAGAATAAGGTAGGTTTAAATTAAGAATGGCATTGAAACATGTATACTATGATATAAGAAACGAATTGCCAGTCTATGTTTGATACAGGATACAGGATGCTTGGGGCTGGTGCACAGGGATGATCCAGAGAGATGATATGGGGTGGGAGGTGGGAGGGGGTTCAGGATTGGGAACTCATGTACACCCATGGCGGATTCATGTCAATGTATGGCAAAACCAATACAGTATTGTAAAGCAAAATAAAGTAAAAATAAAAATTTTAAAAATAAATAAATTGATTCTCATTTGAAAGAATAACAGTGAGAAGCCAGCACCCTGAGAGTTTCCAGCAGAAGGTAGAACAGATGTGTTTTCAGTCCATAATTAGGCCCTGGTCTTTCTGCAGAGAAGTCTCATGTATTTGACAGCAACAGGTCCTTAACGTGAGTGCCAGAACATTCGCCTTTTAGTCTCCTTCTTATCTTTTCTCCAAAGAAAATATGACAAAAGGAAAATGTTAGAAATCCCCATTATTAAAATTTTAAAATCATACAAACCCTTAAAATGAAAATGGAGGTAAAGAGTACAGTTAGTCTTATCTCTAAACCAAATCATCATCAGGTTGTCTCAGTTTCCCACTGGGTTTTTTGTTTGATTCCTAAATATGTTTGAAGATTGTGTTTACACAGCCACTCACCAAATTTGGCCTAGATTTCCTTTTGAATGTAAAAATTTCTTACATGTGTAACTGGAAATCAAAGGTCTCAAAGATCCATAAGAAAAAGGTGATTTCATTCAAAGGGAGATTCTACTCAGTTCACAGATGTCATTAAATTCTAGAGATGAGCTCTTTACTTCACCAGATAAGTAGACTAATACTGATCATGTTAGTCATTGATACCTACTTTTGGTACAGATCTTTATTTGGGTATTTAGTTAGAACTGCACAAGACTCTGATTCTTATTCACATGTAACATACTTTGCGTCTGGTTTAGCTTTTGCTTAGTAGCTCCACTGTAAACCTCCCTTCCTTGAGTAAATTTAAATTTGGGGGGTAGCTTTAAACGATGCCATTGAGTCACTATTCAGGAGAACACAATGCTGCTGCTGCTGCTGCTAAGTCGCTTCAGTCGTGTCCGACTCTGTGCAACCCCATAGACGGCAGCCCACCAGGCTCCCCAGTCCCTGGGACTCTCCAGGCAAGAACACTGGAGTGGGGTGCCATTTCCTTCTCCAGTGCATGAAAGTGAAAAGTGAAGTGAAGTCGCTCAGTCATGTCCAATTCTTCGCGACCCCATGGACTGCACCCTATCAGGCTCCTCCGTCCGTGGGATTTTCCAGGCAAGCGTACTGGAGTGGGGTGCCATTGCCTTCTCCAAAATTTGGGATTGCAACAAACATAGCCATTCCCTCTCTCAAATATTTCCTGTCTTCTACCCTCTCATCTTATGTTTGTTTTAGAACAAAATAGAATGTGGAGGAAAATATAGAGCTGTATGAATAGCAAAATAGCTTCTGTCATCCTTTTTGTGGTATGGTTTTCATTTCATCACAATTCTTGGTCTTCAAATGTTTCTCCAAGTTACTAAGCTCTTCTACAATGTAGTTCTCAGAACTGCCTTGAACAGAACAGCCTTGAAAAGACTTCCAACCCACCTAAAGGATAATCATTGCCCCATTGTTTTTAGTCTATGATTGCAATAGCATTTTGGCACTTGCAAAATCATTTGACCCATATGTAGTCCATTTTAGGTCAACCTTTTCTAATGTATATCCGTAGAACTAGGGTCTAAATTTTTTAAAGAAATCTGGTTACACAGTCAATCCTTCAGAATAATTTGACATTTTTTTCATAATTTTTCAAAGACCATAACCTGTGATGTGAAGTACTTAATCAGTGTGGTTTCTCAGTATTTAGTACTCTGTTATGTTACACTTTTATTCCAGAGATCCTTTAAAATTGCCAGGTTCTCTCTTAAAATTCTATCACTAGTTTAGCTTTAGATTATCACTTATCAATATATCTATCCTACCATTTTATAAATCTTTTATTCTCTCTCAAAATTGTTCTCTGAGTCTAGACAAACATGAAATAAGTTATGTAATTTTGTTTGACTTCTTTAATACATTAGTCCCACAAGCTCAGATAATAAAAGCACCAATAAATCTTTGCAGGTAAAAATATTTTAGCATACATGATTTATCTCTCTTTCTACTTGCTCCAAACATAATATCAAAAGTCTTTATGGGTGTTGCAATTCTGAGCTCATTGCATGTATTGGGATTTTACTTACTATCTGGAGACATTTATTGGAGTGTTATGAATTCATTCTGTCTTGTGTATGTCTAATTTTTGTTTCTGGAAATCTAAACACATCAGCTTCCCTCAAGCTCAGTCGGTAAAGAATCTGCCTGCATGGCAGGAGACCCAGGTTTGATTCCTGCATCCAGAAGATCCCCTGGAAAAGGAAATGACAATCCACTCCAGTATTCTTGCCTGGAGAATCCCATGGACAGAGGAATCTGGTGGGCTACAGTCCATGGGGTTGCAAACAGTCAGATACAACTTAGCAACTAAACCACCATAAACATATCAGAGAGTTTTCCCTGCATCAGAGAGCAACTGGCATACAAAACCTGTATTTGCCTGTATTTTTCATTGTTAGAAATGTCTGGAATTATAAACTCAGAATTGCTTTGAATTTCTGTGTGTTGTCACTTTCCCAGGTTCCTTAGTTGCTTCTTTTCTCCAACTTAAAGAGCTCATCTCCAGGCTCACAACCGGGCTCCATGGAACTAGACCTCTGCTAATTCAATAGCTTTACTTGCCACTCGTCATACCAAGGGAACGATATTTCCATAAACTCTTCTGCTTTTTTCATCTCATATTTAGAAAGGTGATTCTGAAAAGACAAGAAAATCAAGTAGGAAGCTACAGGGCTAATCCAGGAGGCAATGATAAAAATAATAATAATAATAATAATAATAATAATAACCTGCCTTAGGTAGCATTAGAAGAATTAGAAGGAAATGTAGTAATCATCTACCACACTTAAGCATTTTTTAATGGCTAGGAAAACATACAAACAGAAATATTAGAGTGTTCCATTTTCTCCAAAAACATGTAAGATGGAAGTTTTTAAGAGGGATTTCAAAACATAATACTAAGTGACTTGTCACTTATTAAGAGATTTGAAGATTTTTATGTATATTAAGATACAGCATTTTAGTACTGTGAAGCCATATATAGGAAGGGGCCTCTGAGGTAGTGCTAATAGAAAAGAACCTGCCTGCCAATGCAAGAGATATAAGAGACATGGGTTCAATCCCTGGGTCAGGAAGATCCCCTGGAGGAGGGTATGGCAATCCACTCCAGTATTCTTGCCTCGAGAATCACTTAGAGGAGCCTGTGGGCTACAGTCCATAGGATCGCACAGAGTCAGACACAACTGAAGCGACTCAGCACCATCCATATGGAAGGCAGCTATACTCACCACTATACTACCAACCCTAGTGAAACCATACATTGTATCTTTGGAAACTAGTAACAATATTACTTACGTCAGTGTAATTCTTCTTTGTTGTAGAAAGGCTATACATTCGTGGCTGAAGCATATACTGGTGACGTGTGTGTGTCATCCTCACGATGGAAACTGCGCCTCATTGGTTCTTATCATCCACTCCCGTGCTTGTCTCGAGACCCTCCATGTAATACCTTTGCCATAAAGGAAATCAGAGATTATTACATACCCAATGATAAGAAAATTATATTCAGGTATGTAACAGAAAGGAAATGCATTCCTTTAAAATATCAGTAGCTTGTATTAAATAGTTGACTTTAAATTTAAATATTTTATTTAAATATTGATATTACCAATAAATCTTTTGGTAAAAATCATAATTTTGAACTTCAGTTTTATACTCTTGAAAACAGCAATATGATTGTATAAATGTTATGTAAGATCCAGCCTATGTTGCATGTGTGGTTTCTTAGTCCTCATCCTATTTTTGTTGTTATTTGGTCACTTAGCCATGTCTGACTCTTTGCGACCCCATGGACTGCAGCATGCCAGGCTTCCCTGTCCATTACCAACTCCCAGAGCTTGCTCAAACTCATGTCCATCGAGTTTGAGCTCATGTCCATCATCATCCATGTAGTGATGCCATACAACCATCTCTTTCCCTGTCATCCCCTTCTCCTCCCTGCCTTCAATCTTTCCCAGCATCAGGGTCTTTTCTAATGAGTCAGCTCTTTGCATCAGGTGGCCAAAGTATTGAAGCTTCAGCTTCGGCATCAGTCCTTACAATGAATATTCAGGATTGATTTCCTTTAGGATTAACTTGTTTGATCTCCTTGCAGTTCGAGGGATTCTCAAGAGTCTTCTCCAACACCACATCAAAAGCATCAATTTTTCAGTGCTCAACCTTCTTCATGGTCCAACTTTCACATCCATACATGACTATTGGAAAAACCATAGCTTTGACTATACAGACCTATATGGCAAAGTAATGTCTGTGCTTTTAATATGCTGTCTAGGTTTGTCATAGCTTTTCTTTCAAGGAGTAAGCATCTTTTAATTTCATGGCTGCAGTTACCATCTGCAGTGATTTTGGAGTCCAAGAAAATAAAGTTTCACTGTTTCCATTGTTCCCTATCTATTTGCCTTGAAGTGTTGGGACTGGATGCCTGATCTTAGTTTTCTGAATGTTGAGTTTTAAATCAGCATTTTCACTCTCCTCTTTCACCTTCCTCGAGAGGCTCTTTAGTTATCATATTTGGCTTTCATTAAACATTCTTCATAACACTCTTCCTTCTTTCGACTCTCTCCTTGTTCCGTTCCATCTTTGATGCTTCTCTTGTGTTCAGTTCAGTTCAGTCGCTCTGTCGTGTCCGACTCTTTGTGACTCCATGAACCACAGCATGCCAGGCCTCCCTGTCCATCACCAAATCCAAGAGTCCACCCAAACCCATGTCCATTGAGTCAGTGATGCCATCCAGTCATCTCATCCTCTGTCATCCCCTTCTCCTCCTGACCTTGATCTTTCCCAGCATCAGGGTCTTTTCCAATGAGTCAGCTGTCACATCAGGTGGCCAAAGTATTGGAGTTTTAGCTTTAGCATCAGTCCTTCCAGTGAACACCCAAGACTAATCTCCTTTAGGATGGACTGGTTGGATCTCCTTGCAGTCCAAGGTACTATCAAGAGTCTTCTCCAATACAACAGTTCAAAAGCATCAATTCTTCAGTGCTCAGCTTTCTTTGTAGTCCAACTCTCACATCCATACATGACCACTGGAAAAACCGTAGCCTTGACTAGATGGACCTTTGTTGACAAAGTAATGTCTCTGCTTTTGAATATGCTATCTAGCTTGGTCACAACTTTCCTTCCAAGGAGTAAGCGTCTTTTAATGTCATGGCTGCAATCACCATCTGCAGTGATTTTCAAGCCCCCCACCCCCAACCCCCGCCAAATAAAGTCAGCCACTGTTTCTACTGTTTCACCATCTATTTGCCATGAAGTGATGGTACTGGATGCCATGATCTTAGTTTTCTGAATGTTTAGTTTTAAGCCAACTTTTTCACTCCCCTCTTTCACTTTCTCTTGTGTAGATTTCTCCTTATCTGCCAACTCATCCTTCTTTTCATATTTATCTATACATTCTCATATCTCCCTGAGAATACATAGATACGTAGTCCTCATCATGGACTCCACTCCCTTTCATTTATCAGAGCTTTTGGTTTTAATCCCCACACACTTCTCATCTTTGTGCCTTCCTGTTTATTCTTAGTGTCCTCCACTACTTCATAGTCTCATTATATTTTATCTACAGAAGCACTGTGTTTCTGGAATACATTTCTCCATTGTATTCACTCTTTTTCTTTATATTCTATATTTCTCTCTCTCTTTCTCTATCACCTTATTCATTACATGTGTGTTAGTCGCTCAATTATGTCCAGCTCTTTGTGACCATCATGGACTGTAGCCCTCCAGGCTCCTCTGTCCATGGAATTCTCCAGGCAAGAATACTGGGGTTCATAGCCATGCCCTTCTCTAGGAGATATTCCTGACCCAGGGTTAATGCTGGGTCTCCCACATTGCAAGCAGATTCTCTACCATCTGAGCCACCAGGGAAGCCCCTGTTCATTACATACCCATCCTTTACTACTGGAATCGTTACCTTTCTAACACATGTGATTAAGTACGTGATTCCCTTTCACTGAAATTTGGGAGATCAAAGCGTCAGCTCAACTGATTCCTGCTGATGGCTGTGAGAGAAAATACCCCATGCTCTCTCTGTCTTCTAGAGGTTGCTGGTCATTGACATTCTTTGGCTTGTAGATTTATAACCCTGGTCTTTGTATTCCTGTTCATGCACCATTCTCCCTGTGTCTCTCTCCAGATTTCTCCTTTTCATTAGGTCCTCATTTTAACTTGATGATTTCTGGGAGATATCTCCAAGAATGGGGGCATGGTGAGGTGCTAGGGTTTAGGACTCCAGCAGGTTTTTGAGAGGAAACAATTTAACCTATAACAAATAGTGACAGTGAATAGAGAGGGAAAATAAAGGATTTTAAGATATCAAGGAAGTGAAATGGACAATCTTGGTTGATTATGGTTTGACTTGGGAAACTGTTGGAGAGTAAGTGTTGGTTATTTAACTAGAGGTTTCAGGAAGAGGCCTCTACTGAGCAACAGAAAGATGATTAATTCATTTTTGCATGTTAAACTTGGTAGGCCAGTGAAATGTATGAGAGATATTGCATAGGGTTGCTGGATTGGAAACATGGATTTGGAAATGATCATCCTATTTCTGCCCATTGAAGTGGCTGGGAAAATTTGTATGCAGAGTCAGATACTGGACAAAATATTAAGAGTCTCTGATATTTATGAGAATGTCAATGTGGAAGTGAAAATGAAGTCACTCAGTTGTGTCCAACTCTTTGCGACCCGTGGACTGTAGCCCACCAAGCTCCTCTGTCCATGGTATTCTCCAGGCAAGAATACTGGAGTGGGTTGCCATTTCCTTCTCCAGGGGATCTTCCCAACCTAGGGATCAAACCCAGTTCTCTCACATTGCAGACAGATGCTTTAACCTCTGCACCACCAGAAGTAAAGTGAAGTGAAGTCGCTCAGTCATGTCCAACTCTTTGCAACCCCATGGACTGCAGCCTACCAGGCTCCTTAGTCCATGGAATTTTCCAGGCAAGCCCTCAAATACAAGAATCCAAGTACTAAAACATCAACGATTTCAACGGAGGAAAGGAAGCCAGGTTGAAAGAAGAAGGCGAAGGAGGCTGGGGGTAGGGGTGGGGGGTGGCAAAGGGATGGCCTTATAGACGTCTCCTGCCACCTACAGATGCCCAGGCATTATGGGACTTTTCCTGGGCTTCCAGAGAAGGGAGGACTGGAACTTGGCCCTACGAGAAATCAGACCAGACCAGAACTGGAATTCGAGTTCTCTGCCAAGAGGAGGTGATCAGTGTCCAATCCTCAGCTCAGGCTGAAGGGCCTTTGACCAGATTCCTGCATCCAGGACCAGGGGAGTAGAAAAACAGGGAAGGATAGGAAGGCTTAAGGAGAGGAAAGAGAGAGGGAAGGGGAGAAAGGTCAATAAGTCTCTTGTTCCTTACCGGTCAGGGCACTCTGGCCAGTTGTCCGTGTATTTATGAGAATGTCGTATTTATGAGAATGTCGATATGAGAGAAGTCTAAAAAAAACACCCCTGGATTAGGAGTTACAAAAATTGTTATGCCCATGGGGAAAGGTTTTTGAAGAAAGAAGAAATAAGAGTTGATTCAACCTTGTCAGATTCCCTGAGAGATCAAGGAAGATGAGAACTGAGATTTCTGTAGGGTAGTGACAAGCTGCTTGAAACCACAGCAAAAGCAAGTTTAGTACTTTGTTGGGGGCAGAGTGGAGTGTTGTGAGTGAGTAGAAGGTGATTAGCTGAGACAGTAGAAGTTGGCAACTCTTCTTGGACAGTAAGCTGGGGGGTAAAACAGAGCTGAGGCTGAACAGCAGGGTTGATTGAAGATATTTTTCAGTTTGGTTTTTGTTTTGTTTTGATCTGTTTTTAAACAGGTGAGACCTCCATGGGTACAAAGCCAAAGTCAAGAAGTAGTAAAGTGAGGAAACAAGATACAGAAGAGAGAAGAGAGAAAGGCAAATTTGTAGAGAAACTGAAAGTTTATAGAATCCTGAGCACTTGCAAGGATTCACCTAAAATAGGAAAGAACTCCAACAAAAAGATGAGCGATCTTAGGCTGCATTAAGGGACAGAGTTAGGAATTTTCATTCTTTCTCCAAGAGGTTCCCAACCGGCACGGTTAAAGGGTGAAAGCACCAGTGACAAGAACTGCTTTTGATTTCTATTTTTGTGGCTCAAAGAAAACACTTGACAGTGAAGTTTTGAAAGCTACTGCCAGTTGTGCTCTTTGTTGCACTGGAGAGGAGGGAGTGATGGAAAGGTGCAATGTGGCAGTAGTTTGCAATCTATCAAATTTTATCAGTGAGTGCATCAGTTCAGTTCACTTCCAGTCACTCAGTCATGTCAGACTCTGCGACCCCATGAATCGCAGCACACCAGGCCTCCCTGTCCATCACTAACTCCCGGAGTTCACTCAGACTCACATCCATCAAGTCAGTGATGCCATCCAGCCATCTCATCCTCTGTCGTCCCCTTCTCCTCCTGCCCCCAATCCTTCTCAGCATGAGAGTCTTTTCCAATGAGTCAACTCTTCGCATCAGGTGGCCAAAGTACTGGAGTTTCAGCTTCAGCATCATTCCTTCCAAAGAAATCCCAGGGCTGATCTCCTTCAGAATGGACTGGTTGGATCTCCTTGCAGTCCAAGGGACTCTCAAGAGTCTTCTCCAACACCACAATTCAAAGGCATCATTTCTTTAGCGCTCAGCTTTCTTCACAGTCCAACTCTCACATCCATACATGACTACAGGAAAAGCCATAGCCTTGACTCGACAGACCTTTGTTGGCAAAGTAATGTCTCTGCTTTTGAATATGCTATCTAGGTTGGTCATAACTTTTCTTCCAAGAAAATTTCATGGCTGCAGTCACCATCTACAGTGATTTTGGAGCCCAAAACAATAAAGTCTGACACTGTTTCCACTGTTTCCCCATCTATTTTCCATGAAGTGATGGGACCAGATGCCATGATCTTCGTTTTCTGAATGTTGAGCTTTAAGCCAACATTTTCACTCTCCTCTTTCACTTTCATCAAGAGGCTTTTTAGCTCCTCTTTACTTTCTGCCATAAGGGTGGTGTCATCTGCATATCTGAGGTGACTGATATTTCTCCCAGCAATCTTGATTCCAGCTTGTGCTTCTTCCAGCCCAGTGTTTCTCATGATGTACTCTGCATATAAGTTAAATAAGCAGGGTGACAATATACAGCCTTGACGTACTTCTTTTCTAATAAGAACCAGTCTGTTGTTCCATATCCAGTTCTAACTGTTGCTTCCTGACCTGCATATAGGTTTCTCAAGAGGCAGGTCAGGTGCTCTGGTATTCCTATCTCTTTCAGAATTTTCCACAGTTTATTGTGATCCACACAGTCAAAAGCTTTGGCATAGTCAATAAAGCAGAAATAGATGTTTTTCCTGGAACTCTCTTGCTTTTTGATGATCCAGCAGATATTGGCAGTTTGATCTCTGGTTCCTCTGCCTTTTCTAAAACCAGCTTGAACATCTGGAAGTTCACAGTTCATGTATTGCTGAAGCTTGGCTTGAAGAATTTTGAGCATTACTTTACTAGCGTGTAAGATGAGTGCAATTGTCATATCTAAATAAAATATTACATATCTCTGCTTGGGATGTGATAGTAATAAACACCTCACACTTAATTTCATTTTACCCGAGCATACTGGGATCTTTTGCCAAAGTCTATAACAGCACTAATATTTCCAGGATTTTAACTGACTGTATAAAGTAGATTTACTTGTAGATTATCATATCAGTAAATAATACAATTTCCTTACTGATTTGAAGAAAAGACTGTTGATAAAGATGAATGTTTTTCTTTACAGGTATTCAGTTAAAGTTGCATTGCCACATCCTGTTACAATACATGTACGCACATCCAAACCAGATGTATTCATCAAGCTACAGATCTTAGAAAACGAAGAAATTATCGTGAGCTCCACTGGGAAGGGTCAAGCTATCATACCAGCAATTAACTTCTTGGGGAATGAGAAAGCGTTAAGCTCCCAGTGTAAGTTTGGCTTTTAAAATTGGTCATAAATAGATTCATAAACAGATATTTATGTAACTGATGATTAAAATGTTTAAGATAAAATAGCAAGTAAAATCAGTACAATTTGATACGATAGTATTTTTAGAAAACTATTGCATTTGTGCATGAGATTAATCCCTGAAGAGCAATATATTTGTTATAATTGCACATGGCAAAACAAATACAGTATTGTAATTAAAAAAATAAATAAATTTAATAAAAAAAGACTTTTATTACTTGAACCCTCTCAGATTTTCAAATAAGAAGTAGATTTTTATTATTTTGAAATAAATTTTTAATTTATTTATTTATTTTAATTGGAGGCTAATTGCTTTACAGTATTGTAGTGGGTTTTGTCATACATCTACATGAATCAGCCATGGGTGCACATGTGTTCCCCAAGCAGAACTCTCTTCCCACCTTTCTCCCCATCCCATCCCCCAGGGTCATCCCCCTGCACCAGCCCTGAGCGCCCTGCCTTATGCATCGAACCTGAACTGGCGATCTGCTTCACATATGATAATATACACGTCTCAACGCTACCCTCTCAAATCATCTCACCCTCGCCTTTTCCCAGAGTCCAAAAGACTGTTCTTTACATCTGCGTCTCTTTTTCTTTTACTTTTATTATAAACAAGGCAGCAAGAAATCCTTTGTAATCATACAACCCAGAAAAAGAAAGACTGTTAGCATATTAGCTTTTACACCTCTACTGTCCATTTTTACATTCTCATTTTAAACAAAAGTAGAATATTACCAGTTTTGGTAACTGATATTTGTTTTTCTTATTTGTGACATTGGCTGGGATCTTCAAACCTATGTTAAATAAGAGTGATGATTATATACTTCTTATTCTTAAATAGAAAGGCTTAAAGCATTTACCATTTAGTATGTGTGATGTTTGTTGTTGACTTCTGATAAATGCCCTTTATAATATTTAAGAAAATTTTTCTCTATTGATAACTAAGGATTTTAATATAGGTTTGAAACTTTATTGTTTACTTCTTTGTTTATAAAAATCATCAAATTTTATCCCTTTGTGTCTCATAAATTAATTTTTCATTTGGAATACATTCTTGAAATGAAACTTATTTATCCATGATGTTTCTATACAATCCTATGTTTTGAATATACTATTTTATTTGGTTTGTTAGATTATATTTTCCCTTTAACTTTTAACTATTATAATATTTTTATAATTTCCAAATAACTGTTTTAGCTGGTCTTCTGTTGTTAATATCTACTTAAACTTTTGGAGTTAGTGTGATTTATATATTTTCTATTTTGAGCATTGGATAGATGTTTTCACTGCAACCTAATTCAAATCAGTTTTAGTTAGTATTACATTAAGGTTTATAAAGAACACTTATTCTCTATTTTATAGGTAAATGATTTGATGTCTAAATATATGTGCACTCACACACACATTCTTGCTATGTATATATAATAAAAAGAAAACTTGCTAGTTGCAATATTTAAAATTTCAATTGTCATTTACATTTTATCTTATTGGCTTGTAATTTTTGAAAAAAGCATGTTAAGATCTATTTTAATTGTAAACTGTACAAATTTATCTCTAATATTTCCCAGTTTACATATCTATATGTTACATTGTTAGTTGCAAAAAGTTCTACATTTGCTTTATAATTATTGATATGCTATATTTTTCAAATGAATATAAAGCAGTATTTTTTCAACTTTAATAGACTGTATGACAGTAATGCAGGTTCTTCATTTGTTATCATATGCCTGTTCATTTTGGTTCACACATTTAGCTTTTCAACCTTTCTCTTATAAATGAGTAATTTTTCCACTAAATCTAAGATTCTAATCTCTGAAATGGGGTGATGTAATCCACTTACATTTATTTTGATAAGCTTGCTTTTTCTGATTTCTGCCTTCATGCTTTATTTTTAAATTGACTATACTGTTTAGCTGATCTTTGGATAACTATGTAGTAGCTGGCATACTTCCTGACCTCTCATTATTCCCAATAGCATTTATGCTGATTATCTCAAGTATATAAGCAAATTACTAAAAAGAATTTACCTGTTGCCTATTTTCTAATATTCATACATTTATTTTCTTTCTCCTTTTTAAATAAATGCAAGCAAATCAGGACTCTTTTTCTCCTCTGTTACTGACCCTGGAAACTGTTATTGCAGCCCAGGGACATTCCTTTCCAATATGAATGAAAATCTGGAGGAGCAGAGAATTGAGAAGACACTACTTTGTAATGACACAATTAGGGCACAGATGTCATGCTTTAGACACAGGAAGGTGGGAAATTCCCTATTATATCAGTAATACAATGAGCTTAGTTAAAACGGCAAATTAATTCAAATCATGTCTCCTTTCCTCCCACCTTTTTCCCTTTATCCCTGAACATCCTCTAGATCATCTTCAGTACTAGTTCATGTTTCTGCTTTGTGGCTTTTCATGCCAATCTGCCTGCACCATCTTTATATACTTATTTGGATAAGCCCAGATAACAAAATATAATATTTATACATATTTCTCTTCAAGTATGTTAAGACCAGTAAGGGTTTTGCTGGTCCAAATTCTACTGTTACCCTTGAAGATGACTTTGTTTTCTTTTCTCTAATCCATGCTGTACAAATTTCATGCAGGAATACTGTAATTCCAAAACTTTAGCAGGTTCTGTGGGCGAGTCTCTTATCCTGTTTATAGCCTTACATCTTTTCCTTAAGTAACTAGTTGGCTCTAACATCACTCTCCAAAGTTTTTGATTTATATTCATAGATGCAAACACTATTATTTATCATATCAGTTTAGTTCAGTTCAGTTACTCAGTCGTGCCAAACTCTTTGCAACCCCATGGACTGCAGCACGCTACGTTTCACTGTCAATCACCAACTCCTGGAGCTTGCTCAAATTCCTGTCCATTGACTCGGGGATGCCATCCAACCATCTCACCCTCTGCCATCCCCTTCTCCTCTTGCTCATATAGCTTACCATTATTTCACTTTAAAAGTTAGCATTTTATGGCTGAGTAATATTCAGTTCAGTCCAGTCACTCCATCTTGTCCGACTCTTTGCGACTGAGTAATATTACTCAGCCATAAAAAGGAACACATTTGAGTCCATTCTAATGAGGTGGATGAACCTAGAACCTATTATGCAGAGTGAAGTGAATCAGAAAGAGAAAGATAAATACTCTATTCTAACACATATATACAGAATCTAGAAAAGTGGTACTGAAGAATTTATTTACAGGGTGACAGTGGAGAAACAGACATGGAGGATAGACTTATGGACATGGGGAGAGGGGGAAGAGAGGGTGAGATGTATGAAAAGAGTAATACGGAAACTTACATTACCATATGTAAACTAGATAGCCAATGGGAGTTGGCTGTAAGGCTCAGGAAACTCAAATAGGGGCTCTGCATCAACCTAGAGGGGTAGGATGGGGAGGGACATGGGGGGGGTTTCCAAAGGGAGAGGATATAAATATACCTATGGCCTATTCATGGTGAGGTTTGACAGAAAACAGCAAAATTCTATAAAGCAATTATCCTTCAAAAAATTAATTTTTTTAAAAAGTTAGCTTTAGCAAGAGACTCACACATAAACATTTGACAAAATGGTATTTTTTTCACTGCTGGCCAAGAAAGTGACAGCAATGGAGGAGAAAGATAATGAGAACATAGTTCAGAAATTGACCCCAAATTAGAGCCATTATCCAAGAATGTTCTCCTTTACAAGATGCTTCTATTTCATAACTGTATTTCTAAATGAACTTAAACACAATATTTTAAATTTCCCCTGAAACCAAAAAAATCATTTTCCTTCTGATTGCTTTGAATATATAGATTAATTATACCTTCATATTGAATTTCTATGCAAGTAAAGGCTTTTATTTCTATCTATTCAGGACTTCTCTATGGTTCACAGAAAAGACTGAAATTTTTCTCCATAGAAGTTGATAGATTAGCTATTATAAATTAAATATTTTCTTTATTTAGATGTCAGACAGACTCTTATTTTTAAAGAATACTCTTAGTTTATGTTTATGAATCATATAAGCAGATATTGAAATTTCTTTTCCTTTCTAAATGTTTTTAAGGTGCTTCTCTTGGAAACATATCCACTTATGAATTTTTTACTTATGTATTTCTGGAAGGTCCCCACAAAAATACATACAAAAAATGTGTTTATGTGTGTTATATTTGTAGTGAAATGGGACATGAAAGATTAAGTTATATATTCTGTAAGCAAATACGGAAAAGTAAAGTGTTAAGTTGCTCAGTTGTGTCTGACTCTGAGATCCCACAGATATAGCCCTCCAGGCTCCTCTGTCCATGGGATTCTCCAGGCAAGACTATTGGAGTGGGTTGACATTCCTTTCTCCAGAGAATCTTCCAGACCCAGCGATCAAACGCAGGTCTCTTGCATCACAGGCAGTTTCTTTACCATCTGAGCCACCAGTGAAGCCTGTAAACAAACATATGGTACTAAAGAAGGAATAAATTCCATTACAAAGATATTGAAGGCTTTGAAATGAGCTAGGAACAAAAACTTAAGCCTCATTAGGTTTTTTGCTATCTGATGGAAATTTTAAAAGCATGTCTGTATATCTCATATACTTAAAGGTGAAGGTGAAGTCGTTCAGTCGTGTCCGACTCTTTGCGACCCCATGGACTGTAACCTACTAGGCTTCTCCGTCCATGGGACTCTCCAGGCAAGAATACTGGAGTGGATTGCCATTTCTTTCTCCAGGGGATCTTCCCAACCCAGGGATCGAACCTGGGTCTGCCGTATTGGAGGCAGATGCTTTAACCTCTGAGCCACCAGAGAAGCCTCATATAATTATTAGGAATAATATTTTACATCAGTACTCATGCTGTAAGGGTAATATAAAATTCATAATTTTCCACAAAATTTTCTTCAGTTCCTTCAGTCACTCAGTCGTGTCTGACTCTTTGCAACCCCATGAACTGCAGCATGCCAGGCCTCCCTGTCCATCACCAACTCCCGGAGTCCACCCAAACCGATGTCCATTGAGTCGGTGATGCCATCCATCCATCTCATCCTCTGTCGTCCCCTTCTCCTCCTGCCCTCATTCTTTCCCAACATCAGAGTCTTTTCCAATGAGTCAACTCTTCGCAGGAGGTGGCTGAAGTATTGGAGTTTCAGCTTTAGCATCATTCCTTCCAATGAATATTCAGGACTGATCTCCTTTACGATGGACTGGTTGGATCTCCTTGCAGTCCAAGGGACTCTCAAGAGTCTTCTCCAACACCACAGTTCAAAAGCATCAATTCTTCGGTGCTCAGCCTTCTTCACAGTCCAACTCTCACATCCATACATGGCCACTGGAAAAACCATAACCTTGACTAGATGGACCTTTGTTGGCAATGTAGTGTCTCTGCTTTTCAATATGCTGTCTAGGTTGGTCATAACTTTCCTTCAAATCTAAGCAATTGAGGATTTGAGGAAGAAATATGGATGAATAGTAGTAAAACATTTTATTTCATATAATTGTATAAGGTTCAAATTTGTTGATGATTTATCATAAGTAATGCAAGCAGTCTCCTATTGATAGTGATGTGTGATCATTCTAATTAGTTTATATAAAAAGTACTTAATTTTTAAAGAAATCTGAATAGACATTTTTCTAAACATGTAATATGCATATATTAGATAAATGTTTAGAAGTAGAACTGTTAAGTCACTGGGTACAGACAGTAGTGATTTTGGTATATATTGTCAAATTACCCTCCATTGAGTTTGCATAAATTTATCTTCTTTTACCCCCCGAGGGACAGCATTGGTCCCTGAATTTCTGATCAATTTGAATGCAAAAGTTTATTTATATTTTGCTTACTATTAGAGTGGTTTAAGCATATTTTTATATATTTTATATATCACCTTTTAATATTTCCTTCTTTGAAAAAAATTTTGAGTGCTTTGCCCATTTTTTAACTGGAATTAGTTGTTTTTTCTAATTTATGTGTAGACTCTCATATATTGAATAAAATGTTTTCTTTATTTTATATTTGTTTCAAATATTTTTCATAACAGTGGGTTATGAATGATTAAGTACACATTTGAAGGAATTAATGAAAGAAAGGATAGGGACTTTGTGTGATTCATTTTTAATTTTTTTATTGAAGTATAATCTACATAGAGCAAAAAGATAAATCTAAGTTGATGAGTTTTGATAAGTTTATCTATCAATGTGACCTACACTGTTAACAAGATATGGAACATTTCTGTTACCTAAAAAATTCCCTCAGGCTATTTCTATTCAGTTTCCCAACACCCAAAGAGGCAAGCACTGTTCACATTCCCATCACAAAAACTAGTTTGGCATCTTCTAAAACTTCATAAAAGTAAATACTCTTTTAGCACGCTCAACATAATGTTTTTAAGATACATCTATGTTGGTGATAGACAGGGAGGCCTGGCGTACTGCGATTCACGGGGTTGCAAAGAGTCAGACACGACTGAGAGACTGAACTGAACTGAACTAACTGATGTTGTTGCTACTGCATTCCTTTGTATGGATATACCATATGGTTTAGAGCTTTAGATTTTTATTGGAATTTTGTTAAACTTGGGGAGCATTGGCATCTTAACAAAACTGAGTTTTCTGGTTCATGAACATATATCTTTATTTCTCTCAATGATGTTTTATACCCTCAATGTACAGATTTTACAACTAGTTTATTAAATTTCTATGTAAGATATTTATTTTTATGGGAACTCCATCTAAGACTAAGAACTTATGTAAATTATATCATTTGATAGCTGTGTTTAATTAACAAATCATATGAGTAATGTAATGGTACTTATATGATTTGTCAGTTGTGAAATAATATAGACATTAAAAATTACAATAACATGCACCTGCATAGTATTAAACACTGAAGTAGTCAGAACATGTGGTATTAGTTTATTGTCATTCAAATGGCATTTGAATGAGAATTTGTTGAATTTTACATTCTTGTAGCAATCAGTGGTTGCTCAGTGCATTGTTCTATCCAAGTCATATACCATTACAGTGTTTCTTTAAGACCAGGATATTTCCTAGAAGCCAGTGATGTTTTTTATCTCATGAAAAAATAAATTGACCTGTCCCTTTGAGTGTGTTTTGTAAGGGTATAATGAATAACACAGTAATGATTATGTATTACACACATTTTAACATAAACAATATTTCTCATATTCAGCCAGCAAGCAAATTCTTTCAACTCATGCTGCTTTAAAGAAAGAGCAAGATTTATACACCAAGAAAAAATCTGCAGGAGGTCAGAAATCCTATAAAAGGCTTGGAAGTGCAATAGTAGACACTGGTCAGCCTATTATGGATGAAGAAACCAGTTATATACCCACTATAGATGAAAATGCTAGCACACCACAGCAGGTAATTAACATTTAGAAGATTTATTTAGTTGTACTACTCCTAAGAGCTTAACATAAATCATAACAATTATTTTCCTAAAATTGAAGAAATAAAGAACAATGTATATAATTTAATGCAGCAAATAAAAATATGATTTATCCATTGGAGATCAAGAAAATAAATTAATTGAAAGAAATAAAAACAAAATGTCAAAACCAAATCTTAATATGACAGTAATTGGGCCTCTCTGGTGGCTCAGCAGTAAAGAATCCACCTGCCAATGTAGGAAACCAGTTTGATCCCCAGGTCAGGGAGATCCCCTGGAAAAAGAACTGGCAAGCCTCCAGGATTCTTGCCTGGAGAATTCTATGGACAGAGGAGCCTGGTGGGCTACAGTCCATGGGACATGACTATAGTCAGGCACAACTGAGCAACTGAGCATACACAGAATTACATAGAAAAATAAATTAGCAATTAATACTTGAATATTTTAACACATACTTTTCAGAAAAGAGTAAATTAAGTTGAAAAACAAAATACATTTGATCATTAAGATTTGAAATATTATGTATAAGCTTAATCTTTTAGATATCTATATAGAACACTTCACCTCATAAAAAGCAAATATACTTTTTCATAGAACACACAAGAAGCCTCAAAAAAACCCAAACTATATTGTGTAATTGTTATCTGAACATAATTTAATAATATAGAAATTAATAATTATCAGCTTAAAATCACATAAATGTGAAAACATGTAAATATACTAAATAATTCTTTAGCTTAAAATCCTTAAAGAAAGTGTTAAATGCAAAGGGCTCAATAAAAATGAAAACTACAAATCAAAATTTGTAAACCACATTTAAAGTAGCATTCAGCAGAATGTTGACTTTTTAAGTTAATTCATCAGAAAATATGAGTGATTCAAACAAATGAACTAAGCTATTGAAACAAAAAAGTTAGAGAACAAGTAAAATAAAAACTCAAAAGTAAGGAGAAAAAATATTGATAAAATTAGTAACAATTTAAGAAATGGGGAACAAAATCTACAACAATTAAACTCTAAGTTTTTAAGGTTAATAAAAATGACATGCTTTTGTAAGACCAATCAATTAAGAAAAAAAGAAAGAAAATATAAATGAATCTAATATAGAACAAAAAATAGGATGAAGGTATAAATGCAAACAACAGGTTAAAAATTTTTTTAAGTATTATATACAACTTCATACTAGCTAGAGCTTCCCAGGTGGTGTTAGTTGTAAAGAATATGCCTGCCAATGCAAGACACAAGAGACAGGTTCAGTCCCTGGGATGGGAAGATCTCCTCTAGGAGGAAATGGCAACTGACTCCAGTATTCTTGACTGGAAAATTCCATGGACAGGGGAGCCTGGCAGGCTACAGTCCATTGGGCCACAGAATTGGACACAGCTGAACAACTGATCACACATACACACACACACACACACACACACACACACACAAGATAATTTAAAACTTAGAAAAATTGTTTTAAATGTAAAATTCCTGGGGTAGGAGGAAGAAGAGACTAGCTGCTCCACAAAAAGCAGAAAAGATGAAATAATAAGAATAATAAAACAAATGATAGTCAAAGCCATACCTTTCCAAAAGCATAGGCCTAGCGGCTTTACAGAATAGATCTAACAGACTTTTGAGGAGTAAATTATTCTAGAAAATAGAAAAACAATACAACCTTCCAGTCTTTTATAAGAGATTAATGTAATTCAGATTCCAAAACTGAGTAACAAAAGTAAAATAAAGTTAACTTATAAACATGAATGCAAAAATTATAAATACTAGAATATATGATAGTATTGGTGGTGATATGAGGCTATTATAGACTGTGGTATTACAGAATTTTGGAGAACATCTAACAGTATTTAATTAAATAATTATTGTATGATCCAGAAAAATGCACATTTATTATGTGCCTAAATAAGTGATTAAGCACATACTATGTTTATTTTTATTGTTTATACTTAAATATTGCATTTTTCCAGGTATACAAGTATATTATACAGTGTTTGGTGTTATATAACAGTTGGCCTCTCACTGAAAGTCAACAGATGTTTGTTCAAGCACTTAAAGACTTAGAGAAAAATGATAACAAAGGTATGTCACTCCAAATATTATTCCTGCATTTTATATCACCTATACATATTTAACAGTAAATTTGTCATGTAATTACTAAAACATTATTGCTTACAATTTATGCTTTAATCCAGTGGCATTTCCTGTTCTATCAACTGATTATGTGTTTCAACATTTTCACTATTTGGTTATGAAAACCAAAAATATATGATTGTTTAGTCAAGTTTAAACAAATTTTGTCCAGTTAGTAAAAATTACTTGATGATTAAATAACAAAGGTACTCTAAACTTTTCTAATGATAAATTATTTTTGTCCAAGTTATTAAAAAATATAACTTTAAAGATATGTTTTTAAAATATTTAAGAGAAAAAGAATCTTCCACTGAAAGAGAATTCAGGTTTATTTTTTCAAAAAGTAAACTATTCTCAATATTTCTGAGCAGGAAAAAATAGATTGCTGCTTTAGATTTTTAACAAATCTGAAACAGCCTTCACTCTTAAACATATATTGCTTGTGTGCATGCTCATGTCCAACTCTTTGCGAGCCCATAGACTGCAGCCTGCCAGGCTCCTCAGTCTATGGAATTTTCCAGGTAAGAATAGTGGGGTGGGTTGCCATTTCCTATTCCTGGTGATCTTCTTGGTGCAGGGATAGCACTTGCATCTCCTGCATTTCAGGCAGATTCTTTACCACTGAGCCACCCTTATGAAGTATAATAATAAAATCTAAAGGAATAAATATTTTCATTGTATATATTCTTTTCAAATTTCAAGCAAGAGTATCCAATCATAAAATTAACCTATGTACATTGTTTTAAAAATAAAATTGTACACTACAAAAGAGCATAATGCAACATCAAAAGCTGGTCAGAGTGCAGAGCAACAGAAATTTTCACACACTGATGACAGAATACAAAATGGTACAGTCAAGTTGAAAGAGTTTCAATTTCTTACAAAACTAAAAATGCACTTACTACTGTGAAATAGAGTTCACAACTTATGGCAAGACTAGACAAGTTGAAATATAAAAAGATTTATCTGTCCTGTGTCTTCCTGTTTCTCCTCTGCTGTGCATTATGTATCTGCATTATTCATCTACCAACCTTCTTCCATCATCAGAAATACCTGCTCCGCCATAAAAAGCAACATTCTGCTAGCATCCACAAGACAGCTCCTAAAGGATGACAACATTCCTTCTTGATGGTGCAAAGGGCTAGGATAATGCTTAGATCTGGACTGTGTAAACTGCCAATGATATGTCAAGGGAAACCACCAACATAATGAAAAGCAACTTATGGAATGGGAAAAAATATTTGCAAACCAGGTATCTGATGGTTAATAAACATATATATAAACATAAAACACACATATATAAACATATATATACAAAGAGATCGTGTAACTCAGTATCAAAAAGAAACAATCCAATTAAAAAATGGACAAAGGATCTGAATAACATTTTTCCAAGGAACACATAGAGATGGCCAACAGACACATGAAAAGATGGTCAACATCACTAATCATTGGGGAAATGTGATTCAAACCACAATGAGATATTTTATTAGAATGGGTATTAGCAAAGAAAGGCAATGCCAAAGAATGCTCAAGTTACCGCACAATTGCACACATCTCACAAGCTAGTAAAGTAATGCTCAAAATTTTCCAAGCGAGGCTTCAACAATATGTGAATGGTGAACTCCTGATGTTCAAGCTGGTTTTATAAAAGGCAGAGGAACCAGAGATCAAATTGCCAACATCTGCTGGTTCATCAAAAAAGCAAGAGAGTTCCAGAAAAACATCTATTTCTCCTTTCTTTATTATGCCAAACCCTTTGACTGTGTGGATCACAATAAACTGTGGAAAGTTCTTCAAGGTATGGGAATACCAGACCACCTGACCTGCCTCTTGAGAAACCTATATGCAGGTCAGGAAGCAACAGTTAGCACTGAACATGGAACAACAGACTGGTTCCAAATTGGAAAAGGAGTACGTCAAGGCTGTATATTGTCAGCCTACTTATTTAACTTATATGCAGAATACATCATGAGAAATCCTGGGCTGGAAGAAGCACAAGCTGGAATCAAGATTGCCAGGAGAAATATCAATAACCTCAGATATGCTTGTGACACCACCCTTATGGCAGAAAGTGAAGAAGAACTAAAGAGCCTCTTGATGAAAGTGAAAGAGGAGAGTGAAAAAGTTGTCTTAAAGCTCGACATTCAGAAAACAAAGATCATGGCATTAGGTCCCATCACTTCATGAGAAATAGATGGGGAAACAGTGGAAACAGTGTCAGATTTTATTTTGGGGGCTCCAAAATCACTGCAGATGGTGACTGCAGCCATGATATTAGAAGACGCTTACTCCTTAGAAGAAAAGTTATGACCAACCTAGATAGCATATTGAAAAGCAGAGACATTACTTTGCCGACTAAGGTCCGTCTAGTCAAGGCTATGGTTTTTCCTGTGGTCATGTATGAATGTGAGAGTTGGACTGTGAAGAAAGCTGAGCGCCAAAGAATTGATGCCTTTGAACTGTGGTGTTGGAGAAGACTCTTGAGAGTCCCTTGGACTGCAAGGAGATCCAACCAGTCCATTCTGAAGGAGATCAGCCCTGGGATTTCTTTGGAGGGAATGATGCTGAAGCTGAAACTCCAGTACTTTGGCCACTTCATGCGAAGAGTTGACTCACTGGAAAGAACTCTGATGCTGGGAGGGATTAGGGGCAGGAGGAGAAGGGGACGACAGAGGATGAGATGGCTGGATGGCATCACGGACTCAATGGACGTGAATCTGAGTGAACTCCGGGAGATGGTGATGGACTGGGAGGCCTGGCGTGCTGCGATTCATGGGGTCGCAGAGTCGGACACGACTGAGCGACCGAACTGAACTGAAGTGATTACCAAAGAGATAAGAGATAGCAGGTATTGGAGAGAATATGGAGAAAACGGAACCGTTATTGCACTCAATGGATATGTATATTGGTGCAGCCACTATAGATGGTGGATGAAGATTCCTCAAAAAATTAAAAATAGTACTGCCATAAGCTCTAGCAATTCCACTTCTGGGTATACTAAGGAAATGAAATCATTATTATCAAGTGATATCTGTACCTCCATGCTCATTGCAACATTATTTACAATAGCCAAGACATGCAAACAACCTAATTGCCCACTGATGGATAAATGGGTAAAGACACAGTGATATATGCATATATATATATATATGAATATTATTCAGCCATGAATATAAGGACAACCTGCCTTTTGCAACAACTTGAATGAAGCTTGAGGATACTATGATAAGTGGGAAAAAAGTCAGACAGAGCAACCCAAATGTTATATGAACTCACTTATATGCAGAAACTTAAATAAGAGAACTCACAGAAACATTGAACAGATTGGTGGTTGCCAAAAGGAGGCTGGGGGATATATAAAATAAGTAAATGTAGTCAAAAGACACAAACTTCCAGTTATAAGATAAATAATCCCCAGGGATGTAATGTACAGCATGTATGTTTCTTAAGTTCAAAATCCAGCACAGGTGGATTTTCAGTATCTGAACACAGTAGTATAATTTAAGAACTAGAATAATGTAAACTGTAGATCTTGGTTATGGTACAAATTGATAGTATGAATTAAATTTTTTAAATGAAGTTAACATTAAATAGAGAAATACAGTAAAGAGGCTAAGCTACTGTACATTTGAGTAGTGGAAACTGGGTTATTTATCACCTGTAAAATTAGAACAACTTCTGTGTTATATAATAACTCCTCTTTTTCAGAGTTGTTATGAAGATCCAAGATAATATATATATAAAGTTCCTAGAACCCAGCAGCACTTCAAAAAATGGTTTTATCATTATTGTGTGTTCCAACTAGAAAATGTCTTTAGGAATAATTACATGTCTTCTTTTTGACATCACATTTGACAATTTTAAGTGTGAATGATCAGCTGCTAAAATTAAATGACACCTTGTGTCACCTTTGCTGAAAGTTGCAAAGAAATTCAGGATTGAATTGTATTTAAAATGAGCTAGGAAAAATTTTTATTTGAAGAAATATGTTGGTTTTTTTGTTTGTTTTTTTTTTTAAAGTTGGGCTTCCCTGGTGGCTCAGAGGTTAAAGCGTCTGCCTCCAATGCGGCAGACACGGGTTCGATTACTTGGGTTGGGAAGATCCCTGGAAAAGGAAATGGCAATCCATTCCAGTATTCTTGCCTGGAGAATCCCATGGACAGAGAAGGTTACAGTCCACGGGGTCACAAAGAGTCGGACACGACTGAGTGACTTCACCTCCTTTTTGAAAGTTACACAGCTTTTGAATTCAGAATAATCATTCTGTAATTTCATGCTTATAAATGAGCTTTTTGGGTAGCCAATTTGTTTAAATTAAAATTGCCAATGTGTCCACTTCCATTTGTCAATTATATTTACAACCCATAGCCTACAAACTATAACCTTAAGAGTGAGATATATTTTGAGTAATTATCAATGTCTTGAAACTATTAGCCTACTTGTCAATGATAAATATATCAAATATAAATTGGTCAAACATTTCTTTCATTAACACGTTGGTGACCCAATTTAAAATTATGTGTAAATTAAATGTAAATGTTGCTCCATTAACTGATTTTAAACTCAATATCTAATTTATATGAGAAATAAAATATATTAGTTTATTTTTTCAAAGATTTACTTTGTTACAACTCATGATAAAATGTAATGCCTGAAACTACTATAAAACTTTAAAAGTTTGGCTTCTGATTAACATGAAGCAACAGCGCCACCTTTAGTATATTTCAATACTTTACGTTTTAGTGAAAATTGTTTACTTTCACTTAAGAAAATAGAAAATGGAGAATCCTGAGCAGGTACTATTTAGTGATACTGTCTGCCTTTATATGTGTAATAACTGAGTCTTGTTATTTTCAAGTCTTTATGTTTGTTGCTGCTGTTTAATCACTAAGTCATGTCCAGCTCTTTTTCTGACCCCATGGACCATAGCCCATCAGGCTGCTCTGTCCATGGGATTTCCTAGGCAAGAGGACTGGAGTGGATTGACATTTCCTCCTCCAGGGGATCTTCCTGACCCAGGGATCAAACACACATGGCCTGCATTGGCAGGCAGATTCTTCACCACCGAGTCACCTGGGAAGCCCTTTGTCTATGTTCCTGTCCTACATATTTGAAGTTCTAATCTATTTGCATTAAGCATAACTTTTATCATTCTCAAAAGTATTTGATTTCAAGTCCCAGTGCTAATTTTATTAGCAGAATATAAAATAATTTCCTGAATTCAAATAAATATTATTGTTGCTTTTTCTTAGGCACAATACATGCATGGTGTATCCAGTTCAGGGTCTTTGAAGTAACCAAAGGTTGTAGATACTATATATATTTATATATTCATATATGTACGTAACACATGCACACACCAATATAATTACAATCACACATGGTAACTATAAACAGAAAAACCTATATGCATGGAGTATTTTCAGTTCAGAGTCTGAAGAAAACAAATGCTATAGCTCTATCTATCTATCTAAATATATATATAGCACACAGACACCAATACAATTACAATCAAACTTGGTATATATAAATAGAAATACCATACATATATATATATATGAATATATAAATGTATGTAGTTATGTAATGCTCACGTATGTCAACTTGAATATGTACTGTGCTTAGTCAGTCATTTCAGATTTTGTTACCCCCATGGACAGTAGCCCACAAAGCTCCTCTGTCCATGGGGATTCTCCAGACAAGAATACTGGTGTGGATTGCTGTGCCCTCCTCCTTAGAATATGCTCATTTGAGTGGAATCAAATATGCCTACTGTATGACTCATTAAGAACTATGAGTGGTAGGAAAAGAATGCCCCAGAAATACCTCATGGGGCAGCTTGAGATTCCATTTCATCAGATATTTGTTAACATTTTAAAAACATAGAGTGTATGATACTATTCATAGGTACAATCTTATTTCATATGTTCTTTATTGATTATTTAAAGTCTATGGGAATGGTGTCAGAGCTTCCAAGAGGGCACTAGTGGTAAAGAATTATCCTGACAATAAAAGAGATGTAAAAACGTGTTATGCTAGAGATGTAAGAGTTTTGCCAAGAGAATGCACTGGTCATAACAAACACCCTCTTCCAACAATACAAGAGAAGACTCTCTACACGTGGACATCTACACATGACCAGACTCTACACATGACCAGATGATCAATACTGAAATCAGACTGATTATATTCACGGCAGCCAAAGATGGAGAAGCTCTATACAGTTAGCAAAAACAAGACCCAGACCCGACTGTGGCTCAGATCATGAGCTCTTACTGCCAAATTCAGACTTAAATTGAAGAAAGTAGGGAAAACCACTAGACTATTCAGGTATGACCTAAATCAAATCCCATATGATTATACAGGGAAGTGACAAATAGATTCAAGGGATTAGATCTGATGGACAGAGTGCCTGAAGAACCAGGAATGGAGGTTTGTGACATCGCACAAGAGGTGGTGATCAAGACCATCCCAAAGAAAAAGAAATGCAAAAGGCAAAATGATTGCCTGAGGAGGCCTTGCAAATAGTTGAGAAAAGAAAAGACATGAAAGGCAAAGGGGAAGAGGAAAGATATACCCATTTGTATGCAGAGTTCCAAAGAATAGCAAGGAGAGATAAGAAACTCTTACTCAGTGACCAATGCAAAGAAATGGAAAACAATAGAATGGGAAAGACCAGAGATCTCTTCAAGAAAATCAGAGATACCAAGGGAATATTTCATGCAAAGATGGGCACAAAAAGGACAGAAATAGTATGGACCTAACAGAAGCAGAAGATATTAAGAAGAGGTGGCAAGACACAGAAGAACTATACAAAAAACATCTTAATGACCTAGATAACCACGATGGTGTGATCACTCACCTAGAGCCAGACATCCTGGAATGTGAAGACAAATGAGCTTTAGGAAGCATCAGTATGAACAAAGCTATTGGAGGTGATGGAATTCCAGTTGGAATCATCAAATCCTAAAAGATGATGCTGTTAAAATGCTGCACTCAATATGCCAGCAAATCTGGAAAACTCAGCAGTAGCCACAGGACTCGAAAAAGTTAGTTTCATTCCAATCCCCAAAAAGGAAATGTCAAAGAATGTTCAAACTGCTGCACAATTGCACTCATCTCGCATGCTAGCAAAGTAATGCTCAGAATTCTCCAAGCCAGCCTTCTGTGAACTTCCAGATGTCCAAGCTAGATTTAGAAAAGGCAGAGGAACCAGAGATCAAGTTGCCAACATCCGCTGGATCAATGGAAAAGCAAAAGAGTCCCATAAAAACATCTATTTCTGCTTTGTTGACTATACCAAAGTCTTTGACTGTGTGGATTACAACAAACTGTGGAAAATTCTTCAAGAGATGGAAATACCAGACCACCTGACCTACCTCCTGAGAAATCTGTATGCAGGTGAGGAAGCAGAAGTTAGCACTGAACATGGAACAACAGGCTGGTTCCATTTTGGGAAAGGAGTACTTCAAGGCTGTATATTGTCACTCTGTTTATTTAACTTATATAAAGAGTATCTCATGAGAAATGCCAGGCTGAATGAGCACAAGCTGGAATCAAGACTTCCAGGAGAAATATCAATAATCTCAGATGTGCAGATGACACCACCTTTATGGCAAAAAGCGAAGAAGAACTAAAGAGTCTCTTGATGAAAGTGAAAGAGGAAAGTGAAAAAGTTGGCTTAAAACTCAACATTCAGAAAACTAAGATCATGGCATCTGGTCCCATCACTCCATGGCAGATAGACGGGGAAACAGTGGAAACAGGGAGACTTTATTTCTTGGGCTCCAAAATCACTGCAGTTGGGGGCTGCAGCCATGAAATTAAAAGATGCTGGCTCCTTGGAAGAAAAGCTATGACGAAACTAGACAGCATATTAAAAAGCAGAGACATTACTTTGCCAACAAAGGTCCATCTAGTCAAAGCTATGGTTTTTCCAGTGGTCGTGTATGAATGTGAGAGTTGAACCATAAAGAAAGACGAGCACTGAAAAATTGATGCTTTTGAACTGTGGTGTTGGAGAAGACTCTTGAGAATCCCTTGGACTGCAAGGAGATCCAACCAGTCAGTCCTAAAGGAAATCAGTCTTGAATATCCATTGGAAGGACTGATGCTAAAGCTGAAACTCAAATACTTTGGCCACCTGATGCCAAGAACTGACTCATTGGAAAAGACCTTAACGCTGGGAAAGATTGAAGGCAGGAGCAGAAGGGAACAAGAAAGAATTAGATGGTTGGATGGCGTCACTGACTCTACAGACATGAGTTTGAGTAATCTCCGGGAGCTGGTGATGGACAGGGGAGGCCTGGGTGCTGCAGTCCACGGGGTAGCAAAGAGTTGGATATGACTGAGTGACTGAACTGACTAAGAGACATTGGTTTGATCCTTGCATTGGGAAATTCCACTGGAGTAGGAATTGGCTACCCACTCCAGTAATCATGCCCAGAAAATCTCAGTGTATCAGTGAGTGCTGCAGTCCATGGTGTTGCAAAGAGTCAGACACAACTGAGAATCAGACATGACTAAAAGCCAAATATAGGGGAGTGGTCCTAAGATGGTGGAGGAATAGGATGGGGAGACCACTTTCTCCCCCTCAAATTCACTGAAAGAACATTGAACGCTGAGAAAATTCCACAAAACAACTTCTGAACGCTGGCAGAGGACATCAGGCACCCAGAAAGGCAGCCCATTGTCTTCGAAAGGAGGTAGGACAAAATATAAAAGATAAAAAGAGAGACAAAAGAGTTAGGGATGGAGACCCGTCCCGGGAAGGGAGTCTTAAAAGAGGAGAAGGTTCCAAACACCAGGAAACCCTCTCACCAGCGGGTCTGTGGGAGTTTTGGAATCTCAGAAGGTAACATAAATGGGAGGAAAAATAAATAAATAAATAAACCCCACAGATTACGTGCCGTAACAGCAACTCCCAGCAGAGAAGTAGCCCAGATGCTCACATCTGCCACCAGCAAGCAGGGGCTGAACAGAGAGGCGCAGGCTGCACTGTTCAGGGTAGGAACCAGGCTTGAATACCCTGAGGGCAATCTGGGGAGCTAAGGTGAGATAGAAACCCAAACTGTGGGATAGCCAGAGAAAGGAAATAAAAGAGAGAGAGAACTATCCCGCGAAAAGCTCTAACATAAGGCACTGCTGGGCCTGCTCACACAACAAAGGACTGAGCGAATACCAGCAGAAAGCTACCCAGCTCAGACCAGCCCATCCCCCACCAGAGGCGGGGAGGCATGCAAGTGGCAGCCAGAACCAGAAAGGGGCCATCTCGGCCCAGAGATGGTATCCTCTACCAAACTACGAGCAGGCTCCCAGTTGCTAACCAAGACTTCCTGGGATTCTGGACCGTTGACATCCTCTGGGAGGGTTGCAGCCAGAGATCAGTTCCCCAGTAAAACACACGGCACACCTGAGACGGGGCGCCCACTGCACACCCAGGAAACAGAGTGGCTGGGATAGGAGAGAGGCGATAAGATGCACCCCCTCACCTGAGGAGAGTGCACTTACCAAGCACCTGGTCACCTGAGCTGCTCGGACCTGGGAAGGGCACAAAACACAGGCCCAACCAAGTCTGCACCTGTGTGCAGTACCTGAGAACCGAACCTGAACAGTTTAGACCTGGGAAGTACACGCAACCCAGAGCCCGCTTTAGAGAGTTCCTCTGCAGAGCAACCTGGAGCCTGAGAGTAGACTGGGAAAGCACACACGCCATGAGCAGGGGCAAACCCAGTGTGGCCAAGACACTGCGAGCACTCCCAACGCATGCCAGTGATATTTGTTTGCAGTGTTCCTCCCTCCCCACAGCATGACCGGGAGCCTAAATAAGTGACCACCTTTACCCCCTTGTGTCAGAGAGGACATTAGACACTGAAGAGACCTGCAAACAGAAGAAGCCAAAATAAACAGAGAGAACCGCTTTGGAAGTGACAGGTGCAACAGATTAAAACCCTGTAGTTAGCACCAACTACGTTGGAAGGGGCCTATACATCTTGAGAAGTACAAGCTGGAACAAGGAACTGAAACTGAACTGACCCCACCCTGCCTGCAACAGCTCCAGAGAAATTCCTAGATATATTTTTACTATTTTTTAATTAAAATTTTTAATTTTTAAGTCCTCTATTACTCCTTTAATTTTCATTTTTATAACCTTCTATTACCTTGCCAAAAAAGACCCTATTTTTAAGGCAAACTTCATTTTTTAAATAATTTTTGTAATTTTGTTTTTTTAATATTGTATTTTTGAGAGTCTAACTTCTACTCTAGATTTTTCACCTTTACTTTTTGGTATTTGTTATCAATTTTGTACCTTTAAGAATCCAATCTTCAGTACCCATTTTAACTTAGGAGTGTGATTACTGTCTTGATTACTCTCTCCCCTTTTGACTCTCCTTTTTCTCCCCAGGGTCACCTCTATCTACTCCCTCCCCCCGTCTTTTCTCTACCCAACTCTATGAATCTCTTTGTGTGTTCCAGGCTGTGGAGAACACTTAGGGAACTAATTACTGGCTAGATCTGTCTCTCTCTTTTGATTCCCTCTTTTCTCCTGGTCACCTCTATCTCCTTCCTCCCTCTTCTCTTCTCTGTGTAACTCCATGAACCTCTCTTAGGGTTCCAGACTGTGGAGAGCACATAGGGAATTGATTACTGGCTAGATTGCTCTCTCCCTTTTGATTCTCCCTCTTATCCTCCTGGTCACCTCTATCTCCCTCCTCCCTCTTCTCTTCTCCATATAACTCTATAAACCTCTCTGAGTGTCCCTCACTATGGAAAATCTTTTCAACAGTAACCCAGATATTTTATCATTGGTGCTGTATGGATGGAGAAGTTTTGAGGCTACTGTAAGACTGAAAATAAGACTGAAAACCAGAGGCAGGAGGCTTAAGTCCAAAACCTGAGAACACCAGAGAACTCCTGACCCCAGGGAACATTAATCGATAAGAGCTCATCCAAAAACCTCCATACCTACACTGAAACCAAGCACAACCCAAGAGCCAACAAGTTCCAGAGCAAGACAAACCACGCAAATTCTCCAGCAATACTGGAACATAGCCCTAAGCTTCAATATACAGGCTACCCAAAGTCACACCAAACCCATAGACATCTCAAAACTCACTACTGGACACTTACTTCACTGCACTCCAGAGAGAAGAAATCCAGCTCCACCCACCAGAATACTGACGCAAGCTTCCCCAACCAGGAAACCTTGACAAGCCACTCGTCCAACCCCACCCATAGGGAAGAACCTCCACAATAAAGAGGAATCACAAACTGCCAGAATACAGAAAGGCCACCCCAAACACAGCAATCTAAATAAGATGAAAGGGCAGAGAAATACTCAGAAGGTAAAGGAACATGATAAATGCCCACCAAAGCAAACAAAAGAAGAGGAGATAGGGAGTCTACCTGAAAAAAAATTCAGAATAATGATAGTGAAAATGATCCAAAATCCTGAAAACAAAATGGAGTTACAGATAAATAGCCTGGAGACAAGTATTGAGAAGATGCAAGCAATGTTTAACAAGGATATAGAAGAAATAAAGAAGAGTCAATCAACAATGACTATTGCAATAAATGAGACCAAAAAACACTCTGGAGGGACCAACAGTAGAATAAAGGAAGCAAAAGATAGGGTAAGTGAGGTAGAAGATAGAATGGTAGAAATAAATGAAGCAGAGAGGAAAAAGAAATGAGGACAACCTCAGGTACCTCTGGGACTATGTTAAATGCCCCAACATTTGAATCATAGGCGTCCCAGAAGAAGAAGACAAAAAGAAAGGCCATGAGAAAATACTTGAGGAGATAATAGTTGAAAACTTCCCTAAAATGGGGAAGGAAATAGTCACCCAAGTCCAAGAAACCCAGAGAGTCCCAGACAGGATAAACCCAAGGCAAAACACCCCAAGACACATATTAATCAAACTAACAAAGATCGAACACAAAGAACAAATATTAAGAGCAGCAAGGGAAAAACAACAAATAACACACAAGGGATTCCCATAAGGATAACAACTGAGCTTTCAATAGAAACTCTTCAGGCCAGAGGAATGGCAGGGCATACATAAAGTGACAAAAAGAAAAACCTACAACCCAGATTACTGTACCCAGCAAGGATCTCATTCAAATATAAAGGAGAAATCAAAAGCTTTACAGACAAGCAAAAGCTGAGAGAATTCAGCACCACCAAACCAGCTCTTCAACAAATGCTAAAGGACCTTCTTTAGACAGGAAACACAGAAAGGGTGAATAAAATCAAACTCAAAACAACAAAGTAAATGGCAATGGCATCATCCTTATCAATAATTACCTTAAATGTAAATGGTTTGAATGCCCCAACCAAAAGACAAAGACTGGCTGAATGGATACAAAAACAAGACCCCTATATATGCTGTCTGCAAGAGACCCACCTCAAAACAAGGGACACATAAAGACTGAAAGGGAAGAGCTGGAAAAAAGATATTTCATGCAAATAGAGACCAGGAGTAGCAATACTCATATCAGATAAAATAGATTTTAAAGACTGTGAAAAAGAGACAAAGAAGGACACTACATAATGATCAAAGGATCAATCCAAGAAGAAGATACAGCAATTATAAATATACACGCACCCAACATAGGAGCACCACAATATGTAAGGCAAATGCTAACAAATATGAAAGAGGAAATTAACAATAACACAGTAATAGTGGGAGACTTTAATACCCCACTCACATCTATGGATAGATCAACTAAACAAAATTAAAAGGAAACACAGACTTGAAAGGACACAATGGACCAGTTAGACCTAATTGATATCTATAGGACATTTCACCCCAAAACAATGAATTTTGCCTTTTTCTCAAGTGTACACGGAATCTTCTCCAGGATAGATCACATCCTGGGCCATAAATCTAGCCTTGGTAAATTTAAAAAAAAATTGAAATCATCCCAGGCATCTTTTCTGACCACAACACAGTAAAATTAGATGTCAATTACAGGAGAAAAACTATTAAAAATTCCAACATATGGAGGCTAAACAACACGCTTCTGAATAAACAACAAATCACAGAAGAAATTTAAAAAGAAATCAAAATATGCATAGAAATGAATGAAAATGAAAACACAACAACACAAAACCTATGGGACACTGTAAAAGTAGTGTTAAGGGGAAGGTTCATAGCAATACAGGTTTACCTCAAGAAACAAGAAAAAAGTCAAATAAATAACCGAACTCTACACCTAAAGCAACTAGAAAAGGAAGAAATGAAGAACCCCAGGGTTAACAGAAGGAAAGAAATCTTAAACATTAAGGCAGAAATAAATGCAAAAGAAAAAAAGAGAGAGACCATAGCAAAAATCAACAAAACTAAAAGCTGATTCTTTGAGAAGATAAATAAAATTGATAAAACATTAGCCTGACTCATCAAGAAACAAAGGGAGAAGAATCAAATCAACAAAATTAGGAATGAAAATGGAGAAATCACAATAGACAACACAAAAATACAAAGGATCTGATGCATGAGACAGGGTGCTCAGGGCTAGTGCACTGGGATGACCCAGAGGGATGGGATTGGGAGGCAGGTGGGAGGGAGGTTCAGGATATGGAACACATGTACACCCATGGCTGATTCATGTCAATGTATGGCCAAACCAATACAGTATTGTAAAGTAAAAAAATAAATAATTAAAAAAATAAAAACCAAAGGTACCTTCAGCTTCATTGAATTCTCACTCAGTGGTATTCTTCCATTCAGCCCAACTCTTTGCAGCATTTGCTTCGATGGAAAAGGAAAGCTGTATATATTGCTTAAAAGTCTTTCTCAAGTATGACTCAAAACTACTTGAGGTAGTTTTAAAACTGTACATTCCTGGGCTCCATATCAGTTAAAAGACACTTGTTTCTTGGAAGAAGAGCTATGACAAACCTAGACAGTGTATTAAAAAGCAGAAACATCACTTTGCCATCAAAGGTCTATATAGTCGAAGCTATGGTTTTTCCAGTAGTCATGTACAGATTTGAGAGTTGGACCATAAGGAAGGCTGAGCACTGAAGAATTGATGCTTTTGAACTGTGGTGCCAGAGAAGACTGAAGACTCTTGAGAGTCCCTTGGACTGCAAGGAGATCAAAGCAGGTAATCCTACAGAAAAACAATCCTGAATATTCATCGGAAGGACTGATGCTGAAGCTGAAGCTCCAATACTTTGGCCACCTGATGCAAAGAACCGACTCACTGGAAAAGACCCTGATGCTTGGAAAGATGAGGGCAAGAGGAGAAGGGGGTGACAGAGGATGAGAAGGTTGGGTGGCATCCATAACTCAATGCATATGTTTGGGAAAACTCCAGGAGATAGTGCAGAAGAGGAAAGCCTAGTGTGCTGTAGTCCAGTGGGGTCACAAGAGTCAGACACAACTGAGCAAGTGAACAACAACAACAATGTTAAACTTTAAAGGGTTTGACTCTCTGAGGTTTGGGCTTCAAGATCTACATTTTTGAGTCTTCTTGAGTAATTCATGCATTCATTACAATTGTGAATTGCTGCTTTATGATAATAGCATTACTGGTAACAGAGTTGTCTGGCAGCACCAGGTAAAAAGAATGACTTCCTCTACTCCAGCTTTTATGAGGTCCTGTTATGTAGCACTGGTCACAGATAGATCTCTAACATATAGTTAAATCCTGACTTTGCTGCCATTGAGACCTCTGGGACCTACATTTTACTGGGGTAAGAAACCGAGGCGGTAGCTATAGCCAGTGAGACTGGTCAAGGCCTGGTTTTCTCATACCTGGGCTACAGGTGGAGAGCTGGTACTGCGCCATCTGTATGTACCAAAGGCACCATGAGGAGCTCTGCAGGGAGGCAGTGCTGAAATACATGGGCTCACATTTCTGTGCAAGTGGTGCTTTTTACCCTCAAAGTTTTTGGCTAGCCAAAGAGCTCAAAAAACCAAAGAAAAAATATGTCCTTTGCAGTGGCTCTACATTCTCTCCTGGGTTTCTGATAAAGATGATTTTATTGTGTGACTGCATATAAAAATCTTTGTCTTTCTTTCTTCTTTGTCTCTTGGTTCAGTCACCATGATCCATCATTTCTCTACCCTTGTGCCTCGCTCTTACTCTCATTTTACTAACCTTATTTTCTTTCTGTGGTCTTCTTATTTTCACTTTTCTGCACACAAGTTAAATCAGTCCATTTTTCACTTTGCCTGCTCGTCACATTCAAGAGCTGAGCTGTTTGGGATGGAATCTCACCTGCGTCCACAGAGTTTTTTGCTATTTCATGCACTTATGACAAGGTCTCCAGGCCACTGTGAGAAATCTGGCTGATGTGACCTCTCCATTCTCTCAGGATTCTGCTATAGAGAAACATCGTGCAAAGATAACTCAGAAGCTTAAAAGAAGAAAAGAAATCCAGGAGAACATCAATGGAAATACCAAAAAAAGAAAAAAAGGATTTTAAAAATTAAATCCTCCATAAAAACAATTAAAAAAAAACTAGCAGGGATTATCAGAATCAACTTTTAGAATTCTGGAAATCACCAAAGGCTCTTTTCCAGAAAAATGACCCTATCTCTTTAAGGACAGGAAGGTTTATAGGGTTTCTACTTGTCCCAGTCCCATCCGATGGTCTCCAGCAAAGCAGTGTCTTTGAAATCTAACAACCTGTATTCCTGTGCAGGAAAATGGGACTGAATCTTTTTCAAAGCCTCATTTCCAGAAAAACAAAAACTGAAAAAAATGTTACCAACAAATCTACTCTATGAGAAACACCAGAGGAAGTCGTTCAGGCTGAAATCAAAGGATAGGAGGCAGTAACTCATATCCAAATGAAGTGCACTATAAGGGGAATGTAAAGTACTTAGAGATGAATGAGAAACAATTAACAACATACCAAAACGTACCAGATGCCACGAAAGCAGCGCCTGCATGAGTGCTAAGTCACTTCAGTCGTGTCCAACTCTTTGTGACCCTGCGGACCATAGTCCAACAGAATCCTCTGTCCATGGAATTCTCCAGACAAGAATACTGGAGTGAGTTGCCATGCCCTCTTCCAGAGGATCCTCCCTACCCAGGGGTTGAACCCGTGTCTCATGTCTCCTGCATTGGCAGGCGGGTTCTTTACTGCTAGCACCACCTGGGAAGCCCAATGAAAGCAGTATTAGGAGGGAAATTTATAGCTATAAATGCTTGCATTTAAAATGAACAAAGATCTCAAACCAATAACTTAACTTTCCACCTTAAAAAAAAGCTAGAAAACTGGAAAAGAAAGAAAAAACTAAACCCAAAATAGGCAGTGGGAAGGGATTCATAAATATTAAAACAGAGATAAATCAATTCAACATTGTACTGAAGACATTAGTCAAGGTAATTAGGCAAGAAAAGGACCTAAGAACTTCCAGATCAGGAATAAATTAGATAGTAGTGATCATTACATAACTTTATGAGTAAACCAAAACTACAGATTTATAATTTCAGTGGGGAGTTTATAGTGTGTGAATTCTCTCTCGATTGTATAAAAGTGAGTCTTATAGGTCTTTATAAAAATTCTGTTCATTTGCTTACTTGTTTGTTTAAAAAGAAAAAAAAGATCAAAGGTCTGTACTAACCATTTTTCTTTGACTTCTTCCCTTTTTCCTATATGATATGTTATATCATGACTCACTGGTTTCCCTTTTTTTCCACTAGCACATGGAGAGAAACATGAGGAATTAATTACCTTAGGAAGTCCAGATTCCCACACTATTAGTGAGGGACAAAAATCTTCAGGAACTTCCAAAGCAACAAGAAAAGGTAAAGAAAAGTCTGAGAAAGAAAGGACAGCCAAAGAAAAACAAGCACCTCGCTTTGAGCCTCAGGTGGGTGTGATGCTCTTTCTTATCAGAATCGCTTCATAGCTTAGGCTTATTGGGTTGACTTCCTGGTGGCTCCAGACAATAAAGCGTCTGTCTACAGTGCGGGAGACCAGAGTTCGATCCCTGGGTTGGGAAGAGCCCCTGCAGAAGGAAATGGCAAGCCACTCCAGGACTATTGCCTGGAAAATCCCATGGACAGAGGAGCCTGGTAGGCTACAGTCCATGGGGTCCCAAAGAGTCGGACATGACTGAGCGACTTCACTTCACTTCACTCATTGGGTCATTGGTTAAATATTATATCTTTTAAGGGAAAAATCGAAACATTCCATCTCCTTGTGTCCAGCAATCATCTGCTGCTGCTAAGTCGCTTCAATCCTGTCCGACTCTGTGCGACCCCAGAGACGGCAGCCCACCAGGCTCCCCCGTCCCTGGGATTCTCCAGGCAAGAACACTGGTGTGGGTTGCCATTTCCTTCTCCAATGCATGAAAGTGAAAAGTGAAAGTGCAGTCGCTCAGTTGTGTCCAACTCCTAGCGACCCCATGGACTGCAGTCTACCAGGCTCCCTCCGTTCATGGGATTTTCCAGACAAGAGTACTGGAGTGGGGTGCCAAATGCCCAATTCCTTGGACATCTTCTGTAAGCAGTCTTCTTTAGTATCAAAAAGCATTAACTGAGCTTTTAATATATAAGATGTTTGGGGGACTTGGATTACTGATGTTAATATTATACAACCCTTACCTTCAAAAAACTCACAGTCTAATGGAGGAGACTGAAGGTAAAAAGAGAGTTGTGATGTTACATATGATATGCACAGTGGTAGAAAGGATAGGTACCTCTGTCTAGGGGAATTCTGAACTGAGTCAGTGATCAAAGACGTGCTGAGGCAAAATCCAACACAATCTGGCTTTTAGTCCCTAGGAGAGGAGCCTTCAAGCCTGGTTAGAAAGGTGGGATTCTATAAGCCAGGGATCCTGATTCCAAATTTTTTGCTGCCAGTTAAGTAATCCCAATGATTAGGGGTAAGGAGGAGTATGTGGGTGGAAATTTGAGGAGTACAAGTACAATCCTAAAGATACTCAGATTCAAGCTGTTTAAACACTGAACTCAAGACAAATCATCTGTAAGGACAAAATCTTCCCATCACTAGTGCTTGCAGCTTAGGCTATGCAGGGCTTGGGGATGGGAGGTGGGGCCTTTAAGAAGTGTATTGACATGATGAGATTTACATTTCAGATACCCTGATGACTTTTAAGGGTATGAAATTAAGGGCAAAAAGACAAGATAGGAAAACCATCAGAAAGCAGTGCAATAGTCCAGACAAAAGAGTACAAGCTATTTCAGATACAGGTCAAAGAAAGGAAGAAGAAGACAAATAAAGAACTAGCTAAGAAACAAACTCAGTAAGTAGTTATTAATCCAAAGGGGATGACAACAGCAAGAAGGAACAAAGGATATCTCCCAGCTTGGTTAACCAAATAGTATATTGGTAGTAAAACAGACACTAAAGAAAAATGAACAGATTCAAAGACGATGACTCCATTTTCCCATACTCCAGTCTTAGAAATACCTGTCCACTTGCATTTTCAAGGTGTAATTTCTTAGCTCTTGGAGTATACCTTTGGAAACATTGAAAGGTAAATAACTTTAACTTCCACTGGTGGCAAGGGGAAACTGAGGGGCTGGTGGTGCTTAGGGTGTTGCTCTTCTGTTTGTGTTGGAAGCTCAGCTGTTGCAAGCCAGCTGCAGTCCAATGTCAATGCCAGGAAGAGGAGAACTGCCACTGTTACAGGAGCAGTTTCAGCCTGCATCCCATAATGCAAATTGTCTTTTGAAGAAGTAGAGAAGCAAGCAGCTGTGTTTCTTAGGCCCACCTCAGCATTATTGGAGGATAAGCCACTTCAGCCTACAAAGAGGATTTCATATAAGCAAAATGAAGTGCAAACAGACCAAAATGAAGCACATACTTCAAGTAACACTGATACTCTACAAGCAACCAAGGTTTATTTATATATTAGAATCTTGAAATTCAGCATTTGTGCTCCTAAGGGACTTAGAAAAGTGAGCATTCATATGTCACCCTTGAACTTTGTTTCAAGGCTGTTTTGGCAATCAGAATGAAATGATTTCATGTTTAGCTCAATAAGGCAAGTTCTCAAATATTAAGAAAAATATCCTACAGTGACCAATGAAAACAGGTAAATGTTAAGCAAACTGCCAAACCTCTGACAAAACAGTGTTAAATCAGCAGACGAGAGAAGTCAGGGTATAAAGATGAAGGAAGAGTAAACAAAGTCATTTTCATGGCACAAATAGTTTAACCACAAAATTTGGAGAGTCTTTCTACCTTTTATCAAATCATATTAATTCATACCTGAAAGGTGAGGGGAAAAGTCTCCAAAAAAGAAAATAGACATTTCCAAGACAAATCATAAATTGAAAATAGAAACACTGAAAAGAGAAAATACAGTTCTTCAGTTACTGGTGTCCTGACTTGTAAGAAGCTAGACTCAGAATCTTCTTTATATGCTGTGGACAAGCCTATAAGTCCAAGTGGGTCACCTGAGCTTCCTCTAGTTTCTATTAATACGAAACAAAGTACTGCAAACTCTCTGACTCATTTCAATGAAGGTGGATGAGCTTTTGTGTAGGTAGTTATATTGGTGTACTCGTTACCAAATTAAAGTAAGATTCAGTTCCAGGAAGAGGCAGTTAAAAGTAAGCAAGACTAGGAGCAAAGACAAAAATGGAGAGAAGAAAAAGCATTTATCTCTTCAACAAGAAAAACTGCCAGGATAAGTATTGATGACAGAACCTGGGCATTCATTCAAGCATTAAGAACAACTGACCCAAAGCTCTGTGTTAATGGATTGAAGAAGTGACTTTCATCTTCAAAAATTTCCTGAGGGAAAAGGAGTGGCTGCCAAGGAAAGAATTATTCCATATTTTTAGGACTGAGACAAACTGAAGATGGCATTTTTCAGATTGCATTTAGAAAAATGTTGGCTTTACTTTGGCTACATGAATCCAGTGAAAGGAAGAATTTGCACAATTGATGATGGAGAAATAAGGGATGTGACAACTCTTCAGACATTATGGAAATCAGTTGAACTCACACACAAGCCAGTTTATCAGTTCTTTGACTGCATTTGTGGTGGAAGTACAAGCACCATATTAGCTTCATGTTGGAATTGTTTCATATGTCCTTGGGTGAATGTAAGGAACTCTGTCAAAAATGAAGATAAGATGTGTTTTCACAAAATGTCATTGTTGGAACCATCAAAATGAATTGGAGCCCTGCATTTTATGATAGTCAAACTTTGGGAAATATTCTTAAGGGATAAAATGAGATACACACTGATAACAGGAATAGCAGGAAATCACAGGAGTCTTAAGGTAGCTGCTGTAGGTACCATGGTAAACAGAGGGATAATGCCAACAGCTTTTATTACTAGCTCTTAGTAGTTGGAAGGCTGTCAGTATACGATGTGGTAGGCCACCAGAGCTGCATCTGCTGCTCCAGGCTACTTTGCAAAGTGTGCATCTGGAAAATGATCTTCATCAAGAGGGAAGTTTGCTTCCAACTAACCCCTCAGTATTAGAATGAATGAGTGTAAATGTCTTTGGTCAGACATCCCATTATCATGCCTAGGACATTGAATACTGGGCATTGGACATTATGAGAGTGATGTGAGAAACACTGTGACATACACATGCTTGAAAACCAAACTGAAGTTATCCACAGTGCTACAGATACAGAAAAACCCACATAATACTTGATGCTGTTATTTCCTGTTACCTATTTTAGATTCAGCCCCATAATGTGGAAACACTTACCTCTAGATGAAAGCTGAAACAAAAAGCTGAATAAGATTCAGGTAAAAGGGTTGAAGTCCATAGAACGAAAATAAGGAAAAAACAGAAAAACTTGCAAAAATATTGTCCAAAAAATTTATTCAGAAAGCTAATGATTGGGTAAAACTAAAAACGGACATGTGTGAAAGCCTTCTGTTGTTTTTCTAAACTGTGAGGAATGCATGCATATTCTCCAGAATGAAAGTCTGTTCAGAAGATATATCAAGTTTAGTATGGAATTGTGGGATTCAGCATGAGGTAACTTTCAAACACCCAAAAGTTCTAGGGAATCCTGAAAAAGATGATGTTTAGACCATCATGCAAAGTACAAAGGGTATGTTTGCTTTCAGAATTCATATGGGAGTTGGGTTTTATGACATTAATAATGAACTAAGCTTTAAGAATCTTAATATTGTGCTAGTTGATTTTAGTAGCTTTTGGTATGATATTGTTGGTTGTTTGAAAAATTATTAACATATGAACCAAACATCACATACTTTGCATTTTTGCTTTAGTCACCAAAATCAGGTTGAATTTATTTGATCACTGATCTTATTTCATTTGAAGAAGCTAATCTCTTCCTAAATTTGCATTGCTTATAATCTCACTAGCTGTATTCTGCAGTCCAAGTGTTGCCTTTTAGTGTAATATCATCTAAAAATGCAGAAAAATGGTACATTCTCTATCTAATTACAATTATGTTTGAAATGTGAAAGAATCAGAAGATGTTTTCTATTCGAAATGTGTTTCTTGCAACATTGTGTGGCTCAAAAATATAGATGAAGGTTCCAATCAACCACTTTTCTTGCTTTGAAACTTCAAGATAATTTTGAGTGTTAACTTTTCTAAATGTAGCTCCAGTTTATCATTCACTGATATATAATCAATTATTTGAATTTTCTGAGAAAATAGTCCTATCGTTAAAAGCTACAACAAAACTATTCCAAGTTAAAGCAAATAAGCTAAATTCAATCCATAAATTCTTACAGACATGTGGCCTTCCCTTAGTTCTTCAAAGTGTTCCATTCCCTAATCAAAACTTTATCCTGGAGAAGTTTCTTTAAAACTTATTTATCAAGCAGTATGAAAGATGGCAAGAGCTTATGTGCTGTGCTTTAGAAAGAACAAATAAAAGAATTTCCAATTGTGAGATTTAATTTTTCACAGAGTAGTAAGGGAATATTGTAGAAAGCTAGGAGATCTTTTGGTAACATTAAAACCAAACTGCTTACAAAAATTTTATTCAGTGGCCCCCTAATCTCCACTTCCCCATCTGTGTTATGTAATATGGATAACTGCCATTGTCTCAGTCTTATGGCAGAGAAGGCAATGGCACCTCACTCCAGTACTCTTGCCTGGAAAATCCCATGGATGAAGGAGCCTGGTAGGCTGCAGTCCATGGGGTCACTACGAGTTGGATGTGACTGAAGCAACTTAGCAGCAGCAGCAGTCTTATGAAAAGTGCTATAAACCACATCAGATTCAAGCTCCTCTCCCTACCAGATTGCTACCCATAAGTCTCAATTTTATAGACATTTTCAAGTCCTAAGACAATCAGCTCCCAGCCTAAGGTGCATGAAAGTGATCCTACAAGACATCAAAATGTCATCTTTCATAACAAATGTATATCAATATATACAGACTTGGAAATAACTATCTCTGCCCTCATGTAAACAGATGGTATGAATGAGCCTAAGTGGAATTTAGAATTATTTATAGTTTTTAGTTGAAATTTACATACAGTGAAATACAGCAATATTAAATATACACCTCAGTGAGATGAATTTTGCCAAGTGCACTCATCATGTAACCCATATATCTCTGTCAAGGTTTAGGTTATAGCCCATTTCCTTATGCTTAGCAATTCCCTAAACCTCTCCACAGTGGATTCTGTCATCCCCACACCTCTCCCCCATGCAAGTTTTGCCGGTCCTGGAATTTCAAACAAATGAATCATGCAAGATGTGCTCTTCCACGTTCAACTTCCTTATTTCAGTGTATTGTCTGTGTGAACTTCAACCACACGATGGTGTGCATTGATAGTTTATTACTTTTTAATGTTAAGTAGTAGTCCATGTGGGCTTCCCAGGTGGCTCAGTGCTAAAGAATCTGCCTTCCAAGCAAGAGAGATAGGTTTGATCCCTGGATTGAGAAGATCCCCTGGTAAAGGAAATACCAAGCCACTCCAGTATTCTTGCCTGAGAAATCCCATGGACAGAGGAGCCCGGTGGGCTACTGTTCATAGGGTCACAAAGAGTCTGACACAACTACCCAACTAAACAACAACAAAGCAATATACTAGCAGTATACTAGTATCCATTCATCAACTGACAGATGTTTATATCATTTTCCATTTTCTGGCTGTTATGAATGAAGCTATAACAAATGTTCTTTGCCAAGTCATTTTGCAAGTACATGTTTTCATTTCTCTTGGGTAAAATACTTTATAGCGAAATTATGGATCATAAGGTAAAATCTAGACCTTCTTGAAAGGAAGAAAGCATCTGACCCAAACTTTTTACTGTGACTTTTCAGATGTACGCTGCCCACCCTCAACAAGAAGACCCAAATAAACCCTACTGGATTCTGAGGCTGGTCACTGAGCACAATGAAGGGGAATTTTTGAAGTGAAAAAGATACAGAACGAACAGATGAAATCCGAGCCATGAAGCAAGCCTGGGAGATGACGGAGCCAGGAAGATCAATCAAGGTTATCTGAGTTTGAAAAATTGTCCTTTATCTTTCATTCCTGGGTGTGGTTTGAAGAAAGAGCCATATTGGTGAAACCACATAGTCTTTACTTTAGTAAATATCTGAAATTTTGTCAGACATCAACTAACTAAATATAAGACCACATTTGGACACATTGTGAAATGTTATTAATACTATCTGGATACCCAGATGACTTGCGAATGGCCCAAACCTTAGGTCACATTGTTCTTTCACATCATCTGGGATTAACACTCTGTGTCCTTAACACTGCCAACTAAAAAAGCATAAAAATGTCTAATACATGCTTTCAAGTATTCTGAACATGCCTTAGATAAAGAAGAAATATGAACTGCCCTTTGAAATACATGTACTTCATGATTCCTCCTCTCTCTATTTTATATAAGAATCATTGCCATAGTGAAACATTGTTATATATGTTTCATATCCCCAACTCAGGGTTATTGAGGCAGACGAAAACAGTTCAGCAGCAACTGGATCTAAGCTGGCATGCCCAGTGTCTAAGTTTCAGGACTGCTTCTTCACTAGTTCTCACAAATCACTGTCAAAATCATGAATGGTTCAGAATTTTTTTTCTTTGATGATTTGTAACAGCTGGCCTGGACCAGACTTCCATATTCGTTGCCATTTCCTCTTATCACGAGTACTGTTGAGATGGTGTTTCCCGACTATGTGTTGATGCTGTCTGTCTTTTAGGCTGCCCAGGCTCGTCTCCATTATCTCAGCCAGTTCATTAGAAAAACGCCTGATGCTGAGTGCGTGCCTGTGTCTGAAAGCCAAACCAAAGCAGGGAAGAAGGTCAGTGGGCCCTGTCCCAGCTGCCCCAAGCATGGAGCCGTTACCCGCACTTCTTAATAGCTAGTCAACAAGTTATGCTTGCTAAAAAGAAAAAAATTCAGAACCTATTTCCTTATAGGATTGTAAAGTCATGGACTGTTCAATAAGAAAATAGGGTCTGAAGCATTTTCTTTTACCAAGCAGATGTTCACTTTGTCCCCAAGTAGATGTGATTTTCACCACTTAAGAAAAGATGAAACCAGAAATAAAGGTGCAGTCTGGTTAGAAAGTAGCAGTATATGAACTTGAAGGCAGGGATACAACTATAAATCTGGCACTTTTCTAATCCCAATAACAATAAATAATAGCAATAAGAATCATAGTAATGAAGTTAACTACTTTTACTGAGCGACTTGCTTGGGTCTGGGATTATGAAATACTAGTCAGGTGCTGTGTTTAGTTGCTAAGTCATGTCCAACTCTTTGTGACCCCATGGACTGTAACACACTAGGTCCCTCTGACCATAGGATTTTCCAGGCAAGAATACTGGAATGGGTTGCCATTTCCTTCTCCAGGGGATCTTCCTAGCCGGAGTCAAACATGGGTCTTCTGCACTAGCCGACAGATTCTTTACCTCTATCTCATCTAACACTCATATCATCCCACTGATATATAATATTCTTTCCAACTTACCGGGACACAGACCCAGAGTAATCTTCTAAATTCACAAGCTACCAAGAAACAGGGCCAGCATGCAAACAGTGCTCTTCATTACCCAAGAGTCTTCCCACAAATACTCATCTGCCTACATCTATCACCACACTGCACTGTCCAGGGAGGCTAAAGATATTCACTTCACAAATTGTGCTTTTCCGCTTTCACATCTTCAGGAGTGTAACTCAACTGTTATAAAAGTAAAGTTCCATAACTTTTCATATGAAAAGTATAAACAATAAATTTCATCCTAATCCCGTTTTTCTGGGGTGGGCACAAAGTGGTTTTGTCCCTTACCAGACTTTAACCTATGGCAACTATGAGGTAGACCTTATTATTTATTCCTATTTTATAGCATTTAGAGACAAAAACTCAGAGGGTCACCTTATTCTTCCTATATCATATATCTAAAAATTGACAAAAATTGAAATATTTCTAACTCTTAAAGTACTTGCTCCTGTATAAGTAGAATCTAATGTAATGGATTTCTGGGTAGCTCAAATGGTAAGAATCTTCCTGCAATGCAGGAAACCTGGGTTCAGTTTCTGGGTTGGGAAGATCCCCTGGAGAAGGGAATGGCAACCCACTCCAGTATTCTTGCCTGGAGAATCCCATGGACAGAGGATCCTGGTGGGCTACAGTCCTTGGGGTCACAAAGATTTGGACATAATGGAGTGACTAATACTTTCACTTTTTTCAATATAATGTTAGGAATATAAAGGTGAATAGAATACAGTCCTTGTTCATTAAGCTCTAGATTTTATTATTAAGTTTTTAAAAGTTATGTTAAGTTTATGTAAAAGAAAATTTAGTGCACTGAATACTTGTTAAAAATGACAAAGAAGATTTTATTCAAGACCATTGTAGGAGGAGAGAAATTGAACTCAATTCTGAACACAACAGAAGCAAGTGAAGATTTATAACAAGCAGGGAACTAATGAAAAAATACCTCTATGAATTTGGCTAGGTATCAAGGGTCAGGGAAGAGAAATTTGATTAAATATCAGTGAGGAAGATAAGAAGTATAATTGGATATCACTGGTGGGGAGATTCTCAATAAACTAGTTTAGCTGGATTCTTTGCTAAAACTGGGATTCACCACCAGTTAAGGACAAAGCCAAGTGGAGAATAGAGCTCGAGAAGGCTGACCTTATCATGTAAACTATAGTTAATAAAGACATATTTTAATTGAACAGCTTGGTGTATTTTCACATACATGTATACTCAGGAGCCACTGTTCAGATCACTATAAAACATCCCAGTAGTCCTCTTCATTCTCTTTCCCAGACTTTTCCTTCCTCAAAGAAACCATTCGTCTGATCTCTATCATGATGAATTAATTTTTCCCATACTTAAACTTTACATATCTATGTATTCTATAAGTTTTGTTATTTCTGTGTGTGTGATTTCATAGAATGCAAGGGGTTTTTAGTGCTGCATATGTCGTATTTAGTAGTAACATCTTCGAGTGCCATAAAAGAGTCAGATAAAAAGAGTTCCATGCATTTTGATAACAAAGAGTCTATACCCATCAGGGAGCATGCTGTGGAAGAAGTGGCAAGTAGGCAAGGGCATGAAGGATCTAGCAAAGTCAACAAGCAGTGAAAGTGGAGGATCTTCCCCAGCAGGGAAGGAAGAGCGTGATCAAAGCTTACGGAGGGAAAATATCAGTAAGTATTGCCCTTATTGGTAAGATAAATCCATATTTTGAAATAGAGATTCTAGAAAAGATATTATTTTAACATATATGATGGCTAAGGTTGAACACAGAAAAATATGTCTATAGGATTCATAGGTCTTCATTTTAATTACTAGAGTGGTAATCTGGGAGGGATTGGGGGCAGGAGGAGAAGGGGACGACCGAGGATGAGATGGCTAGGTGGCATCACTGACTCGATGAACGTGAGTCTGAGTGAACTCCGGGAGATGGTGATGGACAGGGAGGCCTGGCGTGCTGCAATTCATGAGGCCGCGAAGAGTCGGACACGATTGAGCAACTGAACTGAACTGAACTGAATCTGCTCAAGGACTTGATTAATAAACACTTAACCTAAATATAAAAGTGAGAATTTCTTTTTGCAGTGATAGCATATACAATTGTCACTAAATATAGATTCTTTTTCCTTTATCTGTAGTGTCCTACATCTTTTATAACCAATGTTAAATATTTGTGTTCCTCTATTCTAACACAAATTTTCTCCTATATATATATATATATATATATATATATACACACACAATATATTCCATTATATATATAGATTGATTGATTAATTATTCAGTTGCTAAGTCATGTTCAGCTCTTTGCAACCACATGGAATGCAGCATGCCAGGCTTCCCTGTCTTTCTCCATCTCCTGGAGTTTGCTCAAACTCATGTCCATTGAGTCAATGACACCATCCAAACATCTCATCCTCTGTCACCCCATGCCCTCCTGCTCTCCTGCCCTCAATATTTCTCAGCATCAGGCTCTTTTCCAATGAGTCAGCTCTTTGCATCAGATGGCCAAATATGTGTGTGTGTGTGTGTGTGTGTGTGTGTGTGTGTGTGTGTACACAACATATCTTATTTATTTATTCCCCAGGTGATGACACTCAGGTTGCTTCTATATTTTGACTGTGGTAGATAGTGCTTCTATGGAACATGTGCATCTGAGGTGCATGTATCTTTTTGAAATAGTGTTTTCATTTTCTTCAGCTATCTACCCAAGAGTGGAATTCAGATATATACCCTGGAGTAGATCATATGGTAGCTCTATTTTTAGTGTTTTAAAGAGCCTCCAGACTGTTTTCCACAGTGGCTGCATCAATTTACATACTCACCAGCAGCGTACAAGGGTTCTCTTTTCTCCACATCCTTGCCAATATTTGTTATTTATAGTCTCTTTGACAATAGTCATTCCAAAGGTGTCAAGTGATACCGCATTGTGGTTTCGATTGGCATTTCTCTGATGATTAGCATGTTGAGCATCTTTTAATGTGCCTAGTTGTCATTTGTATGTCTTTGGAAAAATGTATATTCAAGTCTTCTGTCCGTTTTTAATCAGATTGGTATTTTTTGATATTGAGTTGTATGAGCTGTTTATATATTTTAAATAGTAACCCCTTATGAGGGTATAGTTTTGGGTAATAAGGAAGGGTCACAAAACAGAGGACAGGTAAAAATGAGTAGGGATGAAAGAAAATGAAAACACTATTTCAAATAAGATACATGCACCTCAAATGCACATGTTCCATAGAAGCACTATTTACCATAGTTAAAATATAGAAGCAACCAAAGCAGCCTATCCTCAAGCAAAAAATTCTTCAAAGCACTGTTAAATATGTCTTATTATCATTTTATTTTAATAAGTAAAATGATAAGTTTAATTATGTGCTATCAAAAGGAAATTTACTTACTCTCCCACCAAAAAGGGATGTGTGGTTCTACTACATTATACGGCACTACTGTATGGTTCTAGGACATCATATGGCGCTGCAACTCTGCTGGATACCCCAGATACTGCTGCTGTAGCAACAGTCCTGCTTGAGAACCACTGGTCCGGTTATCTAGCTGTTCTCTGGAACTTTGTGTGTTGCTCCCACCTCTGCTGTTGGTACATCACAAATTGGCCCTCACTCCTGAAGACACCTTACCCATAGGAGATTGTAGACCCTGTGACAGCTTACATGCTCTGGGCTTTACATTTGTATACATATACACACATACACTGGAGAAGGCAATGGCAACCCACTCCAGCATTCTTGCCTGGAGGATTCCATGGACAGAGGAGCCTGGAGGACTACAGTCCATGGGCTCGAAAGAGTCAGACATGACTTAGCGACTGAACAGCAATATATGTGCGTGCCATATTGCTTCAGTTGTGTCCAACTCTTTGCAACCCTGTAGATGTAGCACGCCGGGCTCCTCTGTCCATGGGATCCTCCAGGCAAGAATACTGGAATAGGTTGCCATGCCTTACTTGGGGGAATCTTCCCAACTCAGGGATCAAACCCACGTCTCTTATGTCTCCTGCACTGGCAGACAGGTTCTTTACCACTAGTACCACCTGGGAATCCCCAAATAGCAACATACATATACATATATGTATATTTATTCATTCATTTGTTTGCGACTCTTTAAATACTACCCTACTCTTGCTACTATCTTCATATATAATAGGTAACTTAGAACAACTTCCTCCATAATGCCAGAGGACATGTAAACAATATCATTATTGATTTCACATCCAAGCATTTTTTTGCAACACCAAGCCATCATCAAGTTCGAGTGCCAACTTGGCTTTCAACTTCCCTATTATTTCTGGGGGCCTTGGAAAGTGCCTTGGTCTTTATTCCCAAACTTTTCTCCAGGCTTTACAATAAGTCAATGAATCTTCCCTGGTGGCTCAAGATGGTAAAGTGTCTGCCTACAACTCAGGAGACCCGGGTTCAATCCCTGGGTCAGGAAGATCTCCTGGAGAAGGAAATGGCAATCCACTCCAGGATTATTGCCTGGAAAATCCCATGGATGGAAGAGCCTGGAAGGCTACAGTTGATGGGGTCGCAAAGAGTCAGACATGACTGAGCGACCACTCACTCATTCTTCACTATGCCTTTTAAATGGTTATTTTCTTACTATCTACATTAAAAGTTTTCTGCTGATTCTGCTGCAAACTGAAACTTTTATAGGATACAATAAAATGATCCAGTGATGAGTAATTGCTGTAAAAATATTTCTAAATGTGTACTCTCAGGACTCATCCCATAGAGTACCTGTTTGCAGACACGATAGCACATGCACGCGCACGCGTGCGCGTGCACACACACACACACACACACACTCTCTCTCTCTCTCTCTCTCTCTCTCTCTGACCTACACTGTTATGGAAGTCCAAGTCCATACTCTCTTACACCTTATTCTGTGCACACATGCTCAGTCACATCCAACTCTTTTGTGACCCCATGGACTGTAGCCTGCCAGGTTCCTTCGTCCATGGGATTTTCCACCCAAGAATACTGGAGTAGGTTGCTATTTCCTTCTCCAGGGGTCTTCCCAATGCAGTGATCAAACCCATGTCTCCTACATCTCCTGCACTGTTCGGTGGATTCTTTACCCCTGCGCCACCTAGGAAGCCCCTTATTCGGATACACTTTATTCCGATACAACAGTTTTACAGATGAACATGAAGATTAACCTTCTTGGACCTTTACATGCTCTCTGTAAAATATATATTATTTGGCAGGATGTAAAAGGACACAAACATCTAATCAAAAACATTTTCTTTCCAATCAGAGTGAGCAGAGTTGGTGTCATAGAAACATTTCAAGTTTGAATGCCCAAAATACATGCAACAAAAGTAGATATGTTCCTAAGGAAAATACTTGAACTTTAGAAATATAAGATCACAGAGAAACCATAATGAAAAAATAAGTTATTAACCACTGGTTTCTAGAAGAGTCCTGTTGTATATAAGATGCCAATATTTTAAGAATATTTTATTTAATGTTACAAAGTGAAAAACATGACTGAATTTCTGTTTTATTCATGGAGCAAAGTTGGGTTTTGTAGTATGATATTCTTTTTTTCTCACTTGTATCCTGCTGATAAAGGAATATTGAAAAATGAAAAATTAATTTGATGATATTGTTTTTATGCTTATAAAATTTTGCATTAGATTATATTTAAGAATGAAAAATCCTTTAAAATTTTATGAATTAATAACTTTACAATATTCCTGGAGACTTTTACAACCATGTGTGAAAATCAAGGTTAAATTGTCAATGGGAAATTGGGATTTTTTGCATGGCACAGTGAAAACTTGACTCTCCCAAAAAGCAATGATAAAATGGAAAAGATTGATTAAGAAACATTTCAAAATTCTGAAGGTGTAAAACTAAATAAAATATTTAACAAAAATAAAAACAAATTAACTTAATTGTATGATTTTCCTACCCTATAAAAATAATCATGAACTTAGTGACTTAAAATAATGCAAACTTACTGCAGATATCAGTTCAGTTCAGTTCAGTTGCTCAGTCATGTCCAAATCTTTGCAACCCCATGGACTGCAGCACTCCAAGCCTCTCTGTCCATCACCAGCTCCCAGAGCCTACCCAAACTCATGTCCATTGAGTAGGTGATGTCATCCAAACATCTCATCCTTTGTCGTCCCCTTTTCCTACTGTCCTCAATCTTTCCCAGCATCAGTGTCTTTTCAAATAGGTCAGCTCTTTGCATCAGGTGGCCAAATTACTGGAGTTTCAGCTTCAACATCAGTCCTTCCAATGAATGTTTAGGCCTGATCTCCTTTAGGATGGACTGGTTGGATCTCCTTGCAATCCAAGGGACTCTCAAGAGTCTTCTCCAACACCACAGTTCAAAAGCATCAGTTCTTCGGCCCTCAACTCTCACATCCATACATGACTACTGGAAAAACCATAGCCTTGACTAGACAGACCTTTGTTGACAAAGTAATGTCTCTTTCATTGTCTGTCTAGATTGGTCATAACTTTCCTTCTAAGGAGTAAGCCTCTTTTAATTTTATGGCTGCAGTCACCATCTACAGTGATTTTGGAGCCCCCAAAATAAAGTCAGCCACTGTTTCCACTGTTTCTCCATCTATTTCCCATGAAGTAATGGGGCCAGATGCCATGATCTTAGTTTTTTGAATGTTGCTTTAGGCCCACTTTTTCACTCCTCCTCTTTCACTTTCATCAAAAGGCTCTTTAGTTCTTCTTCACTTTCTGCCATAAGGGTGGTGTCATCTGCATATCTGAGGTGATTGATATTTCTCTTGGCAATCTTGATTCCAGCTTGTGCTTCATCAAACATAGCATTTCTCTTGATGTACTAAGTTAAATAAGCAGAGTATATATACAGCCTTGACATATTCCTTTTTGTCTTTGGAATCAGTCTGTTGTTCCATGTCCAGTTCTAACTTGCTTCCTGACCTGCATACAGATTTCTCAGCAGGCAGGTCAGGTAGTCTGGTATTCCCATCTCTTTCAGAATTTTCCACAGTTGATTGTGATCCACACAGTCAAAGGCTTTGGCATAGTCAATAAAGCAGAAATAGATGTGTTTCTGGAACTCTCTTGCTTTTTCATGATCCAGTGGATGTTGGCAATTTAATCTCTGATTCCTCTGCCTTTTCTAAAACCAGCTTGAACATCAGGAAGTTCATGGTTCATGTATTGCTGAAGCCTGGCTTGGAGAATTTTGAGCATTACTTTACTAGCATGTGAGATGAGTGCAATTGTGCGGCAGTTTGAGCATTCTTTGGCATTGCCTTTCTTTGGGACTGGAATGAAAACTGACCTTTTCCAGTCCTGTGGCCACTTCTGAGTTTTTCCATATGTGCTGGCATATTGAGTGCAGCACTTTCATAACATCATCTTTTAGGATTTGAAATAGCTCAACTGGGATTCCATCACCTCCACTAGCTTTGTTCGTAGTGATGCTTCTGAAGGCCCATTTGACTTCACATTCCAGGATGTCTGGCTCTAGGTGAGTGATCACACCATTGTGATTAACTGGGTCATGAAGATCTTTTTTTTGGTATGGTTCTTCTGTGTATTCTTGCCACCTCTTCTTAACATCTGCTTCTGTCAGGTCCATACCATTGTTGTCCTTTATTGAGCCCATCTTTGCATGAAATGTTCCCTTGGTATCTCTAATTTTCTTGAAGAGATCTCTAGTCATTCCCATTCTATTGTTTTCCTCTATTTCTTTGCATTGATTTCTGAGGAAGGCTTTCTTATCTCTCCTTGCTATTCTTTGGAACTCTGCATTCAGATGCTTATATCTTTCATTTTCTCTTTTGTTTTTCATTTCTCTTCTTTTCACAGCTATTTGTAAGGCCTCCTCAAATGGTCATTTTGCTTTATTGCATTTCTTTTTCTTGGGGATGGTTTTGATCCCTGTGTCCTGTACAATGTCATGAACTTCTGTCCATAGTTCATCAGGCACTCTATCAGATATAGTCCCTTAAATCTATTTGTCACTTACACTGTATAGTCATAAGGGATTTGATTTAGGTCATATCTGAATGGTTTAGTGGTTTCCCCACTTTCTTCAGCTTAAGTCTGAATTTGGCAATAAAGAGTTCATGATCTGAGCCACAGTCAGCTCTGGGTCTTGTTTTTGCTGATTGTATAGATCTTCTCCATCATTGGCTGCAAAGAATATAATAAATCTGATTTTATTATTGACCATATGGTGATGTCATGTGTAGAGTCTTCTCTTGTGTTGTTGGAAGAGGGTGTCTGCTATGACTAGTGCGTTCTCTCAGCAAAATTCTAGTAGCCTTTGCTCCGCTTCCTTCTGTACTCAACCCCAAATTTGCCTGTTACTCCCGGTATTTCTTGACTTCCTACTTTTGCATTCCAGTCACCTATAATAAAAGGACATCTTTTGGGGTGTTAGTTCTATAATACCCCCAGAAGATGTTAGGCCTTTTATGTCTTCATAGAACCGCTCTATTTCAGCTTCTTCAGCATTACTGGTAGGAGCATAGACTTGGATTACTATGATATTGAATGATTTGCTTTGGAAACGAACAGAGATCATTCTGTCATTCTTGAGATTGCATCCAGTTACTGCAATTTGGACTCTTGTTGACTATGGCTACTGCATTTCTTCTAAGGGATTATTGCTCACAGTAGTAGATAAAATGGTCATCTGAGTTAAATTCACCCATTCCAGTCCATTTTAGTTCTCCTGATTCCTAAAATGTTGATGTTCACTCATGCCATCTCCTATTTGACCGCTTCCAATTTGCCTTGCTTCATGGACCTTGATTCCAGGTTCCTATGCAGTATTGCTCTTTATAGCATTGGACTTTACTTCCATCACCAGTCATATCCAAAACTGGGTGTTTGCCGGGGGTTCAGCCCCAGTGGATCCAGGGTGATTCTAAGTGTGGATGGCGTAGGTGAGGAAAACTTATTTATTTATTAATATAAGATTAGATTAGGAAGAAATAGTGTAGTAAGAAAATTAAGTGGAGAAAAGATGCTGAATAACTTGGTTTACGTGGAAAACCAATAAAACTTTGAGACAAGAAGTTTGCACCATCTACATTAGGCCACCAATGTCTGTTTGAATATCTGAGGGTGCCCCGCCTTGGGCTTCCTCTTTTATGGATCTTAGAAGCCAGGGCAAGTAAGTAGACCTGGCGAGCCTCCACACCCCAGATGGGAATTCAGCCAGAAATTAGAGTAAAAAGAAGACATGGGGAAACCAGTCCAGAGACTGGCCTGGCCTCTATTGTCTAGAAAGGCCTTTTATACCTTTTGATTGTACATAGATATCAATGGGTAATACAAAATTATGCAGCGTCAGCAGCCCTGACTTTTATCAAAACCACGCTTTCTCTCTGCGTACCTAATTGTATACGCAAGTATTAGGTGATTTACATCATCTTCTGGCCAGAGAGCCAATTAGCATTTTACAGCCTTTTTTCTGAAGGGTTTGTCAACCAGAAAACCTATTTGTGTTGATCTTCCCAAAGTCTGGTGCCACTCTCAGAAGGCACTAAATAAAGTTACATTCTTACATAGCAAAGATACAGCAATTCATAACAAGTAAAAGGAGTACAGTGATTTATAACAAAAGAAAAGTAATTAACTCAAAAGTCTAGTGTTGCTAACATCAAAACTACTATATATCTTTTTCCATATCCCATTTACATTGATTAACATCCTCCCAGGTGCCTAAAAGATAAAGAATATGGAGGCCTGGCAGCAGTCATTGAATCAACAGTGAAAACCCGTCAGCAATATAATTTTTAGCTCTTAGAAAAGGCTCTGTATCTTTTAGATGCTTTAAGCTGTGTGCCTCTCCCTGTTGAGGGGCTGTAAACAATCACAAGGTATAAAAGTCTGTAACTGTCAGGCAAGTTAGGGAGCCATCAAGAGGGGTTTTAAGCTGAGACATTCTTTTGCCGGAGACTGTTAACTGAAGCCCTGAGTTAACTCTTTCCAGAGAAAGTCAGAAGAGTGGAAAAGCAGAGTACAAAGGCCAGCAGATTTTTGGTTCTGGGGGTACATGCTCAGGAAATACCACAGGAAACCCTGAGATCTGACTCACCTTGCCTCATCAGATCTCTGCCGCATGACCTTGTCACAGGTGGGTTTCCTCACACTGGCTCCCGGCAGGTGTTGTTTTTGCTTTGGCTCCGTCTCTTCATTCTTTCTGGAGATCTCCAGTAGCATATTGGGCACCTACTGACCTTGGGAGTTCATCTTTCAGTGTCCTATCTTTTGCCTTTACATACTGTTCATGGGGTTCTCAAAGCAAGAATAATGAGGTAGTTTTCCATTCCCTTCTCCAGTAGACCACATATTGTCAGAGCTCTCCACCATGACCCATCCATCTTGGGTGCCCTACATGGCATGGCTCATAGTTCCACTGAGTTAGACAAGGCTGTGGCCCATGTGATCAGATAGTTAGCTTTCTGTGATTGGGGTTTTCAGTCTGTCTGCCCTCTGATGGATAAGGATAAGAGGCTTATGGAAGCTTTCTGATGGGGTCAATACTCTAACTCTTTAACCCAGTTTTCTGTTGATGCTTGGGGTTTCCTCCCTGTTGTTTGACCTGAGACCAAACTATGGTGGAGGTAATGAAGATAATCGCGACCTCCTTCAAAAGGTCCCCTGCGTTCACTGCCACACTCAGTGCCCCAAGCCTGCAGCAGGCCACTGCCAGCCCATGTCTCTGCTGGAGATTCCTGGACACTCGCAGGCAAGTCTGGCCTCTTGGGGGTCCCTGCTCCTTTCTCCTTAGTCCTGGTGCATGCAAGGTTTTATTTTTGCCCTCCAACAGTCTGTTTCCCCAGTCCTGTGTATGTCTTGTAATCAAATCCCACTGGCCTCCAAAATCAAACTCCTGGGCGTTCTCAGTTCCTTTGCCAGATCCCTAGTTTGGGAAATCTGCTGTGGGCCCTAGAACTTTCTTAACAGTGCGAGAATTTCTCTGATATTGCTCTGCGGTTGTGGGTAGTCTGCTCGGCGGCTCTATGGTGGAGCTAATGGTGACCTCCTCCAAGAGGGCTTATGCCACAGGCTGTGTGACCAGGTAGCTGCACCCAGAGCCCCTGCCCCTTTTGTAGGCCACTGCTGACCGGTACCTATGCAAGAGACTCAAACACAGGTCTGGCTCAGTCTCTGTGGGGTCTCGGCATCCTGGTGTGCCCAAGGTTTTGTTTGAACCTTCTGAGCGTCCCTGATGGCTTTGGGGTTTGATGCTAAACATGATTCTGCCCCTCCTATCATCTTGCTGGGGTTTCTCCTTTGCTTTAGACGTGAGGTATCTTTTTTTTGGGGGGGCGGTTAGAAGGTGGGCTAGAAGACTCAAAATACTAAGGTACCAATTTTCCCTAAATTTACCATAAATTCAGTGTAATTTCTTTTTCTGGTGGTGGGGGAGCTATCCTTGCACTTGATCTATCTGCTCAAGCTATACTAAGCACTATGTGGGTGGAATATAAAAATGTTTTAAGACAGTAGCCAGGAAATGGAAACAAATGAAATGTCCAATAACAGATGAATGAATAAAGATGATGTGGTATGATATATACATATATACAATGGAATATTACTCAGCCATAAAAGGAACATAATTGGTCATTTGCAGAGATGTGGATGGACCTAGAGTCTGTCATATAGAGTGAAGTAAGAAAGAGAAAAACAAATATCATTTGGAATCAGAGAAGACAATGGCACCCCACTCCAGCACTCTTGCCTGGAAAATCCTATGGACTGAAGAGCCTGGTGGGCTGCAGTTCATGTGGTCACTAAGAGTCAGACACAACTGAGTGACTTCACTTTCACTTTTCACTTTCATGCATTGGAGAAGGAAATGGCAACCCACTCCAGTGTTTTTGCCTGGAGAATCCCAGGGACAGGGAGCCTGGTGGTGGGCTGCCGTCTATGGGGTCGCACAGAGTCGGACACAACTGAAATAACTTAGCAGCAGCAGCATGGAATCTAGAAAAATGGTACAGATAAACCTATTTTCAGAGCAGGAATAAAGATGCAGACATAGAGAATGGACATGTGGGCACAGATGGGTAACGGGAGGGTGGAATGAACTGGGAGATTAGGACTGACATATATCTGCTGCTGCTAAGTCGCTTCAGTTGTGTCCGACTCTGTGCGATCCCATAGACGGCAGCCCACCAGGCTCCCCTGTCCCTACCATGTGTAAAATAGACAGATAGTGACAACCTGATGTATAGCACAGGGAGATTAGCTTGGTGCTCTGTGATAATCTAGAGGGGGTGGGATGGAGGGTGGCAGGGAGGTACAAGAGGGAGAGAAACGCATATAAACAGTGTAAACATATAGCTGATTCACTCTGCTGTACAGCAGAAACTAATACAACATTGTAAAGCAATTATTCTCAAAGAAAAACAAAAACATAAAGTATCTTTTAGTCCAGTAGAGTAGATAATGTATAACAAGTGAACACTGAAAATCAAAAGTAACTGGTTTGTTTGTTTGTTTTTTTACCCCCACGGACTCATGTGACCCAACAAGAATAGATTCAAGAAAGAAACTTTACAGACTAAGATATTAACCATTCAGCCTTTCCAGACCATTTAATCTCTTTAAAAACTACTGAAGTGTAATTCACGTAACTTCAAATTACCAATTTTGAAAGTAGAATTCAATACTTTTAGTAATTTACAGAGTTGTGCCACCAGTACGAAACATTGTCTCAAAGCATTCCTTTTATCCAAATAAATTCTTTTGTGCCCTCTTAAAGTCACTCTGCATTCCCACCACCAGCCTCGGTCTTTTTGTCTATGTAGATTTGCTATTTTCACAGCTATTTGTAAGGCCTCACCAGACAGCCATTTTGCTTTTTTGCATTTCTTTTCCATAGGGATGGTCTTGATCCCTGTCTCCTGTACAATGTCACGAACTTCATTCCATAGTTCATCAGGCACTCTATCTATCAGATCTAGGCCCTTAAATCTATTTCTCACTTCCACTGCATAATCATAAGGGATTTGATTTAGGTCATACCTGAATGGTCTAACGGTTTTCCCTGCTTTCTTCAATTTGAGTCTGAATTTGGTAATAAGGAGTTCATGATCTGAGCCACAGTCAGCTCCTGGCTTGTTTTTGTTGACTGTATAGAGCTTCTCCATCTTTGGCTGCACAGAATATAATCAATCTGATTTCGGTGTTGACCATCTGGTGATGTCCATGTGGAGAGTCTTCTTCTTGTGTTGTTGGAAGAGGGTGTTTGCTATGACCAGTGCATTTTCTTGGCAAAACTCTATTAGTCTTTGCCCTGCTTCATTCCGCATTCCAAGGCCAAATTTGCCTGTTACTCCAGGTGTTTCTTGACTTCCTACTTTAGCATTCCAGTCCCCTATAATGAAAAGGACATATTTTTTGGGTGTTAGTTCTAAAAGATCTTGTAGGTCTTCATAAAACCCATTCAGCTTCAGCTTCTTCAGCATTACTGGTTGGGGCATAGACTTGGATAACTGTGATATTAAATGGTTTGCCTTGGAGACGAACAGAGATCATCATGTCATTTTTGAGATTGCATCCAAGTACTGCATTTCAGACTCTTTTGTTGACCATGATGGCTACTCCATTTCTTCTGAGGGATTCCTGCCCACAGTAGTAGATATAATGGTCATCTGAGTTAAATTCACCCACTCCAGTCCATTTTAGTTGGCTGATTCCTAGAATGTCGACATTCACTCTTGCCATCTCTTATTTGACCACTTCCAATTTGCCTTGATTCATGGACCTGACATTCCAGGTTCCTATGCAATATTGCTCTTTACAGCATCAGATCTTGCTTCTATCACTAGTCACATGCACAACTGGATAATGTTTTTGCTTTGGCTCCGCCCTTCATTCTTTCTGGAGTTATTTCTCCACTGATCTCCAATAGCATATTGTGCACCTAATGACCTAGGAGTTCCTCCTTTGGTATCCTATCATTTTGCCTTTTCATACTATGGAATGAAGTTCATGACATTGTACAGGAGACAGGGATCAAGACCATCCCCATGGAAAAGAAATGCAAAAAGCAAAAAGGCTGTCTGGGGAGGCCTTACAAATAGCTGTGAAAAGAAGAGAGGCGAAAAGCCAAGGAGAAAAGGGAAGATATAAGCATCTGAATGCAGACTTCCAAAGAATAGCAAGAAGAGATAAGAAAGCCTTCTTCAGCAATCAATGCAAAGAAATAGAGGACAAGAACAGAATGGGAAATACTAGAGATCTCTTCAAGAAAATTAGAGATACCAAGAAAACATTTCATGCAAAGATGGGCTCAATAAAGGACAGAAATGGTATGGACCTAACAGAAGCAGAAGATATTAAGAAGAGGTGGTAAGAATACATGGAGGAACTGTACAAAAAGATCTTCACAACCTAGATAATCATCATGATGTGATCACTAATCCAGAGCCAGACATCTTGGAATGTGAAGTAAAGTGGGCCTTAGAAAGCATCACTATGAACAAAGCTAGTGGAGGTGAGGGAATTCCAGTTGAGCTGTTTCAAGTCCTGAAAGATGATGCTGTGAAAGTGCTGCACTCAATATGCCAGCACATTTGGAAAACTCAGCAGTGGCCACAGGACTGGAAAAGGTCAGTTTTCATTCCAATTCCAAAGAAAGGAAATGCCAAAGAATGCTCAAACTACTGCACAATTGCACTCATCTCACATGCTAGTAAAGTAATGCTCAAAATTCTCCAAGCCAGGCTTCAGCAATACATGAACTGTGAACTTCCTGATGTTCAAGCTGGTTTTAGAAAAGGCAGAGGAACCAGAGATCAAATTGCCAACATCCGCTGGATTGAAAAAGCAAGAGAGTTCCAGAAAAACATCTATTTCTGCTTTCTTGACTATGCCAAAGCCTTTGACTGAGTGGATCACAATAAACTGTGGAAAATTCTGAAAGAGATGGGAATACCAGACCACCTGACCTGCCTGTTGAGAAATCTGTATGCAGGTCCGGAAGCAACAGTTAGAACTGGACATGGAACAACAGAATGGTTCCAAATAGGAAAAGGAGTACGTCAAGGCTGTATATTGTCACCCTGCTTATTTAACTTATATGCAGAGTACATCATGAGAAACGCTAGACTAGAAGAAACACAAGCTGGAATCAAGATTGCCGGGAGAAATATCAATAACCTCAGATATGCAGATGACATCACCCTTATGGCAGAAAGTGAAGAGGAGCTAAAAGCCCCTTGATGAAAGTGAAAGAGGAGAGTGAAAAAGTTGGCTTAAAGCTCAATATTCAGAAAACTAAGATCATGGCATCTGGTCCCATCACTTAATGGGAAATAGGTGGAGAAACAGTGGAAACATTGTCAGACTTTATTTTTGGGGGCTCTGAAATCACTGCAGATGGTGACTGCATCCATGAAATTAAAAGACGCTTACTCCTTGGAAGGAAAGTTATGACCAACCTAGATAGCATATTGAAAAGCAGAGACATTACTTTGCCGACTAAGGTCTGTCTAGTCAAGGCTATGGTTTTTCCTGTGGTCATGTATGGATGTGAAAGTTGGACTGTGAAGAAGGCTGAGCACCAAAGAATTGATGCTTTTGAACTGTGGTGTTGGAGAAGACCCTTGAGAGTACCTTGGACTGCAAGGAGATCCAACCAGTCCATTCTGAAGGAGATCAACCCTGGGATTTCTTTGGAAGGAATGATGCTGAAGCTGAAGCTCCAGTACTTTGGCCACCTCATGCGAAGAGTTGACTCATTGGAAAAGACTCTGATGCTGGGAAGGATTGGGGACAGGAGGAGAAGGAGATGACCGAGGATGAGATGGCTGGATGGCATCATGGACTCAATGGACGTGAGTCTGAGTGAACTCCGGGAGATGGGGATGGACAGGGAGGCCTGGCGTGCTGCGATTCATGGGGTCGCAAAGAGTTGGACATAACTGAGCGACTGAACTGAACTGAGATTTGCTATTCCTGGATATTTTATGCAAATAGGGATCAAAAATTACAGTTAAAATTTTTAACAAACTGTCAAGTCATACTGTTTTGATTATTATTAGCTTCATAATACCAGAAAAGGCAATGGCAACTCACTCCAGTACTCTTGCCTGGAAAATCCCATGGATGGAGGAGCCTGGTGGGCTGCAGTCCATGGGGTCGATAAGGTCGGACACGACTGAGCAACTTCACTTTCACTTTTCACTTTCATGCATTGGAGAAGGAAATGGCAACCCACTCCAGTGTTCTTGCCTGGAGAATCCCAGAAACGGGGGAGCCTGGTGGTCTGCCATCTATGGGATCGCACAGAGTCAAACACGACTGAAACGACTTAGCAGCAGCAGCAGCAGCTCTCTTAGTATATTGAGACTTATAGCCCAAAGCATTCCCACCCATCCAAAGAAGTGAATCAGTTACATGTTGATACTATTTATATGTGTTTCTCTCCCTCTTGTACCCTCCCTGCCACCCTTCACCCCACTCCTCTAGATTATCCAGAGCACCAAGCTAAGCCCCTGTGCTATACATCAGGCTGTCACTAACTGTCTAATTACGACATGGTAGTGGATATATGTCAATCCTAATCTCCCAGTTCATTCCACCCCTCCCCTACCCATTTGTGTCCACATGTCCATTCTCTATGTCTCCATCTTTATTCCTGCTCTGGAATAGGAAATAGGTTCATCTGTACCACTTTTCTAGACTCCATGTATATGCATTAATAAATGATATTTGTTTTTCTCTTTCTGACTTACTTCACTCTATATGACAGACTCTAGGTCCATCCACATCTCTGCAAATGACCCAATTATGTTCCTTTTATGACTGAGTAATATTCCATTGTTTGTGTGTATATATATATGCTGCTGCTAAGTTGCATCAGTCGTGTCCGACTCTGTGCGACCCCATAGACAGCAGCCCACCAGGCTTCCCCATCCCTGGGATTCTCCAGGCAAGAACACTGGAGTGGGTTGCCATTTCCTTCTCCAATGCATGCAATGAAAAGTGAAAGGGAAGTTGCTCAGTTGTGTCCAACCCTCAGCAACCCCATGGACTGCAGCCTACCAGGCTCCTCCATCCATGGGATTTTCCAAGCAAGAGTACTGGAGTGGGGTGCCACTGCCTTCTCCATGTGTGTGTGTATGTGTGTGTGTGTGTGTGTGTGTGTATATATATATGACAATTGAATGGATAGAGATGATGTGGTGTATATATATGTGTGTGTGTGTATATGTGTGTGTATATATATGTGTGTATATACTCACATCATCTCTCTCCATTCAGTTGTCATTGGACATTTCAGTTGTTTCCATTTCCTGGCTACTGTCTTAAAAACAGTTTTATATTCTACCCCCATAGTGCTTAGTATAGCTTGCACGAATAGATCAAACTCTTTAAATATTAGATTATTTAACTTGCTTATAATGAAATTTTGTAACACAGTATGACCTTCTTTGGTCTCTGTTTTCATTTAATTAAAATAGAGTGATTTTGTAACTCTTCTTATAGGGCATATTTTTTTTCTATATTAATTTTGTTATCACTATTTAACTACAAGTATGGTAACACCAGCTAGAGGATAAGCATAAAACATAATTATACTTCAATAAAGTCATTAAATCACATTAAACATGGTAAGCCCTACATATTTCAATTTAAATAATATATACAATCATTTACTTAGTCATTGTTGGTTCCTTCTTGAAAGCCTAGGACTTTTTTTTTTTTAAATAGGGCCTCGTTCACGATCCCCAACAATTTTGGAAATGTCTCCACAGCTTATTCGAAAGAAATTAGAATGTGTAGACATAAATCAATATATACGGTAAGTTTTAATAAATATGATTAATGTAGACATCTATGTTCATAGAATTTTGAACATATTGTCAATAGGCAATTGCTAAACAACTGAAAATTTGAAATTAAATGCTTAATATATTTTCAGTGCATTTGAATTTTGAAATATATAGCTTATATGTTAAATTTAGCAAATGTTTTATTAAGTCAGTTATAGAAGGACTTAAATATTTTCTGTAAGGACTTAATTTGTAACCTGGTTAAGAAGAGTTGAGCTATGGAAAAACCCCGTCATACATGCTACTGTTATTTAATTAGATTGAATTTTCTTAGGAACCAAATAATAAGATTAATATAGGTAATTGTACAAGCACATTTATAAGTTTTATAAAGTTTTACAAACACTTTCAAACCTAGCTTATAAATTAAAAGAAAAAACCTACAAAATATTCTCATAGTTTCAAACACCATTTCCACAAACACTTCTTCAAATAGTACATCTAATTTATTTTTCTAAAATATTAGTGATTTAATAAATGGAGCCTAGTCCATGAAAAAATAGTGGTTTATTCTTTCTGTTTCTGATATTTGATTTGATTCAGATCACTACTCTGTTGATAAGATTTTAAATTATTTGAGTGCTAAAGGTCATTCCAGAGTTCTCAAATGACTTATGTTTTCTTTTGATTTTTTTTTTATATCAAGAAAAACAAATACTGAGCCTCTGCTGCAAACTGATGAGCTAAATCAGCAACAGGCAATGCAAAAGGCAGAGGAGGTCCACCAGTTTCGACAGTATCGGGTCAGACTCCTTAGCATTCGTGATATGGAGCAAGAAGAAAGGGTTAAAGTGAAAAATAAAGTGCTGGAAATGTATGGAGAAATGCGGGTGAGTGTATAAGGGTGTACACGTGGATCACGGTTGACAGATTCTTTTGTAATATTAAAATGATATCATAGAATCACATTTTAACTAGGTAGAAAGAAGTCTTGAAAATCTTTCATTCCCAACTTCTCAGAAAATTGGCAAATTAATTATACATCTAATTTACTCATTCCCTGAAATCCCTCTTAAATATGGTACTAGAAACTTACCCACAAAAATGAGAAGAATGGGAGAGAAAACAGCAAAACATCTGTGAATTTGGAAAGTAGCTGGAGGAAGATGGCATTAACAGATTTGAGGCAGCCAAATCCTAAGCCAGCAGTACAAAAACTCTTAAGAGTGAACCTAGAGCCTGTCATACAAAGTGAAGTAAGTCAGAAAGACAAAAACGAGTATCATATAGTGCCACATATACATGTGGAATCTAGAAAAATGGTATTGATGAACGTATTTGCAGGGAAGGGAATGCAGACGGAGATGCAGAGAATGGACTGTGGACACGCTGGGGGAAGGAGAGAGCGGGAGGAATGGAGAAAGTAACGTCAACATATATACACTGCCATGGGTAAAATAGATAGCTGGTGAGAAGTTGCTGCGTAACACAGGAGCCCAGCCTGGTGGTTTGTGAAAACCTAGAGGAGTGGGGTAAGGGGAGGGGAGGGAGGCTCAGCAGGGAGGCGGTATATGTATTATTATGGTTGATTTGTGTCATAAGGCAGAAACCAACACCACATTATTAAGCAATTTTCTTCCAATTAAAAATAAATGAAAAGAAAACAAACAACAATAACAACAAAGAAAGTCAATCTAATTTGATCCACAGAATCCCTCAAAAGCTCAGAAATTGGTGGCACCATCCACCTTAAGAAGTGAAGAGGAAGAAAAGAAGTGGCATTATTAGGAAGTTCCCCAAGTACAACTCAGACATTTTATCAGGGCTAGAGTAATGGAACCCCACTCCAGCACTCTTGCCTGGAAAATCCTATGGACGGAAGAGCCTGGTGGGCTGCAGTTCATGTGATCACTAAGAGTCAGACACGACTGAGTGACTTCACTTTCACTTTTCACCTTCATGCATTGGAGAGGGGAATAGCAACCCACTCCGGTGTTCTTGCCTGGAGAATCCCAGGGACGGGAGTGCCTGATGGGCTGCCTTCTATGGGGTTGCACAGAGCCGGACACGACTGAAGCGACTTAGCAGCAGCAGCAGTTGCTTTGTCAAAATCTCTTTCTTTATTCACTTTTCTCTTTATTTTTCTCCTACTCGTGCTTTTATTTACCATTCTGTAAAACCTCACGTGCCCTTTGTTATCTCATGTTTTATTCATTAATAAACATTTGAGATCATACCCTAACTTTCATCTTCCTTCAGTAAGTTCCTACGTGACTTTACTGGCATGAGGGAAAGGAGGGTAGTTGTTTTTTTTTTTTTGGAACTTTAATAAGGCTCTACCCGTGGATCTTATTTACTTCGGTGCTGTTTTTGTTTATGCTGTTGTTTCTGTCGTTTCGTTTTGTTTCATTTTGGAATAGGACTCCTTAGACGAAGCCCGGCAGAAGATCTTTAACATCCGGGAAGAATATAGGAACAAATTACTGGAAGCTGAGCGCCTAAGGCAGGAGGCGCAGGCTGCGGAGGAAGCCGCAAGCAGAGTGGAGCCAGAAAAGAAGGTCCCAGCTCCCGACACACACAAAAAAAAAGAAAGAGAAGAAAAAGTGACCAGGACATGCCCAACACCACCTTTCTTCCTGAGAAGAAAAACCTATTTTTCATTATCTCTACATTTTCCTATTGATAAAAATAAAAAAGTTAGGTCAATTGAAAAATAGACATTTTCCCACCATAGACGTAGTTTCTGTGTTTTGATGTTAATTTATTGGTTTTTCCCAGAAAGCTATTATTTGAGCTTAAAATTTTCTAATTTCAATAAAAAATAGTCTCAGAATATTTGGAATGTAATAAAATGTATGTGTCTCACTCTGAATTGCTTTATTTTGAGTTAGTACTAGAATAGGCTCGTAATGCGTTTGAAAAATTTAACAATGAGAAAAATGGCTGTTGTTTTTCTGTAACTTTAAAGACGTCCAAATAGAAAATTTTTTAAATATGATTTGAAATCATTTAATAGGATGGAGATGACAATATATGAGTCTAGATGCAAGCATGAAAAGCACACTCAAAAAGAAAGAAACTCACCAAATAAATGAAACTTTAAAAGAAATTGTTTTAATAAAACTATTTGCTTCAGACTTGTACCTTTTTAAAAATCTTTCAAAGCAGAACATCAACAAACCTCCTTCATTGGACAAGAACATTTGTGGGTTAAACACAAACTCAAAGTGTTAGGAGTTTGGACATTTAACAATGAGTCAGAGGAACCCAGGCATAGAGAATGTGATCACACACACATCTTGTTCTGTGTACCAGCATTACAGGTTTTGTAACACAGAACATGTTCTTGTATGCTAGTTTCCAAAAAATAGTGAATGTCTTAACTGAGACACAGTAGAAACTGACTTTCCCAAATACACATTTCCAATTCATGACTTTCTGTGATAAAAAAACTCCCACAGTATTTTTGAACCAGTCAAAATTGTTCCACTTCAATGCCTGTCTGCTCAGTTGCTCAGTCATGTCCAACTCTTTGCAACCCCATGGACAATAGCTCATCAGGCTCCTCTGTCAATTGGATTTCCCAGGCAAGAATACTAGAGTGGGTTGCATTTCCTTCTGCATGGGGTCTTCCCAACCCAGGGATTGAACCTGGGTCTCCTGCGTTATGGGTAGCTTCTTTACCTCTGAGCCACCAAGGAAACCCTTCCACCTCAATAGATGGTTTTATATTTTTCATTTAAGTATTATTAAAAATGTAATTCTTAATACATATATGTACATGTATACAGAATACATATAATTCTGTATGCAAGTAATTCTTTATACATATGTATTGTAAATTTACTTAATTAAATATGCAAATACACGCATGTTTTCTCTATTACTCTGCCTACACTTCCCTTTACAGCCTTATGATCTACCAATCTTCCCTCCCAAATAATCTATGGGAACAATCTAGTGTGGATATTACCATATTTTTGACTCACCTCCTATAATTATATACCAATATTTTGTTATATTATGGCTTGTTTATGACATTTTATTATACCTTTAAAAGTCTTGATTTTTCTCACTATATAATAAAAACTCTAGTCAAAAGTAATATATTATTTTTTAATTGCTGTGCAATGTTCCATAGTATGGCCTTCCCTGGTGACTCAGACTATAAAGAATCCACCTGCAGTGCAGGAGACCTGGGTTCGATCCCTGGGTTGGGAAGATCTCTTGGAGGAGGCCATGGCAACCCACTCCAGTATTCTTGCCTGGAAAATCACCGGATAGAGGAGGCTGGCAGGCTACAGTCTGGGTCACAAAGGGTCGGACATGACTGAGTGACCAGGCACAGCACAGCACATTCCACAGCATAAATATACCATAATTTAACCAGTTAATTACTTTGTTTTTAGATTTTTCTATACAAGCTATCTATTGGAAAATGTGTATGTATGGGTATGGATCAGGATATTCAAGTTGACCCTTGAACAGCACAGGTTTGAACTGCACAGGTTTGAACTGTACAGGTAAACTTACACACAAATATCATTTTTCAATATATTCAAAAAATTTTGGAGATTTGCAACAGTTTAAAAGTTCACAGATGAAATATGTAGCCTAGAAATAAAAAAAAGATTAAAAGTCAGATATATGTCATGAGTGCATAAAATACATGTAGATCCTAATCTGTTTTATCATTTACTACCATGAAAATGTCACAAATCCATTATAAAAAGCTACAGTGTATCAAAGCAAACACATGAAGATCATGTGTGGTGCGGTCAGCAATCAAGAGAAATATAAACAAACATAAAGAGGTAGCACTGAATCACAACACAGTATAATTATCTGCAGTATTTACTCTAATAATTTTGAAGCCACTCCAGTATTCATGCTTGGAGAAGCCTATGAATACAGAAGCTTGACAGGCTACAGTCCACAGGGTCACACCAATTCAGACACGACTGAAACAACTTAGCACACACGCACGTGTTATAAATACCTGCTTAAAATGCCAAGTGATGCTAATCATCTCCCTGTGAACAGTCACCTCTCCAGTAAAATGCACATGGCAGTAAAAAGTGATTTCCTGTGGTACTCAACTATTTTTCACTGTGTTCAGTGCAATGCTGTAAATCTTGAGTAACACAAGGGGACCCATATGAAGTATCACAGATGATGCTGAAAGTGTTCCCAAGAAACAGAGAAAAGTCCTGACATGACAAGAAAAAGTTGAATTGCTTGATAGGTGCTGTAGATTGGGGTCTGCTGCTGCGATGGCCCAATGTTTCAAGATAAATAAATCCAGCATAAGGACCACAGTAGAAAAAGAAAAGGAAATCATGAGGCCATTACTGGAACTCTGCCAGCAGGTGGGAAAACTTTGCACTTTGTGAGAAATACCTTTTTATCTTGTATTGAAAGTGTAGCTTTTCTGTGGGCACAGGATTGCTCTAAGGCATATCTATACACTCTAATATTATTCAAGAAAAAGCAAAATCATTAAGTGACAACTTAAAGCAAAAGGAAGGTGAAGGATCTAAAGCTAGAGAATTTTAATGCCAGCAAAAAAAATGGTTTGATAATTTTTAGAAAGAGATTTGGCCTAACAAATGTCAAGATTACAGGAGAAGCAGCTCCTGCTGACCAAGAGGCAGCAGACAATTTCCCAAAAGCCATTAAGAAAATGATGAGAAAGAGTATCTTTCTGAATAAGAATAATCTTTCTGAAAGGGTATCCTGCCTGAACATGTTTTTAATGCAGACAAAAGTGCCTATTCTAGAAAAAATAAATAAATAAATAAAGCCACAAAGGACATTTACTAGTAAGGAAGAGAAGCAAGCGCCAAGCTTTAAAGTAGGAAGGAATAGGCTAACACTCGTTCTGTGCAAATACAGTCAGGTTTATGATCAGCACAGCCCTTCACAATAAAGCTGCTAACCTCTAAGTCTTGAAAAGATCAGCACCAGTTGCCAGTCTTGATTGTACAACAGGAAGGTCTGGACAATGGAACCTCTTCTCTGCATTGGTCAGTCAGGAAATACCTTGCCAGTTAGTGGCTGCCTTTTAAAGTTCTTTTATATTGGACAATGACCCTGGCCACCCAGAATCCCTTGAGCTCCGCATCGAAGAGGGACAAATGGTCTACTTGCCCCTAAACACAGCAGCTGCCTCTAGATCAGAGGGTCATAATGTAACAGAAGAAGAGCAGTGCTAACACCATGTTGAAACTCCATTCCTCATTCTTGAGCCCTATATATTCTATTACTTTAGCCCTGCGTGTCAAACCTTACAGGATTGTTGTGCATGCATGCATGCTAAGTCACTTCAGTCATGCCCAACTCTTTGCAATCCTATGGACTCCTATGAAGCCTACCAGGCTCCTCTGTCCATAGGATTCTCCAGGCAAGAATACTGGAGTGGGTTGCCATTTTTCCTCCTTCAGGGGATCTTCCTGACTCAGAGATCAAACCCATGTTTCTTGGACTTCCCTGGTGGTTCTTTACCACTAACACCACCTGGGAAACCCCAGAGAAATGTTGCTTGTGCCCAAATAGCTCATTAAATCATGAGAAGAAGTTCCCATCCCATTCTCCTTGTTAGTTATATGGTGTAGATAAGCTCACTTTCAGCCTAGAAACCTTACAAGTAAGTAGAGATAAGAATGGTAAAATAAAAATAACTGGTAACAGCTCATTTTGCAGGAGCCTTGTGATCTAGCCTATATGAGCAGGTAGAACCAACAAATGTTATGCTTCCCTTGGAGGGCAAGTGACTCCCAAAACCCTGCAATCTGCCTTTACCCTTTAATCTTGAACCTTCCCCTTTCCCTTAGCATAAAAAAAACCTGAATCCACTCCAAGTGAAGGTGGCTCTTTAAGACACTATTTCGCCATCCTCTCAGATTGCTGACTCTTCAAGTAAAGTCACTATGTCTTTCCCCAGTACATTGTCTCTCAACTCATTGGCCTGTCATGAAGTGAGTAGTAGACTCACTTCACTCACTCACTCATGAAGTGAGTAGTAGACTTGGTAACAATAAGGAACTTTAAGATTTCTTACACACAGAACACTAGGGAAAGGGTTATTAATGCTATGGAAAAGAATACCACTTCAGAGAACATCATGAAAGTCTGGAAAATTTACAGCATTGAACGTGCCATCGTTGTTATAGGGAAAGGCTGTGCAAGTCATCCAAACCCAATGCAGCAAATTTCTACTGGAGAAAACTATGTCCAGATCCAGACGGTGTGCCTGACTCCACATGATTTACTGTGACGTCAATCAAGAAAATCTTGAAATTATGGATACGGCTAAAAAAAAAAAAAAAGAAGAAAAGAAAAGTGGTGGAGTAGAGTGAAGGGCCCCAAGATAAGAGTCTTGGAGAAAATCTGAAGCTAATAGACAACACACCAGAGGAACTGAGAGAAGATAACTTGAAGGAAATGAGAGCTTCCAAACCTGGGCCAGGTGATGAGGACGACACAGAAGCAGTGCTGGAAAATCGATAGACATTAGGCAAGCTGAAAGTAAAAGACGCTTGTTCCTTGAGAGAGAAGCTATGACCAACCTAGACAGCATATTAAAAAGCAGAGACATTACTTCACCAACAAGGGTCGGTCTAGTCAAAGCTATGGTTTTTCCAGCAGTCATGTGTCAATGTGAGAGTTGGACCGTCAAGAAGGCTGAGCGCCGAAGAATTGATGGTTTTGAACTGTGGTGTTGGAGAAGACTCTTGAGAGTCCCTTGGACTGCAAGGAGATCCAACCAGTTCATCCTAAAGGAAATCAGTCCTGAATATTCATTGGAAGGGCTGATGCTGAAGCTGACACTCTAATACTTTGGTGACCTGATGTGAACTGACTCATTGGGAAAGACCCTTAAGCTGGGAAAGACTGAAGGCAGGATAAGAAGGGGACGACAGAGGATGAGATGAATGGATGGCATCACTGACTTGATGGACATGAGTTTGAGTAAACTCTGGAAGTTGGTGATGGACAAAGAAGCCTGGCATGCTGCAGTCCATGGGGTTGCAAAGAATCAGACATAACTGAGTGCTTGAACTGAACTGAAATAAGACAATCTGGTGGAAGGTCTCCAATTATTCAAGATGGCTTCTGACTTATTTTACAATGTGGACCTTTCTGTAATACAGCCACTGAAACTAGAAGGAACAGTGGAAGAAGGATTGGAACCATAAAGAAGCTTTTAGAGGAATAAAAAAGCAGAAAAGTCAGAAAAATTATGATGTATTTCTGTATCACTACACCAAGTGTGCCTACCTCCCCTCCTCTTCTTCCTCCTTCCTTTCCACCTTCTCCACCTCTGCCACCTTTGGCACAAGAAGACCAATCTTTCCTCTTCCTTCTCTTCGGACTGCTCATTGTGAAGATGATGAAGATGAAAACCTTTATGATAATCTATTTCTACTTAATGGGTAGAGGTTGGTGCCCTTAAACCCCACATTGTTCAAGGCTCAATTGTAGTAAGTTGTTTTCAAGTTAGATGAAATTCACCTGCAAGCATATCTGGTCCTTATAAATTAAATATGTATCTTTAATCATCAATCACTTCTGTCAAATATTTTTTATTGCTATCATCTGTTTGATTTTTAAATTTTCTTTGCCTTTGTTCTTCCTTGTTCTCTACTTTTCTGATATACTTTTAAACCTATTACTTTTCTGAGCTTTTCTATTTTTTCTATTTCTGATTTATCCAAAACTCTTAAACTTAAAAACTTTTTACTATGCGACATTTTTCTTCTGATTAATGAACACTTGTCTGGTATGTTCTTATTTTCTATCTAAACATCATTTGCTTCACTTTCATCTCATTACCTTTAATAACTTTTATGGTATTAGACAGATTTTACCCACTATTTTAAAAAGATTTGTTCTTATGAAATGCTAATAAAAGTTGCCCATGTATGATGAATAGTAAAGAATAATTTACCCAGCTTAATGGATGAAGGATACCCTCCCCTATTGTAATAATCAAATATGGCCTTTCATCCAGCCATATTTCTCTGCCTCAAAGATGATCTTGGTTCATGAAAGTTTTTGTTTTGGCTTGGTTCAGCTTTTGCCAATACACCTCTGTTGCCTAATTCTCTATAAACCTTGGTTTTCAAGGTAGAACTCTCATGTTTAGATATTTTATTTTGCTGCTATAGTACTCTGGATCTCCCACCATTGTGCATTGTTGATTGGGATATAAATTGATACAACCACTATGGAAAACATTCTGGAGGTTCTGCAAAAAATTAAAAATTGAACTACCATGATATCCAATAATCCACCTTTGAGGTATATATCTTTCCCCCAAAAATGCAAAATCACAGTCTCAAAGAGATATCTGCATCTCCCTTGTTCGTTGACATATTATTCATAATATCTAAAATAAGGAAACAACTGAAGTGTTCATAAACAGATGGTAGATAAAAGACAGATGGATAAAAGGACATGTAGATAAAGAAAATACATGTAATAGGTATATTTCAGTCATTAAAGAAAGGGAAATTCTACCATTTGTGAAAACATGAACCTAGAAGACATTATGCTAGACATAGCAAGGCAAATAAATACTGCAAGAGCTTACGTACATGTGGAATATAAAGCGGCCAAACTCAGAATCAGGAATTAAAACTGTGGTTACCAGGTGCTGGGAGGCAAAAAAAAAGGGTGGGGGAGATGTTGATCAAAAGGATATAAATTTTATAATTATAACATGAATATGTTCTGGGGAATCTAATGTATAGATGGTGACTAAAGTTAATAATATTGGATTGCCTACTTGAACTTTACGATGAGATAAGAGAGTAAATCTTAAGTGTTTTCACCAAACAACAAAAAACAAAGGTAACCATGTGAGGTGATGGATACATTAATTAACATGATTGTGGTTATCATTTCATTTCACTATATGTGAACATACATATAATCATCATAAATGACAGGGAGATAAAATGTACTAATGTGATGTTCTTAAATAATACTCAAACTGTTAGAATACTATTTGAATGAAGATTCCAACAAGTCCACATGGTATACTGTTAACTTTAAATCTTTAAATAAAAAATAAAACAAAGATAATAAGTTATTACTGAAATGAAATAATAAAAATAATTCAATTAATCCAAATATATATATTAAAAAAAAACCTGGTAAGAACAGAGAATAAATGGCAAGATGGTAGTTTAAACAGAGTATTTTTAATAAATAAAAATAATTACACAGCCCAATCTTTAAAATAAAAGAAAAACAAAACCAAAATATTTTGTAATAAGATATGACTATCAATGTATAAATGCTTGGAGAGACTACACTAGAAATATATGGTACATGGAACACTCGTTACTGATGTTCATACTTACTTATACTTGAAGTCACTGAAAACACAGCTGTTACAACTGCAGACTGATGTACAGGTGGTTTGTAACTGTGACTCAAATATTTGAAATGAGGTTGCCATTAGTGACACAGTTTCTTAAAAGTGAATAATGCTTTTCAAAGATAACAATGTTTGAGTTCGGTTCAGTCTCTCAGTCGTGTCCAACTCTTTGTGACCCCATGAATCGCAGCATGCCAGGCCTCCCTGTCCATCACCAACTCCCAGAGTTCACTCAGACTCACATCCATTGAGCCTGTGATGCCATCCAGCCATCTCATCCTCTGTCGTCCCCTTCTCCTCCTGCCCCCAATCCTTCCCAGCATCAGAGTCTTTTCCAATGAGTCAACTCTTCGCATGAGGTGGCCAAAGTACTGGAGTTTCAGCTTCAACATCAGTCCTTCCAATGAACACTCAGGACTGATCTTTACAACGGACTGGTTGGATCTCCTTGCAGTCCAAGGGACTCTCAAGAGTCTTCTCCAACACCACAGTTCAAAAGCATCAATTCTTTGGTGCTCAGCTTTCTTCACAGCCCAACTTTCACATCCATATATGACCACAGGAAAAACCATAGCCTTGACTAGACGGACCTTTGTTGGCAAAGTAATGTCTCTGCTTTTCAACATGCTATCTAGATTGGTCATAACTTTTCTTCCAAGGAGTAAGTGTCACCATCTGCAGTGATTTTGGAGCCCCCAAAATAGTCTGACACTGTTTCCCCATCTATTTCCCATGAAGTGATGGGACCAGATGCCATGATCTTCGTTTTTTGAATGTTTAGCTTTAAGCCAACTTTTTCATTCTCCTCTTTCGCTTTCACCAAGAGGCTTTTTCTGCCCTTTTGCGTACAATGATTGTATTCCTGAAATTCACTAAAGTTCACTGAAGAGTGAACTTCAAACCTGCACAAATTATACTCAGGTTTTTCATATCTTACCAAGTTAGGTTCTTGGTTTACTAATTTGCCTTTAGACTACATGAATGTTGGACCATTCAAATCATTTATAGGAGGAAAGATAATTCTTTGTTCCATGTAACACTCTAAAAATTTGAAAGATGTCTAACATCCTTGGCTTTCAATCACTAAATAAAAGTAGTTTTCTCCTATTATTGGGACAGTCTGAAATGCCCTCCACCCTCTCATATTTCCTAAATATTCTCTAGAGGTGGTGTTTTCCATACTGAGATCACCCTCATGTAGAAAAACAGTGCAGATTGCCGGGAAACTAAAGGCAGTAATGTCTGTGGATCATAGTTAACAAATAACTCTCTAAGAATACATGTGCCTTGTGCTCAGTCATGTCTGACTCTTTCCCCATGGACTGTAGCCCGCCAAGCTCTTCTGTCCGTGGAATTCTCCAGGCCAGAATACTGGAGTGGGTAGCCTTTCCCTAATCCAAGGGGTCTTCCCAACCCAGGGATTGAGCCCAGGTCTCCTGTGTCACCTGCATGCAGGATTCTTTACCTGCTGAGCCATCAGGGGCATATAGACATTCTCCAAAGTGCTGACTGAGTTAACCAGCTAAGGACTATTGGTAGAGCTATTAATATAAGGCGTATCATAGCTCCTACTGTCCCTAGGCTGCTGTCTTTGATAAAGTATATGGCTTACCATTTAATTTCTTCCTCCTTAGCTTCCTACTGTCTACCTCTTTACAACCTACCCACCCCCCACCAAGTACTTCAAGGTCAACAAACTCTTCCTTTCTCAGGGTCTCTTGTAAAAGCAGAAAAGACAGCTTTAGTTTTCCTCTTCAGCAGTCATAGACCTGCCTCTGAGTCTATAGTTATTACCCCCAAGGTTCAACTCCTAGTCAATGGTTATAATCCCCAGGGTGCAATTCAGGTGATAATGAAACATCATTACAAAAGCAATTTAACTCCTCAGTGCTTCCAACACCTCCACTGAAAAAATAGAATTGTGATTTTTCCATTTGCAAAGTCAAAGTGTCCACTAAAGTGTTTTTTGAAATGTAACAAAAGATAGCCTTCATTTAAGTGGGTCAGAAAATTGCTAACTTCAAAAACTTTTAACTGTGTTCTAGAAATCAAGTTTCCAAAACAATAAAACATTGATTTTGAGTCTCAAGCTCCCTGTTAATATAAACTATTTGCACAGATAAGACATATTCTGCATGTGAAATTCTGCATATATCCTGATATGGTAACTGGTATTTACCTTGTGTCTCTTCATTCAAAAGAAATCCTTGCATCTACTGACTCTTGAAAAAGGAAAAACAGGAGGAGCTGTGGCAGGAAGAGCCAGTCAGTAATGAACTTTACCTCAAAGGAGAAACACTGTGATACCATGCTTAATCCCTAGCTTGGACCATATCTTGGGTGGGATTATTTATACCAGCCTAATGAAAACCTTCAAAGACCTTTACAGAACATTTCTGAAATTAACATTATAAAAGAACTTTATTTCAAAAAGGACATTATAATAATTTTTGTCTGTGGTGGTTGTGTGGTTTAGTCGCTACATCATGTCTGACTCTTGCTACCCCATGACCTGTAGCCCACCAGACTCCTCTGTCCATGGGATTCTCCAGGCAAGAATCCTGGAGTGGGTTGCCATTCCCTTCTCCAGGGGATCTTCCTGACCCAGGAATCGGACCCAGGTCTCCCACATTACAGGTGAATTCTTTACTGACTGAGCCTCCATTCACTGTATATTTTGTCTACTCAATTATAAAACAGATTTTATTCATCTTAATTTAGATAAAATAGTTTCTAACCACAGGTGTGTTTTCTTGTAAGAGCTTCATTACATATTGAAGGTTTTGGAAGTGCCTGGAACTTAAGGCTAACATCTTTGTTTTTGGTATGAGCACAGATGGCATCATCACCACATGAATGGTATGATTTGCTTTGAAATGAACCTGTATAATCACTGTACCATGTATATATATGGTATGTGTATACATATAATATACATAGATACATATATTCAACCTGTAACTTTTAACAATTCTCTTTAAACAAAAGTGAAGTCGCTCAGTCATGTCTGATTTTTGTGACCCCGTGGGCCTGTAGCCTACCAGGCTCCTCTGTCCATGGGATTGTCCAGGCAATAGTACCGAACCGGATTGTTCTTTCCTTCTCCGGGGGATCTTCCGGACCCAGGGATCGAACCTAGGTCTCCTGCATTGTAGACAGCCGCTTTACCACCTGAACCACCAGGTAAGTCTTAAACAATTCTAACTTTATTCAAATAAGCTCAACACTTCTAATACACTTTGTAAATTATAAAAATTCACTAACCTGTAAATCACTTTCCTATCTGGTATATAATGACCATCTTTATTTTCAATGTTTATCAAACTGTTGATTCAGAATCACCAATTCAGATGGCATATAGTTGTCTCTTTCATTCACTATAGGTGGTTGATATATTTAGACTGACACAAAAGAACTCATAAAAAATGATGTTTGCTATAGTGAAAACTATATCAGATTAATGTAAGTAAGTGTTAGTCGCTCAGTTGTGTCCAGCTCGTTGTGCTCCTGTGCACTGTAGCCTGCCAAGTGACCCTGTCTATGGTATTCTCCAGGCTAGAACACTGGAGTGGGTTTCCATTCCCTTCTCTGGGATATCTTCCAGACACAGGGATTGAACCCAAGTCTCTCACACTACAGGCAGATTCTTTACCGCCTGAGCCACAGGAAATGGCATCTTCCCAGCCCAGGAATCAAATCCAGTTCTCCCGCATTGCAGGTGGATTCTTTACCAACTGAGCCACCAGGGAAGCCCTCAGATTAATATGTTACATAGTAAAGACTTCCCTGGTGGTCCAGGGGCTAAGATTCTGAACTCCCAGTGCAGGGGGGACAGGGTTCCATCCCTGGTCAGGGAACCAGATCCTGGATGCTGCAATTAAAGATCCTGCGTGCCGCGGCTAAGACCTGCCACAGACAAATAAATACATATTTACGACCTTCCCTGATATCTCAGTTGGTAAAGAATCTGCCTGCAATGCAGGAGACCACAGTTTGATTCCTGGGTCAGGAAGATCCGCGAGAGAAGGGATAGGCTACCCACTCCAGTATTCTTGGGCTTCCCTTCTGCTCAGCTGGTAAAGAATCCACCTGCAATATGGGAGACCTAGGTTCACTCCCTGGGTTCAGAAGATCCCTTGTAAAAGGGAAAGGCTACCCATTCCAGTGTTGTGGCCTGGAGAATTCCATGGACTATACAGTTCATGGGGTTGCAAAGAGTCCGATGCAACTGAGCAAATTTCACTCACTAAAGACTTATCAGTTAATCTTTAAAAGGTTAACTAATATATACCATGATTGTAGCTCTTGGGTGAAATTGGGCTATGTTAGTTAACATACTTATCCCATTTTATGTATTTGAAAAATATCTCACATGCTGCTTTCACCAAGAAGATTAGCTCAAACTTGTGCAAATGGCCAAAGTTATATTAAATACAACTTCATCAAAGATTATTCCATTGATTAATAAAAATCATGATTATATATTTTTCTTTCAAAGACCTTTGAAGTCTTCATGTATTTCTCCATGAACTCAGCTAACTTTTAACTCATTGCTTCTGAAGTAGCATGTGCCCAAAGTCTATATATTTTTACATTAGGATGTATGGAAAACAACCTTTGGCAAATAGACTTAAACTTTGTTTAAGTTTGTATAAGGACCCTCATTTCCATGGCAAATCATTGGAAGTCATCAAATTTTTAAAGTAACACTCTATGAAAATAGTTTTTAGAATAGTCAACCCGAAATCTAAAGACACTTTCCAATTTTATGATTCATTCAGACTTCTATTTACTCTTCCTTTTCCATTTATCAACATTTTAGTCATCTCTGGCAAAGAAGAAAGCAATAGAAAACCAAAGAGTTTCATGTGTGGTTTACAGAAATGATTTAAAAATTTCCTGAAGGGAAGTAAAGATTCATCATGAGAAGCTCATCTATCATCCACGCATTTCAATAACCCTGGCCCTTCAGTACCCTGGATACTTCCAATCTGGCTGATGAACTTGATCTCTTCAGCTGTCTCATTACTATTTAACTAGTTTGTCACATTAGAATAATTTATAATGCATTGTATGAAGACTTTTTCTGTTATGTAATGGTTTATAGTCTACTTGAGTGTCAGGGCCTCATTAAAATTGTCATATCTTATGCATCTTAATTATCCTCAGTTTATAGCACAGAACTGCACAGAGTAGGCTCTCAGTAGATTATATTGAATAGATTTGTATTATCTGGGTTATGCTGATGTGAAAATAGGCTTATATAAATGCTTATGATCATTTTCAAAAGTGTATTGGCCTTCAAGTGAAAATATTGAAAATACGATCTACAGATCTTTAAAAAGGATTTACACCACTAAGAGACTGTGATAACACCAGATGGCAGGTTGTCAACAATGGTATTTTGCAACATTCACAGGAGACATGTATCATAGTCTAGTTGAGACAGCTTCATTCTCCAGATAGGATCTTAAATTATATACTATTAAAGCAACGAGGGAGCTCAGATCCATGCAACTGAAATGAGAACATTCCAATCTGATGACAGCTTATACCTTTTACTGATGACTTTGGTGAGAAGAGCATCCCTTTACTTGATTTTTGGCCCTTTCCCTCACACAACTCTGTCAACTAAAAAGATGTACAACTTGAGAGCTGTGAATAAAGTTTTATTTGGGGCAAAATGAGGACTGTAGCCCAGGAGACAGCACCTCAGATAGCTATGAGAGACTGCTCCAAAGAGACAGAGCTCTTGGTTGTGCTAAGTCACTTCAGTCATGTCCAACTCTGTGCGACCCTATGGACTGTAGCCAGGCCAGGCTCCTCTGTCCACGGGATTCTCCAGGCAAGAATACTGGAGTGGGTTCCCATTTCCTCCTCCAGGGGGTCTTCCAACACAGAGAGCGAACCTCTATCTCATGTCTCTACATTGGCAGGTGAGTTCTTTACCACTAGTCCCACCTGGCAGTGCTCTTTCTTGGCAAGTGCCAATTCGTAGTTGACAACTCCAGTATACAAGTATATACAAGTGTGAATCACAGGACAGTGAATGAAAGGGGAAGAAAGGGAGACACATCCATCACTGTATCATAGCAACTCGGAAATTCTTCTGGCTAGAAAGCCTCCACCAAATAGTGCAGAAGATCCTTGATCAAGTCTGATTTTTCACTTCAGGAAGACCTATCTGTTCATTTGAGCTCCAATGTCTCTCAATTTCTTCTTGTCTACTATACTCTTTGGCTATATCTGAAGTAGCTGCTTGAAAGTATGTCCTTGAAAACTGACCAGTGTTTGTGTCCTGGTTCCTCAAAATTCCTATAGATATTTTGTAAGTAGGTATAAATTATTGAGAATAGAATAATTGTGGCCATAATAAAAATAGAAAAGGCAGTTAAATAAGAGATAGCAATAGTCTCCACTCTTATCTTCCTAGGAGCCTGTGGATACTATAATGTACATTTAATTTCTTATTCCTGCCTGCCCCAGATCTCCTCTATTGGTGTTTGTGTGTGTGTGTGCATGTGTGTGTTAGCATCAATAAAAAGCTCAGGCTGAGTCATGAGCATCTCGAAGGACTGTTCATTATATTAGTATCTGCTACCTCGCTTGGTATCTTTTCTGGTCTGGATTTTTCTTCAGCACTATGCTGCTGCTGCTGCTGCTGCTGCTGCTGCTGCGTCACTTCAGTCGTGTCCAACTCTGTGCAAAGCCATAGACGGCAGCCCACCAGGCTCCCCTGTCCCTGGGATTCTCCAGGCAAGAACACTGGAGTGGGTTGCCAAATTATGAGCTATTCAAATATCACTCTAATGATTTTCTTCTTAAGTTAACCAGAGTTTGTTTCTTTTATACATAACCAAAGGACCATAACTCATACACTTAAAGCTCATTTGGGATTCTACTCTCTGAATTAGCTAGATTCTGAAATTTAGAAGATACACTTTAGAAGTTTTTAAAAAACAATGACTTACATTCCAGAGTAAGGGTTCTTTAGCCTGGGGACTTTGGATGCGCTTTAGGTGACTCCTGAGCCTCTTACAATTATATGTATTTTCCTTAGATGAAATCTACAACTTCATCAGATTATTAAAGAAGCCTATATCCCATAAAATTCTAACAACTACTGCTCTAGAAATTTATTTGCAGTTTTCAATTAGCATAAGGGATAGTAAAATAATTAAATATGTTCTTTTAGTGCAAACTATTTTTCTTTAAAATAATGGCTTTATATCTAGTCAACTTGGAGACATTCACTTGGAAGCAAAGCTATTCAGTATTAGAATGGATCTGCACTAGTTATCATGAAAGTTCCTTCTCTGGAGGTTCTTAAATATAGTATAAATTGTTTAGCTTAAATGTATCTTCCTTATAAAGACTTGCGTTGGACATCTTGTGAATTTTTAACCTTTCCAACCTTAAGTTTTTAAGATTCTGTCTTTCAAAAAAAAAAAGAATGACATCTAATACAAAATACTATATGATGTCAGAGCTGTTATAAAAGAAGAAAGTAAGAGCAAAGAGATGTAACTGGAACAGTGGTAGAGATTCTTCCCGCAGAATTATCATGTGGGAAGGAAAATAACTGGATTGTGTACAGATTCATTGGCAGGACCTAATACACTCATCCAAATGTTGCACTTGAAAATGTCAACATGATTTTTTTTCAGCAAACAGATCTCTTTATTTTCATAAAAGCATTAATCAGGTTCAAAAACAATGGCAAGAAAAATAAGAGGGTTTCAATTTGAGAGAAAGATTGCTGATTCAAATATTCATCTTGGTGGGCTTTGGCATTATTGCAGTTCTGGTGGGATAATTAATTAAAAGGTGTTTCATCTCCAGGCAGCTCTCAGTAGAACTCAGCATCTATCTCAGTGTGCACAGCCGTCTTTTTTCACTAGTTGAAGACAGAACATGAAGAAAACTGCAGTGATTTACACTGCCAGGGGAATCTGGAAGATCAGTATACTTATTCAAATTGGAATTTAGCCCAGACTCTATTTTTGTCAAAGGAAAAGGAGAAAAGAATAAAAGTTTGAGCATTTTAATAAAGCACAAGAACATTGGTTGATTGGGAATAGGGCACATGTTTTCCAGACTCTGAAATGTCTATTTAATTCTGCATAAAGCTTGAAATGTTGCTCTTGACACACCCGTATCTTTTTTTTTTTTTTGAATAAGCAGTTGTTTATCTATTTTCTTTTTAAAATATCTATTTGATAGACACTGACTTATAGTCTTATCCTTGGTCTTCCCCACTAAGCTGACCTATAAAATCTGTAAATGATGGCAGAGACAACCAAAGGAGACTTCTGGAGTACCGTAGGAGAGTGAGCTGGTTTGGGATGCCAAGACTGAAGGAAGAGCACAGAAGTAAGGCCATAGTTCTCCTCCTCACACAACAAAGAAGTCTTCCCTGGTGGCTCAGATGGTAAGGAATCTGCCTGCAATGTAGGAGACCCGGGTTAGATCCCTTGGTCAGGAAGATTCCCCCGGAGAAGGGAAGGCAATCCACTCCCAATAATCTTGCCTGGAGAATTCCATGAACTGAGGAATCTGGCAGGCTACAGTCCTTGGAGTCAAGTCCTTGGACATGACTGAGCAACTAATGCACACACAACAAGGGAAGGCCACCTAGACTCACTGTTTTCTGATTACCAAAGTAGCAAACGAAGGCAATCAAATAGGTTGATGTTCTCCCAGTTAGAATGGGGATCTTTCTGACAATATCAGGTAAGCTGACACCACAGGCAAGGATGATCAAATGGTAGCCCCGCCACAGATAAGCAGCTAGAGAAAGCGTTCTGCTTCCTTACCAGGTCTGCACCTCCCCCTTTTCACTGAGATACCAGGGCAGGTCAAGTGATCCATCAGGAGAAACACAGCTTCAGCTGGTACCTGGTCAAAGAAGCATTGTTGTCCCCAGGGACCAAAGATTCTCTAAAGCACAAGCCCTAGGGTAGCTAAAATGATATTGACAAAGGAAGGATTACTCCACCCAATATTAAGACTAACTGCTGCTGCTGCTGAGTCGCTTCAGTCGTGCCTGACTCTGTGCGACCCCATAGATGGCAGCCCACCAGGCTCCCCCATCCCTGGGATTCTCCAGGCAAGAACACTGGAGTTGGTTGCCATTTCCTTCTCCTAAGACTAACTACCTACCTACTATAATCAAAACAATATGATATATGTAGCATGATAGGCAATAAGTCAGTGGAACAGAATAAAGAATCCAGGAAACAGACCCACACAAGTATGCCTACCTAATTTTTGACCAAGATGCAAAACTCGTGCAGTGGAAAGAAGAAAGCCTTACAATAAATGTTGCCAGAGCAACTGCATATCCATAGACAAGAAGAAGGAGGAGGAGGAGAAAAAGAGAAAGAGAAAAAGAGAAAAGGATCTCAGCCTAAAACTCTTTCCTCAAACAAAATTTAACTCAAAATGGATCACAGATTTGAATTGGAAACATAAAACTTTTAGAAAAGCATAATATAAAATCCTTGGGATCTTTGGCAAAGAATTCTTAGATTCGTCATCAAAATCACAATCCATTAAAGGGAAAAATTAGTAAATTGGGCCTCATCAAAATTTAAAACTTGCTCTGCAAAGCATCATATGAGAAGAAGAAAAAGTCAAACCACACACTGGGAGAAAATCTATGCAAAGCTCATACCTGACAAAGAACTAGTATTTATACGAATAACTCTCAAAACTCAGCAGTGGGAATTAGAAAATGGGCAAATGACATGAGACATCACTGAAGAGAACAGAGATACCAAATAAACACAACAAAAATTGTTTGACATCATTAACCATCAGGGAAGCACAAAGTAAAGCCACAATAAGATACCACTGTATAGTTTATTAGAATGCTTAAAATTAAAAATATTGACAACACCAAATGCCAGTAAGGATAAGAAAAACTAGATCACACATATATTTATATGGTAGTAATATAAAATGGTACAGCCACTTTGGCAAACAATGTGGTGGTTTCTCAAAAAAAAATAAAATCATTCAAAGCTCAGCTACAGGCTGAATGAGAAAGCACCTAGAATAACTCCTAATCTGTAAAGACCTAAAGCTAAGGAAGGCTGCAGGGAAGGAAATTTGATGTTGCAAACTGACATGCTTTGATTCCCATGCTTATAATCCAGCAGTTGAACTCTTGGGCATTTGTCCCAGGAAATGGAAACTTACATTTTACCCAAAAACTCTTACATGAGTGTTCATAGTAGCTTTATTCACAATAGCCAAAATTTAGAGTCAGCCCAAATGTACTTCAATAGGTAAATTATTAAGCAAATAAATGGTGCTAGTCATATACCATGGTTATACTACTCAGCAATTAAAACACACACACACATGACGCAGATAAATTTCTAGGGAATGACAATCAGTGAAAAAAACCAATCCCCCAGGTACATACTATATGATTCCTTTATATACCTTTGTAGAAATGACAACATTTTAGAAGTGGAGGACAAATTCATGGTTGCCAGGATTTGGAGAGAGGATCTTGGTTTCATTTTTAAAGGGGCCACACTGAGTACTCTTGTGTGGAAAGTACCCAGCACTGGGCTATGGTAATGGACACATATAGCTACACAAATGACAAATTTTCATAAAAATAAATACACGCTGAGAGATGACTACAAGTGAAGCTACAGAAATCCGAATAAGATTGGTGAATTGCATCAGGGCAATTATCCTAGATGCATTACGTTACAGCAGAAGACTATGCTGTTGACAGCTTTGCGTTTGGGGCTTTGTTTAGAGTTGTCCTGAGTAGCTCTGATTTTCTTGCTTTATTCCTGTCTGTGAACGGGGTTGGCAAGCACCAAGCTGATGCCAGTAGTGTTGGCTGATCTCGGAAGCAGTGAGCAGCAGGGCAGTGCTCAAACAGGAGCCCCATACCCATGGTGGTGACGACGATACAAGATGACTATGATAAAGAACCAGCTGAAATGGGGAGACCTTTCTTACAGTCTCAAAATCAGCATTAAATGTTGCTTGGATTTTCAACCTACGTACCTATATTCCAAACACCAAGGATCTGAAATGAATCCTTAGGTATCTGAAATCAGTATATTAATCCTAGCTTGCCAAGAGCAAGTTAAATTGATTCACTAGTGTTCCTTTCCAAGTGACTTTTCCCATCTGCTGTACTTTAATTTGGCTGAAATGTTGTGTGTTAAAACACCGAGTGGCAACGAGTCAATTATGAGATAACTTGATGCCACATTTAAAGATCTGCTGAAATGTGAAATGATTCCCAAGCCTCAGATACAAGGCTGAATAACAGAGCACCCAGAATAACTCCTAATATGTGATGACCTAAAACTAAAGAAGGCCAGGGGAAGGGAAGTGTGATGTTGCAAACTGATTTGCTTCAATTCCCAACAAAATTAAAGTTCACTATGTAAATTTTCTCATAATGAAGCAGAGGGGGAAAAAATTACATCTTTATATATCTACACTGACTCAATGTCCTTCCCTCAGCTTTGACATAGTCTTCGCCTTTTGGTTTTCAACCTCTCACCTGTCCTCCATCTCACAATCGCTAAGGGACAAGCCATAAAGGATGGATGCTGAAGAGTTGATGCTTTTGAACTGTGGTGCTGAAGAACACTCTTGAGGGCCCCTTGGACAGCAAGGAGATCAAACCAGTCCATCCTAAAGGAAATCAACTCTGAATATTCATTGGAAGGACTGATGCTAAACTGAAGCTCCAATACTTTGGCCACCTGACGTGAAGAGCTAACTCAAAGGAAAAGAGTCTGATGCTAGAAAACATTGAAGGCAGGAGAGAAGGAGACGACAGCGGATAAGATGATTGGATGGCATCACCAACTCAATGGACATGAGTTTGAGCAAACTTCAGAACACAGTGAAGGACAGGGAAGCCTGGCAAGCTGTAGTCCATGGGATCACAAAGAGTCCATAGGGTCGACTGAGTGACTGAATGACAACAGCAAAGCATTTGGTTATAATTTAAGGGAAAGAAGGCTTGTTCATGCTCTGAAGACTTCATACATAGACCACACTCTTTTGAAGAGTATTGTCACTGGGTGGATAGTCTGAGTCTAGGATTTTGCTTTTCCTTAATTCTCAAAGTTTGCTATCACATTTCTAGGAGCTCCCTAACTTCTCCCAGCCCCAATCTTCAGTCCCCAAAAGGCAGGTAATTGGGAACCATGGAGTCAGGGTTTCTACGTTAAAGTCTCTTCTCCCCTCAAAAAATGAAAACAAAAACAACAAGACAGAAGTAAGGACAAAAGAATGGTGGCTATTTATACTTTATGTGAAAAAATATATATTTCATTTATTATTTAAAATTACAGTACTCCAAATGTATAGGAGAAATAGGTAAAGATGATAAAAATTTTTGATTATGGTACTCAAAATGAAAAACCTGCTTTATCTAGGCGTCAAAAACTAGAGAAGCATCTCAATCAGTCAGTAGCAGGAAGGTGGAAATGGAGCCAGTACTAGCCACAGGAATCAAGAGATGGCACCTATAAACATTCAGATTTATTCAAATTTATGCCTGTATTCAAATTATTCAGGAAAGAGCAGTCATATGTAGTATAGGAAAACCTATTTGAAAAGTTCAGTGCACCTTACAGATTTCTTCTAATTTTTACAGAGCTAATACATGCTCATTTTAAAATAAATTTGAATAATACAGATAATAACAACATATATAAGAGCTGCAGTGTGTAGTTTATCTACTGTCTGACAATTAGTCTATTTATTTAATTATAACAACCTCCCTGTGAAATAGAATAATTAGCATCCTAGATATTCAGTTTTTTTAAAAATATAACACTAAAGAGGAGGAGATTATATTACCCGAAGTTTCAAAGTAAGTTGTGGAGCTGGGATGTGATCCTTTGCATTGTCTCAGGATCTTAAAACTAGTAATTAGTATGCTAAGCCCAGACACAATCGCTATTCATAGTGTCATTCCCGATTATTTTGCCAAAAGAGGTAATAACATAAAATATTCAGTAATTTGGCTTTTTTCAGTTAGCAATCATAGAAAACCTTGCATATCATTATATATAAGCATATTTAATGTCCTTCAGTTCAAATCAGTCACTCAGTGGTGTCCAACTCTTTGCGACCCCATGAATCACAGGATGCCAGGCCTCCCTGTCCATCACTAACTCCTGGAGTTTACCCAAACTCATGTCCATCGAGTTGGTAATGCCATCCAGCCATCTCATCCTCTGGCGGCGTCCCCTTCCTCCTCCTGCCCTCAATCCCTCCCAGCATCAGGGTCTTTCTCAATGAGTCAACTCTTCTCATGAGGTGGCCAAAGTACTGGAGTTTTAGCTTTAGCATCAGTCCTTCCAGTGAACAGCCAGACCAATCTCCTTTAGAATGGACTGGTTGAATCTCCTTGCAGTCTAAGGGACTCTCAAGAGTCTTCTCCAACACCACAGTTCAAAAGCATCAATTCTTTGGTGTTCAGCTTTCTTCACAGTCCAACCTCACATCCATACTTGACCACTGGAAAAACCATACCCTTGACTAGACAGACTTTTGTTGGCAAAGTAATATCTCTGCTTTTGAATATGCCATCTAGGTTGGTCATAACTTTCCTTCCAAGGAGTAAGCGTCTTTTAATTTCATGGCAGCAATCACCATCTGCAGTGATTTTGGAGTCCCCCAAAATAAAAAGTCTGACATTGTTTCCAGTTTCCAACTATTTCCCATGAAGTAATGGGACCGGATGCTATGATCTTAGCTTTCTGAATGTTGAGCTTTAATCCAACCCTTTCACTCTCCTCTTTCACTTTCATCAAGAGGCTTTTTAGCTCCTCTTCACTTTCTGCCATAAGGGTGGTGTCATCTGCATATCTGAGGTTATTGTTATTTCTCCCGGCAATCTTGATTCCAGCTTGTGCTTCTTCCAGCCCAGCATTTCTAATGATGTACTCTGCATAGACGTTAAATAAGCAGGGTGACAATATGCAGCCTTGATGTACTCTTTTTTCCTATTTGGAACGAGTTTATTCTTCCATGTCCAGTTCTACCTGTTGCTTCCTGACCTGCATATAGGTTTCTCAAGAGGCAGGTCAGGTGGTCTGGTATTCTCATCTCTTGAAGAATTTTCCATGGTTTATTGTGATCCATACAGTCAAAAGCTTTGGCATAGTCAATAAAGCAGAAATAGATGTTTTCCTGGAACTCTCCTGTTTTTTCGATGATCCAGCAGATGTTGGCAATTTGATCTCTGGTTCCTCTGCCTTTTCTAAAACCAGCTTGAACATCAGTAAGTTCACGGTTCATGTATTGCTGAGAAATAGATGTTTTCCTGGAACTCTCCTGTTTTTTTCGATGATCCAGAAGATGTTGGCAATTTGATCTCTGGTTCCTCTGCCTTTTCTAAAACCAGCTTGAACATCTGGAAGTTCACGGTTCATGTATTGCTGAAGCCTGGCTTGGAGAATTTTGAGCATTACTTACTAGCGTGTGAGATTAGTGCATTTGTGTGGTAGTTTGAGCATACTTTGGCATCGCCTTTCTTTGGGATTGGAATGAAAACTGACCTTTTCCAGTCCTGCTGCCACTGCTGAGTTCCAAATTTGCTGGCATATTGAGTGCAGCACTTTCACAGCATCATCTTTCAGGATTTGAAATAGCTCAACTGGAATTCCATCACCTCCACTAACTTTGTTTATAGTGATGCTTTCGAAGGCCCACTTGACTTCACATTCCAGGATGTCTGGCTCTAGGTGAGTGATCACACCGTCGTGATTATCTTAGTCGTTAAGATCTTTTTGTACAGTTCTTCTGTGTATTCTTACCACCTCTTCTTAATATCTCCTACTTCTGTTAGGTCCATACCATTTCTGTTCTTTATTGAGCCCATCTTTGCATGAAATGTTCCCTTGGTATCTTTAATTTTCCTGTAAGTAGAATAGGGAAACGGAGTCCAAAATGGCGGTGGCTAAAAAAAAAAAAAAAGGAAGGTCCGAGGACCAGAGTGAAGACTTCAGGTAGAACAAACAGCACTCCTGGCTAAGCCCAATTTGCATAGGGCAGGCCCAGGTGGAAGAAAACATAAAGAGCCAAAGCGCTCTCGCTGTCTCTCTCTCTCTCTCTCTCTCTCTCTCTCTCTGTCTCCCTCTCCCCCTCTCCCCCTCTCCCCCTCTCCCCCTCTCCCCCTTTCCCCCTCTCCCCCCTCTCGCCCTCTCCCCCTCTCCCCCTCCCGTGTGCATTCTTTCTCTCTCTCTTTCTCTCCCGTGTGCGCTCTTTCTCTCTCTCCTTCTCTCCCACGTGTTCTCTCTCTCTCTCTCCTGCGTGCGTGTGCCCTTCTCTCTCTCTCTTTCCTCTCTCTCTCTCTCCCATTCTCCTGCTATCTTCTATATAAAATAGAGCTGTAACACTGATTTGCTTAAGAGCTGTAACACGGTTTGTCCAAGACCTGAGAGCTGTGACGCGCCAAGGGCTCTAATGTTCGTTGCTCCAAATCTTTGTTGTAACGAGACGGGGAACATACACTCGCGTGACACAGGGATTAAACATGGGTCTCCTGCACTGCAGGGAGATTCATTACCATTAAAACACATTCATTCAAAATTTTGTTCTCCAAAATTTTAAATATGTTATGCCTTTTTTCTTTTTTTGCAGATGTAGGTATTACAAACCAAGTAAAATACACTTTCTAAGTTCTTTTTATTCACTATGGCCTTTCATATTATGGGAGGGCGGGAAACGGCACAACTGTAGGACAAAATTATTCTCTTGTTCTTAAAAACAGAAGCACAAATAGGCTTGTGTTTCTCTGTCACTGTTGTTCCTGATATATCTCAGCCACCTGTATGAATAATCATTTTAATCAAAGGGACTGACTTCCTTTTCTTAAAGAAACTTGGAGGTTTGTGCATGCTCAGTCAAGTCTGACTCTTTGCAACCCCATGGACTATAGCCCGCCAGGCTTCTCTGTCCATAGGCTTTCCCAGGCAAGAATACTGGAGTGGGTTGTCATTTCCGCATCCAGGGGCTCTTTCCCACCCAGGTATTGAATCCGTATCTTCCGCATTGGCAGGTGGATCCTTTACACTGAGCCACCTGAGAAGGTCAAAGAAACCCAGGGGATATATAAAAGAAGGTTATCTGTCACACATCATTTTATCAGACTAACACAACTCATGAATACATACAGCTCAACTTTTCCTGACAGACGTTAACAGTTTTTCTAAACTGGCTGCATTGTCTGGAATTCTGCTTATTTCTTCTGGGCTGACTTTTTTCTTGTAGTAATAAATACATCCTTTCAAAATTAGAGTGAGAGACTACAATGGCAAATGTTAGTTCACTTATCACCACTGGAAGAATTTGACTGCCAAGGAAGCTCTGGGGAGACAGTTAACTTTATATAGCATTTTAAAGATCTTGACTTCTGGCTTCCAGATTCCCTCATAGGTGGCTTGGCTCAAGTACTGGTTGTGTTCTTCTTCCCCTTGTGCAGCTTAGACAAGTCACAACACTTGACAGTGAGCAGACTCATTGTCTCCTTTTATTGAGGGAGAATACCACCCTAGGTCCCAGTTTTACACCCTGACCCCTGGCTGTGGTTCATCCATGGGATATATTTGGTTTCCATCATCCTACAGAAGTCAAAATGCCTGTTTCTGAACCTGCAAGTTGATACATCCACAGTTTTAGCTCTACTTTCTACTGTGTGCTTCTGTTCTTTATTTTTGTTTTCAAAAAGAATTTAAAATTTGAGTGGGCCACCCTTTTTATTAAAAAAATTTTCATTTTCTAATTATTCTCAGGGAATGGTAGGGATGTGTGGGGTGCAATGGAATTCAGCTTAATGCAGCTAAAAAGTAAATGTTAAATAACATCTTGACTAGAAAATACCCAGAAGCTTATGACTAAGGACTTCCAACTGTGCCAGAAACAAATTCACACCAAGCAAAGAGAGATTTCATTTTGTGCAGCTAAAATCCCCACATCATTCTAAAACCCTACAGCAGGGTTAGATGGAAACTTGCCTCCTGCCACGTTGTTTTCCCCTTTCAGACTTTTGAAGGGTCTGATTACCTGAGATAAACAGTTGACAATGGGGGCTTACTAAAGATTGAGCTTATTTAATAAACAAAGAACAGCTAGTTGGTATAATGTTCTACAATTAATTTTGCAAGTTATTTGAAAATGCTCATAAATAAGACATTTCACCCCTCTATATTTTTCATGGAGTTGAAGTTTTAGAGCACAAATGAAACACAGTCTTTTTACCCTTCCTGAATACTAAAATAATTTGGGAAGAGAATGACAGTAGCTTATTAGAGAGGACTGAATTGAAAATTACAGATTGATCTATTATCCACAATCAAGTTATCTAAAATATCTAATCCCCACTGAACTTGTAGACATCAAATGCAAAGGCAGAGTATATCCTGATAATTGGAGCACTGGCTGCGGAGACTGTGGGCATCAAGAAGACAGGACACACACTGATCTTGACACACTTATCTCTGATGAGACAACCTAGCCTTGGCTGAGATATCCACTCTCCACACCTTCTCTAAAACTCACCAATCAGTTCAGTCCATCTTCTCCAAGGGAAGAGAGTATGGGGGTTGGGGGAGGGGACAAAGAGGAAAGGGTGGAAGAAGTAAAATCTAGGTTTCTTCACATGCAGACCCTGAGACAGAATTTCAGTACAAATAATTAATGCTTCCTGGAAAATGACTCAGAAAACACCGGCAGTGGAGTGAGAAAGTGAGACCTAGAAGGGGAGGAAGCCAATGTAACCCATAAACGGGCTAGTTATTCCTGTGGACATGGGGCCCCATCCTGCTGGAGACCCTGAGCTACTGAGTAGAGCACGTCTTCAAGTTGTCCCACCCGCTAGGAGAAGCAGCTGAGATGGTTCCACCAACCTTTTCCATCTTTAGAGGAGAGCTGCTCCTGGAGGCAACCAGGGCTGGAGGATGTCTGTTCCTCAGCTCACTCAGGTGGTCATTGTCAGGAAGGCTAGCTTCTTGCCACACAGACCTCTCCAGAGGGTTGTGTGAATGTCTTCATGATATGGAAGCAGGTTTCCCCAGAGACAAGTGATCCAAGGCGAAGAACAGGGTAAGCAGGAAGCCACAATGCCTTTTTATGACCTTATCTTGGAATTCTCACAACATCACTTCTTTCTTTTATTTACCAGAAACAAGTCAGTAAGTCCAGTCCATAGCCAAGGGCAAGGGAAGTAGGCTCCATTTCTCAAAGGGAATGGGCTTCCCTGGTGGCTCAGAGGTTAAAGCCGTCTGCCTCCAATGCGGAGACCCAGGTTCAATCCCTGGGTTGGGAAGATCCCCTGGAGAAGGAAATGGCAATCCTCTCCAGTATTCTTGCCTGGAAAATCCCATGGACAGAGAAGCCTAGTAGGTTACAGTCCACGGGGTCGCAAAGAGTAGGACACGACTGAGCGACTTCTTCACCTTCACCTTCTCAAAGGGAGGAATATAAAAGAATTTATGTGTGCATATATGCTATGTTGCTTCTGCTCTTTGCAGCCCTGCCAGGCTCCTCTGTCTGTGGAACTGTCCAAGTAAGAATACTAGAGTGGGTTTCTGTCCTCCTCCAGGGGATCTTTCCAACCCAGGGATCAAACCTGTGTCTCATGCAGCTCCTACGCTGCAGGAAGATTCTTTATTGCTGAGCCAGTGGGGAAGTCCAAAAGAATTTATAGGTATATTTTAAAACTGCAAGAGGTGACAAGCATCCCTGTATTTTAAAGGGAGGTGCTTGACCTCACTTGCAACTTTAATAAGAGATTATGTTAGAAGTGCCCAGAGAATATATCTGGAGTTAGTTATTATGATCCCTGAGTCCTTCCAACATGGGGAAAGGGATGGATGCCCCCATTTTTAAGCCCAAATGAGTGGGGATTTATGGGGACTCTTAGGAGAGTTTGACGAGTACATCCTAGAATGTAAGGTCTAAAATCTGAGATACATTTGAAAAGACTAAAGCCAGAGGTGATGGATGTGATAAGCCTCAGGAATGGAAGAAGGGGCCAGACCTCATTTCAAACTAGCTCCCCCTCTCTTAAGCAGGGCAAGACCCCTCTCTCATTCCAGGGACGGACCTGGGAGTCACAGCTGACTGCCAGACGAAGATGACAGGCTTTGCCCATTTCTAGGGAGCTCAGGTCAGGGTCTCCAGAGGAAGGACCTCCAAAGACTCACAAACATGCCCCAAGAGAGCTTCAAACATCTAGCATTGACCAGAGGTGACAACTGTGCCAGCTTCTAACCCTTCACCCCAACCTTATTCATCCGTCTATTCCCCTGGACCCAATCTCAGTGGACTTTATTTTTTTTAATATTATTTTATTTTAAAAACCTTTTTTATTCTGTATTGGGGTATAGCCAATTAACAATGTTGTGACAGCTTCAGGTGAACAGCAAAAGGACTCAACCACACATATATATGTATCCATTCTCCCCTAAACTCAGTGGGCTTGAAATAGCAGCTAGCAAGTGGGCTCCAAAGTTCTCAGCTGTCCCTCTGGCTCGTCCAGGCCTGGCTGAGGCCCAAGCTGGGAGAAAGAAGGTGCTTTAAACTAAGCATTCACATTTGTATTGTACAGTGGATCATGTCATGAGTAGACTGGACAAGGCTCTTGAATGCCAAGCCAGAGAATGTTTGTGTGTCCAAGACCTCACCAAAGTGCCCTCCCTCATCCCACAATGGGATGAGAACTTTTTCCTTCCACTTTTACCTAAAAGTCTCCCCATTTACCTACCAACTCCATTGCATTAAATAAAGCAGATGTATTTGGAATTCTCTGGAAAAGAATGAATTCCTCAGAATTATGAAGCAGATCATTCTAAAGTCAGTCCTAAAACACACTGTGGAGAAGGAAATGGCGACCCACTCCAGTGTTCTTGCCTGGAGAATTCTAGGGACCGGGGAGCCTAGTGCGCTGCCGTCTCTGGGGTTGCACAGAGTCGGACATGACTGAAGCTACTTAGCAGCAAGACACACTGCTCTGCCCCAACCCTTAAGAGAAACTCTAAGCTATTAATTCTATTTTGAATATAAAGAATCTAAAAATGAAAAAAGAAATAGCCTTGGTTGTTTAGGAAAATTGATCAACTTCCAGCCTGGAGATGTAGTTCCTGAAGACCACCCTTGTCCTGCCTGAGACCCATCTTCCTTCTTAAGCACGTGGCCGTTCTCTAGCGATGCACCTGCCCCACCCTTCGCTGCCTGGATTTTAACCGCTACACAATCCCACCGAATTTTAATTCTGTCCTTAATTTTTAGTAAGTTCCTCTATTGCTTGCACTCACTTGAGAAGCCAAGTCCACTCATATTTTCCACACATTTGAGCCAATTTCCCACATATTTGAGAAATTAGAAACTTTTCAGAACAGATCTGAGAAAGCTCCTGTCCTGTCATCCTTACCCTCCAAGGAGAAAGGGAGGATTTTACTAGACAAATACAGACCATATACACTTTCAGGGCTTTCCGCTTCAGCGTTAACCACCAGACCCATCCACTTAAGCCTGTCTTTGGAGCTTTTCACACATAGTTTTGGGTCTGCCTTTATTGTTTGATCTACTATCAGTATAATTCAGTAACCACAACATTTTAGCATATTTGTTATAAAGGAATATACACCTGTATTTGCCTTCTCAGACTTCATTCACTCACTCACTCACTCACTCATTCATCAAACATTGCTGAGTTCCAATTTGGTATAACACCATGTCCTACAAGCTGGGAAGATATAGACTAAGGCAGTGATTTTCAGCCTTAGCAATCCTTGTAGTCATCTGAGAATCTTAAAAATGATACAGATACCCTGGTTCTACTTCCCAGAGATTCTAATTAAATCATTTCAGGGCTGAGTGTCAGTGCTTTTTAAAAACTCCCTGGGTGATTCTAAAGTGCAGTCATGATTGAGAACCAGAGAATACAGGAGCATAAATAACTTGGACCAAGATTAAACGGCAAGAATGGCCTAAAAGATTCAGAGAGTACTCTGGGGGCCCAAGGCCTGCTCTGGCACAACCCTGCTGGTCCCACCATCTCTGATCAGCCCAGCCACACTTTAGCCACAGCTCCGGTGAGAGAAGTGTCACATTGATCACAAGCTGAGCAAAGGGAAGATGACAATATCGTTAGCCTTTGCTCAGCTGAACAATAACGATGCCACCTTCCTCTAGGGAAAGCATACAGGGTATGGAAAATTGTGTGCTGTTACAGAGGATCAGTGGTAAAGAATCTGCCTGTGATGCAGGAGACTCAGGAGACTGGGGTCAGGAAGATCCCCTGAAGGAAGGAAATGACAACCCACTTCAGTATTCTTGCCTGGAGAATCCCATGGAGAGAAGCCTAGAAGGCTACAGTCTACCGGGCTGCAAAGAATCCAGCAGGATTTAGCGACCGAGCAACGGCCCACCCAAGTTAGTAGTCGTAAAACTTTTAAAAGAGATGATTCAAGAGGCAAAACTGAATTCCCCTGATATTCTTATACCTGGGTGAGGGCAACAGCTTAAAATTCTAGAGAGACTTTTGTGATTGACAGAAGGGACAAACAGTCTGTCCAAATTGGAGCAAAGGGAAAAGAAAGCCGCTTTAGGACATCCCTGTGATCTGAGGGTCTTTCTGCTTCTATGATACGATGAGGAGTTAAAGGCAAGAGAAAGCTGCAACTCTGCCCCTTCAAGTTCCCCTGGACACTAAGAAATCTTGCCTGGCCCCTTCTAGGCTCTATCAGAGGGAGGCCCGAGCTCTCCGTCCTCCAGTGTTCCAGCTGAAGGCGAGAGCTGAAGCCACGTGAGGAAACTGCTGAGAATGACCCCTTCCTCCCACGGAATCTGTCAACGCACAGATGCTCCAGGGGATGTTTGTGCTGCGGCATGAAGGTTCATCGCTTCTCTTTCTCCGCAGTCGACGCACTTGTGGTGGAGCAGTGAGAAAACGCGGTCTCCTGAAGGTGGAGAAAGCCTGGGGCCAGGGGATGTCCACAGGGAGGCCTGGCACGCTGCAGTTCATGGGGTCGCGAAGAGGCGGACGCGACCGACCGACCGACGGAACTGATCTCAAGGGGGATGTCAGCGAGAGCGTCATTTTCCGGTCTGTCCAGCAGGGGGCGCCACCGACAAGCGCGCGGGCGGGAGACCGCCGCGGGACGGTTATGCAACCGGGAGAGCTCACGGTCGGGCCGGTTGACCGCCCGGCCTGGCGATGCTGACGCGAGTCTGACTCCGGGAGAGAGGCGCATCTGGGGACCCAGCCGCCCATTTCCCCATGGGGAAGGACGGGCTCTCGGGACTCATCCTCCTTCCCATGAAACCCTGGAAACGGCTCAGTAGCTCTTCTGGTTGACTTGCTGCTACGCACAGCTGTCAGCTGCCTGTGAACCGGTGACACGAGCTCAGTGTTCTTGTTTTCCAAAAAAGGGCTGTCCTGATTTTTTTTTTTTTAAGATCAAATGATAATAGTTATAATAGGACCCTTCCGTAAGCAGCTTCTCCGTGCCCTGATCTCAAGCGAGCAGGGCGCCTGATGTGCGCTTGTGCGGCAATGTTTTTTGCTCAGCGTTTTCTATCCACCCATCCAGCAACCAGGGGTCCTACCAGCGCCTTACTCCAGACCGTGCCGCTGCGTTAAATACAGCTTTTTTTTCCTTTTGGTTTGTTTGTTTTAATGTTTTTTATTGCGGTAAAAATTCACATAATATAAAACATAGTTACAACTTGTTTTTTGATGGGAAAGAGAGAGAAAATCCATCCCTTCTCAAAGTTACTGGGCTTATCGGGCAGTTTAGAGAAGGAACAGGAAATTGAATATCGGTTGATTTTCCTCTGAAATCGGTTGCATCTTGTGGCTATTTTACCATTTAAGGTGAACATGCACACACATGCACGCGTGTGTGTGTGTGCGTGCACATGCATTTTGTTTTTAATTTCCCTCAGATGTGCCATGACCTTTTTAAATACCGTATTCTACAAAAAGATACCAGTTAAAAGGGAGAGAAAAGGTATTATATAGTTCTTTCTAGTAGGGAACTAGAGCCGCCTTTTTAATCTTTCTTTTCTTAATTATTTCCATATAGGAAAATCATGAAATTATTTTTTAAAGAAAAACAAGGAGATCAAAACCAAGCTTACTTCATTGAAAACATCTTAATTGTAGAAAGTTTGGAAAATGTAGGTCTAGAAATAAAGAGGATAAAATTTACGCATATTCCCTTAACCTAGAGATAAATGCTGTCATTTAATTCAGTACATGAATTAATGGTCTTTTCCCTTTAATGTTGTGTATGCTATTATACAAAGCATTATGATATTATACATGGTGGTTAAAAATCTATTCTTTTCCTCCTTTAATTTGTCGTGATCATTGTTGATACCTGCATGGTACTCTATCATATATCCCATAAATGTAGTGTAACATATTCAGTTAATCCCATAGGGATGGAAATTAAAGATATTTCCATTCTTTACAGTGGTACATTTCACTGGGATAATATTCTTTATGTACATCTGTCTTTCCCTAGGAAAAATCCTGGAAGAGAAATTGAAGATGAGTGGATATTTTAAGACACTCAGTTTGTGTATTTGCAAATGCCCTCCAGAAACATGATGCCAATTTGTACATTCACCAACAGTTATGAGCCAACACAGATGCAGTTCCTCTATATGCTCTGCCAGTTATACAGGTTACTAGTAGTATTTGGGTTGGGTTTTTTTTTTTTTTTTTCCTAATTGGCATTCCTCTGCCACTTTCTTTTGAGTTTCTCAGATTTCCTTTAAGGACCTTTCCAACAGACTTAGGGTCTTGTGGAAGCAACAAAGGAGTGTATAGAGGCTGAAGAATCAAGGAACATGGAGTGGGAGACATTGGCATTTAAGACACATGAGACTTGATGACATTGCATAGACAGAAGCTTTGATAGAGACTAAGGATCCTTAGTGGGAAAGATTCACAGCCAGGAAAATTAGACAGGAACTGTGCCTGGGGATCCAGGTCGGGATAATTCTTAAATTTGATTAACTCAGTTTTAATAACTAAAATCCTACCGTAGTCAATAAGACAAAACACAAGAGTTCTGGCAATTTTTGCATCACAATCAGGCAAGATGGTAGCAGTGGGGAAAACGATGGCCTTTGAGAAGTCTTTCTTCACCTCAGGACTCAGATTTTATAACTGGTTTGTACATCCAGACGTGCACGTGTCATCTCGTGTTCATAGCTGGGTGTGCATGTCTTCGCAGATCTCATCTCTGTTTATTTTAACTGAATGTGGAAGAGACAGAAAGCCGTGCTAGGAAAGAAAGGGACAATTAGGAAATAATCCTACTTTGGGGAAGCAAGTTCATTGACTGAACCACCAACTTGCACTGAAACGCAATTTATCCAAAACAGCTTGTCAAATGCCCAGTTGGCCAAATTTGGGAGAATATTTAAAAAGCTTTAGTTGTTATCATCAGCTGTGCTTTCCTTTGCCCTGTCTCAGAGTTTTACCCAGGCTGCTTTGTTAGAGAGGCAGGGGCAAGTTCAGAGGCTGGGTCAAGGAGAGGCAGAGGTAGTGGCAGGAACTATACCAAAACTTGAAGCCCTCATGGATCAGGAGATCATTCATGAAGTTAATTTTAGTAAACTGGTTCTCAACAAATTGGCCCAGAGCCATGCTTTAGCACCGTCTTCTGGAAATGACTCCCTCTCCCTTTTTCTGTCCTTTCTCATCCAAAGTTGTACTTCACCTAGACCCTGAGATTGTACCATTCCTAAGTATAATGTCGGCACTCACCACTTGCTATGGGACTTAAAGAATCACCTGCTAGCTGGCTAAGCATTTATGTGGAATCATAGAGGATCTTTAATAATATTTAATAATACATTCAAAGTCCACAAAGTGATGGCGATTTGGAAATAGCTTCTCTTACCTATTCCAACCTGCCCTCTAGCTCCATCCACAGTCAAAGGGCCTTACTGAGCCCCATTTTTTCACAGAGTACACCCCCAGTCTTCACACTGCATACCCTTTTCTAGAAGCCTTTTATAGCCTTTCAAAAATAAATAAGTAAATAACAATCACGGCTTCCTCTGCTTACCTCTGCCCCTGGTGAGTTACTGGGTGTTTGGTCTACTGTTGGAGAGAGGCCTTTGAAAGTTGAAAGACTGGCAAAGAAGGTGGATCCCTTGAAGTGATCTGGTCTGTAGAGACAAACGGATAGGCAGTTATTTTGCACTGAGAAGAGCTCCCTGACAGTTTTCTCATGAATTTTCCTAAAAGTGCATCTTCTTTTCAGCCTGATTACATTTTTAAAGCTCTCTTCTACCATCATAGCCTTGATAGATACTAGACTCTAGGGAGGATTAAAGGTGAAAGGGATGGTGAGAAGGTTGAAAGCAAGATAAAGCTGTCCCCAACACACATTGGGTCACAGCAAATATTGGTTATGCTTATGTTTTTGCAGTGCAACACCATGGTCTGTGTATGGGAAATGTAAAGTTTGTTATAGTTACAGTGTTCAGCAGGATAAAAATTATTTTTATATATCTGTATAAAAATTTATGGAATATTTTATATATTATAAAACTTCAATACAAAGTGTTACGTGCTAAAGTGTAAGGTGCTAGAATAGTCATAGATTTGACTGGGACACCACGGATCTTGGCAGAACATAAGGAGCCAAAATGATTAAGGTAGGTGGTAGAGTGAACTGAAAAACAATGTCAAGGGCGCAACAGTATATAGCCTGAAGTGTAAAAGAGGAGATATATCTGAGTCATAAGTGCAAGACATTTTCATCTGTCACATTGGAAATATAGCAGGTGTGTATTTAAAGTCAACCCTTTAGCATTCTAGAGCTGGAGATGATTTGTCTGCAAGTTCAAACCAGATTTGCTCTGGACCAAGCACGAAAATCTAGCAAATGTGTAGACTTCACTGATGGCTCAGAGGTTAAAGCATCTGTCTACAATGCGGGAGACCTGGGTTTGATCCCTGGGTCGGGAAGATCCTCTGGAGGATACTCCAGTACTATTGCCTGGAAAATCCCACGGACAGAGGAGCCTGGTAGGTTACAGTCCATGGGGTCGCAAAGAGTCGGACATGACTGAGTGATTTCACTTTTCACTTTCACATGTAACCTTTAGAAGACTATCACTGTATTTATAGATATTGGTATTGGTAGATATTTGTGAATTGAGACAGATCATAACATAATAAATAGACAGTAAACTATGTGTATTCTTTCTTTTTCCTTTTTTGATCCTCATTCTGCCTGACAGAATGACCAATTTCACACTTTACAAAAGGCAGTGTCACCTCTGATCTATGAACCATTTTATTTGAAACACAAGTTACTATGACAGTTCTGTCTACTGCTTGGTTGGGAAAAGGCTTTTTCATATCTCACTCGCTGCAGAACAATCCAATTTTCCTGTAATATCCATCTGATCTTTATATCTATCTCTTGAAATGTAGGGGCTATGAGAATTAGATCAGAAATAATCCATGTAGAATGGAGCTGAGATTCATGTCACTTAGTTCAGTTCCATTCAGTTAGGTCACTCAGTCGTGTCCAACTCTTTGCAACTCCATGGACTGCAGCACTCCAGGCCTCCCTGTCCATCACCAACTCCCACAGCTAACTCAAACTCATGTCCATCAAGTTAGTGATGCCATCCAACCAACTCATCCTCTGTCATTTCCTTCTCCTCATGCCTTCAATCTTTCCCAGCATCAAGGTCTTTTCCAGTGAGTCAGTTCTTTGCATTGGGTGGCCAAAATACTGGAGTTTCAGCTTCAGCATCAGTCCTTCCAATGAGTATTTAGGACTGATTTCCTTTAGGATTGCATGGTTTGACCTCCTTGAAGTCCAAGGGACTCTCAAGAGCCTTTTCCAACACCACAGTTCAAAAGCATCAGTTCTTTGATGCTCAGCCTTTTCTTTATAGTCCAGCTCTCACATCCACACATGACGACTGGAAAAACCATAGCATTGACTAGATGGACCTTTGTCAGCAAAGTAATGTCTCTGCTTTTTAATATGCTGTCTAGGTTGGTCATAGCTTTTCTTCCAAGGAGCAAGCATCTTTTAATTTCATGGCTGCAGTCACCATCTGCAGTGATTTTGGAGCCCAAGAAAATAATGTCTGTTACTGTTTTCATTGTTTCCCCATCTATTTGCCATGAAGTGATGGGACCAGATGCCATGATCTTAGTTTTCTGAATGTTGAGTTTTAAGCCAGCTTTTTCACTCTCCTCTTTCACTTTCATCAAGCTCTTTAGTTCTTCACTTTCTACCATAATGGTGGTGTCATCTGAGGTTACTGATATTTCTTCCGACAATCTTGATTCCAGCTTGTGCTTCACCCAGCCCAGCATTTTTCGTGATGTACTCTGCACATAAGTTAAATAAGCAGGGTGACAATATACAGCCTTAATGTACTCCTTTCCCTATTTGGAACCAGTCTGTTGTTCCATGTCCGGTCCTAACTGTTGCTTCCTGACCTGCATACAGCTTTCTCAGGAGGCAGGTAAGATGGTCTGGTAGTCCCATCTCTTGAAGAATTTTCCAGAGTTTGTTGTGATCCACACAGTCAAAGGCTTTGGCATAATCAATACAGCAGAAATGTCACTGACAACTACAAAAGAGAAGCTAGAAGCAGGGACTCACAGATTTTTGGAAGTCCAGCACTTATTTCTCCCTGAACCATTCACTCAGGTTTCCCTGAACCAAGGCTAGCTCTGAGTTCCTGGACGGCAGTCACCTTCAGCCTGAGCAGCAGGACTCCTGATCATCTCTGGTTTGTTTCTCTCTGGAATCACCAAAACAGCTGGGTTAGTTATACTGTGTCATTGCAGAACGCCCACCTCAACCCTCACCCTGTTAATTTGTTGACACTAGGAATTCTTTATTACTATTTAAAATTTTATTCAATTTATTTAAACTGAAAAAAATTCACCCATTTATCTCACTTCTCACCCCCCACTTTTGGCAACCACCAATTTGGGCTTCCCAGGTGGCGCCTGCCAATTCAGGAGAAGCGGTTTCAATCCCTGGGTCAGGAAGACCACCTGGGGGTGAAACGGCAACCCACGCCAATATTCTTGCCTGGAGAATCCCCACAGAAAGAGGAGGCCGGCAGGCTATGGTCCATAGCATTGCAAAGAGTTGGACATGACTGCAGCAACTTAGCGCGGAGCACACAGCACGCATCTATTCTTTGTTATCTGTGATCTTCTGTTTTTTTTTTTTTTTTTTTTGGTCTATTCTTTTAGATTCTACATATAGGAGAGATCATACAGCTGTCTTTGTCTGACATTTCACTTAGTCTAATAAACCCTGTGGATCCATCCATGTTGCTACAAATGGCAAGATTTATTTTTTAATGAGGACCTCAGTGGCTGAATAATAGTGCATTTTGTGTGTGTATGTGTATGTATGTATACACACACACGTGTCTTCTTTACCCATTCTCTTTATTGATGAACACTCAGGTAGCTTCCCATTTTTGGCTACTGTAAATAATGCTGTATGAACAGGCAGGTATATACATCTTTTGAGTTAGTGTTTTCATTTTCTTCAGATAAATACCCCAATGTGGAATTGCTGGATCTTACTGTAATTCTATCTTTAATTTTTTGAGGAGCCTCCCTAATATTTTCCATAGTGGCTGTGATACTGAGCAGGACCCTGGGGGCTCCTGGGCACAAAGCCTTTGCATCTCCCATTTCTTTGATTACAGGAAATAGCCTTCCTTCAGCCTCCGTGACTTCCCTGAGTTTCAATGAGCAGATTCAAGCAGTTATTAATTAGGGAAGGGAGGGAAACAAACAGTCAAGACAAACAGCAGTGCAGCCTTGAGACAAGGCTGTGGTTCCCCATCAACAGATACATACAACAATATCTGAGGTTTCAGATACTGAAACCTCCTACAGGTGGGAGAAAGTGAAAGTCACTCAGCTGTGTCCGATTCTTTGCGACGCCATGGACTCTACAGTCCATGGAGTTCTCCAAGCCAGAATACTGGAGTGGGTAACCTTTCTCTTCTCCAGGGGATCTTCCCAAGCCAGGGATCAAACCCAGGTCTCCTGCATTGCAGGCAGATTCTTTATCAGCTGAGCCACAAGAAAGAGAAGTTAATGATTAACGATGGTATGCTGCCCACAAGCTTATAGACCTCAGACCAATTGGAACCTGAAGCTGATGATGCTGACTCCTACTTATCTCACTACACCCATCAGAATGTTCACAAGCTTTTCACACCCTCTTTGAATGATTACTGGAAAACTGCTCACTATCCTTACCAGGTTGGGACACATACGTTTTCAAAACAGGTGCCTACTGTGTTCTCTTTTTCCTGGCAAAGCAATAAAACTGTTCTCTTCTACTTTACCCAAAACTCTGTCTCTGAGATTCACTTTGGCACCAGTATACAAAGGAGCGAGCTTTTGTCACCAGCTGCACCAGTATGCATTCCCACCAACAGAGCACAAAGGTTCCCTCTTTTCTACACCCTCTCCACACTTATCATTTCTTGTCTTTTTGATAATAGCCATTTTAACAGGTGTGAGATGATATAGTCCTTTGAGGGTATGAGTTGCATTTCTCTGATGATTAGTGATGCTAAGCATCTTTTTATGTATCCATTGGCCACCTATATGTCTCCTTTGGAAAACTGTCTATTCAGAACTTCTGCCCATTTTTAAAATCAGATTGTATGGGGATTTTTGCTATTGAACTGTGTGAGGTATTTTTAAATATATATATATATATATATAGAACATTAGTCCTCATCAGATATATTATTTGCAATAATTTCCTCCCCACTCATTAGCTGCCTTTTCTGTTTGTTGGTGATCTCATTTACTGCGCAGAGCTCTTTAGCTCAGTGTAGTTCCATTGGTTTACTTCTGCGTTTGTTGCTTTTGCTTTTAGTGTCAGATTTGAAAAGTCATCACTAAGACCTGTGTCTAGGAGCTTATCACCTGTTTTATTCTAGGAATTTTATGGTTTTGGTCTTATGTTCAAGTCTTTAATCCCTTTTGAGTTAATTTTTCTGTATGGTATAAAATACTGGTTCAGTTTTATTCTGTTGTATGTGGCTGTCCATTCTTCCCAATACCATTCATTGTAGAGACTGTCATATCCCATTGTATATTCTTAACCCTTTTGTCATAAATGGTGGCTCAGCGGTTAAAGCGTCTGCCTCCAATGCGGGAGACCCGGGTTCGATCCCTGGTTTGGGAAGATCCCCTGGAGAAGGAAATGGTAACCCACTCCAGTATTCCTGCCTGGAGAATCCCATGGACAGAGAAGCCTGGTAGGCTACAGTCTACGGGATCGCAAAGGGTCGGACATGACTGAGCGACTTCACTTCACTTCACTTCATATGCATGGATTTATTTCTGGTCTCTATTCTGTTCCATTGGTTTATGTGTCTATTTTTATGCCAATACCATATTGTTTAAAATTACTATAGCTTTGAAATATAGTTTGAAATCAAAGAGTGTGATACCTCTAGTTTTGTTCATCTTTTACAAGATTGCCTTAACTTTTGGGGGTCTTTTGTGGTTCCATAAAAATCTTAGTATTGTTTGTTCTAATTCTATGAAAAACACCATCAGAATATTGATAGAAATTGCATTGAATCTGTAGATTTCCTTAGCTAAGTGTGGACATCAGGAATACTAAACTGTAATTTTCCCGTTTTTGTGTGATATCTTTATATGGTTGGTATCAGGGTAATGCTGGCTTCTTAAAATGAGTTTGGAGATGTTTCTTCCTTTTCTATTTTTTGGAAGACTTTGAGAAGAATTATTACTAATTCTTCTTCAACTGCTTGGCAGAATTCACCAGTGAAGCCTTCATTCATGGACTTTTGTTTGTTGGGAGGTTTTTAATTGCTGATTTAATCTGTTTACTAAGCATCATTCTGTTTAGATTTTCTATTTCATTATTGTTCAGTCTTGGAAGTTTGTAGATTTATAGGAAACTTGCCTGACATTTCTTAGAAATTTCCATTTCTTCTAGCTTGTCTAGTTTGTTGGCACATAATTGTTTGTAGCAGTTTCTTGTGATCTTTTATATGTCTATGGCATTAGTTGTAATATCTCCTCTTTCATTTCTGATTTATCAGGAATTATTTTTTAAATAAGTATATTTATTCCAGTTAGAAATAAAGCTTAAAAACTGGTTGAGGGTGGTGACATGTTGCTTTCAACTCACACTTGGCACTCTAGTTGAGTACTAGAACTTTGTCTCTGAGCAGATTTCCATGCAGGTAAAGCAAGTTATGGGAAGGGGGGAGGAGAAGCTATAGGTATCAAACCCATCTGGGCACTCAGTACTTGAACCAGGGCCTTTCTCATCTATGGCCAAACATCTTATACTTTTTAGGAATTAAATATATGCATTAAAACCCAAATGACTAAAATTGCTATTCACATTAATAATTTGAGTCTTTAAGTTTTTGATTTGTGAAGGACTGCATCAGCCTGTACCTGAAAATCAAGTGTTTTTCCTTCTGATCAGGAACCAGTGCTCCCCACAGCACATGCCAACCCTCCAGCAAGAGTTATGAGTTATGTGTTGAATCAAGAAGGATCATCTCATTATAGAATGATTGCATCAGCGAGTAGGAAGAGATCTTCAAATTCATCTAATGTAGCCTCCAAGCTGATACAGGAATTCTCTTTATAGCATCCCTAACAGGTGGACAAGTCTCAACCTGTTTATTCAACTAGACCTAGGCTAGCCAAAACCTGGAGAAAATTTTTTTCTCAATAGCCTCAATTGGAGGAAAATTTTTTGTTATTTTAGAGTCAAAATATACCTTTGTATAACCTTGATTGATTACTTCAATAAGTAATCAATCAGAAAACAGTATGCTCCCTTTGATGTCAATGCCCACTGACTGAAAGTCAACCATAAAATAAAAAGAGCACTAAAGTAATTTTCTGGAGCCCCCAAATTTTCTCCTTAGCTCTGCTTCAAATCAAATGTGTTTTTGCTCTTGATTTCTTTTTTTTTCTTTCTTGGCAAGTCTCTTTTCTTAAAGAGCTGCATCTGTACATTTCAAGAGGGAAAAGTTTTAGCACATTAAAATATTTTATTTAAAATTGAGAAATATAGTTTAACTTTTATTTTTGTGTTATGAAAAATTTCAAACAAGTGTAAGAGTTGATTTACTGAACAGTGAATGCCTTCATAACACCAGGCTGTAAATATAGCCCCAACCTGCGATCAGTCTTATTTCATCCTTGTGTTCACCCAGCTTCCCTCTTCCCTGGATTTGTGTGAAGCAAATCCCAAACATCATATAAAACTATCCATAATGAATCACAGTTTCTCTAAAATATACAGACCATGACTTTGTAACAACAAATAATTCCTAAATATCTTAAACTATACACACAGTGCTCACATTTCACCAGCCTGTGCATTCCTCACCCCCAACTCTCTCCTCTTTCTTTCTACTTGTTTGAATCAGAAAGCAAATGAGAGCCTATGCTTACAATAGGCTAAGTCTCTTTTAATCTACAGATTCCCCTGTCCATCTAATTTTTATTTTTTCCTTACAATTTTATTTCTTAAATTAACTGAAGTATTAGTCTCTCAGTTGTGTCTGACTCTTTGCAACCCCATGGACTGTAGCCTGCCAGGCTCCTCTGTCCGTGGAATTCTCCAGGCAAGAATACTGGAGTGTGTTGCCATGCCTTTCCCCAGAGGATCTTCCCTATCTAGGGATCAAACCCAGGTTTCCTGCATTGCAGGCTGATTCTTTACCATCTGAGCCATCAAATAAATTAGGCTGTATGTAACCAGTGTACAAAGTATAGCTTTGTGAATTTGTGCCCTTATACTTGTTTGGGTTTTTTGTTTGGTTGTTGCTTATTTTCACCAGTGCATCTTGTTAGTAATATAGAAGTGGAGCTTCTGGGTCAAAGGATAAATATATAACTTACCAGAATATTGTCAAATACTGCAGAATTTCAAAAGAGTGTCTCCATAGATCCTGTACCCGCTTTGCATCCCTACCATTCCTGAAAGGCATTAAACTGGTGATTCTGACTGCTAAAACTCTAAAATTATAGAACAAATATTTGATGAGACCTCCCGTGTTTTCATGAATCTTCTCCTTTCCTGGCTAGTTCTTGCACACTTGATAAATAGACCTGATATGGCCTCAGGCATTAATAAAATTCTTAAACAGAAGTGCATTAAGACACCTTGACAAGGACCGGGACACTTCCTTCCAGGATGACATTGACTGGGCATCTTGAATTTATCTAAATGGCGATCTATCAGTTCTCCACCCTGCTTTTATGAGATTGTATCCAATGCACTAAAATTAAAATTCACTTGTTATCTGTGTCTTGCCCCTGAAAGACAGTGCAGCAAGCGAGTCAAGATAGTAGCCTCTATTCTCAGACTCCTTGATTGTGTATCTTGTGTTCCACTGTATCAGTTTTTTAAACCTCTCTATTTCTGTTTCATCGTTTGCTTTATGGGGTTTTTCAAAGTACCTGTTGTGATAACTATAAAAGATAATATACGTAAGGGATTTAAAACAGCAAGCAGTAAGTCTTCCCAAAATTTTGGTTATTAAGTGAAATCTACTACTCTGATAACAAGGCCAAAAACCTTAAGGTAATTTGACAAGAATTATTGTTATTGAATGTGTCAGGAGGGTTTTTCCTGGAATTTACATCTCTAGTCTCTGAAAACCATTTGTAGTCTCTGGAAATTTTATTAGTTAGGGTCAGCTGTGTAAGAGATACTCCAAAATAACATAATCATAATCAAATAAAAGTATTTTGTCCCCTCTTAAATAAAAGAAGTCCAGGATAAACAGAGTTAGGTATGATGGCTCCACAGAGTCATCAAGAATCCAGGTTTCAATTTTTATCCTTCACTTTTGTCAGCATATAACTTCCCTCAAGGTCTAAAACGGCATCACTACAGGATGGCAGTAATTAGAACAGCAAAAGACAAAAGGACCACTCTCCCCAGCTAAGGGACTTTCCAGGTGGTGCCGTGGTAAAGAAGCCACCTGCCAATCCTGGAGACTCAAGAGACAAGAGTTTGATCCCTGGGTCAGGAAGATCTCCTGGAGTAGGAAATGGCAACCCACTCCAGTATTTCTTGTCTGAAAAATTCCATGGATGGAGGAACCTGGTGGGCTGTAGTCCATGAGGGTCTCAAAATGTTGGACATGACTGAATGACTGAGCACAAACTCCAGCTAAGTGATCTCAGTCAAGTCAGAAATCACATTTATACTGGCTCTTATATTTCACATTAGCACATTAATACAGGCTGTTATACTCCTGCAGCCAGAATATAGTCACATGGCCATAGCAAGCTGTAAGACAGGCTGAGACTTGTATTCCCTTTATGGAATGCATTACTCCCAGATGAAATGAGTTCCAGTACCAAAAAGCAAAAGGAGACTAGCTATTGGGGTGGGCAACCAGCTGTCTCTGCCACAATGTTTTTGCATCTTTTGACATCTGTCTTATTCTCTGTAGCTTATTATGATTATCTACAGTGATACTGAGATCATATCAGCATATTAATCTAAGAGCCTGAGAAAAAATTTCTTCAAAATGCAGAATCAATGAAAGAAATGTAGTGACCCTAGTATCCCAGTAAGTCCTGAAGTTATGAAGATGAATAAAGTAGGGAAATACCTTAGTCTTCTTGGAAAAGAAGACACTTCCCCTTATGGGTCTATAAAAATTTGTCTTTGTTATGCCCTGGTTCCTTTTTCTAGTCAAAATCTTAAAGGTAGACAATGAGCCTTCTCCTGCTGCACTAATTTCTTAAACAGCCTTGCTCTCAAGGTCTTCCAAAATCATATCATCAGAATGTTTCGAGAATCTAATTTCTTTTGAAATTGTGTCCACTTTTCTGTGGTAATTAAAAAGCAAAAAAAAACAAAAAAAAAAAAAAAACCTGCCTACTGTATTATTCTGCATGCATGTGTACATGCTAAGTCACTTCTTCAATTGTGTCCAACTCTTTCGGACCCTATGGAGAATAGCCTAGCAGGCTCCTCTGTCCATGGGGTTCTCCAGGCAAGAATACTGGTGTGGGTTGCCATTCCCTCCTCCAGGGGATCTTCCCAACCCAGAGATTAAACCCCTGTCTTTTATGTCCCCTGCATTGGCAGGTGGGTTCTTTATCACTATCGCCACCTGGGAAACCATATTATTCTTCAAATTATCTTAGTTTATTTTGAACACTAAGATAGCAGTGTTGCTTTTCCCCACATTCTTCACCATTTCACTTCATCTTGCATTTCTTCCCAGTTGCTCAACTCACAATGATAATATTCTTTTCCTCTTTTCTACATTCTGAAATGTGGGCCTCATGACAAAATCAGTTAAGAACTTCCCAAAAGACCTGTATTTATCAGCAAGAATTTCCCAGTATTAAAATAATCAGATTTAAAAATTCAGCCTTGAACATGGTTCTGTTAGGGCGTTTACGTGCACAAATGGAGAAAACCACCACCTTGTACATAAGGCAAAGAAATCAGACCAAGTGATCATTATGCAATAATGTATTAATAATAGATGGCATAATGAACTAAAAATGAGCTTGGCAAAACTCCCAGGTACTTTTCATCAACTAACTTCTACAACCTGCTCTGCCTGTGAAAGGTAGAATGAACACATTATCCCACATTCACATGGGTTTAGAGATACCGGCAGGGATCCAAAGCCTAGAAACAGTGACTCTGGCTCTGCTAGACACCTATCTAGACACCCTTGGCCTCTAGCATGTATGTGTCTGTGGGAAGGAGCCTGAGGGCCTCCTGGATTATGCTCCACAGACTGGACCTCTGTGTCCCTGAGCCTCCCAGCAACATGCACAGGAGCCCCTCTGACAGCGGCACAAGGTCAGCTCCTGAGAAGGGTAGGTGAGTTCCTGGTTTCCATTCAGTTGGTGTGGAATGAGGACACAGACAAACTGCATGAGAACTGGTGGTATATCTCCCGGCTACATTATCCTGTGCTGTCCTGAGGTTGACCAGTGAAAAAAGCTGACCATCAGAGGTCCAAGTTTGGCGCAGACACAGTCATTATATGAGAAAGAAATCACAGTTACAAGAAGGCCACCTGGAACTTGGTCCTCACTCCACACCCTGCCCTCTGCCACAGAGTGGGGCTTGGCACCAACTCAAGTTGTATCAGTCATCAGGGACTCTAAAGAGTTACAGCACATATGCATGCATGCTCAGTCGTGTGTGAGCCCATGGTCTGTAGCTGCCAGGATCCTCTGTCCATGGAATTTTCCAAGCAAGAATACTGGAGTGGGTAGCCATTTCCTCCTCCAGGGATCTTCCGGACCCAGGGATTGAACCCAGGTCTCTTGTATCGGCAAGCACGTTATTTACCACTGCACCATCTAGGAATAAAGGACAGAAATGGATGGACCTAACAGAAGTAGAAGATATTAAGAAAAGGTGGCAAGAATACACAGAAGAAGTGTACAAAAAGATCTTCATGACCAAGATAATCATGATAGTGTGCTCACTCACCTAGAGCCAGACATCCTAGAATGTGAAGTCAAGTGGGCCTTAGAAAGCATCACTACGAACAAAGCTAGTGGAGGTGATGGAATTCCAGTTGAGCTATTTCAAATCCTGAAAGATGATGCTGTGAAAGTGCTGCACTCAATATGCCAGCAAATTTGAAAACCTTAGCAGTGGCCACAGGACTGGAAAAGGTCAGTTTTCACTCCAATCTCAAAGAAAGGCAACACCAAAGTATGCTCAAACTACCGCACAATTGCACTCATCTCACATGCTAGCAAAGTAATGCTCAAAATTCTCCAAATCAAGTTTCAACAGTAGATGAACTGTGAACTTCCAGATGTTCAGGCTGGATTTAGAAAACGCAGAGGAATCAGAGATCAAATTGCCAACATCCATTGGATCATCAAAAAAACAAGAGAATTCTAGAAAAACATCTATTTCTGCTTTATTGACTATGCCAAAGCCTTTGACTGTGTGGATCACAACAAACTCTGGAAAATTCTTCAAGAGTAGGGAATACTAGACCACCTGACCTGCCTCTTGAGAATTCTGTATGCAGGTCAGAAAGTAACAGTTAGAACTGGACATGGAAAACAGACTGGTTCCAAATTGGGAAAGGAGTATGTCAAGGCTGTATATTGTCACCCTGTTTATTTAACTTCTATGCAGAGTACATCATGAAAAACGCTGGGATGGATGAAGCACAAGCTGGAATCAAAATTGTTGGGAGCAATATTAATAACCTCAGATATGCAGATGACACCACCTTCATGGTAGAAAGTGAAAAAGAACTTAAGAACCTCTTGATGAAAGTGAAAGAAGAGAGCGAAAAAGTTGGCCTAAAACTCAACATTCAGAAAACAAAGATTATGGCATCTGGTCCCATCACTTCATGGCAAATAGATGGGGAAGCAATGAAAACAGTGACAGACTTTACGTTTTGGGCTCCAAAATCACCACACATTGTGACTGCAGCATGAAATTAAAACACATTTACTCCTTGAAAGAAAAGTGATGATTGACCTAGACAGTGTATTAAAAAGCAGAGACATTACTTTGCCAACAAAGGCCTGTCTAGTCAAGGCTATGGTTTTTCCAGTGGTCATGTATGAATGTGAGAGCTGGACTATAAAGAAAGCTGAGCTCCAAAGAATTGATGCTTTTGAACTGTGATGTTGGAGAAGACTCTTGAGAGTCCCTTGGACTGCAAGGAGACCCAACCAGTCCATCCTAAAGGAAATCAGTCCTGAATATTCATTGGAAGGACTGATGCTGAAGCTGAAACTCCAATCCTTTGGCTACCTGATGCAAAGAACTGACTCATTGGAAAAGATCCTGATGCTGGGAAAGATTGGAGGTGGGAGGAGAAGGGGACAACAGAGGATAAGATGGTTGGATGGCATCACCGACTCAATGAACATGAGTTTGAGTAACTCCAGCAATTGGTGATGGACAGGGAGGCCCTAGCGTGCTGCAGTCCTGTGGTCGCAAAGAGTCAGACATGACGGAGTGACTTAACTGAACTGAACATCTAGGAAGCCCAAAGTGTTATAGCATGTGTCCCTAAATCTTCAGAAAATGAATTTATGTGTTAAATAGAATGACACAGCTCCAGGCATGGAGAGCATAGGAGAACCATGCATTGAGTATCATGAGTATTCTGATCTGGATATCAGAAACACGAAATTGCCTGCAACACCCCCAGAATGAAGGATCATTTTTCTCTGCCTCCCTCTCAAGCTGAGACATCTCATCTCATCTTCTCTAGTCCCTGGACTGTGGTTTGTACCATTAGCTCCCATGGTTCTCAGACCTTCATATTCAGACCAAATTATACCACTGATGTAAAGCTAGATATCCAGCTTGCAGATGAAAGACCATGAGACTTCTTAACCTCCATAATCATGTAAGCCAATTCCTCATAAGAAAACAATTAATTAATATATGGTAGAGAGACTTAGCCCTCCTTCACTCACTGTCCATATGATCTTGGCAATTCACCTGATCTCTCTGAGCCTTAGTTTCCTTACTGATAAAATCAAATTAGATGATCTCAAAGCTTTTCTCACTTTTCAATCCTATGAATTCTGAATCCTCAGGTCCTGGGACTCTCCCAAGTTTTCTAGAGCTACCTCTATAACTGGAGAAGGAAATGGCAACCCACTCCAGTATCCTTGCCTGGAGAATCCCATGGGCGGAGGAGCCTAGTAGGCTACAGTCCACGGGGTCGCAAAGAGTCGGACATGTCTGAGCGACTTTTTACTTACTTTACTTTACTTACTTTATGTCTATAACTCCTTGCAAATAAATATTAGCACATTTATAACCATTAGCATTTCTACAATTTATACGCTGTTCAAGTAAGCCAAGCATCCTGGGCTCGCTGCCATTTATTGTAACCTGCTGCAGTTATCTCTGTGCATAAAGGCTCTGCTTTTCTCTCTAAAATCAACAACATGAGGTGTTTCAGAGCCACAGGGTAACAACCTGTGTTTGAGAATGGACAACCTGTATTTGAGAATTTGTGCTGGAAGTCACCCAAGCAAGTATGGGATACTTGTTCCCATTCTGAAATTGTCTAAATGTCCTTGACTTAGTTGCCTAGGTCTTGTGAGCCTCATTCTCACCACCTGAAAGTGGACAAGGACCTGCCTCATAGGGTGGCTGTGAAGCACTGAATCCCAGGAGCTGCCCCACCAGGCCAGACCTACCCTCACCTGATCACCTTCCACTGGGCACCACAGCCGGAAGTCCACCCCAGATCAGAAACTGCTTTATTCCTGTTAGGGAGAGCTGACATCACTGAAGGATTAGAAATCCTGTTCTTATCCTAGCTTATTTTTGCAGCTTAATGTCTTGCTTACTTTAAGACATACTCTCTAGAATCTGAATTTGATTTATATATGAAAGTGAAAGTGAAGTCACTCAGTCGTGTCTGACTCCTCCATCCATGGGATTTTCCAGGCAAGAGTGCTGGAGTGGATTGCCATTTCTTTCTCCAGGGGATCTTCCCGACCCAGGAATCAAACCCAGGTCTCCTGCATTGCAGGCAGACGCTTTACCGTCTGAGCCACCAGGGAAGCTGGTGTTTTTATATATATATATATATATATACATACACACACACACCTGCTAGCCTAGCACACAGTAGAAAATGCAAATTAGTAGTTTTCATTATTAAAGTGATAATGTTTAGCATTTCCACACCTTTGTTTATGTCATTTCTCCTCCCTAAGTACCTTTTTCTTCAAAGCATAATTATACAGCAAAATCCAAAATTTTCAGTAGGAAAAAAGTGAATGTTCTGAGCTCCTGTGTTTACATAACTCCCATAGGACTTTCCACACCTACTTTTATTGTGATAATTTTAAAATGTGACTTTTTTTTACTATACATATGCTGCTGAAGGTCAATAGATTATGTGTGATATATTTTTTACATACAGTCCCAAAGCCAGCTATTTTACACTTTCACATATAGAACTCAATAAATAATACATAATTAACAAAGAATTAGTGAAAACAGACCCATGAGCCCAGAAATTATTTATTGACTCTGTAGCTTGCTTGATTTTGGCTTGCTATTTAGCTTAGAAAGGGCAGAGAGGGTATTTTCAAACTTACCTAAGGTGGGAGTTGTCTTGTACCTGATGTCATTAAACCTTAAACCCCGTCTGCCCTGGAGTCCATTCCATTTCTGAGCATGTCTATTGGGCTGAAAGCAGAAGTCTTTATAATAGAACTAGACATTTTAATAGCCCCTGGGGATATAAAAGCACTTCTGGAAGGTTATTTATTTTTCTGAATAAAAGTAGTCTGTGCAAAGAACAGCTAGAAAATATGTAATAATTAGAAAAAATACATATTTTCTGTTACTCTGAAATCATAATACTGCTGAGTGATATTTATTGGGTTTTTATCATACACTCCATCCTCAGAGGCATTGTCTCATTTAAGCTTCATGATGACAACATTGTAGAAATCATTCCTATTTCCATTTTACAAATAAGGAACTCATGACAGAGAGATGGCAAATCAGTTACTCAAGGTTACACAACTAGCGATAGGATGAAATAGATAACTTGGTCACGACCAGAGCTTTCTACTCGTATATAAACATTTGAGGAATTTCCAAACAAGATGACTTCTCTATTCTGACTCTTAACCTTTGGTCTCCAAGGTATTGGAACATGAAAATGGATAGGAGTTTTCACGGTCACTGTGAGGCCCCTGTTTAATTAGCCTTGAACATAGAGACATCTCTCACCCTCTTTCTCTCACTCTGGTTTTCTCTGGGGAAAAAAAAAAGAAAATAAACTTGGTCTCCAGTGGTTTTCATCAGTGGTCACTAGAAGGGCTTTCCCAAAGCTCGGGAGAAACAGTCTATGACCTTTGGCCAGGGATTTTCATGCATGACCCAGGTGTCAGCAGCAATCACTGCCCAAGCACAAGGATGCCTGTTGGGGTTCTACAGGTACACCTGGGCTGCCAAATGCTTGAGATAAAGGTCCTTCGTGCCCCTTTCCCCATTAAGGTGCCTCTCCGACTTTTTCAGCAGGGCCACTTTCCCCACCTGATGGGCTTTAAGCACCCCAAAGCCTATCAGTAAAGCCTCTCATCCAAAAGAGGAAGTTGAGAGGCACTAGTGAATCAAGCCAAGTACAAGTCAAGTGCAAGTGCAAGTCAAGACAAGTCAAGTGGGGGCTTCCCTAGTAGCTCAGTTGGTAAAAAATCCACCTGCAATGTAGGAGACCCCAGTACAAGTCCTGGGTTGGAAAGATCCGCTAGAGAAGGGATAGGCTACCCACTCCAGTATTCTTGGGCTTACCTGTGGCTCAGCTGGTAAAGAGACTGCCTGCAATGTGGGAGACCCAGGTTCGATCCCTGGGTTGGGAAGATCCCCTGGAGAAGGGAAAGGCTTCCTACTCCAGTATTCTGGCCTGGAGAATTCCATGGACTCTAGTCCAAAGAGTCCAACACGACTGAGCGACTTTCAGTCACTTTCAGTGAGTCAAGCCAAGTGGCAGAGAATAGAGAGGCAGAGGACTGAGGTGGGAGAGGGAGCCTATGGAGTTCAGTCTACAGGGAGCAAGCTCCTCTTCCCAACTGCAGTGCACTTCTTCCTAGGTTGGGAAGCTGCTGCCACGGAAGAAGGGAACAGCTACCCACTCCAGTACTCTGGCCTGGAGAATTCCATGGACTGTATATTCCGTGGGGTCACAAAGAGGAAACTTTCATGCTAATCTTCCCTAAACTTCACTGTCTCCCAGAGTTTGCTCAGACTTACGTCCATTGAGTTGGTGATGCCATGACCTTTAAACCATCACAACATGACAAACTGCTCCCATGTGGTTCCATCACCTAAGCATTGCTCATCACCTAATGAGGGGAAAGTTGAATGCACTGTGTCTATTCTCCAGACAACTCTGCATGGACACTTATATTACAGCAGATTGTTTTTTTTAACTTTACCTGCCAGCTCTGTTACTTAGCCATAAAGGATGCAGATTTTTGTGCATTTCATGTATTTTATAGTCACTGGCATCACTGAGTATTTTTGTTTGTTTACACCTCTGTCCAGCATTTTTTTTTACTCTTGTTCCTAGGCAGATATATTTTTCTTCTAAGACCACAAGAAAGACATACAATATTGATCTGATTGCAACATAGAATCCTCCTGAAATGCTGAGAGCTGATGACCTCATACAACACAGTACAGTGAAAGTTAGGATAGCCTTAGCAAAAGGAGTCAGTCAAGTGTTTTATAAGAGAGGAAACTATAAAAAGAGTTCTTCACATTCTCCTATTGCTATAATCCAGTCAGGTCATATTTTATTGGGGCTCATTACCAAGTTAGAGAGTGATAAGTGTGGCAACCATGGAAACATATTATGGCAAAATTGATGTTGCCTTGAAACCCTAGTGACTCACTCTGTGGAACACTACACATTATCCATTAAGGTGCCTCTCTGACTTTTGTCAGCAGCGTCTTTACAAGCTCATTCTAGGTTCAAGTTCAGCCGCAAACTCACGGATGTGCTCTCTGTTGTAAACACTACAGCAAGTCACAAGGCTGTCTTCAGTACTAAGGAAAAGATACTACAAACTGCACATTATCCTTCATAGATTTTATTCAATTGAATACCTTGAGTTATAAGAAATATTTAGATATTCCTAAATATTTAAGACATTTACAGTACTCTCTTTCTCTTTCTTTTAAACTCAGTTAGTTGCCTTTACCTTTTCAAGCTTTAAATAAGAATATGCCTTGTCAATGTCATTGTTCCCCTTGAAAATATTAGACTTCAATATTCTATTCTGAAAACAATAAATAAATCCCAGTGGATCATTAAATTTTGTAAGTCCCCCAAACCTATGAACATATAAAGTCACACTCTACTTCAAAGAGTGCTATCGAAGCAAGTGAGAACAAAGACTGTCCTTTTATACATGGTCCCAAAGGTTAAATCTTTCTTATCTAATTTATGAAATCAAAATAGAACATTGACTAAACCCTAACTTTCAGGTGGCTTACATATAAATGATAGTTTTAAAATTCCAATTATTGTTTTTGTCAGAATCAATAATGCAAGATTTCTGCAATGCAAGTGAGTAAGAATAATGATTTTCAAAAATACATCATCAAATATTCATTGGCTGTGTACACTGTACTTCTTAGGTGATGCCATCTTGCAGAGGGCTGAATATTTTCCAGGTTTGCAAGCAATATGTTTTAGAGAAGGGGACAGACATCAGATCTATGACTTTTCTGGGCACTTGACTCAACAGGTTTTAAACCAGGTACACTCGGCCACTTAGGTACATGGAAACTGCTCTCAGGCTTTATTGAATTGCTGGTTAAGATACAGGAACTAAATTAGGTCTATAATTTCAGATGCCCTTTTTAATGACTCATTTTTCTGTCAATAAAATTGACAACAGAGACGAGTGCAGTTCCTTTGCCCACCTCCGAGTTGCTCTGTTGAGTCATGTGACACAGTCGAGTGTTGCCAGATGTAGGCTGTCCCTCTCTGCTGGTGTTTTCACGGAAATAAGATTAGAGAAATGGAGCCTGCACACTCCCAGGGGGTTTTCAGCAGACATGATGGATGCCATCAATCATTCACCAGAAGGTCTCACATGGGAGGTTTTCATTGATACTACAGACCTTATTTGTGTATCTAAAAAGGTAGTCCATTCCATTCCTAGTAAAAGTCATCTCCTCTAGCAGGGGGCTTCTTTCTGACCCCAGAACCTCCTAAAAGATTCAAATATCTTATCTCCTTTCCATTCCTGAGACTCAAGAAGAATTTCGAAGATGAAACAGGGGAGTTAGGTTTAACTCTAGGTTGAAATCACATAAAGAATTTTCAAAATGTGCTCATTGCACGAAAAAAACTCTAATGATACTTCACAATCATCTTCAAAGGAGAAACATGGAAATCCTCAGTTTTATTCTGACACTTTCCCTCATTGATGTCAATCAAGTCATTTATTGGCTAATATAACCAGATAGATTGTACTCATGAATATTTTGACATTTAAAGACAGATAACAAAGGAACAGATGTATAAGCTTGCCAAAGGATATAGTGATGTGCTAAATAAAAGCCACCTTGGTGATAATACACTTCTCCACTTTAAGAAGAGAAAATGAAGAAGCTCAGAGAAAACTATGACAGGTGACAATTTATATCAAATGTGACAATCAATAAGATGTAAATTATGAATACATTTGAAGTGTTAAATTGTTAAAATTTTAATAAATGTTTTTAAAAATAAATTAAAATATAGATATTAAAAATATTTTTTAAAATGATGCAGCTCTTCAAGCAAAGAAATGAAAAAGAAAAGTAAAAACAAAATATGGAGATAACATTTTGCCTGGGTTAAATTGCCAATGATTTTTTTAACTTAAATAACATGCTCCAGTAGTCATGCATGGATGTGAGTTGGAAAGAAAGCTGAGCACCAAAAGACTGATGCTTTTGAACTGTGGTGTTGGAGAAGACTCTGGAGAGCCCCTTGGACTGCATAGAGATCCAACCAGTCAATCTTAAAGGAAATCCGCCCTGAATACTCATTAGAAGGACTGATGCTGAAGCTGAAACTCAATATTTTGACCACCTGATGCGAAAATCTGACTCATTGGAAAAAAGATCCTGATGCTGGGAAAGATTGAAGGCAGGAGGAGAAGGGAGTGACAGAGGATGAGATGATTGGATGGCATCACCAACTTGATGTACATGAGTTTGAGTAAGCTCCAGGAGTTGGTGATGGACAGGGAAGCCTGGCATGCTGCAGTCCATGGGATCACAAAGAATCAGACACAACTGAGCAACTGAACTGAACATGCTCATGACCAGAGTGTGGGAAAACTGGCAATTCTCACTCTTTGTTGTTATGAATATAAGTTGGTATAAATCCTATAAGGAACAATTTAGCCATATCCATCAAAATTACAGATGCACCCTACTGTTTTACCCAGAAAGTTTTAATTTTAGGAATGGATCCTACTAATATACTCCCACTCATGCAAAATGTCTTTGAACAAATATATTAATTAAAGTCCTGCTGGAAATAACAATCAAAATTGGAAGCAACTTAAATGTGCACCAGTAGAGAGTAATTAAATATATATCTTTAACTTATAAATATGTACAATGAAATGTTATATGGCATCCAACACAGATAAGGCAGACAATTATGTAAAAGTTCATATGGTACAAATGTAATTACAAAACCAAAATGTAGAATAGCATGCAATATATAATTCTATTTGTCCATATATGCTTATCAGTGCATAGATTAACTCTAGAAATATACATAAGAAGTGAACAAAACTGACTAATGACTGCCTATAGTAATAAAAGTGGGGAAACTTTTTATTTATATCATGCACAAGTGTTACCAAGAGGGGAGACTAAAAAAGAAAAGGAAAGAAGGAAATATAATAAAACAATTCAAGAGAGAAAGAAATAACATAAAAACAATACTCTGTGTACAAATAATTTAACATGATTTGTAAAGTGTTTTCTATGTGAAAAGCAATAGGTCTTTATTGGTAATTGTGCTGCACTGGGCTAAGTCACTAAGCCGTGTCTGACTATGAGACTCCACGGACTATTGCCCACCAGGCTCTTCTGTTCATGGAATTTTCCAGGCAAGAATACTTGAGTGAGGGTACTATTTCCTCCTTCTCTGGAGAATCTTCCCGACCTAGGGATCAAACTCATGTCTCTTATGTCCCCTGCAACGGCAGGCAGACTCTTTACCACTTAGGCACCTGGAAAGCTATTGGTAATTATTATATCCATTTGTATAGGATTTTAGAATTTGAAAGCATTCTTCCAGATTTGGTGCCAAAAGATCTATCCAAAACTTTGACCCATACTGACTCATTGCCTAACTGTAAGGAAATCATTTTTATATTTTTATATCTAACTCTTTGTGAAATGATTGTTAAGACTTTTGTCTTCTTTGCAAATCAAGTGTAATGCTAAAAATAAACTACAGAATTGAATAGTTTTTTAGGAAACATGCACAATGGTTCTAAAAATTGTTTCCTTAGGATCCATAAAGAAAGAGTAGAATATTTTCATGTTAATCCTTTGAATTCAAAGAATTATTTGCCTAAACCATTTCTTTGTCTTGTGGGTGTTTTTCCTCTGATTTGCATTCATATATTTTAGCTACTTCTGTTCTCACTTGAATTTTTGCTGACAGACAGACTTCAAAAACGGCATTTATTTAGCTCCTGTCTTCTGTGCCGTAAGTTACTTAACTTTTAACCATTGCCAGTCTAATCCATGTAACTGTGTCCCTGCTAGCCCCTCCTCGGATTTCATGGAGATACTTGTCTTATAATCTTACCATTTTCCTTTCCAATTCCCACCTAGCCAAGTTCTCATTCAGACCGTTCTGCTAAGGCTAGGAGCTGCTGTCAGCTCTAATTAGATTCTATTCCTCACTACAAGCCTATTGTGGAATGTGCCTCCATAATAAAATTTAGTCTGAAATAAACTGTGTGCTAAAGGTCAAGCTAAGATAGCCTTTGGCTTTCCCATAGATTTTAAATTGATTTTCTAGTTCATGAATCTCCTCTTTTATATTTGTTTGCACGATGGCATGATCTTAGTGGAAATGAGTCTGATAGTCTACCCATCTAGTGCCATTGTTTTTGGTTGCTTTACTTGAGATGGGATAGATTCTGGGAGCCTAAAATCCTTGCTGCCTTAAAATTAGGTAGTCAAGGTCATTGAATCTCCTTGTCAGAGCCTCCTCTGATACTTCTTCCCTCCCTTTGGTTAACAGACAGTGTTCTACTCTTGGTTTTGTCCTTGACACACTTCTGTAACATCAGTACTTCAGGGGAATGGGGCAGCCCTTCAGGATATTGATTTACAAGAGAAAATTAAGACCCCAGTGAGTTCCCAGAGATTTTAGTTGAAGTGACTGTCAATTAACAGGCTTTTATTAAATATCTATTATGTAGACTCAAATAGCATATAATGTCATTGGGGAGATGAGTCATTGACTCATGAGTAAGCTATGGAAAGTGGTAAATGAAGTGTGCAAAATAAATGGAACATAAATTAAAATATGATAGCAACAGTCTCCAGGTGGGATAAGCTTGGAAAACTTTTTGGACAATTTCAATTGAGTTTTCAATGATAGGAAGGATTTAAGCCAATAAAGTGAAGAGGTACTACTGAAAGAGGAAAAGGCATAAACCAAAACCAAAGCATAAAGCATAAAATAGGTTTGGGCTGTAGTGAGCAGACACATTGGCTAGAATGGAGGTGTTTGCATATAGAGGTCATAAGGCTTGTCATACCCAGATACTCCTTCTTTTCTTTTTTTTTGGCCCTGCCACAAGCATATAGGATCTTAGTTCCCCAACCAGGGATTGAATCCATGCCCACTGTAGTGGAAACACAGAGTCTTTACCACTAGAAACTGCTCAGGCCACAGCCTTCTGCTCAGAGAAGAAGCCCCAGCACCACCACCACCCTCGCTTTATGTTTTAATTCCATGGATGAACAGTCACTGGTAAAGCTGGATTGGGGCTAATGACTCAAGAATAACCAACATCAGTTGCCACAGTGGCATCCTGGAATGATAAAGATGAGAATTCTGAGTTATGTATACCAGCTGCCTTTGAAATTTGAAGATTGGTCATATGATACCCAAGGGAAACAAAAATGATATGACAGATGATACAGCCAAAATATCAAAACAGAAAACAGAAGCAATACTTTAACAAGTTCAATGAAGACTTTAAAAATGGCGCCCCTCAGACGAACATTAAAAACACAGAAAACAAAGACCATGAGGAGGAGGATTATCTCTGCCTTATGCATGGCCTTGCTCGGTCTCCTCAGTCGTGTCCGCCTCTTTGTGACCCCATGGACTGCAGTCTGACAGGCTTCTCTGTCCACGGAATTCTCCAGGCAAGAATCCTGAAGTGGATTGCCATTTCCTCCTCGGCATCTTTCCAAACCCATGTTGCCTGCACTGGCAGGCAGATTCTTTACCACGGAGCCACCTGGGAAGCTGCTAAGCTCCTGTGGACTTAGTCATTTTCATGATAAATATATTATATGATGGTATGTGGAGAAGGAAATAGCAACCCACTCCAGTATTGTTGCCCCAGAGAATCCCACGGACAGAAGAGCCTGGTGGGCTATAGTCCATGGGATCGTGAAGAGTCAGACACGACTGAACAGCTCACACACACACATGGGATGGTATGAGGAGTTCTTGGGTGTCCTGACAGAGAAATACATAGTAAAAAGATAAATTAAAAAACATGGTTCTAGAATTTCTTTCTTCCCACAATACTGGACAGCAGAGAGAGGAAACTATGGGAACTTGTGAGGAGAATGGGAGCCCCAGACAGGGACATGGTTCCAGATCATCATAGCATCCTCGGCATCTTGTCTGTGTGTGTACACCCACTGGTTGTGCCATGCAGCACATTTGAGTTGAGGGAGAACCCTGCAGGGTGACCCAAGTCTTTCTTTGCAAGGAGAGTATACAAGTCAGCAATAAGGAGATGACATCAATTTTTTAAATCACGTGTTATTTGAAATTCTCTGAGACAAAACAAGAAGAACCAGCAACAGCAAGACCTCACACACATGCCTTGGCAAGCTGCTGATCACTGCCCTGGCGCTGTGCAGTGATCTGGTAATGGGAGACCACAACAGGAAGTCTGGAGCCCTGCAGCTCTGAGATGGAGAGAAGATTCTTTCACGGTAACTCGGGAGACACAGAGAACTAGAGAGTGGAAGCCAGTGATCAGCAGATTTCAGATGATGGCTGGGAGAGACAAGATCTTCCCTGCACCGAATTTTAATGCTAATCTGGTTTCCAGTCTCATCTAACAACAGGCTTGAGTTTCACTTAGGTCCCTCTTTCTTTCCAGGCTCCCAGGGGAATCTTTTCTGACTTTAGATACTTTATAGTCTGCTTTTGTTCCCAAACACCTAAAGTCTAGACAAAACCTTACTTCTTGATCAATTTGTGCCAGGTGTATTCTCAAAACGCTCATTGTTTTGATCTTAGCATAGCTGATTAAAGCAACATCTTTATTTCATTGAACTAGTTCTATTTTAAAAAACCTTCTTCCTCTTCTGGTTTCAGCTGTCCACAGTACAGCTCAGTTCAGTTGCTCAGTCATCTCTGACTCTTTTAACACCATGGACGATAGCACTTCAGTCCTCCCTGTCCGTTACCAACTCCTGAAGCTTGCTCAAACTCATGTCCATTGAGTCAGTGATGCCATCCAACCATCTCATCCTCTGTTGCTCTCTTCTCCTCCTGCCTTCAATCTTTCCCAGCATCAGGGTCTTTTCCAATGAGTCAGTTCTTCACATCAGGTGGCCAAAGTATTGGAGCTTCAACTTCAGCATCAGTCCTTCCCAGTGAAAATTCCCAATGAATATTTAGGACTGATTTCCTTTAGGATGGACAGGTTGGATATCCTTGCAGTCCAAGGGACTCTAAAGGGTCTTCTCCAACACCACAGTTCAAAAGCATCAATTCTTTGGTGCTCTGTTTTCTTTACGGTACAGCTCTCACATCCATACATGACTACTGGAAAAACCACAGCTTTGACTAGATGGACCTTTGTCAGCAAAGCAATGCTACCAAAACACTTGAAAATAATTCATCTTCCCAAGAATCATTTTATGACAATATTTGCTTTCTTAGAATCCTAGAATTGTTCTTTACCTGCCTCTTGAAGCTGAAACTCCAATACTTAGGCCACCTGATGTGAAGAACTAACTCACTGGAAAAGACCCTGATGCTGGGAAAGATTGAAGGCAGGAGGAGAAGAGGGCAACAGAGGATGAGATGGTTGGATGGCATCACTGACACAATGGACATGGGTTTGAGCAAGCTCTGGGAGTTGGTGATGGACAGGGAGGCCTGAAGTGCTACAATCCATGGGGTTGCAAAGAGTCAGACACAACTGAGTGACTGAACTGAACTCATCCTCATCACACCAGCAACATCTTCCCTTTGAAGACAACTGTCCCACCCTTTGCACAAGTATATCTTTAAAAATCTTTAGTACGATGGATTTTCACTCAAAATTTACTTATAATCAGTTTTCCCAAACAGTAAATAATGTTTCTTCCTCAATTTTCAAGAATTCTATATTATAAACACAGAGGAGGATGAAAAAGAAGATGATGATGACTTTGATGAATAAAATCATAGCAGCCTACGCATGGGTAGAATTTTTCAGTTAGCACAGCAATGTCACACAATAATATATTTTTGTTGTTACTGTCATAATAATTTAGTTAGCAGAAACTATGCCCTAAATGCTTTTCTTCCTCACACCTTTCTGTATTTCACATACTGCTTCATATACATGGAGTAAAAGAAAACTAGAAGGAGAACCGAGTTTTTACTGCACAGTTTTAGAAAATAATTTCCCCATGATTCCCCATTTCCTTCCTCCTGTTTCCTTGCTCTACAAGTTGTGGTAGATTTGCCAATCTCTTCTCTTGACCAGGGAAGCTTAAGGATTAATGGTAGAATTATTATTTTTTTTTTTTTTAAGGCAGGGGACTCATTTTACAAAGAGGCCAAGAGAAGTGGAATTCAAGAGAATCTTGGCCCAAAGGGTCACCAGACTCCATTTTCTCCCTACATCCATTCCAACTTTAAGAGCATGAAGCTGTCACAGAGAAAGCAAAGCTACCCAGAACACTACCCACTGGTGAAGCTGGCCAGTGGGTTTGGCAGACATATCTTTCAACGGTATATCATTAACTGTGCACATAATTCAGGGCCCTGAGGCAACTTCCAGATAAATATTCATCATTTCCACTGGCATTACCACCTATCAGTAATACTATGGGGAGAAAAGCTCTAAGAAAAGATAACCTTGGTTTTGCATTACTGAATCAGCACTCTGAAATAAAATGTTTGGTCTATTTCAGTACTGAGAAATGTTTATATTCTGAGTATCTTTTCTTTTTCTAAACTACTGATTTCTTAATTATGCCAAGTGTTTAACATGCTACACCACGGGACACTTCTTTTAGAGAACAGAACAACCTTGTGGAGCTGCCAATTAGCACTACTCCGGGCATTTTTACAGCACTCTACCTTTTTTGTGCCTTTGCTTTTTCAGAAACTACTTTTCATGTTAGGGTAATGCAACTAGACGTATTTAAACAAGCATAATGAGGGCTAATCACAATTGGAGGAAAGTGGACACATGTAGTCGAGAGGAAAGGAAGAAAAGGGAAAAGGTAATCAATACAAGACAAGCACATGCCTGATGCGATGCTGGGTATTTTACATCAGTTATTTACACAGTTAACATTTTATTTTGAAAAACCTTTTGAGAGAACAGTAAAATAAGTACATATACTCTTCATTTATATTCACTGATTGCTAACATTTTGCCCAATTTGCATGCCAAATCTACATAATAAGCAATATATAGAGAGAGAATGATCCAGTGTTCTTGCCTGGAGAATCCCAGGGACAGGGGAGCCTGATGGGCTGCAGTCTATGGGGTCGCACAGAGTCGGACACGACTGAAGCAACTCAGCAGCACATATGTATCATGGGCTTCCTCGGCAGCTGTTAGTAAAGAATCCACCTGCAGTGCAGGAGACCCCAGTTTGGTTCCTGGGTCAGGAAGATTCATGGAGAAGGGATAGGCTACCCACTTCAGTATTCTTTTGCTTTCCTCGTGACTCAGTTAGTAAAGAATCTGCCTGCAATGCGGGAGACCTTGGTTTGATCCCTGGGTTGGGAAGATCCCCTGGAGGAGGGCATGGCAACCTACTCCAGTATTTCTGCCTAGAGAATCCCCATGGACAGAGGAGCCTGGCAGGCTGCAGTCCCTGGAGTCGCAAAGAGTTGGACATGACTAAGCCTAGCACAGTATATACGTATTATATGATATATATAGAGAGAGGGAGAGAGACTAATATATTTATGAAAGAGAGAAACACACACAAACATACACATATATTATCTATGTGCATATATGTTGTGGTTTAGGGGCTTCCCTGGTGGTTCAGGTGGTAAAGAGTCCAGCTGCAATGCGGGAGACCTGGGTTCAATCCCTGGGTCAGGAAGATGCCCTGGAGAAAGAAATGGCTTCCCACTCTAGTATTCTTGCCTGGAATATCCCATGGACAGTGGAGCCTGGCAGGCTATATAATACATGAGGTCGCAGAGTGGGACACGGCTGAGCGACTAACACTATATGTTGTTTAGTTGCTAAGTCACGTCTAACATTTTATGACCCCATGAACTACAGTCCACCAGGATCCTCTGTCCACGGGATTTCCCAGGCAAGAAAACTAAAGAGGGTTGCCATTTTCTTCTGCAGGGGATCTTCTCAACCCAGAGACTTAACTCACTTCTGCTGCATTAGCAGGTGGATTCTTTACCACTTAACCACAAAGGAAGCCCATGTGTGTATATATATGTATACATATGGCAGACATGTGCATAATAGGGTACATTTTAAAGGAAGTTATACATGACACTTTGCCTCTACTTCAGCACGCATCTCTCAAAATCAAGGGTGTTCTTCCACAGATCTCTGTATCGCATTCACTCTCATTGGCCATTTTAAGTTTGATCTCTTGGATACATCTCAATTATAAGATTGTTTCTAATTTCTCAATTGTAAAGACACATTTTTCCTTACATTCCAATGTAATATGGGGGGTGCACTACTCTGAGACTATCCCTTTTTTCAACAAGGTTCCATTTAACCATCTTAAGTATCAATTGATGACACTGAATTATAAAAATATTACTCCAATTTTACCATTGAAAAACCAAGCTCTACCCTCTTTATATTAACTTTGGATTAGCTAGCTAATAGTAGTCAGGCTTCAAATCTACCCAGGGCCACAGATTCATAATCAGTTTCCCTCTGGGGTCACTCTGTCTCAGTAAGATGTTGGTAAAATTAGCCCCAATTCCTATACCATAACCCAGAGAAAATGTACTGTCTTTTTAACGATTCCTGTAACTCCTTCTGGGGCTCACACGAGGATGCTCCTGGTTCCAGCCTTCTGGCCCAGATGAATCAGTGTTTCCTGTGCCACACTAACCCAAAGGCTGAGTCCAGTCTCAGTCTCTCCCCTTGATTTCTATACAAAAAAAATCTGAGTGGGCATCAGACTTTACTGAAGGACTGAAGAGATGTTAAAAGAAAGGAAAAGACTGATTTTGCCTCTTCACCAAAAATCTAGAATCAAATAAAAGCGATTTCTAGCCTAAAAGTCACTTGTCTTGCTCCCATGTCCCTAGCCTCACCCACCCCAGCTTCTCTGTATTTGTGCTCATGTGAACACAAAGATTTACTTCCTCTCACTTTTATGGAGAACAATTCAGCACTCCCCAAGCCTTACAGTAAACTCTGCTATTCTTGCTTCCCAATGTTCATTCAGACTCAGACAAAGATTTAAATTACACCTGATCAAAATGTGATCACTCTTTCAGCTTTCAGATCTTTCTCAGTTGTTCTCAGAGGGACTGGAGGAGGCAGGAGGAGTGGAAATCTTGTTACATGATATCTTAGGAAAATCAACCAAATAAGGCCTTAAGTTAAAGCCAGTGTCTAGGCTTATATGCCTTTGAGTTTTCATGGAGATAAAACATTAATTGGAACTGGCCACCATAAAGATGGTAAGCAGTTGACAGTATCAGTAAAAATGATACAGTGTTGGGTTTCAGACCCACAATAACTGACTCAGGGTTGAATATGGAGTTATTCTTTCCCACAGGAGAAAGTGAGAAAGAAAAACATTTCATAGAGCATATAAAAGAGTAAATATAGGTACCTGCACTCAGAATCAAGCTAAAAGAATTATTTTCTGCCTTTGAAAGAATCAAGACAGGATCTTGTAAGCAGAGAGAAACACCGAATGTCCCCAAGCCAATATCTCAACTGTGTCTTTGTTAACATATGAGAAAAGAAAGACATACAAGATGATAGAATCCACAATAGTTGTCTTAATTTTGTCAACATTTTTTAGAATGCTTTATGAGATTAGCCACTTTTCAAGCAGATTATTTTGTTCATTTGTTTATTTCTTTGACAACAAAGAGTAAAATACAGGGAAAAGCATCAGAACTTCAGGAAAATTCTATGCCTACTTTAAACTTTGTATACACATCTATGGAGACTTTCGTGGGTGTTAAATATTAATGTTTTATTCAAATAATATTGCCAAAATATTTCCCCCAATAGGAACTGTTGCCAAGTAAACCACCTTTCCCAAAGCAACCACTTACTCCAGACTTTTCTTATATACTGTCCCAACTGTGGGTCATTAGTCGATGAAGCATTCAGCCCACTTCACACACAACCTTTTTATTGATTTGGACTTGAGAGCAGTATGGCAGTTTCTGTATTCTACTTGGGAGTGGAAAAGACTACAAAAGAGTCTCTGATAGGCTACTCCATCAGCTTGTCACAAGGGAGCAACCACTTGTGGAAAGGGACGAGGTTCCTGGCTCTGACTGGACAGCTCTGCAAGGTACCACTCTGAGACGACTTTGCTTTGTTCTCTGCAGCCTGTCCATACCAACTGTCCATCTACCCTCCCCTCCTCGTGCTTGTATCTCTACTTTTTCCAACCACTGACTGCTTCCTAGATTTTAAGGAGTCTTTCTCTCTGTGGTTGGGACTGAGCCAGAATTAATAAATGTTTCACTCTCATTGTGCACCTCTACTTACACCATCTCAGGAGAAATAACTCAGACAAGAACTGTTCTGAAGAGGAAAAGAAGAAAAGCCAAGGAGAATTAAACTGAATGTAAGTCACTCTCTCTTTTGAAGATCTTTTCTCCTTTGTTAGGATCACGATGAACTATTCCCCCCTGCAGTGCCCCCTCTCCTAATGACTGTTACAAACTCCTGTGGGCAGATCGGCTTCACTTTTATCTCTGTCTAACTTCCTGAAACTCTGTGGACTCAAAAGAAATGGCAGAAAGAGCATGGTGACAAAGGTCGGGATCATCCAGAGGGATGACTTTGAAATATGGAGGAGAAGAAGATGTAGGAAAGTGTCAGTTGTTCTTCTGAAGAGGAAATTTGGAAAAGGGAGTTAAGAACAGGCAAAGCTGGTATAAAGTTGGCGAGATGCTGGTTTGCTGCTGTTAACAAAATTTAAATGGTTCCAGGGAGCCACAGGTAAGCCATTTCTTTGTTCTTAAGGAAGGGTCTATTTTTCTTTCTAGGAGTAGGAAACAAAACAAATTATAAACATTTTTCAAAAAGCTTCAAAGGACTCCATTAGCCTGATAAAAAGGTCCAACTTCTTTTGTACATTTAATTCTCGTTACAATTGCTCTCAAATAATAAATAGTAGTTTCACAATTTTTTAATGCTTGGTGTGAGATAGGTATTATGTAAGTGACTCGTATGGACGGCCTCCATGTTATAGATGATGAAACTAAAATTTAAACAAAACAATTTGTTCAGATTTCCAAATTTGCATAATTAGTAAGTAGTGAAACGGTGTGAACTACCACAACTACTCAAGACCCCTTATTTTGAGGCTGGATTCACCAACACAGGAAAACATCAAAAGAAAGATCCAGGACCATGGAGGATCAAGAGTTACACCATCTTAAAATAACCTTTGGTGCTACCAGAGCCTCTAAAATCAACTTCTGGTTAATTTCATCAGAACTACTTTTAGGCAAATTGAATAAAAATGTCAAAAAAAAAAAAAAATCAAGAAAGGGCAGTAGAGGTTTATTGGTCCTAGGAAGCCAGAAAGCTAGCCAGCTGTTCTCCCATAGCTGTGAATGTACTTGACAAAAGAGATTCACATGTGAGGTGGGGTAACAGGGGGCAGGCATAGGAAGAATAGCTAAAGGTTGTTTGCTACTGAAAGAGAAAGCGTTGCAGACTTGCCTGATGGTGAAATTGCTCACTTTGAGGAGGTCCCATTCAAATGAGTCAGAAAGAGAAGAGGATGCTCTAAGGACAGCCAAGCAAAACTGCCTCTGTCTCCCTAGAGGGAAGGACATGGGGAGCCCACAGGTAGCAAAGAGTCTGCCATTGTAACTGGAGCATTTAGGTAGAAATGCATATGGGCTCTTAAGTGTTTCAAATTCTTGCTTCATTTAAGCCTTCTAGGGTAAGTAAACACCAGCACAGCTTTCCAATCAAACTGGCAAACATTCTACCTTTCTGTTTGCTGACAGTCAACAGTTTATCTTCGATATTTCTGCTGGATCAGTGCTGAGAAATAGGACCTTGGAGAATCAAGGTCTTTCACCTTGCATTAATCCCTCTGCCTACTGAATAACAGAAATAACACTGCACTGCTCAGAGTCCTGCTGCAGATAAATTAGCTATTGTCTACAGAGGATAATGAAGATTAAAATGGTGTGTGTACTGTTGTCATGAATAATGAACACATTTGCTCTACATCGTTATCCCAAACATATGTTTTGAAGCTTATCAACTGCAAAACTCATGACATTTTACGAGATGCTGGTTCAACTTAAAAGAAGGCCCTTTTGAAAAACGATATACTAGATTCAATAAGATTTTAAAATAATTTGCATATTTCAAAGGATTAACTGTTTATTTAGGATCCCATTTTACATGGTCACTTGCATCCGTAGGTCACGCTGAGCTGTTCACAAAAGGATTTCAAATAGGGCTAGCTTTTTTTTTCAGCCTAGACAGTAATGAACCTTTCTTCTTAACTGGTTAAGAAAATTGCAGAGCATGTTAAGAAAAAAATAAATAAACCCAGTTTATGAAATTCTACCCACCCTTTGGATCTTCTAAGTCCTCCTGTCCCTGCCATTTACCCCATCCACTGGCACAACCTACCTGATGTACTTCTCTCAGCTGAGCCCCACTGTCTGCGTGCCCCTCCATTTAACTGATCAATCCCAATTTAAATGCCTAGAACCATGATGAATCTCAAATTTTTCTTTATGGCTTATGTGGTCAATCAGTCATCTATGCTAGTGAATTCTAGAGTAACTAACACCTAAGGAACAGTACCCATGCTTACCCAGGGCCACCTTATCATGTGAATCAAGTGTTAGTCACTCAGTCATGTCCTACTCTTTGTGACCCCATGGACGATAGCCTGCCAAGGCTCCTCTGTCCTTGGGATTCTCTAGGCAAGAACACTGGAGTCAGTAGCCATTCTCTTCTCCAGGGGGTCTTCCCAACCCAAGGATGGAACCCAGGTCTCTCTCATTGGAGGCAGATTCCTTACCTTCTGAGCCACCAGGGAACCCACTGTCTTGTTTCCAAATGTCTGTGTACCTAACAGAGGTTGTTGGCTCTGTAACTGCCTCAGAATCGACTGACTCTGTGGCTGCCTCAGTCCTGGGCCCTCCAGGGCATCCTCGGCTCTCACCTCCCTTCAGGCTCTTTGGCTCTTTATTTACTGTGCAAACTGTAAATCTGTTGTGGCATGTCCTTTGGCACTTTGATTGGACCAGCTTCTTTACTAGAACAAATTTTAAACTAATCTGCTCTCTGTGGCTGCTGGTTGGGAATTTCATCATTCGGAGAGACAGAGCCACAGAGAAGAGACAGAAACAGAAGCTGCAGGCACTCATTTCTGAACAAAATCCTAAAATAAGCAAGCTTTCCAAATGTGCATAAAATTTTGGTGGCATCTGCATGTCTAGCGCACAGTGGTGAGTTGTATGTTCTGCTTATCTATGGTGTGCTTAGTCATTCTGTTGTGTCTGAACCTTTTTGACCCTTGACTGTAGCCTGCCAGGCTCCTCTGTCCATGGGAATTTTCAGCCAAGAATGTTGGAATGGGTTGCCATTTCCTCCTCCAGGGGACCTTCCTGACCCAGGGACTGAACTCGCGTCTCCTGTGTCTCCTGTACTGCAGGCGGATTCTTTACCCTCTGAGCCATCTGGGGAGCCCATCTGTGGTACAGTGAAGCATATAAAACTTGCCTCCAGAAATTGCCCCCACAACTCGCCCCCTCCCTCCAATACTATTGACAGTGCCAGTGGAGGGTGGCAGGGCGGGGGTCCTTGTGGAGAAGGAGAGAGAGAATGTCTACGGAAGGCAAACTGGAGGATTCACCCCTTAGACTCTGCATGTTTACAATTGCAGGGCTGAGTCTGGGGCAACGAAGGTGAAGGTGGGGAAAACCAGGTGCCAAGTATTTATATGGGATTCGTGGTAAAGCAAAGTAGTCTTCTAAAGAAAATCTTTAGCTAAAAATGATAATTGGAAGGATATTTCTTCATCCACAGTTTTAAATGGAGCTTCTTTAAGCAGAAATGCTTAATTCAGGCTCTATGGAAACCCTAAAAGTTCCTGGGGGTCTTCTACAATTAGATGCAGAATGACGAGGTATGTATACTGTGCGTGACTACTTCAAGACTAGAACTCTTAAATGTTCTCAGTCTCAAAGAACAGTTCATAATTGCACAACAATTATAAAATTGAATTAAACATTATAAAGACCCAAAGAGAGAGAGATTCTGAACTATTGTATGGAAATATTGTATCTAGACATTGATTTATAGAGGTATGGTATATGATGGCCAAAGTAGATGAAAGGTACTATTTACTTATCATTACTATTACTACTATTTTTATATCGCCTTTACTTATGCACAAACCCAGTGAAAGTAGAGTGCTTCATGGAGGACAGAGAGAAGGCAATAGGATTAACAGTGCTGTGAGATTCAGGGAGGCATGGAAACCTTCTAAGCCTCTTAGCTCAACTCTAAGGACTCGATCTGACAACATTTCAAGTGAACTTTCAGGTATAAACTTCCATAGCAAAACCTTTTTCCATACTATAATTTAAATGTCTGTTCTCAAAGGCACAGTCAATGCAAAACAAAATTTTAAAATAACAAACACACAAGAGAAAATACATAAGCGTTTACATTCTCCTAAAATCTCTCCAAAAATGATCTTCTTTATCAAAAACCACTTTAGAGTATCTAGACAATTTATCCCAAAGTGCAGCTTGCTTATGACTCAGTGACAGTCATTGAAAAAAAAAAATTATAGTTTTTGGGGCAGCCTAATTTACTGATAGCTAAACACTAGCAGTTATTCTTAAACTTTAGCCTGAATCAGAATCACCTGAAGGGCTTAATAAAATACAGATTTCTGGGCACTACCCCCAGAATTTCTGGTTCAGCTTGTTGGTGTGAACCCTGAGAACTTACATTTGGAATATGTTCCTAGATGATGCTGAAGCTCCTGCTCCAGAGACAAGTCTACCCGTACCTCCTCCAATCTGAATCACCCCCAACATGTACCACCTCTACAATAGAAGACTGTCTGAGCTCAAGAATACCCCCATTTGATTGTCAGAGAGGAAACACATATGTCTAGGTTTTTGTTTTTTTAATCTTTGAGAGCAGCCAGATAATGTTTATTTTTATTTTATTTTTACTTTACAATACTGTATTGGTTTCACCGTACATTGACATGAATCCACCACAGGTGTACATGAGTTCCCAACCCTGAACCCCCTCCCACCACCCTCCCTATATCATCTCTCTGGGTCATCCCAGTGCACCAGCCCCAAGCATCCTAAACTCATAACTCTCTCATGAAACTTTGCTCCCTACATCCACATATACACTCATTCTTTGGTAGATTATCAATTTCACTGACTTATTCCGACCTCTGGGTGGCAGTAGTTCTAATCTCTCAGATTTCCCCAAAGAGAAAAAGAGCCATGTGTATATTTATCCAAAAATAGAAAGAAAAGGTTAATACCACTGAGACTTAGGTCATGACCAGGCAGTTGGATGTCCTGACGTAGCAGACATGAAAGAGTATAGTCCATGCCTCCAAGGAATACTGAGGGGGAAGATAACACGTACTTGGTGCCATATACATACTCATTACAACTCGTTTAAAGTACACACGGACTTTTTTGCTCGAGATCCTGAATCCATAGGATTGCAAAGAGTCGGACATGAATGAAATGACTGAACACTCAGGTCATGTACTGAGCTTGAACTTAATGTTTTCTTTCAAAGGTGGTGCTGTTTCTGTTGGGGAGCTGGAAGCGCAGCAGATGAGCATGCAATACGTACTCATTCACTCAGTCATGTTTGACCCCATAGACCGTAGCTTGCTAGGTTCCTCTGTCCATGGGATTTTCCAGGCCAGAATACTGGAGTGGGTTGCCATTTCCTCCTCCAGGGGATCTTCCCAACCCAGGGATCAAATCCACATCTCCTGTGTCTCCTGCATTGCAGGTGGATTCTTTACTCACTGAGCCATGGGGGAAACTCACAGCGGATGAGCACGGGAGATTAAGACCAGACAGAGCCCAGGTCTTGCTACACTTCTGCTCTGGGACATTTCTGAGCTCCCATTTCCTGGTGGGTAAAACAGAAACAACTTTAATTGTCATGAGTCTTGGAGGAAAATTTGGACTTTCCTTTCAATTCCCTACAGGTAGATCTTCATTCACCGTGAGCTTTATCAGCCTGTTTCGAAGGTCCTAGTATACATCAGACCTATTTGGATGACACTAACACAGAAACTTGTTAACTTTTAGAGATTGTATAAAGTCCATTCTTTTACATATGTGTAAGTGAAAACCATGATCATTTATATTCTTAGATACAATGCTAAACATCTTAATAAAACACCTACTAAATTTTTATCAATAGTATCACCAGGGAATTTATTTAACATGTGGATTCCTGGGTCCCATGCTAGAACTACTGAATCAAAAATGCTGGAGTCCTAGCAATCTGTATTTCAAAAAAGCCCACCAAGTAATTCTGATGTTCGCTAACATTTGAGAGTCAGTGCCATAGTGAAAGGAAGTATTAAAGGACTTCCCTGCTGGTCCATTGGTTGCGAATCAGCCTGCCAATGCAGGAGACATGGTTTCCATCCCTGGTCCAGGAGGACTCCACATGCCATGGGGCAACTAAGGCCGTGAGTCACAACTGCTGAAGCCCGCACATCTAGTCTGTGCTCTGCAACAAGAGAGGCCACCACAATGAGAAGCTCACACGCCTCAACTAAACAGTAACCCCTGCTCACAGCAGCTAGAGAAAGGAGTGAAGACTCAGTGCAGCAGAACATTTAAACAATTACTATATGTTTTTTTTTTTAATATTAAACCAGCTGATTTAATGCAGGGAAGCTTAGGAAGAGTTCAGATAGCAACCACACAAAGCAGTGTAGCAGCTGAGAGTGTGACAAAGCTGGGACGTTCCAGAGAGGGGCTGGACCCTTCACACTGGAGCGCTAATACAGGCTTCAAGGGAAGGTGTAACAGAGTGCAGACTAACAAATCTTAAAAGGCAGAGCAAGGAGGAAGGCAAAACCAGCTACAGGAACAGCCTGAGCAAGGGTCTGGAGGGAGGTAAATGATTAATTCAGAGAGCCTCTGGGTGATGAACCAAGGGAGGCAAAAAGTTGCTGTATTATAGAGAATTTGGAACATTGTGCTAGAAATTTACTCCCAAAGCAGTGGGAAACCATGTAGGTTTTGAGGAGGAAAGTTACTCAGGCTGACCTGTGTTTCAGAAAAACAGCTCTGGGAGCGAGGTGAAGGATTTGGCCTACAAGAGTTTAGAGGCAGATAATGATGTGTTATATCCCTTCTGCAAGAGCCTCTGAATTCAAATTTAAGATCCCTGATATTGCTTAAAAATCATGGCATCAAAATAAAGACCGTTTTGTTTTAATGAGACAGTCTGCTATGTGATTACGTTCTGATAAAAATCATGTTTCCTAGCTCTAACTCACGTGATTAATTTAATAAATGCTTACTTGAATGCTTTTTCTCTGCTACAAAACAAATGAAATTCAATAGTATGGCATTTCTTTTCCCAAACTTTCTTATTAAGCAAAAATGTGTTTTACAGTCAGGGATCTTGTGTTCACACATTATCTTAACTTCCTCTTTCCTGGGAAGATGACGCAGCCTTTGGCGTTTATCAGTCCATCCGGCATATTTTTCAGCTCCTTCCACCTTTCACAAACTGGGCCCAGTTTAGAACTTCCCTACCGGGTAGAGAGCATACATGCCTCTTAGGAAATTCAGCCCACGCATCACTGGCTATTCAACCATGACCTCATCTCTTCTTTGTTAAAACTGACCTGTCCCAACCCCCAAAAGTCATTCTTTAGCTAGGAATTATCCATGTGACCTGGCAGAACCAATCAACTCAGTGGAACTTGATAGATAGGTAGGACTTGGTAGGGACAGGCAGGAAATAAAGGGGGTTTGAAATACGCTGGAAACCACATTTGGGTTTGGTTTTGTTTTTAACCTGACTTCTTGTACATGGTAGTGTTCAGTGTTGAGTTACTGATGACCCTGTTTTTAAATCTTAGCCAAACTACTATTTTGTGACCTTTTGCATTTCTCATTTTCTCTCCATTTATTCATATTCAATAGGGAGATAATCCTGGAGTTGCAGTGAGATATAACAGTCAGCACAGGAACAATCATTATCATTTTTGAATTGTTGCAAGCAAATTGAGGTTTGAGAAAAAGTATCAATCTTCATCACTAAATTAATTAATAATAGAGAAGATCCACATCAACTGTTTTAACTCAGTGATGTATATTCTATTCTAGTTATTTAACAAGAGAATGGGATGTATTTTGTTCAGGTAATACAAAGGAGAAAGGTTTTAAGTCTCTAGTCAAGGAATTGAAGCAAAGGATTATTCTCAAACAGCAGTACACACTAACTTTATGTTTCTGTTCCAAATACAGGGAATAAAATATATCAAAGTATGCAGAAAATAGATTTTAGGATTTATTCCTATAAAATGAATGAGAGGGACAATCTAAAAATAAAAATTTTTAATTGCTTTCAAATTAAATTTTGTCCTAGAATCGGCATACTATAGCATCAAAAGAGAAGGAAGTAGCTTAAATTCATGTTTATCACATGAGTGAAATCTCATATAAGAACTAGAACTGATTCTTAAGTTAGAGGAGGGCAGAACACAGAGGGTTTGAAGGCAGTGAAAATAGCCTATATTATATTATAATGAAGGATACAAGTCAGTCTACATTAGTCCTAGCCCATCGAAGGTACGACACCAACAGTGAACTCTAAGGTAAGCAGTGAACTCTGGGTAATGATGTGTCGATGTGGCTTCATCCTCGTTAGAAATGTACTGTTCTGATGAATGTTGCTGCTAATGGAGGATGCTATGCACGGACGTAAAGAGCCTGCCAGGCTATAATCCGTGGGGTCGCAAAGAGTCGGACATGACACAGCGACTGAATGACGACAACCACATAGGTTGAGAAGGCTGAAAGCAGAGCTCACTGTGATCAGAGAAGGGTCTTGGTAAGCGTGGGATCCTAAGAATGAGGAGTTGGAGTAGAAAATGGAAGGCGATTGAATCTGAGAAGATAAAAATTCAAGAGACCAGGGGTTGCATGAGTAATCCATGTGAACAGAAAAAGTAACCCACGATAGAGAACAAAGCTATAAACCAGGTGCTTCCCAAGAATGAGGATGATGGAGGAATTTTGTAAAGGAATGAGATAAAGCAGGATGGGGATTTAGTTGGATGTCCCAAGTCTCCAAAGAGCAAGGCTTTTAAATAACAGAGAAGGACTCCTGCCTGAAAGCAGTCTTGAGAATAAAAAGTCCACTACCCAAGTCACTGGATCTGGGGAACTGGGCTACCTCCACTTGGTGGGGAAAAATATCCTCACAGTACTAGCTAAGGAAGGATGTGGGAGGGATGTTCAGTGAAAGAGCTCAGGGAAAGGGGAGTTGTGGATATAGCATAAGACAGGACACAGAAAAAAAAGCTGGAGAGGGAGGGCAGAAGAGAAAAGCAAGGTAATAGAAAGAACACCATGAAATCCTTTGGGGATGAAAAGATGGGGAAGAGGAAGAGGAGCTTACATTTTGAACAGTCAGTGAAGCAGCAGTGGCAGGAGGCATTTTTTTCCCTCTGACCCCCAGCGAATGGGAGGGAAATATTGTCAAGGAAGGATGGGAAAGCATCCACAGAAGGAGTGTCAGCTACAAAATGGCACTCGCTGAGAACCTTTGTCAGCGACTGAACAACAAGGGCATCTGACCTCTGCCTCTGTGGAGACTGAACCCTGAGTGACTGCAGCTGCTGGGCTTCAGCACCCTCTAAGGGGAATTCAGGGTGGAGAATGAGGCACTCTGTGCTCCAGGGAAACGGGTGGAACAGGTCTTTAGCTGGTTAGATATTTTTAGGAACTGATTTCATGATCCCAAATCCTTGCATCTCCTCGTATCTAGAAAAGCACTAAATCCCTTCACGGTGACATCAACTTCTTGCAGAAAACCTTGTAAAGTAAGTGTCTGAGTGCACTGAACTCCCATTTCACCAAAATCTTATATATTGACCTTCTCTCACGGCCTCTTTGGAACAGTCTCTCAGAGCTCTCTGAGGTTGTTTCCTGGGCTGCAGTCCTCATTTTGCCCCAAATAAAACTTGCAACTCTCACACTGTGCATCTTTTTAGTCGACAGGAAATCAGGACCTGTGTTGATAGAGCTTTCAGGGAATTAGAGAGGTTTGGATAGCTTTGCTTCAAGAGGGAGACATAAAAGGTGGGGTGGGATAGGGTGATGGAGTCAAAGTGGAGCAAGATAGCTTTATTACTGTCTGCCTTTCAATAACCCTGAGCCCAAAGACATGATAGCTGAATGCCTTCAAGAAAGAAAGCTTCACCTCCTCTCCCTTTCCTCCTGGGTTTCTCTCAGCTCAGAACATTTTCTCATATGAGGACTATGAGTCACTTGGGTATAAAACAATATAGATCACAGAGCAGTGCAAGCAGTTAAAAGAAAGTTGGACTCTTATAATACATCCACAATAGTGAATATGTTTTAAAGTTATACAGGGCATCAGTGTATTGAATTGAGGGGGAAAATATAGCATGCCATTGTATCCCCCATAAAGCAGCAGAGCATCACCTCTTCATAGGGTCTGCGTTCTTTCAGAAAGATAGTGGGTCTCCTCATCTGTACTTCTGTTCCTGTCCTCCCTCTCCTTAAAGAAATATCTTCTGAACAGCTGACTTTCTGAGAAGAGATAAGAGGATTTGGGTTTGTCCCAAATGCAGTCTGCACAGATCTGGCTCTTATCTGTTCAGATACCCTGGCCTTCATTAACTATTAAACAGTAACCTTTCCTATTTAACAAGAGGAGACTAATTTTCAAGGCCTGATGAGAGAGATGTGGGGGTCTATCAAGGTTATGTCTCACATTTTTGTGTTCTGGACGATACACCCTAAAAGAAGTCCTTTAGGCATTTGTAACTATTCTCATGACTATACCTGCCCTTTTCTTAACCCAGAGCTAGTTAGATGAATTTCATGTCTTCTATATCTACAGCAGCCGTGTTCACAGTGCCCACAAAAATGAGTGGAAACACCTCATAGCTACTAATACTTCAGTCCTTTGGCCACAATGGGTGGATAAAGTCCTCCTGGACAACTCTCTCTTTGCCCTGGGGGTGTCTGGGTTTCTGAGCTATGTATGACTCAGTCCATTTTCTTGGGCATGTCCCTTTTTTTGGTTGTGCATTTTCCTCTCCTACCTGAGGGTCCTCTCTGAACCTATAACATTTACAATTCCTAGAGCAAAATTAGGTGAAATCATCCTGATAGTGAGATCTTTAGAAAAGCATCAGTAACATGTTCTTTTTCTTTCTAATAATCTGGTTATCATTTTAATATTTTGCAGATTAAATTATGAGACCCAACATTGACTTAATAATTTGCTGCCCTTTCAAACTGATGGTTTAAATATATTTTTTCAACACCTAAGAGAAGTTATATGTTCTGTGGGGTGAGGTAGAGAAGGAGGGGTGCACCAGCTATGTTGAACTGTTCTGACTAATTCAGTCCTCATCCCTGATGAACTTAACACTGTTGTACATCTCCTCACCCTTAACTGACCCACTAACCTCATAATCAGGTTAGAGATTTTTTTTTCTTGTAACCTGAGCACAAGTCTTGGAAGTCTTTATTCTCATCCCGAGTCTTATCAGAGTACTTCTTGCAACTCTTTTTCCCTAGAGGAATTCTGGTAAATATGACTCCCTCTTATTATATTTCCATTGATGTCTTTGTATCCAGTGACCTTTAGTTCTCTTCATAGATGAATGAGCTGTCTCATCCTTGACTCAGAAAATAGATAAGGTTCCAAAATATACAAAAATATACAACTCTGATGCTATAGCAGTGATAACATAACACAAGAATACTGTTTGCTATATGTGACAAAGTTATGGCCAAGATTGGAAGCCAAACTAACAGAGACTTTGATAATTTTTTAAAGTTTCTTTTCATTTAACTTTTAATGATTAATTCCAGTTTTGGAGGAATTCTGAAGATTTGCCAGACAAGTAACTGAGAGGAATGTTCTTGACCAAGGTTATTTAGATTTCAGCAAAACACTGGGCAAAGTTTTTGCTGTATTGTTAGATGAGATGGCTAAGCCTGGGTATAAACAAAAAGATAATACATGGGTAATATTTTTAAAAAATTAATTTGGAACATTTCATGCATATGAAAAAATATAAAACAGCAGAATAAGCCACTATGCAACCTGCCTCTTAACTCAACAATTTTTCATCACATGACTAAGGTTTTTTCATCAGTACTAGAATCTTCCCCACTATGACCAAGATTAAAAAACACCTCAAAAAGCTGAGAAAATATTAACTGACAAAAGTTAGACAAAGACAAATACCATATGCTATCACTTATTTGTGGAATCTAAAAAAGTGATATGAATAAACTTATTTACAAAACCAAAACAAACTCGCAGACATAGAAACAATCTTATGGTTACCAAAGTGGGAGAGAGGGGAAGGATAAATTAGGAATATTTTATTTATAAATATACACTATTATATATAAAACAGATAAACAACAGGGGCCTACTGTATAGCACAGGGAATTATATTCAATATTATGTAATAACCTAGAATGAAAAAGGTTGTAATTTGGCCAGGCCTCTATTGGTTTCATTTGGTGACAAATTTTAGACTCTGTCAGGTCCTTTATTTCAGTATAAGCTTAACACCAAGCATACTAAATTCTAGATGTTTACTGTTTTCTAATTGATGAGCAGATCAACTCTAAATTTGAAAAATGGAGTCAATATTGAGCATGGGAATGAAAATTTTAAATATCTCTAGTAACTGATACCATAGAACTGCACTAAGGTGAGATCAGAATTACTTTTAACAAGACAAAAAAAAATCTTGGAGACATTGCTCGACAACTTGAACTTTCCAGAAAAGGATAGGTTATTGAGGGCAAGAGAAGGGAAGTCATTATCATTTCCAGAGCCTCACACAGAGATTAACAGACGCGGTCTTTAAACGCTAGTAGAACTGATACACACAGGGCCATATGCTGCCTTAGGGACAGACACTGAGAAGTCTCTCTAAAAGGCACTGCTGTTTTACTCCCATCCTCTCTAGCTTCTGAGAGTGTCTGGAAGTTCAAGTTTGGAACTCACTGGACCCTTTGAATATGATCACAATCAAAATGCAGTCATTCTAGAACAGGCACAAAGTGGTCACAGAGAACAGAAGAAAGATGAGCTCAGAGTCTGCCCAATTTGAGGTTCATGCCCAGCTTTGCCACTTACAAACTGTGTAACATAGGATGAATCTCTTAATCTCTCTGCACTTTTTTATATGGCCAAAGCTGGATTTTTAAAAGGATTAACTGCCACGCGTGCTCAAGTAAGGGTAGCTGTTGTTAGTATCATCTTTCATCTGAAAACTTTGAGACAGAAAGATCCTGAAGAAAGCAGGACTCAGGGAGGGGGCAGGAAGGCACATCACCCAGAAGAGGAGGTTAAAGAAGCCCCTTCAGCTTGTGCTGGGCCAAAGGCAGTCTCTGCGGACATCCCAACCCGAGGCAGCTCACTTCCTGTCCCGCCCCCTCCCCAGGCAGCTCACTTCTTGTCCCGCCCGTGTCACCCAGTCACTTTCTTGTATGGCTTCGACTCCCCTTCCTTCACTTCCCCTGCCCCAAATGCTTCCCTTCTGCAAACAAACCACTTGGTACAGCCATGCTTATGGCAGATTCTCCTGAGCTAAAATTGCATATGGACATTTAAATCAGTACTGATTCTTTATATAATGACAGATTCTACCTATAAGACATAGAAGTCAATGAGATAAGAGAACCAAAAAAGTCAAAGAAAAAGGCCAAGAGAGCACAGGACATATCTAACATCTATCACTTTTTAGAACAAAATGTATAAAATGTGATTTCTAGATCTTATTGTGAATTGACACCAGATTCTTCAGGACAACTGAATAGTTTTCAAGCAGTCAGTGAATTAACTCCGGAAGCTGTAATTTCTTTTGAAAATATGGAAAAAAAAAACTTTAAAGGACAACAGGGGTAAAAAGATGTTCCAGAAACATTTCTATTATTGTTACTTGTCAAAATGGGGATCAAAAGTGTTGTCAAATCTTCTCAAAAAGACTTAGGAGGAGAATTGACTCTCACCGGTGATGATTTGGGTTGTAACTGGGTCAGCAGGCGAGTTCTCAAGTCCCCTTGATGACCAGCCTGGTGACACTCTCAGGGTAGGAATATCTTAGAGTGTTTTTAAGTAAAATCTTAAAGTGTTTTCTAAAGAGTAATGGGACCGATAATGTGAAAAAAAAACCTTATTTGCATTTGCCTGTCTGTGCTCAGTCTTTCATTGTCTCCAGCTCTTTGAGAGCACGTGGACTGTAGCTCACCAAGCTCCTCTGTCCATGGGATTTTCCAGGCAAAAATACTACAGTAGGTTGTCATTTCTGACTCCAAGTGATCTTCCTCACCCAGGAATCTAACCTGCCTCTCCTGTATTGGCAGGTAGATACTTTACCGCTGTGCCAGCTAGGAAACTCCATCTGCATTTAAGCAGATGCAGTTTGTATCCTCCCACTCGCTGTGGGCAGGCTGATCTAGGGGAGAAGAGCTGTGTAATGGGGGCCGTCCATACTGGGCAGCACCAACACCAGGTGAGCAGTCTGCTGCAGCCACTACTTTGCTCTGACTGTTCCAGCCCCGGGCAAAAGAAATCCGTCCTAGGAGAAAGGACAGGCTGCAGGCGGTGCTGGCCGGAGGTCATGCCCCCTGTCCCCCATGCCAACTATCTGGTATCTGAGATGTGTGGGGGGGAGGGGCTGTATCTCCTACCCTGAACAGAGTGCAGAGCCCACGTGCTACTCTGGAGCATCTCTACTCTGAGCATGCGCTCTTGAGCTGTAATCTATTACTTCTATACATTGAACATCAAGCTAAAACCCAAACTCTGTGATATGGAGGGACAAGGGTCAATTCCTTTAGTCTGGTAGGCACACACTCACTTTAATATCCTCATTCCTTCCATTCAAATAACTCTACACAAACCCAGGTGGAAGATCACTCAATTGGTAATTAAAATTATCGATCCATATGGGGTTAGAATATTTGATTTTAAACATGTGGAATATCAGATGAGGTCGGTCACACAGTAATATTCTATTCCTTGGACTTATGACAAGAACATAGTCTGTATGAAAAGTACCGATTGTTTTTACAAAACAACAACAACAACATCATAGGTGTTTCTAGGCTCTGGCCCTAGCAACATCCTTCCTTTATGATCTTGCCACAGCTCCTATTCCCTAAACTCCAAAAGAGACCCATTTGATCAGCTACTAGGTTTAGTGGGTAAAAACACATCTAGCCCAGGGCTAAGCTGGGTTCTGACCTAATTCTACCAAGTACCAGCTTGGCACATTGGGCAGTCTTCCGGTGTAATGGATGTTTCACTGTCAAAGGGGATTTCTATCAGGGTTGTAGAGAGGGTATAATGGAAAAAGAACCTAACCTAGCACCTGATGCTGGGAAATCTATTTCTTGGCCTGCCTCAGGCTCTTGGCTTTTTGCCCCACATTCCTGCAAACCTTGCTCTCTTTTATCCTTCAAGCTTCAACACAAATTTCCTAATCTCAGGAGGCCTTCCCTGGCCACCTTATGTAAAATTGCAACACTCTGCCCCTCAAGGTTTTCTCTCCTCTTCTCTTTGCTTTACTTTTCTCCTTAGTTCCTATCATCCTCAGACAAACAGAATGTTTCACTTATTTATTGTCAGTAATCCCAGCTAGAATGGAAGCCGCTTTAAGGTAAGGAACTTTGTTAGTTCTTGCCTGGATTAATCTCTTGCATTATCTGTCATGCAGACTACACACTTAGCATTTTATAATATTTGTTCCTGAGTGAATGAAAGGGTAGATCTTAGCAACTCTTAATATTAGTGCTGTTTTTTCACTCATTGCCATAAGCTCTGGCGCAGCTACCCTTCTGCATTTCCTATTTGTGTAATAGCTACAAAAACACTTTCTTCTGCTGAGTGTTGAACGCCTATTAGTTAATCATGCTCACATGTTTGACAGAAACCCTGCTTCACCACTGACTCTCACACTCCCCTGGAAAGAAAGCCTTGTCCCTGGTCGTGTTTGCACCAGGCAGAAGTCAGTTCACCTTCTTATGCATATCTGGATATGACAAGCATGAGCAGGCATTTCATGTGCGTCTGTATCTCAGGTCACTGGTTATGACTGCTTGTGGTACTATACCTGCAGCTAGGCTACTATATTGTAATGCCAGTTTATTGAAATTAAAAATATTTATCTTAGGATAGATCAATTGAGTTTTGCTTGTGAGCAGAGTGTGAATAATGTGATGACTGGGAGTCCCTCATAGCTCAGTTGGCAAAGAATCTGCCTGCAATGCAGGAGACTCCAGTTTGATTTCTGGGTCTGGAAGATCTGCTGGAGAAGGGATAGGCTACCCACCCCAATATTCTTGGGCTTCCCTTGTGGCTCAGCTGGTAAAGAATCTGCCTGCAATGTGGGAGACCTGGGTTCAATCCCTGGGTTGGGAAGATCTCCTGGAGAAGCGAAAGGCTACCCATTCCAGTATTCTGGCTTGGAGAATTCCATCGACTATATTGTCCATGGGGTCACAAAGAGTCTGACACGACTGAGCGATTTTCACTTTTCACTTTTACATAGTGGAAAAAGTTGGCTGCATCAACATCAACTGGTCACAAGACCATGTCATGTATAGAACACTGTGAGTCCTCGAGTTATCGTCTTTGCCACTTATTATCATGACTTTTGAAACTTATGCCTGAGCTGGAGTGAGTAATGAAAGCACTTTCTCCTGAGTCATCACAGCACCCATCGCCGGGAACATGGTTCATTCCCTAAGGGGTATCCTGGCACATTGGACTGTGACACTGTGTATGTAGCAGACACATTATAATTTGGATGAACAACTTGGAAAGATAGGAAGAAAATCTTTACTCCCAGGAATATTGGTTTGGCATTTTTAAAAATGTTTGTCATAGAGACAATTTGGGAAATGTAGTGGTTAGTATTTCCACGAGATGGCACTCATTGTCTTCCTTACCTTTTACTAAGTTTTTGACATATTCTTGAAGAATATGAATGAACATATATGCATGTACATATGCACATATATGCATGAATATATGTATATATACATACATGCAAATGAATACTCATATATGCATATATATGTATATTTATCTAAGGTTCTATAATTTACCTAGCTCATTCACATCCTTGACCAAAGTTTCATTTATTGTGGCCCCTTGGGGCCATGGGGATAGGGCATTTGTTGGTGGGTATAGAGAGGGGTTCACTGCTTTTATCCTCTTCATTTCCACTCTATGCTCTGCTTATGCCAAAGGATGAAAATACAAAGCTGGCTTTGAGCCTAGGAATTTATGAACAGAAGGCAAGGATGAAGCACAAAACCATTTAGACAGAGAATAAACAGGAATGTAATGATATAAACTATTTATAGAAAGACTACTATTTAGGTCATTAGGGGACTGAGCAGGCTTGTAATTTGAAAAGCTAGTAACTTTTAGAGGGAAAAAAAAACCATAAAAACACAGAGGTTCACTAACCTTGCTCCCATTAGCATCTGAGGCCCAAGAGGACTTTCCTTTCCTTTGTTGGTGGGTAACAGTATGAATTAAAAGAAAATACTTTTCACTTGAATTTCTCCTACTGCCCACTGCAGTCTTGGGCTCCAGTTAGAATGCTCCACCATTGACAGACTTCACTGTGGATTTTGAGGTCAGAGAATCACAATTATAGTCAGCTGGAGAATTAACTAGGACTTTGGATCATTAGGAGATAATTCTGTTTTCATTACATTAGCACTAATGGTGAGGGGAAGATCAGGAATTCAGAATCTATAGAAAAGCATATCAAATCATCTCTGGGGGAAAATACATGTTTCTCAGCAACCATGACATCAACACACATTAGCAGACTGGAAATTCAACTCAAACTGACCTGGTAAGCCCGCAAACCAAGTGGCCACTTGAGAGACAGAAATGGGGAAAGTATTTCTTACACAGTCTCATGCCACAGGCCTTAAATAATGGCAATCAGTCCCTTCCACCTTTTCAGGAGCCTCTCCCTCACTGTGAGGAAGGTCTTTCCTTTCTGTTAATATTTACATGCATTAGTTTTCCTCTGTGTAAATCCTAACATCATGGCTTCCATTTGTAAAGTACTTTGTTAATTTCGAAATACTGTGATGTCTAAGAATCTTCTTCATGCTTTTCAGTCACAGTGGTATGGAGATCAATATGTTCATCCTGCTTTTACAGATAAGACTCCTGAATAGGCGAGGTGACTTGTCTGAGGTCACAAACTAGAGTAGCCCACCAGGCTCCTCTGTCCATGGAACATTCCAGGCAAGAATACGAGAGTGGGTTGCCATTTTCAACTCCAGGGATCTTCCCAACCCAGGGATCGAACCCATGTCTCTTGCGTACCCTGCATTGACAGGCAGATTCTTTACCACTGTGCTACCTGGGAAAACCCAAACTAGACAGAATCAAAGCCTAAAATGGAAAGAACGTGATCCCCGGGCCCAAAGCCCACTCTGCCTTTTGGCTGATTGTGCATAAGCCCCAAATTGACATACCACAAGAACTAAAGTCTCCATTTTCTTTCCTTGCACATCTACGAGTAGTATAATTTAAGCTCTCTGTCCAGTGCATATTTTACATGTGATGTTTTTCATCCTTAAATGTTACTTGCTCTAACCTCCTTGAGAATAGAGCCATGACCTCAGAGAGAAGACACAGTATATTAAGTTTCTCCTAGTCCTAAAACTGGATTTTCATTAAGGCCACTGCCTGATTCTTTTTAGTACTGCCCCAGGCATGCTGGAGAGAGCTTATTTTCATGGTTATCAAGGGCATCATTCAAAAGACAATCTGAATGTGGTCATTTATGAGTTTTTTTTTTTTAAAGTTGTTTGGATAACCTGCAGGGAAATCTTTAAAATATCCTGAAAAGAAATGCCATTTCTAATCTGGTGGACAAACACATATAGAACAGCAGATAGTTCTGAGTGCATATGTGTGTGTGTATTCATGTGTGTGTGTGTATGTATGTTGGGAGGAAGAAGTGAGGGGTTCTCTGAGAAATAACTAGCCTAGAAACTGCTATTAGTTCATTCAGTTCAGTTCAGTCACTCAGTTGTGTCCAACTCTTTGCGACCCCATGAATAGCAGCATGCCAGGCCTCCCTGTCCATCACCAACTCCCGGAGTTCACCCAAACTCATGTCCATCAAGTCGGTGATGCCATCCAGCCATCTCATCCTCTGTTGTCCCCTTCTCCTCCTGCCCCCAATCCCTCCTAGCATCAAGGACTTTTCAGTGAGTCAACTCTTTGCATGAGGTGGCGAAAGTATTGCAGTTTCAGCCTCAGCATCAGTCCTTCCAATGAACACCCAGGACTAATCTCCTTTAGGATGGACTGGTTGGACCTCCTTGCAGTCCAAGGGACTCTCAAGAGTCTTCTCCAACACCACAGTTCAAAAATATCAATTCTTCAGTGTTCAGCTTTCTTCACAGTCCAACTCTCACATCCATACATGATCACTGGAAAAAACATAGCCTTGACTAGACAGACCTTAGTCAGCAAAGTGATGTCTCTGCTTTTGAATATGCTATCTAGGTTGGTCATAACTTTTCTTCCAAGGAGTAAGTGTCTTTTAATTTCATGGCTTCAGTCACCATCTGCAGTGATTTTGGAGTCCAAAAAAATAGTCTGACACTGTTTCCACTGCTGCCCCATCTATTTCCCATGGAGTGATGAGACCAGATGCCATGATCTTAGTTTTCTGAATGTTGAGTTTTAAGCCAACTTTTTCACTCTCCACTTTCACCTTCATCAAGAGGCTCTTTAGTTCCTGTTCACTTTCTGCCATATGGGTGGTGTCATCTGCCTATCTGAGGTTATTTATATTTCTCCCGGCAATCTTGATTCCAGCTTGTGTCTCTTCCAGTCCAGCATTTTTCATGATGTATTCTACATATAAGTTAAATAAGCAAGGTGACAATATACAGCCTTGACATACTCTTTTCCTATTTGGAACCGGTCTGTTGTTCCATGTCCAGTTCTAACTGTTCCTTCCTGACCTGCATAGAGATTTCTCAAGAGGCAGGTCAGATGGTCTGGTATGTCCATCTTTTTCAGAATTTTCCACAGTTTATTGTGATCCACACAGTCAAAGTCTTTGGCATAGTGAATAAAGCAGAAATAGATGTTTTTCTAGAAGTCTCTTGCTTTTTCCATGATCCAGCGGATGTTGGCAATTTGATCTCTGGTTCCTCTGCCTTTTCTAAAACCAGCTTGACCATCAGGGAGTTCACGGTTCACATGTTGCTGAAGCCGGGCTTGGAGAATTTTGCGCATTACTTTTAGTTCATTAGCGAGTGTCAAGTATCTGTACTCCAGCCCTTCTGCACTAGATTTAATGAGTTGAGGATGTAGACACAAACCAAGATAAAGAATATGGAAGTTTGAGGTATAAAAACCATTCAGAAAAGCCTTTGAATTTGTCTTCTTCAAGTATTTTGGTTCTGAGCCACCCAGAAATGCTTGAGACATGACAAACCACCAAGACATGGCTAACTCAACTTGATCAAGCTTCTTTTCACCTGCTGTGTGGGCAAGTGAAATGTCATCATGCATGTGTGCATGTGTGTGTAGAAATACGAAAGCATCTCTCCCATTCTCATTCCCTGCATGTTTTCTCTGTCACATGTATGTTTAAGGGTATTTTTCTATTTGAATTTTTGCTTCTGCTTCTTTTTGAAAGGCCAGCGGAATAAGTGTTTAAAGAGAGCAGAATTACATAAAAATCAGTTTCACCAAATTGACTTCAGTGTCTGTTGATTATACTTACATGCATGCACGTACACACACGAACACACACACACACTTACACACACAAACCATTTCCATACTCCCTGCAGTAATCTAAATAATTAATAGTGACTTTCTCCTAGCTCCTTTGAAAGAAGCATTCTCAGGCATTAGAATCTCCATCATTCTCCTGCCAAGTTGCAACGAATTCCTCTTCAAAGCTGTGACCCTGTTGATTTTTCTTGCTGCCAAATTTCACAACAGGAAGAAAAATAGTTTGATATTAGAGTGATTAAATTTCAGGGAGAGCTGACAGAATGGAGTTCTTCAGAACCTAAACTCTGCCAATTTTGATGTCTCTAATTTATTCCAACAACCGTTTAAGTCTTAATGCCTCCATTTTAATCACATTAACAGTATATTACAAAGAAACTGAACACCCAAAGAACTCCAGTTGCAAAATGAATTTGGCTCTTTCCCCTCCTCTTTATGTTTGTGATGATCAAATAGCTGCTAGCACCAACCGTTTGCTGGAGCCAGTCCTTTGGCAATTTCCCTCTGCCTCCTGCTTCCTTAGCCAGAGGCCTGGACCTGGGTGCTTGCCCAGGTATCAGAGGGGATATAAACACACCTACCCCTCAAGCAATAGCATAGGTAGTGAGCTCATAGTGTCCAAGAGCCCACATTTTTCTTGCATTTGGCTGGTGGTACAGAAAATTAGCTGTGTGAACTTCACCAACATCAATATATACCCACCCAGAGCCCAAGTCTGACAGACATCATGCCTAACTAGGGAGGCAGCACCAATGCCCCCAAGAAACTATGGGTCCCTGGGCCCCCTCCTGGGTCTGACTAGTTGATAATGTATTAGGCTGTCAACAGGGTCAATGCAGAGATTTGTTCACACCAGGCCTGAGCCCTTGCCAGCTGGCCCATTCTGTTGGTTCTGTACTCGCATTAAGCTGCAGGAAAGCTGAATATTTAATGCAGATAGTTTATTTGAAACCAAGTGTTTCTGTTCTCTAGGGTCTACTCTCTGTCACCAGCCTACATCCTAGAAAACAGAATAAACATTTTTCTACCCTGCACAAGCCAAGCTATGTTCCTGTTTTGATTCACAGAAGCCATCAAACTGCATGTGTGAGCAGACTGAAAATTCAAACACCTCTTCACTGTCTTGGCATATCGCCTGGTGTCTTGATTTTTGCTGTTGGCCTGGCTGTGGTAACCTCTCAGGTCTGCCCCTTACTAGGTAACTTTCAGCAAGTTATTTATGTTCTCAGAGATTTAGTTTTCTCAGTTATTAAGACAGGAAAAATAATTGTTCCTACTTCACACGGTGTAGCCATGAGAAACAAGTGAAATAAAGCACAAAAAGTACTTAACAGAGACCGGCCTATGGTGAGTGCTTAATAAAGCACTTAATATAGTAAGCACATAAAAGTGCTTAACCAATGTTATTGCTAATGTGATCTTTATTAATATTATCCACTTGTAAATTGCTTTAATTCAAGATTTATCATGACTTGATAACAACACAGAAAAGGAGATGAGAAAGCTACAAATTACAATAATTCCTACTTAGTATGGACTCTAGAGCAGTAATATGCTTGGAAGAAGAGTTGGGGGAATTGTCTTAAAGTTGCCTTTGCATACTAAGCCTACTTGTTTTCCTTAGACTGTGTGATTATTTAAGGTGGCATGGTGAATACAGGCACGGATAGAGACTCAAGGATGCCATCTTTTTGTATCTTCACATTTCCCATCTATTCTCCCCCTTGGTTTTCCCACATCATATTTTCCCTTCAACGTTATCTCCCAAGGCCAAGAACAAAGCTTTTTTCAAAATAATTTTGCAAAGTCCTTGATTTCCACTTGAAATATCTTTGAAAGAAATGTATCATAAAAATAGAATTAAATACCTAGCAAAGATTGTTTTCCTCCTTATTGTTAAGCCAAGGAAGCATCTTTTAAAGCTGGGCTTTGTTGATAACCTTAGGAGATTTCATAACACGTGGGTGGAATCACATATTGAAAGATGAATTGAGTCAAACATGAGGTAATTGCCCTCAATTAGGCACTAAAGGCAATGAGAAAACAAGATTTTTGTTTTTAGAGTTTACCTTTAGTTCAATCAACAAATACTTTGAAGAATAAACAGGAGAGCTTTGGGATTGTGAAAGGTCAAATGGAAGTTTTTGGCATTTCAAGGCAGATGGCATGTTCAAATTTCTGTTCAAGCAGCAGATCTATTTTCCCTGTAAAATCAGTAATATTTCCTTGTCTATTGGTTACACCAAGGAAACATTTCATGCAAAGATGAGCTCAATAAAGGACAGAAATGGTAGGGACCTAACAAAAGCAGAAGATTTAAGAAGAGGTGGCAAGAATACACAGAAGAACTGTACAAAAGAGATCTTCATGACCCAGATAATCACGATGGTGTGATCACTCACCTAGAGCCAGACATCCTGGAATGTGAAGTCAAGTGGGCCTTAGAAAGCATCACTACGAACAAAGCTAGTGGAGGTGATGGCATTCCAGTTGAGCTGTTTCAAATCCTGAAAGTTGATGCTATGAAAGTGCCACATTCAATATGCAAGCAAATTTGGAAAACTCAGCAGTAGCCACAGGACTGGAAAAGGTCAGTTTTCATTCCAATCGCAAAGAAAGGCAATGCCAAAGGATGCTCAAACTACCGCACAACTGCACTCAGCTCACACACTAGTGTGAAAGTAATGTTCAAAATTCTCCAAGCCCAGCTTCACCAATACCTGAACCATGAACTTCCAGATGTTCGAGCTGGATTTAGAAAGGCAGAGGAACCAGAGATCAAGTTGCCAACATCCACTGGATCATGGAAAAAGCAAGAGAGTTCCAGAAAAACATCTATTTCTGCTTTATTGACTATGCCAAAGCCTTTGACTGTGTGGATCACAATAAGCCGTGGACAATTCTGAAAGAGATGGGCATACCAGACCACCTGACCTGCCTCTTGAGAAACCTGTTTGCAGATCAGGAAGCAACAGTTAGAACTGGACATGAACCAACAGACTGGTTTCAAATAGGAAAAGGAGTATGTCAAGGCTGTATATTGTCACCCTGCTTATTTAGCTTATATGCAGAGTACATCATGAGAAACGCTGGGCTGGAAGAAGCACAAGCTGGAATCAAGATTGCCAAGAGAAATATCAATAAGCTCAGATATGCAGATGACACCACCCTTATGGCAGAAAGCAAAGAAGAACTAAAGAGCCTCTTGATGAAAATGAAAGAGGAGAGTGAAAAAGTTGGCTTAAAGCTCAACATTTAGAAAACTAAGATCATGGCATCTGGTCTCATCACTTCATGGCAAATAGATGGGGAAACAGTGGAAACAATGGCTGACTTCATTTTTCTGGGCTCCAAAATCACTGCAGATGGTGACTACATCCATGAAATTAAAAGACACTTACTCCTTGGAAGGAAGGTTATGACCAACCTAGACAGCATATTAAAAAGCAGAGACATTACTTTGCCAACAGAGTCTGTCTAGTCAAGGCTATGGTTTTTTCAGTGGTCATGTATGGATGTGAGAGTTGGACTATAAAGAAAGTTGAGTGCCAAAGAATTGATAGTTTTGAACTGTGGTGTTGGAGAAGACTTTTTAGAGTCCCTTGGACTGCAAGGAGGTCCAACCAGTCCATGCTAAGGGAGATCAGTCCTGGGTGTTCCTTGGAAGGACTGATGTTGCAGCTGAAACTCCAGTACTTTGGCCACCTGATGTGAAGAGCTGACTCATTTCAAAAGACTCTGATGTTGGGAAAGATTGAGGTGAGGAAAAAGGGCCGAACAAGGATGAGACGGTTGGATGGCATTACTGACTTGATGGACATGAGTTTGGGTGGCCTCGGGAACTAGTGATGGAAGGGAGGCCTGGCATGCTGTGGTTCCTGGGGTCGCAAAGAGTTGACATGACTGCGTGACTGAACTGAACTGAACTGAATGAGCTAGAACAGATTTTTTTCTTCCCTAAACAGTTGACCCTTCACGTAGAGATTCAGACTTAAAAGGACTGTATACAAACATAAGTATTATTACTGCCTCTGAGCCTTCTGAAAGGAAGTTCCTTAAGCCAAACAGAAGAGCATGCTGTTCTGGTTTTCTTATCTTTTTCCTCATGTTTTCAGTTGAGAAAGGAGAATGGAATTTTTGGACCCTTAGGTCCCCAAGAAAGTCGAGTCCACTCTTATCTGTCTGGAGAATGGATGGCTCTTCTACACTGGAATTCGATGGTGTAACAGTGGGAAGGCATTACATGTGTGCCTTGTTGCCTTAGGCCACCCTGAAATTATAATATTGGGTTCCCTTTCTTTTGGGACCAGTGCAGTATATTCCAATTATACTAGATATAGGGCTTCCCCCAGGGAGCTAGTGGTAAAGAACCCACCTGCCAGTGCAGGAGACCTAAGAGACTTAGGTTAGATCCCTGGGTTGGGAAGATACCCTAGAGGCGCAAACAACAAGCCACTTCAGTATTCTTGCCTGGAGAATCCCATGGAGAAAGGAGCTTGGCAGGCTTTAGTCCATAGGGTCACAAAGAGTTGGACACGACTGAAGCAACTTAGCATGCACCTACTAAATATAACCAGTCAATCAAAGAGCAATCAGCCCAATCATTTGGAGCGTTAGCATAAATCTGCATCAGGTTCTGAATCTCATCCAGAGTAATGGAGTATTCCTCTGCTGAGATTCCCTAGGGAAGAATGTTACTTAATGCTCATCCTTCAAATATAGCTAAAACTTAATCATGTTTTTATTACAAATATAGTATGAATTATATATGAACCAGCTATATGTCTAAGGTCTACAGGGAATAGTTTCTTAAAATGTAACATTTTCTTATGTAAATCAAAACTACAGTGAGGTACCTACCACCTCACACTGGTCAAAATGGCCATCATTTAAAAGTTTACAAATAACAAATGCTGATGTGGAGAAAAGGGAACCCTCCTAAACTGTTAGTGGGAATGTAGATTGCTGCAGCCACTATGGAAAACAGGATGGAGGTTCCTCAAAAAACTAAACAGGAGTTGGATATAATCTAGTAATCCTACTCTTGGGCATAGATCTAGACAAAACTATAATTCAAAAACATACATGCACCCTTAGTTCATAGCAGCACTATTTACAGTAGCCAAGGCAAGGAAGTAATGTTAATGTTCCTCGATAGATGAATGGATAAAGAAGATGTGGTTATTGTTGTTTAGTTGCTAAGTCATGTCCATCTCTTTTGCAACCCCATGGACTATAGCCCACCAGGCTCTTCTGTCCATGGGATCATCCAGGCAAGAATACTGGAGTGGGTAGCCATTCCCTTATTCAGAGGATCTTTCTGACTTAAGGATCAAACCCGTGTCTCTTGCATTAACAAGTGGATTCTTTGCCACTGAGCCAACACGGAAGTACCCCCACACACACACACACACAATGGAATACTACTCAGCCATTAAAAACAATGAAATAATGCTATTTGCAGCCATATTTGCAGCACCTAGAGATTATCATACTAAGTTAGAAAGAGAAAGACAAATACAGTATAATATCACTTTTATGTGGAATCAAAGCTATGACACAAATGAACTTATCTATTAAACAGACTCACAGGCACAGAGAACAGACTTGTGGTTGCCAAGAAGGAGGGGTGTGGAGGGATGAATTGGGAGTTAGGGATTCAGTTCAGTTCAGTTGCTCAGTCGTGTCCAACTCTTTGTGACTCCATGGACTGCAGCATGTCCATCACCAAGTCCCAGAGCTTGCTCAAACTCACATCCATCCAGTCGGTGACGCTATCCAATCCAACCATCTCATCCTCTGTTGTCCCCTTCTCCTCCTGCCTTCAATCTTTCCCAGCATCAGGGTCTTTCCAAGTAAGTCAATTCTTCGCATCAGGTGGCCAAAGGATTGGAGCTTCAGCTTCAACATCAGTCCTTCCAAAGAATATTCAGGACTGATTTCCTTAAGGACTGACTTGTTCGATCTCCTTGCAGTCCAAAGGACTCTCAAGAGTCTTCTCCAGCACCACAGTTCAAAAGCATCCATTCTTTGGCGCTCAGCTTTCTTTATAGTCCAACTCTCTCATTCATACATGACTATTGGAAAAACCATAGCTTTGACTAGATGGACCTTTGTTGGCAAAGTAATGTCTCTGCTTTTTAATGCTGTCTAGGTTGGCCATAGCTTTTCTTCCAAGGAGCAAGTGTCTTAATTTCACAGCTGCAGTAATTTTGGAAACCAAAAAAATAAAGTCTCTCACTGTTTCCATTGTTTCCCCATCTATTTGCCATAATGTGATGGGACTGGATGTCACGATCTTAGTTTTTTGAATGCTGAGTTTTCAGTCAGCTTTTTCACTCTGTTTTACTGTCAAGAGGCTCCTCAGTTCCTCTTCACTTTCTACCATAAGGGTGGTGTCATCTGCATATCTGAGGTTACTAATATTTCTCCCAGCAGTCTTGATTCCTGCTTGCACTTCATCCATCCCAGCATTTCACATGATGTACTCTGCATATCAGTTAAATAAGCAGGGTGACAATATACACCCTTGAGTACTCCTTTCCTGATTTGAAACCAGTCTGTTGTTCCATGTCCGGTTTTAACTGTTGTTTCTTGACCTGCATACAGATTTCTCAGGAGGCAAGTAAGGTGGTCTGTTATAACCATCTCTTTAAGAATTTCCCACCGTTTGTTGTGATCCACACAGTCAGAGTCTTTGGCGTAGTCAATTAGGCAGGGAGTATTGAGAGTTTGGGATTAGCGGATGCAAATTACTATGTATAGAGTCAATAAAAACAAGGTCCACTGTATAGAAGGAGGGGTGTGGGAACTATATTCAATATCCTGTTATAAACCATAATAGAAAAGAATATGAAAAAGAATGTATATATACATGTACACTTTAATCACTTTGCTGTGCAGCAGAAATGAAGACAACATTGTAAATCAACACTGCTTTAAAAGTAGCATTTTCTTGGAGGGTCTTAGATCCCTAGGTTCCGTGGAGGGGCTGGAAATCTTTCCAACACACAAGGGGAAAATAAAATTTCTTTAATGAGTGAGATAAAAGTGCAAGCTTCTTTATCAAATTTAGTATTCTGTGAACTAAATTCATCATTTTTTTTTTTACAGTGTTTCTTTTAGGAAGCTGAGGATACTTGGAAAAATAACATGTCCTGCAGACTAGTCTGTTTAAGCACAAGTAACTTCAGTCTATGCACAAGAGGACATGAGTATTGTTAACTGATTACCATTTGATGTTAAGATACATAATTTAGCTCCTTCAGAACAATCTGAAAATTCTTGTTTTATGTCCCTGATATGTTTCAGTGCCTCCTAGTTTATAATCTATCAGAATTTGAGTAAAATTTGTATCCTATTGTTGTGTGAAAATTGGATAAATCTTAATTATGTTGAGTTGGTTCATGGTGCTTTGAAGTCTACTACATCCTTCTACTTTTCTGTATATTCATTCTATTAATTTTTGAGAGTTTGATATTGGAACTCCAACTAAAAATCTTACCTATTTAAAAAATAATTTTAATATATAGTGGAACTATATGTAGCTTTGTTCTGTTATTTTCCAAGTCTCCTGAAAATGTTATCATACTTTCATAATTTAAAAAATAAAAGAAAAGAGAAAAACATTTAAAAAGAACAATGTGCAAAGAAAATGCAGTAATGCCAGTATAAAATGTAAAGAAATGACCTTTCTCACTTACCCTTTATGACACCATTTCTGTCAAGATGGCTCCCTCTTGGGCATTTACACTCTGAATTTTCAGTGTTTACTTCCTTACTAATGTTCTTCTAAATCCACTTCTGGCTATAGATTGTTCCTCTCAATTTTTACTTCCATCCTCTTGGCACCAACTATCTGAGATATCGACTGATCTCTTTTTCCTGACATTCTCTCTGACTTACAGAGCCTGAGTCCTTTATGTGCGTTTGGAGCTATCTTTGGAGGTAGACTTGCTAGAACAGGAGGCTGCCTGATGATGAAGTACCTTCCCCATTTACACTTATATAGAAGAATGCCATCCACTTATAGCAGTGTGCTTCTCAAGTAAAGCAAGTTGGACATTTGTTCCTATGTTGGCCTTTGTGTGTGATTTCTCTTTTAATTCTTGATCATTCTGGCAGCAAATGCATTCGCTGTGAAATGTGTCATACCCTGACTATGCACATGATGTCTCCAAGAATTTGGAGAAAATCTCAAAGTCAATGTTAGAAAAAAATAAATATTTTAACCATGGTTAGAAAAATCAAAGACAGTTACTTATAGGAAAGTATGTCCAGTTATAATATAGCCTTCACAGTATGGGTGATAAGTATTTTAGAAATAAAGCAATATCTGTCTATAGGAGGAAGTGAATGCTGAAACTAAATAGTCACAGTGGTCTGAGGAGCAAACAGAAATAAATGTAGGGACTCTTAAGACCTTGGCACAGAGAGTGAAATAATGAGTTGTTTTGACAAGTTCAAAAAAATGTTTCTGTCTCTCCCCTTTCCTATGATTTGGCACCTCCTTTACCTTATATTGATTTGTTCCTCATTTCCCTTGCAACAAAATTTACCTTCTTGTAAACATATCATATGATATTCTTTCCACAAAGACTATTTCTAGAGCCTCTGCCTTCTTCCTAAATGATTTACAACTTTTCTTTCCTACCTTTTATTATTCCTCCCTCCACTGAAAAACCGAAAACAAACATTTGACCAGCACAGAAAATATATTTTCCCAATTATCCAGGGAATGAAGATGCAGATGGGTGTCTAGTCCTGCGTGGACAATCACTTCTGCTGTCCATGGTGAACACTCCCAGGGGTCCTTTCAGCTTGACATCTTTGTCTCTAAGTCTTCGTCTCCAAGTGTCTCAGAACTGGATGGTTCATCACTGCTCTTCCCACATCTCCATGTCCCTGTAGGCTGATAGGCTCCTTCCAGCCTCTGAATCTTCCCGCATGTTCACCTACAGCCTAGAGCGAGCAGACATCTAAGGGGAGAAGGTGAATTCAGTCAACAGAATTAGGAGGCATATGGCCCATATCACTATTGACACTAAATCACACTTTATTTTTTTAACATTTAAATTCTATCCAACTGGGCATTCCATTCCATTTCAAGAGCTAAGCTCTTTCTCAAAGGTAAATTCTAGATCAGTTTGTCCTCCTTGTCTTCACAAGCATAAATGGTTTTGGTTCTAAAAGGGGCCATTTGAATAAAACATATGCCTCCAATGCGGGAGACCCAGGTTCAATCCCTGGGTTGGGAAGATCCCCTGGAGAAGGAAATGGCAATCCACTCCAGTACTCTTGCCTGGGGAGTCCCATGGACAGAGGAGCCTGGTAGGTTACAGTCCACGGGGTCGCAGAGAGTCGGACACGACTGAGCGACTTCACCTCCACCTCCTTAGGTAAACTGTATGTCTTCTCTATGGACTGCATTGCAGACTGTAGTGTCTGCCTTCTACTTTTTTATCTCCTCTTGAGGAGTCATATTCCTTTTTGGAAACCATGATTTTTTTGAGAAGTTAAAGCAGATTGAGCTGTTTTCTCCTGACTATTATCAAGGCTCTAAACCATATTCAATGAGCTGTCTTCTGATCTGTAGGTCAACTCTTCATAATTCCTTCAGTTTCATAGTTTTAAAAAATGTTCTGTACTCTAATTCAAATCTTATGGTTTATAAATAAGAAAAACAAGGTCTCTAAATTAGGTTAAGTGACCTACATAAGATTTACACAGCCAATTTGTGGAAGATAGTGAACAGTACCCAGTTATTTATTATTTTCATTTGCCACTCCATAAACAAATTAATTTTCCTATAGTTCCACAGATAGGTATGTGAAGATCATGCACATCCATTGAATATGTTTAAACCCACTTTTGTGTTGGGAAATTTCTCATGTTTGTACAACTATGGTGCTTCTATCAGAGGCCAGCAGTCCACCAGCATCACGATAAGCTGTTTATCCTCTAGTTAGTAAAGATAGCTGACATTTGCACAGTATTCTACATTCTTCATACAAAGGGCTTTCACACCCATGCTGACATTCTACCTTTACTCTTATCCTTTAAGGTTGGTATTATTAATATTTCTGCTCTATAGATAATGACACCAAATATTCCCAAGAAGAAACCTACTTATTGCCCAAGTCATTGCTCGAGTCACATGACTTCATATTCACGGAGTCCTTGCTTTAGCTTAGGATACATTTAGGCCTCCTCCAAAACTGATAGATATGTCCATACCTTCTTAGCTGGAGTGCCCTGAGAGAGTTCTCATGGATGAGGAACAGTAACAGCACAATCTGACTTCACCTTTTGCCCCACCCAGCAGAACTGGCCGAGCATACATATGTGCTTAGGAGTAAGTTTTGATTAAACAGTGCAATAATGATTGGCCCCCAGGTCTTTACAGTGACAAATCCCACATTGTGGTATCCCAGACTTTAAATTAGATTTGAGTGAAAGCAGCTACCATTCCTATTAAATTATTTCTGACAAAACATTTTATAAACAAATAAGCATCTAAATAAATATTTGTTTTAACTTCTAATTTATGAATCAATTAATGCACACAACTCAGCAATTTCCCCCCCAGATGACTTTTACTCATACTTTTATATCTTCAAGAAAATTTTCAGTTATTTATAACTACATTTTATAAAGTGGCTTAGTTGCTAGAGCCAGCGTAAAAGTGCATGTGATTTATCTTCACAGTATTTTATCTCTTTCTTTATCCATATGAAGTCTGGCTTCCCAACAGAGCTGTTCTATCATTAGAGGATAGTCTGATAATTCTATTGAAGTATATTAAAATTTTAATTTTTAAAATAAAAAGTAAATATAATGAGGGCAGTTTTCAATGTATATTTTGCTAGCAGTGCACATTAATGGCTTGTGCTCATCCTGAGAAGAGACTCATAATGTGGTCACTTGACTTGAAAATAAATAAAATCTCTCACTGCTCTAAGGGACCCAATGCAGAAAGTAATTTATATGCAAAGCATTTGAAAAATCACCAGTATATCATTAATAGAAACATTCTTTGCATAGAGCCATCAAAATAATCCCATCAGCATGGAGTTTTGAGCATTAAAGAATCACCTGGATGAGACACAGAAAGATGGCTCCCCAAACCAACCAGGGAGTGAAGGATTGCCTGGGCAGAGCCTCAAAGAGAGTGGAGTCTGGCCTAAGCGGTGCTCACCCCCGCTCCCTTACCATCCCTCCTGTGAGCATTCTGCATCCACACGCTGCCCGTGAAAGTCACCTCCTAAACATCATCCCATTTCTGCTCTAGTCCTCACCTCTCCTTTAGATGCTAGTCCTGGAGGCAACCTCTCTCAACTTTCTGACTCCTTAGAAAGCAGTGCAATGAAGTTCTCCAAGGGGTTCATGATTGATCATTCAGTCAACTGATCATTTGCCCCTGATCACAGACTCCCCATGAAATGCAATGCATTGGCCCAAAGCCTTAGCTCAGAGTGCTGGCAAAGGAAGAGAGAGTTTTTGACTGATAGCCTTGTTAGTTGTGGTATAGCAAAAAAGCTCTAAAAATCCAGAGATCTGGATTCAAATGACTTTCTCATTTTAGATCCAAAAGCCACTTGCCTTGCCCTCAGGTCTCCATCTAAGGAATGAAGACTGGTTGTTTTAGGAGAGGAAAAAGCAGACTGTCCATTATTTTTATTACTGCCAGCATTACAGGAGTTTAAAATCATGTTTTGCGTCTCGTGCATACTATTACTTTCATATATCAATAATACCAAATATACAAGCAAATCAGGATAAATTAATTTTCACCCTTTTTTTCGGTTTCTTTTAAAAGTAAAAGATCCATATATAATGAATACTGTCAAACGTATGTCTCGGTCTTACAGCTAGTCCTTGTTAAAGGACTGTGCTTAGTCATTCAGTCATGTCCAAGTCTCTGTGACTCCATGGACTGTATTGTCAGGTTCCTCTGCCCATGGAATTCTACAGGCAAGAGTACTGGAATGGGTTGCCATTTCCTTCTCTGGGAGATCTTCCCAACCCAGGGATCAAACCTGAGTCTACTGCATCATAGGTGGATTCTTTATACCATCTGAGCCACCCAGGACTAGGAAGATGCAGATGCATGGAAATGAGGAGCTTGTGTCCTGCATCTCCCCAGCCCCTTCTGTAGCCAGGGGTGGGCACAGGGCACAGTGGACTTGGCAGAGCTTGCCAGGCAGTGGAGAGTCTACCTGCAAGCCCCGCAGGCTCCCAGGCCTGTTCCTTCCCCAGCTGTGCAGTTCAAAACTGCTGATTCATGCTCCTGCTCCCAGCCTAATGACCATGAACATGCTCTGATTTTTTTTTCTTCAGGCACATTTTCTTGGTAACCAGGCGGATGATGTGCTAATGCAAATTGGCAGACTTGAACTGAAAGTACAGAATCTGGCCCTGCCATGTGGAAGAACAAAGGACAAAAGAAACTTCCAGGCTGCCCTTCTGCTTTGGGTTTACACCTCTGGCACACAATAAGTGCTCAACAGAGACATGGTATTCAGGGGAGACCTGTGGTGACCGTTAGGATTTTAAAACACGATGAGCCATCATTCTTTTCCTTGGAAATAAATTTTCTTTGAGCCCTTTTAGTAACCTTGCTTCCAGAGACTCTCCTGCTAATTTCTCTCTTTGTGTGGAATAGCTCTGGGTCAGCAGCCTCTACTGAATTCAGTGAGGCAGAAAGTCCAAATTTGCCTTTTCTCAAAATCCATCTTGGCCCTAACCTGGCCGCATCTCGCTTCTGAGTCATATAGCAAAGGTTCATTGGAGGTCACCCTAGTTCCGTGGACTAATTTGGAGCTTTAATGTATGGCTGTTGAAATAATGTTTAATCTCTTCTTGTCAGCTGGCTGGATGATACAATAATATTGTCCCATGTTGCTGCACAAGTGATTAAAGAACAAGAGCAGAGTGAGGCCTGCTTTTCTACTGCTGTCTCACAGGAAAGCACAGAAGATACTGCAGAAAGAACGAGCCTTCTGCAACATACAGATATTCCCAGAAAGATAATTCCAAATCCAGTTTATTGCCTGTGTTTTCACTGCACTGCTGAGTGGAATGCCAGGCTGTGGGCTCCTGCTTTATTAAGGTTCTCTTCTAGCTGACTGAGACGCACCTATTTTCTGACCATGGACTTGGAATTTGTTGTAAAGTGAGAGGACTGATGTGAACCAATTGAAATTCTGCAAACAAATTGAGCTCAGATTTGCAGTTGTTGTTTCTATTCTGAAATGAGCTTTTTCTATTTTCCAGGAACTTGTCAGTTAGGTGGGTTGGGGTGAGTCTATTTTAAGATGTTAAAACTGGTAAATAAATCACCTTGGGTAATTTCATGCTGAAAGCGAAACCTCCTGTTGATGAAAAGGAAGATGTTTGGTTTCTATTGGAAAGGTCATGGTCGGTTGCTCCGCTAAGCTGATTTTAAAAGTGATATGGTGATAGGCACAGGAAAGGGTAGAAAATCCTTACAAAGCAAAATGAAGATGAGGATTTTTCTCATCACAGGAGAGTAAGATTCAAACCAAAGTCCTAAGAAAGAGATCATTTTAAGATCAGAGAATTAAAGCTTGGCTCTAATGGCTTTGAGTTTTTATTAACAGGTTATATAGTGTTGCTTCCTTAATCAGTTAGGCACCTAGAACAATCTTGAGATAGTTATTACCACTCTATAATAAAAATACTAGCAATGAACATTTTTATTTTTTCCTCTGTCCTTCAGAATGCCAAATCTTAATATCATCCAAACAACTAAATGCCTACTTTACCTTTTGAAGTGATCCACAGCCAATACTATACCATAAACCTGTATTGTTGGTAAGGATGGTTGTCAGATTAGCCCTAGAGATCGCACTGGATGAAGAGCCAGGAGGAAACAGCCACTGCAATCCCTCCAAGTCCCTAGGGCTGTCACTAAGTGGCACTGGGAGGTATCTCAAAGCCAATCACCATGAACCTAGAGTGTTCTAAGCACCATCCACAAGGAGTACCCGGGAGATTAAAGGGGGAAATTATATTAAAATTACTATCTCCACTATACAGATTAAAAAAATAATAAGCACATCAGTAACACCTCTCTATCCTAACAACCAACTGAACTTGAATCCACTTTTTCTATACTTGTGCCTTAAACTGGACATCTATCAGACCATGCCACTTCTTTTGGCGTAGGGAAAAGAAGAAATAGAAAATTGGATAAACAAGCACAAAGGCTGCATTCTGAGGTTAAAGAAAAATCCAAGATGACACAATAGGAGCAATTTTCCAATGACCTGTTTGAAGATTGAGGAGTAGACATGGATTCCAGGGAAGCATCAAGAAATGAGTTCCATTTAAAAGTAATGCTTGACTCACAGCAAGGATAAAGAACAAAATTCTGAAAAGCTGATCCTGACATGTGTTTCCTTTTTCTGGGTTAGCAAAGGAATTAAGTTTCTTATTCTTCCCCACTAAAGGAAAAGTAAATTCACTTCTTCATAAGTGTGTTCTCATATCCCAAGCAGTTGAACAGCAACAACTGATTAACTTGGAAATGGTCAAAACAGCATGTGTTTCATAATTCAAAAACATAACCAAGGGAATAAAAACATCTTGGATTGAAATTGTGCTTGTTTTCAGACAGAATATGTGAGAAGAGACACAATAATAAAGGCAAAGATCAGGAAAATATGGAAAAGATGGCAATAAGAGTGGACAGGGTAGACCTGGCTTTGGCCTGGGAGCACTGACTTCTCTGCTCTTGCTCTTGACAGTGGCTACCTCGAGACCTCCTGTGCCCAAGTCCAGTGAATACACTGTTCCCTGGAAGCTCTTGTTACCATTAGAGTATTGGAGCTGTGGCCTAGCTCCATTCAGAAACCCTCAACTCATGTCCAGTTTTTTAAATATGTAGAAGTATAACAACTTAAACAGCCCACTAGGTAAGCATTACTAAAATTTCCTCTGGGGAACTGACCAAGATGTAAGAAAGAGAAAGTATTTATTGAGCCTTTTATTGAGCAAGTACAGAATGTCAGTTATCATACCAGAAACTCCAACCTGTTTTCTAATTGAATATTCTCAAGAAGCATGTAGGCTATGGAAGTATACTAGAAACTGAGAATCAAGGAGGTTCAGTTACTTACCCAAGATTATACAGTTGTAAGTGAAATGACTGGGATTCATTTCCACTTGGGTTTTAATTTCCAACTAATACAGATACAAGTTCATTAGTTGGAAATTAAAATGGACATGAGTTTGAGCAAACTCTGGGAGATAATGAAGGACTGAGAAACCTGGCGTGCTGCAGTCTATGGGGTTGCAAAGAGTCAGATGAGACGTAGCGACTGAACAGCGAAGATACAAGTGGAATTTCAGCATGTATAATCCATATATGCAAATATTTCAAAATGTATGATAATTACTAACATCATTGTTATAAAATTGTAATGGATCATCCCAGGCCAGAACTTAATGAGGCAAAATTTCCCATTAATACATCTATAATTTTAAGTACAGTGAGATATTAACAACTAATTCTCAGTGAGAGAAGTCAGGGAAGATGAGCACATCAGAATCACTGGCACAACCTGTTAGAGCACATCTCTGATGCCTATCCCCTCCCCAGTCCACTTCACTTCTATTTGCAAATGTTATTGGGAGAATGTGTTCTTAATCCTTAGAAATGTTGGGTCAGGAAAAAAATATATTGTGACATCACTTTGTAAATGTTCACACAAGTAAATGTTTTTATGCATCTTCATTATCTTCAAGTAAAGGAATTTCTAGGTGAATACATTCTCAAGTTTTTGGATTGTTATATTTTGGTGGGCTTCCCAAGTGACACAGTGGTACAGAATCTGCCTGCAATTCCAGAGACATGGGTCCAATTCATGGGTAAGGAAGATCTCCTGGAGAAGGAAATGACAACCCACTTCAGTGTTTCTGCCTGAGGAGCCTGGCAGGATACAGTCCATGAGGTCACAAAAAGAGTCAGACATGACACAGAGACTAAAACAACAGCAATATTATGATAGTTCATTTGCGTCACACACAATTTTACATGTAAACAACATTCTCATAAATATGAATGTTTATACCTCTCATTCACTTCACTGACATATTCTGCATGTACATGTATACTAACAGCACCATTAACGTACTGACTTCAGATTGGATCAAAATTAGAGAAAATCAGTCCATAAGAAAATGTTAAAACCCCTAAAAATGGTATAGCAAGTGATATCAATGGATCTGGCTACTAGTATCATCTATTCATTAATTTATTCATCTATTTACTACTGAGTGTCTACAATAAGCCAAGTGGTTGGCTTTTACCAGCTAAAGTAGAATTTACTCCATTGTTGAGACAATTAATAAGGTTATGTTAAAGAAATCTCTTTCATAACAAGGATGCCCTAACTAATTCTGAAGATGTTTGAAATTATTAGAGTAGTTGTTGGTTCACTCTCGAGTGACTCTGCACTTATTGGAGATAAAGCATTCATGCCTTTCAGGGGACACTTTCCAGATGTTAGCAATTAGTAATAATTATTAGCAATAATTTAAATCACTATCATTTATCTTGCTATATAGGTTGAAATTTGAATAATATTGGGTTGCTTAAATTCTAAATGGAAGCATAATGAAATGGACCCTCTAGACACCACCTACTTAGTGGTGCTACTTGGGGAATTCATAGTAAAACTCATCCATGAGGGAATCGATTATCAATAGCCTGCACTATATACTACCCAGGACCCCAGAAGAATGGGAATACATAAGGGAATAGAAACCTTAACACCTTCATCAAACTCTCATTTCGCAAGTTCACTCATCTCTCTGAATTATAGCTTCTTCACCTGTAATAATAATGGCTTTGCCTATATCATTGGGATATTATAAAGATCAAATAATCTAGGGTCAATGAAAATGCTGCAGACACTGTAAAATGATATATTAATATAAAATATTAGTTTTGTGAAAATGCTTCAGGAATAGTAAAATGAAATATTAACATAAAGCATTAGCTTTGCAATCAGACCTTAAAATTTTATTTTTTACTTTATAAACATATTTAGGTTTATTTAACATAATCTACTTGCTCATTGTAAGCAATCTACAAGATTCAAAGAGGAAGTAATGTTATATAAAGGCAAAGATTCAAGACTGGAATTGGTTAAATTTGAATTCCAGTCACAGAATTAATTGGCCAAGAGTCCTTAGCCATGTTGCTTCTCTGAACCTGTTACTTCATTCATAAATCCCACATGACAATACTTACCTATGTCTAATGATAGAGTGTATGCAAAGCATGAGGTTCGATTGCTTACTATGTAGACTCAATTAATGAGAATTACTTCTATCTGGTCTCATCTATGGCAAATAGATGTGGAAACAATGGAAACAGAGACAGACTATTTTCTTGAGCTCCAAAATCACTGCAGAGGGAGACTGCAGCCATGAAATTAAGACGCTTGCTCCTTGAAAGAAAAGTTATGACCAACACAGACATCATATTAAAAAGCAGAGACATTACTTTGCTGACAAAGGTCTGTTTAGTCAAAGCTATGGCTTTTCCAGTATCCATGTATGGATGTGAGAGCTGGACCGTAAAGAAGGCTGAGTGCCAAAGGATTGATGTTTTTGAACTGTGGTGTTGGAGAAGACTCTTGAGAGTCCCTTGAACTGTAAGGAGATCCAACCGGTCCATCTAAAGGAAATCAGTCCTGAGTGTTCATTGGAAGGACTGATATTGAAGCTGAAACTCCAATACTTTGGCCACCCGATGCAAAGAACTAATTCATTAGAAAAGACCCTGATGCTGGGGAAGATTGAAGGCAGGAGGAGAAGGGGGCGACAGAGGATGAGATGGTTGGATGGTGTCACTGCTTCAGTGGACGTGAGATAGAGCAAGCTCTTGGAGATGGTGAAGGACAGGGAAGCTTGGCTTGCTGCAGTCCATGGGGTCGCAAAAGTCAGACATGACTGAGCAAATAAACAACAACTTCTATTGCTACCAAGTTATAATAGTCCTGTTCTTTTTACTAACCATAGTTATGAATGTCCATATGGCTCAAAGATTGTATCTATTCTTCCAGTTTTGTGGTCTATTTTGCTTTTCTGATCTCCTCCCAAAAGCAGAGAATTTGCCACCACCATAACTGTGATGCAATTGCACTGGGTGGGTGATTAACAAGTGAGTATTACAGGTATTTTTTGTGCTAGAGGTTATGTCCCACAGAGATATTTTTGAATAGAGTCTGATTTGAAAGGTAAAACAAGGAGAGGCTCATGCATGGTTGGAGACATGTTCTTGTTAAGGTGCCTCTTATCAAGGTTTACAGCCTGAGTTTTGTATTTTATATTTTCTTTTTCTTAAAATAAGTGTTTTGAGAAATATTATCCCACCTGGAGGAATCTGATAATTGGTAAAAGGAAGGCCTGCCCGAGAAACAAAACACTGCTGCAAAGAATCTAATTTAGTACCTTGAATTTTATTCATTTTTAATATAGAATTTCATGGCTCATCAAGGAGTAAGCCAGTCTATCATAAGAAGGTGTCTTTTTTGTTCATTTTAGAAATGTTCCTGCTGTTATTGTGTGTGTGTGTTTGAAAATTCAACACAATTTACACAGAAGAGGGCTGACGCTCTGTTCTCTTCCTCCTCCTCCTGTCCAAGTTCATTGTCTTTGCCCTGAAAATCCCTCACAGTTTTACCAATTCCTTCCTGCAGCCCACATTGAGTGTTATAGCTTAGCAACAATCATTTCATATTAAATTTATAGTTCAGCTAATATGATGGAATGATCTACATGCCAGAATCTCTTAATTTCTTTTCCTTTCCTTTACACGACTGCAGACTGGAACCAAATGCTCAGTCAGATATCTTTGTTATATAACTAACAGGAGGTGAGTGTTTTCCTGTTTCTCTTTTCTCACTCACCCTTATCCTCTGTGTCCCTCTCTATTTATAGAACCAGCTTTAATCATAATTTACCAGTGTGCTGAGGGCACATCAGTGATTGTCCAGATGGCTCAAACCCACCCATGAGAGTACATTTCCTTTCACATTTGATCTTAGAATAGCCAATATGTTGCTAGCAAGCACTGACTAAGCAGTTGTTTAGACAGTTGATCTGTCTCTTTGCAGTTTCCATTCACCTGCTTTATGATCATGAATACTAATATTCCTCAATATTATATGTCCCCTATCCATCTCTGTATTTTCTCCTTTTAGATTTTCCTTTATGCTTAATCTGTGGATCAATATAAGGGAAGCCTTAAATTAAAATATTAAAATATACACACATATATGTGTTATTATTTAAACAAGCTTTTCCTTCCAACATATGTTACATATTCCGTAATGAAAGTCTTAAACTTAATGTCAAAGAGTGCTGGGTATTTATTCTAAAAGCATTTCTGAGAAAGTGAAAACTATATCTATAAATAAATGAAGAGAAAGATGGGGAAGAGAAAGGTATTCTATTTCACATGTTCTTTCATTTCCTATGAACAAATTCACTGCCAAAGTGTTTAAAATAGTTATAGAATACCAATTTGGTTACTGTAACCAAGTACTCATTCTATCAGTGCAGATTCTACATTACTTTCATTTCAAAATAATGGTAAACAAATGCTCCAGAATGATGCTAAGAACTGTAAATAAGTCAGTGATGGCAACGTGTTTATTATTAATGGTAATTTGCATATATATAGTAAATATCATATGTATATATTGTAGGGAACAGTATATGATAAAAGATTCTCATCCTCTCACTTTTTCTGATCTAAAACCAATTAAACAAAACAAAATAATATTTCATTATAGGTAAAAATATTCTTTCTAAGCTTATTTGAATTGTCAGTTTTTTTATTGGGCCATTTTGGAACCATATACATGGAAATACTATGAAAATTCTAACAGAATTTAAGAATGTTACAATATTTATATTCATATGTAAGGAAACATAAAAGTGTTAGTTTTCAGTGCTACTCTAAGTGTCCACGGTAGTTCTGTTCTCTACTATTTACTCACTTATTTTTTTCACCTGATGTACCTCCTTTGTCCAGTACTATGAATGTATCTTGGGGGTGGGTGTAGGTAAAAAGAAAATTAAAGTAATGCTGAGCAAATTTCAGAAAGAGAGTATCAAATGAATGGGGAGATGAAGCACTCTGCTTCATATGGTGATTATCTTGGTTTCTTCCCAGAATAGAGAGTCAGAGTTAATGTAGATGAAAACAGAATATAGATGGTTTCCAATGCTGTACTCAGGAACTTGGATTTTGTCCATGATGGGAAAACTGATGTTTTTTGAGCAGGTAAGTATCACGTATTATTGAAATTTCCTTACATATTTACAATAACCACAGTGTGCAGGGTATCATAAGAGTGTGTGAAAATATGGACAAATACATTAGGAGACTATAGCCATAGTCAAAGTGAGAGATGAGAAGGGCCTGAATCAAGACAAGCAAAGTAGGAATTTAAGTAGATACAATTTACAAGACTTAGGAATGATTAAATATCAAAATCAGAAGAAAGATACAAGTCTAGGCTGACTCTTGGCTTTTTGGCTTGAACAGCTTGGTGAACTTCTCAAATAAGGAGTGCAGGAGGAAAGGTGGGCTTGTGGAAGACAATGAGATCAGTTCTGGACATGTTGTGAAGTATATGAAACATGTCTCCGAGGCAGATAGTTGAGACACATATTTTTAAGCTCAGGAGGGAGAGACCTAAGATGGATAAAAAGATTTCTGGGCAGATTTAATAGTCATCAGCATAGGTGACTCTTGAAACTCAGAGAGAAATGAGCTTGCCCACAGAGGCTCAGTGTGGAGGAAAAGCAGAACCCTGGAGAATACAAACACTTAAGCCATCACTAGAAGAAGAGAAATTAGGAAAAAGGAGTTTTCAGATAGGACAGAGGACTACCAGGAGAGAGTCATGATTGGGAAGGGAAGGGAAAAAGCAATTTCAAAATTAAATAAGATGAGGACTGAATGATAACATTGTCTTTGCCCTTAATTATGTCATTGGTAAACTTTGCCAGAGCTAATTAGTATGGTAGACTGCAGGGGCTATGACCAGTAAAATTCAATATGCACCAATTTTATCAATGGATCAAGTCATCACTTTTAAACATTACACAGAAATAATTTATTCAAAAGAATAGTTCATTTAAAATGAAAAAGTGTTTGCATATGCAACATTAAAAATTGATTTTGAAATTACATTTTCCAGATGAAAATTCCTTCAAGTTAAAAAAATTCCGATTAAAATAATTGTATTTGGGGAATATGAACCCCGACATTTGGCCATCACACATCAACTGATGCAGGACCAGCTCTCCTGCTGTACACACTAGAAAGGTAAACAAACATATAAAATAATGTTTTCAGACATTAGACATCAGGTGACATAAGGCAGTCTCTCCAAAGGAAGGAAACAAAGAAAAATGTAATCCTTGTGATGTGTGCAGGAGAGACTTTTCCTGGATATTATGCTGAGGGATAGCAATACAGAGCACCTGAGAGTTAAACAAATTTAAAGGATTTCAATAGGAAGAGAAAGGGTCATTGTAATTTGGGAGAATGTTATAAAGTGATATGAGGCAAGAAAGCATATTTGCAGCAAACAGTTCAGTATCACCTGGGTTCATTTCAGAGACTTTCGGGGCTAGACTTAAAACATGTTGTTGTTGTTGTTCAGTCACTAAGTCATGTCCCACTCTTTGTGACCACTACAGCCCATTAGGCTCCTCTGTCCATGGAATTTCCCGGGCAAGAATACTGGAGTGGGTTGCCATTTCCTCCTCCAGGAGATCTTCCCGAACCAGAGATCAAAGCCCGTCTTCTGCTTTGGCAGGGAGATTCTTTACCACTGTGCCACTTGCGAAGTCTTTAAAAGACTTAAAACATGGGTGATGTCATTACCATGGAGCACCTTTAGCTCCAAGTGATAGAGTTTGGATTTTATTCCATAAGCAGTTGTTACGTTAATGAAAGTTTCCGAGCATGAGAGTAGCAGAGTCAAATAACGATTTTGAAATCTTGATCTCATAAAAGCTATTTGGACTGGATGGAAGAAAGTTTAGTGACAGAGAAAATAGGAAAAACCCTGCAATGGTCTGGTATGGTTCTTTGGGAGTGGAAAGACACGGTGCCCAGAGGAACCTGAGGGTAGAGTCAGTGGACAACAGCCACAAACCTAATCACATTCTCTAAATATTAAGATGATAAGCTGCTGCTGCTGCTGCTGCTGCTGCTGCTGCTGTGCGCTGCTTCACTCGTGTCCGACTCTGTGCGACCCCATAGACGGCAGCCCACCAGGCTCCCCCGTCCCTGGGATTCTCCAGGCAAGAACACTGGAGTGGGTTGCCATTTCCTTCTCCAATGCATGAAAGTGATAAGTGAAAGTGAAGTTGCTCAGTCGTGTCCAACCCTCAGCGACCCCATGGACTGCAGCCCACCAGGCTCCTCCATCCATGGGATTTTCCAGGCAAGAGTACTGGAGTGGGGTGCCATTGCCTTCTCTATCAGCTACTGCAGACTATACTTTCCCAGCTCAGAAAGAACCTGAGATGGGGTAGAATGTTACTAGTAAAATCTTACCTATATGAGAAGATAAATATTACTTCCATTTATGCCATGCTATTGGTATCAAAATACCTAACTTTAGTCCCAAATATCTGTGCATAAAAATTATTTTAAGAAAGAGTCATGAAGCCCTCTCCCACGATTTCTAAACATGAAATTTGTTGTTGTGTTGTTTGTAGGCGCTCGTTCATGTCCAAATCTTTTGAGACCCCATGGACTGCAGCCCACCAGGCTCCTCTGCTCATGGGACTTCCTGGGCAAGAATACTGGAGTGGGTTGCCATTCCCTTCCCCATGGGATCTTCCTGACCCAGAGATTGAACCCACATCTCCTACATTGGCAGGCAGATTCTTTACCACTGAGCCCCCAGTTAGGTTCAAGTAAATTTATAATGGGAAGCAACTAACATGCACATTGCATATTCACTAAATTTTAACTGATTCTAGGAAGTTAGATGATTCAGAAAGGATCAGTGTTTATTAAATCAGATCTATTTAAGATCATACATTATCTCTCAGTTTATGCGAATGAGAGTGAAAAATCAATGAAAAAATTACTCTTTTCCTACTTGATAATGTCTTCAAAATAAATAAATAAATAAATCAGATATATTTGATGATATCCATAGTTTTTATTATTTTGCTCTCAACGTGAAATTTGACTAATGTATTTTTCTCTCCTCAATTAACCAAAGTTCATGTACACATATCTCTGAGGTAGCTTCTAATCTCCTGTGTTTCTCTAATCCCCTGTGTCTCCCTTGAATGTTGTCAAGGGACTAAGGCAGACAAGAATTTGATGTGTTGTGATTTTACAGCAGTAAACAAACCACAGTAGGGAAAGCAGCAACTAACACTGTGAATTTGTTAACACCACAATTGATATAAAAGAATTTCTGTGACAACCACCCTGAAGAAAGTCTTGCTATTTCCATGCTAGTCTTCTTTAAACAAACAAACAAAAAATCAAAAACAAACACACCAAAAATGCTTAATAAATGAATAGTCAAGCCAGGCAGGATTATTCTGAATACTTTCAGAGTTTGTTCCTTTGGCTGAACGTAGAGAATATGCCCTCCCCTACATGTCCATTTGTTCAGCAAGCATATGTAAAGCACTGCTCTCTTGGACACTGTGCAGTGGTTTAAAGTGAGTGAGATCCAGAGTCTGCCACAAAGGAAAGAAGAAGATGTACTCATAAGACTTCAGAAAATACTATAGGCAATACTCCAAGCAAAAGATTCCCTTAAAAACATCCCCTCATGCTTGCAAACAATGATTTTCAAACATTGTGGAAAGGAAAGAATCCATAAAATCCTAAAGTTTTTGTTTTACTACTTACATAAAATTTTGTAAATTTTAAATATTTCCCCTACCTGATGCAAATGTCCTCTCCTTAAGAACTAATAGTGCACAAATCTAGTAAGCATTTACTGTCTGACAGATACTATTGTGGTAAGAGCTGCCCCTTCCTGGATAAAATCAGTCTAATGGTTGGACACCTCCTATTCCCAGGTGGTGTTAGTGGTAAAGAACCTGCCTGCCAGTGCAGGAGAGGCAAGAGATGTGGGTTTGATCCCTGGGTTGGGAAGAGCCCCTGGAGAAGGGCATGGCAACCCACTCTAGTATTCTTGCCTGGGAGATCCCATGTTCAGAGGATACTGGAGGGCCACAGTCCATAGGGTCACAAAGAGTCAGACATGACTGAAGCGACTTATCATGCATTCTCACCTTGTAAACCAAGTGGGAATGGGTGGGCTATGAAAGTACCAACTGCTTAGTCTGAGGCAGGAGAGGTAACGGTTAACAGACATAACACACAGGATTACACTATTATGAGGCACGTGTGCGTGCACGTTAAGTTGCTTCAGTTGTGTCTGACTCTGCAAGGCTTTGGTCCATAGCCCATCAGGCTCCTCTGTCTATGGGATTCTCCAGGCAAGAATACTGGGCACGTGATCTCATAGAGATGTGTGTGTGAGTCAAAGAATATCTGATTGACTTTCCCTAGGTGGGAAGCAAGATCAGAGAAAAGACGGGTCTGAGGAGACAGCGCCTAAAAATTGGTTGGTCACCAGGCAGCAAAGGAGTTATAGCAGGTAGTTACTACAATATTTTGATTTCCAAAGCATTCAAAAGTACATCAAAGGGTAAAATGCTTGAAGCATTTTAAATAAAGAATAAAATATTTTATTTTACTATTAAAATACTTCAAGAAATTATCCAACTAATTGATCACAGGCTCTTTTCTGCCATGAGTTTGAATTGCTAATAAACCAACCACAATGCACCAAGTATCTTGAGAAAGGGGGGAAGAGGGCCTTGCTGCAAGAAGTAGTGGGGAAAGTAGCTCCTCTTAGGTAGTAGGGTTTTTTTTGGTTTTGCTTATATCCTTTCACTGAATTTTCAAAACAACTCTGGCTGGTGTCTTGCCCATTTTACAGATGAGAAAATAGAATTGTCACCAGGAAGTATAAATCTAAAATCTGAATCCAGACAAGTTTGTCTGATTCCAAAGTTCATGCTCTTTATTACAGGGTATTCTTTGCTTCATTTACCTTGACCTTTTTCACTCTAACCTCTTCAGGAAATACAGATACGAAAGTTCAATCAGGGACCTAAAAGAGCTACCTGCAGCAACACTCAGCAAACCTTTGCTTGGGGTTGGCCTGCGGAACCTTTGGGAGAAAAGTCAGTGGATTACCAATTCTCTCCCTCTTCCTGCTTTCTCTCGGTCTCGGTAAGATTTGGAGCAAGGTGATCCTCTTGCTGCTGTGTATCTTCAGCTCCAGAGATCTGGTAAGGGTCAGAGGACCAGGGAGGACAGCGGAGAAGGGGCTACTTAGAGCTAGGCTACGTGTAAGGTTTTAAGAGAAAGGAGAAAATATCTTGAGGCTTCTACTTTACCCAACTGAGTTCTCTAGGCAGAAGGTAAAGAGGCTTCCAAAGCAAAAGCCCCAGGTAGGAGAAAGTATGAACTTACTTGTATTAGCACCTAAGCACAACTGGAAGCGGCTGGATGAAGCACAGGACCAGTAGAGCTGAGGCTTCCAGGATGTGCGTCATCAGAGGGAGGGACACTTGTAGCAGCAGAGATATATGCAGCCAGTCTTCCCAGTCCGGGAAATTCATGAGAAGGATGCCCGTCCCTAGGTCAAGGGTAGACTGTTTTCATCGCTTCTTATCTGGTCTCTTGGGGGCTTCCCTGGTGGTTCAGTGTTGTAAATAACTCACCTGCCAATGGAGGGACCATGTCTTCCATCCCTGGGTTGGGAAGATCCCCTGAAGAAGGAAATGACAACCCCCTCCAGTGGACAGAGGAGCCTGGTGGGCTATAGTCCACGGGGTCGCAAAAAAAGTCAAACGTGACTGAGCGACTAACAACCACAATTTGAGCTCTTTCTCCAGTGTTCTCTCTCTCTTCTTAACCGGGACCAAGATACTGTTCTGAAACCTCCAACAGCTTGTTTTGGTTTACAGAATGACCCAGGCATCAGGCAGGCATCTGTGCTCTCTCCGGGTGGCACAACTCCTTTCAGACTAGCGCTCTACTCTAGCAACAGGTGCTCTCCCCCACATTAAATCGCTCCATTCCTAAACATCTTTTGTCCTTTCCCACCTCCGTGTTTTCACTCTCTGTATTGTCTCTACCTAAATATTTCTCTTTTATTTTCCACTCTCCTGTTCTCTCTGAACCTTATACACAGTATGGAGCACACAGAAGTTGACCCATGGAAACTGCATGGGGCGTACACACTCATGTCTTATCTCCTTGATATTCTGTAAACTCTTGAAGGCCAATAAAATATTCATAAAATCCATCATTCCAAGGCATAATTCCATGTACATAATACACAATAAGTAGACAATATATGACTCATAAATGAAAATGTTAGAAAGAAATGATGACAATATTAACTAAGCAATTTGAAAGGGTCATTTGCCAGCCTCTGTTCAAGCGGCTTCCAAATTCAGGAAACCAAATCCCAAAGAAATTAATGATCTTGATCTGCACGAGAACAAGTTGAACCACAGTCAGGACTAGGAGTAATAGCTAACCTCATTTGATTACCTATCATGTATCTGGCACAGCTATAAGATTTTACTTATTTTGACTTTTTTGACATTTTAACAATAATATGAGGTACTTAAGAGCTCATTTGATAGGCAAATAGAGTTGCACAGAAAGATTGAGTAATACATGCCAAGTCAAATAGCTTTGTAAATAGCAGAATCAAGATTTGACCACACTCAGACTGATTCCAGAGTACCCATACTTAACCATGACTCCACTCAACTGAACCTTCTGTTAATCCAGTATCCATTCTACTATGCCATTTCATCCCCACTTGTTAGCTCAGTAGGGCATAAAGATACTGGCTGACCCACAATCTTTCTGTAAAAGGAAAGGCTTAGAAAGATCACACACATAGCTGTAGTCACTGGTAGGTATCACCAATAAAGCTAATAAAAAACATGAAGTTAGTCCAAGCTAACACATGATGTGATTCCAGCTGAGAAATGAAGTATAGACCCTACTTAACAAATTCAGTCTTTTGGTCTCTATTTAGTCTTCCTCACAATAGGTAATAAACAGATCTGTTCTTTGCTAAGACATGACTTGGATTATTTTATTGTTATCTACTTTATTTTGGCCACTTGATGCAATGAACTGACTCATTGGAAAAAACCCTGATGCTGGGAAAGACTGAAGACAGGAGAAGGGGATGACAGAGGATAAGATGGTTGGATGGCATCACTGACTCAATGGACATGAGTTTGAGCAAGTTCTGGGAGTTGGTGATGGACAGGGAAGCCTGGCGTGCTACAGTACATGGGGTCGCAGAGTCAGACACAACTGAGTGACTGAACTGACTGACTTGAGAGGAAAAACAAATTATACTAACAGTGTTTGTGGAGGTGTTGGGGTTTATGTTTTTGTTGTTGTTGATGGTGGTGGTAACAATATCTTAATTCCAAATCTTTTCTGTGTATGAATAAGCTTATTTTCTAGAGCTTCAGAAACTAAAATCTATCTCAAGGAAGAATGTTTTGAATTGTTTTGTGCCTAGTTTCCTCTGCTAATTAAATTCCAGTTTATAATTTATTAGTGTTCCATTTTCGCATTCACTGTATTTCTGTGTGAGCTATTTACAGATGAAAATTTTGAAATTTTCTCAAGGAAATATAAACCGTGCCTTTCTGTTAATTATAAGAGCAACTGTGACCACAAGATAATTCTGGAAACTCAATTAAGTAGTGCTTCAATTTTCTCCAAAGTTGGACATTTATAGTTAAAATCCACAAGTCTTGGAGATTATTCTATCCAGACTGCAGCTCATTGGAATCGCCCTCTTCACAAGATCTTTGTCAGCCTCTGCTGTCACAATGTGGCTAAAGAGATTCTCCAAAAATATTAATATTAACTTGCTCCTGTTCCTCCACTTACAGCCCTTTTGTGTTCTCTTATCCACCATCTTTAACATGGCTACCTCTTCATGTTTGGACCTTTTACCCTCCTGCTGCATCTCTCACCACCTCAGGTCAGAGCATTCAACTCACCACCATGCTATAAGTTTTTCAAGTGAAAGTCTAGAGAAAAAAATCTAATGCTTGTTCCTCATTATCATCTCTCCAATATTCAAATGTAGCTATTGTGTATTACCAAGTTTTCTTTTATTTTTCAGGTTAATTTCTCTGAGTCTGGCCATTCTTCAATAATTATACCCTAATGTGTTCAACTCTTGGTAAAATCCGATAAAGCTGAATCCAATATTATAATAAGGTCTATGCTGTTCAGAGAACAGTGAGCTTTTACTTTCCTTGTTCTGGGCACTAATTTTATTTATGCAAAGCAAAATTTCATAAGCCTTTTCATCATTCACATCCACTCAATTTTCACTGGCCAACTAAAACCTTACATTAATTTGCATTATATTAAAGTTCCCCAAATCTGCACTTTGCACTTATTGTTTTAAACAAAGATATGGTCATTTACATTCATTTTTTGTTGCATTGCATCTCATTAATTTTAATTCATTATTTTATGCTACTAAGATGTTCATCTTTTAGAATCTTATGTTTATATCTTTCAAAAGTTGAATAAATTGGCTGTCTTCATCATCATTCAAGTTATGGATAAAAATGTTCAAAAGCACATACTCAGTTTGAGGGCAGCTGATATATGATCAAAGTCATATTTCATTGTCTTATCATGAATAATTTTAAAGACTATAACAAACATACTTTACTCAAGAGTATCAAATCACATGACATATTCTTGGTGAATCCATGTTAGTTCTTTGTGATCCAAAAATATCCTCATAATCCTTTTGAAAGTGTATTAAGCATTGAAATCACATATATGACCCCAATAGACCTTTTCCCTTTTAGAAAACTTAAAAAGAAAGAAAGAAATCTGAGGAATCTCCTCTATTTTCTGTAAGTTTTTGAAGATAATTTATAATGGCTTCATAATCGTATCAGCAACTTTTTCATTATGAGAAAAATATGCTGTAATCATCTCCTCACCTAGATTGTTATTTGATATTTTTCTTAACCATAGTGACTCTGCTCTTCCTAATATGAAAATTATTCCTCTTAATAGAGAAGATAGAAGTAAAGCAGGAATTAGATTTCTAAAGTCTGAATTGGTCCTAATGTAATTTTACCCATATTTTCCTAAATCACACTAAATGAGAGCTAAAGAATGCTCAAAATTGTTTTTTTTAAAAAAAAAACACATTATTTTTCTAACTCAGTCCCCTCCAGCAGCATTTCAGAAAGCCATACCCTGTCTTCCAGCAGATCCAAATTCCCTCAAACTCATTAAAGAAGGCCCTATGGATTTTGCATGAGCTTCTGAATGTGGGAATGGATGAATTCCTTGATAGTAAGTGGGCAACAGTGATGCTTTGTCAGGGTCATTCCTGCTCCCCTGTCCTTCTTCGGTTGCCCCTGTTATGATGTCACAGTCTCTGCATGACATCCCAAAGCCTTCTGCTGCCCTGCCGTGTGAGTCCACTGACCAGGTAACCATGCTTTCTCTGGCTCCTGAAACTGACTGCTCTAATGTCACTTGCTGCTTCCTTGTCTTGTCTCCTTGACACAAAAAAGTTACTTTGCTGAAGGGGAGAAATGCCTTTCACTCACAATCAGCTGTGAGCATGCTGTGACTTCGTCCTCTTTCTGAGGTTCTAACACAAATCCCTGTGAGTGAAGGGGATGACAAGCTGAATAGCACACACCCAGGCACACTCCAAACTCTCCCTCTGAACTTCTCTAGTGGTGAAGTTGATAAGAATCCTCTTGCTAATGTAGGGGACATGGGTTTGATCCCTGGTCCAGGAAGATTCCACATGCCAGGGAATGATAAAGTCCGTGCACCCCAGATACTGAATCCAGACTCTAGAGCCTGTGCTCTACAACAGACACCACTGCTATGAGAAGTCCTTGCACCATAATGAAGAGTAGCCCCCACCTTCTGCAACTAGAGAAAGGCTGCACAACAACAAAGACCCAGTGCAACCAAAAATTTTAAAAATATAGTAAATAAATAAAAAACAAACTGTCTCTCCTGTTGGACAGAGATTCATTATTTTTCAGCACTTTCCAGGATCTAAACTTTCTACTACATTGGGCCAAGAATAATCCAAGATAATCTCCCTACCTCAAGGTCAGTTGGCCACCAAATTTAGTTCTATCTGCAACTTTAATTCCCCTGCCACATTACTTATGAGGTCACTCCAGCTGCCATCCAGTGGGCCATATCTGACCAGAGGAAATACCCATGTCTTGCTTGCTCAGACAGACTGCTCTCTGATACCAATGCAGACAAGCAAATACTATCACAGGCCACTTGAGCTTTCTTGGACATGACCAGGCACTAAGCTCCATCAACATTCAACTTCAAGGAACATATTTCTGAGTGGTCCTCTCCAGAGCACCCAACTTGGAGACCTATTATATCTCCTCTACCTCTTAGAAATAATGACGTTGTAGAACATCTCTCCAATCTCTGACCCTTCCTTGTGATCCTTCTCCATGGCTGGTGAGTTCATAGTCACAAAACCATTTCTGTAACATCTTCTTTGTAAAGTCTACATAAGGAGATCTACTTTAAAACTGGCTTGGTATTTAAATTTTATTTTATTGTCATATTGGTAGAAATTTGCTTTTGTATCCTGTTACACGGTCTCTTCAATAGTTTAATATTATACATGATTCTGCAGTGAGTGTTCTTGTACTTATGTAATTTCATAAATATTCAAGATGTTAGATAAGTATAACAAGTGGAATTAGTGGCTAAAGAGTCCCCATTTTGACTTTTGATGGATATTGCTAAATTGATGTTTATGTCACTTTCTATTCCTAATTACAGGTAAACACTAATTTACAGTCTCATAAGCAAACAATTAAAGAAGACTTTTTCCACTCTACCACTAACTAAACATTGCTGGGAACCAGCACGGGAGATGCCACCCATGACAAAGTCATGCAGGACTCGAGGGACTCCCTGGGCCATCCCACCCATGACAAGGTCATGTGAAAGAGTCCTGATAAGCAAGGCCTCAGGATTTGATGGACCCCCTGGACCTGCTCGAGCATCTACCCCCAAACCAGAATCTGTCTGTCTTACTATCTTATGTCTTTCACCAGCTCTTCTGACATTAGCAGGGGGCTGTCCCCCGACCACCTTTCTCTGGTAAGAGTTAACTTAGAGCTTTAGTTAATAAGTCTCCTGGGCATGAAAGGAGTGTTTCAAACCATCTGTTAGCATTCTAGCTTACTTGGCAGGTTTATCCAGACTCTTGCAACATTGTTGAGCCTATGCTTGCTTCCAAGTTCTCACATCCCTTATCCATTGTGTTCCTGGGAGTGCATATAGTCAAGATGTTGAAAAAACAAGCAGCAGCTTTAGCATTAGCAACATTAGACGTTGAGTTAATAAGTCCTTTCTTTGCTATAACCCACTGAATCTTTGCTCCATAAAAATGTAACTGCACTTTAAGGGTGACGCAGGCTAAGAATTTAAGAAGAAACACTTTAAGGGACGATTATTATTCTGGCTGACCAACATTTCTCAAAAAGAGGTCATGGAATATCAACAGGCCTCCGGGACAGAAGATGATGTACAAAAAAATAAGACTCTTACAAGAAGGAACCTGATATCGATAAAAGATTACTGATGGAATGTTGAGTTGACTCTGCATTTTTACCTTGCTGTATGTACAACTTGGGGTATAAAAGCCCCGAGGAAAATAAAGTAAAATGGGCCTTGCTCACTGAAGCTTGGTCACCCCGTGTCATTCTTTCTTTATCTCTTTCTCTATCTTCATTTGCCAACGTCATCCATTCTAAGGATGTCCCTGGACTCTGTTGAGGCTGGACCCCAGCAAAACATGATGTCTATCATTTGTGCTTTGTCTATTACATGATGCTAACTTTTTATGCATTTCTCTTCTTGTGATTAGAAATGGACATGTTATATTTGTGAGCTATTTGCAATCATAGGTGTTTCCTGGCAATTTTAACTGACTTAAAAACCCAAGTAGCATGAAGCCAAAGTGTGGGTGTAACTAATATTGAAAACCTTTCCAAGAGAAAGAATCAAGAAAAAAACAACATGAGACAATGAGACTCCATAACCAGAACCATGAAGCTCCAGACTCTGTTGACACTTCCTGATCCTTAGAGATTTTACTTTGACCATTTACATCTTGAAGAGTGACAATTGTGAAGATCTTCTTATGACTTTAATGCTGTCTCTTCCCTCTTGGTGGAGGATATAGAAGCAGAGGCTCCATTCAATAAACCTATAAGTCTCCCTTTAACTGGAGCTCAGTGTGAAAAAGGAAGAGTTAATATTTCATAATCTTGAATTAAGAAGGATTATTCTCAAGAATGATGACCTATAAGCAATCCTTAAAATGTGTCAAAACTCCTAATTACAAGTTCGTTGCATTTAAATGTTCAAAATGGATGGGAAAGATATAATCAAACTAATAGTTCAGACTATTTCCAACCTAAAAACATTAAGGAGACTATAAATATCAAAATAATATTGATGCCTACTTGCAAAACTTTAAATTTTGTGTTCACTCTCAAGTTGGATAAAATGAATATAATGCTGTCTGTTATTTCAGATGAACATTGACATTCAGTGCCCTTTACTGTGAGATCTTATACAATTCAAGTTCTATATTGAGCATATAATTTATGTCCAATGACACGCTCTCTTGAACTGCTTAAGGAAAAGAAAAGGCTTCTTCAATTCCTTTCCCGTGAAAAATATAGGGCCAGGAAATGAGAATGCAGACTTCAGGTATTTTGATCTATTTAGAGAATCCTCAGTTCTGAGTAATGCAATAAATACAATTTTGTGACAGTATTTAATGGTGATTAAGTGCTGGATCAAGAAATATCCCAAGGATAGAATAATTTGCAATGTTTGAATAAAACTTTTGTTTTAAAGGCTCTTCCTCAACTAGCAAAATCATTTTGCTCAGACAATTTTTCCCACCCTCTCATTGCATTAACATTGTCTGTGTACAAAATAGTACAAATAGTCCTTACTTTGCCCAGTAGTCCAGGGCCATATAAATGAGCATGCAAGCTGAGACTACACAAAGTAATCTTAATCATTAAAAAATAAATTAACTTTTAAAAAAGATTTTAAAAATGCTTGTCAAAACTTTGAAACCTTCTTGCCATAGTTCATAAACATATAGGGAAATATGCGTGTGTGCTTAGTCGCTCAGTCACATCTGACTCTTTGCAACCCCATAAACTGGAGCCCACCAGGCTCCTCTGTCCATGGGATTCGCCAGGAAAGAATACCTACAGTGGGTAACCATTTCCTCCTCCAGGGGATCTTCCCAACCCAAGGACTGAACCTGTGTCTCCTGCATTGGCAGCCAGATTCTTTATCACTGAGCCACCTGGGAAGCCCACAGGGAAAGACGGTGGTGGTGGTTTGGTCTATAAGTCATTTCTGACTCTTGTGACCCCATGGACTGTAGCCCACCAGGCTCCTCTGTCCATGGGATTCTCCAGGCAAGAATACTGGAGTAGGTTGCCATTTCCTTCTCCATATCTTCCTGACCCAGGAATCGAACCTGGGTCTCCTGCATTGCAGGCAGATTTTTCTATCGGCTGAACTACAAGGGAAGCCCAAGAGAAAGACAAAAGAAAATAAATATAATATTTACTTAATACATTGTATTTAAAATATTAGAACTATTGAGAATTTAAAATGATTTCTTTGTGCTTTTATCAAGACTAGTTTGAACAGTGTTTGCTTCTCCTTGTCACTGAATAATTTTAGAGGCAGAAAGAGCATTTTCCTGCTTTGGGGAATTGTCTTAGCACTAAGTTTTGATCAGCTTCAAATATTTTAGACTTCGTGCTTTCAATATTGTGAAATATCACTGAGAGTTCTTTTTACGTGAAGAGGTCACTTTCTCTAAGACCTTTATCCTTTTTGTCACAGCTTTATCCTTTTGTCACACTTTCTTCTTTATGCTTGTAAAATCACCTTCACTAAGTTTTCACTAAGTTACTTTGGCTGCATATCTACAGTCTCTTCAAGTGGGCCAGTGTCAACATTCCCCACACCCTGCTCTTTCTTCCATAGCCCCACTTATGTTCATTCAATATGCTATCGCTTGTCTCTTCATTGCATTTTCATATTTCTGTTCATTATCCATTTGTGGAAAATGTCATGTGGGTCTATCACTGGGAGACAAGGAAGCAGCATGACTGCATGCTTTGCTGTCATGTGAGCTGAATAATAGACATGCAGTGATCGATCTCTGACAAATTCTGAAAGAAGTACCACGGTGGCTTTTTCAGGATGGGCATCTGTTGAGTGACTGTGGACTGAAGAGCAAGCAGGAAGTCTGCACTGATGCACCTGCTCAGTTAACACGCTGCTGCTGCTAAGTCGCGTCAGTCGTGTCCGACTCTGTGCGACCCCATAGACGGCAGCCCACCAGGCTCGCCTGTCCCTAGGATTCTCCAGGCAAGAACATGGGCGTGGGTTGCCATTTCCTTCTCCAGTGCATGAAAGTGAAAGGTGAAAGTGAAGTCGCTCAGTCGACCCTCAGCGACCTCATGGACTGCAGCCCACCAGGCTCCTCCGTCCATGGGATTTTCCAGGCAAGAGTACTGGAGCGGGTTGCCATTGCCTTCTCCAGTTAACACGCTATAGTAACTGAAATTTGAATCTTCTTGTTGGAGACCTAATGTTAACTAAGCCATGATAACCGAACTCTCTACACAAGGGAACTGGGAAAAGCAAGGATTGACTTGCTATATATAGAAATATATTTCTTTCTTAATTCATAAGGCTTGTCTTTTGGTAGCAATTAAAAAGCTTCTTTTAGAAATATTGTACAACATCCCTTACATGTGGAATCTGAAAAGAAATGATACAGATGAACTTTCTTAGCAAACAGAAAGAGATTCATAGAGAATGAACTTATGGCTGCTGGGGAGTTGGGGCAGAGGCAGAAAGGGATAGTTAGGGAGTTTAGGATGGAAATGTACAACTGCTATGATCAAAACGGATAACCAACAAGGAGCTACTGTATAGCACAAGGAATTCTGCTCAATGTTATGTGGCAACCTGAATGGGACATGAGTTTAGGGGAGATGGATACATGGATGTGTATGGCTGAGTCCCTTCACTGTTCACCTGAAACTATCACGACTCTTTGTTAATCGGCTATACCCCAGTAAAAAATAAAAAGTTTTTTAAAAAGCTCCTTTTTCTAGGTGTAGTTTAAGAAAAGGGGTGAAAAGAAAAGTAGAAAAATACTAGGATATGATAAGAGGTCAATCCTATATACATTTGTACATTTTACTTAATCAGATAACTTACATAATATTGATTTTGTCAGGCACTTTCCAAAACTTCACAAACATCATTCCTTGTAACCGTCTTAACAATAATGAGGACGTTACTATTAGTTTCATCATCTTAAAGATGAGAAAAATAGGAAAAAGGAATATAACTGACTTGCCTAAGACTGCATACTTGTCAATGGCAGAGCAAGTTTCAGACCTCAGCAGTCTGGCTTTGGAGCCTGTGTGTTCAACCACTGCACAATGCTGTTTCTGCCGTCAGCCTGTGTTATAAGCCTGTAAAGTAACACATTATCAGGTCATTGCTCTTCCCGGTACAGTTAGGTGTATCTCATTTATTGAGTTTATGACTAGAGATATAAAATTCAGTACACGAAGCTGACATTATTTACAACAGAGATTACTAAAGTTCCACAGACCACAGGGGAGATGTGGTGCTGCTTCTTCTTTTTTAGGGGAGCCATGAGTGCAAAGGGAATGATTTGGAGGAAAGTGAGATATCTCAGGCTCAGAATCAGCTACATCAGCAGGTCAGAAGGTTGAAGCTCTTATCATAAAGCTCTACATGATGGTAGAAAAAAATCACTGGGGATCATAAAATGAATAAATTACTACTCCATTTCTACACAGATTACAAGGGTCTCCTTAGGGAAATATTTGAGCCAACATAACTGAAATTTAAACGACACAGATTTTACTTTGCTTTGCAAACAATCATGCACCTTCCCAACTACTTAGCCTGAAAATTATAAAAGTAAATTTTAATGAACCTGACAAACATTGAGAAGAAAAATAACTCTATTAAGTAAGCACAACTGATACAGCACTGCAAGTTCAAAAATATTATCCCACTTCTCTTGTCAAATCTCTGTTTGGAGAATACTAGTAATCAGATAACTTAATCAGCTTCATTGGAATTGTGGTTAAAGATTAAAATGACTGTTTATTTTTAATGGTTTTGTGTGTGTGTGTGTTTCGTTGCCACTTCCTGAATGTCTCCTTGGTGCCTAGCAACTGCCAACCATCCAATTTTCAGTGCTAACTTTTTCCTCTCTCCGACAAATAAAAAGAAAAAACCAAAATGTTACGCAGGTTGTTACTAGAAATAACTTGCTTCATAAAACAACGTGAATGATCTAGAATAAGCCATTCATGAATTTAAGGCTATGGTGAAGAGCACTAGTGGAGGCTCTGTTTCTCAAAAACTTTTTCTTTTCAATTTCCAAGAGCCAGGCTCACTAGTTATCAGAATATTTTTATTATCTATTCAATAGATCCTGGGTTCCTGAGTGAGTTCAGTGACAAGGAGGAAGAAAGGAGAGGTTCAGTACTGAAGAAAGAAGTGATTGGGGAATTATGCATTCTTTAGTATCCTCTGTCAGTCTCTTCCTCTTCCTTTGCATAATTAAAAATTAGTTTCATCATCTGAAAATAAGCTTGTATGATTTTAAATAAACAGTTAACACATAAAAATAATTATGTGATATGATAGAGGTGTTTGTTAGCTAACACTATGGGGGTATTCATATTGCAGTATATATGTAATCACATTAACACATTGTACATCTTAAACTTGCACAATGTTATATGTCAATTGTATCTCAACAAAAACTTAATTTTTTTTTTTAAATGATTACAAAAATTACTGAGGAAAAACCTGGTAACCTTGTGTGCAGGTGTGGGAGAGCCTGGTAAAAAGCATACAAACTGGAAAGAAGAGACAGGCTTGTGTCCCAGGCAAGGGAACTAATCAGTGAAGACAGCAGTTTCCATTAAGATGAGAAAATCGAGCTATATGATTTCTAAATTCACTTTAGGCTCCAAATTTGGATAACACTACAGAAGCGCTTTCATTATTTCAAGGTCATCCAATAAACTGTAACATCCATTAGTTCATGCCACTTCATGCTGAAATGCTTCCATTGGTCTTCCATTTCTCTTAGAATAAAATTCAAACTCTTTACCATGGCCTGAAGCCCTGAGTGATCTGTTTCACTCCATTCACACCATCATCTATTCACACGCCCAGCTCCATTACTCACACTTTCTAAGCTTATGTCCATCATGAGACTTTTGCCCGTCACTTTCTTTAAACACTCTATGCTCCATATTCAGGCTTATCAAGACTGCCACCTTCTTATCCTTCAGACCTAAGCCCAAATGTCACCTTCTTTTCATAGAGTCTTTCTTTGTCCAGCTGACCTAAGGGACATTTTCCCCAGTTAATCTTCATTACTTTCCCTGCTTTAATTTTTCCTGTACAACTTAATACAACTTGCAGTGATCCTATTCTTTCACTTGCTCTTTATCTGCTTTCTTTTGTACGAGATCATAAACTATGGGAGGACATGAATCTTCCCCATCTTATTATCCCATGTATTCTCTGGAACAGTGCCTGGCAGAGAGGCAGACACTAAGCAAGTATTTTGAGAATAAATTAATGATCATATATCATTTACTGATGATATGATGCACTGCCAATGCCAAAACACAATGCTAAATATGCTCTTTTTTTTTTTTTTAATAGAAAGACATTCATTCCATAGATTGAACTCAGTCCATCTCAGAAGATAAGGCAGCCCTGGAATGTAGGCGTGGTTAGTTTTTATGAGCTGGGTAATTTCATGGGCTAATAAGGGGGAGAACTATTCCAACTGTCTGGGGTAAAGTACAGAGATTTCCAGGAATTGGGCCACTGCCCACTTTTTGGCCTTTTATGGTAGGCCTCAGAACTGTTATAGTGCCTGTGGGTGTGTCATTTTAGCATATGCTAATATATTACAGTGAGCACATAATGAGACTTAATATGTTCTTCATGTAACTGAGTGAGTGAACTGGATCACTTTATAAAGGTGTCTGTATGAATTATTTATTATGTGTTCTGTATTTCTTTCCTAGCACTGCTATAACAAATTTCCATAAGTGTGGTGGGGTAAAGCATCACAGTTATTATTTTATAGCTCTGGAGGTCAGAAGTCTAACACGAGTCTCGTGGGGCTGAATTCAAGGTCTTGGCAGGGCTGCATTCATCCTGAGATTCTAGGGAATAATCTATTATCTTGCCTCTTCCAGCTTCTAGGGCCTGCCTACATTCCTTGGCTCACAGCCCCTTTCCAGCTTCAAAGCCAGCAATGGCCAGTGAGTCTTTATCATGCTAAGTCACTCTGACACTAATTCTCCTGCCTCCTGTTATCATTTACCAGGGAACCCTGGGATTCTATTGGGTCTACTCGGATAATTCCAGAATAGTCTTCTCATCTAAAAACCCTGAATTTAATCACATCGGCAAAGTCCCTCTGCCACCCATGTACCATGAAACACTCACGGGTTCTGAGGATTAGGACATGGACATCTTTGAGGGGTCATTTCTGCTTGCCACCTTGCCATTTGGTGTGATTCTGTACACAAAACACCCTTGTCTTGGGTACTCCTACAGAAACCTCTTATCTTTCAAACATGTGCTATGTAGTTGCATTCTGGAGAGGAATTCTCCATAAATAACCTTGTCTCCCATTTTCCCACCTCTGTGCTGCGGCCTGAGAATGTGAGTAATACTCACTTCATATAACTTGAGCAAAGGGTTTCGACTGTTACCTCTTGTGCATATAAAGAGCCTAAAAATGAGCAAACAGCAGACAATGACATCTCTGGGCAGACTAAACATCCATTTCTGTTGCTGGTAGACGATAATTACGAGAAAAGAAAACACATTCCATTCTCATCACCAAAATTAGAAAGACAGCACCACTGTATATTGTAAGAAGATAGAATTCACTGAGAGTCAAGCAAATTGCATCATTATGAGAAGAAGCCTGGGAGGAGCAGGATGATGGACTCCAGAACCAGCATCAAGCTAAAGCAATTCTCTTCACTTGCCTAGGGTAAGTCAGCCTGCACAATTAAGCAAACCCAGGGGCCTAACACATTAACTTGCCATCAATATATCGTATCTGCCTTGGCACAAGCTAGTGTTTCTGGCATTATTTATGAAGGCAGTCTTGCTATATTTGCACAGCATGCAGCATTGTTCATAGCAGGCTACTGATTATTGTCAATGAATAATGCCCCAGAAGCTCCTAACCCTTTGTGCTTATGCCTAATAACTAAATCAGCAATAGCTGCTTCTCTGTGCTCTGCTTAAGATTCTAGCACAGACATAAATAAACTACCAGCAGCAGGATCCATCTGGGGTTATTGTCTACCACCGCCTGGTTACAAGTTCATATTTTTCCCTGTTACACTATAAACAGTTGTCACTGCTAAGACTTTTTTTGAAGGTGATGAAACCTACCTATGGATATCAGAATTTTCTGAAATCTCATATTGCTTGAATTATTCAAGCCAAATAATACATCAGGCCTTGTCTGGGCATTTACCCCAGAGGGATGGGAGGACTAACCACAGCAAAGTGGGAATTCCTACAGTCATTCTTCTCTCTGATTATTTAAAACTGCATGGACATTTATCTTCTAACATTCAGAAGGGGCTTGGACCTTTTTCTCCTGCTAACCAGCACACCTTGTCAGAGAACTTCAGAAGAAGCCCATGGACCTCAAATTTTGCACTTCATAGCTCAGTTTGATAAAGACAAATATCTCTTTCCTTCTTCCTGAAGGCCACGGAGAAACACTTTACCAAACTAAAAGGAAAACTGGTACTCCTTTGGCTAAAATACCATGAGGGTAATCTCTGTGCCTGATGTCTTGTAAATGTCTCTAATGAATATCATCCAAATTTATGCAAGAAACAAGCATTCAAAAAGATGTATGCACCTTTTCCATGAGATCCCTAAAGGCATGGCTTGATTTATGACTCATGCTTTACGAAGACAGTGCAAATAAAGGGCCATGGATGTTAAGAGCGGAAAGCAGAGCCGGAGTCCTGGACAGAGCAGTCCTGTTTGTCAACTGCAGTGATGAGGGCTGCCACCACTAAAAGGGCCCAGGAGTGCCCCCTCCTTCCCTGGACTTGCTCTGACCTTGTCATCTGACCCGGGGGAGTTCGTTTCCTGAGATGCCAAAACAAATGACCGCAACCTGGGGGACTTGAAACACCAGACATATATGTCTCTCACAGTTGTAGAAGCCAGGAGTCCAAAATCAAGGTGTCACAGGGCCATGCTCACTCTGAAATCTCTAGAGGAGATTCCTTCTGAGGCAGAAGATAGATGGCTCCAGGATGAATGGTTTCTCCCCTGTGGCCAGAAACTCCATAATAGCAAAAACTCCATAAAAGCAGGATGATGGAGGAGGCTAAGTCCTACACGGATAAGACAAATATCTGTCTTAAGACTTCATTTTCCTCATTCTCGAAGTCAGGAGATCTCCCTAACTACACATATGCAGAAAGGCACTTTAGAGGTCAAAAAGGGAGGAAGCGTCATCTCATAGTATGTGATATGAACTACCCATCAGCCTTTTCACTAGAATTCATCTTGGCTAAGAGATGTGCACACACACACAGGAGGACTCTGAGATACACCAAATGTGGACTCAGAGTCAGGCAAATCAAAATGATTGGCCAAAGGAAACCTGGAAGAAAGGCCCTATAAAAGTAATTCAAAATGCCACAGGGGGTGTGACTCAGCGACTCTCTCTCTAAGCCCACACATGTGTCTATCTACACGTACTGTACTCTTTCTTTCCTCCTAATAAACACTTTGTGTTTCACTACTTTCTGTCTTTTGTGGGATTTCTTTTTGCAAAGCCTAAGAGGCAAGGCCTTTGTCACTGACCACTGGTCTACTATACATGTTGCTTCCCACTCTTTTGAATCTCAGATGCACAGAATTGAACGAACTATGCACCACTGACTCAGTGAAAATGAGTTTGAGCAAGCTCCAGGAGATGGTGAAGGCCAGTGAAGCCTGGCATGCTACAGTCCATGGGGGCAGCAAAGAGTCAGACGTGACTGAGCGACTGAACAACAACAATGAACATAAACACCTATGAAAACAACACTCATGAATTAGAATTGTTGTAGCTTGCTCTTTGCACATTATCTGTCCTAATTACTTCCTCATGTCACTAATAATCTCTAAAACACATTTTTAAACATTTTAATTGGAGGATAATTGTTTTATAATATTGTGTTGACTTCTACCATAGGGACAAATCGAGAAAGTAGCACAGATATATACACACTACCACATCTAAAACACATATTTACACATATTTAATGGCTGCTTATTATTTCATGTTATACATGCATTATGATTAATTTAAATCATCCTACCTTATGGACATATAGACAAGCTCCAATTTTAATAAAATAACAAAACAATATATAACTTTATTTATAAATCTTGACTATTTCTGATGTTACATCAAAATACATCTTAATCAAAAGATAGAGATGTTTTGAAGTTTTTGATACATAAAACTAAATCTCCAGCTTAAAGCAATTTCAATTCCACCATCTGGTTCATTATTCTCTTCAAACACTATTAACTGTGTCAGCTTTGACAAACTCAAAAGACAATGTCATAGCATTCTCATTTGCATTTCTTTGATTGCTAGAGAAGTTAGAGATTCTTATCATATATTTATGAATCATTATACTTCTTTTCTAATAGTCTTTTCAAATTCTTTACCTATATATTTCTATTGGGATATTTACCTTTTAGTAATTCATTTGTTCATTTAACACATTTTTATTGCATATCAACTATGTGCCAAACAGTCGGCTGGGTTGAGGGAAGAGAATTTTGTGGTTGGAGGCAGGGGGAGATGGTGTGCTGGTTTCTGCCTTCATGGAAAATTACATTTATTTTCTCATAAATTTACAAAGTCTCTGTACATATTAGGGCTATTAACACTTTGTCATGTGTCACTAATATTTTTACTAATTCATGATTTTCACATATGGTAAGTATTATTTTATGGAAGTTTGGGGGAGAGATTATTTGTAAGTGGGATTGCGGTGAGGGAGGAGGAAGAAAGGAATTTATTCTTTGAAAGAATATTCTCACCAAAAATGTCGAGCTATTATTCTTCTCATTCACTGGCGTTTTCACTCTTTTCATGTAATTTTTCCATTTGGTCTTTATTTTGATTTATGACATCAGGTTTAGGAAACATTCTTTTCCCAGTACCATGTATTAATGATCTGCCATTTTCTCATTGTTTAGAAGCTCATGTTTATCATTTACAATATTTTATAAACATCTGAGTCTGTTTCTAAGTTTTCTATTCCATTCCATTGTTCTGTCTATCCTTAAGCCAATGTCACAGTATGCATTATTCAAGTTTTACAATATGTGTAGTACAGGACAGTGCAAATTATAGCATTTTTTAAAGTTTCTTGGCTATTTTCACTCTCTTCTTTTTCATCATCCAGGATACCTTTATTATAAACACCAAAAATACACAAATAAAACGTCCCATGGAGACTTTGGAATTGTCATAATTTCCCTTTAGACTGTAAACTATATAAAATGTCATTCACTTTCATTCTCAGTTGCTAAGCAATTCTTCCTAATTATCCTTTATTCCACGGTCCCTTAACATACCTGACCTCACAAGATTACACTAAATAGAACTGTCAACTCGGGTCATTTGTTTCAAATTCGGCTTCATAAACCAGGAGAGTTGTAGGAAGAAAGGAAAGTTGCTTAGAAATTAAGAGGAAAAAAAAGACAGCTTCAAAAGCAAATTGTATAAGCAAGGTAAGTTTATAAATTAAGAAATATAAAAATTCAATTAACCTTTTCTTTATATTGATTAAAATAGTACACATATTTTGATACATTTTACTGAAAATGCAAAGTATTTTAGGTACTTTATAATTATTAAAAGATTTGCTGGCTAGTCTGGTCCCTTGTAGCATTGCTCTAGAGAACAGAAGTAAATAAAACTTCCCTAACATTGTTATTTATAATAAACTCTAAAAAATGCACTGGGTTTAGATAACTGTCTCCCAAAGCCTTTCACTAAGAACACTTATGCAAATTTTAATTCTTTCTGAACTTTCTACTTGTCCCACATTGTCCTGTCCCTGTCCCCGGCTGTATGATCTTCAACATTTGCATGTATACAAGGAAAATGATTGCTTTAATCACTTCCTTATATATATGCTCACAGAAGTACAAAGTATCACAAGCAAATGTATGTTATCATTTCCATGAGTCTTGGGAAAAGAAACTAAACAGTGAACTCACTTAAAATTTCCAGAGAAAGTTCTGGAAAACTACCCATATTTTCTATAAAACTTGATAAAACTGAACAATTAATGTGCTACATTTACTCAGCTATAAGCAATAATAGCTTGCTTCAAGTTTTTTTTTTTTTCATTCCATTCCAAATAACACAACTCACACAAAAGAATATATGGGATTCATTAAGTGTTTATCCTTCTCTCTCGGCACCTAAATGTAGGTCAAATTTCTTTCTCAAAAGTCCAAGGAAATTTTACAATTGCTGTGTTCTATTCAAGAACTGAATTGAAGCAAATCAAGTACCTCTTAGATAAAGCATTCAAGCTAATTCCAGTGGAAAATAAAGGCTGCCTAAGTCTGGTGTGAGGCAGAGAATGAAGGACCAGCCATGAACACAGGCAAACACTCTCTGAGCCCTTCTAAGTGATGTGTATGTTTTCATACACGTTGATCTCAACCTTAACTCCCCGATGAGTACTTGGTTTCTCAGTCCCAGCCCCTCTGCCCCTCTGGTGTTTAGCATGAGACTAGGACTTTGAAGGGTGAACTGCAAGTATTTAAGAACTACCCTCAGTTCCTCTATATTTCCTGGCAGCTCTTACATAACACCAGGAAGCCTAGTCCCATCTCAGAAAAAATCACAACTAGGGATTCCTCCAAGGGTCTCAGAACTTGAGCATGCCCCTCATGTGTTGTGGACGGTTCCTTTGCAAACACTGTTGTTGAAAATATCTGTGTAAGAACTGAAGTGCTTAACCACCTACAGAATCATAAGGTCCCTGATCAAAAAACCTGCCTCAACCATGTAGGCATTAGCCTGAGGATGTAAATGTGCAATGGTCACTAGACCCTTAATTCCAAGTAGCTCCTCTTCAAAACTCTCTTTGCCAAAACCTTTAAAATGTCTTATTTTCCCCAATTTCAAGTGACAATCACTCTATAACTAGCTATAATTTAATTTATATGTAAATGAAATTATATTTTCATTTTCATTTATGTTTCAGTTGAAGCTGGAAAAAGTCACCAAGTCAGGCTTATTAAAAGCCAAAAGATTGAGTTTTCTTATGCAGACTAAAGACAGAATTTTAAATTATATTTATACTTTCCAATTTAGTACGCTGATTATATTAAATTAGACTTGTGACATTTCCTAAAATGTCTAGAGTTTTCTTATTCAGCATATTTTTCATTCACATTGCTTATTAAGAGTTCATGAACTTATTGTCTCACATTTTCTTTTTTTCTGATTCCACACTGAAATCATAGTCATCACAGATTTCCTTGGGAATTTTAGGAGATATCTGTTCCTTTTAACATTGCCTTGTTAAATGCAAACTTTACCTGGACTTCATGGATTCACTTATATCTTATGGTTGCTTTATTGATATTTCAAGTCATTTTTACAGTTCTTACTTTTCTACATCTTTGTCATAGAACATTTTCATTCCCCTGGTGTGATATTCCAATAGAAGTTGACAAAACTTGGAATGACATAGAGACTCCAATGTACAGGGTCATGCAATTACAACTATGTATAATTCTGGCTAATTAAATCATAAATGCTCAGGAATATATGATTTATTACCTTTCTATGCACTGAATCAATTCAAACTAGATACCTTGAGTTCAACATTATTTACAAGTAGTCTAAGGTTTTAAACTTTTTTAATAAATAAAAACATACCCCAAAATTTAGGTGGGTCTTATAAACAATAATAATATTTATACAGCTTTTTTGATGTACCAAACATTTATCTTATCTTAATACATTTAATCTTCACAACAACTTGAAGTTAGACATACTTGAAAGTGAAAGTGAAAGACACTCAGTCATGTCCGACTCTTGGCGACCCCATGGACTATACAGTCCATGGGATTCTCCAGGCCAGAATACTGGAGTGGGTAGCCTATCCCTTTTCCAGGGGATCTTCCCAACCCAGGGATTGAACCAGGGTTTCCTGCATAGCAGGCAGATTCTTTACCAACTGAGCTATCAAGGAAGCAGCCCTCCGTATTTGCAGAACCATTGGAAATAGAGGGCTGACCGTGTTGCTATTTCACATAAGGGATTTGGGTATTTGCCAGTTTGGGTATCCATGGAGAGCCTTGGAACTGATCCCCTGCAGATATCAAGAGACAACTGTACTACCATCATAGCTTTCACAGATGATGGAGCTAAGGTACAGGAAGGTTAAGTAACTTGCCCAAAGTCACATAACTCCATTGGCAGAATCCAGATCCTAATTCATGTCACCTGACTCCAAACTCATGTTTTCAACCAAAATGCAAAGCATATTCCCAGGCAGCTTCCATTCAAGTATTACCCAAGAGCCTGACCTTGCTAAACTTCTATTATCAGATGAGCTATGACTAATTCACATAGTTGTGCAGTATGGAATTCTGTCTTGCAATAATGTCTGAAGCTCTATTTTGGCCTGAAATAATAACTGACATGAAGAAGTGCTGGGAGCCAGCATGGGGAATCCTGCCCATGGCAAAGGTCATGAGGAAAGGGGCCTGACAAAATGCAAAGGCAGGATCAGGCCTCAGGGGTCCCCCTGGATTTTCTTGAGCATCTACCCCCCAAAACCAGAGTCTGCCTGCTTTACTGTGTTATGCTTTTCACCTACTCTTCTGACATTATAGGGGCTGTCCCCCCCACCACCTTTTCTGGAAAAAGTTAATTTAGAGCTTTTAGATAATAAGTCTCCTGGGCATCATAAGTGTTTCAATCCAAAAACCCCTCTGATGGCTTTCTAGCCTGCCTGATAGGTTTGTCCGGACTCACATGTGATTGTTTGCAGCCTCCCTATCGTGAGAGGCACAGGAAGCTTAAAACATCCTAGGAATGTAGGGGCTTCCAAGGAGTCAAAATCATTAGAATAGGACTGATTAAGGGTTTCATTGTTGAGCCAATACTTGCTGCCAAATTTTCATATCTTTTATTTGTTGATATAGTTGGTATGTAGAAAAAACAGGTAGTAGCCCTGGTATTAGCAACATCAGATCTTTGAGTTAAGTACTTTCTTTGTTATAACCCACTGCACCTTTGTTCTACAGGAATGTAACTTTATTTAGTACTTTGAAGGTGATGCAGATTAAAGAAAAAACACTTCAAGGGAAAATGAGTTTTCTAGTTGATAGACATTTATCTAGGAAAAGAGCCATAAAAATGTTAACAGGCCGCCTGGCCAGAAGATGATGTAAAACCACCTAAGACCTTTTGTATAAGGGAAGGTATCCAAAAAGAAAGCCTGGTCTCAATAAGGGTCAGTACTGCTGCCCCTGCATAACTCTGCATATTCCATTATTTCTTTATGTACAACTTGGGGTATATAAGCTGCTTTTGAAAATAAAGTTGTGGGTCTGGCACCAATGCTTGGCTCCCCCATGTCATTCTTTTCTCCCTTTTGAGGCTGAATTCCTGTCTGGAGCACAGAGGCTCTCCATGTCTATTTATTTGCCCTGGCTTCTAAGGCCCACACAAGAGGGAGCCCACTATTCAAGCAGGTGCCGGTGGCCCTACGCAGGCAGTGCAAGCCCCTTGTCTCTAAGCTTTATTGGTCTCCTGTGTGAACCAAGTTATTCAGCCTCTTTTCTCCACTAATTTCCTACTACACTATTCTTTCCTAATCTCTCTTTATATCTCTAAATAAATAAGTCTCTCCTCGCTGACTCCATCCCCACTTAGAATTACCCTGGATCCACCGGGCTGGACCCTGGCACAGAAGGTCTTGAGCCACAAAAATTTTAGGGTTTAGTATATAAAAATATAAGAAGTCCAGTTCAGTTCAGTTCAGTCACTCAGGCATGTCTGACTCTTTGCGACCCCATGGACTACAGCACGCCAGGCCTCCCTGTCCATCACCAGCTCCTGGAGATTACCCAAACTCATGTCCATTGAGTCAATGATGCCATCCAACCATCTCATCCTCTGTCGTCCCCTTCTCCTCCTGCCCTCAATCTTTCTCAGCATCAGGGTCTTTACTAATGAGTCAGCTATTTGCATCAGGTAGCGAAAGTATTGGAGTTTTAGCCTCAGCATCAGTCCTTCCAATGAACATTCAGGACTGATTTCCTTTAGGATGGACTGGTTGGATCTCCTTGCAGTCCAAGGGACTCTAAACAGTCTTCTCCAACACCACAGTTCAAAAGCATCAGTTCTTTGGCGCTTGGCTGGAAGAAGCACAAGCTGGAATCAAGATTGCTGGGAGAAATATCAATAACCTCAGATATGCAGATGACACCACCCTTATGGCAGAAAGTGAGAAGAACTAAAAAGCATCTTGATGAAAGTGAAAGAAGAGAGTGAAAAAGTTGGCTTAAACCCCAACATTCAGAAAACTAAGATTATGGCTTCTGGTCCCATCACTTCATGGGAAGTAGATGGGGAAACAGTGGAAACAGTGGCTGACTTTACGTTTTTGGGCTCCAGAATCACTGCAGATGGTAACTGCACCCATGAAATTAAAAGAAGCTTACTCCTTGGAAGGAAAGTTATGACCAACCTAGACAGCATATTAAAAAGTAGAGACATTACTTTGTCAACAAAAGTCCATCTAGTCAAGGCTATGGTTTTTCCAGTAATCATGTATGGATGTGAGAGTTGGATTACAAAGAAAGCTGAGCCCCTGAAGAATTGATGCTTTTGAACTATGGGGTTGAAGAAGACTCTTTAGAGTCCTTGGACTGCAAGGAAATCCAACCAGTCCATCCTAAAAGGGATCAGTCCTGGATATTCATTGGAAGGACTAATGTTGAAACTGAAATTCCAGTACTTTCACCATCTGATGCAAAGAGCTGACTCATTAGTAAAGACCCTGATGCTGGGAAAGATTGGGGGCAGGAGGAGAAGGGGACGACAGAGGAGGAGATGGTTGGATGGCATCACTAACTCAATGAACATGACTTTGGGTAAACTCTGGGAGTTGGTGACAGACAGGGAAGCCTGGCATGCTGCAGTTCATGGAGTCAAAAAGAGTCAGACATGACTGAGCAACTGAACTGAGTAGTAGTTTTCTTTATAGTCTAACTCTCACGTCCATACATGACTACTGGAAAAACCATAGCTTTAACTAGATGGCATTTTGTTGACAAAGTAATGTCTCTGCTTTTTAATATGCTGTCTAGGCGGGTCATAACTTTTCTTCCAAGGAGATAAGAAGCCCAAGCAAATCTGATATATAGGCAAACACAATTCTTTTTAACATATATATGTTCAGGCCTCTAATGGTTATGTCCCTACATCCTCTCTCCTCCCAACCAAACTGCTCCCCTGTGATAGCAACTCCTCAGGCCTAGTGCCTAAACCATGCGACTTAGTGGTCTGAATTACAAGATAACCCCCTGTCCAAAGGTTTAATCCATCTGTTTATATTTCAGTTGAAACCTAAGTCACAGAAGCTAGGGCATTTGGATGCCAAAGCATGAGCAAAAACTGTTACAAACTCCAAAGCGTCATTCTCACTCCTACCGTTCTCCTGGTCCCAAATTCTCAGTGTAATAAAAACATTCAAAACTTCATATTGAGAAGAGTATCTTTCTCATTCTATTGCATTCTGGGTACTCAGTTTCAATCATAAGACATAATAAAGAGCTGATGGACATGGTCTTTGAACATCTGAGGACAGAATTTTGTCCTGGAAGCTGTGTATCTGATAGCCTTAAAGCCTACACTGAGAATCAGGCCAAAATACAGGATTTCATGTTAAATTAATTATGGGGTGAGCTTCCCATTACTGAGTTCACAGTGGCCTTGAAAAATATTGTCCTTCGGGGTATGCCAAGTCAAAATCATGCAAAGTGCTATTTAATTGATGCATTGAGCTTAAAAGCAGCCAGCTCCATCATATTAACCCTGTGTTGGTCACATCAGCAACTGCTAAATGAATAACTTGTTGGCTGATTGACTGAAGGGATATTGGAAAGGTACTGGGTGATTCTCTCTGCTATGTGACAAGATGTCCTTTGCAAAGATGAACTCAGCAGGGCAATAGAAAGCAACTAGGGGAGCTGTTGAAAATTATTCATGAGAGCCAAAAAGGAAGAGAAACACATTATCTGCATTCTCTGCTAGTTGTATAAGCACTGGAAATGGAGTTGTCACAGCAGTGAGAACAGAGGACATGGCACAGGATTGAGAGGCTTGGATCTTTGTCCTCTGCCAATAACCCTGTGGGAGGCCATGGAAAAGTTCATGTAAGTTCTCTTTGAAGGTTCAGTTAAACATTGTCTAAGGTCACTTTTGTTTTTTAACTTTCCTCCTGACTCAGGTTTCTATGCATTTGAGCATCAAGAAATTTTAGCTTTCTGCCTCTTCTCAAGTATTGATTTGTTGTTTTCATTCTTCAACTTCCTAAGTAGATTCCATACTTGAAAAGAATGTCAATTTCTTATGAATATCCCTACTGCTAAGTGAGTTCAGCTAGCTAATCAGTATAGCCCTAGAGGTACTGCACAATCAATCCTTCATATAGCCATTCACTCCTTCAATTCAGTGAATGCTGAAATTATAGTCAGTAAATATTTAATATGTATTTAGGACCAACTGGGCTTCCCTGGTGGCTCAGAGGTTAAAGCATCTGCCTCCAATGCGGGAGACCAGGGTTCGATCCCTGGGTTGGGAAGATCCCCTGGAGAAGGAAATGGTAACCCAGTCCAGTATTCTTGCCTGGAGAATCCCATGGACAGAGGAGCCTGGCAGGCTACAGTCCACGGGGTCGCAAAGAGTTGGACACGACTGAGCAACTTCTTCTTCACTTCAAGGATCAACTACATATTATGCACTGAACCAGGGTTGCCATTTCCTTCTCCAGAGGATCTTCCTGACTCAGGGATTGAACCTGCAACTCTTGCATCTCCTGCATTGGAAGGCAGATTCTTTACCACTGAGCCACCTGGGAAAACTTAGTAAATATTTAATATTTATTAAGAACCAATCACATGTTATGCATTGAACCAGGTGCTGGTAAGAAGATTGCTACTCTCAACGAGCTTGCAGTCTAGGAAGAGAAATAGCAATGTAGACAAGAATTTCAACCAACTGCAAAACATGCTGTAACTGCAGTGTTTACAAAGAGTCGTGGTAGGCTAGAGGGAAGGTCACCATCTCCTATCTGAATCAATCAGAGAAGTCGTGCACTGAGCAGAGACTAAGCTGACTCTTGAAAGATGAGGTTGTCAGAAGAGCTAAAAGAAGCATTCCAGGATGAAAACACAAGATTATTTTTGCAATAATATGCACAACTGATAAAGGCTTGAGGGGAAAGGGAGTTGGGAAGGTGAAAGAGGCTACATCAATAGCTAAGAATCTCAGAAAGAAGAGTGAAATGAAGAATCAAAGTAGAAAAAGCATCAAAATGTATTAAAATAAGTATGTATGTTTGTGGGGCAAAGCTTTAGGGGAGATTAAGAAAATGAACCCCTGCCTTATAGAAGGTATCACTGAACTGCACAGAGAAGGCCACAGTCGTCTACAAGCCAGACTTTAGAGCAGGACATTTGGTTATACCATCAACCGATGATTCTGTATTGAGTCTCCCATCTTCCTTAACACTAGGTCTTCACAAAGCTTACTTTCCCATGACCCCCAAATTAAAGCTAGTGAGTTTTACCCCTTCCTTCCCCAGCAGGTACTCTCCATTATGTGAACCCATCAATTACAACTTGTAAGTACATTGTCTATTCACCTGTTCATTTACTTTGGACTTGAAAAATGTGGTTCCTTCCCACGGATTCTATCATTGAACTTTAGTTTCTGTTCTTGAGTAAAGAATTAATTACTGTGTGCTCCAAACCTGGCAGTGCCTAGCACAGTGTTTGGCATATCAAAACCAAAAACCTCTTACTAACATCTTGGGGCAAGAACCATATATTCTCCTTATACTGCACTAATCTTCACAACACTTCATATTCCCAGGTGTTTTGGGGACCCTTCTGGTCTGACCTTTGGGACCCTTCAGGTCTGACCCTTCAAAAAACAGTGGTTAAATTTGTGATTTCATATGTGTATTATGTTTTACATACTGAAAAATCCCTGAAGTTGCCTCTTAAATCCTAATGAAACCTCTTTCCCTCTATGTTAGAATGAGTTAAGGTGCTGGAACAGACACAGATGGGAAAAAAAGGTATAATTAGGAATCAGCAGAATGGATAGCTTTCCTATTTGTATTTTATGGTTCCTTTCATTGAGTATAATGCATGAGCCTTGGTATAATAAGTAATGTGATCATCAATTTTAATTTTGCCAGCCTTTCATTTGACTATTGCTGTCATTCCCCTCCAAATCTTCAAAGAGCACTGCCAAAATAATTATCCTAGGCACCAGATCTTTCTCCTATAATAGTATCACTGAATCTGATCAACCTATTTTCTTTGCAACTTGGAATCATAGGTGAAGAGCTGTTGCACTCACTCTGATAATCATCTTTCTCCAAAAGCACAGATTTTAAAAGTGGTAATTACAAGTGGCATATTCTGTATATAACATTTAATACAATAATTAATAATATGAATAATATGAATAAACAGTCTATTCCACACTGAAGTGGTCACAGCACTACTGCCTCTATTCAGTAAAAGCATAGTTTACATCTTAGTTGAAAACATAGGAAAAGAAAGCATTCTCAAACTTGGCCTTTTTACCAAAGGATCTCTCCTGTTTAAATGTTTCACCTTAAAATAACTCTCAACCAAGAGTCCGCTGAATGCCGAACAATTGATGCTTTTGAACTGAGGTGTTGGAGAAGACTCTTGAGAGTCTCTTGGACTGCAAGGAGATCCAACCAATCCATCCTAAAGGAAATCATTCCCAAATATTCATTGGAAGGACTGATACTGAAGCTGAAACTCCAATACTCTGGCCACTTGATGCAAAGAACTGACTCATTTGAAAAGACCCTAATGCTGGGAAAGATTGAAGGCAGGAGGATAAGAGGATGACAGAGAATGAGATGGTTGGATGGCATCACCGACTCAGTGGACATGAGTTTGAGTAAACTCCGGGAGTTGGTGATGGACAGAGAGGCCTGGCATGCTGCGGTCCATGGGGTCATAGAGTTGGACACGACTGAGCAACTGAACTGAACTGAACTGAGGAAAGTCTGCTTCTTTCCTCTAATGTTGTGTATTGCAGACATCAGTAGTTAGTGCTGGAATTCATGAATAAATGTTATTCCAGTAAGTTTTTTAGTTCAAGAGAGATGTTTTCAACACAAATTTATATGGCCAGATTTGTTGAGTTACCAACTTCAGTTAATGTTTATAGTCTCAGATTTCACCTGAGATTCCCCAAGTAATAAAAAGGCAAGGCATTTTTTATTAGGCTGGTGGTTATTCCCTTTTCTCTAAAATTTGAAGAAATTAATTTAGTATCTGATTATTACTTTCTCATCTGATAAATGTCTTTCCCCTGGATCTTCCCCAGTTATACCAATGAAATTATGAAGGAAAGCTATGCAAACTGTGAGTTCTTGATTTTCTACAATAAATTCACAGGGCAATAGACAGAATTTCTATTTTGGCATCCTCAGTGGCCTAAATCCATGTCACTCATCATTTTCAGGTTATTGTTTTTCTCACCTATTCCTACCACACATATAATTAATAAAGGCCCCCACATTGCATATTGCCTCATCTGTGCCCCTGAAATGAATTTATTATCAAATTTATTGCATTTAGTGACAGTACAAAATCTTAATCTAAATTCACAGTTTTTTGAATATTACTGACAACATACACTATACAGCTCAATTACTTTTAAACACTTCCAGACACACGCACACGTGCATACACCATGCAATTATAAACAGTGGCATTTCGCATGGCAGGCAATTACTTTCTGAATAATCAGTGCCCATTAATATTCTCATAAGTCATTGTGTTTACAAGTAAATGCAACAATAAGTTAACAGTATGAGTCTCCAACTGACATGCAGGGCAGTAAGGAATTCTTATTCACCATTTACCCAATGCCTAGAACTGTGCCTGAATTTTAAAAGTATTTTTAAATGAATGAATAAATTCTCTATAAATATTTTATAAATATTATATCATATAATCATATAAATATTTATATTTATTACACACAAATTATCTATAAATATTAAGAATCTCTCCTTTTGAAATTCTTTTCTAATAAAGCAATGTAGAGAATGATATATTTTGGTTTAAAAGAAAACAAAGTTTGACACACTCATTTGACACAGAAATAGTAGCAAGATAGGAAGGATTTAAATTGAATATTTCCCCTCTATAGGAGAATCTATAATTACCTAAATGTTGAAAAATCACAGTGATTTACATGTGCTGGAAAACCTTACATGCAGTAAGTTGTAGTAACCAAGGAGATCGGAAAGGACTGTCTGACACAAAGGGCAGAGTGAATGCAGGTAAGTACCCTAAACTGACACTGTCTTTGGAACATGCACCTGAGGGTGATGCTCTTTTATGCTCAGCTCTAAGGACCACACTCATCTCTTCGCTTGAAGGTATTTGGTCTAACATGTCAGTGTGGGGAGGCTTCTCAGATGGTGCTAGTGGTAAAGAATCTGCCTGCAAAGCAGGAGATACAGGTTTGATTCTTGGGACAGGAATATCCCCTGGAGAAGGAAACTCCAACCCACTCCAGTATTCTTGGGTGGGAAATCCCATGGATAGAGGAGCCTGGCAGGCTACAGTCTACGGGGACACAAAGAGTCAGACAGGACTGAGCACACACACAGTTTGTGAAGAAGAGCATGCAGTGTGCCTGGTTCATGGAAAAACACAGTTTTTCACAATTTGTTAACTCTTGGCCAGCTCTGCACCGGATCCACTGTTATGGTAACACTCTTATTTTCTCTCTTAGGCTGAACATGTCTGAGTTCTACAACTTTTCCTTTTGTGTGTGATGAGTATGAAAACAGGATAATGGAAAAATGTGACATGTTTGTTCTAACAAAGCTTCCTAGCTAAGTAATTCATGACATAAAACAAGAAACTTAATTTTCCTCTTTATTCAGCTCACCCTCAGCTTGGTCTGATTCCAGAAGTCTCACTGAGGTTGACTCTTTTGGTCCAGGCTAACTCTTTAATCTACAGTCCAGGCCCTTTTCTCAGATCTGTGGCAAGGGTGTCACTGGGGTTTTTATTGTACTAATAAGAAATTCTAGGTAGATAGGGACCACTTTCAGATTTTTAACTAAACCAGAAGACGTCTGCTTGTGGACTCAAAAAATTATGTTTCAGAACTGCTAAAGAATCCAGTGACATCTTGAAACATAAAGATAGGTGTATGGGGTGAGGGGAAGAAAGATAATCATAAAAAGAAAAACAGAAGTCAGAAGTTCACACTTCAGGGTTTTTTGCATCCTTCAGCTGTTTTACTTGCTAACTCTTCCTTCAGTCTATTCATGGGTGATCGTAGCTCACAGCCAGGATGATTTACACTGTGCTGGTCGCACTCTCAGCTCTGGTTCCACATTCCCCTTCCCAGTACAGCCAGAAAGGTATCACTGGAAAAACTAAAATACTGCATGTGAAAGTCAAAAAGGAAAGCACTAAGTGAGACATCTAGCCTAGGGGAGGGAAGGCCAAAGAAAAGGCGGGTAATAGTATTCAGACAGGTGCCAGGTGCCTGCAGTATCTGCTGACCTATGTTTTCAGCAAAGATTGAACTCAGCTGAAGCCTGACGTTTCACCGATTGAAGGAACTTTAGAATTTATCTGGCTCAACATTCTCACTTTAAAGCCAAGACATTTATGGTAGAGACATAACCCTTAGAGGCTAAAAGCTGAACTTGACAATCCACATCTATTCCGCAAAGGAGATTGATGTACTGAGGGCATGGTCAAACTACCACTTTATAAATCTGTTTTCTATTATGCAAGGTGATTTCAGGTGGTACAAAGGCAGACATATATTTTACTGGTTGTGTATTTACTTCTCCCATATATACTTTGAAAAATAGAATCAGCATGGCAATTCAGTAATATATAATTTCCTGTAAGTGAAAATAAACAAATCCCATGATGTGCCACGCTCTTGGAAATGTGGCCTAGAATTTGTCCTTGATCTTCACTGCACCATCCCAGCCACCTCCTTAGAAGTGAAAAGGGCTGGAATGGAGGAAATTGAGCTTCTTTGAGAAGCCAACAATGACGAAGATTTTCCTAATATCTGGGGTCTTCACTTTAAGGGAAATTGGGTTACTCACTGAGGTCATAGGAGCCCCTCTGGAAGTATCCCAGGAAATGATTAAATCAAGCCTTCCTTGAAGATACGAGACATTTGATGAACTTGGTCACATTTCCATCAGTGTCTGTTATTACTGAGAAAATGTGAAACCCAAGAGTACTGCCAAAACAGTAACAATACATTTAATATCTCAGGTATATCAAAGTGTTAGTCATTCAGGCATGTCCAGTTCTTTGCAACCCCACGGACTGTAGCCTATCAGGCTTGGCAGACAAATCAAGTATAAATTAAACCTCACATTGGATAATCCTAATTTCTCATTACAATTTATTGATTGGCTAGCAGTAAAACAAGAAAAGAATAAACAAACCATGAGAAAAATCTAGGTTTGGGAAAAATATTTTTATCATTATTATTTATATAAACTACACAGACTAACATTCCCCTTAAATCAATACAAGCGTTAAATGACAGTATTTCAACAGTGAGCTTCAGCCTCTCTCTAGTTAAAACGAGTGAAGAGGAGGAGCACCAGAGTTAGGTCTTGTTTCTTTTACCAAAGCTAAGCTTGACCTAAATACAGACTTCTGTGGCACTTATGAAGATGTGATTCCATACGAAAATCAGCTCCACTGACTGCTTCCTACCACTGAGCTTGGAAAGGAATCAGCAGTAACTGTGAACCACTCCTGTGTGTGTGTGTGTGTGTGTGTGTGTGTGTGTGTGTGTGTCTGTAGCCCAACAGGCTTGGCAGACAAATCAAACCTCATATTAGATAACCCTAATTTCTCATCATAATTTCATCATCTCATCTCATTGCAGTCTCAGACACAACGCTAAATTGTGTCTGATTCTTTGTGACCCCATGGATTGTAGCCCACCAGGCTCCTCTGTCCATGGTATTTCCCAGGCAAGAATACTAGAGTGGGTTGCCATTCTCTTCTCCAGGGGATCTTCCTGACCCAGGCATCAAATCCAGGCCTCCTGCATTACAGTGGATTCTTTCCTGTATGAACCACCAGGAAAGCAATATGTGTGTATCCCATTCTCCAACGGATCTTCTTCAGTGCAATGGTGTCATTGTACCTGTGCTTCTTGCCCATGAATTCCACTCAATCACGTTAAAATAATCAATACTATTTGGCTACTGATTTTCATAAATGACTATAGAACTTAGTTTCAGACCTGAGAGATTCATGATGGACTCAGCCTACTCTCAAAAGATGATCAGAATCCATAAGTTCCTGCTTAGTCACTTCTCCAAGAATAGCAGTTGCCTTCTAAATCATCAAGTCTCCTGGCAGAGGATACACTGCGTTGCTTTTTAAAAAATTAGTTTTAGGCCACTAAATATAATTTATACCCAAGTTCTCAGGCCAATTACTCCTGGCAAAGTTTTCTGTTACCAAGATAATGTGTCAACTGTCTTCTAAAATAACAATACAATTGACCTGGCAAAATATACCTAGTATTTATAGAAAATATCTTATCTTATTAATTGTTTAAATTTAACTGACTTTCCCACTACTCACTACTCCCTTCTTTATTAATGTGAGACACAGGACAATTTAGGAGCCTATGAAGTCAGTAAAGGGTTTTATGTCTTTTGAAGAGGTAGCTCAGGGGCTACTTCTAAGATCAAAACTTTCAGTAGAGTTAGCATAATAGATTCTTGGGTATGCAGTGAAAATTTTATAAGTGAAAAAAAAAGATTTGACTTAACCTATTGCCACAGATTATATCTATACACAAATATATATAATATACTTATATATATGTTTATTATTAGGCAAAAGTCATCAGTAAAATTCTGTGATCATGCAAATTATAGACAAAACCAGAGACGTGGTTAAGCACGTACTTTTCTCATTTTCCTTTGTACAATAGTCTCTAATTTGCAACAGTAGTAATAAGTCAGGCTAATCAGTTTTCTTACCAAAATAATAAGCATTGATTGAACTGAAGAATTTTCTATTTATGACTCACTGTGCCTGCTTTTAAGCATTTTGAAAAGCAACATGTTTCTTGCAAAGTCATCATTTGATCCAGATGTTAAACGGATTCTCTAGGTTAGATCATCCAGCCATGTAGTTGAAACTTTTTTACTTTACAACTCAGCTCATCATATTTCTGTTCTACTATCTTTGGTTTCTTTGACTTGATGTCAGTTGACATTATTATGAACATTGACTTCAACTGTGTATATGAATTTTGTCTGTTGGGATCTCAGCTCTACAAATTCTAAATACTGGAAAGTGAAATTGAAGTTGCTCAGTCGTGTCTGACTCTTTGCAACCCCATGGACTGTAGCCTACCAGGCTCCTCCATCCATGGGATTTTCCAGGCAAGAGTACTGGAGTGAGTTGCCATTCTTTGATCCTATGTCCTCAAATGCCTACTCTGGACTGGGCTTCCCCGGTGGCTCAGAAGGTAAAGAATCCACCTGCAATGTGGGAGACCTGGGTTCAATCCCTGGGTTTGGAAGATCCCCTGGAGGAGGACAGGACATGGCAACCCCCTCCAGTATTATTGACTGGAGAATCCCCGTGGACAGAGGAGACTGGCAGGCTACAGTCCAGAGTGTTGCAAAGAGTCAGACACAACTGAGTGACTAAGCACAGGTGACTTGCAGATTTTATGTCCACTCCAGTCCTTTCTCTTGAAACACAGGTCTATATGCAATTGCCCACTTCACATCTCCACCTAGATATATATTAGGCATTACAAACTTAATATGACTAAAACTAATGACTGATCTTCACTGTTCTGCCGAATATCTTCTCCCCCTCAGTTCACTGCAACTCCACTCTTCCAAAATCTTTGCCCCAAATCAGTGGCTTCATCTTTGAATTCTCTTTCCCTCATGACCCACATTCAAACCTTAAGTAAATCCTATTCATTGCTGTTGTTCAGTTGCTAAGTCATGTCCAACTCTTTGCAACCTCATGGACTGCAACACTTCAGGCTTCCATGTCCTTCACCATCTCCAGGCGTTTACTCAAACTCATGTCCATTGAGTTGGTGATAGCATCCAACCATCTCATCCTCTGTCATCCCCTTATCCTCCTGCCTTCAATCTTTCCCAGCATTAGGATCTTTTCCAATGAGTCGGCTCTTTGCATCAGGTGGCCAGAGTATTGGTGTTCAGCTTCAGCATCAGTCCTTCCAATGAATATTCATTCTACCTTCAAAATAGTTTCAGAATCTGGGAGCTGTTCACCATGTATGCTGCTGCCAAGCTTGTTCAAGTTTCCATTAGCTCTTGTGTGGATTATTGGGATAGCCTCCTGCATGGTTCCTTCTTTAATCCTTATGTCTTACAGTTTATTCTTACCATACAATAGCTAGATGGATCCTTTTCTAAGTCATTCTATGTTCTTCTCTGTCTCCAATGTTGTAGTGCTTTTCCATATCATTCAAAGCAGTGGACAAAAACCCAATACAACATCCAGGGTTCTATGTGATCTCTCCCCAACCCCTGCTCTCAACAGTTCTGAGCTATGTCCTGCTACTCTCACTCCTGCTGAGATCCAGATATCAGGGTTGTGAAGAAGGAGAGGATTGAGGAATGAACCATGATTGTAGGCTAAGTGTTTAGATTCTATAGAGGGCTTTTTTTTCCCCAATGAGTTTTCTGCATGGCTGATTTATGATGACAGGGAGAAGCTTAGTTATAAAAAGAAGCAGCACAACTCCTGGCCATAGCAACTAAGCAGTCATTGCTTCCTCCCAGGACAAAGATTGTGTCTCTCATCTTTTGCACTGTGTATACTAATGCAGTACCTAACATAGAGCAAGAAACTAAAACAGATGCGATGTGTGCTAAATTGCTAGACAACACACAATCCTTTCAATAATTTTGGCAAATAGTCTTCTGGAAAATAGCGTGTTAGTGGTATGCCATACTCAGCTTCCATTACTTTCATGCTAGTTAGGGGCCAGTTCACCAATACCACAACCTCCCTAACACTTAGCCTGGTAGTTCCTAGGTTTCCTTGTTAATAATCAGGACACTTAATGCCAAGTTATGTAAGTAGTTGAGAGACCTCATATCTAAGCTTCATTTTCAGGATTTCTGAATGAGAAACCTTCTCAACATAGCCCTTTATTTGTGCAGAACATATTCTCCATGTCTTTGAGTTTTCAAGTAGTTTCTTGGTAAAACTTTCTAAGCCAAAATATCTATATACTATCAGTGAAATTTCCCAGAATTTATTTCCCGTATCCCACTGATCCCAAAGAGAACTCTTTTTCTATATGCTAAAAACATCATTTGCATGAAGAGCTGTTCCATTAATTTCTGTTGCAAGAAATTATGCAGGCTTACTGATGAGAAACTTCTCCCGAGACATTTCAAACATCAAATTGAGAAACACATTAGAGAGTTTCAGCATGAAATTTCATATCCAATATGACCCAGCATCGAGTCACCTAAGAAATAATAGTAATGAAATAGTATTTGGAAAGGTTATGCAGTTGTGAAATAGCATAAGCATTTATTCTTCTACCAGAATATAAAAATCTTATAAATGTTAACCTTCAGTAATAACTGGATGGTAATCATCAATGCAATATCTGTAATATTTCAGAAAGTCCCAGTTTAAGTGTGACCTGAATGTAAAGATTTTATGATGACATATATTTAGGTCCTACTGACTGAAGGAATATATGTTTTACATTTCTAATTTTTCCCATTACTAATTTATTTACCCCATGTGAAATAAATGAACATCATAAATCAAAATGACTAATTTTAAATGGTATGGACCTAACAGAAGCAGAAGACATTAAGAAGAGGTGGCAAGAATACACAGAACTGTACAAAAAGATCTTCACGACCCAGATAATCATGAAGGTGTGATCACTCACCTACAGCCAGACATCCTGGAATGTGAATTCAAGTGGGCCTTAGGAAGCATCACTATCAACAAAGCTGGTGGAGGTGATGGAATTCCAGCTGAGCTACTTCAAATCTTAAAAGATGATGTTGTGAAAGTGCTGCACTTAATATGCCAGCAAACTTGAAAAACTCAGCAGTGGCCACAGGACTGGAGAAGGTCAGTTTTCATTCTAATCCCAAAGAAAGGCAATGCCAAAGGATGCCCAAACAATCACACAATTGCACTCATCTCACATGTAGTAAAGTGATGTTCAAAATTCTCCAAGTCAGGCTTCAGCAATACGTGAACTGCGAACTTCCTGATGTTCAAGCTGGTTTTAGAAAAGGCAGAGGAACCAGAGATCAAGTTGCCAACATCCTCTGGATCATGGAAAAAGCAAGAGAGTTCCAGAAAAAACATCTATTTCTGCTTTATTGACTATGCCAAAGCCTTTGACTGTGTGGATCACAATAAACTGTGGACAATTCTGAAAGAGATGGGAATACCAGACCACCTGACTTGCCTCTTGAGAAACCTGTATGCAGAGCAGGAAGCAACAGTTAGAACTGGACATGGAACAACAGACTGGTTCCAAATAGGAAAAGGAGTACGGCAAGGCTATATATTGTCACCTTGCTTATTTAACTTATATGCAGAGTACTTCATGAGAAACACTGGGCTGGAAGAAGTACAAGCTGGAATCAAGATTGCTGGGAGAAATAACAATAACCTCAGATATGCAGATGACACCACCCTTATGGCAAAAAGTGAAGAACTAAAGAGCCTCTTGAGCAAAGTGAAAGAGGAGAGTAAAAGGGTTGGCTTAAAGCTCCACATTCAAAGAACTAAGATCATAGCATCTGGTCCCATCACTTCATGGCAAATAGATGGGGAAACAATGGAAACAGTGGCTGACTTTATGTTTCTGGGCTCCAAAATCACTGCAAATGGTGATTGCAGCCATGAAATTAAAAGACGCTTACTCCTTGGAAGGAAAGTTATGACCAATCTAGACAGCATATTCTCAGAGAAGGCAATAGCACCCCACTCCAGTACTCTTGCCTAAAAATCCCATGGATGGAGGCGCCTTGTAGGTTGCATTCCATGGGGTCGCAAAGAGTCGGACATGACTGAATGACTTCACTTTCACTTATCACTTTCATGAGTTGGAGAAGGAAATGGCAACCCACTCCAGTGTTCTTGCCTGGAGAATCCCAGGGATGGGGGAGCCTGATGGGCTGCCATCTATGGGGTCACACAGAGTCGGACACGACTGAAGCGACTTAGCAGTAGCAGTAGCAGCAGACAGCATATTAAAAGCGGAGACATTACTTTGTCAACAAAGGTCCATCTAGTCAAGGCTATGGTTTTTCCAGTGGTTATATATGGATGTGAGAGTGGGACTATAAAGAAAGGTAAGTGTGAAAGAATTGATGCTTTTGAATTGTGGGGCTGGAGAAGACTCTTGCGAGTCCCTTGGACTGCAAGGAGATCCAACCAGGCCATCCTAAAGGAGATCAGTCTTGGGTGTTCATTGGAAGGACTGATGTTGAAGCTGAAACTCCAGTACTCTGGCCACCTGATGTGAAGAGCTGACTCATTTGAAAAGACCCTGATTCTGGGAAAGATTGAGGGCGAGAGGAGAAGATGACGACAGAGGATGAGATGGTTGGATGGCATCACCGACTCAATGGACATGAGTTTGGATAAACTCCGGGAGTTGGTGATGGACAGGGAGGCCTGGTGTGCTACGGTTCATGGGGTTGCAAAGAGTCGAACACAGCTGAGCGAATGAACTGAACTGAATTTTAACTTTTCAAAAAGTCCTCAAAGTAGCCAGTTTTTTCAGAGCAGTACCCACAGTGTCCCTTGTATGCATTAGCCCCTCTGTTTCTAATACTTTTCCACCTTGTTCACAGAATTCCTACTTCTTCAGTGATTCCTTCTTGTGTCAATCACTGTTCTGCCTCCTCTGAGGAACTTCCCACTCACCACTGCAGCCTTCACTAGGGAATCATTTTTGCTTTCCCTTCTGGCCTTAACAGTGTTTCTCATATTTATTCCATCCAAACTTCCCAGGTGGTGCTAGGGGTAAAGAATTCACCTGCCAATGCAGGAGATGCAAGAGATGCAGGTTTGAAACCCGGATCAGGAAGATCCCCTGGAGAAGGAAATGCCAACTCACTCCAGTATTCTTGCCTGGGAAATCCCATGGACAGAGGGGCCTGATGGACTATAGTCCATGGGGTCGAAAAGAGTCAGACACAACTGAGCAGAGAATCTTTCTTACTAGACTGTGATCATCTGGCTGCCATTTTTTTTTTTAATGTCCAAATTCTCAGTGCAAAACAGATAAAGTGTTAGACAATGTTTGTCTAACAAGCAAGCAAAGCTTCCCTTTACAGAATCTACGCTCTGCGATCCTGAATCTGTAGTGACTTATCACTGTGACCTGAGCCACAGTCAGAATGGCTCTGCTGATGAGCAAGTCATGCTCAGTGTGCATTTTCCAGCACCTGGGCTGATGTTTCTGGCCAGAATTCACTTCATGTAGATCGAGGAAAGCCTTATAGGAGAAGCTGCCGTATCAACTTCAGGAGCAAAGAGTATTGATCTTTCTTAAAAGTGGGATCACACTATCTGTTCTCGTGTAGATTATTTCTAGCAAAATCCCATCCTCACTGAGACTTGCTGGACAGTGCAGAACAGAAGGGGTCATCAGTAACCATTTCCCACCCACTTCTTCTGTAACAAAATTACCTTAAACCAATTATCTTCAAATCGCTGCTGACCTCAAACCAAAGCAACAAGGTGACCCAAGCCTAGATCCACCACCATGCTCCCGGCACACAGAAACTCTAGACTCTTGCTTTATATAAGCATTGACCCCCAGAGGGACAAACCAGTAAAAGGATGGCACTGACTTGAAAATCAGAGACAATGAGTTTAACTGGTACAGACACTAATTTCACTACTCTCAAGAACATTATTTCATCTCAACAAGTAAATATGCCAAGATGCTTTCTTGATTTAGTATTCCTGCTCCATCTGACATTGACATTGACATTGAAGTCGCTGAGTTGTGTATAACTCTTTGTGACCCCATGGCCTGTAGCCTACCAGGCTCCTCCGTCCATAGAATTTTCCAGGCAAGAGTACTGGAGTGGGTTGCCATTTCCTTCTCCAGGAGATCTTCCCCATCTGGCGATTGAACCCAGGTCTCCCACATTGTAGGCAGACGCTTTACCATCTGAGCCACCAGGGAAGCCCTTTGCAAAGGCCAGCAAATACTTTGGCCCTGGGAGGGCACAGTAGTAGTGTCTTTAAAAATCCTAGAGCAAGTTGATGAGGAGACAAAGAGGGTGTCTTCAGGTCAGGCTCCAAAACACAGGTTCATTTTGTTAGCGTGACTGATATGTTGTAATTCTATTAGAAACACTGAGAAGGAGGCTACTGGATTTTTCAGGGGTCTTCACATACTAATAATCGTTCACCACTGACAGTTGAACAATTTAACAGATTGGAGGATAAGTCTGTATTTCAAATCCTCTGCACTGTGGAACTTAGTGTTCCCAGCTTGTTCTATTTTTGCCGTTGGACCATTTCATTTTGAAGACACACTTGGGGAGGATGGCAGCATTAATTTAGCTAACAACATTCATTTTGTTTTCATTAGTTGTTTTTGTAGTTTCATATTTTGATGCTGAATCTGATAAATGTATAATACCCAGAGGGTGCCTCTGTTTGTATTAATAAGAGCATCTCATTCACACTTCATCAGTGATAGAACAGCTCGGCTTCACTGTCAAAGGAGCATGAATCAGAAACAGTTCATGAGAGGAGAGATGTTTATCATGCAGATGGAAACCACAGGGAGGGTGGGGTGAGGTGGGAAGTACAAGGCACTGTGTAGAAAGAACAGACAGGTGTGCTCTAAACAGCTGACGTGGGCAAGTCAATGAAACCAGCTAAACCTCAATAATTTCATCTGCAAAATGGGTATGGGTCAGTCATGCTATAAAAAAATTTATGATTCTATAACTATTTACTGGGCTTCCCTTGTGGCTTAGCTGGCAAAGAATCTGCCTGTAATGTGAGAGACCTGGATTTGATCCCTGGGTTGGGAAGATCCCCTGGAGAAGGAAAAGGCTACCCACTCTATAACTATATACTTGCATACATTGAGTTTATAATGGTATAAACACTATTTAATTGAGCAATGATGACCCTTGTGATAACCTAACAGAAGACATTAAAAAGGAGAAATGCATGGTGCAAATAAATTTTGTAAGTCAATAAATCATAATAACCATTTATTGAATGCTTGTGTGACAGGCATTATGCTTTGTATTCATGTTATATTATTTCATCACCACTATCGAACTGGATTGGAGAAGGCAATGGCAACCCACTCCAGTACTCTTGCCTGGCAAGTCCCATGGATGGAGGAGCCTGGTAGGCTGCAGTCCATGGGGTCACTAGGAGTAGGACATGACTGAGTGACTTCACTTTCATTTTTCACTTTCATGGATTGGAGAAGGAAATGGCAACCCACTCCAGTATTCTTGTCTGGAGAATCCCAGGATGGGGGAGCATGGTGGGCTGCCATCTCTGGGGTCGCACAGAGTCGGACACGACTGAAGCGACTTAGCAGCAGCAGCAGCAATAGTATCGGACTGGATAGCATCACTGACTCAATGGACATGAGTTTGAGCAAATTCTGGGAGATGGTGAAGGACAATGAAGCCTGGCATGCTGCAGTCTGTGGGGTCTCAAAGAGTTGGACACAACTGAGCTACTAAACAACAACAACAAATCATATGGTTCTATGGGTATTTCAACCTTATTTAAAAATTTAAAAATCTAGCCTCAAAGATTTTATGTAGCTTGCCCAGGCATATAGCTAGAACCAAAAGTCGAATCCAGAACTCTGTCTTCCAAGCCCAAGCATTTACCTACATTTCCTCTGAGTTAAATTCCACAGCAGCTATATTTATAAAGTTTCATTTTTCAAGGGTACATTGCAATCACAAATGTCCATCACCGTGCCACACAAATGACACACCATTTTGCCATCAGCATGAATGTACATCATATAATTTGTTCCACTATACTATACTACACAATTGCTAGAAGAGGGGTCAGGGGGAAGGTAGCCTTAGAAATAAAGGCTTTGGGAAACATTCTAAGAAAGAAATAATAAGTGCTTGAATTTATTTTATCATTTGTTTATGACTGTTGACTCAGAATGCCTTTGTCTGGGAAGGTATGTCTATCTTTCCTTTAATACCCTCAACACACTAGATGAAATCATGCTTACATGTGTTTCCCTCACTAGACTTAACATTTCTGAAAATGAGGGCCCAAGCCTTATTTATCTTTAAATTCCCAGTAGGTAACCCGAATTATATATAGGATAAACAATAAACATTGGCTATATACATAATTTAATGAAAAGCTTTTTCCCCAAACCACTTTATCCTGAAAATTCACCTTGATATTCCTTCCTTCGTGTGTCTCTCAAAAAACAAACAAAAAAGTAAAAAAGAAAATGTTTAATTCCACTTGCATAGAAAAGGGAAAGCAGCTAAGGCAGAAAAAGAAACGGAATATTTAAAATAAGGTTGAGCATCCATACAAAAGAGGAATCAGTGCTATCAGCCTGAAAACAAACCTTATTGAAAGTGAGGTAACCTGAAAACTATTTTTTTAATGCATATGTTCCTTATTTGATATAATTTATAGGAAATTTTTAATAGTGTTTTCTACAAGATGACTTATAATGACTTGGAGTAATTTATCCAACTCTACCAAAAGAAATTTTGAAAAGTAGGCCACTGTTAAGATCCCAGTAACTGATGGGGAACTGAGCCCACTAGCAGCTGAGTGAGCATGGCCTGAGAAGATACCGATGAACCCATTAGGTCTTAAATTATGGTGTGAAGACTTAAAGGTGAGAAGAGAGATCAGAAATAAGAGTTCTGCTGTCTTGGGAGGATCTCTATCTTTGATTATCTTGGGGGCAGGTAGAGTGTCTTGCTCTCCTCCCCATCCCCCTTCCTCATCAGCATCCTAGAATAGATAATATCCTAGTAAAGTTAACATATATGGAAAATAAATCTATAGTTATCCCAGGTTAGATTTAGCATATATTTAGAGAATATGTCCACGTCAGTAGCCATGAGTCATAAATAAAATGACCATTGCTCCTTAACCATGCTCTTAAAATTATGTACAAAAATAGCTACTTTACTTAAATCCCTGCTGAGACCTTCTGTTGTCTTTTGAACAGTGATTCAGAAGGACTATTTGGTGTTTAAAATCTTCAATGCCTTCTTCTGTAGTCTTTGTTGTTGTTGTTGTTATTGTTTTGCACGGGAGAATAAAAAAGTCTAAGTCGTACTGCAGGGACTCACATTTGCATAATTTTTTTTCAATGCAATTTAAAGGTGCCATCTTATGATGAAGAAAAAAAGAATGAAATCAGTCTCTGGCACAATGGGAATACTATTGTGTAATCAATAGCAATTTTGCATAAAAGTATTTAATTTTAAGTGATTGTGATAACATTAAGTGGTACCATCTTTGTATTTCTCCTGCTTTCATTAAATTGCTCCTTTAGCTGTGTCACTAAACAGACAAAAGTATTGATAGGTATCTGAGCTTGTAAAAATCAATGAACAAAACTCACTGTGTTTTTTTTTCCAGTTTCTTCCTGCCCTAGATCTCTCCTGTCTTTGCTGCCTTTCTCTGTGGCCCAGGAGACTGATCCCTGCCCTTGCATCAGTCAGGCTCCAGTCAATCTCTAGAGGGGCAGTCAATGGGAAGCACTCCTCATAGCAGATTAAAGGAGGAGAGGGGAGTAAGAAGGCTGGGAAAATGTTTCCCTCTCCCTCTATGCTCTGAGTGGCACCCACAGCCCAACAACTACAGCTCCTTCTCATTTTTCAAGCTCTCTCTGATTCCAGATACATCATTTTCTCCCCCATTTTCCTTTAAACCAGGGTGTGGCATCAACTTCCTGCTGTTGCTAGTCTCTGCATCTAATACCCTTTCTGTTCCCTACCCAAGTAAATTACGTCCTGCATTAAACTCTCTTTTGTTGGAGTTTAATCTGTTTCCAACCAGGTCTTGACTGATCAAATTTTGAACTTGAAAGTAGATCAACTTAAACTTTTCCCATTCCAATCGCTTAACTCTGTTGAAATAGCTATGAAAATAACACCCCTTCTTTTTGTGTAATTGAGGCTGAAATGAAACAGTTCAACAGTAATGTAGCCAGAAGGGATCCTTAATATTGGTCATTAGGGAGCATACTGATGGTCGTGAATTTTGTACACTGGGGAACTGCATCTTCTTGCTCCCACTTTGGAGTCACTCTTCCTGCTAATGGGAATGGGACATCATCTGCCCTTTTACTGTAGTGAGGAACTGCATCTCTTTGCTCCCACTTTGGGGTCATTCTTCTTGCTAATGGGAATGGGACATCATCTGCCCTTTTACTGTAGTGAGAACAGAGAAGGACAGAGCAATACTCGAAGGTTAGAGAGCAATACTGGAGAGGTAATACCTTGATCTAAGACAAAATGAAAACTCAGTAACACTGATCATGTCTTGATTGAAATGTTTTACATTTTCCATTTTAAAATTTAATTTTAATTTAAATTGTAAAATACTGCATTTTAAAAATTATTCATCTTGGTTACTGAGTTTTTTGGTACCCCCTTGTATTTTATACCCAAAGTGGCTGCCTCACTCACCTCCCCCTAGTCCAAACCTTTTTAGAAATTGCATGAAAATGGAAAGTTGTTGCAAATTGAAGGACAGCCAAGGTTAGACTATAGTACTGTTATTAAAGATGCAAATTTGGAATTCAGACACACTTATGTGAATTTTTCCCTACCACTTACTAGTTATGATCTTGGACAAATTTCTTAAACTCCCTCAGCCTCAATTTCCTCATTGTAAGTTGAAGTTAATAATATAGGTCAACAAACCCTAATTTATATTGCAATATCCAGGGAGTTCTTAGAACCAAATGATCATTCATATCTTTGACACAAACTAATTTGCAGCAAATTCTGACTGAGCTGAAGTAAGGCAATTCATAGTCTGTATTTATCCTATACATAAAGCAAATTACCTATGGGGTACTGCTTTAGATCTCACTGGGGGTGATACAAGCTAATGTTAGACTCACCATTTAGCCTGTCTGAAATCTGAAATTTCTGAATTCAAAAACTTAGATGAGCCCAAGTGTTTCGGATAATGACTGTGAACCTGTAAGAGCTCTCTGTGAGGATTCAATGAGACGCCACATGAGAGGACATCAGAGTGGACCGCCTGGTGACACTTGCTGGAAAACGAACTTTCCCAGAACCCTGGAAACTCAGAAGCAGAGATTCCATTTTAGGCCCAGACACAGCTTGCTGGAAGATGAAAACTTGCAGACACTGAGCTGGGTTCTAGAGGCAAAACAGTTATATAAATCCTTCCAGAAAATGACGTAAACCCTGAATATTAAAGGGCAGTGACATGGCAAGAATGAAGATGCGTCCTCTTTGTGTGGCCGGCAGCTATAGGTTCTTGTTAGATTTGGGGAGAAGCCAAGGAGCCATGCTGGCATATGCTGTCTGCTCCTATCCGTGTGGCTACCTCTCTTCTGATTAGGTTTGCCTCCTTGGCTAATTAAATTAGGAACTTCATCTAACTGTGCAGTATGTGCCCTGGGAGTGGGTCTCTTCCCATCCATTGTAACCTGGCTGAAGCCCCGCAGTCTCAATAAACATGGCTTATTAATGTCATCCTAATCATGATTGTTTCCTAACTGGCAACAGGCATTTTTCAAAATTGAAGCTTTCTTAGAAATCAGTTGATTTACTGTATAATCTTTGAGCAATTGCAGATGCAGAGACTAAAATTTCACTGTAATTATGACTAAAAGCTTGATTGAAGAAAGTGAAAACGTCATCCCAGCCTGGGGAAGGATGGGAACTATATCAGCAGACCATGAATGATGAAGAGACATCTAGACTGGACTATAACAGAGACAATTCCTTTAATGGTAAATGACTAAGGATTTTATCAATTTCCAATAAGAATTAGAAATTAATTTCAAAGTCTGCAGTATATTCTTCAGAGTTCCTTATTTTTAATTATGCTTAAATTAACTGGTAAGAACAGTATAGAGTTATTTCACAGGATGGGTTTAGTTGTTCTCTTTTTTTTTTTTTTGCCTATCCATTGTCTTCATAATTTTAGATGATTAACCTGATTGAGGGCCTCATCTGCAACTTCAATCAGAATTAGAGTGCTCAGAATGGGCAACGCAGATTAGAGTGACTCTCAATGGTAGCCTCATATCAGGGAGGAGAATTACTTGTGAAGATGACTCAATGCATGGATACAAACCCCCTAGGACTTGCTAATGATGTTAATGAGGAGTCTGTGTTCTTAACAGAGTCATCTGACAAGATGAACAATGGAGCACATCACTTGACTTACTGTCCCTCAGCTTTATTTATAAAATTAGGAAGTTGAACTAAAAGATATTTTCAATTTATTTTCTTTTTGTAGAACTCTTTCTTTGCATTATTTTTAATTGGGAAGCCCAAACACAACATAAAAATAGAGGCTTTCTGTTTGAAGTGGAAGTGGAAGTTGAGGTACAAGTGACCCCTCTTATCCCTAGAGTGTCCGCCTCCTCCTAGGAAAAGGCTCCAGAAGGTCTTATGAAAATCAATGGGCTAGATGGTTCCTAAAAAAGAATCCTTTTGCTCTAGCACTCTCTAAATCCACAAACCTATGAGATTCTAATAGTTACCATTTACTACATGTCTAATGTATAAGGCCTGTAGTAAGCATTTATACACAGTATCTTAATTAAGCTTTCTATAGACCTTTTGCAGGGAGAAATATCAATATGGTTGGATGGCATCACTGACTCAACGGACATGAATTTGAGCAAACTCTGGGAGATGGTGAAGGACAGGGAAGCCTGGTGTGCTGCAATCCATGGAGTAGCAAAGAGTCAGACACAACTGAGCCACTGAACAACAAGAAGAAATAATATGGCTTACCTTGCGAGGTAAGGATGGTTTATCCCCTGAAACAGAGTAAGGAACTGAGGCTGCAGAGGGAAGTCACACAGCCAGTAAGTGCATCTCCAAGATTCAAGCTCCGATCAGCTGGTCCCCAAAGCCCATATTCACACCAGCATGTCTATCAGGGAATCTGAAAGAGGGAAAACCAGCATGGTGAACAAATCACTGGAAAGAGTCTGCCTGAAATTCATCTTAAAAGAACCTGGTTTTTATCTTTCAATGTGTTAATATGGTATATCGCATTGATTTGCAAATATTGAAGAATCCTTGAATCCCAGTGACAGTTACTCAGCTTCACCAACTTACACCCTAGGAATCTAGATAGCAAATGACTAAGACACTTCTTAAGGACAGTTACCCGTCTCTGACCATTTCACTGTGGACTCATTTAGGGGAACAGATAAGGGCATAATATGGCTGCTCCTGCTGCCACAGGATAGCAGTCCTCAGACAAGAAAAATGGGAAAGTACTACTTCTTTGAACAAAACATTAGGCGGTGAGTCTCTTTTACAGAAAGATGGTCCCAACTGTATTTGAAAAAGATGGCCCTTACTTCTATTTTCTCATTGAAATTCTTAACTATTAAGTACCTGCTTTGGTCATGCTTTATGAGTATGCAAAAATATGGAAATCTAAGATGGTAGTTTTATTTAGGGTTTTCTATCTACTACTTGGACAAATGACGTCTATACTAGTTCAGTTTGTTTGTTTGCTGGTTGATTGTGTTTAATGATTATCTTTAAAGAGCTCTTGGCAGATCTGCCCAGACAATATGTGTAATGTCAAATGTAAATCCAAACATTGGAGAGATCAGAACATAAATACTAGCAATTTTCAAGCAGTGGCCTGAGGTTTTACATAGTTTTATGTAGGTTTTAGAGAAAGGAATGGCAACCCATTCCAGAAGATTTTAGGGCTTAAGGCTATGGTTTTTCCTGTGGTCATGTATGGATGTGAGGGTTGGAATGTGAAGAAGGCTGAGTGCCAAAGAATTGATGCTTTTGAACCGTGGTGTTGGAGAAGACTCTTGAGAGCCCCTTGGACTGTAGGGAGGTCCAACCAATCCATTCTGAAGGAGATCAGCCCTGGGATTTCTTTGGAAGGAATGATGCTAAAGCTAAAACTCCAGTACTTTGTCCACCTCATGTGAAGAGTTGACTCACTGGAAAGACTCTGATGCTGGTAAGGACTGGAGGCAGGAGAAGAAGGAGACGACAGAGGATGAGATGGCTGGATGGCATCATGGAATCGATGGACATGAGTCTGAGTGAACTCTGGGAGTTGGTGATGGACAGGGAAGCCTGGCGTGCTGCGATTCATGGGGTCACAAAGGGTCAGACACGACTGAGTGACTGAACTGAACTGAGGAGGCACTAGTGGTAAAGAACCTGCCTGCCAATGCAGGAGACATGCGGGTTTAATTACTGGGTCCAGAAGATCCTCTGGAGGAGGGCATGGCAACCCACTCCAGTATTCTTGCCTGAAGAATCCCCATGGACAGAGGAGCCTGGTGGGCTATACAGTCCACAGGATCTCAAAGAGTCAGACACGACTGAAGCAACTTAGCATGCACACACGTAGGTTTAATGTAGTTTATGTAGGTTTTTCATGTAGAGGCCATTTGCTCCTCTCTATAATTCTTTAGGATGGCGGTCCAGAGGCCATTATGTCATTCCTCTTCTGTGTAAGGAGAAACTACATCAAAAGGTTAAGAAACTTGCTCATAATCATGCAAGTGACAGCATGACTTGAACTTGGGTCTCTGGTTTAGAGTCAGTATGCTGAGGTTATTTGCAATAACTTCCCCCAGCCACAGGAAAGTCTCCATTTCAGTCACTGTCATTTCTCTGTCATTAGTTCCTAGCTCTAACTAGATGAATACAGAGTGATTGCTCTGGAGGTCTGACTGCCCCATTCCTTAAAGCTTCTGACTTGGCATTTCTAGGTGGTATCATTAGTGTTGTTAGATCTGGAACTGCAGCCTTACTCTGGGGCATCCGTCTACAGTTAGAGAACTTCTAGGTCTGGTCTGTTTGACAGTGCACAAGGTGGGCTATGAACACCTAATCCTATTAGGCTCACTGTGTTTTATAGATGTGGGGGAGGGATGGGGGCAGAAAATAAATAGGAAAAAAACCCCACAGATTAGGCAGTATATCTTATTTGTAATGTTCTGCTTTCTTTACTCCCCAGTCATCTCTTGTAACTGAACCAACAATCTCTCTTTCTAAATGAGGTTATTTAGCCAGCATACCCAGTGATATTTGTGCCTCATATAATAAATCCTCTGTTCAGAATGATCCTAATAATGCAATCTTTTCAGCTTCGGGGGAGGAAAATTAGACTTTTGTTAGAATAGGCATTTCTATAATTCGCTTTCAATCATTTGACTGTCAGTAACCACATATGTGGGCTTCCCTGGTAGCTCAGCTGGTGAAGAATTTGCCTGCAATGCAGGAGACTCTGGTTTGATTCCTGGGCCAGTAAGATCCCATGGAGGAGAGTATGGCAACCTACTCCAGTATTCTTGCCTGCAGAACCCCCATGGACAGAGGAGCCTGGTGGGCTACAGTCCATGGGGTCACAAAGAGTCAGACATGACTGAGCGACTAAGCACAGCACAGCCATATATGTACCTACATCAATTTCAGATCAGACCTGAGGTTGGATCATTGGGAAAGAATATCAGGATGATGAAATACTAGAACAAACATAACCACAGCTCAGGTGGTATAACACTTTCACCTCTCTCTCCTTAACTTTTCAAACCCAGTTTTGTCCCTATCAATGAATACTAAAATCACATTATTAAAAGAGATGATTGACCTCCTAACCATTCAAACCATGGCCCTTCTTCAGTTCTTACTATTTTTGAACTCTACATAGCATATGACTCTGGTAATCTTCTTAAAATGGTCTCCTTCTTTGAGTTTGGGGATATGAAGCTATTGCATTTTTTTTCCATGCTTCTCAAAGTCCTGAGGTTTTTTTTTTTTTTTTTGTATGTTTTTCTTCACTTGCTACTAATGTTAATTGTTTTTCCTTTTCTTTCTATTTACCATCTATTTCAGATGTCACATCTAGTTTCTAGCTCAAATATCATTATATGGAAGACCTCCCAATAATTATAAATTTCCTAGCCCAAAGAAATAAAACAATGGGGAAAAGATATATAGGCAGTGAGTAATCCACACACTGCTAGTCACTCACTGGAAAGAGAATCTATGTGTTTCCTGGGAAAGGTATGGATTAGACTTAGAATTTATGAACTGTTCAAATTTTTATCCTTTGTTAAAGCTAACAGGGACTCCCTTCTGCTTTGGGCAGAGTTTGGGCAAGTTTCTTGAATCCTCTTTATATAAACTTTGCCTCTCTTTTTTCTCCTTTCTGAAAACATAGGGACTTTTATTATCCAGATTTGATATCTACATTAGTATTAGAGTTATGGGGTTTTGAATATTGACTCATTTCTTTCATGTCATGCTCCATAGAAATAGACCATGCACAGAACAAGACTTAAGCAAGAAAAGGTTACAAAAGCTAAATATGAACTCATATGAAATGTTAAAATGAAACTGTTTGTGAAACTCATATGAAATGTTAAAATGAAACTGTTAAGGATATAGATATCCTTCCCAAACCTTTACTTGAATAAAGATTTTTTTAATATATCAATTGCAACATCCATGGTAATTTTGAGAGAGAGAGTACTGAAAGGAAGATGGGTCCCTGAGTCAAGTCAGTTTCATACAGAGGTTTCACAACTTTCTAGTTCAACCTCAGTTTCCTTATTTCTGAAACAGAATTATTATAAATTCCTGTTATGGTTCTTAGGGGTACTAAATGAAATGATGTAAAACACTTAGAACATTTAAATTCATATAAACATTAGTTAATCTTATTATAGTGTCTCCACAGTAAAAGAGGAGGACCAGGAGACTAAAATAAATCTAAATGATATAAAAGAAATCAGACTGTGATTTAACTGAAATCAGGAAGCCAAGTTCAAAACAGATCAAGATATCCTGTACTGTACTCCTATTCAGTATTGATGACAAGTATAATTACGACTATTGTTTACATTTTCTTACTTGTGTGATGGGCTTCCCAGGTGGTGCAGTGGTAAGGAACACCCCTGCCAATGTAGGAGAAGCAAGAGATGCAGGTCTGATCCCTGAGTCAGGAAGATCCCCTGGAGAAGGAAATGGCAACCCACTCCAGTATTCGTGCCTGGGAAATCCCACGGACAGAGGAGCCTGGTGGTCTACACTCCATGGGGATCACAAAGAGTCAGTCACAACTAAGCAACTGAGCACACATTTGTGTAATAAAGGACTGAGCTAAACAATATGGCAAAATGCAAAATGGATAAAAGCTCTCACACATACGACAAGAAAAGTTAAGAATGTAAAGGCTGCCTGGGTGGTTTGTTGCTCTATGCAAGGTTGTCAAATAGGCTTTTGTATACTTGCTTACTTGCACTACTGGATTATTTGATCTTAGCTTTATGGAGTGTGATATGATTACCCTATGAAATATTGGAAAGAATTTAAAGCCTGGATATGAGCACAGGATAGTTATGAGAACCTGACCAATGAACCTTATCAGGTCTAGATGCAGGATGATAGGGGTCAGGTGCTCTGTATCTGCCATCCGTGGTAGTTGGTGGATATTAGATTCCATTTTCATAACTGTGTGGGTAGGGTTTTTCCCCCGAGTCTCTCTGAAACAAACCTGAATATAAATGCTTTGTGTTCCCTGCAAGTCTTAGTAGACTCAAATCTTCATGCAGTGAAAAGATGTTTCCCCTGCTTCAGAAATCAATCAGTGCAAACAGCAGAGGGAACTTAAACTGCTTCATGTTGGTGTCAAGCTTAAAGAAAAGAAAAATAAAAATATCGATACCTTGCTCCATGAGGATGAATAGCAAAATCCTAGCAACTGACCTTTGACTGAGTAGTTATAGGAAACTGCTCTGTTTGCTCCCCTGAGCCAATTGAATCACAATGCTCTTTGTATCCTGGAAAAATATCAGCTTCAGCTAGGAAAAAAAGAATAACTGAAGAGAATGTTTGAACAATGAATGGCTTCCTTTTAACCATATCTTTAGCAGGATAAGCCTAAAAGAGTAGGCCATTGACAAAACTCACAAAACAGCTAACCTATATTAGATTATTCCTAGAAGGTCTTGGATATATCTCCTAGAAAATGAACAAAGAAATCATGACACTATTTAATCAGTTTTCAATTATCTAGAAGTTGATAATCTTATTTGTGGATGGTTCATATCTCTATTCTCCTTCTGCTGTCTCTGGCTGAATGCCTTTTGGCTATTACAGTGTCCATTTGCACTTCTATGAGAGGGGGTAGGGAGAAATGTCAGCAAGCATATAAACTGAGAGATCTGCTAAATGAGGCTTATGTATTAACTGTGGATCTAAAAATTCCATGCTTTTCCTGAAGTCATATTATGATGTCCTGCCAGCTCAAGGCTTTGTATTACCAGCATTCAATAAATATTACTATGAAGAAAGTATCAGTTCAGTTCAGTTGCTCAGTCATGTCTGACTCTTTGTGACCCCATGAACTGCAGCATGCCAGGCCTCCCTGTTCATCACCATCTCTCGGAGTTCACTCAGACTCACATCCATCGAGTCCGCGATGCCATCCAGCCATCTCATCCTCTGTCGTCCCCTTCTCCTCCTGCCCCCAATCCCTCCTAGCATCAAACTCTTTTTCAATGAGTCACCTCTTTGCATGAGGTGACCAAAGTACTGGAACTTCAGCTTTAGCATCATTCCTTCCAAAGAAATCCCAGGGCTGATCTCCATGAGGTTCATGACATTGTACGGGAGACAGGGATCAAGACCATCTCCATGGAAAAGAAAGGCAAAAAAGCAAAATGGCTGTCTGGGGAGGCCTTACAAATAGCTGTGAAAAGAAGAGAGGCAAAAAGCAAAGGAGAAAAGGGAAGATATAAGCATCTGAATGCAGAGTTCCAAAGAACAGCAAGAAGAGATAAGCCTTCTTCAGCTATCAATGCAAAGAAATAGAGGAAAAGAACAGAATGGGAAAGACTAGAGATCTCTTCAAGAAAATCAGAGATACCAAGGGAACATTTCATGCAAAGATGGGCTCGATAAAGGACAGAAATGGTATGGACCTAACAGAAGCAGAAGATATTAAGAAGAGGTGGCAAGAATACACAGAAGAACTGTACAAAAAGATCTTCATGACCCAGATAATCATGATGATGTGATCACTCATCTAGAGCCAGACATCTTGGAATGTGAAGTCAAGTGGGCCTTAGAAAGCATCACTATGAACAAAGCTAGTGGAGGAGATGGAATTCCAGTTGAGCTCTTTCAAATCCTGAAAGATGATGCTGTGAAAGTGCTGCATTCAACATGCCAGCAAATTTGGAAAACTCAGCAGTGGCCGCAGGACTGGAAAAGGTCGGTTTTCATTCCAATCCCAAAGAAAGGCAATGCCAAAGAATGCTCAAACTACCGCACAATTGCACTCATCTCACATGCTAGTAAAGTAATGCTCAAAATTCTGCAAGCCAGGCTTCAGCAATACGTGAAGAAAGTATAGCATAGTGATAAAAAGCCCAAGGCATACAGTAGGGTTATCGCTGTTCACAACCCATAGCTAAAGTTCAAGTTGAATGACTGACTTGCTAGACCACTTTATGCCTTAGTTTCCTTATCTGAAAAATAGCATTGTGATAGATTGTATTGTTCTCAAAATACTGATTGAAGGGGTAAAGTATGGAAATGAGAATGAGCCAAGGGAAAGAGACTAATTAAATTCTGCCCTGTTCACAGCTCCCAACCAACAATAACAAAGGCAGCTATTTATGGCAGGGAAAATATATACACCTCCCCAAACAGAAAGTCCACAGACCATGTGACAGTCTTCCCATGCACCCTTTCACTAATGTGATTAGTTCACCATAAAGAAAGTGAATTAATAATTGTTGTATACTCCTCGGCAGGAAATAAATAGCAAGTGGGTCAACAGTGGCTTCAAAGAGGAAATTAAAAAATACTTTGAAATGAATGAAAATGAAAATATAACTTTCCAAAACCTATGGGAAGCAGCAAAAGCAGTTCGAAGAGGAGAGCTCGCAGCAATATAAGCCTACCTAATAAAAAGAAAAAGGTAAACAATCTAATTTTACACCTAAAGGAATAGAAAAAGGACAGGCAAAGGCTAAAGTTAGTAGAAGGAAGAAAATAATAAAGATCAGAGATGAAATAGAGACCAAAACAAGCAAACTCAAAACAATAAAAATGATCAATGGACCTAAGAGCTGGTTCACTGAACAAAGAAAACTGATAAACTTTTAATAAGACTCATCAAGAAAGAGTTTGGGCCCAAATAAATATAAGCAGAAATGAAAAAGAATTACTGATATAACAGAAATACAAAGAATCATGAGACTACTACTAACAGTTATATATAAAACAAATAGGACAACCTAAAAGAAATATATAAATACCTAGAAACTAACAGATCAATTACTACTAAGGAGATAGAATCAGTAATCAAAAAGTTTCAACAAACAAAAGTCCAGGACTAAATGACTTTACTGGTGAATTCTACTAAACATCAAAATAAAAATTAATAACAATCCTTCTTAAACTTTTCAAAATAATAGAAAAGGAAGGAGCACTTCCAAACTCATTTTATGTGATCAGCATTACCCTGGTACTAGCCAAAGACATCACACAAATAAACAAAATTACAGACCAATATTCCTGATGAAGGAAGAACAAAAGTTTGTCTAGTCAATGTTATGGTTTTTCCAGTAGTCATGTATGGATGTGAGAGTTGGATTACAGAGACAGTTGGGCACTGAAGAATTCATGCTTTTGAACTATGGTGTTGGAGAAGACTCTTGAGAGTCCCTTGGACAGCAAGGAGATCCAACCAGTCCATCCTAAAGGAAATCAGTCCTGAATATTCATTGGAATGACTGATGCTGAAGCTGAAACTCCAGTACTTTGGCCACCTGATGCGAAGAGCTGACTCATTAGAAAAGAGCCTGATGCTGGGAAAGATTGAAGGCAGAAGGAGAAGCGGGTGACAGAGGATGAAATGGTTGGATGGCATCTCTGACTCAATGGACATGAGTTTGAGTAAACTCCAGGAGTTAGTTAGGGACAGGGAGGCCTGGCATGCTGCAGTCCATGGGGTCACAAAGAGTTGGATACGACTGAGTGACTGAACTTAACTGAACTGAACTAATTCCTGATGAACATAGATGCAAAATATCCTCATTGAAATACTAGCAAACAGATTCTAACAATACATTAAAAGATTATATACCATAGCCAAGAGAAGTTTATTCTGGTGGTACAAGGATGGCTCAACATCCACAAATAAGTCTATATGATACACCACATTAACAAAAAGAAGGATAAAAATTATATGATCATCCCAAAAGATGCAGAAAAAGCAAGATGCAATGTCTATTTGTGATAAATACTCTCAACAAATGAGTATAGAGAAGACATCCCTCAACATATTAAAAGTCATACAAGACAAGTCCACAGCTAACATCATACTTAAGAATGAAAAGCTAAAATTTTTTTCCTCTAATATCAAGAAGAAGACAAGGATGCCCACTTCCACTGTTTTTATTCAACCCAGTATTGGGAGTATTAAAAACACAGCAATCTTATAAGAAAAAGAATTAATAATAATCCAAACTGGAAAGGAATAAATAAAACTATCAGAATATATGACAGAAGAATAGATGATAATAGTATAGAAATCTCTAAAGATGCCACTAAAAACCTGTTAGAAGTAATAAATTAATTAAGTAAATTTGCAGGATATAAAATTAATATACAGAAATCATCAAGGAAATGCAAATCAAAACCACAAAGATATCATCTCTCACCTCTAAGGGTGGCTACTATCAAAAAGATAAGAAATAACAAATGTTGGCAAGTATGTAGAGAAAAATAAACCTTAGTGTACTGTTGGTGGGAATGTAAGTTGATACTGCCTCTACAGAATCAGTACCGAGTTTCCTGAAAAAGTTAAAAATAGAATGACTGCTTGATCCAGTAATTCCACTTTGGGTATTTTTTCAAAGAAATATAAACATTAATTCAAAAATAATTATACTGTCCAAAATTCATAGCAGCATTATGTAAAACAGCCAAGATGTAGAAACAACTTAAGTGTCCATCAGTAGATGAGTGGATAAAGAAAATGTGGGGTCTTCATACAAGGGAATATAATACCCATAGAAAAGAATGAAAGCTCACTGCTCATGCTGAGTGAAATAAATCAGACAGAAAAAGACAAATTCTCTATGTGATCACTTATATGTAGAATCTGAAACAAACAAGCAAAAACAGTTCATGAAGAAACATAACAAAACAGAGGTTGACTGAATAGATACAGGGAACAGCTGGTGGTGCCAGATAGGAAGAGAATGGGGAAGATGGGAGAAATGGGTGAAGGGAGTTATGGGGTACCAACTTCCACTTACAAAATAACTGTCACAGTATGCAATGTACAGCATAGGACATACAGTTAAGAATATTGCAATAATTTGTATGGCAACAGATGATAACTAGACCTATTGTGGAGATCATTTTGTAAAGTTTAAATTATCAACTCAATATGTCGTACATCTGAAACTCACACGATATTGTAAATCAATTACATGTCAATTTAAAAGCGTGCACAAAGAAAGCAGGAAGAAATTAATAAAAAATAAACAATAAAATGGTGAATTAAAACCAGAAAACCCATAGATTTAACTAGTAAACATAAGGATGAAGAGTGTGAGGAGGATAATAACTACCACATCCTGAGATTCTCTTCAAAAATCCCTGAAATATTCTTCCTCCTCAAATCTCCAAGATTTTCCTTTCTCCCATTTATACAAAACATAAAATTTTGCTTAGAAACGATACATGTTCTTAAAATGTATTCTTATTTCTAAAATGGATAAAGTGCTCTTAGAATTCAGCTCAGCCAAATTAATGTCACCAGACTCATACTAGATAAGAAGGACTAGCATTCAAAGAGGAGAAGGTCACTGTTCTCCTCTAGTTCGGTCTAATAGGGAAGAGAGAGCTATATGGAGAAATGCAGTTTTAGGGTAGTCGGCATTAGATAATGGAGTTAAGGAAACAATAATAATAATTTATTGTTTTCCTATTGCAGAAAGACAATCTACTCTACTCGAGACAATTTACTAAACAAGCTTTAGCCAGGAAAAACAAAAACTGAAGTGACACAATTTGAATTACAATTGTGTATTAATATTGTAAAACCTATGACAAATCACTTAATTTTCTTGTGCCTCAGCTCCCTCATCTCAGAAACTAGGAGAATGACTGTACTCACAGTACTGAGCTCACAAGGTAAGAGGTTCAATGAGATAATGTTCCTGAAAACCCTTTTAAATGTGCTATGTGCAAAAGTTATTTTCATTAACACCATTAGCATCAAAGTGTAAATGATTGTGAATTTCACAAGTACATTTGAAGTTCACACTTCCCTTGCTCCTGAAAACCATCTTTGGTCACCATTTTTTAAGTCAACACTTTCTTAAATGAATAGTGTACAAAGGATCTTGATTCCAAATTTAACAGCTACACTCCTTCATCTTAAAACCATAGTCATACCTCAAATTAGTCCAGTGTGTTGTCCAGAGTGTCAAGTTTTTTGTAACCTATGTATTGAGGCTCTTTAGGATATGTTGTATTTACTCTTTTAGACTCCATTATTTAGACATTCATATTAATCATGTAATTGTAATGTGATTACAAAACAATGGAAGTTCTCCAAACTGACCTCAGGTTAACAGATTCTGTTTATCCACAGCTTTCTGCTACAAGATGAATGCTCATGAACACACCTTTTGAATGCTGACATTCTTTTCCCATATTTGAGTGATATGCTAAGAGTCGATGTCTATTCCCAAACTCTTCAGGTGGGTTTTACTAGTAATTATAATTATTGCTATGTACTTAAACTTATTAATATTTGAATAAACTAAAAATGTAAGTGGGAGAAATAGAATTGTTTCCATGAACTTGAGGTTGAATGTCTTAGAACGATGGAAATAGGCAATCATCAATTTACAAATTCACTATGAAATGAGCTGTGGACAAGATAATTGTATAAAGTTAAGAGGGAAGAAAATAATAAATCCTAAAGGATTCTGGCCCGGATGATCCTCAGTGGTCTGGAGTGCAGGCAATATGTGAACCGTGAATTTCCTGATGTACAAGCTGGTTTTAGAAAAGGCAGAGGAACCAGAGATCAAATTACCAACATCCGCTGGATCATGGAAAAAGCAAGAGAGTTCCAGAAAAACATCTATTTCTGCTTTATTGACTATGCCAAAGCTTTGACTGTGTGGATCACAATAAACTGTGGACAATTCTGAAAGAGATGGGCATACCAGACCACCTGACCTGCCTCTTGAGAAACCTATAGGCAGGTCAAGAAGCAACAGTTAGAACTGGACATGGAACAACAGACGGGTTCCAAATAAGAAAAGGAGTGCGTCAAGGCTGTATAGTGTCACCCTGCTTATTTAACTTCTATACAGAGTACATCATGAGAAATGCTGGACTGGGAGAAACACAAGCTGGAATCAAGATTGCTGGGAGAAATATCAATAACCTCAGATATGCAGATGACATCACCCTTATGGCAGAAACTGAAGAGGAACTAAAAAGCCTCTTGATAAAAGTGAAAGAGGAGAGTGAAAAAGTTGGCTTAAAGCTCAACATTCAGAAAACGAAGATCATGGCATCTGGTCCCATCACTTCATGGGAAATAGATGGGGAAACAGTGGAAGCAGTGTTAGACTTTATTTCTGGGAGCTCCAAAATCACTGCAGATGGTGACTGCAGCCATGAAATTAAAAGACGCTTACTCCTTGGAAGAAAAGTTATGACCAACCTAGATAGCATATTCAAAGCAGAGACATTACTTTTCTGACTAAGGTCTGTCTAGTCAAGGCTTTGGTTTTTCCAGTAATCATGTATGGATGTGAGACTTGGACTGTGAAGAAGGCTGAGTGCCGAAGAATTGATGCTTTTGAACTGTGGTATTGGAGAAGACTCTTGAGAGTCCTTTGGACTGCAAGGAGATCCAACCAGTCCATTCTGAAGATCAGTCCTGGGATTTCTTTGGAAGGAATGATGCTAAAGCTGAAGCTCCAATACTTTGGCCACCTCATGCAAAGAGTTGACTTACTGGAAAAGAGTTTGATGCTGGGAGGGATTGGGGGCAGGAGGAGAAGGGGATGACCAAGGATGGCTGGATGGCATCACGGACTCGATGAACGTGAGTCTGAGTGAACTCCGGGAGTTGGTGATGGACAGGGAGGCCTGGCGTGCTGCAATTCATGGGGTTGCAAAGAGTCGGACACAACTGAGCAACTGAACTGAACTGAAAGGATTCTGAGCCAGTATTGTATCAGAAATATCTCACTTAATATACTTTCAAGAATATGGAGGACTTTCCTAGTAGTCCAGTGGCTAAGACTCTGCGCTACCAATGAAAGGTGCCCAGGTTCCATCCCTGGTTAGGGAACTAGATCCCAAGTGCTTTAACTAAGAGTTCTCATGCTGCAACTAAAGATCCTATGTGCCACAACTAAGATATGGTATAGCCAAATAAATAGATAAATAACTTTGAAAGTTAAAAAATTTTCTGAAAAAGGAATATGGAAATTTAGGATCATAGTTTATGACTAATACAATAAAATAAATCAGAACTTTTCTCAATGGACATGAAGGCTAGAGGAAGAATAGAGTCTAAATGGCCAAAGAATAGGCCTGAGTACTATCTCAAAAATTGTTGAATGAATATACACTTCATGTCTTAATTAACATTTTTTAATGTATATAGGAATCATTTTTATGATTCTGTTTTGACTTTTTAAATAAACTGACCAATTATGCAGTATTAAAATAGTAGTTTGTAAACTGAAAGTAATTCAAAATGAGAACAAATATTATAAGAACACATTCAATTATTTTTAAATTCCACTAAATAAATAAATATGAATTAATTCCCAATTCAGCCTCAGGTAAAATAATAGACACTTACATAAATAAAGTTAAGTAACCAGTTTCAAGGCCCAAAAACTCATAGGCCTCTTACAATATGGGAAAGTTCTCAGATCCCTTTGTACCCATTGTAGAACTGTAAGCACAAGGCTTCCCAGCCGGTGCTAGTGGTAAAGAATCTGCCTGCCAGAGCAGGAGACATAAGAGACACAGGTTCAGTCCCTGGGTGGGGAAGATTGCCTGGAGGGGGGCATGGAAACCCACTTCAGTATTATTGCCTGGAGATTCCCATGGACGAAGAGCCTGGTACACTATGGTTTGGACACGACTGAAATGAGTTACATGCACTCATAAGTATAAACAAAGAAGAGAGCATTTTTGTTTAGTACTCATTTCTGTATGGATTAAAGTTGCAACCTGCTGCAGTCCTGACCAGCAGCGCACGCTGGAAAAAAAAGAAAAACTGAAGATAATAGGATGAGGCACTCTGTGCTTTGGACCAGCAGCCCCCTTAGATGGATGTTTATCTCAGGAAAGATTTTAATGAACCCTGATTATTGCATCTTCTCCTACACGGAAAAGCTCTAAGATCATTAAACTGAGAGATCGCTTCTTGACTAGCAGTCATCTTTTACCAAAATGTACACTTGCGGGCAGGCTTCCCCAGTGGCTCAATGGTAAAGAATCCGCCTGCAATGCAGGAGAATTGCAGGAGATGTGGGTTCGATCCAAAGGTCGGGAAGATCCCCTGGAGCAGGAAACGGCAACCTACTCCAGTATTCTTACCTGGATAATCCCATGGATAGAGGAGTCTGGCGAGCTACAGTCCATGGAGTCACAAGAATCAGACATGACTAAATGACTAAACAGCAAACAACAAACACTGAGGGCATGCATTCCCTAACCAAGAAATCATATATCAGCTGGCTTCTCCCTACTTTTCAGAACAGCTTCCTCAACTGAATGGCTGGCATCTGGGCTTCAGTCCTCAGTAAGACCCTGAATAAAACTTAACTCACAACTCTCACATTGTGCATTTTTCTTTCAGTCCACACCCCTGAAGTTATGCAGATCACAATTGGCATAACCTTTTAGAGTGGTTATAACATGGTCAAAATGAAATACATCTTTGATTTTGGTGAACAAACCAGACTCCAGCACTAAAATATCTGATATTTTAGAGTCTGTTTTCTACATCAGCCACATTAACCTTTTTTACTGATAGGAATTTTCATTACATTCCTACCACTGTCTAAGTAGGAACAAGTAGAAAATACAATGATTAACAATAACTGAATTATTTTCATATGATGGAAGGTCCTGGAAAGATTTTAAGATTAATGACATAATCCAGTTTACACTGTAAACTCTCTCAGATTACAAGGAGAAGAAAGGGTTAGAATGGGAAGAAAAAGAAAATCAGAAATGATGCTAATATGTTCTGTTATCTCCAGGTTTCTGAAATTGTGTTATCATGTTTAAAATGTGGTGAGCACATTTCAACTTCCTTATCCTGGATTCTAAGCTCCTTGATATTCAGTGCAGTTCAGTTGCTCAGTCATGTCCGACTCTGCAACTCCATGAATCGCAGTACACCAGGCCTCCCTGTCCATCACCAACTCCCAGAGTTCACTCAGACTTACATCCATCAAGTCAATGATGCCATCCAGCCATCTCATCCTCTGTCATCCCCTTCTCCTCCTGCCCCCAATCCCTCCCAGCATCAGAGTCTTTTCCAGTGAGTCAACTCTTCACATGAGGTGGCCAAATTACTGGAGTTTCAGCTTTAGCATCATTCCTTCCAAAGAAATCCCAGGACTGATCTCCTTCAGAATGGACTGGTTGGATCTCCTTGCAGTCCAAAGGACTCTCAAGAGTCTTCTCCAACACCACAGTTCAAAAGCATCAATTCTTTGGTGCTCAGCCTTCTTCACAGTCCAATTCTCACATCCATACATGACTATTGGAAAAACCATAGCCTTGACTACACAGACTCTTGGCAAAGTAATGTTTCTGCTTTTGAATATGCTGTCTAGGTTGGTCATAACTTTCTTCCAAGGGGTAAGCGTCTTTTAATTTCATGGCTGCAGTCACAATCTGCAGTGATTTTGGAGCCCCCAGAAATAAAGTCTAACAATGCTTCCACTGTTTCCCCATCTACTTCCCATGAAGTGATGGGACCAGATGCCATTATCTTAGTTTTCTGAATGTTGAGCTTTAAGCCAACTTTTTCACTCTCCTCTTTCACCTTCATCAAGAGGCTTTTTAGTTCTTCTTCACTTTCTGCCATAAGGGTAGTGTCATCTGCATATCTGAGCTTATTGATATTTCTCCCAGCAATCTTGATTCCAGCTTGTGCTTCTTCCAGCCCAGCGTTTCTCATGATGTACTCTGCATAGAAGTTAAATAAGCAGGGTGACAATATACAACCTTGATGTACTCCTTTTCCTATTTGGAACCCGTCTGTTGTTCCATGTCCAGTTCTAACTGTTGCTTCCTGATCTGCATACAGATTTCTCAAGAGGCAGATTAGGTGGTCTAGTATCTCTTTCAGAATTGTCCACAGTTTATTGTGATCCACACAGTCAAAGGCTTTGGCATAGTCAATAAAGCAGAAATAGATGTTTTTCTGGAACTCTCTTGCTTTTTCCATGATCCAGCAGATGTTGGCAATTTGATCTCTGGTTCCTCTGTCTTTTCTAAAACCAGCTTGAACATCAGGGAGTTCATGGTTCACATATTGCTGAAGCTTGGCTTGGAGAATTTTGAGCATTACCTTACTAGCATGTGAGGTGAGTGCAACTGTGTGGTAGTTTGAGCATTCTTTGGCATTGCCTTTCTTTGGAATTGGAATGAAAACTAACATTTTGCAGTCCTGTGGCCACTGCTGAGTTTTCCAAATGTGCTGGCATATTGAGTGCAGCACTTTCACAGCATCATCTTTCAGGATTTAAAGCAGCTCAACTGGAATTCCATCACCTCCATAGCTTTGTTCATAGTGATGCTGACCCCTGGGCAGGTCATGGTGGAGAGGTCTGACAGAATGTGGTCCACTGGAGAAGGGAATGGCAAGCTACTTCAGTATTCTTGCCTTGAGAACCCCATGAACAATATGAAAAGGCAAAATGATAGGATACCAAAAGAAGAACTCACCAAGTCATTAGGTGCCCAATATGCTACTGGAGATCAGTGGAGAAATAACTCCAGAAAGAATGAAGGGATGGAGCCAAAGCAAAAACAATACCCAGTTGTGGATGTATGTGACTGGTGATAGAAGCAAGATCCGATGCTGTAAAGAACAGTATTGCTTAGGAACCTGGAACGTCAGGTCCATGAATCAAGGCAAATTGGAAGTGGTCAAACAAGCGATGGCAAGGGTGAACTTCGACATTCTAGGAATCAGCGAACTAAAATGGACTGGAATGGGTGAATTTAACTCAGATGACTACTACTGCAGGCAGAAATCCCTCAGAAGAAATGGAGTAGCCATCATGGTCAACAAAAGAGTCCGAAATGCAGTACTTGGATGCAATCTCAAAAATGACAGAATGATCTCTGTTCATCTCCAAGGCAAACCATTCAATATCACAGTTATCCAAGTCTATGCCCCAACCAGTAACGCTGAAGAAGCTGAAACTGAACGGTTTTATGAAGACCTGAAGTGAAGTGAAGTTGCTCAGTCGTGTCCGACTCTTTGCTACCCCATGGACTGTAGCCTACCAGCCTCCCTATTCATGGGATTTTCCAGGCAATAGTACTGGAGTGGATTGCCATTTCCTTCTCCAGCAGATCTTCCCGACCCAGGGATCAAACCCAGGTCTCCCGTATTGTAGACAGACATTTTACCCTACAAGACCTTTTAGAACTAACGTTCAAAAAAGATGTCCTTTTCATTACAGGGGACTGGAATGCTAAAGTAAGAAGTCAAGAAACACCTGGAGTAATAGGCAAATTTGGCCTTGGAATGCGGAATGAAGCAGGGCAAAGACTAATAGAGATTTGCCAAGAAAATGCACTGGTCATAGCAAACACCTTTTTCCAACAACACAAGAGAAGACTCCACACATGGACATCACCAGATGGTTAACACTGAAATCAGATTGATTATATTCTTTGCAGCCAAAGATGGAGAAGCTCTATACAGTCCTTGATATTAGAGATCACAAATCCCACTGCTTGATAACATATGGTCCAGAATTTTCTAGAATTATCTTTAAGAGTTTTCCTGAAATTTCTGTATACAGTATGTCCAATAGTGTTGGTGGCTTAGACAGTAAAGAATGTGTTTGCAGTGCAGGAGACCCGGGTTCCATCCCTGAGTCTGGAAGATCCCCCGGAGAAAGAAATGTCAATCCACTCCAGTATTCTTGCCTGGAGAATCCCATGGACAGAGGACCCTGGTGAGATACAGTCTGTGGGGTGGCAAAGAGTCCCCAGGACTGAGTGACTATCACTTTCACTTTCCTGTATACAGTAAACAACATGCCAGAAATTCTAATAGGGTTTCCCTGGTAGCTAAGCTGGTAAAGAATCTGCCTATAATGCAGGAGACCTGGTTTGATCCCTGGGTTGGGAAGATCTCCTGGAGAAGGAAAAAGCTATCCATTCCAGTATTCTGGGCTGGAGAATTCAATGGACTATGTATTCCATGGGGTTGCAAAGAGTTGGACACGACTGAGCAACTTTCATTTCTCTTAACTTCAAATGGCATCTTGCCACATCTTGCACCCAGAAGCAATGTAAACCCTTCCTCATTCTGGTTCAGAATATATGGCCACTGACTCAGGAAATCTAACACACCATAAGTTTAACTAATCACCTATTTTTAAAACTACATTCAGGTAACTTTTGAAAAAGTGAAAAGAAAAAAATAAAATGATATAAATTCTTTGTCATTTTCAGCTACTTCCTGAAACTAGATACATTTGCTATTTATCTTTTTTTTTTTTTTTTTTTTGGACTCATCAGCGAATTTTTAAGGCAGTTTGAGTTCACTTTTTGTGAAAGAGTCTTCAGGAAAATATTCTGTCAAGGGCTTTGGCACACTCAAGATAAATGACACTTCTACATTTCACTCATACTAATTACCCTTTCATGAATCTGCCCAAAAGAATGCATTTCTCTGTGCTCGGCTGCTCTGTACACAGTCCTAGTCCTAATGGTGCTACCTTGTGAATCCTCTCTGCTTCACGCATTATCACGTCATGCTCTAGCCTGTTCCTTCCTTTCCACCTGAAATTCTCTTCTTGGAACAATTCTGCTTGGGATTTTGGATACTAGAGATTAAAATTTTGAAAGAATGAAATAACTGATTTTTCATGCAATCTTCCTGTCATCTCATAGACATTGATATTCTTCTATTTCTTCACTTAAAACTTAGATCATCTGTGTGTGTGTGTATATATATATATATATATATATATATATATATATATATATATCTCCTCTCCAGTGAAACTGGCTTCTTCAAAGCCAGTTTTCACAACTGCAAGTGGAAGAGTTGGATCACATGTCCACCAAAGTCCTTTCAAATTCTCTGGCACTATTGTTGCAGGAAGGGGGACCCCTTCCAGGGCCCAAAACTGGGTTCTTGTTTAACACTCGGAAATGAATTGTCTGAGGAGTCACATGTGCTGACAAAGCAAGAGATTTTATTGGGAAAGGGCACCCAGGTGGAGAGCAGTAGGGTACAGAAACCCAGGAGAACTGCTCTGTCACATGGCTTCCAGTCTTGGGTTTTATGATGGGATTAGTTTCTGGGTTGTCTTCAGCCAATCATTCTGACTCACAGTCCTTCCTGGTGGTGCATGCCTTGTTCAGCCAAGATGGATGCCAGACAGGAGAATTCTGGGAGGTGTCAGACAGGTGGTGTCTCCTTTTGACCTTTCCCGAACTCTTCTGATTGGTGGAGGCTTATTAGTTCCCTGTTCCTTATCAGGACCTCCTGTCACAAAACAACTCATGCAAATGGTTACTATGGTGCCTGGCCAGGTTGGGCAGTTTCAATTAGCATGCTCCCCCCTACACTATGAGCATATTTTTATATTTGTTCTCCTTAAAAGTATTTTTTAAATTACTACTGTAAGGTTAGGTATTATTCTTGATGTTGGGGAAACAGCAGTGACTGAGTATATAACAAGATTCTAGCAGGAAAAGAAAACTTTACCACAGATAATATATATATATATATTAATTTGAGGTTACCCAAATTCTGTTTGCTGTCAATATTTTCCAAAACCTACACAGATAACATGAAAGAAAAGAAATATTAGAATGAAATAATGGTATGGTAAAACTATCAAAGAATATGGTTTTTTATTGGAATATAATTGCTTTACAATGTTGTGTTAGTTTCTGCTGTACCACAACATGAATCAGCCGTATGTATACATGTTTCCTCCTCTTGAACCTCCCTCCCATCCTCCCCCATCCTCTAGGTCATCAGAGAATAGGTTTTTAAACTTTTCCTAATCTATACTAGATTAGAAAGGAATCATAAATAAGATTAAAATTTGATTGATAACTTGATGTTATTGATGTGGTGAGAAAAATGACAAGGATGGAGCTGAGCTTTGGTTTTTCCACCTTTTTGTATTTGCTAGAACTTCAGATAATGAGAGTTTGTTATAATAATATATATGGAAAAAAGAACTAAGGGAATTTTTGCTAACCAATAAAAGATATATTCTGCACTTCAAAGGAGAGGAATAGAGTTTGAAAATTAGAAGATGATTTAGGATCCAAAGTCATTTTACCACCAACATTAACTTGTCATTCTTTAGTTAGACAATCTCTTGCCAATATTATGACTCAGCTCCTCTCTCTAGCTCTACTGCTGGGTATCTTTTAGTTTCTGCTTAGTCATGACATCTGCACTCTGAACTTGAATGCATTCACAACCTCTGCATATTCAGTCTCTCTTTCAGCCACTGCCATCTCTGTTACCTGACTTTCGTGTCTTTTCCAGCATCAGCTTTCATCACCAACTGGAACACTCTTTTTGGATTTTGCACTCAAATTCTCCAGCAGAGAGAATCAGATGAGTGTTCTTCAGTCATCATTTTGTTTGGGCAGAGTTCTTATGGCAGATTTCTCATGGGCTGCTATAGCCAATAGATGGATCCGTAATACAACAGTCTGTTTTCCAGCCCTGACCTAATCTGCTGCTGCTGGTGGTACCCAATCATGTGGTAACTGCCTCTGCTGTGTTATTCACGTCCATCTATCAGCACCTAGAGCTGTGCTGAGAGCCTAGACTTCCTCCTCGGTGAACTTGGCTTCCTTGAGGCTTCATTTCCACATCTATAATAGGAAAAGTTGGATCATATGTCCTTTAAAATTCTAAAGTCCTTTAAAATTCTTTAAATTAAAGTCCTTTAAAATTCTAAAGTACTATGAGTATATATTTTGTATTTGTGCTCTTTAAAAAATTTTTTAGTTACTACTGTGAGATTAGGTATTATTCTCAATGTTGGGGAAATAGCAGTAACTGAGGCAGACCAAGTGTATAACAAGATTCCAGCAGGAAACAACAATAACCACAACACTTAACCACATATGAGTGAAAATGGCTCAATCGTGTCCAACTCTTTGTGACCCCACAGACTGTAGCCTGCCAGGCTCCTCAGTCCATGAGATTTTCCAGGCAAGAATGCTGGAATAGGTTGCCATTTCCTTCTCCAGGGGAACTTCCCAACCCAGGAATGAACCCAGGTCTCCTGCCTCGCAGTTTCTTTACTGTCCGAACCATCAGGGAAGCCTACTCTATATGATACAAATTAAATTGTTTTAATGAAAGAGCTGCTTAGATTATATTAATAAATGTTTAGGGAATAGATAAGGAAAGTTGAGCAGCAAGAGTGAGAGGCTACGACAACTTCTAATGTTGAATGGGCAAGTGGGACATGACATTAAACCAATGAGACTTTAAGACTTAGAGGAAGAGATTCCTGGAAGAAACAATAGTCACAGGGGTATAGATATTGCCCAAAGATACGGAAACTGCAGGGAAAAGTTTTTCAATACCTCTCCTCACACTCTAGTTTACCAGGGTTTCCAACTGGCCAAATACAACTGAAAATATGAAAGAAAACGATTCAAAGTGATAGTCTTTAGCCTCAGAGAGAACAATGCAGAGCCAAGAAAATGGAAAATGGTTGGTGGAGGGGGGACCAAATGGAAAATAATCGGTGCATGGATCTTACTCTCAAGTGGAGTCAACGACAACAAAATTAAGCTAAAATAAATACAAAAGAAAACAATAAACTTTTAGTTTATTATTCTTTTCCTGTATGGCTTAGTATAAGACATTGAATACAGCTCCCTGTGCTGTACAGTAGGATCTTTATGTTTATCCATTCTATATGCAGTAGTTTGCATTTGCTAACCCCAAAATGCCACTCCACCCCCTCCTCCCCACCCCACTTGCAACCACAACTCTGTTCTCTATGTCTATGAGTCTGTTTCTGTTTCATAGATAAGTTCATTTGAGTCATATTTTAGATTTCACATATAAGTGGAATATGGTATCTACTATGGTATTTGAGATACCATATGGCATAGTATCATATGGCATTTGCCTTTCTCTTTCTGACTTACTCCACTTGTTGTGATAATCTCAGGTTCATCCATGCAGCTACAAATGGCATTATTCCATTTTTATGGCTGAGTAATATTCCACTGCATGTGTATACACACACACACACACACACACACACACACACACACACCCCACATCTTCTTTATCCATTCTTCTTCCGATGGATATTTAGCTTGTTTCCATGTCTTGGCTACTGTAAATAGTGCTGCTATGAACATAGGGGTGCATGGATCTTTTTGAATTATAGTTTTTTTCTGGATATTTGCCCAGGAATAGGATTGCTGGATCCTCCAGAAACTCTACTTTTAGTTTTTTGAGGAGCCTCCATAATGTTTTCCATAGTGGCTGCACCGGTTTACATTCCTACCAACAGTGTAGGAGGATCCCTTTTCTCCAGTTCAGGATACCCTCTCCAGGATACCCTCTCCAGTTCAGTCACACTCTTCTCTTTTACTACTTGTCAGTTCTGCATAGCTTTTGAAATTCATAAAATAGAAATCTTATATTCATTCTTTTCTGTCTTACTTTTTACACTCAGTAATACTTTTTAATATTTACCCATGGTGACACACATTGTTGTAGTTCAACTTCACTGTTAAAAATGCTTCATTTTATGAATATTGTGTAATTTTTTTATCCATTTTCCTAAGGACATTGTGTTATCGCCAATTTGTTGCTATTATGACACTGGTGCAAATATTCATCTATCTCTCTTTTGGATACATAAGCAGGTATATTTGTGATATATAATGCATGCAAGAATGGAATTGGTATATTATGTAGACTGTGCATGTTAAACTTCATAAAATGGTACCAACTTGTTTTTCGTACTGGCTGTATCTGTGTATACTCTCACCAGCAACATTTAAGAGCTTCTCTTGATTCCTGGGCTCTCTATCATTAGATACTATGGATTAAATGTTTGTATCTCTCCCCAAATTTATATGTTGAAATCCTAGACTCCAAATGGATGTTTACAAGTAGTCCTGAATTATAACTCAAGACATCACCATAAGAAAATGAGATGGACACTCGGCCTAAGAGCTACTAAGACTTACTATTAATAGAACATTTATAATATAAACTGTATAGTATTAACACAAAAATAGAAAAATTGACCAACAGATCAAGATGACTGTGAGACAGACTCACATTTCAGTTTATTATATAATAAGATGATGCCACAAGTCAGACTGTTTAGTAAATGATGATAGGAATACTGTTCACTTGGAGAAAAACTCATAATACTATCACCTAAAAGAATGAAGTCCAGATTTATCAAAGAAATAAATCAAAATAAACCATAAAGGCAGAAGATAATGTATCTTAGGGTTAGGGAAGAACTTCTTAAACAAAATTCCAAAATCATCATTAATAGCATTAATCACGTCAAATTAAGAATTTCTCTGAATCAAGCTAACATAAAAACTGTTGCAGAAAGATGATTTTGGCCATGTCTAAAACCACAAGGAAGTTATTATCTAGAATATACAAGAAACTCATGCAAATGAAGAAAGCATAAGAATCTCAAATTTCAAAAATGAGTAAAAGATATTTGAGTTAATTCAGAGTCAAAAAGCCCAAATATATAATCAGTGACGACAATCATTAGCAATCAGAAGAATGCAATTTAAACTAAAAAAGAGAAATATTGCTTTAGACCCATCATATTCTAAAAACAGAGTATTGAGTGAAAAACCATCATATTCCAAATACAGAGTATTGAGTTGAAAAAAAAGAAATCCAATGCTATCTACACAAATCACAACTCATGAAATAATTCATGGCTTACACTAATACTTTAGAAAAGAAGAATATACGTCAAATATGCTGTGGGGAGTTAGGAGTGAGGAGTGGCGCAGAGGCCTTGCAAAGAGCAATGATTCCAGATGCCCAGAACTGCAGAGGGTTACTAAGGAGCCCTCAGCTCTCTAAAACAAAGAAAGACCACAACACCCACTTGAAATCCTACTGTGTCATCTTAAATTCCCAGTTCCATCATGAGAATCCTACACACCGGACATCCAGCTCAGGAACCCACCATCACCTGAGCTCTTCGTTTCCCTGGGAATCTCTTGGTTCCTCACAGTCATAATCATCCTTCTATAGGCTGAGAGTAAAATGACTCTTTATGTAGTTTTCCAAATATCTATATACTTATGGAAATATATCACCAGAATAAACAAGTGACAATTTTTTTAAATAATTGCAATTTTAACCAAGACTTTTTTTTCTCATCATTCCCCACAGCTTCCCCCATCCCAATCCATTCACTCAGTAGAATTCATTGCCTCTGGGAAGAGATCATATAGCAGAGAAGCAGAGAAAATTTTTTGGTGTTAAAAGCATAACTATAAAGTGGTCATGTATGGATGTGAAAGTTGGACTGTGAAGAAAGCTGAGTGCCAAAGAATTGATGCTTTTGAACTGTGGTGTTGGAGAAGACTCTTGAGAGTCCCTTGGACTGCAAGGAGATCCAACCAGTCCATTCTAGAGGAGATCGGTCCTGGGTGTTCATTGGAAGGACTGATGCTAAAGCTGAAATTCCAATACTTTGGCCACCTCATGCGAAGAGCTGACTCATTGGAAAAGACTCTGATTCTGGGAGGGATTGGGGGCAAGAGGAGAAGGGGGGATGACAGAGGATGAGATGGCTGGATGGCATCACGGACTCGATGGACATGAGTTTGAGTGAACTCTGGGAGTTGGCGATGGACAGGGAGGCCTGGAGTGCTGCGATTCATGGGGTCGCAAAGAGTCAGAAACTCCTGAGTGAACTGAACTGATAAAGTATATAACTTCTAAGCCATAAAACATTATCTTTGGGAAGCCAGAGAGAGAGCCGGGCCAGCCTATCCTCAGATTACAAAAAGGTGACCAGGACTGTGGGGAACAAGCAGAGTCACAACAGAAGCTGAGTTTAGATGACAGGGCATTCCTGAGCCCTGTGTCCTATAGAACAGTCTCCCCAGAGGGAACTGGGAATCACAGATCCAACAGAAGTGGGCCCCCAGTCCCAGGGGAGCACCTGGAGCCAGCAAGATCCCTGTGTCCTATCCCTCAGCCTGGCTCCCCAGTGTGGCACCAGAACAGGCCTGAGGCCACCTCACAGAGCATTTTGCAATCATGCAGCAAGACCTTTGTGCCTGAGAGCAGAGCCGAGAGGGCTGCAAGTTCATGGTAGATGCACAGCGGTCCAGAGTCAGGATGGGAATAGGGATCCCTCCTATGTATGAGTCTAGGTGGATGAAGAGGGACTTCAAGGAAAGGGCTTCTCCATCCTGCCTTAAGTTCTGACCTATCTTTTAGACATCACTCTGCAGAAAGGACAGGGCCCTCCACTAAACCCATGGGCTCTCCATGTGGACTATCTCACCCCATAGCAGACATTTGGCAATATCTGGAGACCTGTTTTGTGGTCACAACTGGGAAGTGCTACTGGAATCTGATAGGCAGAGGTCAGAGATGCTGCTGAACACTCTCTGGTGCACAAAGTGAAAGTGAAAGTGAAGTCGCTCAGTTGTGTACGACTCTTTGTGACCCCATGGACTACAGCCTATCAGGCTCCTCAGTCCATGGGATTTTCCAGGCAAGAATGCGGGAGTAGATTGCCATTTCCTTCTCCAGGGGATATTCCCGACCCAGGAATCAAACCCGGGTCTCCCGCATTGCGGGCAGACGCTTTACTGTCTGAGCCACCAGGAAAGCCCATACGGTGCACAGCACACCCCAAAACAAAGAATCACCCAGCCCCAAATGTCAGCAATGTCAGGGATTAGAAACTCTTCTCCAAGCTGAGATCAGATCTTGACCACTTGGCACAAGAAAAGAGTTATCATGTACAATGTAATTGTTCATTTGTTTTAAATATAGAAAATTACACAAAGTTCGTGGACTAAAATGTGGAACCACTAGCTTATGGTCAGGAATATATCCGTTCTTTCATATAAAATAATCAACAATGATCAGTTTTACATTTAATGAAATGGTTTTGAGTTGGGAAGAAAGGCTTAAGTAGCTTTAAAGCAAGATAAAGCATCTCACTTACAAGGAGGAAAGAGAATTAGAGACATGAAGACAGATGCTAGAAACTTACAACAGTATCTGAAGCAAATGAGAGAAGGAGAGTGGGGAAGAGGAAAAATAAGCAGGTAAGTCATCCACGGAGTAACATTCAGAAGAGAAAGATGATATGGGGACCGTGAGCATTTTTCAGAGAAATGAGATGGGTTTTCGTCCAGAATCTACAATCAAAGTTTACTAAGAAGGTGACCAGAGAACTTCAGGTCAACAGCAACATCCATCCCATCAACATCCCGGGAGAATATCAGCAATGGGAAAAAACTGGAAGGGCTTTCCAAAATGGCACAGTGAAAGCAAAAGCCAAAAACAATGAAGAGAAGGAAAAAATGGGAAAAGAGAAGAGAAGGAGGAAGGAGGAGAGAGAGAAAGATTCAGAAACAATTTCAATGAGTAATAAAAGTAAGTCAGTCTGATGTTAATGACATGCCAAAGTGCTCCATTTTTATGCAAAAGCAAATAACTGTGAAGTATCCCCAACATAAACACTGATTAAAAGAGATTAAATGTCTTGGGATGAAATGTCATAATATTACACAGTGTCAGTTTGCGGTGTTCTCAAAATGTTAATGACCTCCAGCTTCAGCTGCTTCCATTACCAGCAATCTCAAGGGAGAGCAACCTCAGCTCTGGGGCTCCCAGGAGGAGCTCAGCGCCTCATTCCATCTCCTCGCCATTAATAGATAAAATTTCACTGAAAATGATATGGTGACATTTGGCCATAATTCAGAAGGGACCACACATTTTAAAAAGAATTTTTCTTTTATCAGAAAGTGCTTGAGTTTATCTTACCATTTCAATAACGTTCCAGACCTGATTCAGTCAGTCTTCAGTCCTCTTTGGAATAATAGTTTTCTATTCTCTAACAGTGACATTTCCCCAGCAACGGTAGCATCTGCAGAAAATTTAGGAAGTGAGAGTTCATCATTTTACAAACTAATTCTGGAGCAAAAGCGTGGGTCAGGATGAATTTATAACTGTTTCATCAGGACTGATCCCAGAATTCTTCATGAAGTGTTAGTGTACTCTGAGGGGCCACGCCCCCTCATTTACTTTAATAAAAATCATTAGTACTTCCGAGCTCCACGACTATTTTTGCCTTCAAGCCAAATAGAATAGGCTAACACCCTGTGGTCGCTTTATAGATTAGTCATTCTCTCCCACCTAATCTACTGACCCAGTTTCTCTCACACAGCCAGTACATGTGCCTTGCTATCCAACTGGAGACACTTCTGAACATAGGAACCTCAGTTGGGTATGTATGTTGCCCAGTAATATCTATGCTTCTGCAGAACAAAAGTGGGTTTTCCTTGTGGCTCAGATGGTAAAGAACCTGTCTGCAGTGCAGGAGACTGGGGTTTGAGCTCTGGATCGGGAAGATGCCTCGGAGAAGGAAATGGCTTCAGACATTTATGGTTGGTGCAATTTTGTCTGCCTTTATTCAACAAACGCTCATTGAGCTTTTAGTAAGCGCAAGCTTCTAATCAATCTCTCCTCTCAAGAAATGTCTAACATCAGGAGTGGGGTCGGGGTGAGAGAAAGAAAAACATAATTTTGCAGGACAGATCAATGTCTCTTCTAGGGCCAATTACAGTCCTCAGTGGGCTTCCCTGGTGGCTCAGATGGTGAAGCATCTGCCTACAATGCGGGAGACATGGGTTCAATCCTTGGGTCGGGAAGATACACTGGAGAAGGAAATGTCAACCCATTCCAGTACTCTTGCCTGGAAAATCCCATGGATGGAGGAACCTGGTAGGCTACAGTCAATGGGGTTGTAAGGAATCGGACAAGACTGAGCCACTTCACCTTCACAGTCCTCAGTAACCAACATATGATGAAAAGTCTCTTAGCTGGAGACTTCAGGGAAAACCTCGGGGTGGGTGGATTATATAAAAATGAACCTTGTAAATTTTGACAGAATGTTGTCTGAGATGCACTGGATGAAACAATCTGTAAGCCCTATCTGAACAGAGTAGCCTATGGCCACATGTGACTCTTAGTTAAGTAAACTGAAATAAAGGTCTTTTCTGGTGGCTCAGGTGGCAAAGACTTCCCCTGCAATGCGGGAAACCCAGGTTCGATCTCTGGATCAGAAAGATCCCCTGGAGAAGGGAATGGCTACCCACTCCAGTATTCTTGCCTGGAAAATTCTGAGTAGAGGAGACTGAAAGGCTAAAGTCCATGGGGTTGCAAAGAGTTGGACGTGACTGAGCACAGCCACACACACACACACTGAAATAAAATTTAAACTCCAGTCACACTAACTTCACTTCAGGTCTCACTAGCCACATGTGGGCCATTGGTGACCATATTGGATAGTGTAGAAGAACATGTCCATAATGCAAAAAAATTCATTGGACAGCTCTGTTCTAAGTCAAAGAAATGGGATAATAACCCTGAGAGACTACAAGCATTTTACAGATATTTAGAAACTAGCAAACACTCCCCATTGGTTGGCATATAGGGTGAGAATCTGTGGTGGTAGATAAGAATGAAAAGAGAAGTTGAAGTCAAGTCCAGTGAGTCTTGAACACATTCAGGTAGAATCAAGGGTTTGTTCCAGGCAGAGGACTGCGACTCAGAAGGATTAATGTTTGGTAATGTGCAGAATGACGACCTGGAGAAACCACTGGGCAAGGATTCAACCCTGGCTGCATGTTAGAATCACCCGAGGGGCTTTTTAAAATCCCAGTGCCCAGGCCATACTTAAGAAAAACTAAATCGGAATCACTGGAGGTGAGACTCAGGCAACAGTAATTTTTAAACCTTCCCAGGTGAGTCCAACGTGCCAAGGGACTTAGGGATAACCAATGTTTTTACATGCCAGCATCCCTTCTCTCACTTCTGTCAATAACCTCTGTCTTTATTATGAACTTCCCCTTATCATTTCTGCTCAATCCTTGTGGAGTTGCCACTCCTAAGAAGTTGACTCCCTCACCACTAGAGGTGGCCTGGGAACCAAATTTTGACAAATCACAATATCCAGGTAATACTGGTCATGGTGGTTGGCCCAGATTTGGACTATAGCCCAAGTCAGGCAAGGAAGAACCTGATCTGGGATTTTACATACTGCTGGTTAGAAAGGTTCTCAATTCCATCTAGAAGGTCGACATACTTGGATGATGTTGATCTGAACATCTCTGTGAATGTGGTCCGAACATCTCTGTGAATGTGTTCCCTTCTATGCTTCATCACCACCATCACTCCATTGCAAGGTAGAAAGCCACTCACAGAAGAACATTACAAAATTCATAGGTAAAAGCACAACTATGAGCTCCCTTTTGAATCTGTTTAAAGGATTGATCAAGATAAGGGATCATGGACAGTTCTTGACCTATTTCCACCTTGAAAAGCACAACCAATGCCCTACTCAGTTATTTTGGCCAGTCATTCCCAGGTATAAATTAATGGGGATTTATTGTATTCTCTGTTGATGATTCACTACCATAGACCAGTGAAGCAGAGAAAGTATCAGAGGCAGTGAATATAACTGGCTGGAAATGTGGGTGGGTCTTAGGTCTACTCACAGGAAGGGAAAATAAGGCTTTTGATGAGAAAAGACAGTACCTGGTAGTGTAGGCATTCTTTCCACCCCTGCAGTCTTTCCACTGCTGATGTTTCCTGTCATTTTTACCTGAGCATACAACCTTTACCTTACACCACCTCAGGCATTTTATGTAACTTAACGCAGGCAATTTTCAGATGCTAGTCTCTATAGGATGTGCTCTGTATTTTAAAGGAATTTTACAATATATTTCCATTTATAGCATTTTAAGATGTAGGCTTCTATGACATGTGATAAAGAGAAATCTCTTCCCTAGTGGGAGGTTGTTCAAAACGCCTTTTACAAGCCCTCTTCCAGTTCCAATAGTGAATGAACATATTTAGCAGATGTGCATGTTTTGTGAATGTAAAAAAGAAAAGAAAAAGGTGAGAAATTAAAGGTCAAAAGTAGAGAACTTTTTTCTTCCTAGTGAGAAGATCTTTCCATTCTATAAATTCGCTCATTTTTTAAAAATGGATCTGGACTTCCCTAGCAGTCCAGTGGATAAGAATCTGCCTGCCAATGAGGCACACAGGTTGGATTTCTGCTCCAGGAAGATTCCACATCCAACAAAGTCTATGTGAAACAACCACTGAGCCCATGATCTAGGGCCTGAGAACCACAACTTCTAAGTCAGTGTCCGCAACTACTGAAGCCTGCATGGTATGCCCTAGAGCCCATGCTCCACAGCAAGAAAACCACCGCAATGAAAAGCCCACACACTGCAACTAGAGAGTAGCCCCCACTCATCACAGCTAGAGAAAGCTGGCACACAGGAACAGAGACCCAGCCAAATATAAACAGATCAATAAATTATTCAATTTAAAAAAAGGATCTTACCCTACACCTCTCAACATCAAACCTCCTTTTAAAGGAAACAGATGTCCAATATGGAAATCATATAGATGATCCTACAGGGGCTGGGGGAAACAGGACTCTTTGAGTTTTCTCTCTCTAGTCCCTACATAATCCCTGAGATGCCAGTGAGCAAGGCTTGAAAACCACTATACCAAATTATTTCCATCACTGGCTGCCAAGTGTGGCACCCCCTGTACAGCATAGCAGCCTTGCCCAAAGGGCCTCAAACAGAAATTAATTTATTAGAATTAGGATGGCTTTGTATCTTCCAGAGTCTTCTATAAAAATGCAAATGTTCCTGGGAGGAGAAACATCTTAAGCAATCATGGAATATTATTTTATCAATTCAATTTGCAGCTTGGAAACTTAGCTGACAGCAAAGCCCTGTAGGACTGGGCACAGATAAAGGAATTGAAACAGATGTAACCAAGGAAAAATGTCTTTACTTCCTGAAGTAGTACAGGACCCACCTAGCAGGCTATCAATAGGCTTTAAACAAATTGGAAAATGGTAACATCTGAATATATCTTGAATGTCAGATATCCTTGTAAGTCTCAATCCATGTTGTAGCTCATTTTATGTACTCCTTGGCTCTTTTATGTACTTAACTCATATTTGTATTCCTTACAAAAGCTACATGATGAAAGTGCAATTGTTAAACTCAGTATTACAGACAAGGAAACTGAGGCACAGAGGAGTTAAAATCATACACCTAATAAGAGGCAAGATTCAAGCTAAGCCATTCAAGGCAAGATTCAAATCTGAACAATCTGACTCTACGGACTGTGATAACCTCACGCAATGGTTCATCTTCCAGAGGTGGACAATTATTTCAACTCACTCTGGCATTTCTAAAGGGTGGCCTTTTAATCTTTAACTCTCTAACCTCTGGGATCCTCTTGAGTTTGGCTGACTATCCCAAAGAAAACAAGAAGGATGAATTTCCAGTAAACAATGTGCTTATTGATACGGGACTTATCTTCTAGTTTTGCCTGTAATCTAACCAGTTCAATAAGGATTTCACTCAGCTGAGGCCAGGTGTTTTCAGGTCTTCCATGGACTACAGCAAGAATCGTGCTGCTAAACTCAGGAAAATGACACATATAGAATTTAACTGAAGACCATCGTCTAAAGCTGAATTGTGAAAACTGGTGACCCTAGCAGTTTGGCCTTTGCCAATATTATTAAAGCATCCCTGTTTTCCTCTAGGAGGTTTATAGTTTCGAATCCTATGTTCAAGTATTTAAGCCATGTTGAGCTGAATTTTTTTGAGTACTGTAAGGTAAAGATTCAATGACACTCTTTTGAACATGGCTATTAAGTTTTCCCAGCACTGTTTATTAAAGAGAGTATCTTTTTCCCATATTCTTGGCTCCTTTTTTGAAAATTAATTGATCATATATGCATCAGTTTATTTCTCGACTCTTTATTCTGTCCAATTGATCTATGTATATGTTTTTATGCCAATACCATACTGTTATGATTACTATAGCTTTGTGATATAGTTGGAATCAGGAAATGTGACATCTCCAGCTTTGTTCTTTTTCTCAAGATTGCATTGGTTTTCTGGGATATTTTTAGTTCCATACACATTTTAGGATTTTTGTGATAAATGCCATTGGAATTTTGATAGTGATAGCATTAAATCTGTAGATCACTTTGGGTAGTATGAACATCTTAACAACATTAATTCTTCCAATCCATGAACTTTGGTAAAATCATTTATTGGTTTTAACATTTTTTTGGTAGAGAGAATACAACATTTTAAATATAATTTCCCCCAACTAATATAGATTCAATGCAACCCAATCAAACGCTCATCAATCTTTTTTGGGAACTGATAATCTGATTGTAAACTGATGTAGACTAGACAAAACAATTTTGGAAAAGATAACAAAGTTGAAGGACATCCTCCACTGATTTCAAGATTTGCTTTACTGCCTTAGCAACCAAAATAGCATGATATGGTGTAAAAATAAACACACAGGTCGATGAAAGCAAATAAAGAATTTAGATATAAACTCACACTTATATGATCAATTGATTTCAACAGTGGCTCCAAGGTAATTCAGTTGGGAAGCAATACTCTTTTCAACAAATGGTACTTGAACCATTGAATATCAGAGGACAAAATAGATGTACTTTATTTTTCCATCATACCATATATAAAATGTAACTAAAAATACATTATAGGCTTACAAATTGTGAGTTAACACTAAAAACTTTTGGGAGGAAATAGACAAGAAAGTCTTTGTGACCTTGAATAAATCCAAATTTCTTAAATAGGATATTTTTTAAAAACTCAAAATGATAAATTGAACTTCATTTGTAAAAATTACTTTTCAAAGATATTTTTAAGAAAATTAAAATGCAATACACAGTCTAGAATACTTGTAAAACATTCCCACAGACTGTAACCTGCCAGGCTCCTCTGTCCATGAAATTCTCCAGGCAAGAATATTGGAGTGGGTTGCCATTCCCTTCTCCAGGGAATCTTCCAGACGCAGGGATCAAACCTGGGCCTCCTCCATTGCAGGAAGATTCTTTACCATCTGAGCCACCTGGGGAGTGCCCTTGTAAAACATAGATCTATTAAAAGACTTGTGTCCATAGTATATAAAGAATTCTTACAACTTAATAAAGAAAGCAAAGCTATGTTTAAAATGAATAAAATATTTGAATAGAGAGCTTAACCAAGATATACCAATGGTTAATAAACACACAAATCAACATGATTAACCATTAGCAAATGCAAGTTAAAGCCACAATAAGATACTACATGCTCTAGAGAACTGCTAACATAACCAAGTGTTTGAAAGAATGTGAGGCAACTTGAGCCCTCATACATGATACATGGGAACATACTTTAGAAAACAGTTTGGCCACCTCTTATACTCTTATGAAGGTAAATATACATTACTCTACAATCCAGCAATTTCTTTTTCATAGATTTACCCAAAGGAAAGAAAGCATATGTCCACACAAAGATGTATATGCAAATGTTTATAGCAACTTTTCTTATAATACTTCAAAATGGAAGCTGAAGCGCCAGTATTTTGGTCATCTGATACACACAGATAACTCAATGGAAAAGTTCCTGATGCTGGGAAAGATTGAGGGCAGAAGGAGAAGAGGGTGTCAGAAGCTGAAACGGCTGGATGGCATCAACGATGCAAGGAACATGAACTTGGGCAAACTCTGGGAGATGGTGGGGAAAGGGAGGCCTGGGGTGCTGCAGTCCATGGGGTTGCAAAGAGTCAGACATGACTGGGTGACTGAAGAACAAGAACAACACAGAGAAAGATAAATAGAAATTGGTTTATGGTATTTTGGAGGCTGGCAAGTCCAAAATCTGCAGAGTCGGCCAACAGTCTGGAATCCACAGAAGAGTAGCACTTCCAATCTGAAGGCAATCTGCTGGTGGAATTCCCTCTTCTTCTATGAAGTTAGTCTTTTTCTACTAAAGCCGGAGGAGGCCCACCCTCATTACTCTAGCTTCCCAAGTGGTACAGAGGTAAAGAATCTGCCTGCCACTGCAGGAGATACAAGAGACGTGGTTTGATCCCTGGGTGGAGAAGAGCCCCTGAAGGAGGGCATGGAAACCCACTCCAATATTTTTGCCTGGAGAATCCCATGGACAGAGGAGCCTGGCAGGCTACAGTCCATAGGGTCACAAAGATAAAACTGAAGTGACTTAGCATGTATGCTCTACACCAATTATCTCATTTGTTCCTCATTATAAACCAATTAGATAGAAGTTACAACTTCTACCATATACTGGGAAAGAAACTGAAATTTCAGTAAGTTAAATTTTTTCCATGATTTAGATGAATCCCCATTTCCCACTGCTGGCAAAGTCTGACCCTGGAATTCAGGCCAATTATCCTGTCTCCAGCTACATGCTCCTTTGACCACAGTGCCCTAGAGAAAGACAGTGAGAGTAAGGGATTAAATATATCCTTTGTTCCTTATGAATTTCCCTTGCATTTATCCAAGCCCAAGACATTTAAGGGTTACATAATTTCTCATGTTCATTTTTAGAGTTAGTAAAATTGAGGATATATTTTATAAAGACTTCTTTCACTTTTATCCCATGACAAGATGAAGTTAACAACGCAACAAACCACTGATTAAATAGAGGCAGAAAGAAAATAACATCTGAAGATGAAATTCCTACTTGCTTTCTCTTGCCATTTATTTCAAAACAGTATTATTAAAGGGGTGGGAGAAAGTCATGGGCTATAAAAACCTGCTAACAGATGTAGAAAAGAAAATGTAAGAAAAGAAAAAAGACTGTAAGATGATAAACCATGGGTCATCTAAACTAATTTATTTAATTGGCATTTTCCGCACCAAAATGCAGAAACGACATATAAATGCATGTTTAACAAATAATGTATAAAAACTTATTCTACAACTCTTTGTCATTTTTTTACATTTTCAGCTTAAAGGGACAGAAATTTCTCCCACTTCAGTATGAATGAAAAGCTTATTCACGTCTATGTGATTTTAAATTCATTTTGGAGCTACATACAAAGAGTCGTTTATTTAGCCCTTATGGAGAAAGATGGAAGAAATCCCTTAGGAATTATCTTTGCCCTTCCACTACCTGACCATGGAGAGAGCAAGCTTAGCACCATAGGCAACCACCTGCAAAAGTAGTATAATATCTACCTCACAGGAGTGTTAGGGGAAAGACGCATAGATAAGCATCTAGGCAATTGGGAATCTGCATCAAAGCATCACTACCCATTCTCTTGTGCTCTGCCTTCCCAGTGCCCCTCAGCAAGGCCTTCTCATGGCACAGCACCATTGCCCTTCATCCCAGGCCCAAACCTAGCCTATTTTATTTTTTGTCTGCCAAGGAGGTCTTCTCACTCCCCATTTCAACTAGGGCTTCTAAATAAGAGACAAAAGAACCCAAGTGCCCTCTACTCCTTCAATACCATCTCTTAAAGGTGAGTGGTATCTAAGAAATCTCAGAAAGCATTAGCACAATGGTTCATATGTAGACAAACTTTCTCTTTCCTGGTGGAATTACACAAGAATCAGTTAAAAAGCATAATTTGACAGCCAACTGGAAATGAGCCATGGAGTCAAATGTTATCAACAATATCAGTGACAAACTATTATCTGTTTTCGTGAGTGTTGTTCAAGGCCATGAACACTGTCATTTAATCCTACACCAATTCACCAAGGAAGGTATTTTTAGTATTACTTTACAGATAACAAATGAGTTATCATACAATTCAGAGACCTCACTCCTGAGCATATATCCATAAAAGATAAACATTCTAATTTGAAAAGATACAAGCAACCCAATGTTCATTTGCAGCACCATTTACAATAGCTAAGATATGGAAGAAACCTAAATGTTCAATGATGGATGAATGGATAAAGAAGATATGGTGCATATACACGATGGAATATTATTCAGCCATAAAAAAGAATGTATGCAGCAACATGGGCGGACCTAGAGATCACACTAAGTCAGAGAAAGAAATACCATATAATATCACTTATATGTGGAATCTATAAAATAATATAAATAAACCTATTCACAAAACAGAAATAGACTCACAGACTTAGAAATCAAATTTGTGTTTACCAAAGGAGAAAGTGGGGGAGAGAGGGAGAAAGTGGGGGAGAGAGGGATAAATTAGGAATTTGGAATTAACAGATATACCCCAGTGGCTCAATGGTAAAGAACTCACCTGCAATGCAGGAGACACAGGAGATGTAGGTTCAATCCCTGGGTTGGGAAGATCCCCTGGAGGAGGAAATGGCAACCCACTCTAGTATTCTTGCCTGAAAAATCCCATGGACAGAGGAGCCTGGTGGGCTACAGTATCTGGGATTTCAGAGTCAAACACGACTGGGCAACTGAATAGGAACACTACTACGTATAATATAAATAAAAACAATGACCTACTCTACAGCTATATAGCACAATAAACTATTTTCAATATCCTGTAATAGCCTATAATGGATGAGAATCTGAAAAAGAATGTATATACGTAATATGAATGCGTATTCATGTGCTCAGTCGCTCTGTCATGTCCAACTCTTTGTAACCCTATGGACTGTAGTCCACCAGGCTCCCTCTGTTCATGGGATTCTCCAGGCAAGAATACTGGAGTGAACTGCCATTTCCTCCTCCAGGGGATCTTCTGACCCAGGAATCGAACCCACATCTCTTGCATCTCCTGTATTGGCAGGTGATTCTTTACCACTGAGCCATCTGGGAAGCTCCCAGTATGTAAATACACATACATATAAAATCTGAATCACTGTGCTGTACACCTGAAACTAACACAATGTTGTAAATGAATTATACTTTAATTTAAAAAGAGAAATGTATTAGAATTTAAAGAAGTTAAACAATTTGATTATAGCTATTAGGGTCAGGATTTGAACCAATGTGAAGGAAGGGGACCCTATACATTCATTCATCCTTTAGGACCTTGTACACAGAATAAAAGGGAATACAGACTTCTCAAAAATGATAATGGGTACAGGTTGTTCCAGAAGAAGATCTGAGAAGCTGTAGCTTCTTCATCCTGAGGCCATGAACCCATGCCAAGGCATCTAGTGGAGAAGACTGAAGGAAAGACAAAGAGGGTACATGCATTGAGATACAGGGGTACCTATTCTCTCCTGGTACTCCAAACTCCCAAAACACTCATAGTTGACAAACAGTTTTCATTTTCTTCCATACCTTTCTAACTTAATACCATTATTAATCAGCACATGCTCTGTGCAAAGCTTTCTTTTGGAAATTGATGGGAAGTAAGTAGGTGGGTGAGGCAGCAAGGAGAGAAAACACTAAGAAGAAAAGGTGATAAGTGGGAGGATGAAGGTCACTGGAGGAAAAAAGAACCAGAAATATATTCATCCTCGCTTGGAAAAAAATAACTAAGTAAAATAAGTGTGATCATTTGAGGTAGTCAGTCAGTCTGACCTTTATAGAAAGAGCAGGATGGATTCTTCTTTTCTCCCACTCCAAGTCATTTTAAAGCAATCCATAAGGGTTCACTTCCATCAGAAGGCAGTGAGATGCTGTTGCATAGCTGTTATCTACAGAAAGAGTTTCAGATGGGTCAGCTCACACTTACCCACTTTCTTTAAAGCATAGAGGTGATAGACTCCAAAGAAAAAGTACATGGTGACTCTTGTTTGACTTTTCTTGGATATAGCATAAACAGAGAGGCTAGGTGAAAACATTGTAAGGCAAAATCTGATAGGAAGAAAAGAAGAACCTGTTTTATCCTTTTTGACCGTGTCAACATTTTATTTCCAGATGAACTACAGTGATAGAGAATCCAGAGGTGCCACAGTGGGCAAGATGGGGCAGTAGTCCAAAGTGACTCCTTAGTAGTGACCCAGACGGAGCAAATACCTGGTGGGTAATCTTGTCTCCCAGAATGAAAACAATCTCTCCTGTAGCATAAGAAAAAATTACCAGTTATGAGGGAAAAACTGAACAAAATGGAAGCAGGTAATTATTCATCTTAAAAGGTTTTCAAATCTGATAATAGGATTTGTGATCTTTAACAGGTTCAAAAGTTTAGGAGATTCCAGCCCATTAATGCAGAACAGTAAGGCTCTCCCTAAACAAACCTACATTACTTTGCTTGGGCTGCTAAAACGAAGCAATACACAGTGGGTGGCTTAAAACAGCAGAAATGTATTGACTCACAGTCTCGAGGCCAGAAGTCTGAACTGAGTTGTCAGCGGGACCTGCTCCGTCTGGAGCCTATAGGTGAAAATTCTTTTTGTTTCTTCCAGATTCTGGGAGAAGCCATTAATCTTTAGCATCACTCTCGTATAGTTGCCTCAATCCAGTCTCTACCTCTGTCATCATGTGGTATTCTCCCTGTGTTTCTGCCATCACTTGGCATTTTTCTCTTTTATAAAGACAGCAATCATTTTGAATTGGGGCTCACCCTAAGGCCTGGTGACTGGGGCTTCCCTAGTGGCTCATATGGTGAAGAGCCTGCCTGCAACATAGGAGACCTAGGTTCGATCCTTGGGTCAGGAAGATCTCTTGGAGAAGGGAATGGCTACTCACTCCAGTATTCTTGCCTGGAGAACTCCATAAAAAGGAATGAATGCAGCAACATGGACGGACCTAGATATTATCATACTAAGTCAGTCAGTCAGATAGTATTCTTGCCTGGAGAACTCCATGGACAGAGGAGCCTGGTGGGCTACAGTCCTTGGGGTTGCAAAGAGTTGGACATGACCGAGAGGTTAACATTAATACCTCATCTTAACTTGATTAGACCTACAAAGAACTTACTTCCAAATCAAGTCACACTCACTAAAGGCTAAGACTTCAACATATTTTAGGGGAGCCTCAGCAGCTCAAGTCCACCCCTCATTCATTCAAGAATAAAACATCTGTGCTCTTTGCTGACTCCTAGAGGAGCAGTTCCACATAACAGGATAGGTGTGAGGTGGGAAGTAGGTAGAGGCAGCATTCAAGACAGAAAGGCTGGACAAAATGCCAGTGCGGCAGGGCAGGGCAAGAGCCAGGTGTGTCAGAAGCAGCAGATTGAGACCAAGGAATATTATCAATTTGGGATAACACTTTGGCAGAGTACAAAAAGAAAAAGGAACAAGTAGCCGTGTCAGGTTCCCAGAAAGGGCCAGTGAAATAAGGTCTGTAAAGCACAGCACAATGATCACTTTCTCTTACACTCAGTGCCAAAGTACACAGTTTTAAGGCAAGTTTACAACATATTCTATCCAGATTGAAATTTTTCTATTACAATTAAGCTGTGTATATATTCTTATGAAACCCAGTCCACAAATTTTGAATACTGTATTTCAGAATAATTGGGTGAAGAATAATAAATTATCTAAATAAAGGAACTGAACTGTTTGAAAATAGATCTTTTTCCCCCAAAATTCATATGTTAATTGAAATTAGCTTAATACATATTGTCTTTTAGAAGAATGACTGGCTCAGTTGGTGCAGATACTACGTATACTTCAAATATATAGAGAAATGCTTGGTAAATATCAGTTCAGTCACTCAGTTGTGTCCGACTCTTTGTGACCTCATGGACCACAGTACACCAGGCCTCCCTGTCCATCATCAGCTCCCAGAGTCCACCCAAACTCATGTCCATTGAGTCAGTGATGCCATCCAACCATCTCATCCTCTGTCATCCCCTTCACCTCCTGCCTTCAATCTTTCCCAGCATCAGGGTCTTTTCTAATGAGTCAGCTCTTTGCATCAGGTGGCCAAAGTACTGGAGTTTCAGCTTCAACATCAGTCCTTCCAATGAACACTCAGGATTGATTTTTACAATGGACTGGTTGGATCTCCTGGCAGTCCAAGGGACTCTCAAGAGTCTTCTCCAACACCACATTTCAAAAGCACTAATTCTTTGGTGCTCAACTCTCTTTATAGTCCAACTCTCACATCCATACATGACTACTGGAAAAACCATAGCCTTGACTAGACAGACCTTTGTTGGCAAAGTAATGTCTCTGATTTTTAATATGCTGTCTAGGTTGGTCATAACTTTCTTGTCTTTTAATTTCATGGCTAAGCATCTTTTAATTTCAAGGCTGTAGTCACCATCTGCAGTGATTTTGGAACCCCCAAAATAGTCTCTCACTGTTTCCACTGTTTCCCCATATATTTCCCATGAAGTGATGGGACCGGATGCCATGATCTTCATTTTCTGAATGTTGAGCGTTAAGCCAACTTTTTCACTCTCCTCTTTTACTTTCATCAAGAGGCCTTTTAGTTCCTCTTCACTTTCTGCCCCTAAGGGTGGTGTCATCTGCATATCTGAGGTTACTGATATTTCTCCCGGCAATCTTGATTCCAGCTTGTGCTTCTTCTAGTCCAGCATTTCTCATGATGTACTCTGCATAGAAGTTAAATAAACAGAGTGACAATACACAGCCTTGACGTACTCCTTTTCTTATTTGGAACCAGTCTGTTGTTCCATGTCCAGTTCTAACTGTTGCTTCCTGACCTGGATACAGATTTCTCAAGAGGCAGGTCAGATGGTCTGGTATTCTCCATTCTTTCAGAATTTTCCACATTTTATTGTGATCCACACAGTTAAAGGCTTTGGCATAGTCAATAAAGCAGAAATAGACCTTTTCTGGAACTCTTTTGCTTTTTTGATGATCCAGTGGATGTTAGCAATTTGATCTCTGGTTCCCCTGCCTTTTCTAAAACCAGCTTGAACATCTGGAAGTTCACAGTTCATGTATTGCTGAAGTATAACATTTGTTAAATATAAAACTAATCTGAAAGGAAATACTAAGTTAATAAATGAGAGAGTAAATATAAGAGTTGATGCCTCTGCAACTGGGAGGAAAAGAAACCACTGGGTCCCAGTATAGCTCTTGAGAGCAAAAGGTTAGGTTTTTAATACCTAGTTTTTATTCAGGGGAGCTTCCCTGGTGGCTCAGAGGTTAAAGCATCTGCCTCCAGTGTGGGAGACCCAGGTTCGATCCCTGGGTCGGGAAGATCCCCTGGAGAAGGAAATGGTAACCCACTCCAGTATTCTTGCCTGGAGAATCCCATGGACGGAGAAGCATGGTAGGCTGCAGTCCATGGGGTCGCAAGAGTCGGACACGACTGAGCGACTTCACCTTCATCTTCACCTTCACCTTTATTCAGGGACATGAGACATGGAAATAAAGCACTTAAATAAAGCCAAGACCCTAATACAGTCATGTTTTCTAAGAAAAAGTGTTTAGGGGTAACAAGGAAGCCTATAGTCTGTTCAAAACACTGAAGAGGGAAAAGTAAAATTTCCCAAGAGAAATTAAAATTGTGTACATAATTAGTTGTGAGACCTAAATGTGCACTACACAACTGCCACAAGACTCTCAACCTGGAAAATCAATTTTAAAAAGAAAGGCACACAGAAACTAATGTTTCTCACAGTAGTAAATGGAAAAAAAAAAAAAAGATACAAGTAAACTCCAGATCACATGTGACTTTCCCAGATAAATATGTGTATGAGCTAACCCTAAGGAATTTTAAACAATTAAAGGAAATGAGTTGCTATGAGAAAGTCAGCAAATATAAGAGGATAATCAGTATGCTATTTAAAATTTTAAAATAGTATAAGAAGCTCCAAAGTAAGTTAAATAGCTAAAAAGAAACAAGAATATGAAATAAAGCACTAAGAAAATTAATGACACTATTTTACAAGCCAGATTAGTAAAATAATCAAATATCTTTCTAGAAATTAAAAAGACACTGTCAATAAAATCTAAAATTCAAGGGATGAGTAAAAGAGTACATAAACATAGTCAAAAGGAAGGCAAATGAACTGGAAAATGGTTTGGAAAAATTACCCAGAACCATAAAAAAATACAAAATATGAATACAAAATTAACATTAAAAGGATAAATTGAAAAAAATCTAACATACTTCCAATAGGAGTTTCAGAAAGATTAAGAGAGAATGGTGCAACACAGAAATTTAATGTTAATAGTGGAGAATTTTCCAGAACAGAAAATCAGTCCACAATTTAAGCAAATAAAGTTAATTCTGTGCAGGAATAAAAAAATAAATTTGCACCAAGTCACATCAGAATGAAACTTCAGAATATAATACCAAAGAGAAAAATCTTAAAAGCAACTTGGAGAAACAGAGATTATCTATAAAAGAATAACAAGTAAAAGGACTGTAGATTCACATCAGCAAAAATAGAGGCCAGAAGACAATGAAAAAAGCCAGTCTATAATTTTTTGCAAGCTAAGTAATTATTCAGAGTAAGTTTTCAAATAAAAATAGAGAAGCTAAACATGAAACTAGAGATCTCTTCAAGAAAATTAGAGATATCAAGGGAACATTTCATGCAAACATGGGCTCGATAAAGGACAGAAATTGTATGGACCTAAGAGAAGCAGAAGATATTAAGAAGAATACAGAGAATGAATTGTACAAAAGGATCTTCACGACCTGGATAATCACAATGGTGTGATCACTCATCTAGAACCAGACATCTTGGAATGTGAAGTCAAGTGGGCTTTAGAAAGCATCACTACAAACAAAGCTAGTGGAGGTGATGGAATTCCAGTAGAGCTATTTCAAATCCTGAAAGATGATGCTGTGAAAGTGCTGCCAGCAAATGTGGAAAACTCAGCAGTGGCCACAGGACTGGAAAAGGTCAGTTTTCATTCCAATCCCAAAGAAAGGCAATGCCAAAGAATGCTCAAACTACCGCACAATTGCACTCATCTCACACGCTAGTAAAGTAATGCTCAAAATTCTCCAAGCTAGGCTTCAGCAATACGTGAACCATGAACTTCCTGATATTCAAGCTGGTTTTAGAAAAGGCAGAGGAACCAGTGATCAAATTGCCAACATCCGCTGGATCATGGAAAAAGTGGATCACAATAAATGGTGGAAAATTCTGAAAGAGATGGGAATACCAGACCATCTGACCTGCCTCTTGAGAAATCTGTATGCAGGCCAGGAAGCAACAGTTACAACTGGACATGGAACAACAGACTGGTTCCAAATAAGAAAAGGAGTATTGATTTCTAATCTTTCCATTTGTGGGTTTCCTCCATCTTTCTCATTGCTCCACCTTGGTCTCCATTTTGGGCTACTCTCTTCCTGCTCAACGCTTAACTCCTCTCCAGGATTCCACTCTGTCCTGTTGCATTCCTGGTCTACATACTCTGACTGAGCCATCTCATCATTACATTTCCCTCAAGTATCAAACACTGGTTAATCTGATGACTTCTACACTAGTAACTCCAGTCTAGATCTCCATTTTGAACCCAAGGACAAATATCCATTTCATATTGGATACTTCTAACTATAAAAATTCTAGTTATTCTCTCAACTTACTCATCAGCTGAGGATTACTAAAGTAGGATTTGTGTTTCTGCTTCTTGGATCTCGACAGATTTATTCCTTCCCCAATACTGCCTTGTCTAAATTTCATCAACACCAGTAAAAGCACTGACTTTTTTTTTTCCACTTAAAAAAAATTATTTATTTATTTATTTTTATTTTTATTTTTTTACTTTACAATACTGTATTGGTTTTGCCATACATTGACATGAATCCACCACATGTGTACATGAGTTCCCAACCCTGAACCCCCCTCCCACCTCCCTCCCCATATCATCCCTCTGGGTCATCCCAACGCACCAGCCCCAAGTATCCTGTATTCTGTTTCAAACCTAGACTAGTAATTCGTTTCTTACATGATAGTACACATGTTTCAACTCCATTCTCCTAAATCATCCCACCCTCTCCCTCAAGTAAAGGAACAGGATAAATGTCCACCAAACCAAACAAAAGAGGAAGAGATAGGGAATCTACCTGATAAAGAATTCCAAATAATGATAGTGAAAATGATCCAAAACCTTGAAATCAAAATGGAATCACAGATAAATAGTCTGGAGACAAGGATTGAGAAGATGCAAGAAAAGTTTAACAAGGACCTAGAAGAAATAAAAAAGAGTCAATATATAATGAATAATGCAATAAATGAGATCAGAAACACTCTGGAGGCAACAAATAGTTGAATAATGGAGGCAGAAGATAGGATTAGTGAAATAGAAGATAGAATGGTAGAAATAAACGAAGCAGAGAGGAAAAAAAGAAAAATGAATTAAAAGAAATGAGGACAATCTCAGAGACCTCCAGGACAATATGAAACACTCCAACATTTGAATTATAGGAGTCCCAGAAGAAGAAGACAAAAAGAAAGACCATGAGAAAATATTTGAGGAGATAATAGTTGAAAACTTCCCTAAAATGGGGAAGGAAATAATCACTCAAGTCCAAGAAACCCAGAGAGTCCCAAACAGGATAAACCCAAGGCAAAATACCCCAAGACACATATTAATCAAATTAACAAAGATCAAACGCAAAGAGCAAATATTAAAAGCAGCAAGGGAAAAACAACAAATAACACACAAGGGGCTTCCCATAAGGATAACAGCTGATCTTTCAATAGAAACTCTTCAGGCCAGGAGGGAATGACAAGACATACTTAAAGTGATGAAAGAAAATAACCTACAGCCCAGGCACTGACCTTAAAAATGGACTCGTCACCATCAGAGCAAAAGGATGAACTTAGCAACTTGTTCACTGGAACATAAAGTTACTGTTGGGTTGGCCAAAAGTTCGTTCAGGGTTTCCTGTACAACTTATGGACAAACCTGGATGAACTTTTGGCCAGACCCAATACACATAAACTTCCTAGCCTTCCCCCTTGTCCTCTCCCAATTTCTCACTAGTACACCCATTGGCTTCCATTCCCTCCTGACTCCTGTTGCAGAAGAGCCTCTTTTGCTTACAGAGACATTCTAGTAAGGCAGATGGGGGTGTCAGCAAGATACTCTTCATAACTTCAAGTCCGCATGCTGAGAATGAAATTGGGAGAAGTGTAATTAATGAGATTAGCCATCTGGACAAGAAATGTCCCTCAGTAATGAACGGCTAAAGTGTTTCAGGAACATCCAGGCTCAGTAACCTCAGTGTCCTCAGAAAATCATTGGCTTATCTAAGATTGTAGTTAATCAAGACATGAAATTTGGAGACAGACAAATAGTTTAAATTCAAGCTAATCTCTACTTCTGTCCTTTTGTTCAACCTATCTAACTTTTCTAGCCTCAGTTTTCTCATATGTAAAATAAGGTTAATGGTACTTACTTCATACAATTACAAAGATTAGGTGAGTTAATTTATACCTAGCCTGTACACAAAATGTCTATAGAAGAGAATGGCAATCCACTCCAGTGTTCTTGCCTAGAGAATTCCATAGTCAGAGAAGCCTGGAGGGGTACAGTCCATGGGGTCGCAAAGAGTCACACACGACCGAGCGACTAACATACACAGAGAGAGAATGTATCAATAAAGCATTAAGGAGGCTAGAATTATAGCTGGAGGAATAGTACTAAATGAGGTAGAAATTCCTGATCATTGATTGTTTTAATGTGCAAATAAGAATTAGCATGACGCATAAAAATGATGTCTAAGGGCAGCTACGACCTATACTATAAAACTGTCCCCAACATGTGTAGGTCTAAATGAGATAGTTCTCTTTCTCTTTTTTTCTTTTTAAATTACATAGCAGTGACTCATTTACTTTATAACTGGAGGTTCATAACTTTCACCTTCTTAACTCATTTTGCCCACCCTCTACCCTCTGGCAACTATCAATCTGTTCTCTGTATCTGTGAGTTTGTTTTTTCTTTGTTTTGCTTGTCTTTATATTCCACATATAAGTGAAATTATACAGTGTTTATTTTCCTCTGTCTGACTTATTTCACTTAGCATAATGCCCTCAATATCCTCTAAATTGTCACAAGTGACAAGAATCCATTCTTTTGTACGGCTGAAGAGCAGTCCATTGTATAGATATACCACAACTTCTTTATCTGTTCTTCGATCAATGGACATTTAGATTCTTTCCATGAGCCAGTTCTCCTGGTATATAGATTTCTACATTCTTCTTTGGGTTACCATAGCTCAGTAACCATGAAAATCATCCCATTAACTCTTTTTATTCTGATTCTATGATCATCAACCAATGTACTATTTGTAATTTGACTTCTAGGGAACCTTCTTATCTAGAGAAAATATGCTGAATATCCCACCATCCAGTCCTTGTGATCTGTATACATTCTATTATAAAACACTGGCATTCTGGATTAGGCACCAATTTATTGTGAATTGATTTGGTAGAGTTTGTCCCTGAGAGACTGGTTATCTGTGTGCAAATTGACACTGTGACATAAGAAATATACACAGGTATCCCTTGGAGATATTGCAGGTTTTGTTCCAGACCACCACAATAAAGTAAGCATCATAATAAAGCAAGTTACATGAATATTTTTTGCTTATCTAATGCACAGAAAAATTATGTCTTTGTACTATAGTCTATTAAGTGTGCAATAGCACAATGCCTTAAAAACATATGTATACTTTAATTTAAAAATACTTCAGTGCTAAAAATTTAACTGTATCTGAGAACATATAACAATAATAAAAAAGTTCGGAATATTGCAAGAATTACCAAAATGTGACACTGAGAAATGAACTGAGTAAGTGCTATTGGAAAAATGGCACTGATATATTTGCTTGAAATAGGGTTACCAGAAACCTTCAATTTTTTTAAATCACAGTATCTGTGAAGTGTGACAAAGCAAAGAGCAAGGAAACAGGTATTCTTGCATTTGGTCTTTGCCTTCCCCTTTCTGTTTCCTGGCACACAGCTCCAAAAACTCTAGGAATCTCTGAAATGATGTGTCCTTTTGTATGTTAATGAGCTGACTAGTGGCTGGGGGCCCCTGGATAGCTCCTAGGGATGGAGAGATGGTTGCCAGGGGAAGCAACCAAGTCAGTCCCACCTACTGACTACCTGGAGAGAGAGAGAGGCTGGAGACTGAATTCAGTCACCAATAGCCAATGATTAAATCAAATATGTCTATGTAAGCAAGACTCTAAAAAATCCTAACTAATGGGTTTAGAGAACTTTTCCCTGGTGAACACACAGAGATGCTGAGAGGATGGTGCTCTTAAAGAGGGCATGGAAGATCTGTACCCCTTTCCCGTTCCTTGCCCTATGCATCTCTTCTATCTAGTTGTTCCTAAATTGTATCCTTCTATAATAAACTGGTAAATAAACTGTTTTCCTGAGTTCTGTAAGTCATCCTAGCAAATTATTGAACCAAGGAGGAGTGTGGGAACCTCCAATATATATCCAGTCACTTAAGAATACAGGTGACAGCCTGGGCTTGCTATTGGCATCTGAAGGGGTTGGGGAGGCAGAGGTAGTCTTATGGGACTGAGCGCTTAACTTATGGGATCTGACACTAACTCCAGGTAGAAATGTCACAATTGAATTGAATTTTAGGTCACCTATCTGGTGTCAGGAGAACTGATCAGAGTTGGAAAAAAAACAAACCCTAATACAGACATAAAGTTCTCCCTCTAAATGGATGATAATCTTACCATAACTTAACCTTACTGAAACAATGCCAAAGTGTCTGACCAATGTCACTCATGACAAATCCATGTCCTCATCTTTCATGTTCAATGAAATTCCCCCTTAGTCTTGGGATATCAAGCCTCTTCAGTTTCTTCTAAGATTTTCTCTTTTCTTTTGTGAAATTGTTCTTTCTGGTTTCTCTATCTTCCCACAAACACATTTAAGTTTCCTCTATTCTAGATATTTTCACATTTCCTAGTTTTTCTTCTCAAACTACTGTTTTTCCTTTTACATTTTTAATTGCAGATCTTCTTTAAAGAGTAATTTAAGATAAGTATGGTTGATTAAACACACATTGACAAAACATCCTCTCTCCTCAAAATATTTAAAGTTACAGAAATAGTTTTGTTGTTTGTTTTTTTAATAAAAGTAGCTACTTGAGCTCCATAGAAAAAAAGAGGACTTAGAAAAACATAATGAACAGGCCTTCAAGAGACAGACAGCCCCAATCTTACACTAGCTGTTCCAGAGAAATAAAAATAATAATAATCATCATTTACCTTGTTTTATTAGGCCAACAAGTCCAGATATCAAAACTGTCAGAGTATAAGAAAATAAACACATTGGCCAATTTTACTTAAAAAATATATATTAGTAGGAAAATAAAACATTTGCACATCAATCCAACAGGTTATATGAAAAATGTGCTCACAAACATGCATTTGTTATCCTTTCTTGGAAAACAAGAGTGACTAAGTAAGAAAAATCAATCAACAAAATTTACCCTATCAACAGATAGGGAGAAAAGTCATCTTACTACCTAAATATATTTTTAAAACTCACAAGCTATGGTAAACCTCAATATTTATTTCTGGTTTTTAAAAAACTGTTAAACTATAGTTAGAAGAATACTGTCTTAACCTGAGAAAATGTATTTACAAAGATCTTTATAGTAAACATTATGTTTAAAGATAGAACTTTGAAAATATTCCTTTTAAAGTCAACTATAAAGACAACAAAAACTCTGCATTATCACTTCTGCTATGCAGTATTCTATTGATGTTCAAGTCAACATATTAATATAGCATGAGAAATAAACTAGAAATAATGAAGGAGAAGAAATAAATCCCCCTTTTTCAGCTTGCATGACCACCCATATAGAAAACCTAAGTAGATTAGATGAAGAGATTTTACAGATTTATAAAAGTATTCAACAAGCTTACTGAATACATAAAAATATATAAATTCCTTGAACACTGCCAGGGTCACGATCACAAGTGGATGATGTCACTGTGAGAGGGAAAAGAGCATCATCAATGGACACACACTTATCTGCTTCCTGTTTCTTCCATTTGCTGAGACTGATCACCTAGCTCATCTCCCTTCCTCACCTGTGTGCCTAAGTAAACTGGCATCACTTCAGCTCCCTTTGCCAAAAAGCTGGTCTGAGTGTGAAATGTCCCCAAATTTGCATTTGTGCAGAGAAAACAGGAGAGATTATCATTGGCCTTCACTATAAACTGCATATACCAAATGAGCCTCATCAGAACTTAACACAGTAAGCATTGACAGTAACCCAACTAATAAATGACATCTTATTTCTCATTTATTCCTTTGGGAATGCCCAAAGTTTAGACATTCTTTTTTTTTGGCAGGGGTGCGGGGGTGTTGTGAGGGTGAGGTAGAGGTTGTTTTCTGTTTGCTTCTGCTTAATTAACATAGTTGTAGAGATCAAACTATCACCTTGAATGCTTATGCACACTAACTTCCTTTTGTGCATTCTCACGTTCCAATAATTTTGTTCATGATGTTCATTTCCCCAGTTAGGAATGAATTCTCCCTTCCCCAATCAAAAGTTTATTCTTCATAAAAATTCTGCTCAAAAGTGTTCTCTATGAAGCTTCCAGACACATGCCAGTTAGCATCATCCTTGTGTTTATACATGTCCATTTTATATATGTGTCTGTTTATACATCACAGTGGGACATTGAGCATTGTAGAGGGAAGCACCCTAACAATATTTGTGGACCACAGTATTACAAAATTGATCCTAGTGTTTTCTAACAGCATTTTCTCCAATAAACAGAAAAGTTATATATCAGAATTCTCCAAAACTGTAGTCGCTATCTGTATATGGCTAATAAGCATTTAAAATGTAACTGGTATGACTAAAGAAATGAGCTTAATTTTTATTCCAATTTAATAAATTTAAATGTAAACAGTGGAGCTTGAAAAGCTTTCTTGTGATAGAAAATGAAAGTCACATAAACTAATATGATATGCTATTTGACCTAGCTGGTAAATAACTAAAGTTGAATTAATTTCCAACTTGAGTTATCATTTTAGGTGTCTGGTAGCATCTACTTACTGGTCTTTAGGTCTACTTGATGGTATCTAGAAAGATACCATCTTTGGTCTCTGCAGTTGGAGGAGATTTCATTAAGGAGAGAAAACTTAGTGCTGGTTTTAAAGGAATAGTAACCCTTTCACAATGAATGTTAGAAATATTTGAGAAATATGAGAAATGAGGACCATAGAAGTATGAAAGTGAAGTTATCCCTTACTGAAAAAATTAATTTATTTGAAGACAAATTGTGGAAGGTATAGACTAAGACTTGCACTTTCTCCTGAAGATTGTATCCCATCTAATCTGCCTCTAATATTCTTCTCAAGGATAGTGTTCCAGTATCTTGTCTCTTTCTCTCCATTATCATCAGTTATTCTGTATCTGTTTATTGATGACTTCCCAGTAGATAATGAAGCTCTTATTTCCGACATCCAAAGAGGGGGAAAAGCACTTCCTTTGGGTTCCTTTTCCCCAGCAATGCCCATCTCATTTCACCTCATTTATCTCTTTCATTTCTCAATGATGAAGCATTTGATTGATGTTTCATCAGCTGATGGGCAATATTTGACATAACTGCTTAGAGCAGATACTAGTATCCTTAGGAAAGCCAGGATTCAGGATTCAATAATTCTCAAGGAGACACAATCTACAGGGCTTCTGGGATACCATCCTGTCTAGCTTTTCCTCCTTTCTGTCCAGCAGCTCCTTTTCAGTTTCCATTATAAACAGCAGTCAACTCATCCAGAGAGGTCAATAACTTATCATGCTTGTGCTAAGTTGCTTCAGTCATGTCCGACTGTTTGTGATCCTATGGACTGTAGCCTGCCAGGCTCATCTGTCCATGGGATTCTCCAGGCAAGAATAGTGGAGTGAGCTGCCATGCTCTCCTCCAGGGAATTTTCCCAACCCAGGGATCAAACCCACCTCTCTTATGTCTCTTGATTGGCAGGCAGGTTCTTTACCAGCAGTGCCACCTGGAAAGCCCTAATACCTTATCAAAAGACCATAATTAATAATTGGCATACCTGGACACCAAACTCCATTCTCTCATTTCCAAGCCAGTGCCTATTACAATAATGTTAAATACTTTCATAGGCTATTGGATAGAGAAGGTCCCAGAAAGACATTTCCTACTTGACTATGCCCCAGAGAAGGGAAAATACAGAGATTAGAGAAAGATTGCTTCTTAGACATAGTTGCCTCATCTAAATCTCATTTGATGTACTCGTGCATTGCTTGATATTTCTTAGATCATCAAATTAATAATAGTATGTGGTCCATCCTGGGACACAAAAACTTTACAGTTGTGGTCACTAGCAACTGCTGTAGTCCAGAGCTTCAGAAAGAAAGAGCTGAGGAGGGGGTGGATTAATTTAATTCATTTATTTTTGTTTAGTCAATAAATCGTGTCTGACTCTTTGCAACTCCAGGGACCACAGCTCACCAGGTTCCCCTGTCCATAGGGTTTCCCAGGCAAGAATGTCAGAGTAGGTTGCCATTTTCTTTTCTAGGGGATCTTTTCTAGGGGATCTTCCAACCCAGGGATCCAACCTGTTTCACCTGCTTTGGCAGGCAGTTTCTTTACCCCTGAGCCACCTGGGGAGCTCCAATTTAATTCATAAAATTAAATTAATCAAGCAAATGCATATTTGTACTATGGAATCATTATTCTCCTGGTTGTTTCTTCCTGGGCTGAAACAGACTCACAATTACCATATGAATTACCTGCACAAGGATCCAATTCTAATAACTTGTATTTGTGTAGCATTGTTTGCTTTTCAAAATCTTTCTTTATATTATCTTAATTAATGTAAGTGGCAGTAGACTAAATTGATAAGAAATATGATATTTGCAGCTTGTTTGAAAATCACCTAGAAAAATTTTAATTTGTGTGCTGTATTGGCTTCACACCTGTGGCCTGCAATCTGCCAAATGATTATCCTCCAGGTGTGCATCAAGGTGTTGATCATTAATCTGTGTGGTCTAAGAATTCCAGAATCTGATGGCCTTACAGATGCTTTTCTCCCTGTACGCTGGTGAAAACTTCTAGAATTGAATAGAATAGATGATAAAACAGTGTTTCTTCTAGAAAAGTAGTGGAACTCTGAAATCTTTCTCTTCTGGTCCAAAGCACACAAATAAACTAGCAGTCTAGGGCATTAGACAAAGTCCATCTGTTTAGTAAGGCATTTGTTCAAAAGGAGACAAAGATTTTATATTCTCTTGCATGGACTTTTTTTTTTTAAGTTAAGTATTCCTTCCTAGTAAAGGAAACTGAAATTGAGCCATGGTGGCTATACTTGAATGTGCTCAAGAATGATGCCTCTTCAAAGTGTTTTATTTCTAAATCTTTCCATACTCCCCTAACAACTACCATGTAAACAACTATTTATATTTGTCTCTAGATGTTGAAATTAATATGTTCACATTGCATCTCTCTTCAGATTTTACAGTGAAGAGAGAAACTTTCTGTTAGATTCTTTTTGATATAATTTTATTTACTTATTTTTGGCTGTGCTGGGTCTCCATTGCTGGTGAACTTTTCTCCAGTTGTGGCAAGCAGGGGCTACTCTTTGTTGCAGTGCTCAGGCTTCTCATTGTGGTGGCTTCTCTTGTTTGGAGCACAGGCTTTAAGGCACATAACTTTAGAAGTTGCAGCTCCCGAGCCCTAGAGCACAGGCTCAATAGTTATGGTACGTGGGCTTAGTTGCTCCAGAGCATGTGGGATCTTACCAGATCAGGGATCACACTATGTCTCTTGAAGATTCTTTACCACTGAGCCACCAGGGAAACCCCCACTAGATCCTCTAGCTCTGTGCTCTTTCTTACATCTTCAGTGAATCCCTTTCCTGCTGCACCATAAGCTCCAAGAGTGTCAGGGCTGATATGACGCCGGCCTGATATGCAGGACTTCTCACTGCATATCGGCATCCAGAATGGTATCCTGACAAATAACAGTTTCTTTTCCCATAAGAAGTTTGCTCACTACTCAATAGTAAATGTACAGTTAAGTCAATCCTGTCAGAAACATTCTAAATGTGTAGATAAATATTCACAAAAATCCCACAACTTAAGACTATTCAGATTTCCAATGCTGTTTTCCTGACTGTATGAAGATAAAGTACCATGCAAATATCACAATACCAAGGATCACTCATGACTTGAGAAAAGTCTGAATGCATAATGTGTCTTGTGATCAAACCATGATGGAAAATGAGGATGAACCCCACTCCCTTAACTGAAAAGTAGCACTAACCTACAAAAATACAGTACTTACCTAGCAGGGTATGGGTAGTATTTTTTCTGAAGTAGAGTTGTGATAAAGTTGAAACAATACTAATGTCATTGCTAGATGCCAACCAAAAATCAGAGGACACAAAAGCTCTAATATAGCAACACTGTGAGCGCAACTGAGGCAGATAAACTCTACTTGTACTGAAAGCTCACACCCATCTCCCAACAGGGAAACTGAGTTAATGCAAGGAAGGAAGGACAGGAAAAGGAAAGGAAAGGAGAAAAAGAGAAAAGGAGGAAGGGAGGGAGAAATAAAGGAAAAGAGGGAGGGAGATAAGAAAGAAAGGGGACCACTTAAAACAAATTTACCTTAGATTCTTCTTGCACTAACTGGAACATAATAACTAATGTATTTCACAAACGAATGCACTTTTTTGCCAACACAAATGCTTAGCTGACAATAACATGTTGAATTAGCTTGGACCTGTCTTGTAAATACAGTAAGACTCAGCTATATCCAAAGGGCAAATCTGAGGGATTCTGGAACTGCTGTCCAACAGTTAATTAGCATGAAAGACCTAAATGGCTCTTGGGAAGGAACCTACCTCCAGGCTAAAGAGCAGCAATTTCCAACACAGCATCTAACTGATACTCAGATATGCCCTCAGCCCCAGAGCCCATGAACTTGGCCCAAGTCTATTATAAATGACTGTGACTAAACTGTCTGTGAGCCATCAGGAAATACAAATGGCTCTGACCTGAGACTTCTACACCAGGTAGAAGTCTCTCCATTTAAGTAGGACACATGGCATGATGTAAGGGCATCGACGCTCAACTCTAAATATTAGAACAGTTTCTGACTTCCTTACAGCTGCCACTTTGGCATCCACAAAGAAATGCAAACTATAGTTTTGGCAACAGCAAGAGGCACATTTGCAGAAGTTTTCTAGAACCATCTCCACCATCATGGTACCAACACTAGAGCGAGACAGCTCTTGAATATTCTGAGACTCTCATAGAGGGGAATTGAAATAAAACTCACTCCTCTCTAGTTGGTACCTAGAAGATTCTTTAGAAGGGAATTATAGCTTCCACGATAAGGAGAAATGAGATCAGAGAAACACTAATTCTATAACTGTACATTTCTCAACTCTTAACCAGTGTGATCTGGTGAAAAACAAAATGCACAACATCTTGAAACAACTAAGCAATTTTAAAGCTTCCAAAAGGCCAATGCAAAAATATTCTTATTTCTATGTTAAATGTTTCTGGTTTCTGAGTCAGTACCAAGAGCAAATCATGCACACATCACATAGAACTATCAAATGAACCACAAACAAATGCAAACTTGTCAGACAGCAAGTGGTTCAACTATGGACCAGCTTCACACGTCACCTCTCCAACATACACAGCAGCTGCACTGCCAAGAGCACGTTCTAACTGAAATCTCAAATAAGTAAAAAATGATACAATTACAACTAGGATCAACTCAATAATATAACTCGAGTTCCACGGTCTGTCTTCAATATAGTCCAAAAACACTATAATTTTTTTTAGTGGACTTATTATTCCACATTGCAGAAGTCAAAATTAAAATGAGCTCCAGATTATTACACATTAGGTTTACAAAAATAGGGAAGTATCTTGAAAATTCAAGCCTAAATACCTGATAAATGGATAATGGAGTTAAAGTGCTGATATTCCTATCTTGGATCTCTGAACTGCTCAAATTTGCTAAGCTTGTGTAGACTATAGATTAGTAACTTCAGAAAACTTGGAATTCAGATAATCTCAAGCAGACACGGTATGAAAGAAGGCTCCAACAAATGCTTGTAAAAGTCTGTAGTTTGCTTTTTAGAACCTCTTCCTATTGACTTCAGTAAGTTTAGCAACATTACCAGAAATTAGACAGATTTGAGCTTGGTTTCCAGACCTACCAATTACTAACTGTAGACCTTAGAAAAGTTACCAGCCTCCTTGAGCAAGTTGACTGACATTGTAGTGATGACTACTAATACTCCATAGAGTTTTATAAAGATAAAGCCAATACTCTGTGAACCATATCTAGCGCGGTACCCGGTACACAATACACATGCAAATGGCGGACATTACTGTAACTGTGACTGATGCTTTTATATCCGTTACTTTTACTGTCCCTATTATTTAATGCCATTATTACTACTAAGAGGGGCTTTTCTGGTGGCTCAGTGGTAAAGAACCCGCCTGTCAATGAAGGAGACATGGTTCAGTCCCTGCGTCAGGAAGATCCCCTGGAGAAGGGAATGGCAACCCACTCCAGTATTCTTGCCTGGGAAATCCCATGGACAGAAGAGCCTGGCGGGCTACAGTCCAAGGGGGCGCAAAAGAGTAGGATGTGAATTAGCGACTAAACAACAACAAAACTACTAAGGGACCAAGGATGAAAACTCTGAATATGAGAGCAATAAGTAGAGTTCATGTTTTCAACTATAGAGATGCAAGAATAAAAGTAATGAAATAAAAAATAAAATAAATTTTATTTATAAAATTATCAAAGTAATAAAATTCCTGAATATCAAATCATCTCTAATAAATTTTTCTCTATGGTCAGGATGATGGAATTAACATTATTAGCTTGTTTAACTAAAAAGGGAATCCTCTCTCTTTAGCCATTTTATCCTTTGGAAAGCCTATCCAAAAATATGCTAAGGATACAAGAATTACAAAACAGCTTCAAATAATAGTGGGTATCCTTTTAGGATTTTAAAAAACTAGTGATTGCCAATTAGAAATGACAAAACAAAATAATATGCCAGTGGTATTTTTTAAAGCATAGAGTATATTTATGAAGCCCATAGAATGTTGTAGATCCTTAGGCTTGAACCAAAGAGATCACCAGTAACATGCAAGGTAAGATATCTAAAGTCAAAGAACTTATTATTACAGAAAAAGCAAGAGTAAACCATCTGAAACATTACATCTTCTAAAGGCTACAGAAAGATGTGATCACTGAAGAGTGAAACTGTCACATAAAACTACATGAAAGTGGTCAGAGATGCTTGAACTAAGCCCTGGCAGGTAGCAGACGGCAAAGGAAAGAGTTTCCAGGCAAGAAGTTTATCATAAACCAAGTCATGGGAAAAAGATTGAGCTTTAAATGTTTGCAGGAATAGTGGAGGTCACCGGTTTGCAAAGTATTCTGCCAAATAGTGGGACCTAAAATTGTACATAAATCAGCAAACTGGTAGCTTGAGAAAATCTGTTTAGGGAAAATGAGTCTACATCAGAATGCCACATGATTTGTGGATGGTGAAGACTGCAGACCGGAAAAATTTGTAGGAGGCTGCAATAATCCATAGTCTGTAAAAATGAGGCAAGAGGGTTTGGGCAAAGTGAGTACAGAGAGACAATAGGAAAGAAGCAGTATGAGAAAGAGTCTAAGGGAAGATAGGCAGGATGTATTAACTGACTGGATGTGAGCATATGTGTCTACTAGGTTAAAAAAAAAAATGAGTCCAAGGTTAATCCTGAATACTTAAAAAATAATAATAATAACATGAGATTCAACAGAAATAGAGTCCAGGACTACAGAGACTAGGCCAAGAAGAGGAGAGCCAGATAAAAATTACAGCAGACAGGCTGAGATAAGACTGTGCTGGGGGAAAACATTTGGGGATGGATTTAGGTACTACTGACTTCCCTGGTGGCTGAGATGGTAAAGCGTCTGCCTACAGTGCAGGAGACTTGGGTTCAGTCCCTGGGTTAGGAAGACCTCCTGGAGAAGGGAATGGCAACCCACTCCAGTATTCTTGCCTGGAAAATCCCATGGGCGGAGGAGCCTGGTAGGCTACAGTCCATGGGGTCGCAAAGAGTTGGAAACGACTGAGTGACTTCACTTTCCTTTGGGTACTACCAGCCTTGAAGTATGGGGGACCTATCAGAGCAGAAGACATCCAGAGAGTCTGAGGACAAGAACTTATTCTTGAAGATGCTCATAACTAGAAGACAATGAATCACAGGAGCCAATGGTGAAGGACTTCCGGAAAGAGAAGTGTCTTTAAGAATTTCCCAGAAATCATCTCTATGAAACAAGCTTTATGTCTTCTGAATTTTATATATGATGGAAACTGCAAGTTAGGATTTATGCAGTAAGTTTTGATAGTGTATCCCTGTGTGCCAGCCACAGCACAGGCAATGGGGAAAGAGAAAACCAATGAATTGGAAATGAGGGCCTCAGTCTCTGCCTCCTATCTATTCAGAGTCATGGATTCTTGACAAGGACCACCCAGCCTCACCCAGTTCCAGAGAGAATCCAGACCAAAGCAGTTAGGATCAGGAAGGCAAGACCCAGAACCAATCTTGCTACAGGAAAGCTGATATCTGGTGTTTTGAAGTTGATACTTAGATATATCCACACTCAGAACTTATCCCCATCTCCAAAGTTTATCCTCATTTTATATTAATACTTTGATTATAACCAGAAACTGTTGCGTCTAAAGACAGCGCAGCTTGGATTACTGCTGAACTTCTCCTCATTCAATCTCCCTAGAGAAGAATTATCAGCACTAAATAGTTGTTGTTCAGTCTCTAAGTCATGTTTGACTGTTTGTGACCCCATGGACTGCAGCACGCCAGGCTTCCCTGTCCTTCACTATCTCCCGGAGTTTGCTCAAATCATGTCCATTGAGTCAGTGATGCTATCCTACCATCTCATCCTCTGCCGCCCCCTTCTTCTCTTGCCCTCAATCTTTCCCACTAAATTAGGCTTTTTCCAGATTTCTTAACTTCCCTACATATAGCCACTCACAGGAATTTTTAATGGATACTATTTTAAGAGAGATTTGAGAGTAGTAAAATTATACTAAAATGTCTCCAATTTCACATATATCTCAAGTAAAATATTCACTAACAATCTCAAAAGAATCTTCATTCTTTCAATGCAAAGGGTAGCCTCAGGTTTAACTTTCTAACTGAAAACTGAGCAAAGCAAAAGGATTCTCCAGCTCCAGGGAAGTCCCCAGACATCAGAGTCAGTGAACTCCCATCGATACAGTTCTAATAGAATTACATCTCTCCTCCAGCAGTGGTTTGTTCTGTTTATCAGGGCTTTCGGTCTTCTGCCTCTCTGTAACAACTGCTCTTTTTGGGTCCTATGCACTCTTTTTCAAAACTGAAACTGGAAAAGAAATGTGTAAGAAGACATCCAAAATGACAAAAGAAAAATTAAAAAAACAAAAACAAAAAAACCTAAGTAGTTCCAAAATATCAAAAACCAAATAAAAACAATTCTTTGTCTAGATGTAGTTAGGATTTACCCTGGCATTAAGAGACAAGATATTCCCTAAAGCTGCAAATCAGATTGCAAAATTCAAATTCCATTTACTTAATCAGCAGTTTATACTATTTCAATAGCAATGAGTCCAGTTTACAACAACCAAGAAAGTAAAATACAAGGGCAATGACTTATAGTGACAATTTTGTCTACAAATCATTGATATATTCACTAAGTGGGTTTCTTTCTTCTGATTTTTAGACCTAGTCTGAATTCAAAAGAGATTTAGGTCCGGGTCTCTTACATCTGCTGTATTGGCCGGCAGGTTCTGTACGACTAGCACCACCTGGGAAGCCCTCATTAAAGGCTTTAAGCATAATTAGATATGCAAAGACGAATAAGGCTCAATAGCCCTAACCTCCAGGAGTTCTATTAATTAGGAAAGTGTTAGTCTCTCAGTCGTGTCCAACTCTTTGTGACCCCCATGGACTGTAGCCCACCAGGCTCCTCTGTCCATGGAATTCTCCAGGCAAGAATACTAGAGTAGGTTGCCATATCATCCTCCAGGGGATCTTCCCAACCCAGGGATTGAACCAAGATCTCCCATACTGTAGGCAGACTCTTTACCAATTGAGCCACTAGGGAAGCTCAAAGAGAACTATGCCTCTTACAGGGACAAATTACTGATGAGGTCAGTTCAAATCTTAATAATGGCTGGTAGGAATTGAAAAAGCAGAGAGGAAGGTCGGGGTCAAGAAAGTGAACTTTATTCTGCGTGCTTGGAGGAAGGGGTAGACACTGAACTATTTTAAGCTGGAGCGTGATGGGATCCAATCTGCATTTTAGACAGATCACTATGGTGATGATAGGCTGGAGGGAGGCCATTTGGGAGCAGGGAGAATGAGAGGGAAGAATTGCAGGCACAGCAGTGGCACCACAAACGGGGTTGCTGGGAGAGACAGATGAGAAGTATTAATAGAATCTGATTGGATCTGGCTTGAAAGGAGAGAGGAATCCATCTCCTCTGAGAGTTCTTTCACACAGCCAACCACATTACCAGTCCTGAGGGCCTGCACACCAGAGGCGAGCATCTCTCTGCCCAAGTCCTCGCCCATTCACCACATCCTTATCAGGCTGGCCCCTGTATTCCTAAGTCCTAATGGCAGCCAGTGTCCTTCAAAGTGAGCTAGGATGATCCAGTCTGATCTCTACATCTGCTACCATTGAATTTACTCTCACTTTTTCTTCACTAACCCTGATGCAATAGGAATGACAAAACTAGGGAAGTTTCATGGTCTTGGGATTTCAATATTGGCTTAAACGGTAATGAGAAGTGTGTGACCTTGGGCAAATTACTTACCTTCTCTGAATTCATTTTGTCTGTAATTGGGGGTTACTTTTGCTGGCCATCTAGTCAAAGCTATGGTTTTTCCAGTAGTAGTCATGTATGGATGGATGGAGAGCTGGACCATAAAGAAACCTGAGCGCCAAAGAATTAATGCTTTTGAACTGTGGTGTTGGAGAATACTCTTGCAAGTCTCTTGGACTGCAAGGAGATCAAACCAGTCAGTCCTCAAGGAAATCAGTCTTGAATATTCATTGGAAGGACTTATGCTGAAGCTGAAGCTCCAATACTTTGGCCACCTGATGTGAAGCACTGACTCACTGGAAAAGATCCTGATTCTGGGAAAGACTGAAGGCAGGAGGAGAAGGGGATGACAGAGGATGAGATGCTTGGATGGCATCACCGACTCAATGGACATGGGTTTGAGCAAGCTCCAGGAATTGGTGGGGACAAGGAAGCCTGGCGTGCTATAGTCAGTGGGGTTGCAAAGAGTCAGACTCGACTGAGAGACTGAACTGACTGAGCTATAAATAAAAGCCCTTCTAGACACATCTGTCATTCATCCCAAGTAATTCTGTTCTAGTCTATCCACCAGTTATTAGTACCCAAAGAAAATACTGAGTAACTCCCTAAGCAGTTCAGATAGGTTATATACTAAGTGACTGCTTGAAAAGAAAGTCCCTGAAGCATAAAAGACAGAGAAAAAAACAAAGACTTTGAATTAAAACAAAAACATCAAGAAGCAAAACAGTTCAGTGGGATCTGATTGCTTGTTCTGGTTGTGAATTAGATATCTACCTAAGTAAGTTAAGAAAACAACCCAGTGAGTTTAACTGGCTGGCACTAACTCTAAGGAGAGGTGTGTTCCACTTCTGAACCAGGAAATCTCTGTTCCCTGGTTTCTCAGTTACTTCCAATTCTCACTGGTCATCTCATAAATTCTTTTTTTTTTTTTTTTTGGTGAAATATGCTATTTATTTTTTTTTTTTTATCTAGTAGTCTTCTCTTTCTCTGAGAACAGCATCAGTCCATTCTTTCATGGACCAGTCTCATTACCCCCTCAGATTCATGTCGGGAGTAGCTATCTTACTCTAGAGCCTTGACTCCTTTCTTACAGCAATCTGACAATTCTTTGGGTTTCTGACCTAATCTGGCCACTGTGCTTCTTTAAGACTCTCCCTGTGGAAGTGAAAGATAGAATCCTTTTCTTCCTGATGCGGAAACTGGAAAGGTAACAGCCTTCAAGCTGCCAGTGGGAGATGTTCTGCTGAGGGAAAAAAAGGGGGTGGGAGGGGGATGAGAGAAGGAAAGGAAAAGTGTTCAAATGTCAGTCCTTAAGACACCCCTGGAATTGCTCCCTGCTTTTTCAAAATGTCTTCTTTGAGTCTTAAGCTTGCCAAAACTAGTTCAAGTGGGTTTCTATATTTTGCAATCAGAGAGGTCCTGACTGATGTAGTAGTTTTCACGAGAAGACATATGGAAAGGAGTGATTTAGATTAGAGATTGAACCTGGGTCTCCTGCATTGCAGGCGGATTCTTTACCATCTGAGCTACCAGGGAAGCCCATGTCATCATCATCGTGACTAGAAAAGTAATTTAAGTGCTCAACTACAAGTGACATGTTAATGAAATCATCTTTAAGTATACTGAACAACTATATATATATATATAACATATGTAATTACATACATATGTATATAGTTGAAGTACAGTACTTGCCGGGCCAAACACAAGAGTCTTTGCAAATAAACAATAAACAAAGCTTTGGTTTAGTTATTACTACTGTCATCAAAATGCAAAAGCTCATTTGCATTGAGTCAATTTCAGGAAGTTTATGAATATCCTTTTTAGATGCTGTTGATCTTCAGTAAAATATGTAGAAAGAAAAATCCATGTGATGTGTAAAGCTGGATGCATATGTAGATTATACCCTCACAGGACAACATTAGGGACAGTGTGGTAGAGGGTATGTATCTACCCATCAGTGAAAGCCATCTGGACCATGTCAAGGAAATAAAATAGATCTACACTGAAATGACTGGTCTGTCCACCACTCAGACTGATTCTGGGAACAAAAGAAATTAAAAATCATTTTCCACCTTCAGGAAAAAAATTGGCTCAAACAGCTGGAAAAAAAAAGATAGGAGAAACAAAAATAACTACAAATCACTTTTCATGAGAGTCACTTGCTAAACTTGAACAGCTGGGCCTTGAAAGGCTTGGGACATATTCAACAAACGAGTGTTAAATTCATTATGTTCTCACTTCTGCTTTGTGGTAAACCAGCTTGACAAAGATCATCTTCACAAATTGTTTTATTATCAGATCAAGTATGTAAATTGGGGGAAAATGAGTTCCCAAGAAGATAAGAAAGATAAAAGAAAAATTATCTTGAGAAATGTGGAAACATGGATTCATGCACAAAGAACTGTAAAGCAAGATTCTTAATGTTTCTGTTCCATAAGGCCCTTTGGCAATTTTATGAATCCTATGGGCCCCTTCTCTATCTCAATGAAGAGTAACACCACTTTCTCAATTTAAGTCAAATATTCAGAAACCCTTATTTCCCTTAAACACAAACTCAAAACTAAGCTGTCCACAAATTTCTGCTAGCTCTGCCTTTCCCTGTCCTCCAATGCTTTCACCCCAGTCAAACCCACCTGACCTACATTACTACAAAGTCCTGCTAACCATTCAGCATCTACCCAATCCCTTCCCCATACTCCAATCTATACATGGCAGAAAAAAACTATAAAAATTATGATCATGTTAGCTCACTCCTTGAGTAAAATGCCCCGCAATGACTTCACAATTTAATTTGAAAAAAATTAAAATATCTTACTATGGTCTATGAGACCCTACATGATCTGAATTGTGAATCAATGATACGATAGCAATGGCTAATCTTTATTAAGCACCTACACATCTCAGACCCTGGTCACATTGCTTTTTATGTCTTGTTTAACATCTTTCAATAATTACATGAATTGTGTATAATTAGGAACTTGAGATACAGATAGGTTAGGTAATGTGTGCAAAGCCAAATAATATGTGCCAAGTTTTTTATTTAAACCTAAGGCACAAGAGACTAGGTTCAAAAAAAAAAGTCTTGAGTCTGGATTCTTACACACTATACCATTTCACTTCTCACCTCTTCCAATCACCCTGCCTTTGCTAACACTGTGTGCCAATCCCTCATCTTTCTCTTCTTTGAATATATTGAGCTAGATCCTACCCCCAAGGGTTGGCATGTGCTATTACCTTCTCTAGAATATTCTTCCTTCAGATCACCATAGAGTTGACTCCTCATTCCTCAGGACTCAGCTTATTATAGGCACCAATAGTTGCCTGTCCAAATCTAGCCCCTCTTTTGTCCCTAATTTATTCATTTTTTTCACCTTCTTTGGTCGTTTTTAAGAACAACGACTCAAGCTCCAGGAGTGGAATCTTAATTTAAAAATCTAAGTCTTAGGCTCTAGGCCAGTCATAGGAATTTCATTTCCCATGGAGGTGACACAATTTTGGCCAATAAGATGCAATATGAAGTCTGCTGGGAACCAAGAGTTTCTTGCTGAAAAAAGAAAAAGAAAGAAACAAAACAAGATTTACAGGAAGGAACTGTCTCTTTTACTACAAGACTTTGCCTAAAATAGTCTGAGGATGAAACGCCTAGAAGTGATGTGACCATCTCATAAGCAAGGCAGTAGGTAGAGGCCACGTGCTGACACAGGAATATAAGAACTGATGTTCTCTTACACCCCACTAGCCTCTGATAAGTAATCTAGAGCCCTTCTACCTGAAGACATATTTTTTGTAAGACAATTTCTTCTATTGTTTAGACTATTTTGTGTTAAGCTTTTGGCACTCACAGCTGAAGGTATTCTGATTCACAGTTAGCTACCTCTCCAGAAAGACCTTCCTAGACCATCTTACAAAATTATTCTCCTCCAGTCACTATCACATTCCCATGTGCTCTTCTTCATAGTACCTATCATCTGAAATTATCCTACGTATTTATTTACCACTTGCTTTCTTCTCTAGACTATACATTCCCCAAGAGGAAAAAACTTCCTCCACTCTTGTGCATTGCTAAATCTCTAGTACTTCCTGGTGGCTCAGATGGTAAGAATTCACCTACAATTCAGGAGACCTGAGTTCGATCCTTGGGTCTGGAAGATCCCCTAGAGAAGAAAATGGCAATCCACTCCAGTATTCTTGCCTAGATAATCCCATGGACAGAGAAGACTGGTGGGCTACAGTCCATGGGGTTGCAAAGAGTTGGACATGACTTAATGACTAGCACTTTCCACACTTTCCAAACCTCTAGCACACAGAATACTGTCTCATTCTTCCTCTTAAAATCTGTGACTTTAGAAAATTTTTTAAATATCTCTGTGTCTCACTTGGATTAAAGATCAAATTTATTAGTTCATGGCAAGTGCGTTAAAAGCATTACCACATTGTTAATGCTCAATAGCTTAGTTATTGTTATTGCTATTCCTGGGCACCTAATAAATATCCACTGGATGAATGAGAATATAAAACTGAATCTCAGGTGATGAAATCACCCTCTAAATTGGAACACGATAGGAGGACCTGTCTTACTCAAAAGAAACACATTTTTAAGAGAAAAAGAAAAGCAGTGAAAAAGGTCAAGAACATTAACCTCTGCATAGAAATCTTCATTTCCTGAAGAGAGAACACAGAGTATTAATAACAACAATGGTGGCCATTATGGAGCACTCATCATGGTACAGGAATTAGACGTGAGCAAGACAGGTGAGGTGCCTGTCTTTAGCCAGTGAATGAGTCTGCAACTCTCCATGAAGAGCCCACACATTTTATCTGGCTAAAAGCCGACTGTACAACAAATGCTCATATATCATTCATGAAATTTAGTCACTAAAGGAACAAGGAAACAGTGGAGGAAATGACCCCTTTGACCTACTTCTGAGGACAAGAATAGACTGGTAAAGTCAAAGAAATGTGAATCTTAAAAGAAAATGACCATGTTATCCTGAATTTTATTTTTTTCTGAGGACAGCAAGAATTGTACACTCTATGTGAATGTCTCCAAAATGTTTAGAGAAAAGATATGCATTATTCATGGCATGAGAATCCTAAAGAGATTATGACTCAAAAGTGTTATGATGTTCTCAAAATGCAATTTTGAGTGCAATTGCAAATGATAAAATAAGAAGAAGAGTAGAAAGAAAACCAAAAAAAAAAAAAGTAGCTGCAGATATTTTTAAAAGAAAAAAATACAATTGCAAAGTATCCATCTCCATCTTACTCATCATCTTGGTAAATGCAGTGCCAAGAACCTAGCAAAGAGTCAAAAGGTGTTGTCAAATGAATGAATAAATGAATGAACAAATGAACATGGAATATGAGAATAGTAGGGCTAGACAGACTCATATCAGAAATATTAAGGTCTCAGATGAGCTGAGATTTGAGAAAAAAACTAAAATAGCTAAGTGTTTTATGGTTTTATTTGGAGCAAGAGAAGGCCATAAGTTTGAGCTAATGATGTTATACTGATAACAGTGTTTTTCAACCTCCAAAACTCAGATAAAACACTATTAGGAAGAAATTGAAGCCTGGCAAGACTTTCTTGGTCAGCACCTAAATGAAGGCATATCTTCTGATGACAATGCATTTCAAATGACATTATGAAAATAATTTTCAATTGAAGTCTCTGGGTGTTAAGAAGAGTATTAGAAGATTAGGACTAGATGAAAAGACCAAAACAGTGAATTCCCAAAATCAGAAATGAGGTGAGCCATGGTTGATTCCTGGTGCATTGTGAGTGACTGGTCAAAAGAGCAAATACACTCACATTTCCTCCTTTGATATCATCATTAACCAGATAGGTCACTACTAATCTGGTAGATCACGTGGGCTTACACAAGAGGGTTTACATCATTCATGTGTAACTGCCTGTGAGACAGTGTGAAATATTAAGATTGGAAACTAGTTTAACTTGATGAATTAGTCACTGGCTCCACTGATATACCCTTATATCCTCGCAGTAGTAAGGTGACTCCCTGATCACCTTAGCTAACGACCATAACAGCTTTCCCCCATGTTAAATCACTTCAGTTATGTCTGACTCTTGAGACCCTATGGACTGTAGCCCACCAGGCTCTTCAGTTCGTGGGATTTTCCAGGCAAGAATACTGGAGTGGGTCCCAATACTATTCTCCAAGGGATCTTCCTGACCCATTTCCCTCACCTATATCTATTATTTTCATCTTAGTTTATTATTCTCTCCCCAAACACTCATCACTCTCTAAGGTACTCTATATTATATATCTCATATATTTTCTGTCTTCTCCAAGTAAATGTAAATTCCCCAAGGATAAGCATTTTAATCCATTGTGTTCACTGCTTTATCCTCAGTATTGAGTATTGTATCCTGAGCACTCAGTGAATATTTTCTTAACTGAATGAATAAATGAATGATCCTTGAAATATTGAGTCTTAAGTGTGACAATGAAGAAGGACATAGGCCCACTGAATTTTTTTGCAGGGGGTGGGGGAGTCACTTGTGGAACCTCAAAATATGTTCCACAAAGAACGAAAGAACAAAAAAGCATTTTTAGCCTAGGGAGAGGTGATGGAAGGAGTAGGAAGAGGATGATGCAAGTTGTAGAAATCTTCAAACATCTCAGGACTCTATTATGGAAAGGGATTATCCTATTGTTTCTATTTCTAAATGATCAACTGGTATAAATAAATGGACTCTACACAAGAGGGTTTACATCATTCATGTGTAAATGCCTGTGAGACAGTGTGAAATACTAAGACTGGAAACTAGTTTAACTTGATGAATTAGTCATTGGCTCCACTGATATACCCTTATATCCTCGCAGTAGTAAGGTGACTCCCCTGATCACCTTAGCTAACGACTATAACAGCTTTCCTCCCATGTTAAGTCACAGGTAGATTTCAACTCTATTTTACATAGTCCAGGCTTTCTAGTGATGTCCTAGCTGCCACTGAGGAGGCACATTTCTCCTTCTTGAAGGTTTGAAATGAATGAAAAATCTATGAGGATGATGGTCAGACTAGATAATCTTAATTCTGTTCCAGACTATGATACATTTATTTTGTGAATAAAATCATACAGCTTCCTTGTACTGTATGTATCATTTGGACAAATGGGTACAGAGAATATATTTACAAATGAAGCAAAATAACTAAATTCAATAGCTTGCAAATATGAACCTTAGTAATTTTTCCAGCTTTCTAAGTAGGAAAAGTTTTAAGACCGTAAGTGCTCCATTATATGAAAAAAATTCCCAATTTCTCTCTCAATTTTTGATGGTAATCTTCTGTGCCCCTCTTTCCTTTTTTCTCAACACACATACACACGTGACTTGTAATCACTGTAAAGATTACTGGTTCATATTTCTAGAATTCCTTCAGTTCTTTCCCAGATTTAACTGAAAAAGGCTAAGAAGTGCTGATGGAGCATCTCTTCTTGATATTAAAAAAAATGCAGATTTGAAAAGAGTAGTATGTCAGTTTAGTGTCAGTCACTCAGTCATGTCCAACTCTTTGCAACTCTATGGACTGTATGGGGTACGGTATGGAGACTGTATCCCATACAGTCCTTAGACAGGAACCTGTATCAATCTAATTTTCTTGATTACAGTTTCATGTGTAACACATTCATCACCTGTGATCTTTTCCCTTCAGATCTAGGTAAAATTGAACCAATTCCTGTTCCACATCCTACTGAAAGTCTTAAGACTTAAGAAACCTTAAGAAGAAAGTAAGGTGGGGATGTGTATTTGGGATGAGGAGGGTAAATTCTTTTGTTGCCACCAAATTCTTACTTCTGCTAGATTATCTCAGCATGTGGTCCATCTCACAGTCTCCACAAACTCCCAAGTTCTACACAGTATCTACCACATGAATGAATCAGCTCCTTTCCTTTATTTCCACCAGAAAATAAGAAGGAAACAAAGAAACAAAAAGTGTTCATACATATATTAATACATCAGTGAAAGTATTAGTCATTCAGTTCACTCTTTGCGATCCAATGACTGGAGCCCACCAAGCTCCTCTGTCCATGGAATTTTCCTGGCAAGAATACAAGAGTGGGTTGCCATTCCCTTCTTCAGGGGATCTTCCCAAACCAGGGATCAAACCTTGGTCTCATGCATTGCAGGCAGATTTTTTACTGTCTGAGCCATCAGAGAAATCAGGTAATATTAGTGCATTGCTGCTGCTGCTAAGTCGCTTCAGTCATGTCCGACTCTGTGCGACCCCATAGATGGCAGCCCACTAGGCTCCTCTGTCCCTGGGATTCTCCAGGCAAGAACACTGGAGTGGGTTGCCATTGCCTTCTCCTGATTAATACACTACCATATATAAAATAGATAGCTAGTGGAAAGTTGCTATGTAACACGGGGAGCTCAACCTGGTGCTCTGTAACAAGCTAGAGGGGTGGGATAGGGTGGGGAGTAGAAGGGGAGATTCAAGAGGGAGAGGATTTATGTATACCTATGGCTGATTCATGTTGTTGTACAGCAGAAATCAACACAACATTGTAAAGCAATTGTCCCATTAAAATTTTTTTAAAAGGAGTGTTCACATATTCTTTTAGTAAAACAGACTTCATAGAAGTTTTGGAATAATGGGGAGTTTATTTTATAAGAATACACACATGCACACAACACACAGACACACATACCCCTCAAAATGGAATATTAGACATCTTTCTTCAAATGTTCCTTTCCACTAAGTGGGTCCCAGCTTCTAAAAAGTTCTATAGGTCTCCCCTCTTTGTTTTCCTTCACTCAGAAATCCCTTCTTATTTTTAAACAGAGCAACAGAGCAGTATGGCAATGTTAACATTTATTAGAAATCCAGCAAAAAAATAAAAAGGCACCTTTGATATTTCCTTTCCTGTATTCCCTATAACTAAACTGCCCCCAAATTTATTTTTTGTTCTTCAGACGTCACTCAGAATGAACTTTTCTTTCCTGCTACCTGCTCTACAGTCTAAATCCACAATCTACCACACTGTTCTCTCTGTCTTCCTGCAGCGTCAGTCAGTTCAGTCACTCAGTCATTATCTGACTCTTTCTGACCCCATGGACTGTAGTACGCCAGGCTTTCCTGTCCATCACCAACTCCTGGAGCTTGCTCAAACTCATGTCCATTGAGTCAGTTATGCCACCCAACCATCTCATCCTCTGTCGTCCCCTTCTCCTCCTGCCCTCAGTCTTTCCCAGAATCAGGGTCTTTTCCAAGGAGTCAGTTCTTTGCATCAGGTGGACAAAGTATTGGAACTTAAACTTCAGCATCAGTCCTTCCAATGAATATTAAGGACTGATTTTCTTTAGGATTGACTGGTTTGATCTCCTTGCAGCCCAAGAGACTTGCAAGAGTCTTCTCCAACACCTGTTCAAAAGCATTAATTCTTCAGCACTCAGCTTTTGTTATGGTCCAACTCTCACATCCATACATGACTACTGGAAAAACCACAGCTTTGACTACTACCTGACCAAACACATGAAGCTATATTTGCTCATACTCCTTACCTAAAAGTTTAAAATGTGCTGGCAATTCTTAACTTTCCACCCAAAGTTTAAGAGGCCTCTTATACTTAGGCCAGCTCTGTATTTTTCCAAGTTAATTTCCTAACACAGGCCTTACAGCTCACACAAAGCATCACCACTGCCTATACCTTCTTGCTTTTGTTCTTGATATATTCGCATTCTATAGCAGTTCCCTGTATCTCCTTTATTTATTCAAATCTTACCCATGCTGGAAGATCCTCCTCCCAATTCCATCTCCATCTTATAGATTTCAAACTTAAACTTCTCTCTCCCTTCATCATACAACTGTTCAGACAGTGACACTTGGTAAGAATACAAACTGCTTCAAAGATTTTTATTTGTTTGCTTGTATACTTGTTTCCTAAACTTGACTTGAACTCATAGGAATAGAGAAGATTCTAGTTAATGTGTCATTGTGTCCTATCACAGAGCTAAGGCTAAGTAAGTCTGGACATATAGAAGTTATTTGGTTTTATTGACCAGATGGCAGCTAAGAGCTTAAGCTGGGGATGGCCATCACTTCTTCAGTGTGAGATATTAAGGCAACTTTTAAAATTTCTTCAGGGTTTTGTTTGTAAATGTGAGTAACTAGGTCACCATGAAGATTAAGTGATATGAGACATATAAAGCACTTGAGCATAATGTCTTCAGCATTTTCAGTTCAGTTCAGTCACTCAGTCATTTCTGACTCTTTGCAACCCCATGGACTGCAGAACACCAGGCTTCCCTGTCCATAACCAACTCCAAGAGCTTGTTCAAATTCATATCCATCAAGTAGATGATGCCATCCAACCATCTTATCCTCTCTCATCCCCTTCTACTCCTGTTGTCAATCTTTCCCAGCATCAGGGTCTTTTCTAATGAGTCAGTTCTTCTCGTCAGGTGGCCAAAGTACTAGAGTTTCAGCTTCAGCATCAGTCCTTCCAGTGAATATTCAGGAGTGCATTTTACGTTTGGCATTTTAGCCAGATAATTTTTAAAGATCAAGTAAAAACCGCATTTAAGGCAATCTACTCCCAGCAATCAACATTCAGAAAACTAAGATCATGGCATCTGGTCCCATCACTTCATGGTAAGTAGATGGGGAAACAATGGAAGCGGTGTTAGACTTTAGTTTGGGGGCTCCAAAATCACTGCAGATGGTGACTGCAGCCATGAAATTAAAAGACACTTACTCCTTGGAAAGGAAAGTTATGACCAACCTGCTGCTGCTGCTGCTGCTGCTGCTAAGTCACTAACCAGAGACATTACTTTGCCAACAAAAGTCCGTCTCATCAAAGCTATAGTTTTTCCAGTGGTCATGTATGGATGTGAGAGTTGGACTGTGAAGAAAGCTGAGCACTGAAGAATTTATATTTTTGAACTGTGGTGTTGGAGAAGACTCTTGAGAGTCCCTTGGACTGCAAGGAAATCCAACCAGTCCACCCTAAAGGAGATCAGTCCTGGGTGTTCATTGGAAGGGCTGATGCTAAAGCTGAAACTGCAATACTTTGGCCATCTCATGTGAAGAGTTGACCATTGCAAAAGTCCATGATGCTAGGAGGGATTAGGGGCAGGAGGAGAAGTGGACGACAGAGGATGTGATGGCTGGATGGCATAACCGACTTGCTGGACATGAATTTGGGTGAACTCCAGAAGTTGGTGATGGACAGAGAGGCCTGGAGTGCTGCAATTCATGGGGTCGCAAAGAGTCAGACATGACTGAGTGACTGAACTGAACTCCCAACACACCCACTTCACAAATAAGAATATTAAGTTTCAGAGAAATTAAGTAAACTGAAAGACTAGATTCTTCTTCTAGGAAAACCAGCTGGTGACTTTCTCAAGGAACTTATTGGCTGGGGCTGACCAATGACCCAAACTCCTGACTCAAAGCCCATTGCTCTTTTTGCAACTTTCCAATGTGACTAGGATTAATTTGGAAGTTTAGAAACCTTCAAGTGATTGACAAAAGTTTTATATCAGAGGTTGTACTTGGAGAATCATGAAAAACTCTAGAGAATGGCTTTTCAGATGGCTTTAGATCATTTTGAAAACATTTTTAAAATTGATAAAGAATTAAAAGATGTTATCTGTATTTTAAAAAATAAGAGGACACAATTGTTCTCCCCTAGAACAAAACAAAATGGATTTTAATATTTACCCTCTCAAAGCTCTTATGCCTCCAAAATGTCATCATAAGTTTTTAAAGTATGTGTGTAATGTGTGTTCATGGCTCTAAAACACCAACAAAAGTGTCTGCACACAAGCACAAACATTTGCTGCTGAGTGGGGAAGAGAAATCTACATCACCTGCTGAATCGGTTTCTACCCTGACATCCTCACTCTTGATAAACCCAAAACCGACAAGGCTCCACAAAGAAAACTGAGTAAATTCAGGCAGAATGTCAACTAGAGGAGTCCCCTGTAGCTCACCTCTTACATAGAAGAATTTCAGACACAGTGGGTGACTTCAAGAGGCCATCAGGGTGCCACATCTCCTATGGCACAATCTGTAATGGTTAAACCCCACCAGGCAGCACATGGTGGGGAGTTTGCTGTCTACATCCAGCTGTATCATACATATCATCTTGGGCCAGCCCTCTTTCTCCTCACCTACACCCATGCCTCTTCATATACACACACACACATGCATGCACGCACGCACACACATACTTGGAAACCTCCAGGATATCTGGCCATAGAAACTGTATAATGGTTGTTAGAGCAGAGTCTCACTGGGAAACTGATTCATTTCTTGGGACTTCTGAAAGAGCAGAAACAAAACAAATCCTGTATCATCTATGCTCAGACCTACAAGGAAATTTTAGAAACTAGCTAGCATTTACCAAATACTTTTCATATTCCATCTATTTTTCCAGGGAATCTAACATGGACAATATTGTTCTATGAACAATTCTGTGTCCATATGCTGCCATAGGAGCCAATAGATGCTCAAAAATACTTAGCAAATGACTTCTAAATGAACTTGTCCAAGGTCCCACAATAAGTCAAACTAAGATGATATTGACTCCAAAGAACATATTCTTTAGCTAGTAAACTACACCACCTCACAGTGTGTTCAGTTGCTCAGTTGTGTCCAACTCTTTATGACCCCATGGACTGTAGCCCACTAGGCTCCTCTGTTCATGGGATTTTCCCAGCAAGAGTACTGGTTGCCATTTCCTTCTCCAGGGGATCTTCACAACCCAGGGACTCAATCCATGTCTCCTGTGCCTCCTGCATTACAAGTGGATTCTTTACCACTGAGCCACCAGGCAAGTCCCAGAATTGTATGCATAACCCCAACATATTCAAAGAAAAGAAAACTATGTTTGTTGGTTTGTTTTTTTCTGTCAGGCTCTACTCATACCACATCTCACCCTCCACTCCAACTGAAACTTTAAATGGGAAGGAGAGGCGGGTAGACTGTGACAAAATAGTCAGTGTTATTATACATTCAAAATAGTTATTTAAAAGGGCTTCCCTGGTAGCGCAGAGGTTATAGCATCTGCCTGCAATGTGGGAGACCCAGGTTTGATCCCTGGGTTGGGAAGATCCCCTGGAGAAGGAAATGGCAGCCCACTCCAGTATTCTTGCCTGGAGAATCCTGGTGGGCTACAGTCCACTGGGTCACAAAGTGTCGGACATGACTGAGTGACTTCATTGATGGAGGAATGATTCATGATTTGGATAAGAGTAAGCTAAATATGAAAGCAGAAAAACTGTTTTACCCCAAGAATTGTTCTTAACTTCTACTTTTTTTACATAGCAGACAACAGAATCTACAAAGAAATATGTATACCCATACAGCAGTATGTGGAGTTGAAGGGAGATTTTCACAGAGCACTGTGAAAATCTTACAGGCCCTCTCTCTGGAACTTAGGGACCTTGGACAGCTCCAGAACCTGACCAGGACTCCTGAGCAGTTCACACAGCTGCTCTAGCAGTCAGAGTAGGAAAACAAGATGAGATCAGATCCCTCTGGGAACTTTTCAGAATGGCCTCCACTTCGTTAAAATATCTGAAGGTCATATGTAATAATCTGGCACTCCTGTAGAAAGATTGCTTGTGGTCTACTGGTATGAACCATAGATATTAGGCTCCAGATTATTCACCACAATGTCCCCAAGGCCTTATTTACAGTAGAAACTCAGTAAATCCTACTTCTCTGCATCAATAACACAATACTAATTAGACAAATGCAGACAAGAAATCTGTACTTGCCTAGAAAACTCTGCTTAGTATTGAAGAACATGATGGTCTGAAATTAGGATCTCACTAAAATGTTTCATCAGGCAGACCTAGTTTTGCTATAAATAAGCTACCTCCCACATGTATCTGAAACTTATTTATTCCTCCCCCAAATTGCTGGCTGGCCATAGAGAGTCATCACTGTAACATAGACTGGATCTTGCACAAAGACTTCTGAAGCAGATTCACCAAATGGTCACAAGACTGTGGAATGTTAGGAGTGACAGTTCAACACTTTCATTTCAGAGACAGAAAAAACTGAAGTGCACAAGTTCAAATAATTTACCAAAAGTCACGCAGGTAAGTGCATCCTGCTTTTCCATCCTGTTCATTCCCTATTTTCATACAAATCCATCTCAGCCCGCCTCCCCTCTCCTCTCTAGCCATGGCCCTTGTTTCACTATAGCCCCAGCTGTAGACCACAAAGGAGGTGACAAACCCAAGCAACCCCCTTCCTGCAAGCAGATTCTCACCGGAAAACTGGCACTCGGTGCCTTGGCAGAGAATTGCTAAAGCAGGAGCAGAGAAATGGCCACCATCTGGACAGTGTGTTGCTTGATGCCAAATGGGCCCCAGCCATGGGGAAGGAGGGAGAAAGGAAGGGTGTCACCCGACTGCACACATTTATTTTCATTTTGTGGGGATTTGTTAGTAACCACGCTGTTTGGGAGGAAGCTGTTGTAGGTGGTTCTGATGGCTGACAAATGTGTAGGCAAGGATGAATCAAGGTGAGGGGTAGCCAGGCAGTTTCCAAATGATTTGTGAGCACAGAAATCGTCAGTTTGATTTGATTACTCTGTACAAATTAAAGGATGCATTTTTGAAGGGCAAAACAATATCAATGCTTTCTCCTACTTATACCCCCCTCTTCCTTTTTAGTAAGCATGAGAATTTCTCTGACAGTACCTAGAAAAAAATCTTTCTTTTTAACACGGGCTTTCCTGGTGGCTCTGTGGTAAAGAGCCAGCCTGTGATGCAGGAGATGTGGGTTCTTCCTCACTGGGTAGATCCCTGGAGAAAGAAATGGCAACCCACTCCAGTATTCTTGCCTGGGAAATCCCATGGACAGAGGAACCTGGCGGGCTACAGTCCACGGAGTCACAAGTGTCGGACACAACTAAGTGACTAAACAACAACAATCCACCAACATTTCTCTTTTTCATAAATTTTAATCATATTAAATTTTCCTATGTTATGGCTGCATTCCACCCGTGAAAACCACCCTGATGTACATAATGGTTTTCAGTGGTCAATTAGCAGCATCAAAGTGGCTGCAGAGGTTTTCCTCTTAGCAATCCTGATTTCCTATGTACATACTGGTTTGGGCAACGGTGTTCAACTAATGTAGACTTAATTATTATTGTTCATATTAATTATGAAGATAGCTTGAATGAACTACACGACATTGAGGGCATAGATGCTTTAAAGTGTCTTTCCCACTTTAAGAATTAAATTGAATTTTCAACCGTATATCCACAAAACATCATCTCCATTGTTGGGCATTTTAGAATTTGCAAAGCACATTCACATACGTGATGCCATTTTAATTTTGGCACCAATAATTGGATGTTGGCAATTATACCTATTTTATAGAAATAACAGAGTCCCTTGGACTCAAGGAGATCCAACCAGTCCATTCTAAAGGAGATCAGCCCTGGGATTTCTTTGGAGAGAATGATGCTAAAGCTGAAACTCCAGTACTTTGGCCATCTCATGTTGCCTCGCTGGAAAAGACTCTGACGCTGGCAGGGATTGAGGGCAGGAGGAGAAGGGGGATGACAGAGGATGAGATGGCTGGATGGCATCACCAATTTGATGGACATGAGTTTGGGAGAACTCCAGGAGTTGGTGATGGACAGGGGAGGCCTGGCGTGCTGCGATTCATGGGGTCGCAAAGAGTCAGCCATGACTGAGCAACTGAACTGAACTGAACTGAAAAGCTTACCAAATAGAACTCAATGCCTGAGAAGCACAGTGGCATGTGGATCAAGGACACACACACTGGAGTCACACGCAAGCACACTTGGATCTCAAACCCTCTTGCGACCCAGGACAAATTAATGAACATCTCCACGTTTCAAAGGCAGCAATTTCTGCCTCTAAGACTCACGTACATCCAAATAAGGTAATATAGGAAGATCATTGGCTTCGCAAGTGGCTCAGTGGTAAGAATTGGCCTGCCAGTGCAGGAGACAGGGGCTCAGTCCCTGGGTCAGGATGATCCCCTGGAGGAGAAAATGGCAGCCCACTCCAGTATTCTTGCCTGGAGAATCCCATGGACACAGGTGCCTGGAGGGCTAAAGTCCATGGGGTCTCAGAGAGTCAGACATGACTTAGCAACAGCATGAGCTTGAGGAAGATCTTTGGTGTAGAGGCACCTGTTTATGCCCTTTTCCTTTTCTAAACTAACTTTGGGTATCATGCTTTTCTATTATACAATGATACCTTCCCTTTCCTCTATTTTTTTTCTGACATCTTTCTGATCAGTGAGACACTTTCTGAGATACTCGTAAGAGATTATGAGAATAAAACCTTTACCTATGGAACTCAGCCCTGAGAAATAACAGAGAAAAATGTATCTTCCAAACTTGAGCTAACCAACCCAATCAACACTATTATTAACGGAACAGAATTGGAATCAGACATAAAATTTTCAGCGTATTAAAGCCTCTATCTCCCAAACTTAATGTGGTCATTTTCCTTTTATTTTTAAAAGGGCTTTTAGTCTATCACCATAAATAACCAGAAAGTAATGTCTCTTTTTTTCTGTTTTACAGTGATTTAAATTCATATTTAGTAAAAGTAGGCTACTCATAACCAAAATGCTGAAGTCTAATAAGCTTCTTCTATAATGATTTTTATCTTATTTGTTGCTGCAGTAATATAAAATCTAATGACGAAGCCAGAAAAAAAAAAAAAAGGCAACTGCTGCAGCTGATTCATTCAAAGTCTGTTCAAGCTCGAATGAGAGCCTCAAGGCAAAATCCTCAGTACTTGGGAGTATCCTTTTGGTTCATCAGGATTCAACATCTGTGAATTAAAATCTGATGCCTTTAATAGTTAATTCTCCAGTCAAGGAAAAGCACTGCATCCTTGCTAATAGGAATCCATTTGTTATACTCTGTGTTTCTTTGAATACAACCTAGGGTGGATGACCACATGATTTCATTACTTTTTAGCAGACCATGAGTTCTACTCGCAAACTGCAGGCAGAAAAGATTTCCTTCTCACTAGAAAGGGATGCTGCTGCCCGCTTACCATGCTTTCTTCCATGCAGAAAAGGCTACATTATTGTGACTCTTCTAGGCTCTCTTCTCCCAAGGAAGTAGGAATAATGCAATGCATTATTCTTAAAGGGAAAATCTGGAAAGTACAGTCCAGGCTTATTCCTTCCATTTTCTCTTCAAGAAATGACTTTTTCCAGTAGCCTGTAATCTGGCAACATCTGACACCAGGGACATAGGATATTGTTTCATAGCTCCAAAAACCTGTGATGCATCTAGATAGAATTACCAAAACCTGGCAATTTGCCAAGTGATTACAACATTTTTTAAAATTGAAGTTGTTTTACAATGTTGTCTTAGTTTCTGCTGTACAATGAAGTGAATCAGTTATATGTGTGTATATATATATATATATATATATAATATATATATATATATATATATATGCTCTCCTTTGTGGGCCTCCCTCCCACCCAACCCGCATCTCACCCAGTTAGGTCATTACAGAATAGGCTGAGCTCCCTGCGCTATAGAGCAGTTCCCACCAGCTAGCTGTCTTACACATGGTAGTGTATATATGTCAGTCCCGATCTCCCCACTGCCTCCCCGACTATGTACTAAGGTTTGCAACAATCTTTATGGCTATAATAGAATTAATATCTACTTTTGAAGGGATAAAAACACTCAATATTTAATATATCTTCTTATACATTTATTTTACTACTCCAACTCCAAAATTGCAGAAAAGAAACCCTAATTAAACCATTATTAATTTTTAAAGCAGATTCACAATCTAACCCAGTTGCTCATATCATCAAATCGAATTATATATAATTTCTAGTATTTATATTTTCTATAAACATGTACATTTATATAAAGTATATAACTAGATTTGACATGATATATTAAAAAGTATATATATATATATATGTAAAGAGAAAGAGATTAAAATGTTGTCTATTAAATCTGAATATACATAAATCATGAAGTGGGATATTTTATTCTATTCTACCCTCCCGGTTGATGTTTAGCATGGGATGAGAGAATTTAAAAATGAAGTGAAATTGTTTGCTTGTTTTTCTATTTATTTTAAAATTTTATTTACTTTTTAATTGGTAGAAAATTGCTTTACAATTTTGTGTTGGTTTCTGCCATACAACAACACAAATTAATCATAACTATATATATATCTATATATATACAGAGAGAGATAGATATATCCCTTCCGTCCTCAGCCTCCCTTCCCTCCCCCATCCTACCCTTTTAGGTCATCACAGAGCTCCAGGCCAATAAACACATGAGATGCTCAGCATCTCCCATTATTAGAGAAATGCAAATCAAAAATGCAATGAGGTGTCACCTCACACCAGTCAGAATGGCATCATCAGAAAACCTACAAACAATGAATGCTGGAGAGGGTGTGAAGAAAAGAAACCCACCTGCACCCAATGGAAACTGATACAGCCATTATGGAGAACAGTACAGCGTGCCCGGTTTCCTTGTCCAGCTCTTTGTGATCCCACAGACCATAGCCTGCCAGGCTCCTCTGTCCATGGGACTCTCTAGGCGAGAATACTGGACCCAGTTGCCATTTCCTCCTCCAGGGGATCTTCCTGACCTAGGGATTGAACCCGTGTCTCCTGTGTCTCCTGCATTGCAGATGTATTCTTACCCATCGAGCCATGTGGGAATGCAAAGAGATACAGCCATTAGGGAGAACAGTATGGAGATTTCTTAAAAAGATAGGTATAAAACTACCACATGACCCAGCCATCCCACTACTGGGCATATACCCTGAGATATTTTTGAATACTGTAGGATAAACTTCCAAATAAATATTTATAAATCACCATTCCATCCTCCATATGCCTAAAAACTACCCCAAATATCCCAGACACATGGGTATCATGAGGTACATTACTTTAAGCCCAGCAAATTAGGTTATGAAAGAATAGGCCAGAAATGCTCCCGTGTGTTCAGGCACTTGACGTTTTCATTAGTGGCAGGTGGCTCTTCCCCTCTCTGGCCCTGGAATGCCATCCTAAATCCAGGTCACCTGCAAAACCTCAGGCCACTGGCTCTGTCCAGCCTGCTCTTCTCCAGATCGAGTAAGCTCCCCCACTTGCATATCATGTCCTCCATTCTCACTTTCTCTAACCTTTCAGGATCTTTTAGGCCATTTGCAACACTTTATTTACCTTTCCTCAGTGTCTCTTCAGAATTTGAATTCAAAGCTCTGTTTATTTCTTTTTATTTTTAAATTTTATTATTGGTGTAAAGTTGATTTACAATATTCTAGTAATTTCTGCTGTACAACACAGTGAACGAACTATAAGTTGTACATATATCCCTCCCTCTTATGTCTCTCTCCCATACCCCCATCCAGCCCATCTAGGTCATCAAGCTGAGCTCCCTGTGCTATACAGCAGGTTCCCACCAGTTATCTGTTTCATACATGGTAGTGTATATATGTCAATCTTACTCTCCCAATTCAACTCGCCCTCCTCTTCCCCCATCCTGTGTCCGTATGTCCATGTTCTATGTCTGTGTCTCTATTTCTGCCCCATAAATAGGTTCATCGGTACCATTTTTTCTAGATTCTGTATTATGCATTAACACACGATATTTGTTTTTCTCTTTCTGACTTCACTCTGTATGACAGACTCTAGAGGCCCATCCACATCACTACAAATGATCCAATTTTGTTCCTTTTTATAGCTGCATAATATTCCATTGTATTGTTATTTTAACATCCTTTCCCCCATTTATGCCAAAAATGTGCAGATTCACATTAGCCAAAAGGAATTAAACACAATATTTCTCCCATATTTTGGAACTATTAGTTACAAGGTACATCATGTTAATAAAGAACACAATAAAGGTCTGCATATATCAGAACACACTGCCAAGAAATTTATTAAAGAAAAAGCCATTAATTCAGATCTTATTTTGTCAAAAATTTTGGTGAGTCTATAGTCTAAATCTCCCTTTATGCTACTTACATATACACTTTATATTGATAGGTTTGATAAGAATATTTACATCAAAGTCATTGAGGAAAACAGATGCTTTAAGTTGCATTAAGAGACTACAAAGCTCATCTGCTTTTATTTGCTGCATGTTTTAAGTTATTGTGATCCATGTGTTATATAATGCCTTACTATATGGTCATCTTAAATTTATTTGTGTGGTTAGATTATGTTTTCTATGAATTTTATTTCCAAATAGGGGAGGTAGTCATTACAAAATATTTGCTATAAAATGGGGCCAGAAGATTGATCAAGCCGAGGCCCACTTCCCTACAGGGCTACACCCCAAGACCTCTCAGCCTTCTGGCTCAGCCCAGACCTTCTGTTTTCCTTGCTGCCTCTCAGACACGTCGTGCTTGTTTAACAAGTGACACTGACGCTAGCTGGTCCATTGCCTGCACCACTTTTCCCATAGTTATCCATCTGGTTCACCTCCTGCAGCTGGGTCTCTGCACAAAGGTTACCTTACCAATGATCATGCTCATAAAACAGCTTTGTCAATTCACACACCATGGCTTGACAACCCTCAAACCATATCCCTTGACTCTACCTGCTATGAACTGAATGTTTGAGTTCCCCCAAATTCATGTGTGGAAGCACTAATTCCCCAGAGAAGCTGTATTTGGAGATGAGGCCTCCAAAGAAGGAAGGATAGTAAAATGAGGTCATAAGTGTGGGGACTTGATAAGACAGGAATAGTGTTCTTATAAGAAGGAACATAAGAGATTGCCCCTGGCTCTGTGCAGACACAGAGAAAAGGCCATGTAAACACAGCGAGCAAGCCAAAAGAGGAATGAAAACCTTCCCTGCTAGCACTTTGGTCTTGGACTTGTTTGCCTTCAGAACTGTGAAAAATAAATCTCTGTTGTTTAAGCCACGAATTTGTGGCATTTTATTATGACAGCCTGGACAGACAAATATACCATCTTATGAAGGTAAATGAAAGCAATGAAGAAAAGATGTCTTCAAATAAAATATATCTTCATTACACTTATCATAACCTGTCTTTGTTTTTCTGCCTTTGGTGCATCTCCTCTCTAGAAAGGAAGGACTGGGAGAACAATGCCCTTGTCTCTTTCTTCACCGAATCCACAACTGCATAGATATTCATTGGACAAATGAATGTTAAGCATGAGTTTTAAAGTCATATTAAATTTATTGTCTGTGATTTTATTATCCCTTTCTCTAGTGTGTCTGAAATGGCAAGATCTTTCAAAACCAACCACCCCCCAAAATGCATTTTGTGTCTTTTCTGGCTTGTAGTAATGAGACATAGCAAAAACATGAAACCTAGTTGTCTAGTGTCCAAAACAGAACATGCCATCACCTCCTGTGATCTCAAAATGAGGAAGAAACTAGGGGGAAAAGAGCAAAAGAAAAGCATGAACATTTCATAACCAAACAGGGAAGTCATTCCAATCTAAAAATATGTTGATCATGTACACTATGCTCGATAACATGAGAAAGAAAGAGACAAAAATACACTCTTTCTTGCTATTTTGGAGGGATGAGCAGTTACATTTGCTCTTACAGTTGTCAGATGCGTTCTTCTCGTGTTGTGAGGCTCCATGATGGCCAGCTAGCAACTGCGGGCTGACAGTTCTGTTGATAGACCCGAGCCGCACACTGCAGTCTGTCATGTTGCACATTTTCATCTTAGACTCTAATCTGTTTTTCTTTCCTTCATGAAATCAATTCTGTAGCAATTAAATAACCAGCCTACAAGGCATTTTAATATCCCAAGCCTTTATCTCTATATAGCTCAGGAAAGGAAAGGTAATTAGAAGTGACCTAGTCTAGCTGGTAAAAGGAGTAGACAAATCAGTATTTCGTCATTACTCTAAGGAGGTATCACTAAATCTGCCTCATTCTTGATTCAGTCGTTCTCAGTGACATACTATTGAGCCTTTCATTTGATCCCTGGAGGACACAGACTCTAAAATGGGTGTCGTTATCTGGGATTTTGTTTCATTTTCTGTGAATTTAAGGCATCGCAGAAATAGACTCTGTTTTTAGCTGTGGGATGATACTGTCACATGCACACAGCACTGGATGAAGTAGGCTTTGAAAGATATGAAAAGGCTCAAGGAAATGACTTTTCAAACTCTCATCCATTTGAGTGTTTTGAGCTGAGCCCCGAAGGTTGAGAATTTCTTGTCTAAGTGATTTTTCTAAAATGATAAGAAATTGTCACAAGATACAGACAAATTTTATTGGTCTTTCTCTTTGAAAATTTAGTTTACTACTTCATATCCATAAGCTTGCATATATGAGGCAGCTATCAGCTCAGTTCAGTTCAGTAGCTCAGTCATGTCCGACTCTTTGCTACCCCATAGACTGTAGCACGCCAAGCTTCCCTGTCCATCACCAACTCCTGGAGCTTGCTCAAACTCATGTCCATTGAGTTGGTGATGCCATCCAACCAACTCATCCTCTGTCATCCCCTTCTCCTCCTGCCTTCAATCTTTCCCAGCATCAGGGTCTTTTCCAAGGAGTCAGTTCTTTGCATCAGGTGGCCAAAGGATTGGAGCTTCAGCTTCAGTATCAAGTCCTTCCAATGAATATTCAGGGATGATTTCCTTTACGACTGACTGGATGGATCTCCTTGCAGTCCAAGAGACTCTCAAGAGTCTTCTCCAACACCACAGTTCAAAAGCATCAATTCTTCAGTGCTCAGCTTTCTTTATGGTCCAATTCTCACATTAGGAAAAACCATAGCTTTGAATAGATGGCCAGGGTCTAAAAAGCATGGAATTTAGCTTCAAAAAGCTCAAGTCCATTCCTGTTTTGCCTCTTACCAGCTACTACTTGTCATTAAAATCCTGAGCCTAGATCTCCTTATTTGTATAATGGTTATTAAAAGACTATTCTTTGACTATAATATGTAATTTTTCCATTTTAGGAACTGAAATTCAGGTACATATTACAATGAATGGCTTTTTTCAATAATCCACATTAGTGTTTTGGACCAATCTACTGCTTAGGGCCACTCTAGACTCCAGAAAGAATAGAGCTGAGCCGCTGCTAAGCTGAAGACATGGTCATGGTCCTGTCGCAACCTCCTCGACCCATCTCCCTGGCTGTATTCACATAGTCCCTTTGTTCCAACCTCTCTCTCTGCTGAACCCAAGTTTGGAAGCCTCTAGACTGAAAACTCCGGGATTTAATGTGGCGCAAGCATGGCAAGCAAGGCAGGTCAAGCAAGTCCTTGATCTGTTCCCTAGTTCTATTACTTATCTGTTATGATAATGCACCTATTACACACACTTCAAGCCAAAAGTCAGAGAGAGCACCTGGTGAACTCATTTGGGGCTAAGGGAAAGATTCAAAGCACATTTACAGTAAGAGCAAAATAAATTTTCTAGGTAATTAGAAAACATTTTATCATGGTTAAGTAAAATAATTTTTGCTTTAATAGTGGTATATATTAAATAGAACTTTTATAATCTATCTAGAGTCAATGAAACATAGCACCAACAGCAGCGTTAGCTGAGAAAAAGAAAGTAAAGTGCTTTGTAAATGACAGAAGCCAATAGAAATGAAAAATGATAATGACTCAATATCTTTTAAGCTGTAAGAAATTTGTCAAAGTTCCTACTGGGAAGACAGAAGAGGAGGCTCCAGACATTGCCTTCACGAATGACTCTCAGGATGCCACTGTAACATTGGGCTATCAAGGCATTTGCAATCTCTGTGACAGTCAGAATGTTGGGACATCAGGAAGTCATCTCTGCAAGTATTAAGTCCCAAAACATTCTGTCTTAAGTACAATCCAGAGATTAGGAGACTATTGTTCACTACAGAGAGTAAGCCACAAATCAGATAAAAAGATGCCTCATACTGCACGACCTGCTTCTCCACAAACACAAAACGAATGACAGGTAATAGGGACCTGTGTTAACACAGTCACAGAAACACCCACTGCTTCTGTGACCATGCTTGACAGCAAGAAATGGGAGAAGCAAGAGAAAGACAACCTCAGATTCACATTTTCCCCTTGTATCTCATGAAGTACATCTAACTAGTGAAACTTAAGTCACACCTAGAACCTTGGCTGCAAGGAAGCTTAAATGGAGTTCTTAGTTTTCCAGCATCTGAACATGAGGAGGCATACAAGGATGGTAGTGGTTCAGTCACCAAGAGGTGTCCAATTTTTGCAACCTAATGGACTGCAGCCTGCCAGGCTCCTCTGTCCACAGACATTTCCAGGCAAGAACACTGTAATGGGTTACCATTGCCTTCTGTAGGGGATCTTTCCAACCCAGGGATCAAACTCAGGTCTCCTGCATTGCAGGAGAATTCTTTACTGACTAAGCCACCAGGGAAGCACAGTATACGAGGATGAGGAAAGAATAAACGTACAGGGGCAATCCAGGGCATCTAGGGAATGTCAGAAGACCACGTCTTTCTCCCACCCTTAAGATGGGAAGAGCTACCAGTAATAGTCTTCTTTAAAATCCATCCCAGAGTTAAAATCCAGACTTAAATTCCAAAGTGACAAACTCTTCTTAGAAGAAGAGAGACCATTGGTTGTCTTAATTCTGGAGGAGGAGGGATTAAATTTAATTCTATCAAGAGAAGGAATCCACATGGATGGGGTTAGGAGACACCCGCCAAACTCTGCTGCTGCTGCTGCTGCTGCTAAGTCACTTCAGTCGTGTCCAACTCTGTGTGACCCCAGAGACAGCAGCCCACCAGGCTCCCCTGTCCTTGGGATTCTCCAGGCAAGAACACTGGAGTGGGTTGCCATTTCCTTCTCCAATGCATGAAAGTGACAAGTGAAAGTGAAGTCGCTCAGTCGTGTCCAACTCTGAGTGACCCCATGGACTGCAGCCTTCCAGGCTCCTCCGTCCATGGGATTTTCCAGGCAAGAGTACTGGAGTGGGGTGCCATTGCCTTCTCCAAACTCTAACAAACTACAAACAGCCACATGTGAACTAACACAATGGACTGGAATCTTAGGAACTCGTCACAGGGTCTGAATCTGCACCCACTCGCCAGCACTTTCCCAGGAGCTTACTGATGCATGGGCTGACATATGAAAGCCTGGGATGGGAAAAGAGTTGGAAGAAACCCACTGGACAGGTGTTCCAGTCCTGCCTGCTCCTAGTTCACCCAGAAAGAAGCCAATTGCAGGCAGCAAGAGAGTCAGGAGAACTAAGAGTAATCTCTCCAAGGCACTCCAGATCTCTAACCAAGTGCATTCCAGAGGCCCTTCACAGTTAGGGGCAGTGCATCAGAGTGGAGAGATTTCCAAAGGAACATAAGGCCAGAGGTGGAATCTTAGAGCAAAGAGGAGTCCCACAGAATTACAAGTCCTAAGAGAATACATGGGAAATTTTGAGAAATGCTCAGTCTAGAGTTTAAAGTTTCTCTCTAGGATAGTAAGTACATAAATGAGAGTGATAGGGTGTGTTTTAAAGTTTTTATAAGTAACATCTATATACTAGAAAAAATTAATTATGATAACCATCAACTAGTAGAGGTCTACATTGGACATGGATTCAGAAAAACATTCCTAGGGTGATATTTAGGTGCAAGTGCTTTACAAGAGGCTTTAAATTCATTCTAGAATCAACATGAAGAAAAAGAGATTTATACAGTCCAACAACAACCTACATTCTAAAGGCATTCTGAACACCAAGCTCCACCACCAGCATCCACTCCAGTATCTAAACATGCTGTCTACTCACCAATCGTCTATTGAGACCTTACTAGGTATTTTCCTGGTAACTCAGCTGGTTAAGAATCCTACTGCAATGCAGGAGACCCTGGTTTGATCCCTGGGTTGGGAAGATCCCCTGGAGGGGGACCAGGCAACCACTCTAATATTGTTGCCTGGAGAATCCCATGGACAGAGGATCCTGATGGGCTACAGTCCAAGGGGGTCGTAAAGAGTCAGACACAACTGAGCAACTAAGCACAGCACAACACTCGGTACACAGCAGAACGTGAGACACTTCCAGAAACCGCATGCAAAAGGAACAGGATACTTGATCTGGCTAAGGGAAATTACTTTGCCTCTTACAGTACTATGGTTGAGATTTCCACACTCCAGAAAAGAACAACCAAGAGAATAATAATGTGTTCACCCAACACTATCTAGCAAAGATTCTCCAGTGATCTTTCTCAGAGCCAAGAGGAAAATATCTCAACATGGTACATTCTACTGCATGTGTCCTTGGGTGTCTCAAGTGGGTAAAAATAAATCAGTCATAAGTAATATTTCATGATCATTAGCACCTCTGCCTTTTCAAATACCATCTCAGCTACCTTTCTGGGCAAGGGCCCTCCTCTTGCTTCGTAGACAACTGCCTTCTCACTGTTACCCTGTGTGATGGAAAGAGAAAGCTCTGGTCCCTTCACTGACTTATAAGGGCACTAATGCCATCCTGGGATCACTATGCTTATGAAATCATCTTAACCTAATGGCTTCCATTGTAGCTCAGCTGGTAAAGAATCCGCCTGCAATGTGAGAGACCTGGGTTTGATCCCTGGGTTGGGAAGATCCCCTGGAGAAGGGAAAGGCTACCCACTACAGTATTCTGGCCTGGAGAATTTCACAGACTGTTTAGTCCATGGGGTCGCAGAAAGTCAGAAACAACTGAGCAAATTTCACTTTCACTTTTCAGTGGCCTCCCAAAGGCCTCACCTCCAAATAACATCACCCTGGGGATTAAGGCTTTAACATCTTCATTTGGAGGGATACAAACATTCAGTCCACAGCATAGATGAAAGATATTTATTAGTTGTGAGACCAATAAGGAGTCTAGGAAGCCAAAGAAGCTTGGGAACATAGTAAGATCATGAACAACACTGTTCACTGTCGCAGAAAAGTGGTTCTGGGAAGATTAAAGGTTTAGCCTTCTAGTTATTGCATTCTTACATAACTTCCATGTGTTAATATCTTGCAGACAGCTAGAAATAATATTATGAAATTCAGATGACAAAACTACATCAGAGACAGAGTTTTGAATGACTGAGTTGGCACTGTGAGGGTAGGTATGATCTTTGTGCTCAAGGCTGGAACCTAAGGAATGCTCACGGGGCAAGAGAATTAGTTGCCATTGAAAAAGACCGAGGAGTGATTGCAACAAGAAATAACCAGAATAAAGTGATGTCATGGGAACCACGAGAAAAAGGTGCAGCAAAATAATCACAACCAATAAAAACTGAGAAGTGTATATTGCATTGGCTACTAGATGGTATCAACAGAATGTTGCCACCCTCTTCTCAGAGTCTAGAAAGTAGGGAAGTGCAGAGAAAGTAGAGGCTTCTCAGAGAATTAGCCTATAATCATTAAAAAGGCTGTATATTCAGATGGCTCTGGCTTTGAATCCTGGCTCAGTCCTTTATTTTTGATGTGACCTAATTAATTTTTCTAGACGGCAGTTTCCCATCTGTAAAATGGAAATGATACTAATTATATATAACTGTTATGAAGCATTCATAAAATGATAGATAGTGAGGTGCTTAATACATATTAAATATTTAATAATCAATATAAATTACTAGTACTAGCATATCAAATTTGCAGCTTTATAAGAGATGATTATACCTACTAATGGGCACAAGATTAAGAGAAAAACAATGTTTTCAACTTTGAAATTGAGCATGTTTATAGACTATCAACTTGATGTTTGTAGAAATAGAGCTTGTAATTAATCAAGTACAGTCTTGGAGGATATAAAAGAATGAAATCAAAAATACAAATGACGAATTAGAGTATACTTTTAAAGAATTGTCTACAAGTGTGTATGTATGAGAGAGCTATGGTGTGGGAGAAGAATCAAAAAGAGGAAGAAGATAACAGAAGATGAGCAAGTTCCATCCAGTTAGTAAAATTACGAAGAAAGTCAGATTAACACTTCCCAACGGACCAATCTATAGGAGGAACTAAAATGTCACTGGAGAACATTATTTTTATCTGAACTACTCGCAAAAAGAGACTGCAGTATTCTACATGACAAGGAGGCAACTTTGATCGCTCCTTGAGGTGGGGAAAAGTGAGACAGCAAGTTTTCGCAGCTAGCAAAGCTCATTCACAAATGCTCACAACAAAAGGTGACTAAGCTACTTTCTATACAGGGGAGTTTCTGATGACATGCAGAGCGGTTGCTCTGCCTAGTGGGGTGTACAAGGCTGAGGCCATCAGGAACTGCAAGGAATAACAGGGAAGCTGAGCTCCACATCAGTCCTTCCCTCCTCCTTCACCAGTCTAAACAACACTGGTTTGAAAGCCTCCGTGTCATCAGTCTCCATGAGGTGCTCACATCTTGGCCTTGGTTAGGAATGGAAATATCTAGTGAGAATCCAAGTGATGAGGAGGAGGTTAGGGTAATTGAAGAGTGGTGGAAGTGATGATAGATTCTGTGAGAAATGTGAAACCAACAGGCAGGGAATATAGAAACTGTGCAAGGCACTGACAGGATGAGAGAAAAGGGAAAGACCAAGTGACTAGAATTCTCTAGAAGGTCATGTATGTTTCTCTTCCTTTTATTTAATGTCTTCCATTTTACCAATTCTTTATGCTGACTTTGAAACTCTGCTCTTCTTCCTTGCTTCTTCCTTCCTATCTTCCCCACTCGGCACCACCTTTAGCCTTTATTGTAGCTCAACATTCCCCAGAGAGCATTGCTTTGCTAGCTCTGTAGGTAAACGCTGGCATATTTGATTTTATTGGCAGGATATTATGCTTTTCATTACAGTTGGGGGAAGCATGTATATAAGTCCCAATGTCTATGACCAAAAATAGAGTCCAAAGGATTTAGATATGCTTCCCTTTCACGTGTACACAAGTTTTCTCTTCTATTTTGCTCTAGAGAACTACAGTCAGTACCGTTTGTAAACTTTATCACAGCTCCTTCAGTCCATCCAGTACAAAAGAATTCAAGCAGATGGCTTTAAATATGCATATTCAAGCCAGAGTATTGACTTCAAAATAAGATATTTCCTAGGAATAATGACTGTTGTAGTTAATGACCTGTAGCACAGCTTGGTCCATGAGCTCCTCCCAGCTGGTTAATACTCCTGAGAAACTGTCCAATGTCTCGGTCATTATTGATTAATTAGTCCATCTTTCCTGAATGTGTCTGTACTTTTGTGACATCACACCTCCAACAGCTGTGTTCAGTTATCCGCTAACCAAATGCTGTGGTCTCATTTCAGCTCCTTCTAGACCAGCACTAAGTGATGCTCTAGTTTACTTTTACATAATTACAGGAACAAATGGAATGAGAATATAAAATGTGACTTCCAACACAATGCAGACTTTCTTTCTAAGGTAACTAGCTATTAGCTCTGGGATACTAAAGAAGTTAATTAATCTCTTTTGTACTTCATGTCTTTATTTCTAAAATGAGAATAATAATAACAGCTGCTATCATAGGAATCTCTTAAGAATTAAAAGACAAAGCAGAAAAAGCATACAGGACAATGTATGATAAACAGTAGGGCTTCCTGATGGCTCAGTGGTAAAGAAACTACCTGCAATGCAGGAGATGTGGGTTTGATCCTCGGGTCAGGAAGATTCCCTTGAGGAAGAAAATATGGCCTCTATTATAATAATGATACTAAAAATGATAGCATTCCATTTGATTATGACCTTCAAAAACTTCTTTTATGTATTATCCCATGTTGTTATCCAAACCACATGGCACATAAATAGCTAAGAATATTATTGCCCCACCTAACAGGAAAAGCTAAGAGAAACCAAGACTTGACTTAATCTAAGCTCAAACTGCAGTTATTAATGCTCAGTCAACACTTTCACATGACCTTGTGCTCATTTCACTTCCACAGTGGTTCTCAAGCCACCCAGTGAGTGAAGTCGCTCAGTTGTGTCCAACTCTTTGCGACCCCGTGGACTGTAGCCCAGCAGGCTCCTCCATCCATGGGATTCTCCAGGCAAGGATACTGGAGTGGGTTGCCATTTCCTTCTCCAGGGGATCTTCCCAACCCAGGGATCGAACCCAGGTCTCCTGCAATGCAGGCAGATGCTTTAACCTTTGAGCCACTAGGGAAGCCCAGAGCCATCCAGAAAAGCATGCCAATGGGAACTCTCTGAACTCCCAGTTCCACTCGCATACTAAAATGCACTGAAAGTGAAGGACAAAAGAGAACAGAGTAAGGATGTACAAAACTGTACCTAACAACTGCTCTTTTCTTCATCAAAAGCCAGCAAATGTGGCCACTGAAATTGAGAGATTGACATATACATACAACTATATATAAAACAGATAGCTAATACGGACTTACCATCCCTGGAGAAGAAAATGACAATCCGGCTCCAGTATGATTGCCTGGAACATCTCATGGACAGAGGAGTCTGGTGGGTTATAGTCTATGGGGTTGCAAGGGTTAGACACAACTTAGTGACTAAACCACCACCACCACCAAGGACCTATTATATAGCACAGGGACCTCTACTCAATACTCTGTAATGACCTAGATGGGAAAAGAATCTAAAATAGGGTGTGTATATATATATATATATATATATACATATATATATATGTATAGCTGATTGACTTTGCTGTACACCTGAAACTAACCCCACGTTGTAAATCAATTATATTTCAATAAAAATTAACACCATCAACAACAAAAAGATGTGGCTACTGAAAGTGGTGAGTGACGGGTAAGAGAAATCATGAGGTCAGGTCAGGGTTCTGGTGTTTTTTCAGACACCAATGGGTGCATGCAGACCAAAGAATTAAAATGCTTGGGGTAGGGATTGGGGCTGCAAACCCACTGGGAAGGCAGGAAGGAACCCAGCTGGATGGGTGTCTCTGTGCTGGATTAAGGCAGAGCTTCCACCGATGGTTCCCCGGAGGCAGCCATGGCCCCATGGGGAAAGCCGTCTTGGGAGTAACAGTGCCCTTCAAGCGGGAATGCTGTAATCTCTGCAGACCCTCCCCAGGTCCCTCCCCTCTCACTTTCATGTCATCTTATTTTGCCTTTCTAAAATCAGGTAGAAGAAATAACAGCCTAGAAACTGAAAAGTAAGATCAAACATGCCTCATTGAATGTGATCTGTTATGTGAACTGTTAGAAGTCAATGGTCTGAGCATTTCTTTTTTAATTTTCAAAATCTTATTATACCCTTTAATAGGGTTCTTTTGTACATAAAGATGATTCAGTGCTTTTAAGAACAAGATTCTTGCTGCTTATAAATATTAGCTGAGAATCACACAAAGGGAGGAAATTATGAATGTGAAAATGTGAAAGTAATAGGCTTCTGATGAGACCATGGAGTTGTACATTTTCTTAGCCCTAGAAACAAAAACATACAGCTCTTTGTTTTAAATAAAATCACAATAATTCTCCCTTAGGTTATCATTTTAACATTTTAAGCCAATATGTTGAAGCAAAACATGTTATAAAATATTTTTGTGCCAATAATGTAAAATAGTGGCACTGTGATGGCACCCCACTCCAGTGCTCTTGCCTGGAAAATCCTACGGACGGAGGAGCCTTGTAGGCTGCAGTCCATGGGGTCGTGAAGAGTCGAACACAACTGAGCGGCTTCCCTTTCACTTTTCACTTTCATGCACTGGAGAAGGAAAATGGCAACCCACTCCAGTGTTCTTGCCTGGAGAATCCCCAGGATGGGGAGCCTGGTGGGCTGCCATCTATGGTGTCACACAGAGTCAGACATGACTGAAGTGACTTAGCAGCAGCAGCAGTTACTTTCACTGAAATGTTTGAATATCGTCTTTCATTTAGAATGCTCTCCATATCTAAATATCAGATAGGGTCACAAAGGAATTACTGAACAACAAAAGCCTTGATTCCCATTTCAATTTCTACATGAAACTTTGACAACTTGAAAGTATAACTGAAATAGGAAAATGAGGTTTGGTCCCAATAATGGCAGGAGAATTGTGCAGCCTGAAATTTCAAAATGTGAAAAACATAATTTACTACCGTAAATATCTAGAAAATTGGGATTTATACAAACTTGCTTTAGAAAGAAGGAAACCTTAGGAAAATGTGCTGTCATGAAGATTTCTGTACTGCTTAGCAAAGTGATTTCATAGTTAGCTTTGCCATACTCAACATGCCCTTCCCTGAGAAACACCAGCCCAGGAACCAGCTTACTTCCAATAAAGCTGATGCAGTTGTTGGATGTACAGAGGTGCTCATCAGGATTCCAGAAGCAGTAATGGCATTTATGTGGCATGCTGGCAGAAGGAAACTTTCGGATGCTTAGGTCACCTAAGATTTACCAAAAAGCAATGGTGGCACCAGAAACTGTCAGGATCAAACCAAAGCAATGTGGGATGCATTTTACATCAAGGCATGCCATCACCACACTGCAAGAGGCCCGTGAGAACAGACCGGTTATATTTAGGAACATATGACTTTTCATGATGGGTCAGTCAGGGCCCATCAAACTCAGAATTTTCCATCGAATAATATATGTCAATTGATAATCTATGTCAGAAGACAGCTTGCTTCTCCATCATTAAGAGGAAAAGATTTTGTATTCACTACTCCAACAGTGGATTTGTTCAATTGGTATAGGGTTTTTGCTTAAAAAAAAAAATCATAGCATAACCAACTCGGTGGCATGAACTTGAACAAATACTGAAAGATAGTGGAAGATGGGGAAGCCTGTTGTGCTGTAGTCCATGGGGTCGCAGAGAGTCAGACATGACTTAGCGAATGAAGAATGACAAATAACCAGAGTAATGATATGAAAGGAACAAGTGGTCTGGTCTACACAACAGTCATGAAAATAAGCCACAGCTGTTCTGGATTTGGACCCTATTCAACTGAGTTGACCATCCTCCTTGTAACACAACACGCACTATCTAGGGCATGAAATTTAGTACCTTTAGCCTGCTTTTCAAAAAAAGAAAAATCATTAAGCTCTAAGTTCCCTAGATAATGTTGTGCATTGTACAGAATTTAGATTCCAGACTTAGATGAGGAAACAGGCATTTCTTCTGGTCAGAGATGAAAGAAGCACATCCTTCTTCTTTATGCCAATGCAGCACAAATTGAAAAGAGGTCACAAAAGTTGCTTTTCCTGTCCCCTATGCAACATTGTGAGAAGATGCCAACTTGTGGGCCAGCCTTCATGAACTTCAGTTCAGTTCAGTTCAGTTCAGTCGCTCAGTCGTGTCCGACTCTTTGCAACCCCATGAATCGCAGCACGCCAGGCCTCCTGCCCATCACCAACTCCGGGAGTTCACTCAGATTCACGTTCATCAAGTTCTGCTTATTCCTCATTCATGCCAGGAAGCCGCTGAAACAAAGAGATGGAACCCTTCTAAATGGAGGCTGTGTCCTGACTGGCAGAAAGTATGCTGGCAGAGTCAAAGGGCAGACACTGCATCTTCCTCTGCTCCCAAAAGGAGTGACTTATCTCACGCGAGACTCCGAGTAACTCCCTACCCAGCAATGTAAGTGAACCAGGAATTGCAAAAACGTATAAAGAGACACATTGTTTGGAGGACATTTGAAGACATTAACCTTTACAAAAAGAAAAAAAAAGAAGAAGAAAGGAAGAAAAGATTTCTTCATTGTTAAGGGCCTGGAAAATTGTCACAGAAATTTACCCTTAGCAAATCAGTCACTTTGAAAAGACAGTTCTTTTTCAAATTAGCCTAAATACCACCTTCTCTGGGGCCAATTTATACTTCATCTTTACTGTGACTGAAACCATGACTTTGATGCTGGCTGTGAAAAGTTTGCTTAAAATCTAATGCAGAGGATATGAATGGGCACAACAGTACAGGATTTATACTAAGGTTTAAAGCTTTGAGTGGAGAAGGAAATGGCAACCCACTCTAGTATTCTCGCCTGGAGAATTCCATGGACAGAGGAGCCAGGCTACACAGGCCACGGGGTCGCAAAGAGTCGGACACAACTGAATGACTGGCACTCACTCACACTTAAAGCTTAGAACAAAAACTCCGGTCTCCTGCAAGAGAGAAAACCCTAATCGGCTAATTATTTGGGGACCCCTTCAAAGTAAGAAGAAGAAAGGCCGAAAAGATGGGAAGAAAGGGAGGGACAGCCAATCAAAAGAGCAATATCTACAAATCTAGAAGAAATAAGAACAAACTTAAAAGCAAAGGTAATTTTAATTCAAAACTTTCTACCAAAGAGTCACATTCAACAGTTGCCTTTATTCATCTCAGTCATCCCCAGACCTTTCTCACTTGAAGCTCCAGGGAGATTTAAGGCTTAGTACCTTAGGGCATCTTAGGGTATATAACGAGAGGATTAATTTTTCTCCAGCATCTGGAATACTAGTCACATACACACTTGGGAGAATCAAGAAAATGGAGATTCAAGTAATTTTCCATTTCTGTGATACAAATTAAGAATTCAACCTAAAAGAAATAATTGAATTAAAAAGTGAATTTGGAAAAATAAAAAAATAAAAAATAAAATGTAAAAAAAAAAAAAAATAGTGGTCCCCAAACATACAACCCTCTCCCTCTCTCTTTCTCTCAACCCCCCCGCCCTGCTTTATTACAATCAACCTAAATCTAAATCAGCTACTCTTTGTGACCACATGGGCTGTAACCAGAAAGACTCCTCTGTCCATGGGGTTATTCTAGCAAGAATACTGGAGTGGGTTGCTATTTCCTCCTCCAGAGTATCTTCCTGACCCAGGGACTGAACCCCTGTCTTCCACATCTCCTGCATTAGCAGGTTGAATCTTACCACTAAGACACTGGGAAGCCCAAATAAGCCACACTTTCTCTCAGCTCCATGACTTGGAATCCTTTCTATCCACATCCCTCCCCTCCTTTAAGGGTGCATCTCCCGGAATCTCTCCTGACCCCTCCCAGGCTGTTTTACATGCATCTGGCACCTGCCATGGTGCTCTCTCCTGATTTCTAATTTTAGCACTCATCATTACGTGGCCATGAACTGTGTACTGTCTGTTTCTCCCCTTCTTTGAGTTCAGGGGAAGCAGCTTAGTTTTGCAATTCCTGATGACTGATTCGTTTCTCAAATAAGAGATATTTACAAGTGTCTACTGTTTGGTTCTAATCAATTTTATCTATAATACGAGCCTAAAAGCATCTTAATGGAAGAAAAAGCCATAATATCATTTGATATTCCAAATGTTTAATTATCTTTATAATCTGTCAAAATGGCTGTCAAATTCTATTCCACTCAGAGTCTCAGGAGTCCTTGGAAGAATTTATGGTCTTCTACATGTATTTGCTAAGTAAATACTGAATAAACGAATGACTGAACAAATGAATGAATGATTGAAATGTATAGGATATGTGAAAATTAGTATATTGGGTCCTAGGCTTCTCAAAACAATTTTCAAAAAAGTAAAGGAATAAACAAATAAAACATCTTTGCTGTATATTTTTTAGTTTAATTACTTTGTATTTTGTAACTACAAATTTGTAATTTATAATTTTCTATAAACATTTTTATCTAATAAAATTTTAAGGTCCTTTATATCTTAGACCACATCACAGATTATTGAATATACCCAGCATTCTAAGCACAATGATCAACATAGAACAAGAGCTTCATAAATTCATTAATAGCAGCATTAAAAATGAAATAAATTCTTTTTTAATAAATGGTCTATTGAATTGCTTCCCATGTAAACAGTATTTGCTTCTAACACACTCTCAAATAATACTTGCTATTTTGATCATCTCATAACTCACACCACATCTAGAAATTACAGTAAGTTAATTATAATATGAATATGTCACCATTCCTGCCCTGAAGAAGTAATGAGAAAATAATAAGGAAGGCAAGAATGACCTTCAGTGGACAACAAATGTCAGGTTAAGGAACTGTATCTTAATTTAACAGGAAATGAAGGAGATTTTTAAAAAGGCTTTTAAACAAACTTTTGCATCAAATGCGTGCTTATATTCAAGAGAGCCGGAAAAGTTCACATGACAACAACATTTCACCTAAAATCCCTTAGGATATCAGTTGGTTCCACAGAAATCATTGTACAGCATCATTGCTGGGAACAGAGACCTGGAGCCAGAGCATCTGAGTTCAGGACCCAGCAAACCCGCTTACTGGCTGGATAACCATGGGAAGTCACAAACTTGGATGCCACTGTAGTTTCCCCATCTCTAAGATGGAGACAGAAATAAAACCTACCTCACAGAATTATTGTGACAACTAATTGAGCTACTACATGTAAAACACCTACCAGTGACAAGCATAGAATGAAGGCATGTAAATAAATGCATGTTAGTAATTAATATAATTGTAGGGACTCATATCTGAAAACTATTTCGGGTATCAAATAGAGGATTAAATTCAGAGGAAATGAAGATTTTTAACGTAGGAGTTCACTGTTACTTTTCCCCAAATGTTCATTTCTCACTTCCTGTCCCCTAGAGGCTGTCTCTTCTATGCGCCAGGAAAACTTGAGAGGATGAGAATCGGAATGGAAGGTTTTATTTAATGAAATTCCAAGCAAAAATTACTTACAAGCATTCAGAAAGAGAAAAATATGGGAAATCAAAACCAAAACAAGACAAAAAATAAAAATGGAAGAGCTGCCCAAGGGACAAGAAGGTTACTCATAAAAAGAGAAATCCATCAAAGTCCATTTTCCTTCCTTTGACCCCTCCCCATGTGCTCTCAGGCCAGCATCCATGTACACAGCATCCGTCTGGAAGTGTGCATTTCACAACCCAGCACCAAGACCAGATGGCACAGCATGGAGATTTCATTCCTGATTGCAAATGATTTCGTAAATCAGAAGAGGAAACCTTCTGAGTGAACGTGATTTCCTAACAGGATTAAGCACACCCAGGGCTGCAACCCACAAGATAAAAGAAAACCAACTGCCTCGGTGCACCCACTACATGTCAGGTCTTATTTGCAGAATACACCAGAGAAACATTTGAGATGATAGTTTCAGATTAAGAAAAAGAATGCAGCCAGGGAATGGAGAGGCACATAGAGAAACGGCAATGGCGTAGCATCTGACTTCGCACTGCAAAGCCCTGAATGAAGCAATTCTTTCATTAAGAAAATGTTTACTGAGGGTTTATCATACAGAACACAGTTTATCTAGGTAGCAAGCATTGGTAGACAAATGCCTCTGCCTTCATGGCACCTACATTCTAGATAAGGGAAGACACAATCCCATGGCAAATAAGTAAATTATTGGATATCACATCGATGAGGAAAAGTCTGAAGATTAAGGGGAAATGAAAAAATAGTACAGCCACTTTAGAAGACAGTCTGGTGGTTTCTCACAAAATTAAACATACCCTTATCAAACGATTAGAAATCATGTACCTTGATATTTACCCAAAGGAGTTGCAAACCTATAGCCACACAAAACCCAGCACGTGGATGTTTACAGAACCTTTATTCATAATTGAAGAAATTTGTAAGCGATCAGATGTTGTTTAGTAGGCAAATGAATAAACTTTAGTACATCCAAATAATGAAATATTATCCAGCACTAAAAAGAAATAAGCTCTCAAGCCATGAAAACTAGGGAGGAAACTTAAATGCATATTACTAAGTGAAAGATGACAGTTTGAGAAAGTGGCATACTGTATGATTCCAACTGCATGATGTCATAGAAAAGGCAAAACTATGGAGACAGTGAAAAATATCAGTGGTTGCCAGGAGTTGGAGGGAGAGAATAAATGAATAGGTGGAGTACAGAGGATTTTTTCAGAGCAGTGAAATACTCTAATGTTGGATACATCATACATTTGTCCAAACCCATACACTGTGCAACACCAACAGTGACTGTTGTGCAGTCTAGATTTGGGGGTAGTTACGATGTGCGTGGAGGTTCATCAACGGTAACAAATGTACCAGTCTGGTAGGGCGTGTTGATAATGGAGGAGGTGAGATATGAGTGGGCTTAGGAGTTCATAGCAAATCTCTGTACTTTCCTCTTGATTTTGCTTTGAGCATTCAGTTCAGTTCAGTTCAGTCACTCAGTGATGTCCAACTCTTTGCAACCCCATGAATCGCAGCACACCAGGCCTCTCTGTCCATCACCAAATCCCAGAGTTCACTCAGACTCACGTCCATCAAGTCCATGATGCCATCCAGCCATCTCATCCTCTGTTGTCCCCTTCTCCTCCTGCCCCCAATCCCTCCCAGCATCAGAGTCTTTTCCAATGAGTCAACTCTTCACATGAGGTGGCCAAAGTACTGGAGTTTCAGCTTTAGCATCATTCCTTCCAAAGAAATCCCAGGGCTGATCTCCTTCAGAATGGACTGGTTCTATCTCCTTGCAGTCCAAGGGACTCTCAAGAGTCTTCTCCAACACCACAGTTCAAAAGCATCAATTCTTCAGCGCTCAGCCTTCTTCACAGTCCAACTCTCACATCCATACATGACTACTGGAAAACCATAGCCCTGACTAGACGGACCTTAGTTGGCAAAGTAATGTCTCTGCTTTTGAATATACTATCTAGGTTGGTCATAACTTTTCTTCCAAGGAGTAAGCGTCTTTTAATTTCATGGCTGCAATCACCATCTGCAGTGATTTAAACTCTCTTTAAAAAAGGTTAAGGGGAGATGTAAATGTGGCAATCAACAATGACTCCTCAGTCACCAGTGTATAGAGTCAAAACCACCTGGTGGGTTCATAAAGATACAGCAAAGTGAGGGTTCCCATAAGAGGAATGGAAATCAGAAGAGTATGCCTCTCAAAGGTGAGCAAGAAAGATTCTTTTTCTGATATAAATAACTTTTAATAAAAATTTACATGTATAAAATTTAAAAAGCATTAAGAATACAGTCAATGAATTGTGGCAAATTTATCACACCCATGTAACCCCAGAGATGTAAAGGATGCTATATATGCCACTGAAATTCATTTTGGGGAGTGAGATATTTATCCCTTCAGTTGTCAAGAGTGTTGGTTCCTCAGAACTCACATCTGAGTGGCTCTTGGCCAAAAATTGCTTTTTTAGGTTAAACAGCCTCTCTGGGACAGAACTTATCCAACGACAGGTTGACAAATGAGTACAAAGGCCCAATGCTCTTTCCTTGAATAAGACAAATATCAAAGGTAAAGGTTGAGGAAGAAGTTTTTAAGGAGAGATCCAGTGTTAGTTACATCAGAGCCAAAGTGGCTTGCCCAGGTACACAGCAGCCTTCAATCCGTGTTTACTGGATGACTGGATTTATTAATTTCATAAACCCAATTCAAATCATAAACTTCCTCAAGATCTTCTGGTCCACCAAACACTAAAATGTTTGGAATACAGTTTTAATTAATGACAGCTGAGACACCTTTGAGGCATCCCAAATATGGCTCAGACAGTAAAGAATCTGCCTACAATGCAGGAAACTTTGGTTTGATATCTGGGTTGGGAAGTTTCCCTGGAGAAGGGCATGGCAACCCACTCCAGTATTCTTACCTGGAGAATTCCATGGACAGAGGAGCCTGGAGGGCTGTAGTCTATGGGGTTGCAAAGAGTCAGATAGGACTGAAGCAACTGAGAACACATGCACAGACATGCACTCTGACATGCATGTTTTATGGATTTTTTTCATTGAACCTCACTAACCAAAATATGAGTTTGATATTACTCTTACACACATTTTACAGAAAATATTGAAATAGGACATAATTTGTTGATATTTAGTCACTAAATCATGTCTGACTCTTTTTGTGTTCCCATGGACTATAGCCCATCAAGCTTCTCTGTCCAAGGGATTTTCCAGGCAAGAATACTGGAGTGGGTTGCCATTTCCCTCTCCAGGGGATCTTCCTGACCCAAGGATCGAACCAGCATCTCCTGCATTGGCAAGTGGATTCTTTACCACTGAGCCACCTGGGAAGCCCAGGACATAATTTCAGTTCAGTTCAGTCGCTCAGTCATGCCTGACTCTTTGTGATCCATGAATCGCAGCACGCCAGGCCTCCCTGTCCATCACCAACTCCCAGAGTCCACCTAAACTCATGTGCATCGAGTCGGTGATGTCATCCAGCCATCTCATCCTCTGTCGTCCCCTTCTCCTTCTGCCCCCAGTCCCGCCCAGCATCAAGGTCTTTTCCAGTGAGTCAACTCTTCACATCAGGTGGCCAAAGTATTGGAGTTTCAGCCTCAGCATCAGTCCTTCCAAAGAACACTCGGCACTGGTCCCCTTTAGGATGGACTGGTTGGATCCCTTGGACATAATTTAGATGGAGTCAAAACAAATGGAACTGCAATTCCAACCCAGGGAGAGTCAGGTTCCAGGAATACTACTCAAAGCACAGTCTGAAAACAAGTTTAGTCAAGGAAGCATAGGAAACAAGGCATCTGAGGATGCCTAGTGCTAAAAATATATAGCCCAAATCAATCAACTCCTCAAAAAGCTTTGCCCCCACATCAATGGATTGTGTCAGTAAGTGGAATACAGGCAAGAGTATTAGTGGTAAAATCCTCCACACATCCTAGACTAACTGATACTGTGTAGACATTAGAAAGACACTGATTAGCTAAGAAGGCAAATGTCTTAATTGACAAACCTATTAAGAAACACAGAAGTTTTGCAAATAAGATCATCTACACCATTTTTCTAAATTCTACATATGTGCACTAATATACAATAGTTGTTTTTCTCTTTCTGACTTATTTCCCTCGGTATGACAATCTCTTGGTCCTTCCATGTCACTACAAATGACCCAAACTATAAAACGGGTAACTTGGGAGAACCTACTGTATAGTACAGGGAACTCTGCTGCAAGCTCTGTGGTGACTCAAACGGGAAGGAAATCCAAGAAAGAGCGCTATGTGTGTGCGTATGGCTGATTCACTTTGCTGTACCATAGAAAGTAACAAAAAGAAACATCTGTTTCTGCTTTATTGACTATGTCAAAATAAACTGTGGAAAATTCTGGAAGAGATGGGAATACCAGACCACCTGACCTGCCTCTTGAGAAATCTGTATGCAGGTCAGGAAGCAACAGTTAGAACTGGACATTGGACAGCAGACTGGCTCCAAATAGGAAAAAGAGTACGTCAAGGCGGTATACTGTCACCCTGCTTATTTAACTTCTATACAGAGTACATCATGAGAAACGCTGGGCTGGAGGAAGCACAAGCTAGAATCAAGATTGCCGGGAGAAATAGCAATAACCTCAGATATGCAGATGACACCACCCTTATGGCAGAAAGTGAAGAGGAACTAAAGAGCCTCTTGATGAAAGTGAACAAGGAGGGTGAAAAAGTTGGCTTTAAGCTCAACATTCAGAAAACTAAGATCATGGCATCCGGTCCCATCATGTCATGGCAAATAGATGGGGAATCAGTGGAACCCCACTGATCAGTGACTGATTTTATTTTTCTGGGCTCCAAAATCACTGCAGATGGTGATTGCAGCCATAAAATTAAAAGACGTTTACTCTTTAGAAGGAAAGTTATGAGCAATCTAGATAGCATATTTAAAAGCAGAGACATTATTTTGCCAACAAAGGTCCCTCTATTTAAGGCTATGGTTTGTCCAGTGGTCATGTATGGATGTGAGAGTTGGACTATAAAGAAAGCTGATCGCTAAAGAATTGATGCTTTTGAACTATGGTGTTGGAGAAGACTCTTGAGAGTCCCTTGGACTGCAAAGAGATTCAACCAGTCCATCCTAAAGGAGATCAGTCCTGGGTGTCCATTGGAAAGACTGATGTTGAAGCTGAAACACCAATACTTTGGCCACCTGATGCAAAGAGCTGAATTATTGGAAAAGACCCTGATGCTGGGAAAGATTGAGGGCAGGAGGAGAAGGGGATGACAGAGGATGAGATGGTTGGATGGCATCACTGACTCAATGGACATGGGTTTGGGTGGACTCTGAGAGTTGGTGATGGACAGGGAGGCCTGGCGTGCTGTGTTTCATAGGGTCACAAAGAGTCAGACATGACTGAGCGACTGCACTGAACTGAACTGAACTGAATAATTCTTGAAGCAGTTGGAAAAGGCAGCCCACTCCAGTATGCTGCCTGGGAAATCCCATGGACAGAGAAGCCTGGCAGCCTAGAGTCTATGGGATTGCAGAAGAGTTGGACACAACTTAGCAACCAAAAACAACAATCAGTGGTGTTGGACATATTTTCATGTGCCTGTTGGCCTCCTGTATGTCTTCTTTGGGAAAATGTCTATTCTGATCCTCTGCTTGTTTTTTAATCAGGTTGTTGGATTTTTTTGTTTGTTTTCAAATTGTATGACTTCTTTAAGGGGAAAGCAGCAGATTCAAAAACATTATTACTTGAGATGTCACTAGCAGACAGGTAAATGCTGGCACAGAAGCCAAGTCAAAGCAGGTCAGGTGCTCAGAAGGGCTGGCCTCGTGCCTCCATTGTTGGAACCATCAATGTGCCCAGCACACACTTGGTAAAGGGACACTGTGGCAGGAACAGCCAGGGGTAAATCCAAGAATAAGGAAATAGGGCACATATGCTGCACATACTTCAGTTGCCCAAAGCTTTTAAAGAGAATGCTTGTAAATGGGAACCGAACAAGTGTACTCAGGAAACCAGATCAATGAGAGATAAACTACTGTAAATTCTTTCTGTATTTTGACCAGCTGTGACAGGAAAAACCGGTGTAGGCAATGTTTTCTTAGCAAGAGAAACAGCTTGCCCCAGGGAGATATCTCAGAGAAATGTTCCATTTGAACCAGTATGTTCTGTCCTATTTAAAATATGTTTCCAGCAGATCCTTACATCTCGTGCAAATAATAAAACCCAGGAGAACCTCTTGCTCTCTTCCTCTTTTCAAGCAAAGACCACGTGTAACTGCTAAGCCTGTCTGTCTCCTTTTAACTGTTAAATAGAATTATGTTTTACTTAATTAATTACTTAGCACTTTATAGCATACAAACCACTTTCACAAATATTAGGATGCTTAATCCTCTAATGCCAGTTGTTTCTAGTTCCACTTTCCAGAGTAAAAAAACAGAGTTCCTAGTTCAGCTACCTTGGGCCAGAACTCAGACCAAAACTTCATTTTGTCAAAGTGAAAGTCGCTCAGTCGTATCCAACTTCTTGCAACCTCATGCACTATTCAGTCCATGAAATTCTCCAGGCCAGAATACTGGAGTCAGTAGCCTTTCTTTTCTCTAGGGGATCTTCCCAACCCATGGATCAAACCCAGGTCTCTCGCACTGCAGGTGGATTCTTTACAGCTGAGCCACAAGGGAAGCCCAAAAATACTGGAATGGGTAGCCTATCTCTGCTCCAGGGGATCTTCCTGACCCAAGAATTGAACCAGGGTCTCCTGCATTGCAGGTAGCTTCTTTACCAACTGAGCTATCAGGGAAGCCCTCATTTTATCACAGATAACCCTATACCTCTTGGATAACTTTAGTCAAGTAAAAATTATCACAGTTTAAAACTTTGAGCCAGTTTTTTTGTCAATAAAAAAAGTCAGCTGATTAAAGAATTCTCTCCACAGGTTAAACACGGCTGTATAGGAACCTCTGAGAAGCACAATATGAAGAGAGTAAAGAAAGACTGGAGATAAAACTTGAGAAACATACAAAGAAACCAAAAAGAGACAAATGAGAAGGAAGCTAAGAAACACAAGAAAAAAACCTTCTCAACATGAAGTTGACTTGGCAGGGGGTCTCTGACCCTTTCAGATTCAATCTCTTTAACGTCTCTCTGTATTTTTCCATTTTAGTGCTTGCTTACTACTCAACTATCTGAGTCCCTGGTGCTTGATTTTAGTGATTTACCTAAAACTGGCAGTAAAAGGTGTTTATGTGCTACGTCATTGAGAATATAAGAAACAGTCAATTATTAGAATTACTAGAGAAGTGAGTCCTGATTGCTAGAATAGTAAGGCAAGAAATCCCTGTAGAGAGTTGCCATTTGCAACCACCCAGGCCAGTGGAGTACGAGGTGGGAAGAGGGCGGATTACAATGAAACTCTTGAGAAAAATAGCACTTGCTTTGAGTTAACAGTGAAAAATCAGGAGCCGTTTTTATCACAATAAAACTACTCAAAAGTGGAATAAATCTGCACAAATTCAGTTACATCCATGAAATAGAATCAGACCGTATTGTACTAACTTTTCCAGAGAGAGCTAACGAATACACAGCTGGACATTTATGGCTTAAAATTCCATCAGGACTTTGAAAATGTAGCAGAACCTACTGAACCTTGGGGCAGGGACAGAGGCTGCTATGATTAATTCTTAGTAAGAACATAGAGAATTCTGCCTGAGGTCATGCTGAATGTTAAACAATGAATTCATGCTCACAGAAAAATGAGGCAAAAGTTAACCATGGATAAATGAATTTGGGACTTTTTAAGGTTGAATATATGTGTCTCAATATAATCACCAATTAGAAGTTAAATGATGTTATCAATAAGATTTTAAAATCACAGTGCAATACTTAAGTCAAGAAATGACAAGTCTATCAGTTGTTCAAATAATAAAAGCCACATTATCTAATTTGAAAATAAGCTATGGCAACAGAAATAAAAAATATTAAAAAAATCATAGTTACTGATAGAAGCATCATAGTTTTGTTCTTAAAATGCAATTTTCCTAATAATTTTAAAATTTTTTTGGTCAGAAAATAACTACTACATAAGTGAAGCAGTCAAAATTCCACTTAACCCTCTGTAGGCCCAGCTTCTTTATACTTCACTGGAATTCCACTTATGTTCCATTCATGACCTCCTGTAACCTATCTAGTTGTTTGAATTCATCATTTTTAAAAATGATATATATGCCCTGCCTTGATTAGAACACTCTTGGTATCTAAGAGCAGGAGTCATACTTTCCAAAGGATCTAGCAAAATAATTTATATGCAGCCTTTCTTAGAAAAGTGGGTTGATTAGTAGGTCTAATTACCTTTTTGGTTTTTATAAACTTTAAGAAAATGAAATTCAGATTATAAAGGAAGCAAAAGCTTTTGGATTTAGGTTAAAGCATTCCTAAATCAAGATGATATTTTTTATCCCAAATCTGCATGTCAGAATGACATTCTGATCTTTGGAAAAACCACAGTATGCTATGAGTGCTTTTGCCACTCTTGCTCATTTTTTCTAAAATATAGTAAACTAGTTTTCTAATTTATCAGGTGGTTATTGAGATCAACCTGATTTGTAACAGTTTCAATGCTTCAAGTGTGTTAGGATCACAGTTCATTTACTCTTTAAGTATTTATTGAGCCCCTATTCCCGGTATGAAAGGCTTAAGAGAAGAGTTACTATTTGCACAGCAGTTTAGAGTTTGCAAAATCCTGCCCTCCATATTTTCTCTTTTGACCTGCAGGGCAACCTTGAAAGGTAGGGCAGGTATTATGGGTGACCTTTACAGGGAAGGGAAATGAAAAGAGACCCAATCCAACATCACAGAACCTGTAAACAACAGAATGAGAATTCAAATCCGTCACGGGAATATTTCCCACTTTATCTCTGGACCTTTGATTTTGAAATGAATCCATAGGATTCCAGGTGACTGATTTCTGAGAAGTCTAGGAATTTAAGATCTTAGTGTTTTCATATCAAAAATGTTTTGATCTGTTGTTCTACAGCAACGTTATCACTTATTGACGGTTCACTTAGTACATCTCGGGCCTTTCATGCAGCTGTTTGACAACAGTGCTTCATCACTTTCCCAGGGCTGTCAAACATACTGCAAACCTATCTCTTGCCATGTACATGCATGAATGGTTGACTGGAGTCTGTGTACAAAAGCAGCTGAATAATGAAACATGGCATACACAGAAGGTCAAAGATAATCAAACCAAATTAGACTGCATTGTTTGCAGACTGGTGACTCTGTTAATTTTAGTAATTTTCCAGCATAAATAAAGGTCATTCCAAGTGGGAATCACACTCAGCAATCCAGCTCACTCGACAAACTGGTTTGTTTGCATTCCTCAAAAATGACAGCTCCCATGAACACTGCGAGTCTATGGTGGAGTCAGCATCCGAAAGAGGGACAAGGAGGAGGATGACAAGATGGGATACATGAGACTGGAGTGGGTATTAACTCCCCAATTTCCAGTTTTCTTTTCCTATCCCAGAACTAAAAGATAATGGTTGGTTGTTCACTCCTAGGAACACAGTACGCAATTTCTTCCAGGAACGAGCCTCTCAATAGCCCAAGAAATGCAGAATTCCTTCAGTAGGCTTTGGATTTCAATTTTTGAGCCCAGCAATAAATTGTGATAGGTTTCAGAACTATTTTTTAATATTATTTGATTTTCATTGAAAATTATATGCATCTGACTTTTCTTGCTGCAGGTTACTTGTCAATGTTAATAATTTCTACATATATTTTTTATGTTTTTTATCTCATTTTTTAAATTAAAGTATAATTGCTTTACAAGGCTGTGCTAGTTTCTGCTGTACAACAACATGAATCACACATATTCCCTCCCTCTCGAACCTTCCTCCCAACCATCCCACCCCCAGGTCATCACAGAGCACCAAGCTGAGCTCCCGTGTTATACAGCAGCTTCCCACTAGCTATATCTACATTACTATACGTAATGTATATATGTCAATGTTACTCTCCAAATTCTCTACACCTTCCCCTTCCCTCTGTATCTACATGTCCATTCTCAATGTCTGTGTCTCTATTTCTGCCCTGCAAATAGGTTCATCCATATCATTTTCTAAATTCCCTATATATGCACTAATATACAATATTTGTTTTTCTATTTCTGGCTTACTTCATTCTGTATGACAGACTCTGGGGCCATTCACATCACTACAAATGACCTCTACATACATTTTTATTTTAAGGAAGGTATGTAGCAAGTATTTGACAATTCTCTGATTTTACCTTACCATCCTCCAAATAGTACAGTTTGATGATAGCATATACGTAATATTTTCAACAGCATCAGATATATTTTACCTGCAGGAGCTTACAATATCACAATATTCTTTTATGCTTTTTATCTTTTGACTTATTAATACATTTAGGGTAGGCTTATTTATTGCTGAAGCAGCAAGACAACTCCCAGCTCCACTGGAAATAAAATTAAGATGGTACTTTATGAAGACAATGAATCCTTAAAATGTCCCGCCATGAAGACAACCTCGAGTGCTTAGAGAAATGGCCAGATTGCATAAAATACCTGTAATACCTGAAAGCATGTTAGACTCAAGGAGGACAGGGCTGATACACTCTGGCTACTCTGGGAGCCGAACACCTTAGCAGATTACTGACCAGAAGAGAAGTTGCCCTGTGACCGCACAAGCACGGGCTTGATGGAACGAAGTCAGTAAGCAAACTGGGAGGACCAGCTGGACCTGAGTGTACTTGAGGTCATCCTCCATCTGAACTCGTGTAGTTCCTTACCTTTACTCTCCTACGGCACATTGGTTTTCCACCTCTTATTGGAGTGATTGGTAAACACATTTTGGTCTCTTACTAGATATTAGGAGCCTTCAAAGCAGGACCCACGAGTGACTCATGTCTGTGTCCACACACCAAGCCCAAAGCCTTGTCCAGTGTGTGATCAATAGGCATTTGATAGCCAATTGATGCCTTATATCCAAGGCCCAAGCCTCATATCCAAGATCCAATGTCTTGGATCTTCTCTTGCAGGGCCTCTCCCGGCTGCTCATCTTATCCATGGGAAGTGGTAAGAATGAATGTCTCTGGGGTGCTATACCACTTGCAAGAACCCTTATTAATGAAAGATGCACTACCATTAAGGGTTTCTCTGGTGGTTCAGTGGTAAAGAATCTGCTTGCCAATGAAGGAGACATGGGTTCAATCCCTGGGTCAGGAAGATCCCCTGGAGAAAGAAATAGCAGCCCACTCCAGTATCCTTGCCTGGGAAATTCCATGGACAGAGGATCCTGGAGAGCTGTAGTCCATGGTGTTGCAAAGAATCGGACACAACTTATCATCTGAGCATGCACGTATGATCATTAGATAAAGACAAGTTGTGACTGTGTTTCTGCACTCTCAACTTCTCTTTACTCTTGTGAAGAAAAAATGAGGATAAGAAGTTCTCTTCCCCTTAAGATCTGTGTTACCCTGACATCAGGAAAGCCAGGAACACTGAGTGAACAAAGGAGGATGTTTATACGTTTCCCAGAAGACCTAAATGATCAGCAGACAGTGACTTAGACAATATTAAGTACAGAGCTCATTTCATTTCTATTATGAATGTACTGAAAATAGAGTTTCATATTTTATCCATTCTGTTTCCTCATAATCATAGACACTGAGGGCCAAATTCTGGGCTTTAATGCACACTCACAGTTGCTATTAAATTAATCAGGAGCTGTGTTCATGCATTTGGCAACTGCATTTGCTACCATGGAATATTTCTTGACTTAGGGCTACATTTCTACATGTCTTAAGCTCTATTCAAGGAGTACAAATGCTTCCAATATAAAAAAATATATAACGAAAGGGAAACTAAAAACCTAAGCCCATGGTCAAATACTTTTTAAACAAATTGACAACTCAGTCACAGACTAAGCTGAATAACTATTTTGTTTTTTATTCTCCTTAGGTCCTGGATAATGTTTCTTAAATAATCCTGTTAAAAACACAGGACTTGCTGAGTCTTCTAGAAAAACTCACTCTAGATTAACAATAGCAAGCACTTCTTCCACCACACACATATTTGACATAGTACATACCAGCATTTTCTGAAAAATTATTCTCTTAGCATCCTTCTCATCAATTTACTCCACGAAACCACTATTTAAAAGTTCATCTTGGTATTTAAGATAAAAACCCATTTTCCACCTTCAATCTAGACCAGTTCACAGCCTTTTATGAATCAGAAATGTTTGTGAAAATTCAAAAAAACCCATGAATCCTCTACCCAGAAAAATTCACATAGACAAAAAACTATTTTCATACTATTTCAGGTTTTTGGCACTCCCAAAGTTTATCTGTTAATCTTCTTCAGATTCACTGACTCATGGGAGTAACTTCTACCCTAGATTAGTATTTTCTAAGGAAATTCAGGAAATAATAGAAAGTCTGCATTAAGACACTAGTACTTGATTTCTCACTTTTGTCCTCAAGTTCCTCCTTCCCTTCTCCCTTCCTCTTTCCCTCCTAAATAAACATATTGGTTTCAACATTTAAGATTACAGCAGTTTCTTTCTAAGTGGTGACTTGCCAAAGAATGAGTCAAATTCTCCAAAAGTAGGTAGGCGTATCTTAGCCTTGATATTCACTGAAGCCTCTCCTACGGAATCTCATCGGGGTGGCTGAAATTATGTGGGTGGACAACATCGTATGTTTGTGGTATTAGGATGACAATTGTAAATGACCAGGTAAATACCTCTAAGGGATATCAAAGATCTTATTTTTCACTGTGGTTGTTTAAAATGCTAGTCAACTTTGTTTCTTTAAAAATCCAAAGTGAGTGTTATCCTAGATTCAGATTTACCATTTAAAAGTATCACAAGGGCTCTAAGAAAACTGAACTGTTTCCGTCTTGAGACTTTCATAAGACCTCAGACCTTGTCCTCAATACAGAGGTGCTAATTAATACATTGGTAATTTATAGGCTAACAAGCAAGCTGAGAATATATAAGCAGTTTGTATTAGTATTATAGTATTAGAATGTAAACTTTGCCCAAGAGGTTCAAATATGAGTGCTCATTACTAATGTCTTGACTGTATCAAGTTTCACCTCTATGAAATTTCTCATGACAGGCAATACTAAGTTTTTAGGTTTATATTAAAAATCTTGACACTGTTGTTTATGAGGTGTTCTAGAAAATATTCAACCATCAATTGTATATTTTATTTTCCTTTGCGGTTGCTATTTTTCTTTCTCCTTCCTCATTCCCATTCTTTTCTTGAAAATTCTCTGTTCTTAGAAAATTACCTTTTTTTTCATATGGTGTTTCTCCAAAGCAACACAACTGATATGGTGACAGGCCAAAATTCACAATAATTACTAAGATTTCTCCCTGACCCCCAAAACGTTTCTTGAGGCTTCTTCTACCCTTTGAAGAGGCCCTCCTCTCCTAGTCTCTCACAGGGTATCTTTTTGCCACAAAGAAAGGACACAAACAAATATAGAGATTCTAAAATCTACTACTGTTTTACAATTAGATTCTAGATAGGCTTTTAAACAATCCCAATGAAGAGCATAGTCTTGAAAGTCAAGTATATACTATTTGAAAGAGATTTTTTTTTCATTTTTCCCTCTTTGTCCCTTTTTTTTTTTTTTTTTTTTTTGAGAGTGGGAAAGGAGCATTTGTTGAAAATACAGGAACAAAAATCTAAGTCACCATTGTAAAAGCTATACAATAGAGTTGAAAACAAAGCAGGAAGATTTAACAGCAATCTCCTTGTCCAAGATAAAAATCAGGAGGACATGGCATAAGGATAGATATGTAGACCAATGGAATATAAGGAAGGGTCCAGAAATAAACTCATATATCCATGGCCAATTGATGTTGACTGGTATGCCAGTTACATTAGGAAAAAAAAAAAAAAAAAAAAACTGTCTCTTTAAGAAACTGTGCAAAAACAACTATGTTTTTCACTTGCAAAAAGAATACAGTTGGGTCTTGACTTCATACTGTATACAAAAATTAACTCAGTTGGATCAATGATTACATATAAAAGCTAAAATAATACCAACATAGAAGAAGAAAGCATAAGCTTAAATCTGATTACCGTAGATTTGGCAAAATATTCTTAGATATGATACCAAAAGCACAAGCAACAATAACAACAAAAATAGATAAACTGAACTTCATGAAAATTAAAAGAACATTTGTGTATCAAATGACATTATCAAGAAAGTAAAGAAAACAACCAACAGAATGAAAGGATATATTTTAAATCATATATCTGATAAAGATTTTAATACCCTGAATATATTTTTTAAACTCAACAACAAAAAAAGATAATCCAATTTAAAAATAGGCAAAGGACTAAAATCAATCTTTCTCTGAATAAGATACTTAAGTGACCAATAAGTATGTGAAATTATATTCAACATCTTTAGATATCAAGGAAATGAAATCAGTGCTACAGATACCTCTATGTACTAGGATGGCTATAATAAAAAAATAAACTAGGAGTTCCCTGGTGAGCTAGTAGTTAGGATTCAGTGCTTTCACTACTGTGGCATGGGTTCAATCCCTGGTCCGGGAACTGAGATTCTAGAAGCCATGAGGTATGGCCAAAATATTTGGAAAGTTACAAAACAAGTGCCAGTGAGGATGCAGAGATATTGAAACCCTTCATACACTGGTGACACTTGGTGAAAAGCAGCTTGGCAGTTCTTCAAAAAGCTAAAGGTAGACTTGTAGTTACCATAAAACCCACCAGTTCCACTCACAAGTATATAACCCAAGAATTGAAAATAGACACTTGAACAGATACTTGTATGCCAAGATTCACTATAGCATTATTCACAATAGCCAAAAGGCGGAAACAATGTAACTGTGCTTCAACAGAAAGTAAAAGTGAAGTCGTTCAGTCGTGTCCAACTCTTTGGGACCCCATGGACTGTAGCCTACCAGGCTCCTCCGTCCATGGTATTTTCCAGGCAAGAATACTGGTTTGGGTTGCCATTGCCTTCTCCAGGAGATCTTCCGAACCCAGGGATTGAACCCAGGTCTCCCGCATTGTAGGCAGACTCTTTACCCTCTGCGCCACCAGGCAACTATACCAATAGAAGAAGAGATAAACAAAATGTAGTGCATATGGACAATGCAATTTTAGTCAGGAATAAAACTGGATGAAGTTCTGTTACATGCTACAGCATGGATGAACTTGAGAACATTGTGCTTGGTGAAATTAACCAGATATAAAGGGACAAATATTGTTTGATTCCACTGAAATGAAAAAATCAAGAACAGTTCAC